>CM035811.1:57276852-59692159 GCA_020458035.1 Magallana ariakensis | reverse complement strand
TCGAATTTTTACCGGATAAATTTACATGTTATTGATTTCGTTATTTCTACATTTATAAAGATTTTATCAATCCTGTTGAAACAAAACAGTCATACATAATAGTAAACGACACGAAAAAAAATCTCATCGCTTGAAATACATGTGTGAAATGCATCAGTCATTGTTTTAGGACTTACCCTAATTGTCGTTAACCGAATCCGAGATCCACACCTCAGAATTCTACTTTCGATTTATTTACGACGAAAATCAAGTTCGGGCTATATAATTCTATGTAAGAAAAAAATTCGTAAAAAATCGAAATAATTTTCTCGTGAGAAAAATGATAGATAGCAGTGTTCTATGATACATTACGCATTATCTAACATCAAAAAATGCGCATGCGATACGGCATTTTCTCAAGTTTTCTAGCTGCGAACATGCCTACCCCCCAAACCACGTGTTTTCAAGCTGTTTGTAAACAGACTGCGCGCACCCCATGAAGTCGGCCTATATGCCCTTTAAGAAATAGTTCCCGATAAAAGTAGAATCAAATTTACAAACTACAGAAATTTCCCTAATCAGAGATATCATTTTTATTCAAATCAAATATGGGAAAATGCAAAATGCGGGCAAGAGAAAAAAAATATTCCCTATAAATGTATGGAACTACAATTGACTAAGTTCATTTTCATTGGTGGATTACCGGTGTGATAACTCTAATCTCGCCGGAGCCAAGATTTGCTCTTTCTCTCCTTTTCTTTCTCTCCATTTTTTTTTTTTTTTTTTTTGATTTTCTAACAAAAATACTCTTCACAAAGGGGTTGCTGGAATGTAGTACAAGTTGAAAAACACTGTTCCATTTAAATTAAGATAAAAACAGACCTTATTTATTAGGGTCTTCCGTCTTCAGCGGAAGACCCTTCTATTATTCTATTGTTTCTTTTTCACTTTTCTTATTATTATTATTATTATTATTATTATTATTATTCTTTTTTTGTCTTACAAATTTTGTGCAGGCGATTTCTCGGAGATGGCTCTTTCGATTTCTTTCAAATTTACAGGGATAATGCCCCGTCATGTGAAGTTTATACCGCCGCGACAGTTTTTCAAAATTCACTTCCTGTCGGAAGGTATCGTCAGTTTACCATTTTTAAAAGTCAATTTTGTCTGCGACGTTTCTCAAAAACGAGTGAAGATATTGGAATTAAATTTCTAGAGATGATAGATCTACCGTTTTTCTGGTGCACCTCGGTCAAGAGAATGGCCGCCGTCGCTTCCGTTTGTCACCGGAAGCAAATTTAAAAAATTAAATTTTTCAACTTTTTTATGTTAAAATATTTTTCTGTAGGGTTGATAGTGACCCTTTTTCTGATTCAGAATATGTAATTTGTTTTAAAATCGATCAACGCATTCTCCAGATATTAAGGGTCAAAGTCCTGAAGCGAGAGTCCGAGTAGCTCAGTCGTTAGAGTCGTGGACATATGCCCAGGCGACCCGGGTTCAAGCCTCAAGTGCCGCAAAATTTTTCAACTCATTTTTCGCTTAGACCTACGATTTTATCTTTAAAATGATGAATTCTGTTCTTTTCCGTTTTAATTTTGTAAAAGAAGTTACAATAATAGCGCTTTCCCCCGTATTTGTGTATTGATATCTAGTTAAAATGTTCAGAAAAATGAATAGTTACATCTTTAATAACACGCTTATACATTGTTCTAACACATGTATATCATTTAGTAATTGTGTTATATGTAATATTTACAATTTAATATTTTAAGTTTAATACAGAAGTCACCGACACTCCACCCCCCCCCCCCCCAAATAAAAAAATCGTTTAGTTTTTCTGGCCTGCTTTTTCTTGATCTTTGATCTTGGACCTTTAATTTCAACCTATTACCATTCTAGATTACTGTACTAATGACCAGACCAATTCGTTCATTTTTAACAGAGATATGAATTTTGGGACATTTGAGTTTCGATAAGCGTGCTTGACATGTACTGTAGAAAAAAATTCTAACTCCCGAACCCTTCACTTAATCCTAACGAAATTTCGTGTAAATGTACCTCGGACCCCATTCTTACCGTCTGCCAAATATGCAGCGGATTGAACAATTTTGAAGGAATTTCTTATATCAAACAGCGCGTATTGTCTATACGGGGAATTCAAATTTACACAGTACACGCACCGACCCCCACCCCCCCCAACCCGATTCAAAAATATTTTTAGTTTTTCTGGCCTGATTTTACTTGATCTTTGACCTGTACTTTCAACCTAATACTATTCTAGATTACTCTACTAATGACCAGGCCAATTCTTTCATTTTGAACAGAGTTATGAATTTTGGGGCATTTGAGTTTCAATTAGCGTGCTTGACATGTACTGTAGAAAAAAATTCTAACTCCCGAACCCTTCACTTGATCCTAATGAAATTTCGTGTAAATGTACCTCGGACCCTATTCTTATTGTCTGCCAAAAATGCAGAGGATTGAACAATTTTGAAGGAATTTCTGAGATCAAACAGCGCGTATTGTCTATACGGGGAATTCAAATTTTAACAGTACACGCACCGACCCCCCCCCCCCCACCCGATTCATAAAATCATTTAGTTTTTCTGGCCTGATTTTACTTGATCTTTGACCTGTACTTTCAACCTAATACTATTCTAGATTACTCTACTAATGACCAGGCCAATTCGTTCATTTTGAACAGAGTTATGAATTTTGGGGCATTTGAGTTTCAATTAGCGTGCTTGACATGTACTGTAGAAAAAAATTCTAACTCCCGAACCCTTCACTTGATCCTAATGAAATTTCGTGTAAATGTACCTCGGACCCTATTCTTATTGTCTGCCAAATATGCAGCGGATTGAACAATTTAGAAGAAATTCCTGAGATCAAACGGCGAGTATTGCATGTACGGGGAATTAAAATTTACACAGTACACGGGATGTAAGCAGCCGTGTAATATATCTGGTGCATGTATATTTCTTGTTTTCCGTTTAGTCTGTATCTACGATAGCGTGTGAACTACTTATGAATGTTAGAAATGTCAAAATTACTGTCATCGAATTTTTACCGGATAAATTTACATGTTATTGATTTCGTTATTTCTACATTTATAAAGATTTTATCAATCCTGTTGAAACAAAACAGTCATACATAATAGTAAACGACACGAAAAAAAATCTCATCGCTTGAAATACATGTGTGAAATGCATCAGTCATTGTTTTAGGACTTACCCTAATTGTCGTTAACCGAATCCGAGATCCACACCTCAGAATTCTACTTTCGATTTATTTACGACGAAAATCAAGTTCGGGCTATATAATTCTATGTAAGAAAAAAATTCGTAAAAAATCGAAATAATTTTCTCGTGAGAAAAATGATAGATAGCAGTGTTCTATGATACATTACGCATTATCTAACATCAAAAAATGCGCATGCGATACGGCATTTTCTCAAGTTTTCTAGCTGCGAACATGCCTACCCCCCAAACCACGTGTTTTCAAGCTGTTTGTAAACAGACTGCGCGCACCCCATGAAGTCGGCCTATATGCCCTTTAAGAAATAGTTCCCGATAAAAGTAGAATCAAATTTACAAACTACAGAAATTTCCCTAATCAGAGATATCATTTTTATTCAAATCAAATATGGGAAAATGCAAAATGCGGGCAAGAGAAAAAAATATTCCCTATAAATGTATGGAACTACAATTGACTAAGTTCATTTTCATTGGTGGATTACCGGTGTGATAACTCTAATCTCGCCGGAGCCAAGATTTGCTCTTTCTCTCCTTTTCTTTCTCTCCATTTTTTTTTTTTTTTTTTTTGATTTTCTAACAAAAATACTCTTCACAAAGGGGTTGCTGGAATGTAGTACAAGTTGAAAAACACTGTTCCATTTAAATTAAGATAAAAACAGACCTTATTTATTAGGGTCTTCCGTCTTCAGCGGAAGACCCTTCTATTATTCTATTGTTTCTTTTTCACTTTTCTTATTATTATTATTATTATTATTATTATTATTATTCTTTTTTTGTCTTACAAATTTTGTGCAGGCGATTTCTCGGAGATGGCTCTTTCGATTTCTTTCAAATTTACAGGGATAATGCCCCGTCATGTGAAGTTTATACCGCCGCGACAGTTTTTCAAAATTCACTTCCTGTCGGAAGGTATCGTCAGTTTACGATTTTTAAAAGTCAATTTTGTCTGCGACGTTTCTCAAAAACGAGTGAAGATATTGGAATTAAATTTCTAGAGATGATAGATCTACCGTTTTTCTGGTGCACCTCGGTCAAGAGAATGGCCGCCGTCGCTTCCGTTTGTCACCGGAAGCAAATTTAAAAAATTAAATTTTTCAACTTTTTTATGTTAAAATATTTTTCTGTAGGGTTGATAGTGACCCTTTTTCTGATTCAGAATATGTAATTTGTTTTAAAATCGATCAACGCATTCTCCAGATATTAAGGGTCAAAGTCCTGAAGCGAGAGTCCGAGTAGCTCAGTCGTTAGAGTCGTGGACATATGCCCAGGCGACCCGGGTTCAAGCCTCAAGTGCCGCAAAATTTTTCAACTCATTTTTCGCTTAGACCTACGATTTTATCTTTAAAATGATGAATTCTGTTCTTTTCCGTTTTAATTTTGTAAAAGAAGTTACAATAATAGCGCTTTCCCCCGTATTTGTGTATTGATATCTAGTTAAAATGTTCAGAAAAATGAATAGTTACATCTTTAATAACACGCTTATACATTGTTCTAACACATGTATATCATTTAGTAATTGTGTTATATGTAATATTTACAATTTAATATTTTAAGTTTAATACAGAAGTCACCGACACTCCACCCCCCCCCCCCCCCAAATAAAAAAATCGTTTAGTTTTTCTGGCCTGCTTTTTCTTGATCTTTGATCTTGGACCTTTAATTTCAACCTATTACCATTCTAGATTACTGTACTAATGACCAGACCAATTCGTTCATTTTTAACAGAGATATGAATTTTGGGACATTTGAGTTTCGATAAGCGTGCTTGACATGTACTGTAGAAAAAAATTCTAACTCCCGAACCCTTCACTTAATCCTAACGAAATTTCGTGTAAATGTACCTCGGACCCCATTCTTACCGTCTGCCAAATATGCAGCGGATTGAACAATTTTGAAGGAATTTCTTATATCAAACAGCGCGTATTGTCTATACGGGGAATTCAAATTTACACAGTACACGCACCGACCCCCACCCCCCCCAACCCGATTCAAAAATATTTTTAGTTTTTCTGGCCTGATTTTACTTGATCTTTGACCTGTACTTTCAACCTAATACTATTCTAGATTACTCTACTAATGACCAGGCCAATTCTTTCATTTTGAACAGAGTTATGAATTTTGGGGCATTTGAGTTTCAATTAGCGTGCTTGACATGTACTGTAGAAAAAAATTCTAACTCCCGAACCCTTCACTTGATCCTAATGAAATTTCGTGTAAATGTACCTCGGACCCTATTCTTATTGTCTGCCAAAAATGCAGAGGATTGAACAATTTTGAAGGAATTTCTGAGATCAAACAGCGCGTATTGTCTATACGGGGAATTCAAATTTTAACAGTACACGCACCGACCCCCCCCCCCCACCCGATTCATAAAATCATTTAGTTTTTCTGGCCTGATTTTACTTGATCTTTGACCTGTACTTTCAACCTAATACTATTCTAGATTACTCTACTAATGACCAGGCCAATTCGTTCATTTTGAACAGAGTTATGAATTTTGGGGCATTTGAGTTTCAATTAGCGTGCTTGACATGTACTGTAGAAAAAAATTCTAACTCCCGAACCCTTCACTTGATCCTAATGAAATTTCGTGTAAATGTACCTCGGACCCTATTCTTATTGTCTGCCAAATATGCAGCGGATTGAACAATTTAGAAGAAATTCCTGAGATCAAACGGCGAGTATTGCATGTACGGGGAATTAAAATTTACACAGTACACGGGATGTAAGCAGCCGTGTAATATATCTGGTGCATGTATATTTCTTGTTTTCCGTTTAGTCTGTATCTACGATAGCGTGTGAACTACTTATGAATGTTAGAAATGTCAAAATTACTGTCATCGAATTTTTACCGGATAAATTTACATGTTATTGATTTCGTTATTTCTACATTTATAAAGATTTTATCAATCCTGTTGAAACAAAACAGTCATACATAATAGTAAACGACACGAAAAAAAATCTCATCGCTTGAAATACATGTGTGAAATGCATCAGTCATTGTTTTAGGACTTACCCTAATTGTCGTTAACCGAATCCGAGATCCACACCTCAGAATTCTACTTTCGATTTATTTACGACGAAAATCAAGTTCGGGCTATATAATTCTATGTAAGAAAAAAATTCGTAAAAAATCGAAATAATTTTCTCGTGAGAAAAATGATAGATAGCAGTGTTCTATGATACATTACGCATTATCTAACATCAAAAAATGCGCATGCGATACGGCATTTTCTCAAGTTTTCTAGCTGCGAACATGCCTACCCCCCAAACCACGTGTTTTCAAGCTGTTTGTAAACAGACTGCGCGCACCCCATGAAGTCGGCCTATATGCCCTTTAAGAAATAGTTCCCGATAAAAGTAGAATCAAATTTACAAACTACAGAAATTTCCCTAATCAGAGATATCATTTTTATTCAAATCAAATATGGGAAAATGCAAAATGCGGGCAAGAGAAAAAAATATTCCCTATAAATGTATGGAACTACAATTGACTAAGTTCATTTTCATTGGTGGATTACCGGTGTGATAACTCTAATCTCGCCGGAGCCAAGATTTGCTCTTTCTCTCCTTTTCTTTCTCTCCATTTTTTTTTTTTTTTTTTTTGATTTTCTAACAAAAATACTCTTCACAAAGGGGTTGCTGGAATGTAGTACAAGTTGAAAAACACTGTTCCATTTAAATTAAGATAAAAACAGACCTTATTTATTAGGGTCTTCCGTCTTCAGCGGAAGACCCTTCTATTATTCTATTGTTTCTTTTTCACTTTTCTTATTATTATTATTATTATTATTATTATTATTATTCTTTTTTTGTCTTACAAATTTTGTGCAGGCGATTTCTCGGAGATGGCTCTTTCGATTTCTTTCAAATTTACAGGGATAATGCCCCGTCATGTGAAGTTTATACCGCCGCGACAGTTTTTCAAAATTCACTTCCTGTCGGAAGGTATCGTCAGTTTACGATTTTTAAAAGTCAATTTTGTCTGCGACGTTTCTCAAAAACGAGTGAAGATATTGGAATTAAATTTCTAGAGATGATAGATCTACCGTTTTTCTGGTGCACCTCGGTCAAGAGAATGGCCGCCGTCGCTTCCGTTTGTCACCGGAAGCAAATTTAAAAAATTAAATTTTTCAACTTTTTTATGTTAAAATATTTTTCTGTAGGGTTGATAGTGACCCTTTTTCTGATTCAGAATATGTAATTTGTTTTAAAATCGATCAACGCATTCTCCAGATATTAAGGGTCAAAGTCCTGAAGCGAGAGTCCGAGTAGCTCAGTCGTTAGAGTCGTGGACATATGCCCAGGCGACCCGGGTTCAAGCCTCAAGTGCCGCAAAATTTTTCAACTCATTTTTCGCTTAGACCTACGATTTTATCTTTAAAATGATGAATTCTGTTCTTTTCCGTTTTAATTTTGTAAAAGAAGTTACAATAATAGCGCTTTCCCCCGTATTTGTGTATTGATATCTAGTTAAAATGTTCAGAAAAATGAATAGTTACATCTTTAATAACACGCTTATACATTGTTCTAACACATGTATATCATTTAGTAATTGTGTTATATGTAATATTTACAATTTAATATTTTAAGTTTAATACAGAAGTCACCGACACTCCACCCCCCCCCCCAAATAAAAAAATCGTTTAGTTTTTCTGGCCTGCTTTTTCTTGATCTTTGATCTTGGACCTTTAATTTCAACCTATTACCATTCTAGATTACTGTACTAATGACCAGACCAATTCGTTCATTTTTAACAGAGATATGAATTTTGGGACATTTGAGTTTCGATAAGCGTGCTTGACATGTACTGTAGAAAAAAATTCTAACTCCCGAACCCTTCACTTAATCCTAACGAAATTTCGTGTAAATGTACCTCGGACCCCATTCTTACCGTCTGCCAAATATGCAGCGGATTGAACAATTTTGAAGGAATTTCTTATATCAAACAGCGCGTATTGTCTATACGGGGAATTCAAATTTACACAGTACACGCACCGACCCCCACCCCCCCCAACCCGATTCAAAAATATTTTTAGTTTTTCTGGCCTGATTTTACTTGATCTTTGACCTGTACTTTCAACCTAATACTATTCTAGATTACTCTACTAATGACCAGGCCAATTCTTTCATTTTGAACAGAGTTATGAATTTTGGGGCATTTGAGTTTCAATTAGCGTGCTTGACATGTACTGTAGAAAAAAATTCTAACTCCCGAACCCTTCACTTGATCCTAATGAAATTTCGTGTAAATGTACCTCGGACCCTATTCTTATTGTCTGCCAAAAATGCAGAGGATTGAACAATTTTGAAGGAATTTCTGAGATCAAACAGCGCGTATTGTCTATACGGGGAATTCAAATTTTAACAGTACACGCACCGACCCCCCCCCCCCACCCGATTCATAAAATCATTTAGTTTTTCTGGCCTGATTTTACTTGATCTTTGACCTGTACTTTCAACCTAATACTATTCTAGATTACTCTACTAATGACCAGGCCAATTCGTTCATTTTGAACAGAGTTATGAATTTTGGGGCATTTGAGTTTCAATTAGCGTGCTTGACATGTACTGTAGAAAAAAATTCTAACTCCCGAACCCTTCACTTGATCCTAATGAAATTTCGTGTAAATGTACCTCGGACCCTATTCTTATTGTCTGCCAAATATGCAGCGGATTGAACAATTTAGAAGAAATTCCTGAGATCAAACGGCGAGTATTGCATGTACGGGGAATTAAAATTTACACAGTACACGGGATGTAAGCAGCCGTGTAATATATCTGGTGCATGTATATTTCTTGTTTTCCGTTTAGTCTGTATCTACGATAGCGTGTGAACTACTTATGAATGTTAGAAATGTCAAAATTACTGTCATCGAATTTTTACCGGATAAATTTACATGTTATTGATTTCGTTATTTCTACATTTATAAAGATTTTATCAATCCTGTTGAAACAAAACAGTCATACATAATAGTAAACGACACGAAAAAAAATCTCATCGCTTGAAATACATGTGTGAAATGCATCAGTCATTGTTTTAGGACTTACCCTAATTGTCGTTAACCGAATCCGAGATCCACACCTCAGAATTCTACTTTCGATTTATTTACGACGAAAATCAAGTTCGGGCTATATAATTCTATGTAAGAAAAAAATTCGTAAAAAATCGAAATAATTTTCTCGTGAGAAAAATGATAGATAGCAGTGTTCTATGATACATTACGCATTATCTAACATCAAAAAATGCGCATGCGATACGGCATTTTCTCAAGTTTTCTAGCTGCGAACATGCCTACCCCCCAAACCACGTGTTTTCAAGCTGTTTGTAAACAGACTGCGCGCACCCCATGAAGTCGGCCTATATGCCCTTTAAGAAATAGTTCCCGATAAAAGTAGAATCAAATTTACAAACTACAGAAATTTCCCTAATCAGAGATATCATTTTTATTCAAATCAAATATGGGAAAATGCAAAATGCGGGCAAGAGAAAAAAATATTCCCTATAAATGTATGGAACTACAATTGACTAAGTTCATTTTCATTGGTGGATTACCGGTGTGATAACTCTAATCTCGCCGGAGCCAAGATTTGCTCTTTCTCTCCTTTTCTTTCTCTCCATTTTTTTTTTTTTTTTTTTTTGATTTTCTAACAAAAATACTCTTCACAAAGGGGTTGCTGGAATGTAGTACAAGTTGAAAAACACTGTTCCATTTAAATTAAGATAAAAACAGACCTTATTTATTAGGGTCTTCCGTCTTCAGCGGAAGACCCTTCTATTATTCTATTGTTTCTTTTTCACTTTTCTTATTATTATTATTATTATTATTATTATTATTATTCTTTTTTTGTCTTACAAATTTTGTGCAGGCGATTTCTCGGAGATGGCTCTTTCGATTTCTTTCAAATTTACAGGGATAATGCCCCGTCATGTGAAGTTTATACCGCCGCGACAGTTTTTCAAAATTCACTTCCTGTCGGAAGGTATCGTCAGTTTACGATTTTTAAAAGTCAATTTTGTCTGCGACGTTTCTCAAAAACGAGTGAAGATATTGGAATTAAATTTCTAGAGATGATAGATCTACCGTTTTTCTGGTGCACCTCGGTCAAGAGAATGGCCGCCGTCGCTTCCGTTTGTCACCGGAAGCAAATTTAAAAAATTAAATTTTTCAACTTTTTTATGTTAAAATATTTTTCTGTAGGGTTGATAGTGACCCTTTTTCTGATTCAGAATATGTAATTTGTTTTAAAATCGATCAACGCATTCTCCAGATATTAAGGGTCAAAGTCCTGAAGCGAGAGTCCGAGTAGCTCAGTCGTTAGAGTCGTGGACATATGCCCAGGCGACCCGGGTTCAAGCCTCAAGTGCCGCAAAATTTTTCAACTCATTTTTCGCTTAGACCTACGATTTTATCTTTAAAATGATGAATTCTGTTCTTTTCCGTTTTAATTTTGTAAAAGAAGTTACAATAATAGCGCTTTCCCCCGTATTTGTGTATTGATATCTAGTTAAAATGTTCAGAAAAATGAATAGTTACATCTTTAATAACACGCTTATACATTGTTCTAACACATGTATATCATTTAGTAATTGTGTTATATGTAATATTTACAATTTAATATTTTAAGTTTAATACAGAAGTCACCGACACTCCACCCCCCCCCCCCCCCAAATAAAAAAATCGTTTAGTTTTTCTGGCCTGCTTTTTCTTGATCTTTGATCTTGGACCTTTAATTTCAACCTATTACCATTCTAGATTACTGTACTAATGACCAGACCAATTCGTTCATTTTTAACAGAGATATGAATTTTGGGACATTTGAGTTTCGATAAGCGTGCTTGACATGTACTGTAGAAAAAAATTCTAACTCCCGAACCCTTCACTTAATCCTAACGAAATTTCGTGTAAATGTACCTCGGACCCCATTCTTACCGTCTGCCAAATATGCAGCGGATTGAACAATTTTGAAGGAATTTCTTATATCAAACAGCGCGTATTGTCTATACGGGGAATTCAAATTTACACAGTACACGCACCGACCCCCACCCCCCCCAACCCGATTCAAAAATATTTTTAGTTTTTCTGGCCTGATTTTACTTGATCTTTGACCTGTACTTTCAACCTAATACTATTCTAGATTACTCTACTAATGACCAGGCCAATTCTTTCATTTTGAACAGAGTTATGAATTTTGGGGCATTTGAGTTTCAATTAGCGTGCTTGACATGTACTGTAGAAAAAAATTCTAACTCCCGAACCCTTCACTTGATCCTAATGAAATTTCGTGTAAATGTACCTCGGACCCTATTCTTATTGTCTGCCAAAAATGCAGAGGATTGAACAATTTTGAAGGAATTTCTGAGATCAAACAGCGCGTATTGTCTATACGGGGAATTCAAATTTTAACAGTACACGCACCGACCCCCCCCCCCCACCCGATTCATAAAATCATTTAGTTTTTCTGGCCTGATTTTACTTGATCTTTGACCTGTACTTTCAACCTAATACTATTCTAGATTACTCTACTAATGACCAGGCCAATTCGTTCATTTTGAACAGAGTTATGAATTTTGGGGCATTTGAGTTTCAATTAGCGTGCTTGACATGTACTGTAGAAAAAAATTCTAACTCCCGAACCCTTCACTTGATCCTAATGAAATTTCGTGTAAATGTACCTCGGACCCTATTCTTATTGTCTGCCAAATATGCAGCGGATTGAACAATTTAGAAGAAATTCCTGAGATCAAACGGCGAGTATTGCATGTACGGGGAATTAAAATTTACACAGTACACGGGATGTAAGCAGCCGTGTAATATATCTGGTGCATGTATATTTCTTGTTTTCCGTTTAGTCTGTATCTACGATAGCGTGTGAACTACTTATGAATGTTAGAAATGTCAAAATTACTGTCATCGAATTTTTACCGGATAAATTTACATGTTATTGATTTCGTTATTTCTACATTTATAAAGATTTTATCAATCCTGTTGAAACAAAACAGTCATACATAATAGTAAACGACACGAAAAAAAATCTCATCGCTTGAAATACATGTGTGAAATGCATCAGTCATTGTTTTAGGACTTACCCTAATTGTCGTTAACCGAATCCGAGATCCACACCTCAGAATTCTACTTTCGATTTATTTACGACGAAAATCAAGTTCGGGCTATATAATTCTATGTAAGAAAAAAATTCGTAAAAAATCGAAATAATTTTCTCGTGAGAAAAATGATAGATAGCAGTGTTCTATGATACATTACGCATTATCTAACATCAAAAAATGCGCATGCGATACGGCATTTTCTCAAGTTTTCTAGCTGCGAACATGCCTACCCCCCAAACCACGTGTTTTCAAGCTGTTTGTAAACAGACTGCGCGCACCCCATGAAGTCGGCCTATATGCCCTTTAAGAAATAGTTCCCGATAAAAGTAGAATCAAATTTACAAACTACAGAAATTTCCCTAATCAGAGATATCATTTTTATTCAAATCAAATATGGGAAAATGCAAAATGCGGGCAAGAGAAAAAAATATTCCCTATAAATGTATGGAACTACAATTGACTAAGTTCATTTTCATTGGTGGATTACCGGTGTGATAACTCTAATCTCGCCGGAGCCAAGATTTGCTCTTTCTCTCCTTTTCTTTCTCTCCATTTTTTTTTTTTTTTTTTTTTGATTTTCTAACAAAAATACTCTTCACAAAGGGGTTGCTGGAATGTAGTACAAGTTGAAAAACACTGTTCCATTTAAATTAAGATAAAAACAGACCTTATTTATTAGGGTCTTCCGTCTTCAGCGGAAGACCCTTCTATTATTCTATTGTTTCTTTTTCACTTTTCTTATTATTATTATTATTATTATTAGGGTCTTCCGTCTTCAGCGGAAGACCCTTCTATTATTCTATTGTTTCTTTTTCACTTTTCTTATTATTATTATTCTTTTTTGTCTTACAAATTTTGTGCAGGCGATTTCTCGGAGATGGCTCAATCGATTTTCTTCAAATTTTCAGGGATAATGCCTCGTCATCTGAAGTTTATACCGCTGCGACAGTTTTTGAAAATTCACTTCCGGTCGGAAGTTATCGTCGTTAAACTATTTTTAAAAGTCAATTTTGTCTGCAACGTTTCTAAAAAACTAGTAAAGATTTAGACCTGAAATTTTCAGAGATAATAGATCTAGATATTTTCTGGTGCACCTCGGTCCAGAGAATGTCCGCCGTCACTTCCGGTCGGCAGCGGAAGTAAATTTCAAAAATCGAATTTTTCAACTTTTTTATTTTAAAATAATTTTCTGTATTTTTGATAGTGACCCTTTTACTGATTCCGAATATGTAATTTGTTTCAAAATCGGTTAACGCATTCTCGAGATATTAAGCGTCAAAGTCCTGAAGCGAGAGCCCGAGTAGCTCAGTCGTTATGGTCGTGGACAGTGCCCAGGCGACCCGGGTTCAAGCCCCGAGTGCCGAAAAATTTTTTTTCGTTTTTTTAGCGTAGACTCACAATTTTATCTTTAAAACGATGAGTTTTATCTCATTTCTTCAAAAATCGGACGGAAGACCCACTCGTTGCTCGCAACGAGAACGATCTAGTTATTATTCTTTTTTTGTCTTACAAATTTTGTGCAGGCGATTTCTCGAAGATGACTCTTTCGATTTTCTTCAAATTTTCAGGGACAATGCCTTGTCAACTGAAGTTTATACCGCTGCGACAGTTTTTAGAAATTCGCTTCCGGTCGGATGTTATCGTCGTTAAACGATTTTTAAAAGTCAATTTTGTCTGCGACGTTTCTCAAAAACGAGTAAAGATTTAGAGCTGATATTTTCAGATATGATAGATCTATCGTTTTTATAGTGCACCTCGGTCAAAAGAATGTCCGCCGTCACTTCCGGTCGTTACTGGAAGCAAATTTAAAAAATCGAATTTTTCAACTTTTTTGTTTTAAAATATTTTTCGGTAGGGTTGATAGTGACCCTTTTTCTGATTCAGAATATGTAATTTGTTTTAAAATCGATCAACGCATTCTCGAGATATTAAGGGTCAAAGTCCTGAAGCGAGAGTCCGTGTAGCTCAGTCGTTAGAGTCGTGGACATATGCCCAGGCGACCCGGGTTCAAGCCTCAAGTGCCGCAAAATTTTTCAACTCATTTTTCGCTAAGACCTACGATTTTATCTTTGAAATGATGAATTCTGTTCTTTTCCGTTTTAATTTTGTAAAAGAAGTTATAATAATAGCGCTTTCCCCCGTATTTGTGTATCTAGTTAAAAATGTTCAGACAAATAAATAGTTACATCTTTAATAACACGCTTATACATTGTTCTAACACATGTTTATCATTTAGTAATTGTGTAAATTGTAATATTTAGAATTAAATATTTTACGTTTAATACAGAAGTAACCGACACTCCATCCCCCCCCCCCCCGAGTCACACAAAATTGTTTAGTTTTTCTTCCCTGCTTTTTCTTGATCTTTGATCTTGGACCTTTAATTTCAACCTATTACCATTATAGATTACTCTACTAATGACCAAACCAATTCGTTCATTTTTAACAGAGTTATGAATTTTGGGGCATTTGAGTTTCGATTAGCGTGCTTGACATGTACTGTAGAAAAAAATTCTAACTTCCGAGCCCTTCACTTAATCCTAATCAAATTTCGTGTAAATGAACCTCGGTCCCCATTCTTACTGTCTGCCAAATATGCAGCGGATTGAACAATTTAGAAGAAATTTCTGAGATCAAACGGCAGGCATTACCTGTACGGGGAATTAAAATTTACACAGTACACGGGATGTAAGCAGCCGTGTAATATTTCTGGTGCATGTATATTTCTTGTTTTCCGTTTAGTCTGTATCTACGATAGCGTTTGAACTACTTATGAATGTTAGAACTGTGAAAATAACTGTTATCGATTTTTTACCGAATAAATTTACATGTTACTGATTTCGTTATTTCTACATTTATCAAGATTTCATCAATCCTGGCATAATAAAACAGTCAAACATAATAGTAAACGACACGAAAAAAAAATCTCAACGCTGAAATACATGTGTAAAATGCATCAGTCATTGTTCTAGGATTCCCCTATTTGTCGTTAACCGAATCCGAGATCCACACCTCAAAATTCTACTTTCGATTTATTTACGACGAAAATCAAGCTCTGGCCTTTTCACCCCCCTCTACAAACAAACACGCATCAATATTTCAAATGACCTCGCATTGTTACAAAACCTGAATAGTCAGACATCTTACACGTTGTTTTTCATCTCATACAAAAAATCAGCTCCTGTCCCGGGCGGAAACGCCCCGAATTCAAAGAGAAATTCGGGAATTATTTTGCGTCAGCCATGTTTTGACGTGAACCTTTGCTGAAATTCTGTTATGACACCTGCATAAGTTGGGTGTTCTAATCTCGCCGGAGCCACAAGATTTGTTCTTTCTCTCCTTTTCTTTCTATCCATTTTTTTTTTTTTTTTTTTTTGATTTTCAAACAAAAATACTATTCACAAAGGGGTTGTTGGAATGAAGTACACGTTGAAAAACACTATTCCATTTAAATAAAGACAAAAACAGACCTTATTTATTAGGGTCTTCCGTCTTCAGCGGAAGACCCTTCTATTATTCTATTGTTTCTTTTTCACTTTTCTTATTAGGGTCTTCCGTCTTCAGCGGAAGACCCTTCTATTATTCTATTGTTTCTTTTTCACTTTTCTTATTATTCTTATTCTTTTTTTTTTTTCTTACCGATTTTGTGCAGGCGATTTCTCAGAGATGGCTCGACCGATTTTTGTCAAATTTTCAGGGATGATGCCCCGTCATATGAAGTTTGTACCGCCGTAACAGTTTTTCAAAATTCACTTCCGGTCGGAAGTGATCGTCGTTAAACGATTTTTTGAAAGTCAATTTTGTCTGTCAGGTTTCTCAAAAACAAGTAAAGATATAGGGCTGAAATTTTCAGAGATGATAGATCTACCGTTTTTCTGGTGCAACTCGGTCAAGAGAATGTCAGCCGTCACTTCCGGTCGTCACCGGAAGGAAATTTTAAAAAAATAATTTTTTGACTTTTTTATTTTTTAATATTTTTCTTTGAATTTTTTACAGTTCATAGTGACCCTTTTACTGATTTAGAATATGTAATTTGTTTTAAAATCGATCAACGCAATCTCGAGATATAAAGCGTCAAAGTCCTGAAGCGAGAGCCCGAGTAGCTCAGTCGTTATGGTCGTGGACAGTGCCCAGGCGACCCGGGTTCAAGCCCCGGGTGCCGAGAAAATTTTTTTCGTATTTTTTGCGTATACTTACAATTTGATCTTTAAATTGATGAGTTTTATCTAATTTATTCTAAAATCGGACGGAAGACCCACTCGTTGCTCGCAACGAGAACGATCTAGTTATTAGGGTCTTCCGTCTTCAGCGGAAGACCCTTCTATTATTCTATTGTTTCTTTTTCACTTTTCTTATTATTATTATTATTATTATTATTCTTTTTTTGTCTTACAAATTTTGTGCAGGCGATTTCTCGGAGATGGCTCTTTCGATTTCTTTCAAATTTACAGGGATAATGCCCCGTCATGTGAAGTTTATACCGCCGCGACAGTTTTTCAAAATTCACTTCCTGTCGGAAGTTATCGTCAGTTTACGATTTTTAAAAGTCAATTTTGTCTGCGACGTTTCTCAAAAACGAGTGAAGATATTGGAATTAAATTTCTAGAGATGATAGATCTACCGTTTTTCTGGTGCACCTCGGTCAAGAGAATGGCCGCCGTCGCTTCCGTTTGTCACCGGAAGCAAATTTAAAAAATTAAATTTTTCAACTTTTTTATGTTAAAATATTTTTCTGTAGGGTTGATAGTGACCCTTTTTCTGATTCAGAATATGTAATTTGTTTTAAAATCGATCAACGCATTCTCCAGATATTAAGGGTCAAAGTCCTGAAGCGAGAGTCCGAGTAGCTCAGTCGTTAGAGTCGTGGACATATGCCCAGGCGACCCGGGTTCAAGCCTCAAGTGCCGCCCAATTTTTTAACTCATTTTTCGCTTAGACCTACGATTTTATCTTTAAAATGATGAATTCTGTTCTTTTCCGTTTTAATTTTGTAAAAGAAGTTACAATAATAGCGCTTTCCCCCGTATTTGTGTATTGAGATCTAGTTAAAATGTTCAGAAAAATGAATAGTTACATCTTTAATAACACGCTTATACATTGTTCTAACACATGTATATCATTTAGTAATTGTGTTATATGTAATATTTACAATTTAATATTTTAAGTTTAATACAGAAGTCACCGACACTCCACCCCCCACCCCCCAAATCACAAAATCGTTTAGTTTTTCTGGCCTGCTTTTTCTTGATCTTTGATCTTGGACCTTTAATTTCAACCTATTACCATTCTAGATTACTGTACTAATGACCAGACCAATTCGTTCATTTTTAACAGAGATATGAATTTTGGGACATTTGAGTTTCGATTAGCGTGCTTGACATGTACTGTAGAAAAAAATTCTAACTCCCGAACCCTTCACTTAATCCTAACGAAATTTCGTGTAAATGTACCTCGGACCCCATTCTTACCGTCTTCCAAATATGCAGCGGATTGAACAATTTTGAAGGAATTTCTTAGATCAAACAGCGCGTATTGTCTATACGGGGAATTCAAATTTACACAGTACACGCACCGATCCCCCCCCCCAACCCGATTCACAAAATCATTTAGTTTTTCTGGCCTGATTTTACTTGATCTTTGACCTGTACTTTCAACCTAATACTATTCTAGATTACTCTACTAATGACCAGGCCAATTCTTTCATTTTTAACAGAGTTATGAATTTTGGGGCATTTGAGTTTCAATTAGCGTGCTTGACATGTACTGTAGAAAAAAATTCTAACTCCCGAACCCTTCACTTGATCCTAATGAAATTTCGTGTAAATGTACCTCGGACCCTATTCTTATTGTCTGCCAAAAATGCAGAGGATTGAAAATTTTGAAGGAATTTCTGAGATCAAACAGCGCGTATTGTCTATACGGGGAATTCAAATTTTAACAGTACACGCACCGACCCCCCCCCACCCGATTCATAAAATCATTTAGTTTTTCTGGCCTGATTTTACTTGATCTTTGACCTGTACTTTCAACCTAATACTATTCTAGATTACTCTACTAATGACCAGGCCAATTCGTTCATTTTGAACAGAGTTATGAATTTTGGGGCATTTGAGTTTCAATTAGCGTGCTTGACATGTACTGTAGAAAAAAATTCTAACTCCCGAACCCTTCACTTGATCCTAATGAAATTTTGTGTAAATGTACCTCGGACCCTATTCTTATTGTCTGCCAAATATGCAGCGGATTGAACAATTTAGAAGAAATTCCTGAGATCAAACGGCGAGTATTGCATGTACGGGGAATTAAAATTTACACAGTACACGGGATGTAAGCAGCCGTGTAAATATATCTGGTGCATGTATATTTCTTGTTTTCCGTTTAGTCTGTATCTACGATAGCGTGTGAACTACTTATGAATGTTAGAAATGTCAAAATTACTGTCATCGAATTTTTACCGAATAAATTTACATGTTATTGATTTCGTTATTTCTACATTTATAAAGATTTTATCAATCCTGTTGAAATAAAACAGTCATACATAATAGTAAACGACACGAAAAAAAAACTCATCGCTTGAAATACATGTGTGAAATGCATCAGTCATTGTTTTAGGACTTACCCTAATTGTCGTTAACCGAATCCGAGATCCACACCTCAAAATTCTACTTTCGATTTATTTACGACGAAAATCAAGTTCGGGCTATATAATTCTATGTAAGAAAAAAATTCGTAAAAAATCGAAATAATTTTCTCGTGAGAAAAATGATAGATAGCAGTGTTCTATGATACATTACGCATTATCTAACATCAAAAAATGCGCATGCGATACGGCATTTTCTCAAGTTTTCTAGCTGCGAACATGCCTACCCCCCAAACCACGTGTTTTCAAGCTGTTTGTAAACAGACTGCGCGCACCCCATGAAGTCGGCCTATATGCCCTTTAAGAAATAGTTCCCGATAAAAGTAGAATCAAATTTACAAACTACAGAAATTTCCCTAATCAGAGATATCATTTTTATTCAAATCAAATATGGGAAAATGCAAAATGCGGGCAAGAGAAAAAAATATTCCCTATAAATGTATGGAACTACAATTGACTAAGTTCATTTTCATTGGTGGATTACCGGTGTGATAACTCTAATCTCGCCGGAGCCAAGATTTGCTCTTTCTCTCCTTTTCTTTCTCTCCATTTTTTTTTTTTTTTTTTTTTTTTTTGATTTTCTTACAAAAATACTCTTCACAAAGGGGTTGCTGGAATGTAGTACAAGTTGAAAAACACTGTTCCATTTAAATTAAGACTAAAACAGACCTTATTTATTAGGGTCTTCCGTCTTCAGCGGAAGACCCTTCTATTATTCTATTGTTTCTTTTTCACTTTTCTTATTATTATTATTAGGGTCTTCCGTCTTCAGCGGAAGACCCTTCTATTATTCTATTGTTTCTTTTTCACTTTTCTTATTGTTATTATTATTATTATTATTATTCTTTTTTTTTCTTACCGATTTTGTGCAGACGATTTCTCGGAGATGGCTCTATCGATTTCATTCAAATTTTCAGGATCAACGCAGTTTTATCTGAAGTTGATCGCTTTTTAAACATTTTTGAAAATACACTTCCGGTCGGAAGTTATCGTCCGTTTACGATTTTAAAAAGTCAATTTTGTCTGTCAGGTTTCTCAAAAACGAGTAAAGATAAGGGGCTGAAATTTTCAGAGATGATAGATCTACCTATTTTCTGGTGCACCTCGGTCAAGAGAATGCCAGCCGTCACTTCCGGTCGTCACCGGAAGCAAATTTGAAAAATTTTAATTTTTCGACTTTTTTATTTTTTAATAGTTTTCTTTAATTTTTTTATAGTTAATAGTGACCCTTTTTCTGATTCAGAATATGTATTTTGTTTTAAAATCGATCAACGCAGTCTCGAGATATTAAGCGTCAAAGTCCTGAAGCGAGAGCCCGAGTAGCTCAGTCGTTATGGTCGTGGACAGTGCCCAGGCGACCCGGGTTCAAGCCCCGAGTGCCGCAATTTTTTTTTTTCGTTTTTTTTGCGTAGACTTACGATTTTATCTTTAAAATGATGGGATTTATCTCATTTATTCAAAAATCGGACGGAAGACCCACTCGTTGCTCGCAACGAGAACGATCTAGTTTTTATTATTATTCTTTTTTTTTCTTACCGATTTTGTGCAGACGATTTCTCAGAGGTGGCTCGATCGATTTCCTTCAAATTTTCAAGATTAACGCGATTTTATCTGAAGTTGGTTGTTTTTTATCCATTTTTGAAAATATACTTCCGGTCGGAAGTTATCGTCCGTTTACGATTTTAAAAAGTCAATTTTGTCTGTCAGGTTTCTCAAAAACGAGCTAAGATATAGGGCTGAAATTTTCAGATATGATAGATCTACCATTTTCCTGGTGCACCTCGGTCAAGAGAATGTCAGCCGTTACTTGCGGTCGTCACCGGAAGGAAATTTGAAAAATTGAATTTTTCAACTTTTTTATTTTTTCAGATTTTTATTTGAAATTTTTACACTATATAGTGACCCTTTCACTGATCCAGAATATGTAATTTGTTTTAAAATCGATCAACGCAGTCTGGAGATATTAAGCGTCAAAGTTCTGAAGCGAGAGTCCGAGTAGCTCAGTCGATATGGTCGTGGACAGTGCCCAGGCGACCCGGGTTCAAGCCCCGAGTGCCGCAAGTTTTTTTTAACTCATTTTTCGATAAGACCTTCGATTTTATCTTTAAAATGATGGATTCTGTTCTTTTCCGATTTAAATTTCGTAAAAGAAGTTACAATAATAGCGTTTTTCCCCGTATTTGTGTATTGCGATCCAAAGCTATGTATTCATACTGAAATAAAGTTAAAATGTTGAGAAAAATAAATAGTTGCATCTTTAATACAACGCTTATACATTGTTCTAACATGTGTATTTCATTTAGTAGTTGTGTAATATGTAATATTTAGAATTTGATATTCTACGTTTAATATAGAAGTCACCGACTTCTCTCCCCCCCCCCTCCCCCAATTCATAAAATCACTTAGTTTTTCTGGTCTGCTTTTTCTTGATCTTTGATCTTTGACCTTTACTTTCAACCTAGTACCATTCTAGATTACTGTACTAATGACCAGACCAATTTGTTCATTTTTAACAGAGTTATGAGTTTTGGGGCATTTCCGTTTAAACTGGCGTGCTTGACATGTACTGTAGAAAAAAATTCTAACTTCCGAGCCCTTCACTCAATCCTTATGAAAATTCGTGTAAATATACCTCGGACCCAATTCTTATTGTCTGCCAAATATGCACCGGATTAAGCAATTTAGAAGAAATTCCTGAGATCAAACGGCGAGTATTGCCTGTACGTGAAATTAAAATTTACACAGTACACGCACCGACCCCCCCCCCCTCCCTTCCGATTCACAAAATCGTTTAGTTTTTCAGGCCTGATTTTACTTGATCTTTGATATTGGACCTTTACTTTCAGCCTATTACCATTCTAGATTACTGTACTAATGGCCAGACCAGTTCGTTTTATTTTAACAGAGTTATGAATTTTTAGGCATTTGAGTTTCGATTAGCGTGCTTCACATGTACTGTAGAAAAAAATTCTAACTCCCGAGCCCTTCACTCAATCCTAATGAAATTTCGTGTAAATGTACCTCGGACTCTATTCTAATTGTCTGCCAAATATGCAGCGGATTGAACAATTTAGAAGAAATTTCTGAGATCAAACGGCAGGCATTGCCTGTACGGGGAAATAAAATTTACACAGTACACGGGATGTAAGCAGCCGTGTAATATTTCTGGTGCATGTATATTTCTTGTTTTCCGTTTAGTCTGTATCTACGATAGCGTGTGAACTACTTATGAATGTTAGAACTGTGAAAATTACCGTTATGAATTTTTTACCGAATAAATTTACATGCTACTGATTTCGTTATTTCTACATTTATCAAGATTTTACCAATCCTGGCGTAATGAAACAGTCAAACATAATAGTACACGACACGAACAAAATTCTCAACGCTGAAATACTTGTGTAAAATGCATCAGTCATTGTTTTATCATTCCCCTATTTGTCGTTAACCGAATCCGAGATCCACACCTCAAAATTCTACTTTCGATTTATTTACGACGAAAATCAAGCTCTGGCCTTTTCACCCCCCTCCAGAAACAAACACGCATCAATATTTCAAATGACCTCGCATTGTTACAAAACCTGAATACTCAGACATCTTAAACGTTGTTTTTCATCTCATACAAAAAATCAGCTCCTGTCCCGGGCGGAAACGACCCAAATTCAAAGAGAAATTCGGGAATTATTTTGCGTCAACCATGTTTTGACGTGAACCTTCGATAAAATTCTCTTATGACACCTGCATAAGTTGGGTGTTCTAATCTCACCGGAGCCACAATATTTGTTCTTTCTCTCCTTTTCTTTCTATCCATTTTTTTTTTTTTTTTTTTGATTTTCTAACAAAAATATTATTCACAAAAGGGGTTGTTGGAATGAAGTACACGTTGAAAAACACTATTCCGTTTAGATTAAGACAAAAACAGACCTTATTTATTAGGGTCTTCCGTCTTCAGCGGAAGACCCTTCTATTATTCTATTGTTTCTTTTTCACTTTTCTTATTGTTAGGGTCTTCCGTCTTCAGCGGAAGACCCTTCTATTATTCTATTGTTTCTTTTTCACTTTTCTTATTGTTATTATTAGGGTCTTCCGTCTTCAGCGGAAGACCCTTCTATTATTCTATTGTTTCTTTTTCACTTTTCTTATTGTTATTATTATTATTATTATTATTATTATTATTCTTTTTTTTTCTTACCGATTTTGTGCAGACGATTTCTCGGAGGTGGCTCTATCGATTTCATTCAAATTTTCAGGATCAACGCAGTTTTATCTGAAGTTGATCGCTTTTTAACCATTTTCGATAATACACTTCCGGTCGGAAGTTATCGTCCGTTTACGATTTTAAAAAGTCAATTTTGTCTGTCAGGTTTCTCAAAAACGAGTACAGATAAAGGGCTGAAATTTTCAAAGATGATAGATCTACCTATTTTCTGGTGCACCTCGGTCAAGAGAATGCCAGCCGTCACTTCCGGTCGTCACTGGAAGCAAATTAAAAAAATTTTAATTTTTCGACATTTTATTTTTTAATATTTTTCTTTTTATGGTTGATAGTGACCCTTTTTCTGATTCAGAATATGTAATTTGTTTTAAAATCGATCAGCGCATTCTCGATATATTAAGTGTCAAAGTCCTGAAGCGAGAGCCCGAGTAGCTCAGTCGTTATGGTCGTGGACAGTGCCCAGACGACCCGGGTTCAAGCCCCGAGTGCCGCAAAATTTTTTTTCGTTTTTTTGGCGTAGACTCACAATTTTATCTTTAAAACGATGAGTTTTATCTCATTTATTCAAAAATCGGACGGAAGACCCACTCGTTGCTCGCAACGAGATCGCATCTAGTTATTAGGGTCTTCCGTTTCCGACGGAAGACCCTCTTGTTTTTCTACTGTTTCTTTCTATTATTATTATTAGAGTCTTCCGTTTCCAACGGAAGACCCTCTTGTTATTCTATTGTTTTTTTTATTATTATTATTCTTTTTCTTTTTTCTTCTGACTCCGTTTTGGCATTATATCTCAAAAACTACTCAACCGATTTTCATGAAATTTTCAGGGATTATGAGAAATTCTTGTCACTCAAAGCTTTTAAAAGCTGAAAAATGACGTCACTTCCGTTTTCTTATTACGTCAATTTAAAATTTTTCAAAAAGCGATTTTGTCCAGTCATTTTCATTTCAACGGTTATAGATAGAGATTTGAAATTTTCAGTGATTGTCTATTCCTCAATTTACCTAGGGCATTTTGACAAAAAATCAGAATCCGTCACTTCCGGTCGAAACCGGAAGTGAATCAAATTTTTCGAAAAAATAAATTTTTTAATAAATTCAAAAACGTGTACGTGTTTTGTAAAGCTTATTTAGCTGAATCTAAAACTGAAACCCGTTTTAAAATCGGACGATGCATCGCTGAGATATAAGCGTTTAAAAATTGATTTTTCCGGAAATTTTGATTCCGCGTTCTTGGTTCAGAAAATAGTCTTATGTTTAAAGTTAAATTAACTCGTACCTAAAATATTTCGAAAAATTGTAAAGTCGTACTTGAACACATTCGGATTTTTTTTGTTAAGTCGTTCTTGAAATCGCAAAGGTTTTTAATAATTCGTACTTAAAATCATTCGGAATTTGTTAAGTCGTACCAAGAATTATTCGATTTTTTTAAACTTTTTGTTTTAGTTACTTATGTTATTAGTTTAAGAACTTTGCTTCTTACAGGAACTTTAAGCTCTACTTTCGACATTAACGGAAGACCCACTCGTTGCTTTGCAACGAGATTTGCTCTAGTTATTCTTAATATTCTTTTTCTGCCTTCTTTAAAGCTTTATTTCTCGAAAACTATTCACTCGATTTGCACCAAATTTTCAGGACTTATAGAGCATCGGAGGGGATAAATGTTTTCAGTTAAATTTTTTGATGACGTCACTTCCGGTTTAAGATATTCACGATTTAATGAAATTTTAAGGGTCATTTTGTCCACGCAACTCCTCTGAAACTATTCATGATAGAAAGTTGAAATTTTCAGGGATTGTAGACGAAAGTCTGTAGATGTACCGCATTGTTTTAAAATATGGATAATACGCAAGGCGTTGAAGCTCGCCTGAGGTCAAAAATTGGCACCAATTTTTTTCACAAAAAATTTGTACATTTTCTGAAATATTTTTAAAACTGTAAATATTTTGTTAAAACATGTAATACAAAAGTTGTTTCAATTTCCACGGGCTTTCATTTGATATCAAGAAAAAAGGACTGGCCCCTCAAATTAGGGGCCAAGAGGGCTCTAAAGTCTTTTTGCAATAACTCTTTACAGAACAATAATTTGCTATCAAATATAGAAGCAAAAATGTTTATTGTACAGCTGTTTATCTATACAGTATCATACCTAAGTCATATGTTACGTAATTAGGGGTTTCAAGGGGCCAGAAGTCCAAAACTTTGATCATTCATATCTAGAAAAGGAGAAATATTTTGAAAAGCATTGTAGAACAAAAAATGCTTAGAATAATGGTCTTAACAAAATGGTACCTAAAAAATTTTGTTGCTGGCCCCAGTAAGGAGTTTAAGGGTCGGCCCCTAAAAAAACATTTGTTCAGATATCATTAGAACGGTCAACAATTCCTGAACACTTGTTGAACAAAATATGTTTATAATTGCGAGACATTTCATTTGATATCAAGAAAAAAGGGCTGGCCCCTTAAATTAGGGACCAAGAGGGCTCTTAAGTCTATTTATAATAACTTTTTATTGAAAATTAATTTGTAATTAATTATAGAAGCAAAAATACTCTTTATACAGCTATTTATCTATACAGTACCATACCTTAGTCATATGTTACGTAATTAGGGGTTTCAAGGGGGCAGAAGTCCAAAACTTTGATCATTAATAAATAGAAAAGGAGAAACATTATGAAAAGCATTATAGAAGAAAAGTTGCTCAAAATAATGTTCATAACAATATGATACCTAAAAAATTTTTTGTTGGTGGCCCCAGTAAGGAGTTTAAGGGTCGGCCCCTAAAACACAGTTGTTCAGATATCTCTAGAACGGTTAACAATTTGTGAAGAGTTGTTGAACAAAATATGTTTATATATGCGATATCTTTCATTTGATATCAAGAAAAAGGGGCTGGCCCCTCAAATTAGGGACCAGGAGGGCTACAAAGTCTTTTGATAATAACTATTTACTGATAAATAATTTGTTATTAATTATAGAAGCAAAAATGTTCATCTTATTGGGTTTAATTTAAATCTGAAATCCGTTTTAAAATCGGACAATGCATTACAGATATATAGGGGTTTAAAAATTAATTTTTCCTGAAATTTTGATTCCACATTCTTGGTTAAGAAAATAGTGTTATGTTCAAAGTAAAATTAACTCGTACCTAAAATAATTCGACAATTGTTAAATCGTACTTAAACACATTCGGATTTTTATTTGCAAAGTCGTTCTTCATATTGAAAAGGTTTGTGTTAATTCGTACTTAGAATCATTCGGATTTTGTTAACTCGTACCAAGAATAATTCGATTTTTTCTTTTTGTTTTAGTTTCTCATGTATATTGGATTAAGAATTCTGCTTCTTACAGGAACTTCTAGCTTTACTTTCGACATTAACGGAAGACCCACTCGTTGCTTTGCAACGAGCTTTGCTCTAGTTATTCTTTTTTTTCTTTTTCTGACTTTTTTGGAGCGTTATTTCTCAAAAACTATTCGACCGATTTGCACGAAATTTTCAGGACTGATTAAGCATCATCAGCACTACATATTGTTAAATTTTCAAATGATGACGTCACTTCCGGTTTCAGATATTGACGATTTTGTAAATTTTTAAGGGTCATTTTGTCCACGCATCTCCTCCGAAACTAAATAAGATAGAAGCTTGAAATTTTTCTAGGATTGTAGATTAAAGTCTGAAGTTGTACCCCCCTACTTCCAATTATTAAAACTGCGCAAGGCCTCGAAGCTCGCCTGAACCTGAAAATTAGGACCAAATTTTTTCACAAAATTTTCGAACATTTTCTTTAATATCTTTTGATGTATAGATATTTTGTTAAAACTTGTAATGCAAAATTTGTTTCAATTTCTAGTGGCTTTCATTTGATATCAAGAAAAAAGGGATGGCCCCTCAAATTAGGGGCCAAGAGGGCTCTAAAGTCTTTTTGCAATAACTCTTTACTGAACAAAAATTTGTTATCAATTATAGAAGCAAAAATGTTTATTGTACAGCTGTTTATCTATACAGTACCACACCTTAATCATATGTTACGTAATTAGGGGTTTCAAGGGGCCAGAAGTCCAAAACTTTTATCATTAATATCTAGAAAAGGAGAAATATTTTAAAAAGCATTGTACAAGAAAAAATGCTTAAAATAATGTTCTCAACAATATGCTACCTAAAAAAAATTTGTTGGTGGCCCCAGTAAGGAGTTTAAGGGTCGGCCCCTAAAACACATTAGTTCAGATATCTCTAGAACGATCAACAATTCCTGAACACTTGTTGAACAAAATATGTTTATATTTGCAAGATCTTTCATTTGATATCAAGAAAAAAGGGCTGGCCCCTTAAATTAGGGGCCAAGAGGGCTCTTAAGTCTATTAATAATAACTTTTTACTGAAAAATAATTTGTTATATATTATAGAAGCAAAAATATTCTTTGTACAGTTATTTATCTATACAGTACCATACCTAAGTCATATATTAAGTAATTAGGGGTTTCAAGGGGCCAGAAGTCCTAAACTCTGATCAGTAATAGCTAGAAAAGGAGAAATATTTTGAAAAGCATTGTAGAAGAAAAGTTGCTCAAAATAATGTTTTTAATAATATAATACCTAAACCTTTTTTGTTGGTGGCCCCATTAAGGAGTTTAAGGGTCGGCCCCTAAAACACAGTTGTTCAGATATCTCTAGAACGGTTAACAATTCGTGAACAGTTGTTGAACAAAATATGTTTATATTTGTAAGACCTTTCATTTGATATCAAGAAAAAGGGGCTGGCCCCTCAAATTAGGGGCCAGGAGGGCTACAAAGTCTTTTAATAATAACTATTTACTGAAAAATAATTTGTTATATATTATTGAAGCAAAAATGTTCAACTTATTAAGCTTAATTTAAATCTGAAATCCGTTTTAAAATCGGACGATGCATTACAGAGATATAGGGGTTTAAAAATTGATTTTTCCGGAAATTTTGATTCCACATTCTTGGTTAAGGAAGTAGTGTTATGTTCAAAGTTAAATTAACTCGTACCTAGAATGATTCGATATTTGTTAAGTCGTTCTTAAACACATTCGGATTTTTTTTGTCAAGTCGTTCTTGAAATCGGTAAGAGTTTTGTTAATTCGTACTAAAAGTCAATCGGATTTTGTTAAGTCGTACCAAGAATTATTCGATTTTTTATCTTTTTGTTTTAGTTACTGGTGTTATTGGTTTAAGAACGTTGCTCCTTACAGGAATATCTAGCTTTACTCTAGACATTAAAGGAAGACCCACTCGTTGCTTTGCAACGAGCTTTGCTCTAGTTATTCTTTTTTTTCTTTTTCTGACTTTTTTGGAGCATTATTTCTCAAAAACTATCCAACCGATTTACATAAAATTTTCAGGACCCATAGAGCATCATCGGCGCTACATATTATTAAATTTTTGAATGATGACGTCACTTCCGGTCTTAGATATTGACGATTTTGTAAATTTTTAAGGGTCATTTTGTCCACGCATCTCCTCCGAAACCAATCAAGATAGAAGCTTCAAATGTTTACAGGATTGTAGATAAATGTTTGAAGTTGTACCCCCATGGTTTCAATTATAAAAATTGCCCAAGGCCTCAAAGCTCGCCTGAACTTGAAAATTGGCACCAAATTTTTTTACGAAATTTTCGAACATTTTCTGAAATATCTTTTGATGTATAAATATTTTGTTAAAACATGTAACGCAAAAGTTGTGTTAATTTTTACGGGCTTTTATTTGATATCAAGAAAAAGGGGCTGGCCCCTCAAATTAAGGGCCAAGAGGGCTCGAAAGTCCTTTTTCAATACCTCTTTACTGAACAATAATTTGTTATCAATTATAGAAGCAAAAATGTTCATTGTACAGCTGTTTATCTATACAAAACCTTATCTTAGTCATATGTTACGTAATTAGGAGTTTCAAGGGGCCAGAAGTCCAAAACTTTGATCATTAATATCTAGAAAAGGAGAAATATTTTGAAAAGCATTGTAGAATAAAAGTTGCTCAAAATAATGTTCTCAACAATCTGATACCTAAATTATTTTCGTTGGTGGCCCCAGTAAGGAGTTTAAGGGTCGGCCCCTAAAACACATTTGTTCAGATATCTTTAGAACGGTCAACAATTTGTAAACACTTGTTGAACAAAATGTGTTTATATTTACAAGACCTTTTATTTGATATCAAGAAAAAGGGGCTGGCCCCTCAAATTAGGGGCCAAAATGGCTCTAAAGTCTTTAAATAATAACTTTTTACTAAAAAATAATTTGTTATTAATTTTCGAAGCAAAAATGTTCATTGTACAGCTGTTTATCTTTACTGTACCATACCTAAGTCATATGTTACGTAATTAGGGGTTTCAAGGGGCCAGAAGTCCAAAACTCTGATCATTAATATCTAAAAAAGGAGAAATATTTTGAAAAGCATTGTAGAATAAAAGTTGCTCAAAATAATGTTCTCAACAATCTGATACCTAAATGTTTTTCGTTGGTGGCCCCAGTAAGGAGTTTAAGGGTCGGCCCCTAAAACACAGTTGTTCAGATATCTTTAGAAGGGTCAACAATTTGTGAACACTTGCTGAACAAAATATGTTTATATTTGCGAGAGCCTTTGTTTGATAACAAGAAAAAGGGGCTGACCCCTAAAATCCGGGGCCAGAAGGGCTTCAAAATCTTTTTCTGATAACTTTTTTTGAGCGATAATTTGTTATTAATCATAGAGCAAAAAATAAGAGCTTATTAAGCTTAATTTAAACATGAAATCCGTTTTGAAATCGGCCGATGCATTACAGAGATATTGGGGTGTAAAAATTGATTTTTCCGGAAATTTTAATTCCACGTTCTTGGTTAAGAAGATAGTGTTATGTTCAAAGTTAAATTAACTCGTACCTAAAATCATTCGATAATTGTTAAATCGTATTCAAACACATTCGGATTTGTTTTTGCTAGGTCGTTCTTGAAATTGATAAGGTTTTTGTTAATTTGTACTTAGAATCATTCGGATTTTGTTAACTCATACCAAGAATAATTCGATTTTTTTTTTAGTTTCTCGTGTATATAGGTTTAAGAATTCTGCTTCTTACAGGAACTTCTAGCTTTACTTTCGACATTAACGGAAGACCCACTCGTTGCTTTGCAACGAGCTTTGCTCTAGTTATTATTATTAGGGTCTTCCGTTTCCAACGGAAGACCCTCTTGTTATTCTTCGGTTTCTTTTTATTATTATTATACTTTTTCTTTTTTTTCTGACTCCTTTTCCGCTTCATAACTCAAAAAGTTTTCAACCGATTTTAATAAAACTTTCAGCGATTGTTGCAAGTTGGCGTCCCTCAAAGATATTAAAGTGTCATTAACAACGTCACTTCCGTTTTGACGTTACGTCATTTTTAAAATTTTAAAAAAGTCATTTTGTCCGGGACTTTTCTCAAAAACGCTTTAAGATAGAGGCTTTAAATTTTCTATGATTATGAATTTGTCAATTTACCTGTGCAATAAGGCTGGAAACAGAAATCCGTAACTTCCGGTCGAAACCGGAAGTGAATGAAATTTTTCGAAAATTTGAATTTTTTGATCAAATCAAAAACGTATATGTCTTTTGTTAAGCTTTCCAAGCTGAATCTAACATTGAAAGCCGTTTTAAAATCGGACAATGCATTACAGAGATATTTGGGTTTAAAAATTGATTTTTCCGGAAATTTTAATTCTGCGTTCTTGGTTTAAAAAATAGCGTAAAGTTCAATGTGAAATTAACTCGTACCAAAAATAATTGTTAAGTCGTACTTAAACACATTCGGATTTTTTTTGTTTAGTCGTACTTAAAATTGTAAAGGAATTTGTTAATTCGTACTTAAAATCATTCGGATTTTGTTAAGTCGTACCAAGAATTATTCGATTTTTTTATTATTTTTGTTTTAGGGTCTCTTGTTATTTGTTTAAGAACTTTTCTTCTTACAGGAACTTCAAGATTTACTTTTGACATTAACGGAAGACCCACTCGTTGCTTTGCAACGAGCTTTGCTCTAGTTCTTAATATTCTTTTTCTGCCTTCTTTAAAGCTTTATTTCTCGAAAACTATTCATCCGATTTGCACCAAATTTTCAGGACTTATACAGCATCGGAGGGGACAAATGTTTTTAGTTACATTTTTTGATGACGTCACTTCCGGTTTAAGATATTGACGATTTAATGAAATTTTAAGGGTCATTTTGTCCACGCAACTCCTCTGAAACTATTCACGATATAAAGTTGAAACTTTCAGGGATTGTAGATGAAAGTCTGTAGATGTACCGCATTGTTTTATAATATGGATAATACGCAAGGCGTTGAAGCTCGCCTGAGGTCGAAAATTGACACCAATTTTTTTTACAAAAATTTTGCACATTTTCTGAAATATTTTTAAACCTGTAAATATTTTGTTAAAACATGTAATGTAAAAGTTGTTTCAATTTCCACGGGCTTTCATTTGATATCAAGAAAAAGGGGCTGGCCCTTCAAATTAGGGGCCAAGAGGGTTTTAAAGTCTTTTTGCAATAACTCTTTACTGAACAATAATTTGTTATCAAGTATAGAAGCAAAAATGTTCATTGTACAGCTGTTTATCTATACAGTAACACACCTTAATCATATGTTACGTAATTAGGGGTTTCAAGGGGCCAGAAGTCCAAAACTTTGATCATTAATATCTAGAAAAGGAGAAATATTTTGAAAAGCATTGTAGAACAAAAAATGCTTAAAATAATGTTCTCAACAATATGCTACCTAAAAAAAAATTGTTGGTGGCCCCAGTAAGGAGTTTAAGGGTCGGCCCCTAAAACACATTAGTTCAGATATCTCTAGAACGGTCAACAATTCCTGAACACTTGTTGAACAAAATATGTTTATATTTGCGAGATCTTTCATTTGATATCAAGAAAAAAGGGCTGGCCCCTTAAATTAGGGGCCAAGAGGGCTCTTAAATCTATTAATAATAACTTTTTACTGAAAAATAATTTGTTATATATTATAGAAGCAAAAATATTCTTTGTACAGTTATTTATCTATACAGTACCATACCTAAGTCATATGCTACGTAATTAGGGGTTTCAAGGGGCCAGAAGTCCAAAACTCTGATCAGTAATAGCAAGAAAAGGAGAAATATTTTAAAAGAATTGTAGAAGAAAAGTTGCTCAAAATAATGTTTTTAATAATATAATACCTAAAACCTTTTTGTTGGTGGCCCCAGTAAGGAGTTTAAGGATCGGCCCCTAAAACACAGTTGTTCAGATATCTCTAGAATGGTTAACAATTCGTGAACAGTTGTTGAACGAAATATGTTTTTATTTGCAAGACCTTTCATTTGATATCAAGAAAAAGGGGCTGACCCCTCAAATAAGGGGTCAGTAGGGCTACAAAGTCTGTTTATAATAACTTTTTACTGAAAATGTTCAACTCATAAAGCTTAATTTAAATCTGAAATCCGTTTTAAAATCGGACGATGCATTACAGAGATAAAGGGGTTCAAAAAATTGATTTTTCCGGAAATTTTGATTCCACATTCTTGGTTAAGAAAATAGTGTTATGTTCAAAGTTAAATTAACTCGTACCTAAAATAATTCGATGATTGTTAAATGTACTTAAACACATTCGGTATTTTATTTGCAAAGTCGTTCTTGATATTGATAAGGTTTTTGTTAATTCGTACTTAGAATCATTCGGATTTTGTTAACTCGTACCAAGAATAATTCGATTTTTTTTTTTAGTTTTTCATGTATATTGGTTTAAGAATTCTGCTTCTTACAGGAACTACTAGCTTTACTTTCGACATTAACGGAAGACCCACTCGTTGCTGTGCAACGAGCTTTGCTCTAGTTAGGGTCTTCCGTTTCCAACGGAAGACCCTCTTGTTATTCTATTGATTATTTTTATTATTATTATTTTTTTTCTGACTTTGCAGGACTGATCGAACTTCAAAAGTACTTGAGGTTATTAAATTTAGGGCTGATGACGTCACTTCCGGTTTGAGATTTTGATGATTTAGTGAATTTTTAAGGACCATTTTGTCCACCTAACTCCTTCAAAACTAATTAAGATAAAATCATGAAACTTTCAGGGATAGTAGATGAATGTCTGTAGATGATTCTCTGGGTTTGATATTGTGGAAAACGCGCAAGGCGTCGAAGCTCGCCTGAGCTCGAAAATTGGCAGCAAATTTTTGCACGAAATTTTTGCACATTTTCTAAATTATTTCTGAATGTGTAAATATTTTGTTAAGACATGTAATGCAAAACTTGTTCATATTTACACGCTCTTTCATTTGATATCATGAAAAAGGGGCTGGTCCCTCAAATTAGGGGCCAAGAGGGCTCTAAAGTCTTTTTATAATAACTCTTTAATGAAAAATAATTTGTTATCAGTTAAAAAAGCAAAAATGTTCATTGTACAGCAGTTTATCTACACAGTACCATACCGAAGTCATATGTTACGTAATTAGGGGTTTTAAGGGGCCAGAAGTCGAAAACTTTGATCATTTATATTTGAAAAAGGAGAAATATTTTGAAAAGCATTGTAGAAGAAAAGTTGCTCAGAATAATGTTGTCAACCTTATGCTACCTTTAATTTTTTGGTTTTTGGCCCCAGTAAGGAGTTTAGGGGTCGGCCCCTAAAACACATTTGTTCAGATATCTTTAGAACGGTCAACAATTCCTGAACACTTGTTGAACAAAATGTGTTTATATTTACAAGACCTTTTATTTGATATCAAGAAAAAAGGGCTGGCCCCTCATATTAGGGGCCAAAATGGCTCTAAAGTCTTTTTATAATAACTCTTTACTGAAAAATAATTTGTTATTAATTATAGAAGCAAAAATGTTCATTGTACAGCAGTTTATCTAAACAGTACCATAACTAAGTCATATGTTACGTAATCAGGGTTTTCAAGGGCCCAGAAGTCCAAAACTCTGATTATTAATATCTAGAAAAGGAGAAATATTTTGAAAAGCATTGAAGAAGAAAAGTTGCTCAAAATAATGTTCTCAAAAATATAATACCTAAAATTTTTTTGTTGGTGGCCCCGGTAAGGAGTTTAGGGGTCGGCCCCTAAAACATATTTGTTCAGATATCTTTAGAACGGTCAACCATTCTTGAACACTTGCTGAACAAAAAATGTTTATATTTGCGAGACCATTTGTTTGATATCAAGAAAAAGGGACTTACCCCTCAAAGCCGGGGCCAGAAGGGTTTCAAAGTCTTTTTATAATTACTTTTTTTAGCGATAATTTGTTATTAATTATAAAAGTAAAAAATAAAACCTTATTGAGCTTACTTTAAAGCTGAAATCCGTTTGAAAATCTGACGATGCATTACAGAGATACTGGAGTTTAAAAATTGATTTTTCCGGAAATTTTGATTCCACATTCTTGGTTAAGAAAATAGTGTTATGTTCAAAGTGAAATTAACTCGTACCTAAAATAATTCTATAATTGTTAAATCGTAATTAAACACATTCGGATTTATTTTTGCTAGGTTGTCTTGAAATTGATAAAGTTTTTTATTAATTCGTTCTTAGAATCATTCGGATTTTGTTAAGTCGTACCAAGAATCATTCGATTTTTTCTTTTTGTTTTAGTTTCTCATGTTTATTGGTTTAAGAATTCTGCTTCTTTGAGGAACTTCTCGATTTACTTTGGACATTAACGGAAGAATCACTCGTTGCTTTGCAATGAGCTTTGCTCTAGTTATTATTATTTTTTTTCTGACTTTTTTCGGACGCTATTACTCGTGAACTACTGGACCGATTTGCATAAAATTTGCAGGACAGATAGAACATCAAAAGTAGTTGAGGTTGTTAAATTTTGGGCTGATGATGTCACTTCCGGTTTGAGATTTTGAGGGTTTAGTGAATTTTTAAGGACCATTTTGTCCACCTGACTCCTCCAAAACTAATAAAGATAAAAACATGAAACTTTCAGGGATAGTAGATGAATGTCTGTAGATGATTCTCTGGGTTTGATATGGAGGAAAATGCGCAAGGCGCCGAAGCTCGCCCGAGCTCGAAAATTGGCACCAAATTTTTTCACGAAATTTTTGCACATTTTCTAAATTATTTCTGAATGTGTAAATATTTTGTTAAGACATGTAATGCAAAAGTTGTTTAGATTTACACGCTCTTTCATTTGATATCATAAAAAAGGGGCTGGCCCCTTACATAAGGGGCCAAGAGGGCTCTAAAGAATTTTATTAATAACTCTTTACTGAAAAATAATTTTTTATCAATTATAGAAGCAAAATTGTTTATTGTGCAGCTGTTTATCTACATAGTACCATACTGAAATCATATGTTACGTAATTAGGGGTTTTAAGGGGCCAGAAGTCCAAAACTTTGATCATTTATATCTGAAAAAGAAGAAATATTTTGTAAAGCATTGTAGAAGAAAAGTTGCTCAAAATAATGTTGTGAACCTTATGCTGTGTTTAAATTTTTGGTCTTTGGCCCCATTAAGGAGTTTAAGGGTCGGCCCCTAAAACACATTTTTTCAGATATCTCTAGAACGGTAAACAATTTGTGAACAGTTGTTGAACTAAATATGTTTATTTTTGCGAGACCTTTCATTTGATATCAAGAAAAACGGGCTGACCCCTAAAATTAGGGGCCAAGAGGGCTACAAAGTTTTTTAATAATAACTATTTACTAAAAAATAATTAAGGTCTTCCGTTCCAACGGAAGACCTTGTACTGATTCTGATGGTAATTCTTCATTATTGTTATTCTTCTTCTAGACGTTTTTAAAACCTCAATAACTTATTTGTTTGTCATCCGATTTCATTCAAATTTTCACGGTATATTGTAAATTGAATTAGGTTTCTAGAGCACAAAAAAAATTTGAAATCACAACTTCCGGTTTTGAGTTATTCCCCTTTTTCTCAAATTTTAGGGGCATTAGTTTCCAGACAAAGGCTCCGAAATGTTCCGTAGCAAATAATTTATAGTTAAAAATCTTAATTATTGACACTTTGAATATTGTCCTCTGATTTTTGTATTTTAGTTTTTTCCAATTATTCCACTCGAATTAATCAATCGAAATCTATGTTTTAAAAATAGCAAAATTTTTCTCAAGTTTTAGCTTCGTAACTTTTTAGTTTGAAATATTTCCTAAATACGTATAGAACAAAAGTTGTGCATAATGTTAAGGGCTTTCATTTGACACCAATAAAAAAGGGCTGGCCCCTTAAATTAAGGGCCAGTAGCCCTTAAAAGATTTTGCTTAATAACTCAAAAACAGTTAGGATTTCGATATGGATGTCGCTGGAGTAGTTGTTTGTTGGGATCTCATAAAGGTCGTTACAATGTTATTTTGTAAGTGATTTGTGTAGTATGAGTGTAAAAAGCTTTACATGTTAACATATACCTGTTTTCATTTGGCAAGTTAACGAAGGTCTTTGTGCGTAAAACTGGCATAAAGTTAACACAGAAAGTATGATGGTTTATACAGGGGGCTTTAATTCATGAGAAAAAAAATTAGAACACATGCTTTTCTTTAAAGAAGTATAAGTCATTGTTGTTTAGTTCTTATAGTGCACAAACCTTAAAGACGAGAATCGGAAAACAAAACATTCTTTTTTTTCTAGTAAAACACAAAATACGTTTGGAAAAAAAATCCTATGCATTACATTTTAGTTATCATACTGCATGCATTTAAAATCCACCTTGAATCAGAGCTGTGCGCGTATCATTAAGTAAGCTATCCCTCGCCCGCGGCCGAAAAATCGGTCACCATGGTCGCGGCTGGACTACCTAGCGGTCAGCGGTTATCTAATACACGAGAGTTGCGTCTCTCATATATGAGTTAATTTAGCTGCGAACTGAAGAATTGTTAAGAAATAGTTTAGTTAATTAATAAAAGCAATACCATTCTCAATCTAATGCAATATCAGATATATAGATCAATTGTGGGTTTTAAGTAAAAAAAAAAAGAATTTCTATTTGATAGATTTTAGTCATTAAATTACAAACTTTTCAAATCTTCCTAGGTTCTGAGCTGTGCGTGTGTATGCGTTAAACCTTAACGTAATCTATCCTTCGCCCGCGGCCGAGAAAATCAGCCACGGCTGCACTACCTAGCGGTAAACGGTTATCTAATACACGAGAGTTGCGTCTCTCATATATGAGTTAATTTAGCTGCGAACTGAAGAATTGTTAAGAAATCGTTCAGTTAATTAATAAAAGCAATACCATTCTCAATCTAATGCAATATCAGATATATAGATCAATTGTGGGTTTTAAGTAAAAAAAAAAAGAATTTCTATTTGATAGATTTTAGTCATTAAATTACAAACTTTTCAAATCTTCCTAGGTTCTGAGCTGTGCGTGTGTATGCGTTAAACCTTAACGTAATCTATCCTTCGCCCGCGTCCGAGAAAATCAGCCACGGCTGCACTACCTAGCGGTAAACGGTTATCTAATACACGAGAGTTGCGTCTCTCATATATGAGTTAATTTAGCTGCGAACTGAAGAATTGTTAAGAAATCGTTCAGTTAATTAATAAAAGCAATACCATTCTCAATCTAATGCAATATCAGATATATAGATCAATTGTGGGTTTTAAGTAAAAAAAAAAAGAATTTCTATTTGATAGATTTTAGTCATTAAATTACAAACTTTTCAAATCTTCCTAGGTTCTGAGCTGTGCGTGTGTATGCGTTAAACCTTAACGTAATCTATCCTTCGCCCGCGGCCGAGAAAATCAGCCACGGCTGCACTACCTAGCGGTAAACGGTTATCTAATACACAAGATTAGCACCCGCACACTTACATGCATATATGAACGTGTTTGAGTTTATATAGCCGTAAATACACTGTACACTGTTTTAATTGTGTAAATTTTGTGTCAAAATTTCATAGGAGAGGGCGTTTTAAGTTTCCAGAACTTGTGCCCGATCCTTTTGTATATACCATCTTTACAATAAAATATGTTCAAACCAAACCAAACCAAAACTGTTTTAATTTAATGTTATAAAAGTTTGTTCATTTTGTATTTATTCAAATTAAACATTGGAGAGTAAATAAAAAGTCGTTCTGAAAATTAATAAAAGCGATATTACTCCAAATCGGAAATACTCGTCAGACATATTTAAATGGTTGGTTTGTAAGTCTTGTTTTAAAAACTGTACAAATAATGTTTTCAATCAACAACAAAAAAACAACACAAATATTAAAACCTTTAAATAATGATCATCCCTCGCACAGGGCCGAGGAGATCCCGCGCAAGTGGACATCTTCTACATGTACCTTATCACGCGTGCATGTTTGGTATTTTGTACGAACGCAACTATTTTTATTATGTTTTCACCTATTATATTGGTTTAAGGTGAACAGATAAATTTATTTTACTCGTACAGTTGATTTAGCATTGCTTTATGCGACAGCGTACAAGGTAATTTAAAAATCAAATCAAATTATGATCAAAGTTCCACGTTACATGTTTGCGGTAGGTGCTGGCACGATAAAAGAATGCCCTGAATTGAGGCATTCGGTGATTATTTTAAAGAATATTTACATGAGTTTTGAAACAAGTTTTGTTTAGATTCTATCGGTCACATATTAATAACTTCTGTAGTGCTTCTACATGGTCGTTCGTTTCATTGTGAAAACGAACTTATTTCAGTGTTGCCCTCCCACCGCCCCGCTGCCAAGTGCTCTATTTTTTAAATTCCAGATCTGTCGAAAATTATTTGATAGTGACTTCTTCTCATGTGTAACATTTTCTCCTGAACGTGTTTCGCTTTCCCCCCGTTTTTTTATTCGGTCAGTCTTTGTAAATTTCAACTTTCTTTATTGCGTAAATTCAATCGCCACGTGCTACCGAAAATTTTGAGTCACTTCAGCGCACACAGCTCAGAACATATATAGCCCCAGGTTATTTATGGCTGCAGATCATCAATTGTTATGCAATTAATCAACAGTTCGAAGGTTGTTTTCTTCAAAGTGGTCAATTATCAAACAATAAGACTTTCATTTTCACATTAAAGTTGCAAGATCGTAATCCGAGAACGTGGCTATAATAAATTTACCTGTTGAACACACTAAACTTCTATGATATATAGTTATGAACAGAATAATATATATTATAATTTAAAGTTTTAAGTCAAAGGTAATTTGTTCTTGGGATTAGATGTTATGAAATACGACTACATTATGCTATGCAGGTGGTCGCCATAGAAATCATCAAAGTATTGCAAGTGTGGACAGATTAGTTCACTTGACTTACAGACTATAATATAGCGACATATCTGCCTCCAAAAAATATATGCGCTTCTCAAAGTTACACTTAAGTGAGATGGACATGTGTTCTTGGGAATTTTCTTTATTGCTAATTATATGAAAATTAATTTTAAATAAAACGTTTTATTGAAGTTGTGTGGTATGAGGTTGTCATGCAACTTAATTTACTTACAAGGTTAGCTACAGCCAGTGGAATACTAATTTTAGGTCAACAATGAATACCCAATCTATTAAAATACAAGATAAATAGAGAAGGCAAATATTGCTTGTGACATGTACATGTACTTAATTTTTTGATATATCTTAATGATAAAACAAAGAAAAGCAAAAAAAAAAAACCAAACAAACAAACAAACAAACAAAAAAACAAACAAAAACAAAAACAAAAAAAACACACGAACAAAAAACAAACATGGAACTTGGATCAAATTTACTTCATGTACATGTTACCCCAAAAATCCGACCGAATATGCCCCTTTGTCACATTTAATTAAATTAACTGAAAATAAAAACCGTAACACCATAATTTTTCGCTTATTTTTATTGAAGTTTCTCCCGGGTTTTTTTTCAAACTACATACGTAAACTTTCTCCGAGAGAATTACTTTTGATCCGATAAAGGAGAAAAAACTGACATAAAAATAGGGATTTTGCATATTATTGCATCGTCGAGAGAAGTAATATTCATTTCTGTAAATTATGTTATTTAATTTTACGTTACATAGCAGCGGTGTCTGTATATCAGGTGTAAAATTTAGACGCTCACTTATGCATAAATTCTCTTGATGATCTTTGATAGTTGATTATTATTTTGAATGTTCAAGTCTACTCGTATTATTAAATAATATCAGCCCTGAAGAAATTTTAAGAGATGCCATCAATTTTGACTATTTACCAAATTTTGACAGCACGCAACAATTTCAAACTTGCACATAGTCTTCAAAAAATTAGAAATATTTAATTACAGAAGTTACATGTTTTTAAGGCGCGTTCGTTTCTTTTAAAAAATACATTTCCTTTCATGAATCATGAGTACATGTATATAACAATCCTTGCTACCCTTAACAATTTAACTCGCCATTAAACTTCTCATTGTTTAAACCCCTGTCATACTGAAGCTGCATCCTCACGGCGATCCCGCTGTGTCATTGAATAATGTAAAACGCCATGGTAAACGAATTAGAGTCTGCTACAGCGCCGTAACAACGCAACGGCATCTTCGTTCGCTGCGGTGCGATATCCTAGAACATTTTAGAACGTCATGCGACGGCGCGCACTTTGACCATGCACAAAGTACGCGCCGTGGCTCTGCGTTCTGATAACCACGCCTTAGAAGTGGAGTAAGGTCGCCGTGACAGCGCCGTAAAGTCTCCAACAGCGCATGTGCATGCAGGCAGCCCGCAGACCACGCCGTGGACGCGCGGTAAAAACTCCTAGAACGTCATGAGCGCTCGGCGGATAACCAGCGAGAGCGCAGTCAATTGCCAAGTAGAACTCTGTGGAAACGTAGTTGGGAGCTCTGTTAGAACGCCTCAGTCGCCGTCAGGATGCCGTGACATTTTCACTTGTAAAATTTTGAAATAAGATTGTATATTTTTTCTTAATTTTCGTTGCGATCCTACGTCGATTCCATGAAATTTACAACGCCGTGAACATGCCCTGGGAACGCAACTTGGTGTGACAGGGCCTTAAAGAGTTTTCAAAACAATTACACAAACTGTGTTTGACAAATAGTTTTCCTAAAACATTTTCTTCCTGTCTTCATACAGGTTTTCAATCACAACACGTTTTTATAACAAAAGCAGAAGTGAAATTATAGTCATTAGTCATTATAATCATTTGACACCAAATCATATTTGGAAATTTTCAACTCGCAGCAACAACGGAAGACCTACTCGTGGCTTTGCCACGAGCTCTGCTCTAGTTATTATTATTCTTTTTTTTCTTTTTCTGACTTTTTTGGAGCGTTATTTCTCAAAAACTATTCAACCGATTTGCACGAAATTTTCAGGACTGATTAAGCATCATCGGCGCTACATATTATCAAATTTGCAAATGATGACGTCACTTCCGGTTTCAGATATTGACGATTTTGTAAATTTTCAATGGTCATTTTGTCCACGCATCTCCTCCGAAACTAATCAAGATAGAAGCTTGAAATTTTCACAGGATTGTAGATTAAAGTCTGAAGTTGTACCGCCCTGCTTCCAATTATTAAAATTGCGCAAGGCCTCGAAGCTCGCCTGAACCTGAAAATAATGACCAACTTTTTTCACGAAATTTTCGAACATTTTCTGTAATATCTTTTGATGTATAAATATTTTGTTAAAACATGTAATGCAAAAGTTGTTTCAATTTTCACGGGCTTTCATTTGATATCAAGAAAAAAGGGCTGGCCCCTCAAATTAGGGGCCAAGAGGGCTCTAAAGTCTTTTTGCAATAACTCTTTACTGAACAATAATTTGTTATCAATTATAGAAGCAAAAATGTTTATTGTACAGCTGTTTATCTATACAGTACCACACCTTAATCATATGTTACGTAATTAGGGGTTTCAAGGGGCCAGAAGTCCAAAAGTTTGATCATTAATATCTAGAAAAGAAGAAATATTTTGAAAAGCACTGTAGAAGAAAAAATGCTTAAAATAATGTTCTCAACAATATGCTACCTAAAAAGAATTTGTTGGTGGCCCCAGTAAGGAGTTTAAGGGTCGGCTCCTAAAACACATTAGTTCAGATATCTCTAGAACGGTCAACAATTCCTGAAAACTTGTTGAACAAAATATGTTTATATTTGCGAGATCTTTCATTTGATATTAAGAAAAAGGGGCTGGCCCCTTAAATTAGGGGCCAAGAGGGCTCTTAAGTCTATTAATAATATTTTTTTACTGAAAAATAATTTGTTATATATTATAGAAGCAAAAATATTCTTTGTACAGTTATTTATACATACAGTACCATACCTAAGTCATATGTTACGTAATTAGGGGTTTCAAGGGGCCAGAAGTCCAAAACTCTGATCAGTAATTGCTAGAAAAGGAGAAATATTTTGAAAAGCATTGTAAAAGAAAAGTTGCTCAAAATAATGTTTTTAATAATATAATACCTTAACCCTTTTTGTTAGTGGCCCCATTAATGAGTTTAAGGGTCGGCCCCTAAAACACAGTTGTTCAGATATCTCTAGAACGGTTAACAATTCGTGAACAGTTGTTAAACAAAATATGTTTATATTTGCAAGACCTTTCATTTGATATCAAGAAAAAGGGGCTGGCCCCTCAAATTAGGGGCCAGGAGGGCTACAAAGTCTTTTTATAATAACTATTTACTGAAAAAAAATTGTTATATATTATTGAAGCAAAAATGTTCAACTTATTAAGCTTAATTTAAATCTGAAATCCGTTTTAAAATCGGACGATGCATTACAGAGATATAGGGCTTTAAAAATTGATTTTTCCGGAAATTTTGATTCCACATTCTTGGTTAAGAAAATAGTGTTATGTTCAAAGTTAAATTAACTCGTACCTAGAATGATTTGATATTTGTTAAGTCGTTCTTAAACACATTCGGATTTTTTTTGTCAAGTCGTTCATGAAATCGGTAAGGTTTTTGTTAATTCGTACTTAAAGTCATTCGGATTTTGTTAAGTCGTACCAAGAATTATTCGATTTTTTTTATTTTTTTGTTTTAAAACTCCTGGTATTGGTTTAAGAGCTCTGCTTCTTACAGGAACATCTAGCTTTTCTTTCGACATTAACGGAAGACCCACTCGTTGCTTTGCAACGAGCTTTGCTCTAGTTATTCTTAATATTCTTTTTCTGCCTTCTTTAAAGCTTTATTTCTCGAAAACTATTCACTCGATTTCCACCAAATTTTCAGAACTTTTAGAGCATGGAAGGGGATAAATGTTTTTAGTTATTTTTTTTGATGACGTCACTTCCGGTTTAAGATATTGACGATTTAATGAAATTTTAAGGGTCATTTTGTCCACGCAACTCCTCTGAAACTATTCACGATAGAAAGTTGAAATTTTCAGGGATTGTAGATGAAAGTCTGTAGATGTACCGCATTGTTTTAAAATATGGATAATACGCAAGGCGTTGAAGCTCGCCTGAGGTCGAAAATGGGCACCAATTTTTTTCACAAAAATTTTGCACATTTTCTGAAATATTTTTAAACCTGTAAATATTTTGTTAAAACATGTAATGCAAAAGTTGTTTCAATTTCAACGGGCTTTCATTTGATATCAAGAAAAAGGGGCTGGCCCCTCAAATTAGGGGCCAAGAGGGCTCTAAAATCTTTTTGCAATGACTCTTTACTGAGCAATAATTTGTTATCAATTATAGAAGCAAAAATGTTTTTTGTACAGCTTTTTATCTATACAGTACCATACCTAAGTCATATGTTACGTAATTAGGGGTTTCAAGGGGCCAGAAGTCCAAAAGTTTGATCATTAATATCTAGAAAAGGAGAAATATTTTGAAAAGCAATGTTGAACAGAAGTTGCTTAATATACTGTTCTCAACAATACGCTACCTAATTTTTTTTTCTTGGTGACCCCACTTAGGTGTTTAAGGGTCGGCCCCTAAAACACAGTTGTTCAGATATCTTTATAACGGTCAACAATTCGTGAACACTTGTTGAACAAAAAGTGTTTATATTTACGAGTCCTTTCATTTGATATCAAGAAAAAGGGGCTGGCCCCTCAAATTAGGGGCCAAAAGGGCTCTAAAGTCTTTTTATAATAACTCTTTACTGAAAAATAATTTGTTATTAATTATCGAAGCAAAAATGTTCATTGTACAGCTGTTTATCTATACAGTACTATACCTAAGTCATATGTTACGTAATTAGGGGTTTCAAGGGGCCAGAAGTCCAAAACTCTGATCATTAATATCTTAAAAAGGAGAAATATTTTTAAAAGCATTGTAGAAGAAAAGTTGCTCAAAATAATGTTCTCAACAATATGATACCTAAACGTTTTTTATTGGTGGCCCCAGTAAGGTGTTTAAGGGTCGGCCCCTAAATCAAAGTTGTTCAGATATCTTTAGAAAGGTCAGCAATTTGTTAACATTTGCTGAACAAAATATGTTTATATTTGCGAGACCCTTTCTTTGATATCAAGAAAAGGGGCTGACCCCTCAAATCCGGGGCCAAAAGGGCTTCAAAGTCTTTTTATGATAACTTTTTTTTGAGCGATAATTTGTTATTAATCATACGAGCAAAAAATAAGAGCTTATTAAGCTTAATTTAAAGCTGAACTCCGTTTTAAAATCTGACGATGCATTACAGAGATATTGGGGTTTAAAAATTGATCTTTCCGGAAATTTTGATTCTACATTCTTGGTTAAGAAAATAGTGTTATGTTCAAAGTTAAATTAACTCGTACCTAAAATCACTCGATAATTGTTAAATCGTATTCAAACACATTCTGATTTGTTTTTGCTAGGTCGTTCTTGAAATTGATAAGGTTTTTGTTAATTCGTACTTAGAATCATTCGGATTTTGTTAACTCGTATCAAGAATAATTCGATTTTTTTTCTTTTTGTTTTAGTTTCTCATTCATATTAGTTTATGAATTCTGCTTCTTACAGGAAGCTTTAGCTTTTCTTTCAACATTAACGGAAGACCCACTCGTTGCTTTGCAACGAGCTTTGCTCTAGTTATTATACTTTTTCTTTTTTTTCTTACTCCTTTTCGGCTTCATAACTCAAAAAGTCTTCAACCAATTTCAATGAAACTTTCAGCGATTGTTGCAAGTTAGCGTCCCTCAAAGATGTTTAAGACTCAATGACAACGTCACTTCCGTTTTGACGTTACGTCATTTTTAAAATTTTTAAAAAGTCATTTTGTCCGGGGGATTTCTCAAAAACGCTTTAAGATAGAGTCTTGAAATTTTCTGTGATTATGAATTTGTCAATTTACCTGTGCAATAAGGCTGAAAATGGAAATCCGTCACTTCCGGTCGAAACCAGATGTAAATCAAATTTTTCAAAAATTTGAATTTTTTGATCAATTCAAAAACGTATACGTGTTTTGTAGAGCTTATTAAGCTGAATCAAAGACTGAAAACCGTTTTAAAATCGGACGATGCATTACAGATATATTGGGGTTTAAAAATTGATTTTTCCGGAAATTTTGCTTCCACATTCTGGGTTAAAAAAATAGTCTTAAGTTCAAAGTTAAATTAACTCGTACCTAAAATAATTCGAAAATTGTTAAGTCGTACTTGAACACATTCGGATTTTTTTTTGTTAAGTTGTTCTTGAAATCTTTAAGGGTTTTGTTAATTCGTACTTAAAATCATTCGGATTTTGTTAAGTCGTACCAAGAATTTTTGATTTTTTTTTTATCTTTTTGTTTAAGTTACTTTTGTTATTAGTTTATGAACTCTGCTTCTTAAAGGAACTTCGAGCTTTGCTTTCGACATTAACGGAAGACCCACTCGTTGCTTTGCAACGAGCTTTCCTCTAGTTTTATATTATTATTTTTCCTCTGACATTTTTCGAGACCTATAACTCAAAAAACTATTTGGGCGATTTTCACCAAATTTACAGGGCTGATAGAACATTAAACATGCTTGCTCATATAAAATTATAAGCTGATGACGTCACTTCCGGTTTGAGATTTTTAAGATTTTGTGAATTTTTAAGGACCATTTTGTCCACGTAACTCCTTCGAAACTAATGGTAATAAAAACGTAAAACTTTCAGAAATATGTAGATGGATGTCTGTAGATGATCCTCTGTATTTGACATTGTGGAAAATGCGCAAGGCGCCGAAGCTCGCCTGAGGTCGAAAATTAGCACCAACATTTTTGGCAAAATTTTAACACGTTTTGTAAATTATCTTTTAACCTGTAAATAAGTTGTTAAAACATGTAATGCAAAAGTTGTTTCAATTTCCAAGGGCTTTCCTTTGATATCAAGAAAAAGGGGCTGGCCCCTCAAATTAGGGGCCAAGAGGGCCCTAAAGTCTTTTTGCAATAACTCTTTACTGAACAATATTTATGTTAAAATGTTAATTGTACAGCTCTTTATCTATACAGTACCACACCTTAATCATATGTTACGTAATTAGGGGTTTCAAGGGGCCAGAAGTCCAAAACTTTGATCATTAATATCTAGAAAAGGAGAAATATTTTAAAAAGCATTGTAGAACAAAAAATGCTTACAATAATGTTATCGACAATATGCTACCTAAAAAAAATTTGTTGGTGGCCTCAGTAAGGAGTTTAAGGGTCGGCCCCTAAAACACATTAGTTCAGATATCTCTAGAACGGTCAACAATTCCTGAACACTTGTTTAACAAAATATGTTTATATTTGCGAGATCTTTCATTTGGTATCAAGAAAAAAGGGCTGGCCCCTTAAATTCGGGGCGAAGAGGGCTCTTAAGTCTATTGATAATAACTTTTTACTAAAAAATAATTTGTTATATATTATAGAAGCAAAATTATTCTTTGTACAGCTGTTTATCTAAACAGTACCATACCTAAGTCATATGTTACGTAATTAGGAGTTTGAAGGGGCCAGAAGTCCAAAACTTTGATCATTAATATCTAGAAAAGGAGAAATATTTTGAAAAGCATTGTAGAAGGAAAGTTGCTCAAAATAATGTGTTTAACAATATGATACCTAAACAATTTTTGTTGGTGGCCCCATTAAGGAGTTTAACGATCGGCCCCTAAAACACAGTTGTTCAGATATCTCTAGAACGGTTAACAATTCGTGAACAGTTGTTGAACAAAATATGTTTATATTTGCAAGACCTTTCATTTGATATCAAGAAAAAGGGGCTGGCCCCTCAAATCAGGGGCCAGGAGGGCTACAAAGTCTTTTAATAATTACTATTTACTGAAAAAAAATTTGTTATATATTATTGAAGCAAAAATGTTCAACTTATTAAGCTTAATTTAAATCTGAAATCCGTTTTAAAATCGGACGATGCATTACATAGATATATGGGTTTAAAAATTGATTTTCCGGAAATTTTAATTCCACATTCTTGGTTAAGAAAATAGTGTTATGTTCAAAGTTAAATTAACTCGTACCTAGAATAATTCGATATTTGTTAAGTCGTTCTTAAACACATTCGGATTTTTTTTTGTCAAGGCGTTCTTGAAATCGTTAAGGTTTTTGTTAATTCGTACTTAAAGTCATTCGGATTTTGTTAAGTCGTACCAGGAATTATTCGATTTTTTTTATATCTTTTTGTTTTTAATTACTCCTGGTATTGGTTTTAGAGCTCTGCTTCTTACAGGAACATCTAGATTTTCTTTCGACATTAACGGAAGACCCACTCGTTGCTTTGCAACGAGCTTTGCTCTAGTTATTCTACTGTTTTTTTCTATTATTATTATTAGCGTCTTCCGTTTCCGACGGAAGACCCTCTTGTTTTTCTACTGTTTCTTTCTATTGTTATTAGGGTCTTCCGTTTCCAACGTTTCCAAAGGAAGACCCTCTTGTTATTCTACGGTTTCTTTTTAGGGTCTTCCGTTTCCGACGGAAGACCCTCTTGTTATTCTATTGTTTCTTTTCTTTATTATTATTATTATTTTTTCTGACTTTTTTCGAACGCTATTTCTCGTGAACTACTCGACTGATTTGCATGAAATTTTCAGGACGTATTAAGCATCAAACATACTTGATATTTTAAAGTTTTTGGCTGATGACGTCACTTCTGGTTTGAGATTTTGAGGATCTAGTGAATTTTTAAGGACCATTTTGTCCACGTAACTTCTCAAAAACTAATTGTGATAGAAACGTGAAACTTTCAGGGATTAGTAGATGAATGTCTGTAGATGATCCTATTTATTTGATATTTTGGAAAATGCGCAAGGCGCCGATGCTCGGCCGAGCTAAAAAATTGGCACCAATTTTTTTCACGAAATTTTCGCACATTTTCAGCCTTAGCTTTTAATGTGTAAATATTTTGTTAAGACATGTAATGCAAAAGTTGTTCAGATTAACAATGACTTTCGTTTGATATGAAGAAAAAGGGGCTGGCCTTTTCAATTAGGGGCCAAGAATGCTCTAAAGTATTTTTGCAATAACTCTTAATTGAACAATAATTTGTTATCAATTATAGAAGCAAAACTGTTTATTGTACAGCTGTTTATCTATACAGTACCACACCTTAATCATATGTTACGTAATTAGGGGTTTCAAAGGGCCAGAAGTCCAAAACTTTGATCATTAATATCTAGAAAAGGAGAAATATTTTGAAAAGCATTGTAAAAGAAAAGTTGCTCAATATATTGTTCTTAACAATATTATACCTAAAAAAAATTTATTGGTGGCCCCAGTAAGGAGTTGAAGGGTCGGCCCCTAAAACACAGTTGTTCAGATATCTCTAGAGCGGTTAACAATTCGTGAGCACTTGTTAAACAAAATATGTTTATATTTGCGAGACTTTTTATTTGATATTAAGAAAAAAGGGGCTGACCCTTCAAATTAGGGGCCAGTAGGGCTACAGAATCTTTTTATATAAACTGTTTTTGAGCGATAATCATAAAAGCAAAAATAAGAGCTTATTAAGCTTAATTTAGAACTGAAATCTGTTTTAAAATCGGACGATGCATTGCATATATATAGGGGTTTAAAAATAGATTTTTCCGGAAATTTTGATTCCGCATTCTTGGTTAAGAAAATAGTCTTAAGTTCAAAGTGAAATTGACTCGTACCTAAAATAATTCGAAATATGTTAATTCGTACTTGAACACATTCGGATTTTTTTTGGTCAACTCGTTCTTGAAATCGTTAAGGTTTTTGTTAAATCGTACTTACACACATTCGGATTTTGTTCAGTCGTACCAAGAATGATTCGATTTTTTAAATTTTCTTAAGTTTTCTTTGTTATTAGTTTAAGAACTCTGCTTCTTACAGGAACTTCGAGCTTTGCTTTCGACATCAACGGAAGACCCACTCGTTGCTTTGCAACGAGCTTTGCTCTAGTTATTATTATTTTATATTATTATTATTTTTCCTCTGACATTTTTCGAGCGCTATATCTCAAAAACTATTTGGGCGATTTTCACCAAATTTGCAGGACTGATAGAGCATTAAATGTGCTTGCTTATATAAAATTTTGAGCCGATGATGTCACTTCCGGTTTGAGATTTTGAAGATTTTGTGAATTTTTAAGGACCATTTTGTCCACGTAACTCCTCCGAAACTAATGGTAATAAAAACGTGAAACTTTCAGGAATATGTAGATTGATGTCGGTAGATGATCCTCTGTATTTGACATTGCGAAAAATGCGCAAGTTGCCGAAGCTCGCCCGAGGTCGAAAATTAGCACAATAATTTTTGGCATAATTTTAACATGGTTTGTAAAATATCTTTTAACCTGTAAATAATTCGTTAAAACATGTAATGCAAAAGTTGTTTCAATTTCCAAGGATTTTCCTTTGGTTACAAGAAAAAAGGTGCTGGCCCCTTCAATTAGGGGCCAAGAGTGCTCTAAAGTCTTTTTGGAATAACTCTTTACTGAACAATAATTTGTTATCATTTATAGAAGCAAAAATGTTTATTGTACAGCTGTTTATCTATACAGTACTATACCTAAGTCATATGTTACGTAATTAGGGGTTTCAAGGGGCCACAAGTCCAAAATTTTGATAATTTATATCTGAAAAAGGAGAAATATTTTAAAAAGCATTGTAGAAAAAAAATGCTCAGAATAATGTTGTCAACCTTATGCTACCTTTAATTTTTTGGTTTTTGGCCCCAGTAAGGAAGTTAAGGGTCGGCCCCTAAAACAAAGTTGTTCAGATATCTTTAGAACAGTCAACAATTCCTGAACACTTATTGAACAAAATGTATTTATATTTACAAGACCTTTTATTTGATATCAAGAAAAAAGGGCTGGACCCTCAAATTAGGGGCCAAAAGGGATCTTAAGTCTTTTTATAATAACTCTTTACTGAAAAATAATTTGTTATTAATTATAAAAGCAAAATTGCTCATTGTAGAGCTGTTTATCTAAAGAGTGCTATACCTAAGTGATATGTTACGTAATTAGGGTTTTCAAGGGGCCAGAAGTCCAAAACTCTGATCATTAATATATAGAAAAGGAGAAATATTTTGAAAAGCATTGAAGAAAAAAAGTTGCTTAAAATAATGTTCTTAACAATGTGATACCTAAAAAAATGTTGTTGGTGGCCCCGGTAGGGAGTTTAGGGGTCGGCCCCTAAAACACATTTTTTCAGATATCTTTAGAACGGTCAACAATTCGTGAACACTTGCTGAACAAAATATGCTTATATTTGCATGGCCCTTTGTTTGATATCAGGAAAAAGGGGCTGACCCCTCAAATCCGGGGCCAGAAGAGCTTCAAAGTCTTTTAATAATAACTTCTTTTGAGCGATAATTTGTTATTAATCATAAAGTAAAAAATAAGAGATTATTAAGCTTAATTTAAAGCTGAAATCCGTATAAAAATTTGACGATGCATTACATAGATATTGGAGTTTTCCGGAAGTGTTGATTTCACATTCTTGGTTAAGAAAATAGTGTTATGTTCAAAGTTAAACTAACTCGTATCTAAAACCATTCGATAATTGTTAAATCGTATTCAAACACATTCAGATTTGTTTTTGCTAGGTCTTTCTTGAAATTGATAAGGTTTTTGTTAATTCGTACTTAGAATCATTCGGATTTTGTTAACTCGTACCAAGAATAATTCGATTTTTTTCTTTTTGTTTTAGTTTTTCATGTATATTGGTTTAAGAATTCTGCTTCTTACAGGAACTTCTAGCTTTACCTTCGACATCAACGGAAGACCAACTCGTTGCTTTGCAACGAGCTTTGCTCTAGTTATTCTTAATATTCTTTTTCTGCCTTCTTTAAAGCTTTATTTCTCGAAAAATATTCACTCGATTTGCACCAAATTTTCAGAACTTATAGAGCATCGAAGGGTATAAAAGTTTTTAGTTAAATTTTTTGATGACGTCACTTCCGGTTTAAGATATTGACGATTTAATGAAATTTTAAGGGTCATTTTGTCCACGCAACTCCTCTGAAACTATTCACGATAGAAAGTTGAAATTTTCAGGGATTGTAGATGAAAGTCTGTAGATGTACCGCATTGTTTTAAAATATGGATAATACGCAAGGCGTTGAAGCTCGCCTGAGGTCGAAAATTGGCACCAATTTTTTTCACAAAAATTTTGCACATTTTCTAAAATATTTTTAAACCTGTAAATATTTTGTTAAAACATGTAATGCAAAAGTTGTTTCAATTTCCCCGGGCTTTCATTTGATATCAAGAAAAAGGGGCTGGACCTTCAAATTAGGGGCCAAGATGGCTCTGAAGTCTTTTTGCAATAACTCTTTACTGAACAATAATTTGTTATCAATTATAGAAGCAAAACTGTTTATTGTACAGCTGTTTATCTATACAGTTACACAACTTAATCATATGTTACGTAATTAGGGGTTTCAAGGGGCCAGAAGTCCAAAACTTTGATCATTAATATCTAGAAAAGGAGAAATATTTTGAAAAGCATTGTAGAACAAAAAATGCTTACAATAATGTTCTCAACAATATGCTACTTAGAAAAATTTGTTGGTGGCCCCAGTAAGGAGTTTAAGGGTCGGCCCCTAAAACACATTACTTCAGATATCTCTACAACGGTAAACAATTCCTGAACACTTGTTGAACAAAATATGTTTATATTTGCTATACCTTTCATTTGATATCAAGAAAAAAGGACTGGCCCCTTAAATTAGGGGCCAAGAAGGCTCTTAATTCTATTGATAATAACTTTAAACTGAAAAATAATTTGTTATATATTATAGAAGCAAAAATATTACTTGTACAACTGTTTATCTAAACAGTACCATACCTACGTCATATGTTACGTAGTTAGGGGTTTCAAGGGGCCAGAAGTCCAAAACTCTGATCATTAATATCTATAAAAGGAGAAATATTTTGAAAAGCATTGTAGAAGAAAAGTTGCTCAAAATAATGTTTTTAACAATATGATACCTAAAAAAAATTTGTTGGTGGCCCCATTAAAGAGTTTAACGGTCGGCCCCTAAAACACATTTGTTCAGATATCTCTAAAACGGTTAACAATTCGTGAACACTTGTTGAACAAAATATGTTTATATTTGCTATACCTTTCATTTGATATCAAGAAAAAAGGACTGGCCCCTTAAATTAGGGGCCAAGAAGGCTCTTAATTCTATTGATAATAACTTTAAACTGAAAAATAATTTGTTATATATTATAGAAGCAAAAATATTACTTGTACAACTGTTTATCTAAACAGTACCATACCTACGTCATATGTTACGTAGTTAGGGGTTTCAAGGGGCCAGAAGTCCAAAACTCTGATCATTAATATCTATAAAAGGAGAAATATTTTGAAAAGCATTGTAGAAGAAAAGTTGCTCAAAATAATGTTTTTAACAATATGATACCTAAAAAAAATTTGTTGGTGGCCCCATTAAAGAGTTTAACGGTCGGCCCCTAAAACACATTTGTTCAGATATCTCTAGAACGGTTAACAATTCGTGAACACTTGTTGAACAAAATATGTTTATATTTGCTATACCTTTCATTTGATATCAAGAAAAAAGGACTGGCCCCTTAAATTAGGGGCCAAGAAGGCTCTTAATTCTATTGATAATAACTTTAAACTGAAAAATAATTTGTTATATATTATAGAAGCAAAAATATTACTTGTACAACTGTTTATCTAAACAGTACCATACCTACGTCATATGTTACGTAGTTAGGGGTTTCAAGGGGCCAGAAGTCCAAAACTCTGATCATTAATATCTATAAAAGGAGAAATATTTTGAAAAGCATTGTAGAAGAAAAGTTGCTCAAAATAATGTTTTTAACAATATGATACCTAAAAAAAATTTGTTGGTGGCCCCATTAAAGAGTTTAACGGTCGGCCCCTAAAACACATTTGTTCAGATATCTCTAGAACGGTTAACAATTCGTGAACACTTGTTGAACAAAATATGTTTATATTTGCTATACCTTTCATTTGATATCAAGAAAAAAGGACTGGCCCCTTAAATTAGGGGCCAAGAAGGCTCTTAATTCTATTGATAATAACTTTAAACTGAAAAATAATTTGTTATATATTATAGAAGCAAAAATATTACTTGTACAACTGTTTATCTAAACAGTACCATACCTACGTCATATGTTACGTAGTTAGGGGTTTCAAGGGGCCAGAAGTCCAAAACTCTGATCATTAATATCTATAAAAGGAGAAATATTTTGAAAAGCATTGTAGAAGAAAAGTTGCTCAAAATAATGTTTTTAACAATATGATACCTAAAAAAAATTTGTTGGTGGCCCCATTAAAGAGTTTAACGGTCGGCCCCTAAAACACATTTGTTCAGATATCTCTAGAACGGTTAACAATTCGTGAACACTTGTTGAACAAAATATGTTTATATTTGCTATACCTTTCATTTGATATCAAGAAAAAAGGACTGGCCCCTTAAATTAGGGGCCAAGAAGGCTCTTAATTCTATTGATAATAACTTTAAACTGAAAAATAATTTGTTATATATTATAGAAGCAAAAATATTATTTGTACAACTGTTTATCTAAACAGTACCATACCTACGTCATATGTTACGTAGTTAGGGGTTTCAAGGGGCCAGAAGTCCAAAACTCTGATCATTAATATCTATAAAAGGAGAAATATTTTGAAAAGCATTGTAGAAGAAAAGTTGCTCAAAATAATGTTTTTAACAATATGATACCTAAAAAAATTTGTTGGTGGCCCCATTAAAGAGTTTAACGGTCGGCCCCTAAAACACATTTGTTCAGATATCTCTAGAACGGTTAACAATTCGTGAACAGTTGTTGAACAAAATACGTTTATATTTGCGAGACCTTTCATTTGATATCAAGAAAAAGGGGCTGGCCCCTCAAATTAGGGACCAGGAGGGCTACAAAGTCTTTTAACAATAACTATTTACTGAAAAATAATTTGTTATATATTATTGAAGCAAAAATGTTCAACTTATTAAGCTTTATTTAAATCTGAAATCTGTTTTAAAATCGGACGATGCATTACAGAGATATAGTGGTTTAAAAATTGATTTTTCCGGAAATCTTGATTCCACATTCTTGGTTAAGAAAATAGTGTTATGTTCAAAGTTGAATTACCTCGTACCTAGAATGATTCGATATTTGCTAAGTCGTTCTTAAACACATTCGGAATTTTTTTGTCAAGACGTTCTTGAAATCGTTAAGGTTTTTGTTAATTCGTACTTAAGGTCATTCGGATTCTGTTAAGTCGTACCAAGAATTATTCGACTTTTTATATATTTTTGTTTTAAAACTCCTGGTATTGGTTTTAGAGCTCTGCTTCTTACAGGAACATCTAGCTTTTCTTTCGACATTAACGGAGGACCCACTCGTTGCTTTGCAACGAGCTTTGCTCTAGTCTTATTTTTCTTTTTTCTTCCTAGACACGAACTTTGAGGCTTCATATCTTGCTCATTTCTGAACGGTTTTTGCTCAAATTTTCAGAGCTTATAGACTTTACAAAACACTATCTAAATCATTTCATAAATTTTAAAAATCTTCTTCCGTTAACGAGTTATTACCTTTTTAAAATAATTAGGGCCTTTCGTTTCCAGACAAAGGCTCCGAGACTATGATAGCAGGGAATGGGAATCCAACGAATTTGAATAACAGAGACATTGAAAGTTTGCACATCGGTTTTTGTTTTTGGATTACTTTCTTTATTTAGAAAAAGGTAGGGGGTCAAAAAACAGGGTTTCAAAAAGTGCGAACATTTAGACATATTTTCCTTTGTATCTTTTAAACAAAAAATATTTTGTTAAGACATGTAGAATAAAAGTTGTGCAGAATGTCAAGGACTTTCATTTGACACCAAAAAAAAGGGCTGGCCCCTTAAATTAAGGGCCAAGGGCCCTTGGAAGTTTTTGCTAAATAACTAAAAAACGGCTAGGATTTTGATATAGCTGTCGCTGGAAAAGTTGTTTGTTGGGATCCTATAAATGTCGTTACAATGTTATTTTGTTGGTGAGTTGTGTAGTATGAGTGTAAAAAGCTTTACATGTTAACATGTACCTGTGTTTATTTGGCAAGTTAACGAAAGTCATTGTGCGTACAACTGACATTAAGTTACGACAGACAGTATGCCTGTTTAAAAAGGAGGCTTTAATTCATAAGAAAAAAATATTTTTTTTAGGATACATGCTTTTATGTGAGGAGTTTAAGTCATCTTCGTAAATTCTGCACAATCCTAAAAAACGAGAAACAGAAAATATAAACATTCTTTTTCTTTTCTAGTAAATCACACAAACTACCGGAAAAAAATAAATCTATGTGATACATTTTAGTTATCATGCTACGTGCATTTAAAATATATCTGGAATCAGAGCTGTGTGTGTGAACCATTACGTAAGCTATCCCTCGCTTGCGGCCGAGAAAGTCGGTCGCCATGGTCGCGGCTGGACTACCTAGCGGTCAGCGGTTATCTAATACACCGGAGTCACGTCTCTCAATTTATGAGTTCATTTAGCCGAAAACAAGAATTGTTTTAATTTTGATCACACAAAGACGTTTATTCTTCTCAAATTGAACTAAATGATAGAGTGTCAATTAAGAAAACGTTCTGATAACGCAGCTATGTTAAGGCTGCCCGAAGCTAAATTTATATCGGAAAACGATGCTGTTTTAATTATCAAAAAAAAAACTTTAAACAGACGATTTTCTTTAAATCTTTGTTACATTAATTTACAGCGATAACTAACAATACATTTGATGCATTTTTGTGACGTCATATGTTGTTCTTCAGCACGTGACGTGCGTATCCTAACACAGCATATGATCTATATAAATCGCATCGGCGCAAGTGATAAATGACATTAAATCAAATATATTTTTAGGAAAAACCCTTCGATAAGTAGTGTATTTTGCAGTTCTTGCTGGGGGTTCATATTAATATTTCGTTTATTTGAAATATTGTCAAAACATCTCGCCCCATCATCGAAATTAGGCACATTTTTACTTTTTAAGCTCGATTTACACAAAATTTGGTAAATTGGTAGGTTTCCCCCAGCATGATTCACATTGGTACTTATTTTCTTTCCCAGTTTCACGCAAAAAATACAAAAATTGTGTTGATCTTTCACTTGTACCAAGCTGTTTTTTACAGGCATAAAATATCTCCATTCATTAGTTTACACGTAGCAGGGCGAGTCTCCAAACCATTAGTTTATAAATCGTCAATTACCAAATACGAGACTTTTAAACTGCCGATTTTTTTTATACTAGGTAATGATAATGCTGAATTTAGTATACCTAGTATTTAAAACAGCGTCTATGTAAAGGAATCAAGCGGTTTTATAATGTTCAGTAAAATTCACTTGTTTCGTTACGATACATTCCCTGAGAACTATCGAAAGGAATGCATATCGTGACGTCAAAGTTAATTATGACGTCATATCGTATGAAGTTCAGACAAGTGACTTTCTACATATCAATTCGGGCAGCCTTAACATAGCCGCGAATTAATAAAAGAAATGTCATTCTCAATCGGAAGTAATATCAGGCATAGAACAATTGTGGGTTTTAAGTAAAAAAAAAATAATAGCTTCTATTTGGTAGATTTTAGTCATTATTATACTGCAGACATTTCAAATCTTCTTGGGTTCTGAGCTGTGTGTGTTGTAACTTTACGTAACCTATTCCTCGCCCGCGGCCGAGGAGATCGGCCGCGGGTGCACTACCATTCGGTCAGCTGTTATCTAATACACCAGATTCGCGTCTTTCATGTACTTGTTTCGAGTTTATATAGCCGCAAATACAGGAACTGTTTTAATTTAAAGTTATTAATGTTTTATTTAAAATGTAAATTAAGAAGTCATTCTGAAAATTATAAAATCCGATATTATTCCTAATCCAAAACATCGTCAGACATAAATTAATGGTGGGTTTGTAAGAATAAAACGTTCTAAGAACTGTACTAAAAATGTTTTAGATCAACAACAAAAAACCACAAAGATTACCCCTTTAAATGATGATCATCCCTCGCACGCTCGCACATGGCCGAGAAGATCGCGCGCGAGGGGACATCTACATGTACCTTATCACACGTGTATGTTTATTGATATTTTGTACGAACACAAAACTATTTGTTTATTTTATTTTCATTTATATTGGTTTTAGATGAAAGATGAATTTATCTCCCTAATTCAGTTGATTTAGCGTAGATTTAAACGTAAGGGGGGAAAATCTTATAAAAACCACTCATTAATTGAATAAAAGTAATCTATCAAATCGATTCTAAATATGCAAGGCCGATTGTATAAATAAAAGATTAAATATAATAAAACTCCGAGATATTTACCGGCATATGTAAAATTGATATGTATTTAACTTAAGATTAATATACTGCATCGTCGGAACCCACGGGTTTTCAATCCGTTACACTGATTTCAAGCAATGTAACGGATGGAAAACCCGTGGGGTCCGACGATGAATCGACTGTAGTTCCTCATGATCATTTCCGTTAATTATTGCTTAGACTTTTTACAGACTTTAACACTTTTAAAACAATATTCAAACTTTGCCTGGCCAACGAGACATATATGCACATGGATATATGTATATATACTGGTGTAAGAATTAATATTCGACTAACGCAAAAATTAAATAGTGTAGAAAGTAAAATAAGTTTTCTTAAGAGTTGTACCAAATTTTAGCAGGGTTTACATAGTAAAAAAAATAATTAATTTTCGAAGCGTTCTAGGCAGTTTATCTGTGCTGCTCCGCCCCCCCCCCCCAAGTGCTCGAGCTGAATTTTAAAAATTGGCGAACAAAACTCGACAATTTATATGTGTCGAAAATCAATTTCTGGTGACTCCTTATTTGTTAACGTTCTTCCTAATGTGTTTCACTTTGCAATCTGTGTGTTTATTCGGCCAGTCTGCGTGTTAATTCAATCACCCCGTGCGACCGAAAATCTCATGTCCCTTTAAGACCGAGAAAATAAGCACCGCCTACAAATTTACGTGGTCAGTGTAACCCTCAACTAGAACCGTTTTAACAAGAGCTTGGACTTTGGGTAGTACGTGACAAACTCCGATTTGATGAAGGCGGGGTCTACTCGTGGTAAACTGTCCAGTCATTGGCTAATAGATATTATTATACTTTCATGTTAAATACTGCAATCTGATTGGTTTAGACGCAGTTGACAATCCGTTCTCTCTCCCTCGCACGCTTAGCAACGGGCCGATAGAACGAATTGTTACATGCGCGATAATTATGCGCGTACGGTTCGCCGTAGAATTCACGTCTTTTCTATATAAAAGCAGTAAAATTTGCTATAAAAATTAAGACATTCAGTATAATAAAATAAATAGTGCCTGTTTGGGAGGGTACCAGTTGAAATTGACACCCCTCGAAAACCATTGTCAACCTCCGCTTCGCGTCGGTTGACAATGGTTTTCTCGGGGTGTCAATTTCAACTGGTACCCTCCCAAACAGGCACTATTTATATATGAATACATTGAACACAATTACACTCGTCCGACCTCATCCAGGGATGTATATTTCGCTGAAACAGCGTCAATTTCACACAGCAGAGCAGATCTTAGCAAACAGCTTTCCGGTTTTGACAGTCTATGAATATTAATGAGCTTCTCTTAGCGAATTAGAAGAAAAGAGGTCAATATTTGAAAGCTTGTTTTGATGAGTAAACTAGATAGTAACATCCCATCGAAAGTCCAAGCTCTTGTTAAAACGGTTCTAAATCGAGGCCCCAGTTTGGATATTAGAAAATGATTGGCATTTGTTTACTCGTCCTGTGTATACCATGCCTAGCGCTCGCGACGACGGTGCAATAAACTTTTTTCTTTTGATTTGATGCATACCGTGACGGTAAATCGCTACTGCCTAGCGCTCGCGACGACGGTGCAATAAACGTTTTTCTTTTGATTTGATGCATACCGTGACGATAAATCGCTATCTTTTAGCACTTTAAACAAAAGAAATATTAAAAGATATGAATTAAAAATTTACTCGTACTTGGTTATGTACCACACTAAATGCGCTGATCACTTATAGTCTGTCAAAATCATGTGGTGCCGATCATGTATCCATGAAAGACGTCGTTTATCAATAAAGATATTTGTGAATAATTGAGAATAAATAATTAAATGAAATCAAATATTGCGTTCACAATTTATATCGTTAGTTATCACATTTCTTTGAGAAATTTCACGAGCTGAAACCGGAAGAGAAACAAGTACAGACAGCTCTGGTGCATGCGCAGCTGGTAGAATTATTGTGCACTTTAATTTAGCAGCTGATCGGAAAAGATTTACAAGCATTGGTTGCAAAGTTGCATTAGTATTTGAGTACAGTGGGGTGATTGTATAATTCACAAAACATCAGGATATATTCTCAGTTAATCCCGACGGAGACTTGTTTAATCAAACGAAAGATTTTGCACATGTCGCACGCGGTTTTTCATGCGTTTATATTCATTTCCACGAAGAACAATTTGTTTTATAAGTACATATAAACACGATATTCTTTTTAAATAAACGGAAAAACTCTTTTGAGAGCACTTTAATACTCCGTGTATATCGACAAGTATACACAAGCGAGCGTGTTTCCCTCGGGGTTTCACACCTCTTTCAAAATAGGCTCTACCCCCACCTGAACTTACCTATTAAGGTAAACTGACCGGTTAAAAACCTCGGCCTTTAAGTGCACACAATCCTGGACACAGATAGCCATGGGTAATTTATGGATGCAGATCATCAATTGTTATGTAATTAAAATACACTTGGAAGTGAGCTATCACTGTAGTGGTCAATTGTTGAATATAAGTTTAAAGTTTTAAGTCAAAGATGTTATATAATAATTATTTGTTCTCACGTTTAGAAGTTATGAAATACGTTATTCAATGCAGTCGGTCGCCATAGAAATCATCAGAGTACTGCAAGTGCTGACAGTTTCTTATTTCTTTAAAAGACCTTAGGACATAATTCATTTGACTTACAGACTAGCGACACAGTTGCCTCCCAAAAATGTATGCACTTCTCAAAGTTACAATTAAATGGTAAAGATATGTGTTGTTCAACGGATTTTATTAATTGTTGTAAATGTTAAAGTTAGAGAAATCGTATTTTCTGGAGGTTGACATTATGTAGAACTCTTTTGTTTAAAAAACAAAAACAAATTGTTTTGACGTCACACCATCTCTTTTGGTTTGGTTTAAATATACAATGTACACAGTGCTCTGAACAAAACGCTGGTTTATGCCTTCCTGTTACTCAAGTAAAAAACTGAACAAAATTGATTACTTTTAGGTTCACACGTCACATGTTAATACAATGTATGCATAAATATATGATTTTCATCAAATAAATGACATTGTATCTTTAAAAAATTCCAAAATATTATAACTAAAACATGTATATGTGACATGATAGAAATAATTGTAAACCAGAGGTCTCTCTTCCTGTCACACAAAAGTGACAAAAAGGATTTTTGATTCAGTTGGAGTTCTGCCCCCACCCCTGCCAACATTTTCTGAAATTTACATTTAGAAAATTAAATTTTGGGGTACTGACACCCCCACCCCCACACACTTTCTAGATGAGCGCTCAAGCCAAAAAAAAAATATTGGGATATTTAAAACAAAATCCTATTTAAAAAAATGAAGTTAGAGATGCCTCACAACCCCTACCACTGCCGCGGATTATGATTTTGAAGATTTGTGAATTTCTTTTACTTGCTTGTGAAGATTTCAGATAAATATGCTCATCCTTTCAAAAACAATACTGAGGCCTGTATGGCCAAACATTATACGGATAGTTATCCCTACCACTGAGCACCTCAGTCTCGTATACTAATAGCGCACCCTCAGACGGGAGAAGGCATTGTTGTTTATTTACAATTGGTGTTCTTTTCAATCTCTAATTTTAACACTGCACTTTACATAAACTATTCCATGTTTTAGCGGTAGAGGTTTAAGTATGAATATAGGGAATCAAAATGTTTATGAAACATAACACTTTTTTCCATGCATCAGCGCAGTGGATTTTGTGTTTATTACACTATGATATAGGCATACCAGTAGTTTGAATTCTGTCATCAGTTGTACATAGTACATATAAACGTATTTATCGATTTTCTGGTTGGAATAATTAAAACCATGTACATATAAGAGATGTGTTTTAAGTTATCATAAATTGATATAACCGTGAAATAAGTTAAAAGGAGAGTTTGTCTGGTAGGAAAATAATACTTTGAAAGTGAGCCTCGTTTTCTGAACTTACTATTATCATATTGACAATCCAGTTTAATGACAGCCCAACCTTTTCTCCTTACACTCAACGGGGTCGGATAGGTATCAATAAGGGGTCACCTTTCTATGACCATTAAATTTGCATACAATCTAAATATATACCCCTAGCTTATCACAGACTTGCCTTTATCTATTTTATGAGAAGTGTAACTCTTCAATACTATGCAGTCTGGAGGTTGCAGTAATATATAGAAAATAGGCATGAATTAATTTTTCTGTCTCCTTTTGAAGAGTTCAAATTGATTTTCTAAAGCCCTGATTGGTCTGAAGTTAAAGTAGTGTGAATATGACCTCCTATCAATAACTGTCAGACCCTAACAAGTGTAAGAAGAAGAGGGGTGGTTTTATTAAGACTGAATGACAATCCTTTCTTGACTTGCAATCTGATTAAAATTTCTATAGTCGCTATACGATGATTTGAAGAAACCCCATTTAAGGTCACCTCCTGGTGAACTTTGCTTTGACCAATGAAATCGTCGGTTCCATTCCTCAGTTACATGATTTGGAAGTTATGCCAATACATTCTTTAGATTCCCTAAGGGCGTCTAATTTCAACTTATGCTCCATCTCTTACTTGCTGATACCGAAAGATTCACGAACATGTGACATTATTTCGTCGTACAACTCCATTTTTGTTTGTAACCCGAAATTACCGTTTCTAACACTTGCTCTGATTGCTAGAATAACTCATGTATATTTATAAACAAACGTTCAACAGGGGGTGACCTCAAGAGGGGTTTCTTCAGATCCTCTTGTAGCGAAAATAGAAAAACAAGGAGGGGATCAAGGATATGATTTTAATCAGATTGTCTCGACTTGAAGCTGTAACGGAAGACCTTCTCGTTGCTTGCAACGAGCTCGGCTCTAGTAATACATATATTGAGTTTATTTTACAGGGATACAGACATTTTCGTTTTATATTGCGCAAGGCGGAAAAGGGTATATTTTCTATAAGTATATACATGTATGATACAAACCAATTAGTATTGTTATTAATGAAACAATTATTCTTATTTTCTAGTGTCATTTGCTGAAAGAGCTAACTACAATTACCATGGCAACTACAAAAAAGCTACGAATCCGTATAGTAGTCTGACTACCTTTAACTGTGAATCATTATGCGACAATGATGATTTATGTAACGGATATTCCACTGACCATTCAAACAATGGATGCTATCTCAGTAATTACACTAGTTATGTTGATGTACTAACATGCATTAGGTGTTATTTTGCAAGTAAAATTCCAAAAACTAGCACGGACTCTTATTTTTTGCCTTCAACAACGACGCCTTCGACAACAACGAAGCCTACAACAACGACGCCTACAACAATAACGCCTTCAACAACGACGCCAACGACAACAACAAGGACGCTTACAACAGCAACGCCTACAAAAACAACACCTACAAAAACAACAACGCCTACAGGAATGACGCCCACGACAACAACAACGACGCCTACAACAACAACGACGCCTACAACAACAATGACGCCTACAGCAAAGATGCCTACAACAACAACGCCTAAAACAAAAACGATGCTGACAGCAACACTGACAGCAATAACAACACCTACAACAAAAATGACGGCGACGCGTACAACAACAGCAATGCGTGAAAATAATAACTTTACATGGATCGTAATCAACACAACATGCATCTGCATTTGCAAAGAGGTAAACCAAACACTCAAAGAATCAATAAAAAATAGAAAAAGAGCATTAACAGTCAACAAATCCCGGCTTTCGTCAACAATCAGGAAACACACTTCCGCCCCAGATCATCGTGTGTCGTCCAAAGCGATTGGTGCTGTGGCTATTATCATCTTGGTGGTGTTTGGATTGGTTTTTGTTCTTGGAGATATAATTTCTCTTTTAACTCTAATTTTTAGAAACATTCTAAACAAAAACACATCAGTAAGACCTGATTAAACACCCCCCCCCCAAAAAAAAAAAAACTATCAACGCTGCAATACAATATTTCTGAAACAAATTTTCTATAATTAATAATGCTCACGTTTTGATGCAATTTATATGAGAGATAAATTCACTTATAAACTATTTTTGAATAACTTTTCTCGTTAAATTACAAATGAGATAATTATATTTATCTTCCCTGAGAATTTCTGAATAACGCCTGGGACATTTATACTGTCTCTCGGAAACAGTAATATTTCACAGTAACTACTTACATTGTCATTACGAAACAATTCTTATCACCCTCACTTGCAAGTATTCTGCATATCAGTTACGTCGGGTTCAAAGTTTAAAGAGTTCGATTCATAGAAAATCAAAATGTCAGAACTGCGTTTGTTACTCAGAGTAGCTTTTATTGTTTAATTAAAGTATTATCATTTTTATTGAAAACACCGATCGACTTTTTACAAAACATCCTACATTGACGCGTGAGGTATGCAGTTGTTTCAATGAAATACCCTTGTTAATGAAAAAAAAACTCTCGTAATCTAATTTTGATTTTTTAAGAAATGTTATAACATATATAACATGTCTTCTCGGGCGAATATTTGTCCTTCGGCTTCGGGCGAAATAACACTCCGGGGCTTTCAAAAGTACGTGCATGATTACGAGTATCTATTCAGCTATATTGAATAAGTGTACATATTAATATTTAACAACAATTATTGGTTTTACCATTCATTGCTGATATCGGAACTATTTTGTACAAAAAAATACATAAATACATGTATATGGTACTTGTTAGAATGAAGAGTAGGGGTAATGAGCAATTTTCGTTAATTGGTCTCGGGTACAAAAATATTTGTAAATATCAATTAGTAATGAAAGTTAATTTAGACAACAACCCTCTTTATTGCATTTGTATGGCAGCATACAAATACAATACACAATACAATACAATACAATACAATACAACAAGATACATTTGTTTAATTTGTCCAATCGTTATCACATCTCGGATGAGTTTGGCACATGGGCAAAAGTTATATAAACATAATTATTTTTTCTTAAAATCCCCGTTCTGTTACAGTGTTTGTCATACAAATTTACCTTAGTTCATTTTTCCCCGAAAATATTAATATGCAAGAGCAAAACAGTTATTAAGAAATTGCTTTTCACAAACGTGTTTCGGACAAAGATGATTTTTTTTTTCAAGCAATTCTACTACAACATTGTGTTACGAATTTTAAGAACTTTGAAAATCTATTTGATTTCCAATTATGAGAAAGTTGTAACGTAACGTAAGCCGACGGATACATGTTTCTGACGTATTTTATTTTTTAAATGATTTCTAAAATAATATTTAAGTAATCATGTTGCAGATTTTAATAAACATAAATTATGTAAAAAGGAAAAATTAATGATTTTATTTTAAGAAAGGAGAGCATATTTAAAGATCATAATGAAGTTCACAGGGCGAAAAACAATCTTTAAGCAAGTCCTTAAAGGTGACTTAAAGGTGGCTTAAAGGATATACAATCTTTGAGCCATCTTTAAGTCACCTTTAAGCTGAGCTTATAGGTCCTTAATGTTCAAACTTATTTAAGTCACCTTTAAGCCATCTTTAAGCCACCTTTAAGCATCTTTAAGTGTCTTTAAGTGGCATTTACGCTCCCTTTAAGTTGTCTTTACACCATCTTTAAGTTCCCTTTAAGTCAGGTTTGATCAAGCTGAACAGATTCATTTTGAAAACATATATTAAATGCAAAAGCTCTTTTATAGAGATTGGAGGTGGTGATCCGAGTGATGATATAATTTCCAAGGAAAGGAAGGGGAAGGGGTTTTCCTGGCGGTTTTAATTGTCGCTCCATTAAACACAGATCGCTATCATCAACACCGCTCCAATGGATTTTTTGTTTCAAAATTATTGTAATGTAGCGGTGAGCGCAGTCTCTGTATCTAAATCTGCGCATGAAATTATATTAAAGTATGTTTGTTTCCTATTATAAATTAATCGGTTAAATCTCTCTCTCTCTCTCTCTCTCTCTCTCTCTCTCTCTCTCTCTCTCTCTCTTTTAGTTCATCCAGTTACTAAACAAAATAAAAAAATGAACTAATAATGCATGATTTAATTTAATCGGTTTAAGATATGTATTTTTTTTACAATATTAATTATTTCTAGGTCTAATGCCTCAACTGCCTTGGTTATATCGGGCGGGATATTACCGCTTTGTTTGTCTAGACATAGTTTTGTTTGTTTCGCAGCTAGGTTAAGGTCGCCCATGGATTACCGTATGCAATAAATGCACTAAAAACAGACTTAATTTCAGACAAAGTTTACAAACTCATCCAAATATGGCAATAATAAAGTTTATACATCATTATGTTACTACCGATCTCCCCTACATTTTTCGCCGGAACAGTCACCGCATCAGCTGTTTATCACGTGTTACGCTAATAATAGAGCAGCTACATATGACTTCATTTATTGCAAAAGTTCAACGATATACGAATGAAATATTAAATTGTTGTTTATATCACTTAAAAGAAAATTAATTGCTTAATCTAAAAAGTGCTGGGAGCAACTATAGCAGTACCAGCAACATGCTTAACTTTAGCATTGATCGTTCAAGTTTGAGAAATTTTGTCGATAACTGAGTCAATTCACATGTCAAAAAAATGTTTCCTTTCAAGCTACAACTTGCTCCCAGCACTTTTTACAATCACTGGTATTTGATGAAAATAAAAAAGTTAAACACAATCCTTAGAATTGACGGGATATCGTTGAACTTTCGCAATTTTAGACAGATATATATGATTTTATGCAAATTAGCCGATTTTCAAACGCACTGATGATCAGGATCAAGGGCAGATAATCTGGCGTTGTGAAGCGCGGAAAATTTAAAGATTTATCTTGTTAATCGTTGGTTATTCCTTATCTGCACATTTCATTAACCTTTTGAACCTTTCAATTTGTAAACTACACAGGAATATTATCAATTTATTATTTTTTGTTCAGTTCAAACAGAATGGAGTGATAAATTCCTCAATGCACCAGAACAGAATCAGATAACCACATGCGCGGAACTAAGGTCTGGGGTGGGGGCTGGTTTTCTATAAATGTCTTCCTCATATAACTTCAGACTAATTTAAGTGTATAGATAACAGGCTAAAGACAAGGAAATAAGAAGCCAGATCCACGTAGGATCGATTTTGAAAGGGAGGGCAGACTCATCCAAAAATTCTTAATAAGCAAACAAAAAAAAAATTAATTTCTTTACATACTCTCAAAACAGTTGGGGGGCAACTTCATGATAATTTGTTTCTTTATATGTAAATTGAAGAAAAATGTTTTCGGTGAGAAAAAGCGAGGCGACCAGTCCCCCCCCCCCCCAATCTTATACTACATGCCTGCTTTAATCCACCCTTGCTTATTAAATATGTAATTTGATATTGTTATGAATTGTTCATGCGCGGATCTAGAGGAGGGGTCAGAGGGGTCCCAATTCCCCTGGAAAATGAAAATGTATTAAATTTACATAGTAAAATCATTGCAAATATGCCTCAGACCCCACCCCCGGCAATCACAATCATCCTTCGGACCCCCCCCCCCCCGAAAAATTTCTGGATCCACGCATGGTGTCTCTGCCTCGATCAATATAAAGTAATCTTGCATATAAGAGTATCTCTACCATAAAGTCAGAATATTTTTTTCATCACATTAAGATACACTTTTAAAGACACACTGAACCCCACATTTGTCTAGATGAATAAAATTGTCATAAAAATAGTGCATATGATATCAAATGAATACAAAATACAGAAAACAATATACAATGTCATTTTATTGAAAAACAAAATTTCAAAACTCACAATTATTACTTTTTTAAACAGCTTTAATTTTGTTTTTAATAATGTCTTAACACATTCAAAATACACCAAAATACACCAAAGCATGATGATGAGCACTTTTTTATCAATCATGTTTTTGCATTATCACATTAATTTTTCATTAAATAGTCTGTAGAACACAGGGAATATATGGGTAGGGATGACAAGAGTTGAAACCACAAGAATAGACCCGCAAAACCCATGTCGCCAGGTGGTAGCAGAAGTCCATGATGGGCTGAAATTAAAATTTACAAAATCAATAGGCTGTGGGAACATATGCATAGCAAATACATTAATATTTGTTAAAAAAAAATACACTGACCATGCAGCGTTATAAGTATAACAACATGCGCGGATCGAGAAGCGGGAAGTTTTACGACACCCCCCCCCCTCCCCGGGAAATAAAAAAAATAATTTACATTGTAAAATTATCACAAATATGCCTCGGACCCCCATGAAAAACACAATTACCCTTTGGACACCCCCCCCCCCCCGGAAAATTTTTTTCTGGGTCTGTGCATGTGACAAGATAGCAGTACAAAAATCAAACCAAATATTTTAGGTATAAACTATTAACACATATAAAATTAAGAGAGAGAGAAAGAGAAAGAGAGAGGGAGGGGGAGAGAGATCAGAGAGAGAGAGAGAGAGAGAGAGAGAGAGAGAGAGAGAGAGAGAGAGAGTCTGCTTTACTCAAAGTGTGATAGTAAATATTTATTTTCTTTTGATATACAGTATATCTCTTCTCGAAATAATCTTTTACTAAATTATAATTCCATTAGTTTCATATTTTATTCTATCAATGAACTGTCCATAATGTCACACAAAAGCTGATGTATCTGAGCACAGTAACAATCCAACATACACATGTATTCGTTATCTCAAAATTGTTTGTATACAATGTACATGTACATGTGCTATGCATGGAAACTTTACCGAGAAATGAATAAATATGTATTTACATAAAGATAAAAAAAATCCTGAAAAGACTGTATTATGAATATCAGGGAACATAAATACCCTAAAATTCGAAAATACATAAATAAATTGTAGAATAGCATGTAAGTTTTACATTGGTTAATTAAAAATAATCTGCTGTTGAGGAAATGTATATGTTATTGTATGCATGTACATGTGGATCAGGTAGTGAATAATAACAAACCAGGACAGTTTCAAGCTTGTGCCCCTTGAATATTATATAGCCACTATGCAGTCTGGTCTAAAGCGACCGAGTCTGGCCACCACAAATGTTGGATGTTACTGGTTGGGGTTTATTATCAGATTATTATAAAGCATTACTGCACATATTTAACACATGAAATATATTTAATCATATAATTTTAATGCAGCACATACAAATATGTACATGCAAATCTTTCTGAATTTTTATTTCATAAACAAAGCCATGGAAGACAATATGCTACAATATTGTTTTATTAAATTAAGTAAAGAAATAATGATGCATGCATGCACATGATGATTAGATCATTTTACACTTGTGTACCATGGGACCCCACATGTTTACAGTGTATCCTATTATGGTGTGTATGAAATAGTCCAATAAAAACTAAGACACACATGTACATACAGTATATATATATATATATAGCAAAATAACAAATAAGAATTCAAAACAGTGTTATAAATATCTACTGTAAGCACAGATCCAGCAAAATGAGTTATATCATCTAAGATTCAAAATTTTACTGAACTGCAAAACATGTGTAATCACCATGAAAACATGCATGCACTTTGTACAGCATTCTACAATTATGTGTAACACAAAAGAATAATCGGTCCTTTTGTTGTTTTATAGTTCTTTTATTCTTTAAGTTGATTTTTCAATATTCAATATTCAATATTGACAGTGGTCCTAAAATAAACAATATATACAATTGAAAGTGATAGTCATACATAAACTCTTTGACATGATTTCATAAAAAAATATTTATGACCTCTTGCTATTACTCTTTATCATACAACATAATATCTAAGTAAGAAATAATATGAAGTATAAATAATGTAATAATAATGTACACAGTTCACAAACCTAAGTAAGGAATGCAGTATGATGGCTTCCGGTCACTGTGACGTCATCATACAAGAGGACTGTTCAATATAAATATATCAGGTCTTACTTCTCAATTTATAAAAACTAAACATACTCGATAAGGAACCACTATTGTAATAAAAACGTTTTGCATCAAACAATCATTTAAATCATTTTTAACATCAGGACATCTATTATTTTAACCTATAAACATACTTGTACACAATTGACTAGATGTCAACATCACATCAATTCTCTTGACTAGAAATAAACAACTTTCGATCGGTTAATTACACAGAACTTATTATTCCACAAAATATAGTTATAAATAGAATAATCATTCACTTGTAACATAAGTATCTGATTTAATAAAAATGTAAGACAAAACTATCATTACTCACATCTATCAGACAAAAGGTACACACGTCTTCCCTCGTCAACATCTACGGTGAAAAATGCCGCCAAAAGATGGCCTACTGCCTATACCGTAAATTGACCAATCAATGGACAGATTCACAAGTGTAAAAAATTAATAATAAGAATTACTTACAACCAATTACTGATATTATTACAGTTATTCAATTAGGATATAAACATAAGAATACGTTTTCATTTCCAAATTTTAACTTTTATAAAAAATGTAAATGTGAATCTCGAACCCGATGTTGAATATACTTTGCCCTCTTACACATTTCCCCCCTTTTTGTCATTGCTTTCCACAGCAATGAAAAGGTTGCATAAAACATAATAAAAATTTTAACTATCAAAAAGTACAGGTATATATACACAAAACAGTGAAACTACATAATTACATCTGATTTTGTAACTACATAATCGCATCTGATTTTGTCTTGCCCACGAATCACTTAAAGTAGCACTTAATGTAGCACCACGATTCACAATCGCATCACTGAGTTCCTTGAATTTTGACGGTTGGACGGAAATTTGATTGCACGGTACAGTACTCTTAGGTAAGTTGAACAGGTTGGAATGTTTCCCTGCGGTTGTTCTCTTACTTCGTCGAGGCTGTGTCACTTCTACCGTCTCTTCCTCTGAATCCTCACTGCTTGCTGCAGGTGCACATGGTTTTTCTATCACAGCTTCTTCTAAATCCTCAGCGGTTGCAGAATGTTCTTCTTTGTCTTGAATTTGTACGGCCTGTTCTGGAATATACTCAAAATCCGATCCTTCAGAACTGGAATATCCATCATTCAAATTCACTCTTTCACCCGTGTCTAATATCTCTTTCCTTGTCACGTTCTTGATCGGGCCCGATCCATCTGCCAGCTGAATAGAATACACATTATCACCGAGATATTTCACAACTTTGTATGGAGTGGAACACCAGGTATCTTGAATTTTATTCCTTCCAAGGGTGCGGTTTCTCGTAAGAACTCTTGTTCCAACTGGGATGAATGAAACACTGGCTTTCTTGTTTTTCTGATGATTCCGCTGTCTTGCAGATTTCTCTGTATTGGACAAGGCTAGCTTTGATGCTTCTGACATCTTCTTCATGTGTTCTTGAATCCAGTCATCCACAGGTAAGTTTTCATCATCTGTAGACTTGTGTAATCCAAGCGTCAAATCAATGGGAAGAATAGGTTCTCGTCCGAAAAACAAGTAATATGGAGAGTAGCCGGTCGATGAGTGAACGGTGGCGTTGTAAATATACACCAAATATGGAAGATATTCAGGACACTTCTTCTTCTCTGGTGGTAATGTCCTCAGTCTATCATGCATTGTTCTATTGAATCACTCACACTGTCCGTTCCCTTTGGGATGATAAGGTGTTGTGCGGGATTTTTCAATGTTGTAGTAATTACACAGTTCTAGAACAATGAAACTCTCAAAATTACGCCCCTGATCACTGTGAATACGTTTAGGGATTCCATAATTTACAAACCAGTCTTTAACAAGTATTTTTGCCACAGTAGTTGCTTTCTGGTCTTTACACGGTACAGTTTGAGTAAATTTAGAGAAAATGTCTGTCATGATTAACACATTCTCATGTCCATCCGATGATTTTTCTAAAACAGTGAAGTCAATGGCGATAATTTCTTGAGGTTTGTAAGCTATTAAATTACTCATTACAGGATTAATGGCTGGAATAGGGGCTTTCCCTATTAAACACCTTTCACAAGATTTACACCATTTTTGGACATCCTGTAACATCCTTGGCCAAAAACATCTTTTCTTTAGCAAAGAATAAGTTCGCTCTACACCTTGATGACCTGCATGGTTATGAATATTTTCCAGAACTGTCTTCTTTAGGACTTCAGGAAGTAATAACTGTCTCTGTTCACCAGTCTCATCTGTGATCTTCCTGTACAAGACACTGTTTTCAATAAAAAGTTTATCCTTCTGATTAAGAAGTTTTCTCCCATCTTTGTGCTCCTTTTTCAAGTCATTCACTGAAGGTTTACGATCTTCCTCCATCCAGTAACGAACTCTTCTCAACTTCGGGCCATGGTCTTGAAGAGCTGCTATATCTGCAGGAATATACTCTGGAAGCGTTGTCATGGCGCTCACTGTCCGCATTTGAAAATCTGTCATCTCTTCTGAATTCAACTGAGTCAGTAGACGTCTATCTAACATCTCCAATGATGTGCTCTGAGTAATCCTATTTAAGGAAACTTTCACTTCTTCTTCCAGTGAAGTAGGTCTGCGGCTCAACGCATCCGCGTTGCGATTAACCTTACCAGAACGGTATTTCACTGTAAAATCAAACTGAGCTAGCTCTCCTATCCATCTCATCGTCGTTGCATCTACTCGTTGGTTGGGTTTGTTGATGTATCTGAGCGGATTATTGTCGGTATAAATGACAAATTTCGATCCAAGAAGGTAATCACGAAATTTTTCACTAACTGACCACTTGAGTGCCTAAAGTTCAAGCTTCATAGAACTGTATTTTTCCATATTCCTTTCAGATTTTCTAAGTGATCTTGATGCGTAAGCTATCACAATCTTTCCGTTTGGTCTCTCTTGAGATAAAACTGCTCCGAGTCCTTCAAAACTTGCGTCTATTTCCAAAATAAACTCTTGTGAAAAATCAGGAAATCCAAGAATTGGAGGTGAAATAATTTTCTCCTTTAAGGCGTTGAATGACTTGGTACACTCGTCAGTCCATAATTTTTGAAACTGCTCTGCTTTCAGTTTGGTATTCCTTGGTCTTGATAGTAATGCATAAAGAGGAGCTACTATGCTAGCGAATCCTTGGACAAATTTCCTATAATAACTAGCTAGTCCGAGGAATGAGCGGAGTTGCTTTTCTGTAGTTGGAATAGGCCATGACTCAATAACAGCTGTTTTCTCAGGATCTGTAGCTACACTTTTTTCGGAGACTATATGTCCAAGAAATCTTACTTGTTTTTGGAAGAAATGACACTTTGTTGGTTTAGTCTTTAATCCACTGGATTTAAGTTTCATAAATACTTTATCTAATCTATCAATATGTTCTTCTATTGTCCTTGAAAACACTAGGATGTCATCCAAATAAAGAACTAGTATGTTGAAATGTTCATCTCCTAAACATGCCTCAATAAGTCTCTGGAAGGTGGCTGGGCTATTACACAAGCCAAACGGCATTCTGACATATTCGTAAAGTCCACCAGTACCATTCTGTTGGTTCAATATCAACTGTATATTCTTGGTCTGAACTCTTCAAAATTTCTATCTGCTGTAGAGTTCCAATACGAATCTTTGGTTGAATCCAAACATCTTCTTCACCAATGTTTAACATTCTCACTGGAATTCTTCCACTTTCACTTCCACTTTCAACAACACTAACAGTATCCACCACCAGTATATTTCGAGGTAGAGATCCATTCTCACTAGAAATAGGTTGGACGGCTGCTACGGTGTCTTTTCTTATTTTGTCGTGTTGATCCCAATATGGTTTTCATAGAATTTGCTGGAATTCTTATTGTTTCTCTTCCTGCCACTTTGACAAGTCCAATCTTCACATTTACTTCATTCTCAGCTAACGCTAAAATAGACATAACATTGTTCCATATAGGGTCTTTCATAATAACATTATCACATTGACAGGCTGTGCTAATATGTTTCAGCACATTACATCCAAGAATCACTTGTACAGCATTTGGATCTGTTGTTACAGTTTCAACTAGCATTCCCATGTCACTGAATAATTGGTCTTGAATCTTCAAGTCTACTTCAATGTATCCTAAATATGGTATTTGGATTTTGTTAGCAGCTGACAGTCGTAGAGATTTTCTCGTGTCTGTAATATCTTTTTGATGTAGGAACTGTTTATAAAACATTTCAGATATAGTAGAAACTTCTGCTCCTGTATCGAGAAGACACTTGATGGGTTGTCCATTTATTTCAACTATTGTTATTGGACTGTCTTTTACAGCATTTTTTATTTTCTCTTTAATATCACATGAGTCTTTTTCACTTCCCCTTTATCAGGCGACTCTTCACTGTGAGGGTTTCACTTTTGGGTCACTGTTCAGAAATTTTGGCCTTGACTGTTGATGAGGTCTTCTGTTTTCTTTGTTCTGTGAGAGTTCGTTTTTACGGTTTGCACATTCTGACGCAAAATGTCCTTGTCCGTTACATGCATAACAAATAACTTGAGTTGGTCTTCTGGTTCCTCGGTTGTGTACAAATCCTCTGTTTGGTCTATTTCCTCTTCGATGAAAATCAGGTTGTTGAAATTTTTCTAACGTTTGTGCAAGAGTATCAATCTGTTGTTGTTGTTTTTCTAGCATTGCTTGTTGTTTCTGCAACATGTCTGTTAAAGGGTCAAAATTATTCACAATTGCCGATGCAACATTCATCTGTTTATTTTCACACGGTGGATTATCATCGACCCACTTAAGCATCCTGAGTCTAAACTCTTGAAATGGAATGGTTGATTGTTCCACAACAATTTTCCTCAGTGCTTGTCGCACAACTCTGTCTCTAATACCATCTATAAATCGTTCTGTTAGATTGACATCAGTTATCTGCATCTTCTTGTCAACTTTCTTATTAATGCGCTCCTCCATTTGCATCAGTATACGTGAATAGTTCTCTAGGGTCTCACTCTCATTTTGATATCTTTGGTAAAATTTCTGAAGTAATTGTGTAACGGTGTCCTTAATCACAAACACATGCTCTAAAATGTTAAGTGTCTCTTCTCCAGTACTTCTTTGATCAATTGGATGTAAACGGCATTTCCAGTAAGATGATCCATTACGAAGTCAGTGTGTCTGATGTCGTTCCTCTGATGTGTTCTCTCATCTCCGAGATCCAGTCTATAACATCGGGATCTGTGTCTTGTTCTGGGTACCCACCGAACTTAGGGAATTTTCTTTCCGAATTTACATATACTACAGGTGTGGGTTTTTCTTTGGACTCGGTAGATTCTAAAGTTGAGACCTTTTTCTGTAGATGTTGAATTTCTTGTCGCATCGTCGCATTCTCCTTTCGATCTTGGTCTTCTTTAGTCTCCAAAATTTTAATTTTGTCTAATAGTCCTTGGATGAGCTGTTCCATAGTTACAATATTACCGCACACTGTCGTAAATCACAAGAATCCTGTCCACGACGCCATTTGTAACACAAAAGAATAATCGGTCCTTTTGTTGTTTTATAGTTCTTTTATTCTTTAAGTTGATTTTTCAATATTCAATATTCAATATTGACAGTGGTCCTAAAATAAACAATATATACAATTGAAAGTGATAGTCATACATAAACTCTTTGACATGATTTCATAAAAAAATATTTATGACCTCTTGCTATTACTCTTTATCATACAACATAATATCTAAGTAAGAAATAATATGAAGTATAAATAATGTAATAATAATGTACACAGTTCACAAACCTAAGTAAGGAATGCAGTATGATGGCTTCCGGTCACTGTGACGTCATCATACAAGAGGACTGTTCAATATAAATATATCAGGTCTTACTTCTCAATTTATAAAAACTAAACATACTCGATAAGGAACCACTATTGTAATAAAAACGTTTTGCATCAAACAATCATTTAAATCATTTTTAACATCAGGACATCTATTATTTTAACCTATAAACATACTTGTACACAATTGACTAGATGTCAACATCACATCAATTCTCTTGACTAGAAATAAACAACTTTCGATCGGTTAATTACACAGAACTTATTATTCCACAAAATATAGTTATAAATAGAATAATCATTCACTTGTAACATAAGTATCTGATTTAATATAAATGTAAGACAAAACTATCATTACTCACATCTATCAGACAAAAGGTACACACGTCTTCCCTCGTCAACATCTACGGTGAAAAATGCCGCCAAAAGATGGCCTACTGCCTATACCGTAAATTGACCAATCAATGGACAGATTCACAAGTGTAAAAAATCAATAATAAGAATTACTTACAACCAATTACTGATATTATTACAGTTATTCAATTAGGATATAAACATAAAAATACGTTTTCATTTCCAAATTTTAACTTTTATAAAAAATGTAAATGTGAATCTCGAACCCGATGTTGAATATACTTTGCCCTCTTACATATGTACCATGGGAACCCCACCTCTTTCAAGTGCAATGTTTACAGTGTCTGGTGTGTAGTTCAATACACAAAAGAAATAAATGTATAGCCTAATTAGACATAAGAATTCAAAACAGCGAAGATGGGCAAAACAACACGTGTGTAAGTACACTGCATGGACTGAAAAGAGCAAATGTTTTGAAAAGAAAAGATCAACACGACATATCCTGTATTAAAACATACCTTTATTATCTCTTAAACGATGGTTGAGCTGCATTTTCCACTCTCGGCGTCTTGCAGGCCATGCATCTTATGAAAATATTTACACACCGCTGTCAGCTGTTCGCAACCAAAACAAGGCGAGTGAAAGCGCTGTGTTGACGCGGATGGTAAGCAGACGACAATGCAATTTTAAGAAATAAATGCCCTAGTCACAGATTTTCGATTCAATATTGTTTAAAATAAAATTCAAAATGATTATTTCAAGCAATCAATCGATAAATTTTAGCAGCGATCGCTTTACTATATCGAAAGTAAGAAACAGATGAATACATGAATAATGGGCGGAGCTAACGTCATGAAATGTCACGTGATATTCATGAGGTGAAATCTATGGGAGGCCTTAACCTAGCTGCGTTGTGTATATCTAATTAGAGTCTATTGTTTGTCCAAGTTAAGAAAACCCCTGGAACTTACACAGAATATACAAGATATACACAACAGGTGTGTCGTGTGCCCAGGTGCACGTCAGGGTTTCTAAAGGCGTGAAATCTAAGTATGTATGTGTATACGATAAGTCTAGTGAATGAAAGTTTATTTACATTTGTAATTCATTTTCAAAGTATTATTTCCTAGCTGTGGGTTTTAAAAATGTTACGTCTACAAATTAAAGATACATGTATGTAAGAGTAAAATCGAGACGCTAATTAATTACTGTATCGGTGATCATAAATGGGGATTAATTTTTTAAATATATGTATAAGCGTAAATATGTCACATATCCGGCCTGGTACATCATACAATTGTATGTACAAGTATATGCATACATCAATTGCAATTGCCACATGCAGTAAATACGTCACCGGTAATTGGTAATATTGTTAGTTATAGAAGTGATCGATAGTTTAAAAATCATGTATACATTTAAACATTTAAACATATATCATTTCATTTGTTGTAAATGTATAATAATCAATATTATTAAAATTATACATACTGGAACGGCGCTGTGATCATGAAAACCGGGAAATTGCGTAGAACTAATAACCAAGCTAATCGTTTTAATGCATTTGATAAAAGAAATAGTTTCATCTTCTTCCTTGCATTTCATTTAGCTATGAACTAGATGAACATAGCCTATATCTACTTGGTTTAAATTTATTAAGCCTAACGGTTTCCATTTAGGTATAATATATTTTATTCACTGAAGACCAAGTTTCGTATTTCATTCTAAATACATGCATGCATTTGATTTATAAATTAGATATAATTGATTGTTACAAACTGAATGGAAGTCAAAATCTTTTCAAGTAAAAAATACACACTCAATACATTGATTCAATAGCCACTAATTTATAGGATATAAAAACCTCCTATAATACATAAGTTGTCTTGGAACAGAGGGAGTGAGGTGATGTTGGTAAACGAAGGTACCCGGGTTCAATACTCGCCTTGGGCGTTTTGAATTTTTATTTTTTTATTTTCTAGAACAAAAACCGTTTTTAATACCTTTTCTATAATAAAGTTAATACATTTTGTTGGTAAATTAAGCCCAATATTGAATTAAAAGATTTTTTAATGGCTTAAAGGTGGCTTAAAGGTAGCTTAAAGGTGGCTTAAAGATAGTCTTTAAGCTGCCCTTAAGCCATCTTTACGCTTTCTTTAAGCCACCTTTAAGCAACACATATAGCTTAAAGGTGGCTTAACGATCGTCTTTAAGCTACCTTTAAGCTATCTTTAAGGAGAACTTAAAGATGGTCATTCATCCTGTGGTTATTAAGAATAGTCTGAAGTAAAGTTTCTGAAATTGACATGAGTACACACACGATTGTCGCAATCAATAGAGTAATGCATGTGTATTTTTTTTCTGTAGGCTACATATGGATTTTATTTCTATGTTTGTATCCTTTTTTATGCCTCAATATTAAGTCTCTACAGGTATTGGCCAATAATGGACTAAACTCAGACTGTTCTATTTGTTAATAGGATACTATAGTTGTCCTTGTGTATTGGTCAGTGAATCGTGGGCCATTAGCACTCACTGCAGCACTAGCACGATGTGTAACTAGGCTTATTATTACGGTAACTAATATCCGTTAGTGGTAAGTTCGTGTTTGCTATAAATTAGTCTTGTTTGTAGTATATAAGTAAGACTTTAGGTATCCGTTTTTGTATACGTGTTCGATAATATTTTTGAGTTCACGTTTTACATACTTGTTTATTTACCGTAAAGTTATGGTGCGTTTTTTTAACATTCGTGATTTACTATGTCATTTGTGATTTTGTATTTTGTAGTCTAATACGGTGGTATTGGTTATATATTGACTGTGTTGTAATAATGTTAAGGGGTCTTCTATACTTTATTGTGATATTGAATATGTTGTTAAGGGGTCTGATGCACTTAACGGTTTTGTAGAGCGAGTAAGTTCATTGGTGATAGTATGGTGTGTAGTTACGGTAATTAGGTAAATAAGTATGTTATGTAGTAAAACGTTTAATTGAAACTGTTGTTATTTATATTAAATTAAAAGGTTTCAGCAATGTTCACCAGCAATGTTCCAGTTATCAATATCAGATCAGCCGGAAAACCTTCTTAGTGTATACTTCTACTACACTGGAAGTTAGTGGACGAAAGCCGTCCAATTAGGACATGTTAAACAAGGGGGATACATTGGACGGACACTTGAAAAACGCAAGAGAATTAGACCAGTATATGATGCCGTAGGAAAGGACGAGGTTTATAAACATTCTTCAATTTTGTTGTCAATATTCATATATATGAATATATATTTGTAAATTTATTTTATTTTATTAGTAGATAAACATTCTTAAAATCTATCAATGTTGGTCTTATTGCCTGACTGATTTATAGCCACCCGACATTTATAAAATTCTTTACAACGGAGGTGCGTCTTTTATTCTAATAAACCCAAATGATACTCCAATGACACCCCAATTATACCCCTAAATGAACCAAAATGATACCCTTATGAACTTTGAATTACCCTAATGATACTAAATATGTGCATAACTTATCCTTAATAAATTGTATGTACCAACATATGACATAAATGACTTAAATTTCAACTACGTTACAACGTTATTTTATAAGACCTATTATACCCAATGATTTTCCAGTGAACCCCAATGATATCCCAACTTAACTCATTTACACCCCCCCCCCCCTCCTCTACCAGGAGTTTAGAATCATTTGTTCTTTCCAAAAATGACGTATTTTCGACGTTGAATTTAGAACTGTTCATTTTGGTACACAAATGTTAATCGAGGTATCATGAAGGTTAAATTTGGTATTATTGGTGTAAATGTGGGGTAGATAAAGCTTATTGGGGTATCATTGAGAATAATTGGGGTATCTTTAGGGTTCATTGGAGTTTGATTGGCTTTCACTGGGGTACATAAAGCTCATTGGGGTATGATTGAGGTGCATTTGGGTACCAGTGGGGTTCATTAGGCAATTATTGGGATTCATAGGGGTAAAAGTGGGATTATTTGGGTACCAGTGGATTTCATTTGGGTACATAAACCTCATTAAGGTATCATTCGGGTTCACCTTGGTATTAATGAATTTGGCTGTGATATCATTGTAGCTCATTAGGTTTGAAGTGGGTTTAACATGTATAACATTTTTTTTAGATAATGATAAATAAAAAAATGTTGTGGCGTAGTTGATATTTAATTAATTTATCTAACATTTTAAATTAGGTTTCTCGTTATGTCACAAAAGAGATAATTTTATTTCTATGTCTCGCTTAAGTACGGCGGAAACAGTTATATTGCCCTCCCGGAAACAGTTATATTTAACTTGCCCTCCCAAAAATGTTATATCACCCTCGTGTGCAATTATTGTGCATACTAGTTATATCGGGTTCGAAATACAAAAAGCAAGTTGCTAAACAAACGTAAACAATCAACCGAAAACAAGTATTTACTTTAAAGGAACAAAATGTAGCTATGACATGACATACCACCTTGACGTCGTCTTGAAAATCGGGTATTACAATGTTAATCCCTAACACAGCAATACATCATACGACTATATCACAACCAACCGATGTTAACTTGTTACCACGGGGAAAAATTCTACAACTGCAGAACAACTGTTAACGTCAAATGAACAACGTACTGTTATGCCATTGCTTACTGCATTAAAATCAACTTCGAACTCAATGACAATCAATGATACAACACAAAATACAATAAAGAGCACATTGTAAGTTTGCGTCTGCAAATACGCGAACCACAAACTGGAAGATTATTTATTTTAAACAAAACTGAACTTTCATCTAACATAAGAAAACGCACGTCAGGCCCACCGTCATTTAAAAATTTAAACTACTCAACTCAGTCCTCAACTCAAATCGTTAAAAAAAAGTACATGAATTTGAGGTAAAGTTTCAGACTTGAGACTGAGTATTTTCGTGATGAAAATTGGTGACTTCGGGACCTGATTAGATACTCGAAAGACATCGAGGGTGGTCGGTACTGTTACTGCTATTATCTTGGTAGTGTATGGACTGTTGTTTTTTTCTGAGTCGATATCTGTCTTCTTTTTGCAATGTTTTATTTAAATGTATGTCACAAAAACAACCCAATAAAATGTAATGTTTAACCGTTTTCTTACAAACCTTGACTGTCATAGACTTGTATTAATGTACTTGGTTCACATGTGATTTTTGTGGATGATTTTGAAGAAATTATTGAACTTTAAATAGCTAGACCTTTAGCATCTTGATGATTTTAAATTTAGTTTTAGAAAACTTCAATCTCAATTCAAAATATATAGGTTTGTTCGATTAAACCGGGCTGGATGATCATGACAAGTTTTAGACCTTATTGACCTCCTGAAGAAAAAGAACTCTTTAAATAAATATAGGGAAATACTTAGATGTTATGCTAAAATATATGAACATTTTTTTTTTGTTCACTAACTAAACACATCTAATTTAAGGGAGATAAATGAGGTAACTTGTTGACCAACCAGCTTCTTTAAAAGTTTAGTCGGTATGCATCAAATCCTTATTTGATCAAATATGTAAATAGTTTCCTATCAAAGTATCTGGATCAGAAAATTTAGTGTATTTATTTATAGTTTTAATTGGCCGCCACATATCCACTCTTGTGGACAATTCCTTCCATGCGTCCTTTTACCAGGCTACTTTTCGTCTTGTTCGATCATTAGCCTGAATCTGATGACCGATCATGTATGTGTGTTAATTTAAAACTCATTGTTACCAAATTTGAACAGCAGTGTTACAGTGAAAGTAGCCTATATGTCTGTTATAATTATTCCTGGAATTGGAACAGCCAGTCTGGGCCAGCCTCGCCGTAAACGTTGATGGTTGATCGCAAGCAGACGAAATCGTGAGAAGACGCTTAATTTTCAATTTAGTGAATGAATGATATAATGTGTATTGTTTATTTTTCAAGGTTACACTCTCAATTTTCTATAGTTATGAAGTGGTATTATGTTTGCTTACAATTAAACAGACACAACTTTACATTCTGTTGACAGTGTTTATTTTGGAATTTTCTGTTCTATAAATAGTGTTAAATCAGAACAGTAGAGAAACGTAGATCCGGTAAATGTTATTGATGCAGGAATCAAAGAACATTTCGATCAATCAGAGCACCGATACATCATCAAACTAATAAATATTAAATGATATACAAATTCAAAGCAGAGCAACACTGACCTACAACAAGATAGAGGTAGGATCAGGTGCCGTGGACAATTAAGCGATAAATTATGTTCTAACAATTAGTATAAAAACGTCAGTCAGCATGCGACCAAGTGGAAGATTGTATTTGCTGACAAGGTCGTTGTATCGACCATAGCACTTACGAAGAGATGACTTCAAACAAGACTGTTGATAGTCCTGTTTTAACTTGTTTGTCAGTAGCTTGCCTCGCCTTGGAAACTGTTCATATGAAGAGCATGCCCTTGCGTATCGAATTAACTGAGAGACAAAAACACTATATGCAGGTGCTGAAGGTATATTATGAAATATGAAATATACCTGAATATGATGAAATGTGTTTTTATTGTTAATATATTAGGCGGATAAATTCCTTTGAAATATATTTTCGTTTGTGTTGCACACGTTTTAAAATTGTACATAATATAATTTTTGTTAATGTTTCTTAGAATAAAATAAAAGTTGATCACAGCAATGTAATAAACATTTTAATTTCAGAGGTTATCGGAGATTGATGCAAGCTAATTTATATCAATAAGTAAAAACTTACTTAGATTCATTCTTTTTATATTTTTAGAGGTTTCTTGTTTAGGTGATATCAAATATATCGAGCATGGGGATATTGTAGCGATGTTTCCTTACAATATAACCCACAATATAGACGAATGCATGTCAAAAGCGATGTGAGGAAGATGTGAGGAAGAATTGTAACGGATATTGTATCGACTACAATACGTGGACATGCTTTCTTAGCAGTTGTAATACCACAAACCAATATATCAGTTATGTTTGCAGCTTTTATAGTACATGTAAGAACATACCAGCAAGCCTTTTATCGTGTGTACCAGTTACTGCAAAGCCAGTTAAGGAGTCTCTGGGGAGAATGTTTTAAACAACGATTTACTTTATTTTTTGTTTCCAGTGAAAGGACAACAAATGAGCAAACAATGTGTGTGCCCAATATATAACGTATATTGACCGGATAGTCTATCTGTTTATCATTTTAATTCAATATGTAAAAAATTCAAAACATACGATTTTCTTTTAATTTCCAGCGATAAAAGGTTAACGTATAAGTAAAGATTTTTTCCAAATTAAAACGAAATTGACCGGATATATTTTATGCTATCAGCCATCATAGTTTGGTCCTATATACGTGTTCTGCCAGCCATTTTTCACATAGAATTGTATATAATAAAAGGATGTTTACTAATCAAATACCTTTATACACACACAAAACGTGAAAGGATCGCGCACATGTTTTTCTTTTGCAAATTATATTTTCAATTTTAATTATTGCGTCAGATAAAATTCAATTAAAAAATCGGTTTTTTTTTTGTCAATTGTTACATCAAAGTCTCAGCTGACGTTAACGTATTATGTTGACTCCGATGCGGATAACGTCGATTTTGAAGAAGCGGCAAAAATATTAAAATACTTCTAAACATTATTCTAAGGATTCAATTCACTAAAAATAATTTTATAAGTTTATTTTTTTAATAAAAACGTTAAAAGTTGACACGATAACCAGTTTATTTGAGCATTTTTCTCTGCAATTGCGTTTTACGACCGCAGAGGACGCACACTTTTAATAAAAAAGATAGATAGATAGATAGATAGATAGATAGATAGATAGATAGATAGCCTAGAAAAATCAACGAAAATTTCACAACATACCCGACAGATTAAGTGTTTTTATAACGAGATGGATCATTATACCTAAAACAATATATGATTATAGGAAACCTCAAAGTATATCATAAAACGTCTTTATCTGCAAGTACCAAACACATCTATAACTACCTGACCTGTGTTTAATAAGATTTTACCTAAAAGAAAAAATGACAATTTTTTTTTTAAATTAAAAAATATTTGTTTATATTTCTTTAATCTATTTCTTATATTTCTCGATTAAAAAAGTTGATTGAACAAATATTTACTTTTTGATAGCTATTTTTTAATTTATTTGCATGCATCGATGATAGTGATAAAAAACCAAAAAAAAGTCTAGTCAGCACATGGTCAGTCAAGCGCATGCGTATGGTTAACGTATATTAACTAATTTCTTGTTCACCCAACCTTTTAGAATACGCACAAGGAATCACAGCGATAACCAGCAAAGAATTATTCTAACTTGTTTAAGATTGCGGCGATTTTAGAAAAATAAGGTGTTTATGAGATTAGTCTCTATACATATTTTGTTGCAAACATTTTCAGTTTTAATCGTTTTGCACATTTACACTATATCAAGCTGACACCTGCATTTGCAATAGCACGTATTGTAGATTCGTCAATTTACGCGAGTACGTAATTCTGTGATTCCATCGTTTTGCATCAAAAAGCGAGAATATAAAACCGCATGGTTTCATTTAGGTAACATCTGCCGCAAAAACAAAAGCGAGGTTTTAAAATCCGCGAAATGTGCTTCGCGTAATTATATCCTGATATTAATTTAGTGATTATACAGTTTATCCCCATTCGTTTGCTCCTTTTTTAGAATGATCAAACTTAAATAAGCCGAAATCGTTTTATGCATGCACTACATATTGATTCATAGATATTGTTATCACGTTCAATATTTATATGTGCACATTGATGAATCCCAATTAATCTGCTTTTTCTCAATCATGATCAGAAATGGTTTACTACGTAAATAATTTCGTTTAGTGAGCTCATATATTAAATTTGAATAATCCGGGATAAAATTTTGTGCACTGTATATTAAAGCTGACATTAATTCATAAATAAGCATTATTTCCCTTTTATCTCCGACTACCGCCATATAAGTTGCCGATTTCTATTGTTCTGCTCATCGCTACACACCCTCTATATAAGGCCGATAGCACTATTCATGCTTCACCGCATTCAGGTATTTCATTCACACGAACACGTTTCATTAAACGAAAAGACTTGTAGAAACGCGTTTTGAACAAAAGTAATACGACCACCACTGCACTGGTAAGGAATATCCAATGAACGACGAAACGAGACAGACTGAAATCTAGGCACAATTATTTCAAAAATCCTCGATAATGGTAGAACGTTTTCCTGTGTATGTTACAAAATCGCACATGCGCAATCCACACACTGTGGCAGATTGAGCAATGTCAATGACCGCATGGATTTTAGAAACGGATCGGAGTGTTTTTGTAAAAGCCGATGGAAACGATGTTACGTTGTTACTTTCTTGAATTTACGATCATTTATCTACTGTGTTGGATGGGGGTCTTCAAAAAGATGCAGACGTTATGCACTCTGTATGAACGACACACCTGTTCGATGTGCATGCTAAGTAAAACAGCCCTGTTTGTGCAAAATAATACGGATACCTTGAAAATTCTTTCACAGAATAAATATATCCATGTTTTATTGATTGTAGTTTCCTTTATTCTTTTTTTTACAAACATTTTACTACAATGTGTAGTTCATGCATTTAGAAGTCCGTGCAACCTGAATATCTCGATCGGAAAGCAACGGACCGTAACTTTCTCGACCTGTATATATACCCCAATGGCGGTTGAGGAATGATCGAAACTAATATGGCGACGAAATGGTTTTATGAATCCATGTCAGCTTTAAACAAGGTTGTTTACCGTGTCAATATATTGTACTTAGAAAATTAGATGTGTCTTTTTAACTCTCATCTTTTACTTCAGCTCTTTGACCTGATGTCGTTTACTTGAATAACCATTTATTTCTACTGTCCTTATATATTTTACTTGATGAGTAATGTTTTTCTACATTGTTTTTTTTCTCCATTTATAAAAAGGTTTGTCCACAAACATTGTTTCATTATGTTCTGATAGAGATCGTATCAAAAGTAAAAATAATAATGTGTGTTAATGTTTTAATTGCTATTTATTGAATTAACTGTCATTAAGTCCTCGTCGTTTTCCAATCACCTCTGTTAAGATATTACGGTTACTTAGAAACTATTTTTATAAATTAACGTTTCATCGACAGTTAGGTTACATGTTGGAAATAAGTAAAACAGTAATGAAACTAAAAATATGATCTGAATTTATACTCGAAAAGGAAAATAAAATAAAATATAAAAGTGTATCTTTTCTATAACATTTCTTTATTATTTTCTTTTGTTGTAGTACAAAATAGGAGGGAGTGGATTTTTTATTTTTGGGACAAGCGGGATAACTCCGCTTTATATTGTGACTCCGTGAACCGGAAGCTGCGAGTCCCCAAGTTTAATAAATCTGCCATTGCCAATACATGTGTTGATCTCTCCTTCTTATCTTCAGGAGCCAGGCCCAACAACAATTCTGGTAACATTTTTGGGGCTCGTCAGGGATGGTGTCCGAAAAGAAAGGAGGAAGAACTTCGGCTCCTTTCGAAGCTGTATATTGCATCATTGGGAACCTTAGAGGATATATTGGCTGTGGCAGATCTGAAGATGGCCCCTGAGAAGGCATCGCAGAGAGTTCTTGTTGTGAAAGCCATTACTGATTGGTATGAAGAGCAGAATAAGAAGTAAGATGGCGGAACAGCAGCGTACCTCATCATCAATGAGTGCTTAGGACCAGAAACTAATTCCGGCAATTCGACACTTCTAGAAACTTCACCTGGAAAGCAACCAAAGTCACAGGACAATCTTCAGACAGCCAAACTCAATCCTTTTAGAAAGGAATTCAAGATACATGGCTCCATTGAACCTAAAAAGGGACTGTCCTTTGTGAGCTTAGCCAGACAGATATACAGTGGTGTAAAGAAGGGCTATAGTGAAGTGGAGATTGTTGATGGTATTGTCCGAGCTGTTCCATTGGGATCTGGCCTTCGTAACTTCTTGGAAGGACGCCCAGAGCTAAAACTTTCGTCACTGCGGAAAATATTGCGGGCCCAGTATCGAGAAAAATCAGCAACTGAACTATACAACCAACTTGGACAGTTAGTTCAAAGCTCGACAGAAGAGGATCAGGACTTTCTTCTTCGCGCATTGGAGATCAGACAGAGGATCTTATTTTCATCTCAAGAGGAGGAGGCCGAAGTAACTTATGAAGAAAAGCTGGTGAACCGGATGTTTAGCCGTGCAGTGTACACAGGTCTTCGCAATGATGTTATTCGAGCCGAATTGAAACCCCTCTTGGATGCTGCTAAGATTGATGAGGAAGAAATTGTCCAGAGGTTATGTACAATCGCCAGTAAGGAAGATGAGAGAGCGGCAAAAATGCATAAGACAGTGAAAACCCCGAAAGTCTGTGTGAACAAGAACACTGTTGATAGTGAGGAACCCATCGACACTAAGAAAAAAACCGTAAAGGAGGGTACTTTCACGTGTGAATTACGAGAACTTAAAGCAGAAATTGCAGCTGTGCGGGAAGTAGTAAATGCAACCCAAAAAGATGCACCGACCAGTACCCCTAGACAGCAGAGAAATGCAAATAGTGTCTGTCCTATGTGTAGAGAGAGAGGGGAAGGTTATTGCAACAACGGTTGGCATTGTGGTAGTACGGAACACTACACAGCTGGATGTCGTCAAGCTAGAGCCAAACGCCGACAAAGTGCTCCAGAGCCGGAAAACGGTCCAGGGGCCCTGCGACGGGACAAACAGGGACCCCAGTAAGTACCCAGTCCCAAATAGTTAAAGGATCTGTTCATCATGTTCCATCGAAAGTTGTCAGTCTGATTGGTTCCCAGTGTGATGCTGTGTGCTCACTTAATGACAAGACTGTGACAGTGCTATGGGACACTGGTGCTCAAGTGTCTCTGGTGAATACCTGTTGGTGGCAAGAGAATTTTCCACAGGAGGAAATTCTTCCTCTCAATGAGCTCCTGAGTGTTCCACTTAAGGTGTCCGCAGCCAACGGCAGCTTGATATCATTCGACGGAAATGTGAATTGTCGATTATCCATTGGAGGAATAGGACCAGAGATGATCGTTCCATTGTTGGCATCTCGGATGGTGTCCAAGGAGAAACCCCTCATTGGATACAATGTGATCGAGCATTAAATGCAGATTGGAGGTGATGACATGAAGAACAGCAGTCGGTTGAGAGCAAGTTTTCCTGGAATTTCGGAGGATAGTGTTCGTAAACTTGTGAACGTCTTGAGGAACAACACTGATGATAGATTATGTGATGTGAGAATTGGACGCAGGCCAGAGATAATATGTGCTGGAACCCAGAAAATACTACAGATCAGGGTAAAATCAAGTGCGACAGAACATTGTGTGCTATTTCAGCCTGACATTGATAATCTCCCCCATGGAATCTTCATCCCAGAGATGCTAGTGAAAATTTCTAGGGACATGTCTTGTCGCATTAAAGTTATCATCTCAAATCGAACAAACCGTAACATTGTGCTACCTAAGCGATGCAAGATCGGGACATTACAAGCTGTTACCTCTCTCATCAACGTGGCTGAAGTAGATCTGATGTATGCAGAGGAGCGTGAGACGTCCACCATTGGGGAGACATTCTGGGATCCCCCAGTTAAACTTCCCGATTACTTGTCGGAGGCAGAGAAGTCTCGGGTGATGGAGTTACTTCGGGAGGAATGCACTGCATTTGCCAAGGATGACAATGATGTGGGATTCGCACCTGAACTTAAATTAGATATTGAAGTAACTGACAATACTCCGGTACAAGCATCGTACAGCTCCGTCCCAAGACCTCTTTTCCAAGAAGTGAAAGACTATTTACATGATCTAATCGCCAAGGGTTTTATTTCAAGATCCAAATCTCCATACTCAAGTCCGATGGTTTGTGTCAGGAAGCGTGATTCGACATTACGATTATGCATTGACTATCGTAAACTTAATCAGAAAACTGTGAAACATGGTGAACCTATTCCTAGAATTCAGGACGCGCTGGATGGATTGGCCGGAAGCCAGTGGTTCTCTGTGTTGGGCCAGGGGAAGGCCTATCATCAAGGCATTGTTAAGGATGAGTGTAAACCTTTCACAGCTTTCGTAGCGCCATGGGGCTTATACGAATGGAACCGGATTCCTTTCGGATTGACAGGAGCCCCTGGCACCTTCCAGAGGTTTATGAATGATGTACTTGAGGACTTCAGAGACAAATTTTGTATACCCTATATAGATGACATTATTGTTTACAGTGATTCATTCACCAATCACTTGCAGCATTTACGTGCCATACTCAGACGACTAAAAGAGAAGGGATTGAAACTCAAACCAAGGAAGTGTGAACTCTTCCAAATATCAGTCCAATATCTGGGTTGCAGAGTGTCAAGAGAGGGGTATCAGATGGATCAGGCGGACAGAGAAGTTATCCTTAAGCTAAAGGAGGAGCTGTTGGGCCGGTCCGCAAATTGACAGGATTTTTGGGATATTATCGGAAATATATCCAAAACTATGCCAGACGGGCAAAACCTCTTTACGGTTTACTACAGAACAGTTGTGACAAAACCTCCAGTAAATCAACAAAACGTAGAAAGGGTGGAAACAATAATGCCCAACTACCCTCTGGACAGACTGTCATATGGACTGATAAACACCAGAAGGCTGTAAATGAGATTGTGGACATATTACTCACCCCACAAGTGATGGCCTATCCAAACTTTGAGAAGCCTTTCATTTTGCATGTAGATGCTTCATTGGATGGAATAGGTGCCATTTTATATCAGCGACAAGACAGTGGAAAGCTAGCAGTTGTTGCCTATGCATCCAGGACTCTCACGCCAGCAGAGAAGAATTACCACTCAGGGAAATTAGAATTCCTAGCCTTGAAATGGGCCATTTCTGAGAGGTTCCGAGACTACCTATTCTACGCTCCAAACTTTACTGTTTACAGTGACAACAATCCATTGCAGTATCTGATGAGTACAGCAAAACTTGATGCTACAAGATTGCGATGGGTGTCGGAATTGGCAGGTTTCAGGCAACGTGAAATATAATCCGGGAATGACAAACCAGGATGCAGATGGGTTGAACCGAATGCCCCTAAAAACTGAAGAGTACCAAAATGATGTTTCATTTGAAGAAATCCAAACAACAGTCAACAGCACCTTAGCACTGGGAAAGGCTGACTTACACTGGATCAATGTGGTTGCTGCAGGAGTTGAAGCAGAGAGAGGTATGATGCCGAGTGATCAGACAATTGTATCACTTCATGCTGACGAGATACGCAAGGCTCAAGAAAACGATGAAATCATTGAACCAGTTTTAAAAGAAGGAGGGACAGAGATTACCGAAGGAAAAGGTGTCCACTTTCCCTAAGGATACACAAAAGATCTTCAGAGAATGGAACAGACTGAAGTTAGATTATAAGGGCATCTTGAAGAGGGTGATCAACTCACCTGATGATGAACAGCGACATCAGAATGCAAGAGTATGTGTATCGAGAGTTGCATGTGAACATGGGGCATCTTGGCGCTGATCAGGTGTTGGATATGGCGAGATCCCGATTTGGCCCGGAATGGCTCAGGACATTGACACATTTGTGACCACAAAGTGTACCTGTTTAAAAGACAAACCTCCAGACAGAGTACAAAGAGCTCCACTTCAGCCAATAAGAACACATTTTCCTTTTAAAATGGTATCTATTAATTATGTGCATTTAGAAAAATCTCGAGGTGGGTACGAATATATTCTGGTCATCATGGATCACTTCACTAGATTCCCTCAAACGTATGCAACTAGAAACAAATCTGGTAAGACAGCTGCTGAAAGGATCTTCAATGACTTCATCCGGCGTTTCGGATTCCCACACAAACTAAACCATGACCAAGGGAGGGAGTGAAAATGAACTGTTTTATAAGTTACAGAATTTGTGTGGGGTACGCCGTTCACGTACCACTCCTTACCACCCTCAAGGGAATGACCAGGTTGAACGGTTTAATCGAACCTTGCTCCGTATGCTACGTACCTTACCAGATAAGGATAAGCTGGATTGGAAGTCACATGTCAATAAGGTAGTACACGCCTACAACTGCACCAGAAACGATGCGACAGGTTACACTCCATTTGAGTTACTCTTTGGACGAAAATGAATTGACCTGATTTTCAGTGATGCAAAAGCGGATGATCACCTGAAGTCACAGACCTACCAGGAATATCGGCGCAAATGGGAAGAAGGCATGCGTGAAGCCTATGACATAGCTGCACGTAATGCAGTTCCTATTGCTTTTATTCTTTGTTTTGTTTTGTTTTGGTTTTTTTTAATTGATTATGTTCCAAATTTAAATTATATCAACCTATATATTATGTAGTGCCCTTTTGTTGATATTTTAATGATTCCTCATAAGAAATACATGTAAGTAAGAACAAGTACTAATCCCTTTAAAGGAATGATTGGTATGTGATATCCGTTGTCACCATGAACTGTTTTATTTGATTATGCCAAATTTTTACCAAAATCACTAACAAGTCCGTCCAGACTTCTTGACATCATTGCTAGCTGCTTTTTCAATAAGAAATTGATCTCGTAAATCTACTTACCTTGTCATCAGTCATTTGCAAAATTATTTTGTTAAAAACCATTCGGATTGTACACACAAGTAATCTGAAGTGGATTTTAAACAGATGCTTGAGTTTCTGATATACAACTTCTACGTAGGTTTTGGAAATCAGGTCTTCCAACAACATGTTTGAATTCCCATGGGTACCAAGTGCGCCCCATTGTTAACAGACCTATTTTTGTACTCAAATGAAGAAGCATGATTAATTCAAAAACTTGTGCGCAAAAAAAATAAACCACTCGTTGCGGCCTTCAACTCAACATTCAGGTATATCGACGACATATAATCAATCAGCAATTGTAACTTCCACACTTACGTCGACTCGATATATCTCAGTGAACTTGAAATGAAAATTAATACAAAGTTTGCGTCATCTGTTTCATATTTGGATATTTTACTGGAAAGGAGCATTGATGGTAGCTTTACAAAAAAACTTAATGATTAACGTAATGACTTTAATTTTTCTATAGTTGACTTTCCTAACTTAAGTAGCAATATACCTTCATCACCTGTTTTTGTCTCTCAACACACTCGATTGAAGTCATCTTTTCGTAGGTTCTATGGTTGTTTTAACGACCTTGTCAGCAAATGCAATCTTAGACTGAGTCGCATGCTGACTGACTTTTTTCATACTTATTGTTAGATTATAATTAATCATCTAATTGTGCACGGAGTTTTCCGGTTTTTTCCCGAATACGACAAAGAGCACACAGCGGGTGTGACCGGTCACCAGAGGATGCTCACTCCTCCATGACACCTGGTCCTACCTCTAATTTTTAAGAGGTCAGTGGTTCTGCTCCTGTTTTCTATATTTCCTTTGGACTTTTGATTTTCAACACTGTTCGTAATCAACACATATTATGCTATGCCCAAAGCACAGCATCTTAGGATAAAGCGTTCTGTAGCAAGAAACAATAAAACTTTACTTTTAGTACGCGAAGTATTCCTCCAAAAGAACTTCTTACGCATGTAAAAACAAACCAAACAAGCAATACTCCAATCAATATGTAACCGTATAAATGTTTACATTTCAAGAAAATGCATCAAAATATATTTTCATAGTTATTACACTATTAATTAAAGATTTAAATGAAGCTGTGACTGCATAGTTAACTAATTAGTCCGAAGCACAGTGTATGCGCAACTTTGCCGGATGCATCATATAAACACAACCGTAATCGATCGAAGCCGTTCACCAAAAAAAAAATAATAATAATTAGACGCGAAAAGAGGGTAATTTTTTTCTATTTTTTTATTACTGTTTCGTCTACATCTGTGTGATTACAAAAACGGTTGTTACATTGATATCTTACTATGAATTATTTGTGTTTTAAATATTATTGAATTTTTTTTTTCATTTGTTTCTCTTACATCGACAATTTAGATTTCAGGATATCAATAACGGGATATTTCAAGTCTTTATTAGACTGATAACTTTTAAATGTTTTCAAAGGACAATATGTTTTCTGAAATCAATTGATTTCCAATATTATTTATTGTACATAAATTTTCACCAGGAAAATAACAGAATGATTAAATATTAAAGGATATCATGTAATCCACCCTTGTTTAAACGCAATATACCGTGACATTTAGCGGCAGAACACAAATAATTAAAATATGGTTAAATTGACATTCTCTTTTTTTCAGACGTAGTGTTATGAATAAATAACTTTATGATGAATATTTACTTCGAAAAGTAGTTGTGCGAAACGAATGTTTTGTTATTTCGTTTCAATGCTACATATGAAATTTAATGACGAGTGAAGTCTACTATTCTTTCGCTATAAACTACGAAATACGTCAATCATTAATAATTTGTCATTAGTCTTAAGTTTTTTTCTCTTTACAGTTGCACCCCTCCCCCCGAAAAAAAAGAAATAATGTACATAAATCATAAAATTCCGAAGCGTGATTTTGTTCTTAAGAATATTGAATATTTCAGTGTATGGAGACACGTGGTGGACCGGAGGCATAAAGGATGAAAACGGAATTGACTGGATGTGGAAGAATTCCAGCAGTAAAATGGTCTTCACAAACTGGGATACATATCAGCCAAACAACTATACTGGAGAAGACTGTGTGATGATAACGAGTTCGGGACGGTGGCATGATTATAACTGCACTACGATGTTTTACATAATTTGTGAAATAAGATAGCAAAGATCTAATGATAAACAAGTGGGTTAACTGTCAGTTAACTGGCAGGTTTTTTTTTTTTTTTTGGTTGTTTTGGTTTGTTTTTCTTTTTGATAGTTTGTTTTTCTTTTTGCAACCCTTTCAATTCTTCAATCATCATTGGTTTCGCATTTGGTAATCATTCATGTTGATTGTTATATTTTGGGAATGTTAAACATACTCCAGAGTGGGGACACTAGTACCAATATCTGAAAATACAAAATCTGAGAATTACATTGAAACTCTTGATCAAAATTTAGGCCAGCCATTGCAAAGCATTTTGCACAAGATTAAACTGTGCCATTCAGTCAACTGAAATGTGACTGAAAGGTAACTGAAAAGTTACTGAATGGCATATTTGTGCCATTCAGTAACCTTTCCAGACCATTCCGTTAACATTCAGTTGACTAAATAGCAGAGCTTCATCCTGTGTTGGAAATTATCCGTTTATATACCAAAATGTCAATGCACCATGTCATGCTTCATAATTACCAAATGCCTGCAAAAAGGAAAATTATTAACATTTTCTTGATTGGCCATCACAGTCACTAGACATCAATAATATTGAAAACATATGGTTGTATTAAAAATGCGTCTACAAAAATCACTGACAGCAATTTATTTCAGAGATGATTTGATTACGGAAGTTTTGAAACTATGACCCTATCTAACAATTATCGATGTCAGACACTTATATCACATCATTTCAAGAAGATTAAAACTCAAGAATTAGACCTAAAGTCCAAATCACTTTATACTGAGCATTTCAAGTAAGTGCCTCTTATATGTTTTGATTTATGACAATTGAAAAGAAGAGAACGTTTGTTGATTGTTGTCATTGTCACTCAGGGAAAAATTGCATTAATTTTGGCATGTCACTGTAGGTATATAATGCATCAGATTTAAATTTTGTATTCATTAATAATCAATGATATGATTTGAAAATGATTTGACATTTTCATTTTAAAATCAGCTAAGAATATTATCAATGATTGCTTAATATTTTACAGCTGTAATAATTAATTTTAGTTTTTTTCATCTTAAAGGGGCATGGTCACGATTTTGGACAAACACTATCTTTCCGATTTAAATGTTTAAAATGCTTCAGTAAGGCATTTTATAATATGCAACCAGAATTTGAGTGTCATTCGTTGAGTTATAAATGAGTTACAGAGCTTACAATTCTTCGCTATGTAAACAAAGCTTTTGTTTACATTTTGAATGTTGAAGTGCAAATTCCAGTTTTAGACCTAAAATGAATATGCTAAACGTGAGAAACTGTTTATTTATGCTTAAAATGAATAAGATGATTTACAAATAAGCTTGAAAAGTTTTTTTTACTGGTATATTGAACCTATATAAACAAAAAAAGGACACAAGCCTTATTTACATGACTAAGAATTGCGAGCCCTGTATCTTGTTTATAACTCTACGACGGACTCTCAAATTTCGTTTGATCATTTGAAATGCATTTCTAAAACATGGTAAATAATAAAAACAGAAAAAAAGAATTTGACCAAAACCGTGACCATACCCCATTAATTTGCAGACAAAAATAATTTCTCCTAATTTTTAGTTTATAACCGATAAAACCACATAAGGTGAAAAATGATTGAAGCAATGTAGAAACTCTAATCACGGGGGTTAACAAGTATCCTCTTTCTTATTTTATTATCAACGTACTGAAAATACAGACAATTTGTTAATACCAATTTTTTAGTAATAGTAATCTGCATAGAATGTCGAACTTTCATTTAAAGACCGCTTATAAAAAGTAACGTTTAAATTAACATGTTGATAACATATCTTACATTTCAACATATTTTTATTTTAAAATAAATAAAAGAAATGACTGAATGTGTGTATAGATTATAAAAAAAGTAGATTTTTTGAATTTGTTTCAACGGAGAGCATTACAGAACGTAAGAAACTCATTTATATGGTCATAAACACGACTGACTACATAATTAAAAGTACAAACCAATTCAAATAAAAAAAACCAAGAAATACAAATCCAAATTCAAAATGTCTCCAAACTATTTTATTCAACAAAAAATATTTATATGAAAACAAAGTTTTCCATTGATGATGTGACTTTCAACTTTATAACGAAAACGTAAGATGAGATCAGCCCCCTAAACTACACAACTTGATCATAAGTGTATTTAATGCCATTTAAAACAATGTTTGCTACAAAAACAATAGCGTCATTCCAAAGAAAGACCAACCATCTCCGAAAAAAACACGCCAACATAACATCTTAGTCAATATAGTGACTCATTCCTAACATTACTTGTGCACAGTTTAAGCACTTATGTTAAGGATATTTCATACTTTTTAATAAAAATTGGACATTTCCGACCGCAAGCATTGTCTGCTTGTCAGTAATGATGGCTATCTCTTTACACTTACATGCAGTTCGAAGAACGTATTACCATGTATAAATAGCCTACGATAAGTTTGACAGGAGTGTTTATTCACTACTAGCCCACCCCACATCAGATCTGAGTTACTTACTCAAGCTAAGAAAAAAAACCTCAAAATATTTTAATTTAACTTCCACAGCTATTAACACATTATAAGTCGTGATATAAGGTCAAAGTGTTACCTCGCCTTATGCGATATTCGCTTACATTAAATAAAGTAAGATATTCTGCAGAAATCACAAGGGAAAACGATATACGGTGTCATTGCCGCTATCATGAAGATGGCTTCATTTTTTTAATGGAAATGAAAGTAAAACACATGAGTTATTAATCATAATAAATAATCAACATCGATCCTTTGCTTAAATTCACTTACGAAAGCAAAGAGTTTTAATTTTCTCGACACTATGGTATACAATGAAAGTATATTCATGAGAAATCTAGCCTTTAATTCAAAAACATATATACATAAAACAATCCAACACATTCCACTATTTTGAACGAAGTAGTACTCATACTGCATCAGTTATCAAAGGTTTATCAAGGGTGAAACGATCCGCCATATGTGGAATGCGAGCGACCCATTACAGTGGTAGCAACGTTATTGTTGACAAACGACACGCACAGTTCTGATACCCAAACGATCACGCACGATACACGAACGATTACGAACGATAAACGGACGATCACTAACTTCGTAAATTTTCATGATACACGAACGATAACAATAAAACACGCAAGCGAATGATCCTACACCATTTAACACATAAAATCAAAATTGGCCTTTAAGATTAGAATTATGAAAACGTATTTCTTTAATTTGTATTACAATACGCTTTTGTTTAATTGAAAAGCGGCATGTACATGACATTTGTGGGAATTTTTATACTGTATCTGATCTTGGAAAAAGTGAGAGCTTTGTATGAAGATACAGGAAAAATCTAAAAATCTTAATGTTAAAACATGGATTTTTTTATCTAAATGAATGTAATTGGTAAGAGCTTACGAATCATAACAATAAAGTCAATGTGGATATATTAGGTTACTTTATTACCAAATACTCTGCTTAAATTATTAAGTATACAACCAATCCTGATTTGATTAAAGGTGAACAGAAGTTGAAAAGTAAAGCGTGTACATAAAATTGTTTTAATTTGGTGTATGACTGAAGAAAAAGTGAGCCCGAGAAAAATGTTGTCCGGTGCAATTATTTTTAAATTTTATCATTTTTAATTAGTCATAAGACTCTTCCTACAGTGTTACACATTCAAAGTACTATCTGTTTTAAATTATGATATACCTACCTAAAATTAATCATGTTTGAGTTCAACAAAATGATATTGAATGTTAATCAATACAATGTAGCAGCTAAAATGAGTGTGTATTTTTTTTTCTAGAAAATCTCATAGAGAGTTCATATTGGTTTTTTATAATGATCATTAAGAAAATGCCACCCGAAACAACATTTGAGTTATAAAATTATATAATTATTGTTTGGTATAATAGTAAAATATAAATACAGTATATTCAGGTTTCTTTTTTTGAATTCAAGGTCCTTGGAATAAAATACACGTATTAAGTGACATCAAAAATATTATGATGGTACAATAAGCTGGCATTTGGTGCATAAACGTTGATTTTTTTTTTTATATCATTTGGATTATTTTTAATGTCGAAATTTAACATTATGCGAATGCCACAACTGAAAAAGAAAAATAACGATACAGTCAAACAAGTGCGTTTGCTTTAAAATCACATTTCATACAACATTAATCAGACCATTAATACTTGATGAAAAAAATGACAATAACAAACCGTCAACCATCTCAAAAATCCAAAAAAGAAATACAAATTTAAAGCAGAGCAACACGGACCTCCAAAAAGATAGAGGTATGATCACGTGCCATGGAGGAGTGAGCATTCTCTGCTGACCGGTCACACCCGCCGTGTGCTCTTTGTCGTAATCGAAAAAAAAAAACCCTGAAAAGTCCATAGACAATTAGGTGATTAATTATGGGCTAACTATTAATATGAAAAAAAGTCAGTCAGCATACGACCCAGTGGAAGATTGTATTTGCTGACAAGGTCGTTGTATCGACCATAAAACTTACGAAAATATGACTTCAAACGAGACTGCTAATAGTCCTGTTTTTTCAACTTGCTTGTAAGTAGCTTGCCTCGCCTACGAAGAGCATGTCCTTGCGTATCGATTTAACTGAGAGACAAAAACACCATAAGCAGGTGATGAAGGTGATTTAATAAAATGATATTATTAAGTTATGTGAAATATTTGGATCTATACAAAGTATTAAATTTTTCATAGAGAAATATTTAATGAGGTTAATTAAAGAGAACCACAACCGTAATCGACCGAAGCCGTTCACCAAAAAAAAATAATTTTCAGACGCAAAAAGATGGTAATTTTTTTCTATCTTTTTATTTAAGGAATAAGGAATCATTCTTTGAGTATTATGAGGTGATAATTTCGGTTGGGGCGGGGTCAAATCCAATAAAGCCCGAAGGGCTTTATGATAGATTTGACAACGCTCCGACCGAAATTACCACCTCATAATATTCAAAGAATGATTCCTTATTCCTTATATTTATATTATTTCCAATTTGTACACTTTAAAACAGAATTATTTTGAAATCACTATTTTTTCATGTAGCACGTGCTATGTATTACTGAGCAGCGCAGCCAATACCATTTCTCGGTTATGCTATTAGACACGACCATTTTGTGTCACTCATGTTTTATGAAGTTATCGGGTTTTAGGGTTAAAAATTGATTCGTAATGTTATCGCAGGCAAAGCGGTTGAAAATGTAAATATTACTGTTTCATCTACATCTGTGTGATTACAAAAACGGTTGTTACATTGATGTCTTACTATGAATTGTTTGTGTTTTAAATATTATTTACATTTTTTTTTTTTCATTTGTTTCTCTTACATCGACAATTTAGATTTCAGGATATTGATGACGGGATATTTTCAAGTCTTTATGAGACTGATAACTTTTAAATGTTTTCAATGGACACTGTTTTCTGAAATTAATTGATTTCCAATATCATTTATTGTACATAAATCTTCACCAGGAAAATAACAAAATGATTAAATATTAAAGGATATCATGGAATCCATCCTTGTTTAAACGTGATATACCTTGAAATTTAGCTGCAGAACACAAATAATTAAAATATGGTTAAAATGGCATTCTCTTTTTTTCGGACGTAGTGTTATGAATAAATAACTTTATGATGAATGTTTACTTCGAAAAGTATTTGTGCGAAACGAATGTTTTGTTATTTCGTTTTAATGTAATACGTCAATCATTAATAATTTGTCATAAGTCTTACGTTTGTTTCTCTTTACAGTTGCAATCAATGTCTGATCCACTGTTCATACACTAATGCTTTGCAACCAATATTATTGATTTATTGATATGTGGTTTGCTTTTTGTAAGGGCATGTCATATATGATAGCAAACGCATTTGGAAAACAAAAACTAAATGTAAAGATACGAATATTTATAAACTGTTGAGGCTTTTATATTTTCTAAGGATTGTGGAAAGATCATGGCATCGTATTTTGGTAGACTTCTGCTGGCCTTTACATTAATGTCACTGTTGGGTGTCTTGATGTCTCAGTACTATAAAGCTAATCTAGAGTTTGATAACAAAGTATCTATTGTAAAACCAATTTACAACAAACACGCGGATTCCCTTGCAACGTGTGCCTCGTTCTGTGGTTTTGGATGCAAGTGTTTTAATTTCAATCTCCAGACAGGAATGTGTCGACCATATAATTCATGCAATGCCTTATATATGACAGTCAATGAAATAGGATGGCGTTTGTATGATGACCAAACTCTTAACAAGAATGGTTAGTATCTGGTTTTCACACAATACAATGTTAGATAAAGCATTCATGTAACCACTGTTTATTGTTATGTGTAGGTTTTTTTTTTAATTTATACTATATGTTCGTTTTGTTATTTATAGCCATTGTACTATGTAAAAACGTAGATCATCTTTTAATCTCAGATACGTAATGACCTTTTGAAAACATAAATGAATTAAAACTTATATTAAGGACTTATTTCATCACTCACTCCTTCGTGGCACCTGATCATGTCTCTGAGGGTTTTCAGAAGTATGTGATTGCTCTGCTTTAAACTATTATTTCAATACCGAATTGTCGACGGATTTTTCTCATTTTTCCCGATCATGATGTTTTTCCCAAAATACGGCAATTTCCACGATAATGAGATTTTTAACGAAATGACATTGGGCGCAGGACGGGTGTGACAGGTCGGCAGAGGATTCTACTCCTTCATAGCACCTTATCCAACCTCTATTTTTTAAGAAGTCCGTGTTCGCTCTGCTCCTGTTTTGTAATTTTTCTTTGGACTTTTGATTTTGAACATTGTTCATTATCACCACACGTCATCGTTAAACTGTGGAACATTCTTTATTTTATATTTTCTTGGAGTCGTTGACAAATATATCCCAATAGTCTATGTTTGATTTCTTCTATGTTTAATGTCATACGTTTTAGTGCGTACCATTTTTTTTGCTCATACATACACAATGCAATATATCATTTTTCTTTGTGTGTGTAACGGATGAAAACGTAAGAAACATTTACATTGGTTGTCTTCGTAAGTTATCGAAGTGGATTTACACGTTTTGAACTGTCTGCTTTATCCCAGTGCGATGATTTGTTTTGTTTAATTTTTGTCATTTAAATTTTAGTAGATTGCTTGTAGTGTACGTTTAAAAGATACTGTTTTACTCCTCAAGGAAAGTACAGGCATTCGAATACCGATTTTATTTATTTTTTAGATACAGCGGAAGCCAGAGTTTTTCAACACAAATGCATATATGAAAGCTATATTTGTAAGCCAATCTACTATCTATCTATCTATCTATCTATCTATCTATCTATCTATCTATCTATCTATCTATCTATCTATCTGTCTGTCTATATTTATATACATGTATGAAAGTATGAACCGTCACTCATTCAAAAGAACAGTAAAACCGTATTTCCTGATAAGAATCAATTCAATATTAAAAAATCTAGCTACTATCAATGGCAATATAGCTGATTTAATATTCAGAAAAATGACTGATTTTTGGAAACCATTGGATCAAGAAGTATTAGATCTTTAAATCTGAGATTTTTGTCGAATTTAACAGACACGACACAAACTTATTTTGTTCAATTTCCACTTTTATTACGTTTTGCCTTTATCAAATACCATGCCACATGTCAGAACAGAACGAAGAATTGAAAACAAGCAAACTGACATTCATTACAAAAAAAAATTATATTGCTACTTGTTTTAGAGAGTGCAGAAGTAGATTAGTGCTATGCGACTGTTTAAATCAGTTAAACACGGATTCACCAACACAACTATATGTTAAATATCGCAGGCAATTCTACGTCGTACCCAGGGCTTAACTTTCATCGTTTGAAGGTAATCTTTGATTGACCGTAGTGTGAAACTTTTTTTTGAACATCCCTCTCGAAAACAGAAAAGTATATAAAATTGGTGGTATGGGAGGGTGCTTTTAATTAAACTGCACAATCATGTATATTTTTTTTTATAATTATTATTCTTTAATGTTTATCATTTTTAACAACATTGCATAATTGACGAAAAAAAAGAACAATAACTAATTCATTTTTTTTCAGATCACGAAGAAAACGTTACAAAGAGTCAGTACTGTTTCATAAAATCACCTTTCAACTGGGCAAATGCCATGGTAAGTTGAATATTGCTTAAATCATTTTTTTATATTCTTTGTTTATCCGAACATTAAATGTATGAAAACAATCTTGTTCTCGTGGTTTGCTTATATATTAATATATATTTACATTCATCAAATATGATATCCTCTATTTCATTTGAAAATATATTGTAGATTCATATTTGTATAGAAACTGACAGGACTGAAATCTACATCAAGGATTTGCAAGGCAACTTTAAGTTTAATGATCGTAGATATTATGGCCATTTTAAAGAATTGTTTATTTTAATAAAACCAATGCTGAATATTAATATCTAGTGAATGTTTTCACTAAGGATGTGTATTTACACATGTTAATCGGATTTGAGTCGCTAATTGAAGCTGTCGTGCATTGGTATAACGTGACATTAAACAATGGATCACTATTTTACCTAAATAGAAAATCAAAAAATTGAAACACTACCCCATAGTTCATAAGTTGGTATTATACAATAATTCGATCGGCAATTAGTTCGTGTTTATTAATTTTGCTTTTTGATTTCCTGTTAATCGCATGAAATTAATATTTTAATCATGTATCGCAACACCTCTCTACTTCATCAATTTTATTGAAAATACTACGTTATTTTCATTTACAACAACAAACCAGAGGATTCTAGCAGCACTTTTCAAGTATTTTAGGTCATATGCTTTTGATATTTGGCAACAAAATCTTTCAAAATAGTCGAGGTATTGTTATACTTTTGCCTTTTTTTGTACAAACTGACAGAGGAAAGGCCGGTCAAGCCATATAAATGTATATCTGCTTACCTTATAACAATTGCTGATAAAACAAAAAATATCCATGCCTGTATTTTCCTGATTATATCCTAACTGACAATCATCTAAATATGGGGTATCTGTATTTAATTAGTCTTATTTTTGGAACTGTTTACACTTCATTCCGATAATTTAATTAAATTTAATTATAGTTTCTAGTGACAGTTTACGTCTGGAGTTTTTATAATTTTGACAAAAGATAATCTTAAAAATGACAGGTTTCTTAAATAAAATATGACATCTTGCTGCTGATTGTGACGTCTTATTGATCAGAGGAAGTTTTACTGGATCGATCGCTGAGAGTTGCCATATTTTACCCCCGACGCCCAAGTTATCGTTTGGTCAAAACCTACAGCAATAATTTAAAGAATCTGCTAACGCGAGTTATAAATTTTTCTGCAATATCGCCACTTTCATAGTCCGCATGAATCACCAAAACAAATGCATTTACTCGTGTAAATAATACATTATGTCAAACTCATTTTTAAACGTGGTGGGTGGTATACATAGAGAACAAATTTAAACATAGCAATGTAAATACTTTTATACATATAATGTACTACATGTGTATAAACTGCTGAGTTGTTCTTTTATTCCTCACATATAGTAACGAGTAGTTGTCAAATTTGCAAATTGCTCACAAAGGTGCAAGACAGAACTTATTTTTTGATAGTAGCAAGAAACTGCATTTTAGAGAAAAAAAATTGCGTGACTTTACCTCATAGAAACATTGGCAAATTAATTGATTATTCAATTATTACTATTATATGCGTTTTATTTATTGATTTATTTGTTATAATAATTTTATTTAATTATCTATTTATTTATTGCCAGGGGAAATGCCAATCATTTAGGTCCCATCTTCTCGAGATCAACACAGATTCAGAACAGAATTGGTTGAATGATAAAGGTAGTTTCTTGTCCTTTGAATAGTTCTAATTGGTTTAGACATTAGATTACGTACATGATATAATTATGCTGTTTAACCTTAATATAATTATGGCGAATGTTTAACTTCTTTACATAGATTACATTTTTGTTTAATCCCGACTTTGCAGGAAAGGGCAGAGGGTTACTTTGACATAAATCTATAAATAAATTTAACGTTCTTATTCAAAATAAGATGTGATCAAAAGATTTAAGGATTACGTTTATTTAGAATGAAAACAAATTCCACTGATAATAATGAAAAATCATCTGCTGTGTTTTATAGACCTCTCATGGTAGTGTTATTTTTCACTTTCAAAAAAGAAGGTAAATGACCTACTTTTTAAGTTAATGGCCATTGAATATTTTTTGAAAAACATAAATAATATCCCTAAAAATTTTCCATTTTCATTGCGATTTTCCTAATTGTGAAAATAATACAAATTTCTTAAATCTATAAAAATTGAAATACACGCGGGTAAGTTAAGGCAACTCAGAGTTTAATGATCGCCGATATTATCATGGTCATTTTATTATTTTTTTTATTTTTATGAAAACAGTGCTGAATATTAATATCAAGTGAATGTATTCAACAAGAAATTATATTTTTACTACTATTTTTACTTTTACTCAAGTCGATCTTTGAAGCTGCAGTGCCATGTTATCACGTGACACTTAAATATTCATGCCTGTATTATCCTGGTTATATCCTAACTGACACTCATCTAAATCTTTGGTATCTGTATTAAAGAAGTCTTATTTCGGCATTGTTTACACTGCATTCCGATGATTTGTCTCCCGACATTGATCTTCTCTATTAACCATGCTTGTGACATCATCAATGTTAACGATACGTAATACAGAAAATCGAAGATATATTCTGTTAAAAGAGCTTCTAGTGACATTTTACGCCTGTAGTTTTCATAATTTGGACCAGAGATAAAGTTAAAATTGACAGGTTTCTTGAGTAAAATATTACATCATGCTGCTTATTGTGACGTCATATTGCTCAGAGGAATTTTTACTCGATCGATCACTGATAGTTGCCTTATCATACCCGCGCAGTTTATGAATGGCAATGACACTAAATAGATATAAAGCATTAAGTTTTCATTTGCGCGATTTTTATAAACATTCCAGTCTTAATTTCCTCTATCAGTTTTCAAATCCCTACCTATTCTTTATTCAATATAACAATTTTAAGATATGGTCTCTTTTATCGTTTTTGAGTATTTTTCAATATTTTTATAGTGTGTGTCATACGATGAAAAAGTGAGAAAAAAACCAACAGAAAATAAGCAAACCTATGTTGACTAAACAATAAAATCTTAACTTAAAACTTTTAGTACTATCAAAACTATTTCAAGGGGAAAAAAAATTAAAAAATTCGAATGTTATGTCAATAAAAATTCATTTCATTGACACTTTTTGTGCCGTTAACAAATGTTACTCATGACATTGAACTTTATAACAATCCCAATTGGAGAACTGAAACCCTAAATAAATAACGTCCTTCATGTAGAATCGTTGTGTTTTTATCAACGTAAATTAAGATTTATTTCAGTGAATCATTTTTTTTTTAAATGAAATATTTTTTAACATACTGTTTAGGTCTTTCCACCTTCCAGATGAAATACCTTTTGATTTCTTTATGTTTTTTTATTCTTCTTTTTTTTTCTAGTTATTTTTGTTATTTAGGTTATCTAAACATTTTAAATTTTATGTAATTGGTTATTGTACCAAATGACCCTGTGTCTAAAAACAACGAGAACTTGCAGAGTCATTGCCCCTTGACAAGGAAATGCTTGTAATTGCTACTCCTCTAAAACTATAAGGGAAAGAGATTTGAAACTTTTACCAATGTCTTCAGTGCAATTAGAGGGTTCTTCAATCTCTGCATACCGAAAGGATTCGAGGCCCCCTTCTAGCAGTTATTACCCCTCAAACTATTTAAATTTCCATAAAATCACTTTCAACTTTTTTATTATTCGTCATGGAGACTTCGGAACACTTGCGGTGGGAGCGTCTGCTGGATTGCACAATAAGGTATACAATTTGGTCAGGCAGGTATTACATCAAGGTCCTGTGGTTACTCAAGTGTAAATTGTGTTTACAGTCAACCCATTCATTTTGTACAAAGACAACTAGCCTCTAGAGCACTCTCTTCTATTGTTAGGTTTTCTATGTATAAGCTTGTGTAAAGAATATTCACCTGGCAAGAACATAAGTTTTGTTCAGAGTAAGTTGAAAAAAAAATCAGAAAAGTAATTCAAAAGATATTTAAGATAAACAATAGCGAATTCTTAAAGCAATGGCTTGAAATTTAAAAAAAAAATCTTTAAAAAAATCATTAATGGCTTTCATTTATGTCCAATACATATTTCTTTTTCGATATCGTCAACATCGCGATGTATACACTATTGATACGATATCGATTTTACAATGTCAACATTGCCGAGTATTTCTTTGCCGTTAACATCGTCGACATTGTCGACATCGCAACGTCGACAATGTTGAACCGATATCGAATTTCCATCGTCATCATTGTCGATATTTCTTTGCTGTTTACATCGTCGACATTGTCGACATCGCAACGTGCGATGGTGCGATAGTGAAATTCAACTGAGGGGACAAGATTAACGGTCTAGGACGGAACTCTGTCCTACTTTATGTTTATCACTCCGCTGGTTACAAACAATGCAAGTAAAGCAGAGCATAAGAGACTTTTCTCAAAGACATGATAAATTATAGTCAATTAAGCAAACCAATTACCTACCGATTAAATGATTCCTTTATTTATCATTTCCTAACATTATACGATGTTTGTTTAAAAATTACAACAGCGTAGAAATATACAATGTAAGACATAGAATATCACCATGTTGGTCATCATTGCGATATTGACAATGTCGACGATGTAAACAGGATATAAGAGGTACGATGTAGACACGATGTTGACTCGATGTCGATCAACATTACGATGTCGACGATATCGACGATGTAAACAGGAAAGAAGGCACACCATTCAGAAACATTCTCTACTAAATATTGCGATGTCGACGATGTCGACGATGTAAACAGGATATAAGAGGTACGATGTAGACACGATGTCGATTCGATGTCGATCAACATTGTGATGTCGACGATATCGACGATGTAAACAGGAAAGAAGGCACACGATTCAGAAACATTCTCTACTAAATATTGCGATGTCGACAATGTCGACGATATAAACAGGATATAAGAGGTACGATGAAGACACGATGTAGACTCGATGTTGGTCAACATTGCGATATCGACAATGTCGACGATGTAAACAGGATATGAGAGGTACGATGTAGACACGAAGTCTACACGATGTCGATTAACACTGCAATGTCGACAATGTCGACGGTGTAAACAGGAAAGAAGGTACACGATGTAGACACGATGTCGACTCGATGTTGGTCAACATTGCGATATCGAAAATTTAAACAGGATATAAAGGGTACGCTGCAAATGCAAATTCAATAATTATGCTAATATGATATTAACACAATGTCTACTCGATATTGGCCAACATTGCGATGTCGACAATATTGATAAAACATCGTGCATTGGACATACCTCATGGCTTTGTGGTTTTCTCAATTTCTAGTACAACATATATCACAGGTTTAATATTTTTTATAGCTGTGACTGTTTGATTAGTTCAAACAACAACAACAATATTTGAAAAAATATGGTGTAAAGTATAACAACAAAGTGAAAATGTTTACTAGCTATAGCTCACTTTATTGTTTACATACCTGAGTACGGTAATCAAATAATTCAGAACTAAATGTCATGCCTTGCTGATTAAATTGTACACCTTTTTTTTTTAGCAATCTAGCAAGTTATTAGGTATTTTGTACCTCACTTTAAACGTAAAAAATAAAAGGGGTGGAAAGACTTCAAATTGTTGGGGAACAATTAGTCTACTAGTTTTTTTTTTTAGTTTTTAAACCTTTGTATGAATGAAAAATAAAGTAATGCAAAAACGTTATCCAAACCTGTCTGTTATACAAGTGCACGATAATTTTCTAGCAACTTGTAACTGAATGTTTTCTCTACTTTAACTGAAATCTGTTTTTTTTTTTCGTTAAAGAATATTTTTATTTACTATGTAGCAAAAATGTGAACTTAAAAAAAATGCATTTTTTTTTTACTGAAGAATAAAACAAAAAATGATGTAATGGATATAATTAAATTATATTTAAAAAAAAAAGAAAAGGAATTTAAAAACAAAAAATACCCTTACAAATGAAAAAAAAAATAAGATAATCACCCCCCCCCCCCCCCAAAAAAAAAAAGAAATTATGTACATAAATCATAAAATACCGAAGCGCGATTTTGTTCTTAAGAATATTTAACTTGAATATTTCAGTATATGGAGACAAATGGTGGACCGGAGGCATAAAGGATGAAAACGGAATTGACTGGATGTGGAAGAATTCCAGCAGTAAAATGGTCTTCACAAACTGGGATACATCTCAGCCAGATTATACCGGAGAAGACTGTGTAGTGATAGCGAGTTCGGGACGGTGGCATGATTATAACTGCACTACGATGTTTTACATAATTTGTGAAATGGGATAGTAAAGATCTATTGATAAACAAGTGGGTTTACTGGCGGTTAACTGACTGGCAGGTTTTTTTGTTGTTGTTTTTTTTCTTTTTGATAGTTTGTTTTCTTTTTGCAACCCTTTCAATTCTACATCACTGGTTTCGCATTTGGTATTCATTCATGATGCCAATGATATTGTACATGATTACTTGAACATTATTTCTTATAATCTCTGTTCAACTAGTTTATCATATTTGTCAATTTGTATCTCCCCCCCCCCCCACCAATTCTACCCGCTATTCTATTACTTCATATCAGACAATCACTTAAAAGAAAAATATACATAACGATATTTATGAGATTTAAAAACAAAAAAAAAACATAAAAACAAAAAAAAAATACAGCAACAAAAAACAACACAAAAGAAAAAACAAACAAACAAACAAACCAAAAAAACAAAAAAAACAAAACAAAACAAAACACAGAAACATGTACAAATATATCCCAATTTAACTGTAAAGTATTCTGAAAAAAAATTAAATAGAATATTTCAGTTAAACGAAGAAATTCATTATTGGTTTTCATTCTTAATTACAAATTAATTACATGTCAATTCAATATTTTTTGGTTTACAGGTTTTGATATTTCACTTAATATTTCCAGAAATTTTGAATACTCAAATTTTTAAAGTTGAGAAAGAGAGGTTATAACATATAAGCCTTCAAAAAAGTAAACGGTCATAAGTTTCATTATTTTTCACAAAATTTAAGATAGATTGTTCATTTTGCAAGAAAATAGCTGCCATTCATTATTTTGCGATTCACTCTTTATACACGTATTATATGTTAAACATTTAATGAATTTATTATAATTTTATTTAAAAAATTTAACATCATGGATAAAGACTATTGAGAGACCACAATACATCATTTATCAAAGCAGGGTTGTTCATTTTTCACATTCATATTTGGATTAGAAGGGGATGTTATTTTTCATTTACAACATTTTCTTTTGTTTTTTTTACAACCTTACGTGTAAACAAATCTTCATAAGGAGCATTGATGTTTTTTATGGGATTCAAGCTCATGCGAATGATTTCCCTTACCTTAGGCATTTGTATTCATATACAGTTTTATTATTCTGAAATATATTTAGATTAAGGATCAAATATGATGTGATTTTTATTTCTATTTTATTTTCAAACATGATATTGTGTTGAACGAATTTTCTTAACTAATATTCGGATGTACATTTAAATAATATAAATATATCTTAACAACTATATAAATACTACGGCCTATATCCTAATAGTCTGTGAGAGCTAAGTTCAAGCATTTAAATCATTTTTCTCTCATACCAAAGAAGCATCTCGAGCTCGCTGGTTTAAACCTCAAACTGCATTATTGTAAGTAATAACATTTATGTACGCCCACATATATTTTTCTTCAATGTTTATCAATTATATGACACATCCTTTTAAGTACTTATTGTGATTTTGACAAGGTCTTGTTTAATCAAGAGTATTGACGTTCATAGCCAATCAGACAATACATACCGTTTGTCACTGTGAGTTACATTTTATTAGTGTTTTTTTTTTCTTAATTCATAACAAACGACGGGATATGTCAGTCCTTGATCACCGTCCATCCATTATAATTTCTCTCATGTTTGTATAAATTTATATGTTGTTGTGTGCAATTTCAAATTCATGATTTACTTCCATACATGTACGTATATACTATGAAATTGACAAAAAAAAGTTTGCTATTGACTGTGTATATCTTGGGTATGCCATTTTTTGAGTACATTGTTGTCATTTTGATATTTAATTCAATAATTTGAATACATATGTAATTTGATACACTGGGAAAATAAATGCCTAACTGTTTAAAAATAATTATTGTTTAAAGAGTAATATTGCTTTAATCATATATGTTTTTAAATTTAATTATTTGTCGTCATCAATAATAAAGGACGAATCCATCCTCTTGGTGTTAGAGTGACTTTTTGAACAAGGGAAAAAATGTTAGGTAATATATTGTTACCCGGTTTTTGATAATTATGGTTAAAAAAAACACCGCGGGTAACTCATCATTTACGTTAAACATTGTGCAGCATGTGAACGACGAACGAAAGTAGAAACCGTACAGTGTCGCAATCCCAAGTGTAAACCAGACATGCTTTAAACAGAAACGTGGTACATTTACATCTTGAGAAGAAAACGTTATTATTTTATATGAAAATGTTTTGTTAGAAACAGAAGAACTAAAGATGTTTATACTACATGTCTTTTTCCCTTACGGACAAGACTATGTTTCCCCCAAGACACCTATAATGGATGGAAATATTAGCTCACGGACATGTATCTTTTTTTAAATTGCGACATATCTTCATTTAAAGTCAGCATGCCTATTTGTAAAGAACAAAATATATTTGGTGAAATAATTGGTAAAAAATGACGTTTTTTTCACAAAATAAACCCTTCTTCCTCGAACTCCTCCTACATTTTCAACAATAGACAAATCATCTTTTGGAATATGTTTTGGGGTATTTTAAAGATGCGCAATAAGGTTTCGGAAATTTCAATTTTTCCTGGGGGTCATTTTGTGGCTGAAAAATGACTAGTTTGTTTTTTTTTACAAAAAAATCTGGTTTCAAAAACGTCAACATTTTTTGTAGTTGCCAAATGATCTTCTACAATATGATTTGGGGTGTCATTTTAAAGTGTGATTGGGTTTCAGAATTTTTTTTTTAACACAGGGATCGGTGGGCAACAAAAAATGACGTTTTTTGCAAAAAAAAGTATGGTTCCTATAACTCCTCTTACAACTTTTAGAGTAGATATGTCATCTCTTGGGATATGATTGGGGCTGTCCTATAGATGTGCAGTAAGGTTTTAAAAAAAATAATTTCATCCAGAAAGTCAAATAGTAGCAGAAAATTGACGTTTATCACTCCTAAACATATATGTAACCTATATCCCAGAACTCCTCTTATGATTTTATGAATAGACAAATCATATCTTGGGATATGATAGGGACTGTCCTATAGATATGCAATAAGGTTTTGAAAAATTAAATTTAATCCTGGTAGTCAAAAAGTTTCAGGAAATTAATGTTTATAACTCCTAAATAAAAATCTAGATCCCGGAACTCCTCTTATGATTTAATGAATAGACACATCATATCTTGGGATATGATAGGGGCTATCCAATAGATGTGCAATACGATTTTGAAAAATTTAATTTAATCCTGGAAGACAAATAGTAGCATGAAACATACATTTTTAGATCATGCGCGCATCTAGAAGGGGATAAACAAAATGTTATATGTATTCGGGGCAATTGTAAATTCAAAGCTAGGAATTACTCATATGGATCATACACTTCATATGAATAAGATAAAATACTTTATTTTGTCCAGTTCTGGAAAGTCAGGGTGTCTCCAAGGGGGCATTACCTAAATAGAATTTGATGCGCACAAAGAGCAAGAATAAATAGGGTTAAGGGATGGGGGATCTCGAAGTTAAAAATTATCAAAGTATTATTATTTCCTATTTCAGAGGGGGGTGGGGTTGGTAGGTGGTGGTGGTTTAAAGACAACAATCCCATAGGGTCATAGCCTACATTTTATTTGATGCATCATAATACATTATGGACAAAAGACCCCTTCCTCCCTATTATAACTCATATAGACATGATAAGTCTCTACACTTATTAACAAGTAATACACAAATTTAATACAATATGTCACAGGGTCAATATGGGGTCAACTTAATGGTGTAAGTCTGACAAATGAAAAAAATGCGGGTAAGTCTTGATTTTTTTATATATTCGTGCATTGATGTTTAAAATGTGTAAATTATTGGTCTTTTACGAAAATCCAGGGTAACTAGAGTCAATAAATGGGTCGAAGCGTAGGCCGTCTTTAGTTCCGACATTTACACGTTTTCCAGAATCAGAATATGAGTGCTTGCGAAGAGAAGTGGATGTAGGCTATGCCTGTCCACTTCTCAAAAGAGAATACTGACAATCAAGTTGATAAAACAGTAAAAAACATGACTATTTATAGTCTCGTTTGTAGTCATCTTTTCGTTCTATGGTCGATACTACGACCTTGTCAGCAAATACAATCTTCCACTGGGTTGCATGCTGACTGTCGTTTTTCATGCTAATTGTTAAACCATAATTAATCATCTTATTTTGTAAGGACTTTTCCGTTTTCCCCAATGACGACAAAGAGCACACGGCGGGTGTGACCGGTCAGCAGAGAATGCTCACTCCGCCATGACACCTTGTCCTACCTCTATATTTGTTAAGAGATCCGTGTTTGCTCTCTCCTGTTTTGTAATTTTCCTTTGAATTTTTGAATTTGGACAGTGTTCGTTATCACCACATGTCATACGAATGAAAAAATGACATCTCAAAAATAATAGATCAACAAATATATCCTGAAATGGGTAACCTTAGAAGAGATCTTAGACCGATTTCAAACGTTCTTGTAAAAACTGTATATGTTGTTAACGTTTCAGAATTCCATGAACATTGATCCAAGCGAAGCAAAGGACCATTTCGATTCAAAATGTACAAATAACAATTCTGGTATGTTTCAAAAAAAAGGATATAAAATTCTTGATAATTCAAATTGCATTTCCAGAAATGAAATTGTTTTGTGTTTGTTGTTTTCAGAATAAAAATTATAGGTTTCTTTTTTTTAACTTAAAGCTGCTATGTCCGATTTTATAGCAAATTATGTGTACGCTATTAAACGATGGTGTGCTAAGTATGTGTATAATAATACACATAGCAGCAGTTTTTCGATCAATTAAGCCATATTTCAATGGGAAAAAACGATGTACAATATTAAAAAAAACAAAAAAAAAACGACATATACAGGGTATCGCGTTATTCGCCCCTGACGTCGAGGCGGGGATGATTGTATATTACGATTTTGACATCGCTTTATATAGGGTATAAATATAAGTAGTTTTCTGGCAAATAAAAACATGTATTATATTGTTCACTATTATTTCTGAAGTTTGTCTTGTTTACCATCGTTTCATATAAACAACAGTGTTGAATGAACCCAAACATTCGGGGGACGAAACCAAACGGTTTCCTTTCCTAAACATTCCCACAATGCATTTTGGTTTGCTTGGTTTTTCTTTTTTTTCTTTTTTTTTGTATGGCCATAAAGAAATAAGTTTTATTTATTTTGAATATTTTTAACTTTAAGAGGCGATCGGTTCTCCTGGTGTAAATAGGCAAAAGTCTAAAACTTTTGAAGATAATTGGTTTTCATGGAAAATTATTTGATACTGCAATAGCCAAAAAACTGGAACATGCAGCTTTAAAGAAAAGACAATTTCTGCAACTTATTTTGATGATGATGACTGTAAAATACCGACCAGAGTGTGTTGGTCAACATGGTTCAATGTGAGGATTTTGATTGTTTTATTTTGGGAATGTTTAACATACTCCAGAGTGGGGACACTAGTACTAATATCTAGAAATATGAAATCTGAGAAGTATATTGAAACTTTTGATCAAAATTTAGACAAGCCATTGCACAGCATTTTGGAAATTATCCGTTTATATACCAAAATGGCAATGCACCATGTCATGCTTCACAATTACCAAAATGCCTGCAAATGCCTGCCTGATTTACATTTTCTTGATTGGCCATCACAGTCACTAGACATCAATAATATTGAAAACATATGGTTGTATTAAAAATGCGTCTACAAAAATCACTGACAGCAATTTATTTCAGAGATGATTTGATTACGGGAGTTTTGAAACTATGACCCTATCTAACAATTATCGATGTTAGACACTTATATCACATCATTTCAAGAAGATTAAAACTCAAGAATTAGACCTAAAGGCCAAATCACTTTATACTGAGCATTTCAAGTAAGTGCCTCTTATATGTTTTGATTTATGACAATTGAAAAGAAGAGAACGTTTGTTGAGTGACAATGCCGTAAAGGAAAAAAACGTCATTGTCACTCAGGGAAAAATTGCATTAATTTTGGCATGTCACTGTAGGTATTTAATGCATCCGATTTAAATTTTGTATTCATTAATAATCAATGATAAGATTTGAAAATGATTTGACATTTTCATTTTAAAATCAACTAAGAATATTATCAATGATTGCTTAATATTTTACAGTTGTAATAATAAGTTTTGGTTTTTTCATCTTCAAGGGGCATGGTCACGATTTTGGACAAACATTATCTTTCCGATTTAAATGTTTACAATGCTTCAGTAAGGCATTGTATAAAATGCAACCAGAATTTGAGTGTCATTCGTTGAGTTATAAATGAGTTACAGAGCTTACAATTCTTCGCTATGTAAACAATGCTTTTGTTTTCATTTTGAATGTTGAAGTGAAAATTCCAGTTTTAGACCTAAAATGAATATGCTAAACGTGTGAAACTGTTTATTTATGCTTAAAATGAATAAGATGATTTACAAATAAGCTTGAAAAAGATTTTTTACTGGTATATTGAACCTATGTAAACAAAAACAGGACACAAGCCTTATTTACATGACTAAGAATTGCGAGCCCTGTATCTTGTTTATAACTTTACGACGGACTCTCAAATTTCGTTTGATCATTTGAATTGCATTTCTAAAACATGATAAATAATAAAAACAGAAAAAAAGAATTTGACCAAAATCGTGACTTAAGATGAGATTAGCCTCCTAAACTACACAACTTGATCATAAGTGTATTTAATGCCATTTAAAACAATGTTTGCTACAAAAACAATAGTTTCATTCCAAAGAAAGACCAACCATCTCCAAATAAACACGCCAACATAACATCTTAGTCAATGTGGTGACTCATTCCTAACATTACTTGTGCACAGTTTAAGTACTTATGTTAAGGATATTTCAGACTTTTTAATGAAAATTGGACATTTCCGACCGCAAGCATTGTCTGCTTGTCAATAATGATGGCCATCTCTTTACACTTACATGCAGTTCGAAGAACGTATTACCATGTATAAATAGCCTACGATAAGTTTGACAGGAGTGTTTATTCGCTACTAGCCTTTAATTTGCAGACAAAAATAATGTCTCTTAATTTTTAGTTTATAACCGATAAAACCACATAAGCTGAAAAATGATGGAAGCAATGTAGACACTCTAATCACAGGGGGTTAACAAGTGTCCTCTTCATTATTTTATTATCAACGAACTAAAAATACAGACAATTTGTTAATACTAATTTTTTATAGTAATCTGCATAGAATGTCGAACTTTCATTTAAAGACCGCTTATAAAAAGTAACGTTTAAATTAACATGTTGATAAATATCTTACATTTTAACATATTTTTATTTTGAAATAAATAAAAGAAATGAATGAATGTGTGTATAAAGTATAAAAAAAGTAGATTTTTTGAATTTGCTTCAACGGAGAGCATTACAAAACGTACGAAACTCATTTATATGGTCATAAACACGAATGACTACATTATTAAAAGTACAAACAAATTCAAATCAAAAAACTACCAAGAAATACAAATCCAAATTCAAAATGTCTCCAAACTTTTTTATTCAACAAAAAATATTTATATGAAAACAAAGTTTTCTATTGATGATGTGACTTTCAACTTTATAACGAAAACTTAAGATGAGATTAGCCCCCTAAACTACACAACTTGATCATAAGTGTATTTAATGTCATTTAAAACAATGTGTGCTACAAAAACAATAGTTTCATTCCAAAGAAAGACCAACCATCTCCAAAAAAACACGCCAACATAACATCTTAGTCAATGTGGTGACTCATTCCTAACATTACTTGTGCACAGTTTAAGTACTTATGTTAAGGATATTTCAGACTTTTTAATGAAAATTGGACATTTCCGACCGCAAGCATTGTCTGCTTGTCAATAATGATGGCCATCTCTTTACACTTACATGCAGTTCGAAGAACGTATTACCATGTATAAATAGCCTACGATAAGTTTGACAGGAGTGTTTATTCGCTACTAGCCTTTAATTTGCAGACAAAAATAATGTCTCTTAATTTTTAGTTTATAACCGATAAAACCACATAAGCTGAAAAATGATGGAAGCAATGTAGACACTCTAATCACGGGAGTTAACAAGTGTCCTCTTCATTATTTTATTATCAACGAACTAAAAATACAGACAATTTGTTAATACTAATTTTTTATAGTAATCTGCATAGAATGTCGAACTTTCATTTAAAGACCGCTTATAAAAAGTAACGTTTAAATTAACATGTTGATAAATATCTTACATTTTAACATATTTTTATTTTGAAATAAATAAAAGAAATGAATGAATGTGTGTATAAAGTATAAAAAAAGTAGATTTTTTGAATTTGCTTCAACGGAGAGCATTACAAAACGTACGAAACTCATTTATATGGTCATAAACACGAATGACTACATTATTAAAAGTACAAACAAATTCAAATCAAAAAACTACCAAGAAATACAAATCCAAATTCAAAATGTCTCCAAACTTTTTTATTCAACAAAAAATATTTATATGAAAACAAAGTTTTCTATTGATGATGTGACTTTCAACTTTATAACGAAAACTTAAGATGAGATTAGCCCCCTAAACTACACAACTTGATCATAAGTGTATTTAATATCATTTAAAACAATGTTTGCTACAAAAACAATAGTTTCATTCCAAAGAAAGACCAACCATCTCCAAATAAACACGCCAACATAACATCTTAGTCAATGTGGTGACTCATTCCTAACATTACTTGTGCACAGTTTAAGTACTTATGTTAAGGATATTTCAGACTTTTTAATGAAAATTGGACATTTCCGACCGCAAGCATTGTCTGCTTGTCAATAATGATGGCCATCTCTTTACACTTACATGCAGTTCGAAGAACGTATTACCATGTATAAATAGCATACGATAAGTTTGACAGGAGTGTTTATTCGCTACTAGCCCACCCCACATCAGATCTGAGTTACTTACTCAAGCTAATTGAAGGAAAAAAAACTAAAAATATTTTAATTTAACTCCACAGCTATTAACACATTATAAGTCGTGATATAAGGTCAAAGTGTTACCTCGCCTTATGCGATATTCGCTTACATCAAATAAAGTAAGATATTCTGCAGAAATCACAAGGGAAAACGATATGCAGTGTCATTGCCACTATCAGGAAGATGGCTTCATGATTTTTAATGGAAATGAAAATAAAACACATGAGTTATTAATCATAGTAAATAATCAACATCGATCCATTGCTTAAATTCACTTACGAAAGAAAAGAGTTTTAATTTTCTCGACACTATGGTATTCAATGAAAGTATATTCATGAGAAATCTAGCCTTTAATTTAAAAACATATATACATAAAACTGTCCAACACATTCCACTATTTTGAACGAAGTAGTACTCATAATGCATCAGTTATCAAAGGTTTTTCAAGGGTGAAACGATCCGCCATATGTGAAATGCGAGCGACCCATTACAGTGGTAGCAACGTTATTGTTGACAAACGACACGCACAGTTCTGATACACGAACGATCACGCACGATACACGAACGATTACGCACGATAAACGGACGATCACTAACTTTGTAAATTTTCATGATACACGAACGATAACAATAAAACACACAAGCGAATGATTATACACCATTTAACACATAAAATCAAAATTAACCATTAAGATTAGAATTATGAAAACGTATAACTTTAATTTGTATTACAATATGCTTTTGTTCTATTGAAAAGCGGCATGTACATGACATTCGCGGGATTTTTTAGATTGTATCTGATCTTGTTCAGGAAAAAGTGAGAGTTTTGTATGAAGATACAGGAACAATCTAAACATCCTAATGTTAAAACATGGATTTTGTTTTATCTAAATGAATGTAATGGGTAAGAACTTACGAATCATACCAATAAAGTCAATGTGGATATATTAGGTTACATTATTACCAACCACTCTCCTTAAATTATTAATTATACAACCAACCCTGATTTGATTAAAGGTGAACAGTAGTTGTCCAGTAAAATATTGAAATCGAAAAGTAAAGCGTGTACATAAAATTGTATTAATTTGGCGTATGACTGAAAAAAAAGTGAGCCCGAGAAAAAAGTTGTCCGGCGCAATTATTCTTAAATTTTATCATTTTTTTAATTAGTCATAATAATCTTCCTACAGAGTTACACATTCAAAGTACTATCTGTTTTAAATAATGATATACAAACCTAAAATCAATAATGTTTGAGTCCAACAAAATGATATTGAATGTTAATCAATACAATGTAGCAGCTAAAATGAGTGTGTATTTTTTTATTTTCTAGAAAATCTAATAAAGAGTTCATATTGGGTTTTTTTAAATGATCATTAAGAAAATGCCACCCGAATCAACATTTGAATTATAAAATTATATTTATTGTTTGGTATAATAGTAAAATATAAATAAAGTATATTCAGGTTATCTTTTTTTAATTCAAGGTCCTTGGAATAAAATACATTTATTAAGGTACACCAAAAATATTATTATGGTACAATAAGCTGGCATTTTGTGCGTGCATAAACGTTATTTTTTTTAATATCATTTGGATTATTTTTAAAGTTGAAATTTAGCATTATGCGAATGCCACAACTGAAAAAGAAAAATAACGATACAGTCAAACAAGTGCGTTTGCTTTAAAATCACATTTCATACAAAATTAATCAGACCATTAATACTTGATGAAAAAATGACAATAACAAACCGTCAACCATCTCAAAAATCCAAAAAAGAAATACAAATTCAAAGCAGAGCAACACGGACCTCCAAAAAGATAGAGGTAGGATCAGGTGCCATGGAGGAGTGAGCATTCTTTGCTGACCTGTCACACCCGCCGTGTGCTCTTTCTCATAATCGGAAAAAAAAATCGAAAAGTCCATAGACAATTAGGTGATTAATTATGGTCTAACAATTAATATGAAATAAGTCAGTCAGCATGCGACCCAGTGCAAGATTGTATTTGCTGACAAGGTCGTTGTATCGACCATAGAACTTACGAAAAGATGACTTCAAACGAGACTGTTAATAGTCCTGTTTTATCCACTTGCTTGTAAGTAGCTTGACTCGCCTTAAAAGTTGTTCATACGAAGAGCATGCCCTTGCGTATCGAATTACCTGAGAGACAAAAACACCATAAGCAGGTGATGAAGGTGATTTGATAAAGTGATATTATTAAGTTATGTGAAATATTTGGATCTATAGGGAGTATTAATTTTTTCATAGAAAAATATTTAATGAGGTTAGTTAAAGATACTCAAAGACAACTGATTGCGCTATTCGTGTGAAGTTGTTACTTATATAAATAATTTGTTTTTATTACATGTGTAAAGACATGTGAGCTATGTATTTTATTTCAAATCACAATCGATGACATTCAAATTTTAGTTTCTCCACAGAAATACCTTAAAAAGCAACCTTAATGATTAAATCTGATTATATTACAACAAATGTTAAACATGTTCAGCCAGACTTTTGACAATGCCTCTCGAGTTGATTATCAAAAAGTAAAAATATGCCGATAGAAATCCAATGTTAAAATAAAAGTAATTTTTAATTATGCGTTTTTTCTTCTTTCTAAATTCAAGGGGCATATCTCTAACATAAAAATTGAGTAATTGTTCATGATGATATAATTTTGATGCTTAGCAAGGAAAGTTTTACTGACAAACTGGCAGAATTATAAACTTGATAGAAATAAACCAAATAAATGATTTAAGGCAGATTGAAAGGTGACTACAATAGCGTTTGATACAAATCTTACAGAGAGTATCACTATAAAAAAATGACAATAACAAACCGACAACCATTTCAAAAATCCATAAAACGAAATACAAATTCAAAGCTGAGCAACAAAGACCTCCAAAACGATAGGGGTAGGATCAGGTGCCTAGGAGGAGTGATCATCCTCTTATATAAATAGGCCAACATTTACAGACACAATAATGCATTAAGCAAACCTTTGTCTTTGAAGTATGTTAACTTGTATAAGAGGTTTATTTTTTTAATTTTTGTATCCGTTAATGTTTTAACTGACTAAAAAACTAGTAAGTAAAGCCCATGCCGGATGAAAAAATGCACATCGATAATGGGAGAAAAGACGATTATTTAATTTGTGAAATGGCATATAAACAGTTAAATTATTATTGTATAGCTCCGTTTTATCTTGCGCTTTCCACGTAACAAATATAATCAAACAAGGACTGTCTGTCAACTTTTTAAGGAAACTGAAACTTCGCATTTCTTTTCTTTGGGGAATTTGTGGATGGATGTAGTTAGTCTATTAAAAGAAAAGAATCAAATTTGATCATAAATGTACTGTTAAATTTGTGTTTTACTTTAAAATGGTATACCGTTGATGACATTTTTGACAGTTTGTTTTGAAATTGCATGTTGTTAAAGTTTATAGGAAATCCTTTAACATAAAGAAACATTGCTTTAATAATATATAGTTGTATTTATAAGTACCTGCCAGATATTTTTTTATTTGCAAAATTTATTTTATTTGCAGATCTATTTGAGCTTTGTAGATCTTTGTGTTATTCAAAGCGTAGAAGGCAAGTTGGTACATAATTCATTTTTTTACCATCTCATTTATTTTTACTTACACAGAAATAATTCATTTTCAAAAAATAACCGTCAATTATTATATGTTTTGGATCTCACTCATCGATTATATATATAACGATACTGTATTCTATAAATTTCCTTTTTATATTTTAGTGAATATCTTTCTTATAGACATGCCGGACAAACCATACAGGTATATTCAATTACACATGTATGGCTATTTGTTTGTACTTTTCATTAATCAAATTTCCTTTCGAAATGATAAATATTGTACGGAAAAGCAATTGATTTTAAAAGAGAATTGTAGAACACCTCGAGTTGACTGTAATGATTATTATTTTTTTTTTTATTCAAACTGATGAATAATAAGTATTCTAGAAATCTTTAGAACGTTTATTGGAAAAGAAAATTTCTGTGCAATTTTTTAATTGTCATTGATTCGTTGATTTAACACTATTGTAACACAAAAGACTAGTTTTAAACAGCTCTAGTGAAGAGACTACAACTGGAAGTCAAGAACCTCACATTGAACAAACTACCATGGTAAAACAATCGTTTTATTTTGAACAGCCTACCACTGTAACAGAGCAGCCTCCTATTAAACATATCACCACCTTTACAAAACATCCTCCCACTGAACAAGCTTCCACTGAAACACAACGAACAGCCTGCCAGTGTAACAGAACAGCTTCCTTTTGAACAGCCCATTACAGTCACACACCTGCCTACTAATGAATGACCTTCAACTGTAACACAGCGACCTCCAAGGAAACAACCTACCATTTTAACACAACGTTCCACTTTTGAACAACCCATCACTGTTACACAACAAATTATAACACAAGGGCCTACTATAGAACAATCTAATAATATTTTTTTAAAATTACACGTCATTTAGATACGACACCAACCGTTTTTTTATACTCCTGTTACCACTTTGAAACAATGGCTTACTTATGAAGAATTTACCAGTATCAAAAGCATGACTTATGCAAATTCGATGTATGTAGTCAATTAAACGAACTTTTTGCACTTAAAACTTTTTAAAGAGTTGTGTGCCTTAAGGAAAAATTTAAAAAATAATTTTCTGAAAATATGTATGGTAATCTATGAATTATTTTAGCATATTCGAAGAAAGCCAAAGCTTTTGAAACTTTTTGCCAAAAGATGTGAGAAAATTACTAAAGAAATATATTAAAATTGTATTTTTCCCATATATTTCAATGTTTACTTGAACATATATTTTATTTATTAATATTAATATTAGATATGAAATTTGAAAGTTATTGATGGACTACCTGAAAGCTCAAATTTCATTCGTAAAAAGTTTCTCTTTCAGAGCAACTTATAAATTATTTTGTTTAAACCATAACGAAATTAAATAGAAACACTGGAATACATATAACATGTCCCTGTAAAAACGGAAATTAAACCTGTGTACTCAATTTTATAACCCTTTATGAAGCGTTATGTGTCGCTCCTCACAGTCATCTGACAAGACAAAATATCACTTTTTAGTTAAACCGTCACAAATTCTTGAAAATTGAATGCATATTTCTTTTTAATTTAGTAACACACGAGGCTGTGCAAACATATTGAGTACAACTCTTTAGAATTTAATGCTTATATTTATATGAATTTTAATGTTTATATGTATGATATTACCATGCAAAATTATTCTAAAGCCATAACATCAGCTCTTGAGTGGGGATATGAATATGAGATGGAACAGTATTAAAACATGTTGTTTAGCGCACAGATAAGGGAAAGTATATTGTGCCGAATTTTGAAGAAAAAGCTTTTATTTCAGATCACTATATTGAAATAATAAGTATCCAAAATGACACATTACGTTGTTGATCTTTTAGAACGTTAGAACGTTGTATTGACATAAACTAATATTAAATTGTTTAAAACGTGTGATGAAGTTTACTTGACTCATGTCTATACGCCGTAGTCATGTTTGACGTGTGTTATTTAAACAATAAAATACTTTCTTTGGTGATTCATGTGGGATATGAAGGTGGCGACATTGCAGAAAAAAATACAAAACACGAGTGTTCGTTTCAAGAATGCAATACATAATATGTGTTCCATTTATTCAAAACTTTAATTAGAGTAGTAAGGGGGATAGTCTGAGGGCACTTTATGGTCACCCTTGAGAGGGCCGTCTGAGGGCACCACTGTTGAGGGCCGTCTGAGGGCACCGCCCTTGAGAGGACCGGAGGGCACCACTGTTGAGGGCCGTCTGAGGGCACCACCGAGAGGGCCGTCTGAGGGCACCACTGTTGTGGAGGGCACCACTGTTGTGGGCCGTCTGAGGGCACCATGCTTAGTTATATTAAATCCGATTAACTCAAGTTTTCAGTTAAATCTCGAAATTCATAGGAAAAAACACCAGCTTTTCAACAGTAAGTCATACATAAGTTTTCAGTTCATTCTCGAAATCCATAAAGGTAAAAAATCACCAGCTTTGTAACAGTAAGTCATACATAGTGATATATGGCTAATTTATTTTTTGTCTCATTAATAAACCTAAACTCTAATACTAATAAAAAAAATATAAAAAAAAAGTTGTTGATCAAAAACATTTATTTGACAATATCAATAATTGAATACACGTGACAAAATCGTTAATTTATTACACATGACAATATCAATAATTTAATATACATGATTTTATAATATATATATATATATATATATATATATATATATATATATATATATATATACAATGATATTTATCCAAAACAAATGTTTATATTGAAAACAGTTACTTCTTACAAGTACTTTAATACTGTTTGCTTTTAAAGCTTTTGATGAAAGTTTGTCATTAAGTTTTCAATATAATTTACCAACATTGATGTCTGGAGCAAGTCCACGCGGACACTGTCAACAAGTTCATTGAGATCATTTAACTCCTCTTTAAGAGGATATTGGGAAGTTTCCCTCCAAAACCCAGGTGTTAGAATAGGTGAGAGCCCAGAGGTTGATGCCTGGGTCTCTCCAGGTGTCGATAGAGAGATGGGCTGGGTTGGTGCATGAAACTCCCGGTGCATCATAGATCTCGATGATGATGATGATGATGATGATGATGGGTTTACTCTTGTCACCGGTTGTAGCGCAGAAGTGGGGCATTCCAATGATGCGAGGCTATATTCCGGTAGCTCAGGACCCGGTGAAGCGGGGTTGCATTCCGGTAAAACGGGAATGTATTTCGGTGAAGCCGGGCTGTATTCCGGTGAAACGGGGATGTATTTCGGTGAAGCGAGGCTGTATTCCGGTGAAACGGGGATGCATTTCGGTGAAGCGGGGCTGTACTCCGGTGAAACGGGGATGTATATTGTTGAAGCGCGACTGTATTTCGGTGAAGCGGGACTGTATTGGTTAGGTAGCCGAAAAGTTTCCCTGGTGCACATCCGCCGCTCCAGCTTCCTGTGCTTCTCTGGGTTTTCCTCTCTGTAACAAAAAAAATAAAATTGCATATTTAAAATCAAACTTTGAATATAAAATATAGAAAAATAATAAAAATATGGTATATAATTGATTTACTCAAGACACTGATTAAAAGTCTATACGAGTACATTTCCATATAAATTCTATACCTGAATGTTTTCAGAACTGGGGCTTCCTCTGTTTCTTCTTGAGTGAATTTCACTCTTTTCTTTTCAATTGTTCTATGGAAATTGATACAAAAAAATAATTTTACAATTCAGATATTTTAATTTAACATGATAGACAGTGTTTTAATGTAAATTCATAGTTTTGGAATTAAATTGGTAAATTGCTTTCATTTGTGAAACTCTTTGAAAGAAAAATACTCAATTCATCACATTTTTATTAAGATAAAAAAAAAAGTTTTTTATTACACACTTCTTATCGGAATAAAACAAGATGCAATTATTTTGATTAATTACGACATAAAAATGTATACCTCCTGTGAAGAATCAAAGAATCTTCTGCGTCCTCAATTTTCCTCTTTTTGGAGGGTGAGGGATTTGGTTCTTCACCATGTACGTCCTTGGGAGAATTTCTTGTTTAAAGAAAAATACATAAAAACTTCAAGAACTCTGTCAATTTGATTTTAAAATTTCTGTTTTTGTTAACTTTATCTATGGCGCTTAAATAAGAAATCAAAACAATAAAAAAAAATGTCAAAAAGTCAGAACATACCCTGGATTAAAGATCACCGAAAAGTTGTGACCCAGCTCTACCCATTCCTTCTCAAAGTCTCGAAACTCTCTTCCAGGTGAAGAAGTAATGGTGTTTTCACTCTTCTTGTTATCCCTGAAAAGACAGTGATCCAAGAAAGATAACTAGGATTATTTTTTGATTGATCAATCTCTATCCAGAGTTATCTACTTCACTAATTTGTCGTTTTACAAGGTGAAGTGCGAGACTTGTTTAATTTGAAGTAACGTCGGCATAGGTTGCACCGTGTTTTCAAAAATTTGTGTTCAATAAATATTCATTTAAAAGAATATCGTCGCTCATTTTGTTGACATGTAGATAATTTTTAAAAAAAATGATAAAGACTTACATAACGTTGAAAAATTCTTCTGCCATCTGTAACAGTAGAGTCCCTTTTCACTGTGGTTTACTTTACATTTATCCGTTTTATTTATACTGATTTGGTAGGGGGCGATATGTGCAGCGTTTGGAGTCTTTCAATTGTTTCTATGTAAATTAGAAGCTGTCTCATTTAAATTCAGCGCGCACGCTATAATTGTGCGCGCAATTTTTATGATCATGCGCGCGTTTTTTTATATTTTTCTCTACTTGGTGTAGTAAGAAATCGTATATGCCATAATTATTCAATACATAATACAATACATAATATATTATATTATATTTTATTACCTATCAATTATATTATCCTAAATATGAAAAAAGAATATATATATATACGTATTACACTTAATTAAATTAATAAAAGTTGCATGGTTTTTTTTATTTCCCACCTCATTCACAAAGATGACCAAATCCGTGTAAGAATTACTTATTTGTTTAATCGACATTTTTTTTTATGAATTTGCTACTATGTGGTGATAATACTTTTCCTTTGCAAACTAATATATTTAAACCTGTTTACTGCTGTACACAGATTTATAGATGAAACTTTGTAGATGCCATATAAGTTACTGAACAAGTAATCTCTATTGTTTATTAACAAGCATGACATTATGTACTTAATTTTTGCAAGTAATATTGTTTGATATCTAGCATGACGTTTTGTAATATAAGTCTTTAGGAGATCTAGAGGGACATTAATTCCAAATTCTTTTGATTTCATCAATAAAATATGTTTAAAAATAAACACAAACAAATTAAAATTTTTATTTCATTTTCGAAAAAAAAAAACTATCGCGCGCATTACGACCATGCGCGCGTTTTCTACATCTTATGTGTTTCTATGCTAAAATGCTATAAGAATTACATCTACATAAAGTTTAATGGTCATAGCCGGACTTGATATCCGAAGCATGGTTTTTTAAAGTTCAATCACCTTTTAGAACATCTTTTAGAAACTATCGCGCGCACGATGATGACCATGCGCGCGTTTTCTACATCTTAGACTTAGATCAAAATTATTGATCTCCGAAGCCAGGTTTTTAAAGTTCAATCACCTTTTAGAACATCTGTTAGAAACTTTCGTGCACATTTTGTTTGTATGCTAAAATTCTATTATTATTATTACACCTGGTTTATTGTTTTCAATTCATTCATTAAAGTTGAAAATGCCATGACACCACTTGATTTTCGAAACGAGGTTTTGTTTGTTTGTTTGTTTGTTTTTGTAAAGTTCAATCACCTTTTAGAAAAGTACCAGCTGCACGAGGACTGCGCGCCTTTTCTCTAATCGTTTGTTTGTTTGTTTTAAAGTTCAATCACCTTTTAGAAAAGTACCATGCAGGTGTATGAGGACTGTGCGCGTTTTTTTTTTCTAATCATTCGTGTGTGTTGCCATGTTAATATTATATAAATAAACTGTGTTTAATTTTCCCTTTAAAATGACGATATCCTAGCTATATTATATAAACCTGTTCGTCATTTTTACACCATTTACATGTCGCGCCTCATCCATGTAGTCATTCACAAAAGATCACCGAAGTGAGTTTAAAAAAATCATTTAGTCATATCTTGTAACTAGTACTGATGTATTTTCAATGAAGTACTAAATCCATTCAAAAGCGAGCCACTATAGACAACATTAGTAGATCATGTACACTATCGATGTGCGATGGCATGGGTGTACACACATCACATATAACACTCATCACATTAAAAAAAAATTTTTTGATCGTCACTAGACGCCAATATCTGTCATCATTTTGAATCTATGAAGGTTTACGGTATACAACAGAGAGAGAGAGAGAGAGAGAGAGAGAGAGAGAGAGAGAGAGAGATTTGTACTATGTCATCATTTTTTAAATAAAACAATAAGGGCTTGCATTGTGCACTGTTTTTTTAAAAAATATCTGTCATCATTTTAATTAAAACTATGTGGGTTGGCATTGTGCACTATACCCTACACCCAATGTTATTCGAATTTACCAAATCATGTGACGGAGATTCTGCACGTGCGGCGGGAACTATTACCGGGCACTAGATAGGGTCACACCATCATGGTGGACATTTTTAAAAAACCGATTTTGTGGTTTCTAACCATCTGGTGTTTATTCATTCAAATCGATGCTTTATATCCGCATTGTGCAATCTGCATGTCTAACAACGACGGGGTGGCGGACTGCACTGGAACACGAAAACCATGTGTGTGGGTGTTTACCCCGAGCGCTGTAATTCGGACCGTTTTCGTACAATCCTGTAGACAGAAAATATACCCCCAGGAGCTTGAGAGTCGGACAAGGAGGTTTGGAACGCCATGCTATGGTAAGTTTATTCATTATTTTAATTTGCAAAGGGGGATTGAGCCTCGATGGCGTCTAAGTCCGTCCGTGGACCTCCTATCGAGACCTCATCTAGAAATAGATTGGCTTACGTGCAAAAAAAACTCTGGCGATTATGCATGTATTTTTAAAAAGAAAAAAAAGAAGAAAAAAAAACCCGAATTATCGATATCGTAATATTCTTATTCTGAAAGTTGAAACGTTGTACGAGTTGTCTAAACTTCTTCCGGTAATATAGCGAAAGTAGAGAACCATGAAAACGTTGTATGAGTTATCTAAACTTTTACTTCCGGTAATAAATCGAAAGTAGAGAGTCATTTTGAGGGAAGCTACATGTATGTCTCACAACAGTAAATACTACCGTAAAAAGTTGAACAAAGACAACTCAAGCTATTTTTAGAAGCTGTCCGAAAATACATGTACGTTTTATAGACACATTTAAGATGATGAAAGCTAAAGAAATAAACTTGTAAAGGTTCTTTACTTTTGAAATTATAAATTTCTGATACACTGTTATAAAATTCTCAATTTGTTACATTTTGACGCTTTTTTTTCTTCCAATTTAATGTTTCTACCAAGCTTTATGTCAATGTCAATGATAGGGTCTCTACCATCATATATTTAATATATATTCAACCTTAGATGGCTTGTTGTTCAAAAGAAAGATAACTGTCATGTATTAATTCCAACTCATGTAATATATATATATATATATATATATATATATATATATATATATATATATATATATATATATATATATATATATATATATATATATATAGATAATGAACTCAGTTGTCTATCAATAACATAACTTTACATAATCATTTACAGGTTCAACTACCCTGAGGGTACCACAATCGGGCCCGCCTGATACCACAGTGCTGCCCACCAATGTTGTCAGGGAGACTGATACCACAGACCGGCCCACCACTGTTGTCAGGGAGACTGATACCACAGTGCTGCCCACCAATGTTGTCAGGGAGACTGATACCACAGACCGGCCCACCAATGTTGTCAGGGAGACTGATACCACAGACCGGCCCACCAATGTTGTCAGGGAGACTGATACCACAGACCGGTCTGCCAATGTTGCAAATACATTATGGAGTGCAAGTAAGTTATTCTTATTTTTTTTCATCACTTTTACATTAAAGAAAATTCACCTAATTTTACATTACAGCTGATATATATCTATCAATAGCATAACTTTACATAATCATTTACAGGTTCAACTACCCTGAGGGTACCACAGTCCCATCCCCAACTGCTGTCAGGGGCACTGTTACCACAGTCCAACCCTCTCACTCTTGTCAGGGAGACACATACCACAGACCAGTCCACCACTGTTGTCAGGGAGACTGATACCACAGACCGGCCCACCAATGTTGTCAGGGAGACTGATACCACAGACCGGCCCACCAATGTTGCAAATACATTATGGAGTGCAAGTAAGTTATTCTTGTTTTTTTTTTTGTTACTTGTACATTAAAGATAATTCGCCTAATTTTACATTAATGAAAACTCACCTAATTTTCTCATTACATTGGAATATATATATATATATATATATATATATATATATATATATATATATATATATATATATATATATATATATATATACAGTTTTTTCTTACCCAACAGGTTTATTAATGAGGTAGTTAAAAAAAAAACTTTTGTGAACTTTTTTTTTTTTTGAAAATAAAGGAAATCTTCTGATGAAGACAACGTCAGAGCCACCTAATGATGATACTGATACCATTTTTGATGATCCTGAAGTTACAGGTCAGACTCCCATTCTGTTACCAATGTATACAAGTTTAGTGATATGTAGTTGTACATTTGTATGTGTAATATTTACAGGAGGTATGTCTGTGAAAGATAAATTTAAATCTTCTTGTAAAATACTATCAAGGAAAAGTAAATCCAGAAAAGGAAAAAAAAACATAAATAATTCTGAAGTTTTTTGTTTGTGTGTGTGTGTGTGTGTGTATATATGTATATATATTTTTTTTACATCAATAGGATTCCTCACGTGGGCAGTTGCAACGACCATTGCAGTAATCCTCATCTTATTAAAGAGATGTCTAAAAAAATATGGACACTGTCGACATTGTAGATCCAATGCACCCCCACCTCCACCCCCACCTCCACCCCCAACTGGTGATTTAGGTACACAAACAGACGTTGAGTTGGGCTCTTTTTCCACACCTCGTAGTAATCCGTCTGAGACATCATCTTCCACACTTAACCCTACACAGCAAAATGTGCCACATATGTTTCACATATGTTGTGATCAAACATACGTATAACTCATGTGTATCATATGTAAATCATGCGTGATTTTTCAACACACGTTAAACATGAGTTCAAAAACATATGGTAAACATGTGTGTATAAACGCATGTATACATACACACATGTGTAACATATGTAACTTTTCCCCATACGTTACACATATGTTATACATGTGTTATTCGTGTGTATTTTTTTCTATATGTATTTCATACATTATTTTAACACATGAGATACATATGTGTGAAGAAAAACCTTGCCATGATACATGCGCAGATCCAGAAAATTTTTCAAGGGATGGGGGGGGGGGGGTCCGAAGAATAATTGTGTGTGTCGGGGGGGGGGGAGGTGCGAGGCATATTTGCGATAATGTTACTATGTAAATTCAATAAATTTTCATTATTTTTCAGGGGGGTGGGGTTGGGGACCCCCCTCCCCCTCCCTCTAGATCCGCGCATGTTATACATGTTTGTAAATGGCTTAAACTTTACATGTAGTAATGAATAGATGTATAACTGAATTAATAAATTAACTGAAGCCATGTACTCTCTTTAAATACATAACGTATTGATTTAATGACGAATCCGGATTTAAGCCGGAATCGACTTAAATTTTGTCGTTCACAAATATACGTCACATTTTTACGTCACGGAAGCAGAAGATCAAGCTGCAGGGCGAATGTTTATAGATAAAGGTAAGTCTTTTCATTTACTTGCATTTTAAAATTTTATCATACAATGGCCGGTGGTAATAGAGGGAACATACCGGGAAAATTAGGGTTGAAAGACGATATATAAACGATCGACGGACACCATTGTGGTTTTAAAAAAGAACTATACTGGCACTGTACTAGTTATCGGCTAAAATTTAACGTTTTCTTTTCGTATTTCCTTATTTCTTGATATTTTTTTAATAAAACTTGACATGCTTTAAATGGTATACTCCTTGTTTATGCACCTGTTAGGTTAAATCATTATTTAGAACCCAAAACATCTTTTTGTGTGTTTTTTTAGCACGCCCACAATTTGCCGAGTTTTTACGATTTACTGTACCAGTTATCGGCTTCACGATAATTACATAGTAAAATCCCTGTGCATGTTGATTTGATACTCTGCAAAATGTAATTTGAATTACGCCCTTTTGGGGATCAGACTAAAGTTCGTAGGGGTTATGATGCATAAACAAATCTCATAAAATTATTCGTTTGTTATCAGACGGAAATACACAAAATCGTAGACTATTCAATGCATAATATTGTGCAATCAGACGGTCAACTGCGCTATGAATCACTCAGAATTTAGTGAATTCCTTTTGTTTCTACATGTTATATGTAGTGATATTATATGTCAAATCAAAGAAGGGAGATGATAATGTATCACAAAGGGGTTATATTCTATTTTTAACATATTACGTCACTTCCCCCACTGCTGAAAGTGCAAAGATGTAAATCAGCGGTAAACAATGATCGTTTAAGCTCATGTTTAAAACATATTCAAGAACGTTTTCAAGCAAACTTACTTTTCTTTATTCAAAACAGAGGACTAAATTAAAAAATCTCAGATAGTCGCGTGCTATAAACCCGAACTCTCAGTTTAGCCGATAACTGGTCTTAGCCGATAACTGGTACAGTACCAGTATTCCTTTAAGCCTTTATGTTAATAAAAGAATTAAAAGTATATCTTTAGTAAATGAAATACCAGTGAGTTAAATACAGTAGTTGAATCACACATTTATAGAATATTTCAGAAAACGAACGGCCGGTTACCTAGTTAACGATAGGTCTTTCAACGTGCTCAATACTGAACATAATTTTCCCGAAAGATCTCAACTCAGCAGCTAACGGGATTCAGTTGAATTAGGCTAATTAATTCATATGGGAAGCATAAAATATTTGTTGATCTGAAGATATATTAAAATATAAAAAGTTGAAAAGTGAAAGTAGCAAAAGAACTAGAGCAAAGCTCGTTGCAAAGCAACGAGTACGTCTTGACTTCCATTTGCAGCTGAGGGAACAAAAAAAATCATCAATTCACCTACATGTAATTAATTCTTTATGTTTTTATATTACAAAAAACGATTGAATGATCAGTAAGTCGTCTGAATTAAGTTATAGTCTTAATAAATGCTAATTGAATCATTTTTTAAAGTTTATAGGAATGCATCAGTGGGACGGATGTAGGATATCAACTATATATAACACAGTGACAAATGTCTCTGTAAATTGTTAAAATGTAAGTACATATATCATGGAATTTCAATCCAAACATTTTATGAAACGCAATTTTTATATTCATTATAATTTATATGAATATACATAAAATATGTCATTTTTAACTTTAGTATAATAAGCTTTGATAACACAAACTTATTGATATATGTAACTCATTATGATGTACACGTGTATGTATTCAACTATTTAGTGTAATATATTTTGTAGCAAATGGACGTAATATAAGAATTGTCTGGATGAAGTCTGAAGACATTGTGAAGAACAATCAAGGATCAAGACTTTGGTTCAAAGATAGCAGAATAAGCTGCACTGTGGTTGCAATAATTGTGAAAAATAATGGTAAATAAATTAAGGTTCTGACTGTATAGATTAATGTTAAGAATTTTATTACATTGACTATTTGTAAGTGTTTAAAATCTCACTTAACTCAACTGATTCAAGCTAATTGACTTATAGAATATTTTTATGCATTTTTTTAGTCCAAACGTGCCTCTTTAAGGAAAAACATTGAAAAGTGCGAAGTTGGAGTTGGGCAGAAATCTGGCTGTGATGCTGAATATATTCACTACAGGTAAAAGGTTTATACATGTATAAAAATGTTTTACTTTTCTGACTTTTCTATATAGCCACCAACTCTGTCTGTCTGTCTGTCTCTCTTTCTCTCTGTGTGTGTGTGTATCTCTCCCCTCTCTCTCTCTCATGTATAAAAATTCAGACAAACCAATTTGCTTGTTATGGTTATTGTATCACCATATTAATGTACAGCTAGAATTGTTTATTTAAGTAGATTTATTGCAAATAGATTATACGATGTTATTGAATTTACATATACAATTATCTTCTTTTTCAGAAACTGGAAATTTTGAAGACGATTTTGAAGACTGATTTTGTAATGGAGCTGCTTGAAATTAAATTTAATGTGATATGAACATGTGTGTTATTGTAGTTCTTTGTTTGATTTTTGTTTTTGTAAAATCTTACTAAGTAATTTAATGTAAAGAATTTTAATTTATTCCTTAGTACATATGAATGGGTAGATTTTAACATATGAAATATATGGTTAGCCACATATGTTAAACATATGGATAGAAAAAACATATGTTAAACATACGTGAAACATATATGAAACATGTGTTTTAATACGTATGTGAAACATACGGGGTGTTTTTTATACGTTTCACATATGTGAAGACACGTGTGTTAAACATATGTTTAACATATGAAAAACATATGTTGCACATTTTGCTGTGTAGAACATCAACACCCAGTGAAGACACCCTAATGATGAGTTGTTCAGAAAAAGCAACCTCTGTAACAGACCTAACAACAACATCAACAGAGAGTACAAAACCTCTAGTACATAACGCTCCTGTGTCAGCAAACACCAGGTCAAAGACAAAGGCCAGACGATTGTTTTAATTGAGTCTTATAAAGGGTTTATGATGTTTTAAAGCCATGGAAAACATTTTTAGACAATTGAAGTTTTAATTGAGTCTTATAAATTTATGATGTTTTAAAGCCATGGAAAATATTTGGAAAATATTTTAGACAATTAAAGTTTTAATTGAGTCTTATATATTAATGATGTTTTAAAGCCATGGAAAACATATTCTTCTTATTTTCACTGATTTACTTTGGAAAATTTATATAACTTTATGACATAGAGAGAGAGAGAGAGAGGGGGTTGGGGGGTTGGGAATGATTAAGACTTTTTCCATTTAAAAACGTGTGTAGAAAGTACTATGTTGTTATAGTCAGATGTTTTAAAGTCATGGAAAACATTTTAGACAATCGAAGTTTTCAATGAATCTTATAAATTAATGACAGAGGAAGAGAGAGGGTTGGGAATAATAGTCTTTTTTTTGATAAAAAAATTAAATTTGTATCAAGTACTATGTTGGTATAGTCAGATAGATTTGCTAACTTGAGTTTGTATGGGTTTTTTTTCTTTAATATGGACAATAAGTCATGTTTGTTATATTTTTTTGTTATATTTTGAAGTGTATTTGTTATCATACCTCTTTCTCTTTTTTTTTTTTGAACTGTCAAATTCTCAGGATTAACTAATTCTTGGAAGAATGTGAAGACATCAATATTTTTATTTTTGGTGATCTTTTTTAACTGAGAAAAGTGCTTATTTTTTTATATATAAAAAAATGTGTATTAAGTACTATGTTGCTATAGTCAGATAGATTTGCAAACTCGAGTTTGTATGTTTTTTTTTATTTTATATGGACAATAAGTCATGTTTGTTATATTTTTTTGTTATTTTTTGAAGTGTATTTGTACCCCAGGATTAACAATCATACCTCATTTGTTTATATTTTTTTTTTTTTTTTTTTTTTTGTGAAATGATTAATGTGATGTGATTTTATATACCTCATTTTAGTATACACCTATACTAAATCAAGTATTAAAGTTTTGTAAAGTTCAATTGTTGGTTTATTATTTATAGTCCAAGAATCACTTTGGTATTCTGCAAAGGTTCCATATATGATAATTCTTTGGTTGGTAATTTGAATTAACAGTTTGATTGTATTGATCAATTGTTTTTAAGTAAATCCACCCTTCAATGACAATATACATTTTACCTAAAACATGAATTCAAGTAGATTTGTAATTTATAAGTTGTTATAAGTGCACAGCAAAAACGTATTGTTTACTTTGAGGTAATTAATAAACTTTTTTCATAATCGACATGATTAAAAAAAAATGACAAAGGGAAATAACTTATTTTTCTGTAAGTGATAAAATGCGATAATTTTTCTATTGTAAAAACTTTTCTCTCTTCTTTAATTAATTTTATTCCTTAAGTATAGTAAACAATAAAATTTCAATAGACATATATAACAAGTATTTATCCACTTATATTTAACTTAGATGATAATTTCAGCCTTTTGATTTTATTACCTTGTATCTGAAATGTGTGTGTGTGTGTCCGTGTGTATAGATGAAATTTAAGTCCAATAAGTTAAAAAAAAATTTAAACTTTACACCCATAATTTTATAGGTACGGAGTTACCTTACAAACATCTTATCCCTAAAAATAACGGCGCTACGAGTATTAAAATTTGTGTGTTTTTTAAAAAAAATATTTTTTCATTTAAAGGCATGGCTGACAATCTCTTAAAGGAGATTTTGGATTCGTTAACTGACGTTGACTCCATCAATCTCTTCGCTGCAGTCAATGGTCTTACTGGGGACACTGAGGTCGAGAACCGGTTAAGGGAAGTAGAATGGAATCATCACATTGACAATTTATGGGAAGAAATTCTTCTTGATCTGGAATCTGCTCCAAAGAGACCGAGGCAATCGGATGAAGATGACCAACCAAGCTTTCAGTTTGGTGGTGGGGATGAAATGGAAGAGAAACCTTACTACATATGGAAGAAGAATACACGAACATTCAAAAAGAATTTGGCCCGTGACACGTGGTACTCAGTCATCCGAGTTTGAACAACCCCATTGTCGTCCCATTGCAGCCATGGCAAAATCTCAATGCCGACACGGTCATGTATGAGATAACTAAAGTATTAAATTCCAACGAAACACTTTCTGTGGATGAACATTTACTCGTCACTGTAGGATCCATTGATTTACCAAAGGGTGGGGGGTGGAGTGGGAATAAATTACCTGTAACTTCCCTCTTTGGGCCCAACAATTCGTTGGTTCAAAAGAAATCGATCTTGTATGTTGAAAATGACAACAATCTTTGTCTACCTATTTCTATAGGCGTTTGCTTCATGAAGACGTGTAAGAAAGTTGACGCCTCAACGTGGTCACAGTTAATCGGAAATGACCCTGGGACGACATAAGATCACGTGATTCAGTACAAAACCGTTCCCAAATGGTATTACGGTAATATGCTGAAAAAATCGCGCAAGAAATTTCAAACGACCATGGCACAAGAGCTGTGTAGCAGAGCAGGTGTTCCAACCAACAGATATCTGGGTTTAAATGACATTGAACCTTTCGAAAATTTGTTGAATGTGAGCATCAACGTGGTGTCATCTCGAGTCGGCAACAAATTCATCAGAGTCATCGAGGATACAGATAGAAGTCGATTATATTTGTATCATGTGGAAACAGAAAATGAGAAACATTGGCACGGTATTGGTAGTATACAGGGATTTTTCAACGGATCTTATTTTTGCCATACGTGTTTGAAAGCTTATAAAGACAAACATAAACACACGTGTTCGACCTCCTGTGATGTGTGTTTACACGATGCCTGTCTAATGACAGAAAATGAAGTTGGATGTATAACTTGTGGTTGTGTGTGTCGTTCACTTGCCTGTTTTGAAAGACATAAAGTTTGTAAAATAATTCCAAATAAGGAAACCATCCCCCCCTGCTTGTGATTTATGGCATCAGTGTAAGAAATGTCGCGTTAAACTGGCGGTTGCTAAACGCGATCCTAGCTTACACGTCTGTGGCGAGTGGCAGTGCCCCAGCTGTGCCGAATACCACGTAGGCGAACACCTCTGTTATCAAAAATCCTCCCAGTCAGATCCAGAGGAACGTCAAAAAAGGAAATTTGTTTTCTATGATTTCGAGACGCGCCAAGATGATATTTTTCAATGTGAACAGGGTTACACTCCCGCTCGAATTAGATGCCGTGAATGCGTGAAAAAAGAGCGCCCTTGTGTAAGTTGTAGGCTCTGTCGGCATTGTGAAGACCCATCTTGTGGGCTACAGCAACATAAAGTTAATTTTGCTGTCCTACAGACATCTTGTCACGCCTGTGAAAAGAAAGAATTAAAAAAAGATTCTACCTGTGACGAGTGCGGTGCACGTTGCAACAAATGCTCTAAAATGAGGAAATCAAAGTTCGTAGGTCCACCCTGTCCAGGTACTTGCGGCCATAGGGAACAGATCTTTCAAGGTGAAAGGACTGCAGAACAATTTTGTCATTATGTGTGTCAACCACACATCAAGAACACAATATTGATTGCCCATAATGCTAAAAGTTTTGATCTATATCCCATTTTAGAGGTTCTCATCGATCGGCATTCGATTCGACCAGATAAAATCATTTACAATGGATCAAAAGTCATGTACATGCACTTCGCCAACAAACTCAATCTCACCTTTTTGGATTCATTAAATTTTCTTCCCATGAAATTGGCTAAGATCCCAGAGGCTTTTGGTTTAGAGGAACTCAGTAAAGGATTCTTTCCACATTTTTTTAATACGAAAGAAAACCAGACGTATATAGGTCCCTATCCCGCTCTAGAATTCTATGGCTACAATTTCATGTCATCAGATGAGAGAGAGAAGTTAGCCGCATGGCATGCAAGTAAAAGTTCTGAAGTCTTTAACTTTCAAGAAGAGATGTTGAAGTACTGTCGCTCCGACGTTGATATTCTGAGAAGGGGTTGTATAGCCTTTAGAAATACTGTCCTTCAAGCCACCACAACAAAGAATTCCAAAGTTCAACCCGATGGTACTATTTCAGAGACCGACATCGAGGGTGTGGACCCCTTTCAGTATGTAACGATAGCTAGTGTGTGCATGGGTATTTACAAAACTTTGTTTCTAAAGCAAAAGATGGAAATAGAAATCACGAGAGACCAAACGCCCACCTGGTACGCATTGGACAATTTTGAAGGTGTAACTGGGATATGGCTTGATGAAAAGTGGATGGCCCTCGGTGACTTGGAAAAGGAGGATAGTACGGAAGTGGGAAAACGACGATTAAAAAGTCCCATAGCCGTCGTACCTTCGCAGGGTTACGTCAGCAAAGGAAATTATAGTAAAATTTCCATTCAGTGGTTGGAATGGCTGATGTACCGAAGTCGAAAACGTGGAGCACCTATACATATCCAACACGCTCTTAATGACGGAGAACACCACATACCAGGCACCAACTACCGATGTGACGGTTTTGCGGAGAACCCTAACGGGAAAGGCACCCTATACGAATTTTATGGTAAGATATTGTTAACTGACTTAGAAAATTTTGTATCGAAATTGCCCCTCCCTTTCCCCTTACTGAGGGAGGGGGGCGGCGGCGGCAAATCTTGTGCGAATTCATGTTTTAATTATCGATTTTTTCCCCTTCAAAATAAAAGGTTGTGTGTACCACGGATGTCCGGACTGCTTCCAGCAGGATCGATCAGATGTCAAACACCCCGCCACAAACCAGACGTTAGATGAACTGTACAAGATGACCAAAAAACGAGAACGCGAACTCAAAAATCTTGGATACAATCTGATCGTCGTATGGGAGCACCAGTTTAAAAATCAGTTGGATAAAAACCCTGAACTACAGCAATTCGTTTCCAAGTTGGATTTGCAAGAGAGACTTGATCCTCGTGACAGTTTCTTTGGTGGCCGGACCAATGCTGTAAAACTTCATTATACGGCCAAAGAAGACGAGAAAATCCAATATTACGACTTCACCAGTCTCTACCCATGGACTAATAAATATTGTCGTTATCCCGTGGGTCACCCTACCATTATCACAAATGATTTTCAGGACATATCAAATTATTTCGGACTTGCTAAAATCAAAGTTCTACCCCCTAGAAAACTGTACCACCCCGTGCTTCCATACCGCTCCAAGGGCAAATTGAAATTTCCATTGTGTCGAACGTGTGCTGATGCTGAAAATCAAAACGCATGTACTTGTTCTGTTGAAGAGAGAGTCATCACAGGAACGTGGTGTACTCCCGAAATTCAAATGGCAGTAAAAAAAGGGTACAAAATTTTGAAAATATATGAGGTTTATCATTTTGAGCAGTCATCTCAGTATGACCCCTTGACGGTTGCGGGGGGTCTTTTTGCAGAGTATGTCAACACATTCCTTAAGATTAAACAAGAAGCCTCTGGCTTTCCGTCCGACTGTGACAGTGAGGAGTTGAAACGCGAATACATTCGTCAATATAAAGAAAACGAGGGTATAGATTTGGAATACGAAAAAATTCAGAAAAATCCAGGTTTACGCTGTTTAGCTAAACTCTGTCTCAACAGTTTTTGGGGGAAATTTGGACAGAGGCTAAGCATGAAACAATCCAAATTTTTTCATGAATCTGAATTTGACAAGTTTTTTTCAGATTCTCTCAGACCCTACAAAAATCCCCCATAACTTCCATATTATTTCCAGGGACACCCTTCAATTTGAATGGAGTAACCATCCATTGTTCATGCCTTCAGATTGCAAAACAAATATATTTTTGGCAAGTTTCACCACTGCACATGCGCGTCTACGCTTATTTAGTGTATTGGATCGACTTGGGGAGAGCGTGTTATACTTTGATACCGATAGTATCATTTTCAAAACCCTCAAGTCTGACGACTTACATTATCTACCCATTGGAAATTATTTAGGGGAGTTGACTAACGAAATCAAAGCAGAAGATGGTTACATAATAGAATTTGTGTCGGGAGGCCCCAAAAATTATGCATATCGTACACTCTCGGGTAGGGAAGAATGTAAAGTCCGGGGGTTTACGCTAAACTGGACAAATTCCAAAGTCATTAATTTTGAAGCCATAAAATCCATAATCTGTACATCACAGGAAAAGCAGATTGAAGTTATCAACCCTTGTAAAATATCCAGGGACAGTCGAAAAAGAAAATTGTTAAATCGAACAGAAACCAAGCGATATCAAATGGTATACACTAAACGAAGAATTCTTCCAAATCTTGATACTCTGCCATTTGGATATTGTTGAAAGCCATATTAATAAAGACAATGAACATTTTTTTAAAATTATTTGTCTTACTTTATTATTATCTGGACCAATATTTCATTACACATATGTAATATTTACTCTTTGAATTATACATAATAAACATTCTTTAAACAAGATTAGTTTTTTTTTGCTCAATTTAACAGTCAGTATGAAAGCCATGGAATGTGTTTCTTGCGTCGTTTCATAGGCAAACCAGGAGGTTTTCCTATTGTTTTAGTTCTACTGACGTAGCCACTGCCTGTCTGTGAGGTGTCGTCAATCGATTCACTCCTTGTTGTATCGGTCAGGTTGTTTCCAGGTATTTCTTGTCTCTGATCGTCATTCACAGTGTCCTCGTTCTTTCCGATTTTTTTAAGTAGATGTTCGTATTTTAATTTAGGCAGTAGTATCATTTCTCGTGCCATTTTGGTCTAAATGATGAACGATAGGTTTCAGCAACAGGGGCAGTAATGGTAGATTGTTCAATAAAATTCTACGTTTTTGCTTCGATGTGACTTCTCTCGATCCCAGTGATCGAATGTTTGAATGGTAAGGTTTCAGTTGATTTATGTACTTATTACTCAGGGGATAAGTCCCTGTGTATATATTCAGGGCTATTTCACTGATGACATCGTATTGTTCACTAGTCAAAGATTTGATAATTATTCTCTGTTGAGTAGTATTTGCACTCAGCATAAAAGCGAGAAATGCTCTCTGCTTCCGTATTCGTCGATGCATAATGTCATTCTGAACAAATTACTATGAATAACATGTATTTAAAGGGGTTGGTAAATAACCATGTCCTCCCCGGGCAAGATGTTTGATCTCAACTGGTAGTCCTTATTTTGAGTAGGTTCTAGACAAACGTGCAAATAACCAAAATTTGGACGTGTAGCTGTGTCGTATGCTGCTTTGAAATATGGTATACTCCCAGGTAATATCTGAGATCCGAAGGTGATGATCTGGCGAGAATCGCGGTAATTCCTGAATAAAATGACATTTAGACAGTTGAGGGATATCGTCCTGGCATATTTACCGGGCGGGTACAAATTTTGAGAGAGCATCACTGTGGTAACGTTACGGTGATGAGAAGTGACCGTAAATAATTGTACGCAATCTTGAGATTGCGCAACTTGTAGCATAAGATCGTCTAATACCACTATTGTGTGATTTACTCCCTCTGTATACTGCTCAATATCTTCCTTTGAGGGTAATCCTTGATGAAAAATGAGTCGGGGTATGTCAGACATCATTTCGTCAAACATGGGTTGAAATTCAGAATAGGCATAGATGATTTTATCAACAGGAGTGCAAAACATGCCATCTGCATTCTGAAGGAGTCGTTTAGTGAAATATGTCTTTCCACTTTGCGTACTTCCACATATTAATATCGTAGTGGGTGCTGAAAATGGTAGTAGGGATTTTGTTTCCCACCACTCGCTTTCTGTATCCATGTTTCCCTTTCCCTTTCTGATTGTCTAATGACTAAACTTGTTAACTGAACCAGTATTTATAAGAAGTCAATAATGTAATGTATTGCGTTTTATTAATACAAATATTCATTTACAAAACTTCGTACAAAGTTATCATTTAGTTGAATGCTGCTAGAAAACAATGCATAGACTCTTGACAAAGATAGTTTAAGACACAATCTAGATATTAAAAACACAAGTACATAAAGGCCACACAAATCTGAATATGAAGGTTGGAGTCGTTTACATTTAAAGTTGCACTGTTTACTATTCTTATAAATAAAATTAAAAATGTCTTGGTAATTTTCCGGATGTTTCCCTAGGCTATCGAAAAAATCTGCCTCCAAGGAACTGTGTATGATTACAGCAACCCAGTGATTCCCTGGAAGTGGTAATGGCTCTGTGTTGATGATGAAGGCACTTGGATAATGCGTTACGGCTTCTGGCACGGTATTACTGGCATACACTCCTCTCACAAATCGTTTTAAGATAGGTTCATTGTGTACAAAATCGAGTAGCTGTTTCGAATTCATGGTTGAATGTAATTGATGTCCCGGGTCTTGTCCACTTCTAGTAGAGAGGAAAAGGTGGCAAACACTAAGATGTTGACTGCTTTTGTTGTTGCTTGCTTGAACTTAAGTTCGAGTCTGGTGTTTCCTCGACGAATTAGGTTTAAATATTCCTCACCAAACCCACAGGGGTCGATGGTAAAAACAAACAGCGAATATCCACTTCCAAAGTTTTCTCGAGTAATTATGAGACCGGCGTCTTGATTCCATTTTCCAGAGGCCTCAAACAGTCGAGCATATGCTGACGAATAATGACCTGCCGAGAAATCAGCTTTTAAGGGTCTGCCTGGGACACTTTCTCCGTTGACATATATCCCTACATCTGTTAGATTAAAATGTTCGAAATTAAATGGATTACTTGTATAGTTTCCATTCACGGCTTTCTGATCCACCAACCCCACAACGATTCGATCGGGTATCGCCTGTGGGAAAATGTTATCCCAGTAAAATTCTGTAGATCCTTTAGGAATGGTGTTCATTTTTAATTCATTTCTTGAGATGGTGTACTTCACGGGATTAGATTCTATTTGCTTGCTGTGGTTTAGCAGAACACCTGGATCGACTCGTACTTTGGCCACTTTGTACACGACATCTAATAATTCTAGTTTGTAAGACGGGGAGTCCTGTGCAGACATCACAAGAAACGGTGCACTAGATCTAAAGAGCTTGATGTAGATGTCCACACCATTAATCAGGTATTTATCGATGTCAAAAATATCCTCCATTAGGTTGCCCTCCAGTTCAAATACACGACTTTCCTGTGTAAAACCATAGCGCATGACTAGTCCAGAATTGCCGCCATTATAAGCGTTAGCGTCATCCAACTTTCCTTCGTCCTTGAAAAATAACTGGGACTGTTTTTGGGAAGATATTTCTTCTTTTCCGCCAAATAAAACTGTTTTCAGGTAAGCTTTCCAAGGATAATTGTTTGTGTTAAAGGAAACCAACTTGTTGTTTAAGTAGACATCCATCTGAGAAAACATGCTTTGCAACGGTAAATTGATGATTCCTGTCTTTTCATTAGCTGATAATGTGGTACCATCGGCTTTTAAGATTCTAGCTTTTACATATAATCGACTTCTTTTAAAATCGATGTATTCCGCTCCCGCTCCTGATACCACTATTTCTATGGGAGTGTCTGACGCTCCAATACTGGAAATCGGCCTGGCTTCCGTAAAGTATACCTTCTCCACTGCTACTTGATTAGTCGGGGAAGCAAATAGAGACAGTTCCATGGGTTGTGCTATATCCTTATTCTCACTGCTTAGAAAAGCCATCCTTACTGTTTAAATATGTTCTTGTAACTATCAATCTTAAACGATTTCAATTTTTTTTTCTGCGACTTCTTCCTACCGGATATCTGACGTTTCTTGGGTCTTCTGTTTGTTTTCCTTTTCGTTGCAGTTTTCTTTGTGACAATTCTTTTCTTCACAGAGGTAGTTTTCTTCCTATTCTGAGGTGTTGAGGTCTTCAACTTTTTTGAAGGAATGACAGAGGAGTGTTGTGACTGTCTTTTTATACCTTTCGCGACTTTGACAAAAGGAACTCCTGTTTTGACATCTTTCATGTGCTCCGATTTGGCTCTTTCTTCTACAGCAGCCACTGGTGTCACTTGAGGAACGAGGTTGGTCGTTTCAAACTGTGAATGGGGTCTGATGGGAATGACATTAGATTTTCGCTTTCTCATACCCCTTCCTATTTGTTTTGGTTTATATTTATAAGGGTTGAATTTTTTCTCAGCCATATTTTTGTAAAATGCTTCCCATAGTTTTGGGTCACTGATGTACGTCTTGCTATTCATCATAAAACGTAGGGGAACTTCTTAAAGTGAAGTGTAACGCTCACCGGTCCGTCTAAGAATGACACCAAGTTGCCTTCTCGATCTGTTATATATATGCAGATCTGTTGTAATTGACCGATTTTCACAGGGACGTAGTAGGGTAATTCGTAGATTATGTTGGTTTCCTGTTTTTCACCAAGATACACTCTACGTAGGAGTGGCATGTCCTTGCCACCCACAAAGGTTTCTTCACACATGTCACAGCATATAAACACCTCTTGAGATTTCTTGTTTGAATTCCAGCTTTCTGTCGTAAATTCCGTTAAACCGATCGTCCAATATCCATCCAACTGCACCTGTTTATTTAGTTGAATTCGAAAACAATTTGGTTTATTTTCAAAATATTCCGAGCTGTCAGTAGACCTCAACACCATTCGAAGACTCATTTTGACTGATGATGATTCGTTGAAGAGATCTGTATTTATTTAGATTTTTCAAGGGAATTTTCGGGAATCCAAGAATTGAATTTATTAGGCCATCCCTCCCATTTTACGTAAACTTCTTTTGTTTTACCTTGTTTTCGCTTTCTCAACACCTTTTCGACTCTATATAGAATATCTCCGGACTTTATAACTTTCTGAAGTTCTGATTCATAAAAAGTACCCTCGATTGGGTCATCAGCCAAGTCTTTTAGTTTGTACACCGGTATTTCACCCCTTTTGTATCGCTTTGCAACTTTGAAATGCTCTTCAGTCCATTTCTGTTGATAGTCTCTTTGGAAAGAATGTTTCAGCTGAGAAATACGTACGTCATCTCCTATTTTGTACTTAAACACTCTTTTATTTTTTTTCGTACTCATCGATTCTTTTGATTTTTCCAACTTGGTTGTGTTCACGTTAGGTTTTTTTTTCTTTGTGCTCAAATAAGTAAGAAGTCTTATCACCGTCCCACATAGAATCAATGGTGTCCACTACGACCTTCGAGCGGGGAAATGAGCGACGAATGGGTTTCATTAAACTGTAAGGATCTTCGTTATTTAAAAATTGTCTTATCCTTATTCGTCCAATTTTATACTTTCCATCTTGTTTTACGGCTTGATAAAGTTTTTCGGGTCCTCCAAATGCCCCCGGATTTCCGGGAGTATAGTAGAGTTTTCTCAAATAGTCTGTATACTTTGACATCCTGTACTCAACTGACCAATTTCTCATGCATGCATTCTATTATGTACCAAAGAAATCATAAAACATCATTAAAAGTTTATATATTTTTTTATTATGAATATCATCATGACATTATACATATATACATATATAAAGGTAATAGTCTTTTATTTTATTTACATTAGCAGTACAATTTAATAAACAACACTGTCATTAGGCATCACTATCGATGAACAGCGTGTCTTGTAAGTCACCGACATTACATTCAAGGGACACATCTTCCTGGGGCTCGTAACCAAATGGAGTGCACTCTGGGCAATTTAACAGTCCAAGTTGATTTTGATGGGACTCGTTGAATGCACAAAGCTCAATTTCATTTAATTCGGGAATGCACTGATGCACTTCCTCAACGACCTGCAGCAATCTGGTCAGTTTGTGTTTGTTCAGGGTCACACCTTTTCTTGTTGGAACCGGTTCCAGGGCATCATCTGGTTTCCAAAAGTGTCTTATATCCACCGTAGTATATCCTGGGGTAATCGAGACGTACACGCCACCTCCAATATGCCATTTCATTTCTTCGTCGGATCTGTTTTGCAGATAATTTTGGATGTCTGGAAGAATGGATTCAAACATCAACCATCTGGATAACGGAAACGTTACTCCCTTCTTTGTGGGTACCAGACCATTGTTGGTAAAGTGTCTGATGTGAATATTGACCCTGTCTTTAAAAGACACGGCTGTTAGGAAAAGATCGTTGAAATCATCCAGATTGATTCTATAGAGCTCGTCTTGAGGCATTTGTCGTATTACAGGTAAACTCTTGGATTTGTTTACAACATACTTTTTTTCAACCGTGTTTACAACTAAGGATCGGGCCTTGGCTAACTTCTTTTCGTACTCAGACATGGTATCTTCACTGTCAGTTAGAAGCTTGGATATATCTATTTGGCCGGCTTTCAACAGAGCCATTCGAAGACCTCTGAAAGCTTTTGGTCCTCTCCGGAGAACGATACTAAGTAATTTTCTGTTTTGTTCGTAATCGGTCTTCTCTGTCTCAATCTGTTGTTTCATTTCGTCGGTTATAATGTTTGAGTCATAAAGATGTCTGACAACCGTAGAAGTCTTCATTTTCCTCACCAAAGTCGAGTAGTTCTTTTTTATAAGATTTTGATGTTGTTGCTCCATATCTGTTGAAAACGATGTTATGTCTTGTAAGATCCGTTCAGATCTGATGAAAAATGTTTATGTTCTCTACCGTTTTATAGCAAATTATCATGTAGATTGACACAATGTGTTGCCCCCAGACGGCCCTAGGAGTGGTGCCCCCAGACGGCCCTAGGAGTGGTGCCTCAGACGGTCCTAGGAGTGGTGCCCTTAAAGTGCCCGCAAATGTTTTGGGTTTCTTTTCTATGTAAGGTAACATTACAAGTCCTGAACGTAGACTGAATTAACCGTAGACATAACAGTATTCATAACACTCCCATATTTTTTATTATTTACCACAATTGACCTCAGCCATTTTCATGTCATTTAATTTTAAAAGTAAGATTGGTGACAATAATGTTTCAGCGTGCTCAATTCTCCTTTTAAAATGAGCTCTATCTATAGCGCACTGCATCCAAATTCCTTTCCGTTCTTCATATGGTATTAATATTATTCGTACACGATGGTCAAATTGAACTCTCTTCTGTATATTGATCATCTTCTTAAACACTATGTAATTCATTACGGACAGTACTTTTTAGGCATAGTTTGACGTTTAAGTAGGTATTCCTCTGATCCCCAAGAGTCTACGATATCGTATCCCTCTTTCATTTTTTCTTGAAAATCCGCAATGCATTCTTCCTTTTTATCAAACCACTGCCTCTCTAAAAGTGTCCATTTCTTTGTGTCTCTTCCAATGCAATTCCAAGCTAATACTTTCCACTTGTACTGTGTAGTGTCTTTTTCCATGATCAAACGCGTTATGTTATAACCAATTAAAACATTCCAAGCTTTATAGTCTAGTGGATGAACTACAAATCCACGGTGTCCTCCGAACATCACAAATGTGTTCTGGATTTTAGGATTGATTCGTCCATATGATCTACAGAACTCTTCAAGTAGTGCCACTGCATTTGACTTAATGTTATTCCTTCGTTACTGGGATTCCCGTCGTAAAAACGTCTTATGTCGATCTGTATAGTTTCATTGACACATATTCTAGCATATACTTCATTGGTAAGCGGATATTGATCCACGTATGGACAGGTCTTGTAAATATCATTCTGAAATGTTGGTTTCAGGATACAGTCCAGAGGGTGCGAGTTTTGTTTCTCGTGTAAAAGGCTAACAACTATGGACAGTGAGATAATAAGTGAAATTCCCATTAACGTGGGGACCCCAATTGCTAAAGCTTTCTTGATCATTTCTTTACTTTTGTTACTGTATTCGTACTCCAACAGACCCTCAATCGCCCTCCGATCAGCCATCCTCCCGGTATAATCAAATAGTGTGTTTTGAAAACTTGAGTTAATTTGATTTAATATAACTAAGCATGGTGCCCCGAGACGACCCTAAGAGTGGTGCCCTCAAACGGCCCTCAACAGTGGTGCCCTCAGACGGCCCTCAACAGTGGTGCCCTCCGGTCCTCTCAAGGGCGGTGCCCTCAGACGGCCCTCAACAGTGGTGCCCTCAGACGGCCCTCTCAAGGGTGACCATAAAGTGCCCTCAGACTATCCCCCTTACTACTAATTAGTTATTTTTAAGATTTGCGCAGTAAGGAATGTTACAAAGCTGTCGGAATTGCTCATACGTAAAGAGAAGAATGAGCAAGTGATACAACACTTCTTTCTTCTTAGATATTTTATTTATTATTTTATATATATATATATTTTATTCTTTTTTTAACTTTTTTATTGCCATTGTTAATGCTGTATTCCATGTCACTGCGGATTTAACAATATTAGCTGAATACAATTTTCATAGATTTCGTTAGTGAGTTTATTCACGAACTTATTTTTTTTATTGAAGTGCTGTTTTTGAAACGAATAAATTGTATTGCTGTGATAATTATCTACGAATTAACATATTTTGAAATTTTGATATCCATTAAATTCCCAAAAATGGATGCCCACGATTATTGATGAAGCCATATTATATAAGGACGCTATTGTTATCGTTTTAGCACTAACCAGTGCCACAGCAAATTATTTTTTTTTTCATCACAAATACATGGAAGCTGTATCTCCATACAGCAATTTGACAGAGGCGGTGATAATTTCTGTAGAACAGAATGTAACAACAATCTAACATGCAATGTAATTCTATGGATAGAACCGGCTGCTTCCTCCGTAGTTGCAACACATACATTTGTATCACAATGTCCTAGGGTTTAAGTTGTATATCTGCAAGTAAACGTACGCTGTCAAAAAAGATGTATTTGAATGCATGTATATCTCAAATATGAGTGTCTACATTTGAAAATAAAAGAAATGATATCTGTATCAAACGATAGAATAGAAAATATGTTAAAACAATTGGTTTTAACATATCAGAAGTAGTTGTAACATTGTAACAAATTTGAATGACGTCTAAACGCAAATTAAAACCATAATTAAAATTGTACTATTTTGCACATCTTGCCTATCAAGAATTTTAAATAATATCATCTTAACTTTACAATTCCGTATATGAAGATAGATTTTTGTTTCGCTTGTAGGAAACAGAGGATAAGGACGAGACAATGACTTCAGACTTGACCTAATGTAATAGTTCTTACTTAATATCAATCACACCTTCTGAAGAAGCAGACATACCAAATACTGTGGAATCATAATTCGTGGTGGCTCAATTTTCGTGGTATTCGTGGGTAGCCCTCAACCACGAATTTACATCCTCAACGAAAACAAATTTAGAAAGAGTTATCTTTCTTTCTGAAACTGAAAACCGACGAATCCACGAAATTAAATCCCCACGAATGAACAAAAAAACCTTCCATCCACGAAAATTGACCTCCACGAAATTAAATGATTCCACAGTATATATTCTTCAATGACTTTTATTTGTCTTTATTTTAATTTTGATGATTTTCTACAAAAATGACATTTAAAAAAATCTAACTAGTTGTAATTTCAACTCCGTTTATCGTACGATAATTTTTTTTTTATATCATAGATTATTTTATTGTATGCTTTCATTTTTCTAATTTGATATCATTAAATACTTGATATCAAAGCATTAATTTATGCAAACTACTTGAATTCTTTGTGGCACAAGTTTCATCTTCCTGTGTTTTCGAATAATGGCACTTGTTTACGTTATTATCGGACAACCCTCTTAACCTTAATCAATACAACGAATACATCCATATTTTCTTTTTCTTCTACGTCTTAGTGTATGAATGAATGCATTGTCGACGCATGACCTAAAAATACATCTTTATTGACAATTTTTCATTGTAATGGCACGCAGTAAACAAACTTATCAGCTACTTAGACACTTGATAATCTGGAAAAATTAGGATTTCTTTTCCCCTTTTCTAAGACATAAAATGTTTGTAATTCAATATCAATTCTATCGTTAGTTATCCCATTTCTTTGGGAAATTTCACAAGCCGAAACCGGAAGAGTCTGGTACACGCGCAGCTGGTAGAATTATTGTGCACTTTAATTTAGAAGCTGATCGGAAAAGTTTTACAAGCGTATGTTGCAACGTTGCATTAGTATTTGAGTACGGTGGGATGATCTTATAATAAACAAAACATCACGGTATATTCTCAGTAAATCCGTCAGAAACTTGTTCAATCAAACGAAAGATTTTGACTATGTCGCACGCGGTAATTTGTGCATTTATATTCATTTCAACGATCGACAATTTGTTTTATAAGTACATATAAATACGATATTTTTTAGATCATCAGAAAAACTCTGTTGAGAGCACTTTTATACCCCGTGTATATAGACATGTATACACAAGCAAGAGTCTTTCCATCGGGGCTTCGCACCTCTTTCAATATAGGCTCCACCCCCACATGAACTTACCTGAGGTAAACGGACCGGTTAAAAACCTCGGCCTTTAAAACAACATTTTAATTAAAACTAAGAAAATAATACATATTAATACATATTAAATTACAACTAACTTGGCTAAGAAAAAGAAATCAATATAATGTTTTAAAAGATAGGAGTTAGATTTATTCATTGTGGCAACATATTTCTTTTTCCATATATTGATAAAAATATGAATAAGTAAAATTATTATTGAATAATTGTCATAGCCTTTAATAAAGATTACATTTTAAAGCAACGACCTGCGCCCCCTAAAATGAATGCCAAGATAAAACTCAGCAAGTTTGTCATATATTTTTAGTTAGAATTAGTAAATCAAGTTTTAATTACAGAAGAGAAATTCTAAGAAAAATATAATACGTTTGCATAGAAAACAAGCAGGTAGCAATTAACTTTTGCAAACAACATCAGCTGGCAAAGAGTATAGCTTCTGAAGTATTAGATATGCATTTTCGACGTCTACATTAGCATCACTGTTTAGCACGCCTTCGCGAATCATTAATGTTTCATGTTCTACATTACTTATACATGCTACAATATCTTTTAAATTTTGAAAAAAAAATTCTTTTCCAATATGCACATAGGAAATGCGGGACACCTTTGGTTAAGATAAAACAAACTAATAATGACGGAAATTATACGCTTAGTTGGTTTAAAAACATAAATATGATGATCTTATTTTATTTTAAAATTACACTAAATAATATCAGCAACACACGATTAGGCTTTCATTTTGAATTTTATATCAATTCCGAAATTATCATATAACTAATCAGTTTTAAGTTAATGATGCAGTATTTCTAAATTAGCTGCTTTTTATTGATTTTTCTAACAGTCAATATAATGCTGAATTAAGCAAACTTTAAAGTTTAGTTACTTGTGATGAAGATTTGAATATAAAATCAATCATGACAGAGCGAATGTTAAACTTATCGAAGGATAGAGTCGTCTTTGTAAAGTGAGTTGGTCTGTGCATTGTTAATCATTTACTACATATCTTTTTTTTCTCTGCTTTTTATGATGACTGGATTGCGAGCTCTAGTGGTCTGCTGATTTTAACATAAGATATGAATTAAACTGTGATTGATTTGCTAAAGGTAGGTTTAAATGTTTAAAGTAGTTTTCAATTTTGTGGTTCATCAATGTTGACATGAAATTATCGGTTGTAAAGCATAAATAAAATTTACCCAAAACTGTGTGAGTGTGTTTCCATGAGTTGTGTGTTAGTCAAATGCAGAAATATAATAATACAATAATACAATAATACGTATGATAATGTTATCAGACATGTAAAATAAATAAATACACGAATGATAGTATTACAATGTTAATGTACACCATTTTTATTCATGTATGGTTGACGGTTTGTTATTGTCATTTTTTTCATTATTAGGTTTTCTTTCAATAATCTTCATTAACAATCATATCACATACTACTTTTAATTATAACCCGTTTGTTTTTACAGAATTAGATAAGAAGTTGGCAAAACTTCTCAGCATCTGTAGAAAAAGCTGGAGAATATTTTTTTTTTAAAATTCGCATTACAATTAGGTTAACCAATGTGCATACACTAATTCCATACATAATATACATTTCTATAGAACAACATTACAAACTATTACAGAAATATTGATTGAAAATATATAAAGTAGGTGAAAAAACCAAGTTCATACTCTTTGAAAGCTATGCTATTTTTATTAATTGATTTTTTAATTATTTTGTTTTTGTTTTTTTGTTTTAGATGCATTTAGGTTTCCAATACTATGTCCTTGGATTTGCAATTAAGGGTAAGCTAAACAATAGTCCTAAAATGAGTAGAGCAACAAAACAAAACAATTTTTTATATTCATACTACATGTATGCTGTAATATCTGTATTACGTTTAAACATTTCATAGTGCTGATATCGCATGCCGATCATGATCATCCCTTCGAAATTAATACTTATCACTTTTTTTCATAAAAAATAAAATGCGGCTGTACCCAAAAATATGTTATTTAGGAATAAACCATAAATATTTGTTATTTATGAAACAGTTATTTTCACGTTTCAGTGTCATTTGTTGGAGGAAGTTACATTATTCATGGAAACTACAAAGCTACTATCAATCCCTACATCACTCTAAGCGGAGCCAATAGCTTCTGTAAATCACATTGTGACAATGATATTCACTGTAACGGATACTCAATTGACCTGTCTAACAATGGATGCTATCTCAGTAGTTGCACTAATTATATCAGTGTCCCGTCATGCTCTTCGTGCTATTTTGCGAGTAAAAGTCTAATAACTAGTCCGGATATGTGTCTTACATCTACAACAACGACGCCAACAACAACGACGCCAACAACAACGATGTCTACGACAACACTGATACCTACAGTACCAACGACGCCTACCACAACAACGACGCCTACCACAACAACGACGCCTACCGCAACAACGCCGCCCACGGCAACAACGCCTACAACAACAATGACGACTACTACGATATCGATGCCTGCAACTAATGACGTCACACAGATTGTAACAAATACCACATCATGTATCTGCATTTGCACAGAGGTAAACCAAACTCTGGAAGAATCAATAGAAAACAGAAGACGAGAATTAACCGTGAACCAACAAGGACTTTCATCAACCACAAGGAAGCTCACTTCCGCCCCAGATATCCGTTTGACGTCGAAAGTAATTGGTAATTTTGCTATAATAATTTTAATTGCGCTTGGATTGTTTTTCATTCTCGGGGATATCATTTCTGTATTTCGTTTTATTATTACAAAAAATCAAATGAACAAAGACACATCTTTAAAATCTATGTAATGTAATTTTGTTTCAGAATTTAAATATAATTTTTGATGAAACATATTTTCTTCAATGAATTACTTTTTGATGCAATTGATGTTTTCTGTAAAATCAATAGCTTATTCAAGATATAGTTTTGTGGGGTTTTGTGTGTTAATCATAGATTTAATCAATAAATAATCATTTTAAAAAAGATACATAGGTTCGCCAATATTCATTTGGCCTTCAATGCATTTAAGTTAGATAGTTCATCTATTAAACTTTCACATCTAATATTTACTTGTAAGTGAGTCGCTACTAAAGTATTACCACTCTAAATGTACTTGAATAAGCGTTAAACAAAGCCAGAGAAAAAAAATGAATATAGTTCTTTGATTTTTTTTTTAAAAGTTTAAAATATGAACTATCTAACGTCTAATGCACTGAAGGACTAATCGATATTCAAGATTGAAAATACGACATTAGAAATACGACATTCGAGATCCGAGATCCGAAATTCACGATTCAGTATCTAAATGCACAGATCACATTTTTTTATTTGAAAGTCTTTATCATAATGACACTAAACTGTAATTATCATCCGTGCATAATGTTTCATACAACAATGTATTTTATCTGTGGATTAATTATCAACTGTATGATTTTTTCATGCAGAATACATATTTGATTAATAAAAAAATACTGTGTGATTGATGAACTAAGGTGTGTTCCTCTTTTGATACGTTTAAACTTAATTCGTTCCGATTTTGTAAAAATGTGATTCGAGCCAAACAAAACAACAAGTACATCTTATTAAAAAAGTAGGATTTCTCAAAAATCTAAACTTAACTTTAGAAGAAACACTCTTTAAAATATGTTAGCCATCTGATATTGATTTCTTAGAAAAAGTCCAATTATGTGCGGCAAGAAATATTACCGGCATTTGTATACTAGCTTCTAGAAAATATTTATATTTAGAAACCGGCTTAGAACAATTGTCTTCTAGACGATCAACTGCTAAACCAGTTATCATGTACAAGGTTCATAAACACGAAGCAATACCCAGTAAAAAAATCAATATGTCTACATAAAATCTTCAAAATGGGGATAACTATACACTACCATAGAAAGATTTGAATTTACAAAGAGTCGTTTACACCAGACGCTGTTTTTATGTGAAATTATCTTAGTACATGAATTGAATTAAGGCAGGCTACTTCAATAAAGTGTTGTAACAATATCAAAAATTTAAACCAATTATTAAAGTATGATCATTATAGACGCAATATTGTTATTGTTGGATAAATCACTAAAGTAAAAAGAGTTTACTTTTATTGATACACACCTTCTAATTTAGGGTGATGCTTTTTAAACCTACTGAATTAATTAACTGGTTTTTTTAACAATTTCCGTAGTATTTGTGGGAAGCCCTCTCCCACGAATTAACACCCTCGATGTGAAACAAATTTTGAAAGAGTTAGTCATTTTACTGAAACTGAAACCGACACATCAACGAAATTGCATATCTACGAATGAGCAAAAACCCCACAATCCACGAAAATTGGCCCCCACGAAATTAAATGATTCGACAGTATACCCGACATACAGTAGCTGTGTTACCTTGTTCATAACGAATTTAATTTAATAACTTATTTTAATGTTCTTCCATTTTGAAGCTCTTTGCTAAATCAAATTTAATGTATGGAGTAGATTATGTAGAATGCGGATGAAGTTGAACAGTTTTGTTGGGTCAGCATTGATTTAAGGGGCACTGGGCGACTTCATATCTTAAATCTTGTTTAGGGGGGGGGGATATATCAATTTCTCTTGCGTTTACCACAAGTTAAAAACGTCGCCAGTCACGATAAAGATTAGTACTTGAAAATGAAAACATCAACCGATAAAATGAGTATACAATTACAGTTAGATAATTATGATATTTCGTTTTGTTCATTTCAAAGAATAGCTATTCACTAAACGCTCACGATTTTTTGTTTAGCGTTCAGGCACCAATCACTCTTAGCGTTAGCTAAATGTCCACTCACCGGTTGCTAACTATTCAAGTGGGAAAAAAAGGAAGTTTCAGGAACTGTTCATTTTAAGGTCAATCATTTGGCAAAGTTTGGCCGTTCAATCACTAACCGTTTTCTGAGATCTCGCGCGGACAAAATCGAAGACGAAACATTTCAATGTTATAGCTCATATAATTTAACAACAGATAAAACTCTTTAATTGAAAAGGATTGCTAAAGTGCCGTAGATAGAATCCAAAAAAACAAAAAAAAAACAAGTAAAATTCATCAAACAAGCAAAACTTTAAGTAAGCCGAACATTTTATTTTTCCACTTAATTATTTGACGTCCTGAAGTGAGGTGTGACCATTTTATTATCCCTGTGCATTTAACAAATCATATACATGTATATCATATCTAAAAAGTTAAATATTCTATCGCAAACCTTTTAACAAATCAATCACATTTAAAAAAAAAACAAAAATCCGAAATTGTTGACGACAGGAATTGACGTCATTAATACGAAGATACTTTTACATAACTCTACCACCTTTCTATTATCTCTAAAATTTTCAAGAACATTCACCCACGCATTCATAAGATATTGCATGTAAAAGGAGAAGTAGAACAGAAAGAATAAAAAAAAACCTGAACGAAAATAATAAGGTTTTCCGTTAGGTCGTGTATTCGATGGCGAGTAACACCACAAAGGGGAATTAAAAACACATGCCATGCAATAGGTCAATTACATGACACAGATAAGAAGGTAAAAAGCCTATTTTTTAGAACTCTAACAACATAAACAGCATGCGTCACTGACAAAAAAGTAAAGTGAACCGTTGGTCTAGTATGCGCATGCGTACGATTAAGGTATATAAACTTTTATATTATTTCCTTACTATCAGAAAACGAACAAGGATTCACAGTAGTAGCAAGGACTTTGTTTCAATTGTTCTGGTAATTTTAGGAAAATTAAGGTTTGTATTAGGGATTGTAAAGACAGGAAGATATCGGTTATAGAACATAGTCAGGTTGTTATAATTACCTTTCGTTGATTATTATTATCATTTCTTTTTTGCTGTTGCTTTTTTTAATATTGCTCGAATATTTACATAATTAACACCAAATAACAACTTTTAATTGTCCACCATGCTTACTTAGATAACAATACTGTCCAATGGTCTCATATATTTTACTCAAGAATCTTGGAATACTTCATGTGCCTGAATCATTCATAGGTTTATCTTTAGTGGCAGGATGCATTACTTGAACAAAAAAGTTGCTACCTTTGCTCTTATCGTTGACCTGAACAACAATTACGTCTTTTTTTTATTTACTTTTAATTGAACAGTCACTGATGCCTACTGCCCTAAAATATTTAACTTAGATAATCTGGTTTGTCTTATTTTTTTTTTCTTTAAACAGTGGGATGTATACAGATATTGGTTTTTTTCGTTGTGATTACACAGATATCAGATCAAAAGACAACAGAATGTTGTCTTTATTTCATGTATTATCTCCCTGAGTGATGTCAATTTCACAATGCCAATCTCCGGTGACATCCAGAAAGAATTGACCTGTTGGAAAAATATTTGTCAAAATGTTTTTCAAAAATTTTGACCACATGTATTAATATCAAACATAGCTTTCCTACTATATAAATTCTTATTACAATATTTATATATCGTTTAATAAACAACTCGAGACGACTTTAAAAATTTAATGTTATTTAGTTTGCCATCGATATTAAGGTAAAGAAATGGGTAAAATAATACTTAATTCAAAGTATCAGAGTTCAATTTATACTCAAACTAGAAACTACTTGAATGAGGAAATTAAAAGAAGAAATGTACCTTAATCTTTTTTTCGTATACTGTAAAGGCAATCTAATTAAAATTAGACTTGTAATTCTGCTACTCTACGATACGCTATACAAGCGTATCGTAGAGGAGCGGAATTACAAGTCTAATTTTAATTAAATTGACTGTAAAGGTAATACATTTGGCCGTGTATTCTATTTGGCGCTTTTGGCGGAATGGAGCTTCCGCTAAATCAAGCACATCGCTAAATGCCATGCATATATGTATAAGGAATAGTCATATTTAGGAATACGGTAATTCAAATCCACGCCAACTTTTTTCCAAAACTAATTTCCGACAAATATCGTACACGCCAAATATAATACATTTACAGTATTCCAATCCATTATTTGTATTTTTTTATTATTTCAAAAGACATTTAAAAAAAAACTTTGCGTAAATATTATAAGTATTATTCTAAGTATTATTCTTAGAAAATGTTATTGTATCTGTTAGTAAGGAATTAATTTTACAATAAAACGTTATTTTTTAACCAAGTACGTAACTCATACCGGCATTGTGACATTGATGTTTATATTTTACAGATGTGTTTTGTTCTTATTGGTTCATTTAAGCATTGAATGCTTATTTTTGGGTGTCGTCGGTACTATAACACACCAATGCGGTGAAGACAAATTGAATACCGCGCTTTAGCGCGGTATGATAATTTGTCTGCACCGCATTGGGGTCATAGGACCGAAGACATCCAAAAAAAAAAAGCATTCAATGCTTATATTTATATGCACGCTGAAGTTTTTATGTATGAAGTATGTGTACCATTATATACGCTCTCAGTCAGGGATATGAAACAAACATGGAAAGCCATATTAACGTTCTTTTAGTACGCTTCCGCGGCTAAGATTATAGTGCCAGAAACTTTGTAGAGAAAAATATATTTAATTAAGTAGTAGATATAATTTAATGATATCAAATTGGTTATGTAAGGTTGAACGTTTCATTTAATCTTGCAAAAATTATATACTCAAAACACGTGGTGACGTTTATATTATAAGAATAGGTTCAGTGTATTCATAGGAAATTGAAGGTCGCAGATTTCCATTGCAAACATAAGGGAAAAATGTACACTGAATGTAAATATATATTGTTATTAGGGGCGCAAAAATTAAGTAAATACCATTAATATAACATTATACTGTTAAAACAAGAAATGAAACAGACATGTATAGTAAACTTTATTAATTAGAATTATAATGACGTCAAAGAAATGCGATAAAAATAATATGTTTACCAAACGTAAGACACATTTGACGAGGAAATAAATTATGCTACATAATATTAACATTTATACATGTACCAAATTTATTCATATTTTTTTTTTAAAATCTCACTCATGTGTCTTATTTTTAGCAGACCATTGCCCTAGTTATTCCTGTTATACTGATCATCAACATAAAAAGAAGGCATGGTCCTACTACAGTTATCTTGATAAAGACAGAGGCAGTGTCAAACGGAGAGCGACAGTTATGTCGGATGTAATAGATATTCCACGTACATCGATTGCAACGGTTGCTATCTCAGAATGGTAACAAATATACGGATCCAGTGTTTGATTCTCATTGCTTTGTAAAATGATCCGAACTATCAATGTTTTCTGTCCGCCTGTTAGCACAATGACAATTACAACCACTTTGGCACAGGCACGCTCCACCATTGTGGAACATCGTTCGACAATGTTACATCATACCATTGAGTTACATCCCACAACTATAAATCAACCTACCACTGTGAGAGGGTTCACCACCATTATATCGTCTTTAAAAATCCGTTACAACTAATGATACAACGCAGATTACAATAAACAGCAATAATCAGCTCATTGTGCATCTGTGTCTGCAAATACGCGAACCAAACTTTTAAACAATCAATAGAAAAGAGAAGAAGACAATTGATTTTAAACAAAACTGAGCTTTCTTCTAAAATAAGGAGGCGCACGTCTGTCCCAGATTATCGAAAGGCATCGATAGGTAGACCATAGTTTGAAGTTGTGCACTATATAGTTGTTTTGCATCAGTGGCGCCATTTCTTGGAGCTCGCTTAGGCACGAAAATGGGGTACAGATTTTGAATCAAAATTTTCACACGTTTTGATCTGTACCTTTTTATCAGTTGATATTTTGTTAAGACATATATAACAAAAGTGGTAGAAAATCAAAAGTTCTATCCAACCAAATCAAGAAAAAGGGGCTGGCCCATTTAATTAGGGGCCAAGAGACTCGTAAAGTCTATTACAAATAACTTGAAAACGATAAATATTTTGTTATGCATTATAGAAGCAAAGTTGTTGATTGTAACAATATCTATTTGAAAAACTCATCGCCACGCCCATTTATGAAGTAATTAGGGATTTTTAGGGGCTAAAATTCTCAAACTTTGACACAATATATCTAGAGAACGAGACATATTCTGTTAAGCATTGTAGAAGAGAAAATGCTTGTATTGATCATTTAAATCGATTCCACTAATCAAAACACCAATAGCTGTCCCCATTAGGGATCTACAGGGCTGGTCCCTAAAATATTCAATCATTTGTATCTTAAAAATGAACAAGAATTTAAGATGTGTGTAAGAACAAAAAATGTTACAGTCAGTTCAAGCATATCTTTTACAACATACACCATAGCATAGCATAGAAATCTCATAGCATAGCATTGCAATCTCATAGCATAGCATTGGAATCTCATACTATAGCATACAATCTCATAGAATCTTATTCGTCATATCATACCATAGCATACCATAGCATAGCATACAACATAATTTGAACTCGTGTTTAAATGTTCTTATTTAGAAGAATAAATGCTCACATTGCAGATTAGTGGTTAACTTTGGCTTTTTATCATTTTACTTCCAAATGTGTAGAACTCTTCTGTGTATGGAGGCGTTATTGTTCAAATCTCATAGCATACCATAGCATAGCATTCCATATCATTAAGCCCTCCATTTCAATTTCTCATAGCATAGCATACAGATCTTATAGCATTGCATTGAAATCTCATAGCATATGATTAAAATCGCATACATAGCATAGCATTAAATTGTAAAAGATATGCATGAAATGACTGTAGTATTTGTAAGATCTTTGGTATGAAATGACCAAAAGAAGGCTGACTTTTTTAATTAGGGGCCAATAGACTCGTAAAGTCTATTACAAATAACTTTAAAAAGATAAAGATTTTGTAATGTATTATAGAAACAAGGTTGTTAATCATAACAATTATTGTTTGACAAATTCATCGCCACACCCATTTATGACGAAATTAGGCAAAAAGTCCTTAAACTTTGACGCAATATATCTAAAAAAGGAGACATATTTTGTTAAGCATTGTAGAAGAGAAATTGTCTGCATTGATGATTCTAATCGATTCCACTAATTAAAACACCTATGTCTTTCCCCATTTAGGATCTACAGGGGTTGCCCCTAAAATATTCAATCATTTGTATCTAAAGTTTTATCGATAATTCATCATATCATTTTAAAAAATGGAACGGAAGACCCACTCGTTACTTGTAACGAAATCGTATCTAGTTATTATTATTTTTTTTCCACAAATTTTGTGCACGCGATTTCTCGAAAACTATTCGGCCGATTTCGACCATTTTTTCACAGATGATTGCCAGTGGTCATAATTCTAAAAGTTTTTTGAATTTTTGAAATCGTCACTTCCGGTTCCGATTTACGGCCGATTTTGTAAGTTTTTACGGCCAATTTTGTGCAGACATAAACTCAGAGACTACCAGAGATATAAATATGAAATTTTCAGGATAGGTAGACCATAGTAAGAAGATGTGCAGAATGTAGTTTTTTTGCGCCAGTGGCGCCATTTCTTGGTGCTCGCCTAGGCACGAAAATTGGGTACGAATTTCGAATCAAAATTATCACACGTTTTGGTCTATATCTTTTTATCAGTTGATATTTTGTTATGACATATATGATAATAGTGGTAGAGTAAAAAAAAGTGCATTCCAACAAAATCAAGAAAAAGGGGCTGGCCCCTTTAATTAGGGGCCAAGATACTCGTAAAATCTATTACAAATAACTTCAAAACGGTAAAGATTCTGTAATGCATTATAGAAGCAAAGTTGGTGAACGTAACAATATCTATCGGGAAAAATTATTGCCACGCCCATTTAACACGTATTTAGGAATTTTTAGGGGCTAAAATACTAAAAAACTTTGACGCAATATATCTAGAGAAGGAGACATATTTTCTTAAGTATTGTAGAAGAGAAAATGTCTGAATTAATGATTATAATCGATTCCTCTTATCAAAACACCAATGTCTGTCCCATTAAGGATCTACAGGGCTGGCCCCTAAAATATTCAATCATTTGTATCTCAAAAATGACCAACAATTTTAGATAGGTGTAAGAACAAAAAATGTTAGTATTCGTGATACCTTTTCAACGATATCAAGAAAAAGGGGCTGGCCCCTTCAATTAGGGGCCAAGACACTCGTAAACTCTATTACAAATAATTTAAAAACAATCAAGATTTTGTAATGCATTATAGAAGCAAAGTTGTTGATCGTAACAATATATATTAGAAAAAATCATTGCCACACCCAATTATGACGTAATTAGGGTTTTTTAGGGGCCAAAGTACTTACACTTTGATGCGATATATCTAGAAAAGGAGACATATTTTGTTAAGCATTGTAGAAGAGAAAATGTCTGTATTAATGATTATAATCGATTCCACTTATCAAAACACCAATGTCTGTCCCCGTTAAGGATCTACAGGGCTGGCCCCTAAAATATTCAATCATTTGTATCTCAAAAATGACAACAATTTTAGATAGGTTTAAGAACAAAAAATGTTAGTATCCGTGAGACCTTTTCAACAAAATCAAGAAAAAGGGGCTGGCCCCTTTAATAAGAGGCCAAGACACTTGTAAACTCTATTACAAATTATTCAAAAACAATCAAGATTCTGTAATGCATTATAGAAGCAAAGTTGTTGATCATAACAATACCAGAATGTAAAACTATTTACCACACTCATTCATGACGTATTTTGGGATATTAGGGAACTAAAATCTTAAATTTTTAATGTGCTGTAGGTGAAAAAGGAAAACACTTTCTTAAGCATTGTAAATGATATTGACAATCATATACATTATGTGAAAGGGAGAGGTTGAGGGGGAATTTTGAGTTTAAAAAATTGAACGGAAGACCTACTCGTTACTCGTAACGAGATCGTATCTAGTGTTGTAACTATTATCATCCAAAGTCAGGAAGGCATAAGCCCCCCCCCCCCCCCCCCCAGCGTAATATTTTTGCTGCATCACAATTTAATTTTAGCATCTCTTCAATTACTAGTATAAGCGACACCTTGATTAATAGGCAAACATGTTTATTTTCTCTTTCCGTAGTAAGTGAATTGTGTACGGGTCGGATAAATGAAAAAAAATATTTTTATTATTCAGTAGTTGAAAATACGCAATTTATTTTTGAATCATGTTTAATGTATGAAGATGAATGAGCATGCAGCCCAAAACATGAATACAAAATTTTCTTTTTTAAAACAAACTTATGAGCTATTAAAGCTGTTTTTACTGATTATACACTCAATTGGAACTTGTTGCACGAAAACGTCACTCCATGGAAAACGAACTCCATTAGTTGTCATCGTATAATGGCTGCCTTTACATTCAAGTGAACATTTTTTACTGATCGTATAGTTTTCTTATACAATTATATTTGTTAAAATTAACGTCCTAAACAATGTCAAGTGCTAAACGCAATGTACTGAGTTAAATCTTTAAAGCAGAATTAGTTTACTGAATTATTTTAATTGTGCTTTACACACGTGCTCTTCGAGAAAATTCGGACGACATTTCCGTATAAAATCGCTTCGTATGATCATTAAAACAATAAGATATTCAAACTATGACGAATTCTGACTAATTATTTATATCTTGTGTAATATTTGCTTCCTGTGTATAGTGATTAGCAGCGTTCACGATCGCAGGTAGACTTCCAGCCCCGGAGGCATTCACACCTCTAGAAATTAAGCCCCGTCCTCACCTGAGATTTACCACCCGGTAAAAATGTCTTTAATGCCTTTAAAACGATCTTTCGTTTTTTCTTCTGTCTTTTTTTTCTTCATTTACTGAAACCAGTATTTTAGTATATTGTATCATAGCAAACAAGATAATTTCAAATCAACTATAAAACCTCTCTCTCTCTCTCTCTCTCTCTCTCTCTCTCTCTCTCTCTCTCTCTAATCATACTAACGTACGAATATTTTAGTATTTAAATAAAGTTCTACCGGCAGCATGAAGTAATGTTGACTGCGGCTTGGCATTAAACAAATTAAATTATGTATATATTTTTAGTTACGGGATAATGTCACTGGATTCAAATGATTTGACGTTTGTTATTCAATGATTGTCTTAAAAATTCTTAAAGATTGAAGTCAACGCTAAAAAGTATTTTCTTTTTATATCGACGGTGTACTGTCTCCTTCTTTGTGTATGTCTACAGATAAAAATCTTTTGTCTGTCTGGGAACAACGAAACACACGGAACTAACAGAAAGGCTCAGACTATACACACGCCCGGGTGACTGAGTCAAGGTGTGAAAACTGACCACCTGTGTATATGTGTTGGGGCTTAGGAAGTTTTACTTTTGATTAAAAAAAAGCATTACGGTTGCCGGGTGCACTGGAATCATAATTAAAATCTTTCTTAAACGATTATTATTTACTTGCATGTAGACTACTTGCATGTAATGTTTGCACAAAAGTGGGATTTATTATATCTATTTAATAGTGATTACACATCGAGGTCAAGATTTAAAAAAAATGCATTAATTTTATTAACCGATTGCTTAACATGAATCGTTTCGACATAACACAGTACTGCAAGAGGTATCAAGTGGATTCGGGGGAAAAGGGGGGGGGGGGTATTATCCATATTATGGGTTTTTTTTCGACTTAAAGTTTGCAGATACTTTACTAAAACCCGGGAATTAGTTGGCAAAGATAAACTTAAGACATAAAGAAAAATAATCGATATGTAAAGCACATTAATAGACAATCAATTTCTTTATATCCCAATCGATTTCTGATTAATGGATCTCTCTCTCTCTCTCTCTCTCTCTCTCTCTCTCTCTCTCTCTCTCATTATACAAAAATAGTGTGTAGCGTAGGGCATTTTATATATCTTATTTCTATAACATTTAAAAGTAAATCATAGTTTAAGAAAACTGTACAGCTACGCATATTACAACATGTTACAACCTTCTTTGATTTAAATCCTTCCTTTTATTTCTTGCTGAAATTAATGATACAGTTAATTACCGCTTAATATGTCACTGATTATATGTATTCTGCAGTAGGTGTTATTTTGTGAAATTAAAACCCGACATTTGCAATGTAATTTTAAATATTTCAATCAGAAGAAATCATTTAACAAATGAGCTAGAAACTCGCACGCTATCTTCAAAATGTACCTGTGTAGTCAAGCGGGCAGTCATGATATTTGGACATGTGTACACAAAAAACAAGCATGGATATATTTTGTGGATTCTGTGTTTAATTGACTGTTTTTATAGTGGCTAAAACACAGCTCATGAGACACAGAGAATTAACAACCCGATCATTTAAACGAGGGCTTGTCATATATCATCAATAAGAAATGATTATGTAACCCTGCTGGTTAGGGAGGGGGGGGGGAGGTATTTTCCAATGACTGGCAGAATAAACATAATGACATGTACTTTTTTAATAATCAGATTCAACATGTAAAATTCAAAACGTTCACCTTATAGCTAGGGAAATTATCATAATTTTGCGATCGTAACATTCAATAACAATAGACATTAATAAATAAAACGTATTAAATAAATTTAACGACCTGTTGCATTATTCTGTCAAGTTATCTGAATACATAATGATAATGCTATAAACAGAATAATAAAAATAAATATCGAAGAAAAAAAATATACTGAAGATTTAAATATCTGATTTTTATCTCAAATTAATAGTACAGTGGCGTACAGAGGGGTACAGTGCTGGTCAGTGCCCGGTACAGTGGCGTACAGTGGGGTACAGTGCTGGTCAGTGCCCTGTACAGTGGCATACAGTGGGGTACAGTGGAAGTCAGTAGGACTGTACAGTGGCGTACAGTGGGATACAGTGCTGTTCAGTAGAAATGTACAGTGGGGTACAGTGGGGTACAGTGGAAGTCAGTGAAATGTACAGTGAGGTACAGTCAATGTACAGTGAATGTCAGACAATGTCAGTCAATTTTGGGGAATATCAGTGGATTTTGAATTCAGTAGTGCTTGTTATCGTTACTCATCTGAAACCATACGAGATAAAAACTTTGGACTTTTACCAATGTCTTTTAAACACTAAGAGGTTCTATTATCTAGCATACCTGAGCGATCTGAAGCCTCCCTTCTAGCATTTATTGCCCCTGGAAGTATTTTAATGTTCATAAAATCAATTCCATTTTTTTTACAATTCGTTGCAGAGACTTCGAACCAATTGGTATGGCAGCGTCGATATTGGCCGATCAAAATGACATAAAGGTCTAAAGTAAAGATCATTTAAAAATCTGTTTTTGAAGGATTCTTCATATACTGTACCTTTTGATAAGGGTGGTATAGAAAAGCTTTCTTATGGATGTAGTAGGACCTATAGAGAGATTGTATAGCTCCTTAGCCCCTTCCTTGAAATAGTTACATAGTTATTGTCTCTATTGTATAAAATACTTGCTATTGCTTCATCTATAAAACCATAAAAGAAAGAGACTTGGGACTTTGTCCAATGTCTTCAGTGAATTTAGAGGGTTTTTCAATCGTTCACACCGAAAGAATATGAGTCCAATTTGTAGCAGTCGATAATTCTGAAAGTATTTAAATGTTCATGAAATTACGTTTTTACTATTAATAGTACAGACGTCTGACCACTTGGGATAGGGATATCTACCTCGGCTAATTAAAAAAAACAAAAACATAAACATTAAGGTCAAGGCTATTTAAAATTATGTGTATTAGTGTAATGACTTTGTATATCTCTTTTGTTCAAGAGGAGAAATATTTTTTTTTCTCATGGACGTAGTTAGACTTTTTATGACATTGCAAAACACAGGTGACTCTCGATAGCTCGAAGTTCATGAAACCAATGAAAAACTTTGTGGGATCAAGAGTTCGAGTTTTCAAGGGTTCAGAGTTTAAAGGGTTGACCAACGGGTTATATATTTAGTCTTTACAGATATTATGTTTAAGCTATTAATTTTAATGCTCAGCTTACTCGGGTGCTTTAACAACTTTTTTCTTTGATTTAATATACAGATATGGATGTTTAAAAAAATCAATAGAAACAATATTAAAAAAGTCATGATATTTATTTCATGCATCACAATATGGCTAAATTGCTCAGCTCTACTGCACTGTAAGGCAAATTATCAAAAAATTGTTTGTTCTATAAGCTTAGTTTTTAATATTGGTTACCGAGACAAGACACGTTTGTTTAGTGTTATACATCCTTTAAACATAAAACTTCAGATTAAATCTTCATCACCTGCATATGGAGTTTTTGTCTCTCAGTTAATTTGATATGCGAGGGCATGTTCTACGTATGAAGAGATTTAAAGGTGAGTCAAGCTACTGAAAAACAAGTTGATAAAATACGACTATCAACTGTCCTGATTGAGGTCATCTTTTTGCAGGTTTATGGTCGATATAAAGACCGTGTCAGCAAATAAATCTTCCACTTTGACGCATGCTGACTGACTTTTGTTTTTAATTCTAATTGCTAGACCATAATTAATCTTCTTACCGATTACGAAAAAGAGTACACGGCGGGTGTGACAGTTCAGCAGAGGATGCTTACTCCTCAATAAAACCTGCTCCTACCTCTATTTTATTTAGAGGTTTGTGTTTGCTCTGCTCATGCTATGCATTTTTTCTAGGACTTTTGATTTTGAACCTTGTTCGTTATCACCACATGTCATTGATACTTTGGAGAAAGCTAGCTGAAAACGTCATATGTCTGAAAGCCATCGTTGTTTTCTTGTTTTTAATTTGTGTATGGACAATGGAACCTATATGCAATTGTAAAGATTTCTCTCTATATTTGTGAGAGAGTATCCACCCGTCCGTTTAATTCAGAGCCATGTTTTAATTATCCACGTGATTTACATCTGTGACCAATGATAACTTATGGTAGACATTATGCTTTTCATTTTAAACAACATCATTTCTCTTTTATAATATCATCTGAAATGCTGCTGTTTTTATGAATTTCCATCTTCAGACTTTGCTGCGTTTTTCTTCTCATTAGGTAGGTAACTCATATCAAACTGTGTTATCAGCAGCACGGTCATATTAAACACGTATTCATTGGCTATGAGGACGGTAGTTATTGGGCCCCGAGGCAGCAACTATTTCCCAAGCCGAAACCGAGTAAACTAAATCTCTATTAAAATTATCTCGTCGAGAGTACCACAATTATGTTGCATTAAAGGATTCAGTCATCACAGTAGGCGTCAATTGTGCAATTAAATTCGACCTCTCATATTTGCAAAGATAGTAGATGTACAAATCAAAATATATGACAATGCCATTTTTCTTTATTTATGTAAAAAATATGCAAAGGTTTAATACAAAGAAAAGTTTATCTGCATGACAAAAATACGCTAAATGTTTATTAAAGCCTTCATCAAGAAAATGATAACTGTTTTATTACTAAAGTCATTAAGCAAAGTTTTCATGAAATTCAAACTCAAGGGGTAGATTCGATAAAAGCACCCGGTATCTGCCATGTTTAATGAAGCAAAAAGACTGGTAAACATACTGTTGTAATATTGACTGGACAAGTTTACTTATGAATAAAACAAAATCAGAAAAAAAAAATAATTAAAAGGCGATTTTTTTGAAAACAAAGTCAGCTGCAGCCACCAAAAAAAAAATGTTGCCGGATTAGTGAAATATCATAGAGTTGAAGCCTTCTAAAAAAATATAATAAAAAAATATCAGAAGAATGTTATGTTACACTCATAAAATACAGCATGCATTGAGATTGTCCCATAGAATAAATATATCATATCAGCATCTTATTAAAATTCATTTGAGTTTATCATAGGTAAATTTGTCATAAATCTCAGGGTTGGTAGTTATGCTTTGTTGATCCTTTGCCCTTGCTTTTGGCTGGTCCTTGTGCAGAAAAGGGAGTTTATTTCTGCATACTCTGGTAGCAAACATAAGTTAATACATCATTACATATCATAGATGATGGTATTTTAAAATAAAAACTTCAATCAAAGTGATACTGTTTTGTGTTTCTGTATTAGCGAAAACATTTTCATTTTGTTTCATGGCAAAACATTCTTGTATAAAGCATGCAAGTCCTTTAAAAAAGAATGCAAACATAAAAATATAACCGTTTCTTATCATTAATTTTTCTCAGGAAAGAATTATTAAGACATCGTGATACTGTGTATAGCCGAAAAGGCGTAAAGTACATTTAATTGCATTTTTTTAAAAGTGTTCAATTGCAAGAATAATATAATATCAATGGCAAAAATCATTTTTTTGATTTTAAAAGTTTAATTGGTCATCATTTTAAAGTTAAAAATCGTTTGCATAAACATAAATGATTTTGTATATTACGAAGAAAGTAAAACATCGACGATATTATGAATTTAGAATTAACATACATTTAGTTATTATTGCTTTTTTTTATTTAATTGGAATTAAAATGTCAACTGGTGTTTTGTTACAACGCACTTTGAAAAATTACGCACTTTGAAAAAAAATTGTTTCAAAGTGCGTTAATTTTGGGACCAAGTCAACGCACTTTGAAAAATTTTTTTTTTTTCAAAGTGCGTTGATATCGTCGATATTAACGCACTTTGAAAAAAAATTGCTCAGGGTTTGGTCGAAATAATTGATAATTTTATATACAATAAATGATTGTTTTAACTTTGTTTAGCTCAATGGGATATATTTTAAAAAGAACCCAATGCATTCTAAGCTAACTTGATAAACAGTTTCTTGATTAGAATTTTTTTCTTTTCTCATATATAAGCTTATGTAGTTAGACAATTCACACATAAAGAACAACTCGGGAAATTTGAATTATCCAATGCATACACAAAAAAGGAAAGGGCAATTTCTAAGCGATGCAGTTTATGTCAACATTTACTTCTTATCTGGTACATTGGGCTCTGCCAGGAACGAAAATGATTATATATATTGATAATGATTTATATATATTGATAATGGAGATCAATGTATAACATATTTCAACTGGCTTCAATTGTATGTGCTTGTAAACAAACATTATGTGAAAAAAGGATACGTTAGTTATGTTTATCAAAAACAATGATCTTTTAGAAGATGAGTGCGAAAAAAAAACCCACACCCTAATGCCTATTTTTAAGTTTATAATAATTCAATGTTTGTCAATGTATTTTTTTTTATAATGAAGTGATTTATTTGAGTGATTAGAATTTGCATTGAAAAGACACATTCTTAGGCATACCATTGGAGAAATTACTGTTTGGCCAGTTCGTTTCTTTTCAATATCACTGTACTTAATTTGCAACAAAGCATATTTCTTTTTCCAGTCTTAAACGTTTACTCTAAGTTTATTCCAAGTTGCTGAATAACATGTTTTGGAAGGAAAAATTAGGGGTAGTGGACCTTCTTCCTGTAATCAATTAAATGATGTACTGGTAATTGACCTGTATCTTTGGTTAACCCCCACCCCAGTCTCCATCCCCGTTCTTAAAGACGGTAAATTCGATTTACTAGTGTTAGCAAATCATCATACTATAAACAAATTTTAAATTCAATTCCAGAATGTGTGATTTATACATATTTTTTCAAAGTGCGTTAAGTGTCTCGATGCTAAAAATGTTGATGTACATTTATAACGCACTTTGAAAATTTTTTTCAGAGTGGGTTAACTTGGTCCCAAATTTATCGCACTTTGAAAAATTCTTTCAAAGTGCGTTAATTTGGTCCCAAATTTAACGCACTTTGAAAATTTTTTTGAAAAAGTGCGTAATTTTTTCAAAGTGCGTTGCCACAGTGCTTATAAATTGATTTGTTCTTACAGAGTTCAAAGGTATAAAACACTTAACGACAATTTCTTATATGAAACTATGAGTATCTTAAATGTACAAATCATTTAAAAACAAATAGCAATAACATAAACAATGATAAACAGATTGATTCTAACTTCATAACACAAACGAAACAAACATTAATCACTTACCCGATCGTGTAATAAATATTGAGGAAAAAGGAGATGGCAAATAAAGTAACAAACATGTACAATATCGATGAAAGGTCATTTGGATCACCACGTGATAGCACCAACGAGTGTGCTGGAAGTTATAGTATTTTACATAAGTGTAATAATGACAGGGGTATATAATATATATTAAATGGTACTAAAGTTAAACTAAATTTTAAAGCCAATCAGACCATTTACCGATGTCACATTTTTCGCCTTGGAATCCTTCAGCACATCCTTCTGGACATTTTCCTGTCACTTGATGACATTGTTGTCCGTTACTACATTGACCACACACTGACAAACAGTGTGTTGTTCCTGCAAGCTATAAGTCAAGATTTGCGAGAGTGAACCTGGATACAATAACACTTTAATGCAAATATAAGCTTAAGTACGAATTAACGTAATTGTTTCGGTTTTTTTTAAAACTGAATTTCCTTAAAAAATAGGACCAATAGAAGTTAAACTTACAATTATCTTTTCCTTCATTTTTAAGGTTGTTGATTTTAATTGTAAAAGGGGGTATGTGGGTAATAAGCATTTGTAAAATGAATGTATTATTAAGGTTAATTAGCAGAAAGAAGTTATTCAAAAACATTTTTGTTTACCTTTGTCACATGTATCTCCATAGACGCCTGCGTCACATCCGTTTGGGCAACTTCCGATTACATAATTGTACACCACTTCCTCCTTGCATTTACCACATGCTTTGTTGCAATTAAATCCATATTCGTAATTGCACACTGTTGACCAGACATTTGCATGTAGCCAGTGTTATCAAAATTTGATCTTTTTGAAAATATCACTGCAGGAGAGAGAGAGAGAGAGAGAGAGAGAGAGAGAGAGAGAGAGAGAGAGAGAGATCATTATTTATAGATTGATAGACAGATTGATAAATAAATAGTATGAAAATACAAAATATGCATTCTGTCTTTATCAGAAATCTCAAACCATTATGAATAATATGCCACATAAAGTCAGTTATTTTACTTTTATTGCATCGTTTCCATGTATTTCCACGTGTTTTGTTTCAACCAAATTCATATTTATAATTTCACCAGACATTTGCATGTACATGTAGCCAAGGTTATAAAAAATTGTTCTTGTTAAAAAATAACAACACGAGAGAGAGAGAGAGAGAGAGAGAGAGAGAGAGAGAGAGAGAGAGAGAGCGAACCAATATCATAAACAGAGAGACATATGGATAATAAATAGATAGCTTTATGTATCAACATACAACATATTTATTTTAATTTTATCACAAATCTCAAAGTATTAGGAATTTTATACCAAAGATAGTTTGTTTTCTTACTTTTATTGCATTTTTGACCCTCAAATCCCTCAACACAACTCATGCATGCTCCAGATTCGATATCACAATTACTAGGCTGACAATTTTGAGAACACGGTATGGAACAGTTCTCTCCGTAATATCCAATTTTTGGGCAACCTTAAAAATATACATTTTCCTGACTTACATGTATTTATGTTTCAATTCTAATTGTTGAATTCAGTAATAAATTTATACATACTCTGCATTACTTTATATAGATAACAATTGAAATGTTAGCTTGTCCTAAAAAAAAAAATAAAATATATATATTTTTGACCGAGCAGAATTTTTTATTTAACAAACATATTAACCAACAACACTAAATCTATAACATCTAGGGACTATTCCCTAAATTTTAATAAATTGCTTCTAATTCATAGATTCGTGGACGTTAGGAACTTGAACAATCATCATAAATAGGAACTCAGTAAAAACGTATACCCACCTGATGCAAACAGGACACTTATAATAATTAATTATGGTCAATAAAGCAAACTAAAACATGTGATTTTGTTGTGAGTTGGTTTTTTTTAACAGGAATCTGGGCAACAGACAAATATATCTAAATAAGAGGCCCTGGAGCGTTGTCAGTGACCGTAGTAAATGCAGTGTGGTTTTTGCGATGTATATTCACGTGAGTTATAATTACTGAGCTAATGAATTCGTTTTAAACATTTTGGGACTGTTTAATTCAATAAACTTTCTAAATTCTACGAAAATTTAAAAGAAAATTGTAGCATAGCATACCGTGCCATAATTAAACAAATATTTAGTAAATACACAAAACAAAATCGGTCAAATTTACACCGCCTACCCTTTATACTCATTAAAGCCCTGACCTAACACCAGATCCTTGACCCAGGAACAATGAAATTCATAATTTTGGAAGAGACACTCTTCCTCTTCATAACTATGTACTTAATTCGTCGGCTTATTACCTAAGAGAAGAGGAGAACATTTTCAAAGAATCGTTGCGTTTATTAAGAGCCCAACCGTAACACGAGAACCCCTGACATAGGGGCGATGCAATTATCAATTTTGAAGGAGGCACTCTTCTTCTTGATAACTTTGTACCTAAAGTTCATCTGCCAAATATTCGAGAGAGAAGAAATTCATTTTTCACTGTATAATCATTAAAGCCCCACCGTATCAGAAGAACGCCTGTCCCAGGGGCCATGAAATTTACAATTTTTCTTCATCATCGTTATTATATACTTAGTTCACCTGGTTAATATCCAGGAGCAAATGAGAAGATTTTTAAAGCATTAATGCAATTTTTCTCTATAATCATTGGAGCCGGCCCTAACACCATAACTCCTGACCTAGGGGCCATGAAATTACAATTTTGGAACAGGTATTCTTTCTCATAATAACAACGAACTTAGTTCATGGGCTTAATACTCAGGAGCAGAGGAGAATATTTTTTTAAGAATTATTACATTTCCTCTTTATAATAATTAGAGCCCCGTCCTAACACCAGAGCCCCTGACCCAGGGACCATGTAATTCACAATATTGGAACAGGCATTCTTCCACATCAATACTATAAAATTTAATCATCTGCTTAATATCCGGGACCAGAAGAGAAGATTTTTAAATAATTAGTGTATGTTCTCTATATAATCATTAGAACCCCGCCCTGACACAATGAACTTCTCAATTTTGAACAGACATTTTCCTTATCATTACTATGTACTTTGTTCACTTGCTTAATATTTTGGAACAGAGGAAAAAAGTGTCGAAGAGTTAATGCATTTTCACTAAATAATCATAAGAGCCCCGCCCTAACAACAGAACCCCTGACCCAGGGGCCATGAACTTTCTAATCTTAATTTGGAAGAGGAATTCTTCCTCATCATGCTTATGTACTTAGCTCATGAGCTTTATATCCAGGATCAGAGTAGATTCTTTAAAAATTAATGCATTTCCACTATCTCATTAGCCCAACTCTAGCGCCAGAACCCCTGAGCCTGGGGCTAGGAATTTCACAAGTTTGATAGAGGACTCAATTCTTATTACACTAGTGCCAACAGTTTAACTGCTTGGTGTCCAGGAGTAAAGAAGAAGATCTTTTTTAAAGATGGCTTTAATTTTGATGTTTTTAGCCCTACCCGTCAGGCCAAAGGGGAACACGAAACATGAACTTCACAATGTTCCCTCCCCATTCACTAATAGATGATATATGCAAAATTTGATCGAATTTGGTTCAGTGTATCCAGAGAAGAAGCTAAGAATGTTAAGAACTTTACGACCGACGAACAATGAACGACGATCATTGTAAGATGAACGACAACGGACATAAACAGATAGCAATAGGTCATCTGAGTATCTCAGGTGACCTAAAAAAGACTAAATAGGGTGGTTGGGGATGATGGTTGGATTTTGGGTTCGAATCGGGACTATTGTTGAGTGGGTGGTGGTTTAATACAATTATACAATCATACATAACAATTATTGTCTTTGGGGAGGAGCGATTTCCTATTTCATCTTTTACAAACATTGTCCCCCTTTCATCACTTTGAAGACTATTGTAATAGTAATGACAAAGTTATGGTTTTTTTTCTCTAAAATTCGTACCAAAAACTTCCAATTCACAGAGCTCGTTAAATGCATAGTCCGAATACCCAGCAGGTAATGGGGCATTGGTCCTATTGTTGTAGAAGAAGACGTGTCGCCCATGATAAGGACACTTTATGTTTATGGAATTGGGTATTGTATCTAAGGTGAAACTTTTCTCCTTAAAACACAACACCCCATCATTTTCTCCGGTTGTGTTGGACACGTAAACCGAAAAACCCAAAAACCTAGATGCATATGGGTTTGTAGCACCTGCAAAAAACAGTAAAAATAAACAATGATTTAGTGAACAAATCATGTGATTCATACCGTGGATTGATTTTGTTTAATTTGCTTACCAAAAAATTCTTTAAAATTAAGATAATCGTCATATTTGAAATAAAAAAAAGTGGATGGATTAATTATTTTATTTTGATTATCAAAAAATTTAAAACGTGCACATTGCAAACGAAACGAAAAAAGTTCGAACATTTTTAACCCACACAAGTGAACGTGTGCCATTAAGTCAACGGTATATTCATTGTCATTTCTGTAAAAGAAATTAAATAACATTAATATGCCATTTGTCAGCACATTTTCAGTCAATTGAATGGCAGAGATTCATGGTAATTATGTCTTCTAAACGTATAATTTTATAGTTGCTTTATATAAATGCATAAGAAAAAAATAAAATCCATAGTTCTGTGATTTCATCTACTTTACTTAAAATTCAATGTACGTGCATTTCGTTGTGAGTAAAACGTTGAAAATCAACGTTCAGTGCTTTTAAAGAACCAATAACCAAAATTATTTATCTATAAATCTGTGATTTTCAATAAATCCTAGAATTTTGTTACCACCAAAAACTAATTAAACCACACGTTTTAATAAATGCTTCAGTACTTAAGTAGTTCATCAGAAAACCTACCCCAGGGACGATTATCCGTCCTGTACTGTATAAATATATGATGTATGCTCAGGATTGTTCCCAGGTCAACTCCCCATTCTGCTGTTAATTTATAGTCTGCTGATATTGTACACTCTCCCCCTAAAGCACTGAGGTTAAATTTTCGTCCATCTACGGCTTTCTGAGCTCCGCATTCTACCCAATCATTGTTGGGATACATCTGCCATGCTTTTTTATTCAAAGCGATGTGTTCTGTTACAGATAAATAATAATGAATCTCGCAACAAAATGATGATACATGTATTCGGGAACAACATAAAGTATATGACATAACAATGGCACGTATATCTTGTAAATTTGAGCAAGTTATGTACTTATTTCCCAGCTGAGTCCAATGGACATCTGGCTTCATCTGGGAGAAATGAAGCAGGCTTCATTAATTTATAATTATAGCAGTTTCTGTGTCCATTTGGATCCCTCAAATAATAATTTAATATTAAATGAAGTTTTCGTTAGTTTTTTTTTATATAGCGGTCAGAGTGCATTTTTAAATAATGCATATGTCAAGTAGGTAACAAGAAGGGGGGATTCATATAATCTTATATCACGTCTTCCATTTAGCATACATTACTGTCAACAATATTTGTTGGATACCAATTTTTGTGAATTATTGGGTTGATCCATTTAATGTTAATCGAAATCCAATTTTTACATTGTACAGTGTACATTTATTATTTCCACGAATTACGTATCCCTAAAATTGTGATTTTCATTAAATTTACGAAAAATGATGGACATTTATTTTGATAAAACGACAGTGTTAATATTTCCATTTAAATATGAAATGAAAAAATATATAGTAAAATTGTCGATTAGAATTGCCTAAAACGACACGAGGAGGTAACGTTTAATTGAGAATTAAAATAAATCAATTAAAACATAACACGACGCAATATTACATTCGTGTTAACGAGGCCGAATACAGTTCGAGTGCGCATGACTTAGCGCATCTTTTTATTTTCATGGAGCCGTAGGTGCAAAGGTATAACTTTCACCTTAGTTGTGTTTCTATACAAAATTAACATTATTAGTTTATAAGTTGCGAAATTGTAATTTTATGAATTTGAGAGGGTAAAGGCTAAATGCCTATGTCATGGTTTCCTTGTATTTTAAACTACATATAAAGCCAAAGAAATAAAATATTCGAGGCGGCGATGTATTTTAAAAATAAAAAATTAATTAACAGAGCATTAAGAGAAACATTTTATCATTTTAAAAGTGATATTTCGTTGAAAATTATTTATTAATAAGCCAATATATTCTACAATATGCTAATTTTGTGGAGAGAAAATCATTGGTATTATCCCTGGGCCAAACAAGGTGGTAAACATGTTTTTAAATTTCACCATTTTGTGACTTATTACAATAGTTTTCATATATTTAAAAAATGAAGAAATCCATAGGGAAAAAATACAGAAAATATGGGGAAAACGTTAAAATTTAGCGCTTTTTCAACATATTACTATAGGGTCCCATAGTAAAAAGTGTTAACTTTCGAGACGACCCCTAGAAAATCGGGTAATCGGGTTGTAAATAAATTATTTTCTATCTTTAAATAATTGATATAGTAATAAAACTTTACGCAATATATTGTATGAAAATATCGAGGGTAGAAATAATTAGACTCGACCTCGTTAGATTGATTATAAATATTCTAAATATGAAACGTAAAATGTTTTCCCTTTTTGTTTAATTCTATTAGTTTGGGTTTTTTTCTTTCTTTTGGAAATATGTTTTACAATCAGTAGAAAACACGAATTATATTTCAAAAATATAATATAATAATATAAAGATCAAAATAAAATTTCCATAATAAGTCTTTGTATGTGTATGACTGTTTCTCTCTCTCCCTCTGTCATATCTCATATCTCTATTTCTCTAAGTAATGCTTCAACGCGGAGCTTAACAACAGTGCCTTGTTGAGAGCGGAACTAGTTTAATATAATGGGTTTGCAGAAACATACGGTTAGTATTTTTAAAGGTAAATGTGACGTTATTTTAGTGAATAACATTAATAAGATAAGGCTTTAAATGGATCACGTGACATCTATCTAACAGCAATGGCGAGGACGAGAAAGAGGGGTAGAGTGTTATGTTTGACAAATTTGGTAAAAAAAAAGAAAAAATAGCCAGACTGGCAAGGAAAGGAACAAATGGAAAATCGTCATCGGAGACCATGTAGATTGATGGGATAGGAATTAAAGCCGAATCGAACTTAAGTTTCAATGATGAAGAAGTAGGGGTTTTGCAAGTCAGGTTCGTGTTTCTTGTGTTTAGTGTTTTTACTTTATTAGTTATAAACCTCAGGTGGATTTTCGTTTTGAGAAATATTTGAATAAAGAATAAATAAACACTCTCAGAACACTCTTATGCATCCCTCAGGGAGGCGGGTGGGGGGGGGGGGGGTTCTCCGTTTACCGTGTCGATGGTTGGCTATCGTGTTTCGCCTTTATTACACATAATTAAAAATCTCTATCGTTCTACATTAATGAATATCGGAATAATAATGCTTCCAGTATCGAAAAACGTGATTCTAAATTATAAACAAAATGTTCTTCCATCGTTGTTTTTTCCATACTAAGCTTTACCTCATTTATGCGCAGTGGCATTATAAATAGCAGATTAATGCCCATCAGACGTGTAGCAAAGTATAGAGACAAATAACCAAAGACATAACATGTTTTATGGGCCTAAAGTTGGTGAAACGATATTTATAAGAAACTTGATGTATATTTTTACTCAAACTCATGTCAAAAAATTTACTATAAATACGCCACATATACCTTTCGAAAAGTTGCTGCATAATCAAAAAAGACATACCATAAGCTGTTGCAAAAGTTAAGAGCCTCTGGAAAAATAAAGCATTCCAATTGGTATCCATCAGTATCATTGTTGATTTAATAGAGGAGGAAGTAGGGAAGAATTAAAAGTTTATATAAACAGGAAATGTTTAACCATGCCTTCCTGACTGCTACAATCATGTACTAATACATGCTTACACGGGGATGATGAGTCGTTCACTCTCCCCTACCACATGTTCCGTTTCGACTATGTGCACGACTTTGGGGACAATAACATATACATTTTTATTTAGAAAAGTAAGAATGAAAAGGATTATGTAAAATCATCACTCTACTGCTTTTGGAAAGATCAGAAATACACTAAGGCAGATTGCTGAGTACAACTGACACATGATGGAAAAGCGTGTGTGTGAATGAATTACATAGCTCTACTATTTCAGTCAAATATAGGGTAACATTCAGTAAACCGACTTCACTCATCTTCAAGTAGAATCAGTTTCAGACCGACGCTTATTCATATGGACGGACATTACTCAATTTCAAGCTCTGGTATTTTAGTTATATTAAGGATGATTTTTAAAACCCTTTCTTAAGCAAGAAATAATGATATATGGTAGTCCAAGCACATTATAATTATTACTTTGGTAATCGAAAACCATTTAGATCAATGCTATGTTAGAATCGATGATTTATAAAAGGGTTTGGCCACGCATAGTTACCAATTTTCTTTATATTTCATGCATGGCAGAATTAGGTGTAAAACGCAAAAATGACACTAAAAGGTGGTTGCTGAGGGTAACTGTTGCCATGATAACCGAGGATAACCATTAGAAAATAGCAAAACTTACCTACTTTAAAGCCATGTAAGAAGTTTTTGCCCACTAATGTAAACTTTAAAGATATATTACAATCTTTTTTTATTTCGTAATTCTTATTTCATAGAAAAAAATTACAACAAATGAAACAAAAGCCGATGTATCTGTCTACATGTGAAACATTTTAGTTTCATAAGACGCAATACCAGTACACAATAACAGTTTTATGAGTTTAATAAGATCCCCTAGCAACATTTTTCCCAGCGACGCTTATAACGAAATACTTATCGTGTTCGAGTTATAAAGCAAATATTTTTAAGGGCTCTAGATCCGAAGTTAAAGGGACCGGGCCTTTCAAAGTATCAAATAAAAGCCCTTATTTTTTCTATTAATATCTATTTAGAATGTTTTTAATGCATTACATATATTCAAGTTGTCGATAAATATACTTCCGAGTGCACTTGAAAACCTTGAAAAAATGTTACTTGATAAAAAAAAAACGTTAAATGTTCGAAGCATATATTTTATCTATCATAAATAAAGATTGAACTGTTGAATTCTATATGTTATGCTACAAACCAAAGATGCAATAAGTTTGAGCAAATCATGTCATACTGATTATTTTTAAAGACAATATTTCATTTTATATATCAACAGCAGAAGAAAACCCACCCAACCCAAAAAACAAAAACAAAAACAAACTAGAGCAAAGCTCGTTGCAAAGCAACGAGTGGGTCTTCCGTTAATGTCGAAAGAAAAGCTAGATGTTCCTGTAAGACGCAGAGCTCTGAAACCAATACCAGGAGTTTTAAAACGAAAAGATATAAAAAATCGAATAATTCTTGGTACGACTTAACAAAATCCGAATGACTTTAAGTACGAATTAACAAAAACCTTAACGATTTCAAGAACGACTTGACAAAAAAAATCCGAATGTGTTTAAGAACGACTTAACAAATATCGAATCATTCTAGGTACGAGTTAATTTAACTTTGAACATAACACTTTTTTCTTAACCAAGAATGTGGAATCAAAATTTCCGGAAAAATCAATTTTTAAAGCCCTATATCTCTGTAATGCATCGTCCGATTTTAAATCGGATTTCAGATTTAAATTAAGCTTACTAAGTTGAACATTTTTGTTTCAATAATATATAACAAATTATTTTTCAGAAAATAGTTATTATTAAAAGACTTTGTAGCCCTCCTGGCCCCTAATTTGAGGGGCCAGTCCAGTCCCTTTTTCTTGATATCAAATGAAAGGTCTTGCAAATATAAACATATTTTGTTCAACAACTGTTCACGAATTGTTAACCGTTCTAGAGATATCTGAACAACTGTGTTTTAGGGGCCGACCCTTAAACTCCTTAATGGGGCCACCAACAAAAAAGGTTTAGGTATTATATTTTTAAAAGCATTATTTTGAGCAACTTTTCTTCTACAATGCTTTTCAAAATATTTCTCCTTTTCTAGCTATTACTGATCAGAGTTTTGGAGTTCTGGCCCCTTGAAACCCCTAATTACGTAACATATGACTTAGGTATGGTACTGTATAGATAAATAACTGTACAAAGAATATTTTTGCTTCTATAATATATAACAAATTATTTTTCAGTAAAAAGTTATTATTAATAGACTTAAGAGCCCTCTTGGCCCCTAATTTAAGAGGCCAGCCCTTTTTTCTTGATATCAAATGAAAGATCTCGCAAATATAAACATATTTTGTTCAACAAGTGTTCAGGAATTGTTGACCGTTTTAGAGATATCTAAACTAATGTGTTTTAGGGGCCGACCCTCAAACTCCTTACTGGGGCCACCAACAATTTTTTTTAGATAGCATATTGTTGAGAACATTATTTTAAGCATTTTTTCTTCTACAATGCTTTTCAAAATATTTCTCCTTTTGTAGATATTAATGATCAAAGTTTTGGACTTCTGGCCCCTTGAAACCCCTAATTACGTAACATATGATTAAGGTGTGGTACTGTATAGATAAACAGCTGTACAATAAACATTTTTAGGGTCTTCCGTCTTCAGCGGAAGACCCTACTATTATTCTATTGTTTCTTTTTCAATTTTCTTATTAAGGTCTTCCGTTTCCAACGGAAGACCTTACTGTTTTTCTACTGTTTCTCATTCTTCTATATTATTATTATTATTCTTCTTGGTAGACACCCTTAATTTCTCGGCCATTTCTTTATCGATTTTAATGATTTTTACAGGGATGATGTCTTAGGTGAATGTCTCTTTGCATCCCACTTTCTGTCTGAAAATTCACTTCCGCTTTTGAATTATCTCCCTTTTTCGTGTTTTTTGGATCATGATTTTGTCCACGCGTGTTCTCAAAAACCGTTATAGTTAGAGACTTGAAATTTTTATGCAAGATAGAGTGGTTATGGTAGATTTGCATGCTTGTTTTAGATTTCACCAGAAGGCATTGTGCTTGAAGCTCGCCTGGACCTGAAAATGTTGATGTTAACTTTTTTTGACAATTTTGGGGAAATTTGAGACTTGATCACGAATATCTTTTTTGTAATAAATATTTTGTTATCATATATAGAACAATAAAAGTTTATATATACAAGAGCTTTCATCTGACACCAAGAAAGAGGGGCTGGCCCCTCATATTAGGGGCCCAGAAGGGTCTAAAGTCAATTATCTGTATCTCTTTAATAAGAAATATTTTATAATGTGTTATAGAAGCAAAATTGTTTATCTTCTAGTTAGTTATCTATACATGATTAAAAATTGCTGATATGTTACATATTTAGGGGTTTTAAGGGGCTAGAAGTCCAATATTTTGATCATTTATATCTTAAAAAGGAGAAATATTTTGAAAAGCATCATAGAAGAAAAGATGCTCAGAATAATGTTTGTAATGATATGTAACAACCAAAAATTCGTAAAATGGCCCCTATAAGGAGATAAGGGGTCGGCCCCTAAAACAATCTTTTTCAAATATCTCAAGAACGGTAACGAATTTCTTATCACTTAATGAACAAAATGTGTTTAGATTAAAAATACCTTTTAACTGACACCAAGAAAAAGGGGCTGGCCCCTCAAATTAGGGGCCCAGAAGGGTCTAAAGCCAATAATCTGTATCTCTTTTATAAGAAATATTTTGTAATGTTTTATAGAAGCAAAATTGTTTATCTTCTCGTTAGTTATATATACATGATTAAAAATTGCTGATATGTTACATAATTAGGGGTTTTAAGGGGCTAGAAGTCCAATATTTTGATCATTTATATCTTAAAAAGGAGAAATATTTTGAAAAGCATCATATAAGAAAAGATGCTCAGAATAATGTTTGTAATGATATGTAACAACCAAAAATTCGTAAAATGGCCCCTATAAGGAGATAAGGGGTCGGCCCCTAAAACAATCTTTTTCAAATATCTCAAGAACGGTAACGAATTTCTTATCACTTAATGAACAAAATGTGTTTAGATTAAAAATACCTTTTAACTGACACCAAGAAAAAGGGGCTGGCCCCTCAAATTAGGGGCCCAGAAGGGTCTAAAGTCAATTATCTGTATCTCTTTAATAAGAAATATTTTGTAATGTTTTATAGAAGCAAAATTGTTTATCTTCTCGTTAGTTATCTATACATGATTAAAAATTGCTGATATGTTACATAATTAGGGGTTTTAAGGGGCTAGAAGTCCAATATTGTGTTCATTTATATCTTAAAAAGGAGAAATATTTTGAAAAGCATCATAGAAGAAAAGATGCTCAGAATAATGTTTGTAATGATATGTAACAAACAGAAATTTGTAAAATGGCCCCTATAAGGAGAAAAGGGGTCGGCCCCTAAAACAATCTTTTTCAAATATCTCAAGAACGGTAACGAATTTCTTAACACTTAATGAACAACATGTCTTAAGATTAAAAATACCTTTCAACTGACACCAAGAAAAAGGGGCTGGCCCCTCAAATTAGGGGCCCAGAAGGGTCTAAAGTCAATTATCTGTATCTCTTTAATAAGAAATATTTTGTAATGTGTTATAGAAGCAAAATTGTTTATCTTTTTGTTATTTATCTATACATGGTTAAAAATTGTTGATATGATACATAATTAGGGGTTTTAAGGGGCTTGAAGTCCAATATTTTGATCATTTATATCTTAAAAAGGAGAAATAATTTGAAAAGCATTATATAAGAAAAGATGCTCAGAATAATGTTCGTAATGATATGTATTAACCAAAGTTTCGTTAAATGGCCCCTATAAGGAGATAAGGGGTCGGCCCCTAAAACAATCTTTTTCAAATATCTCAAGAAATTTAACGAATTTCTAAACACTTAATGAACAAAATGTGTTTAGATTAAAAATAACTTTCATTTCATATCAAGAAAAAGGGGCAGGCCCCTCAAATTAGGGGCCAAAGGATTTTAAAGGGCAAGAAGTACAATTCTTAGATCTTTATATCTTTAAAAGGACAAATATTTTGAGAAGCATTATAGAAGAGACGATACTAGGAATGATGTACTCAACAATATTTCACCAACAAAATTTCGTTAAAAAGCCCCTATAAGGAGATAGGGGTCGACCCCTAAAAAACCCCAAAATATCTCAAAAACGGTAACGAATTTCTAATCTCTTGTTAAACAAAATGTTATTGATATTGAAATACCTTAATTTCTTTTAATATCAAGAAAAAAAGGGATGATCCTATAATTTAGGGGCCAAGAGATATCTAAATGTTTCCAACGAAAGTTCTTAAACATGAATCTGAAAGAAAAAAGCTTCTGGCCTTTTCAATGAAATATCACTTTTTTTCTATTTCTTTATCATGTTTACCTTATAAATAGCAAACGCTAGATCATTCATGTATCTCAACTATAAAACCGGACGGAAGACCTCCTCGTTGCTCGCAACGAGATCGTGTCTAGTTATTATTCTTTTTTTCCTCGCAAATTTTGTGCAGGCAATTTCTCAGAGATGGCTCGTTCAATTTCCTTCAAATTTTTAGGGCTGATGCCTCCTTATCTGAAGTTTGTACCTCCGTGAAAGATTTTCAAATTTTACTTCCGGTCGGAAGTTATCTTCGTTAAACGATTTTTTAAAGTCAATTTTGTCTGCGACGTTTCTCAAAATCGAGTAAAGATAGAGGGCTGATATTTTCAGTGATGATAGATATACCGTTTTTCTGGTGCAACATGGTCATAAAAACGTCATCCATCACTTCCGGTCGTCACCGGAAGGAAATTAAAAAAATCGAATTTTTCAACTTTTTTGTTTTTTAATATTTTTTTGTAGGTTTGATAGTGACTCTTTTACTGATTCAGAATATGTAATTTGTTTTAAAAACAATCAACGCATTCTCGAGATATTAAGCGTCAAAGTCCTGAAGCGAGAGTCCGAGTAGCTCAGTCGTTAGAGTCGTGGACAGTGCCCTGGCGACCCGGGTTCAAGCCCCGAGTGCCGCAAAATTTTTTAACTCATTTTTCGATAAGACCTACGATTTTATCTTTAAAATGATGGATTCTGTTCTTTTCCGGTTTAATTTAATAAAAGAAGTTACAATAATAGCGTTTTTCCCCGTATTTGTGTATTGAGACCCTTAGCTATGTATTCGTACTGAAATAAAGTTAAAATGTTGAGAAAAATAAATAGTTGCATCTTTAATACAACGCTTATACATTGTTCTAACATGTGTATTTCATTTAGTAATTGTGTAATATGTAATATTTAGAATTTAATATTCTACGTTAAATATAGAAGTCACCGACTACCCCCCCCCCTCCTGATTTATAAAATCATTTAGTTTTTCTGGTCTGCTTTTTCTTGATCTTTGATCTTTGACCTTTACTTTCAACCTTGTACCATTCTAGATTACTGTACTAATGACCAGATTAATGCGTTCATTTTTAACAGAGTTATGAATTTTTTGGCATTTGCGTTTCAACTGGCGTGCTTGACATGTACTGTAGAAAAAAAAATCTAACTTCCGAGCCTTTCACCTAATCCTAATAAAATTTCGTGTAAATGTACCTCGGACCCAATTCTTACTGTCTGCCAAATATGCAGCGGATTGAACAATTTAGAAGACATTTCTGAGATCAAACAGCGCGTATTGTCTATACGGGGAGTTCAAATTTACACAGTACACGCGCCGACCCCCCCCCTACCGATTCACAAAATCATTTAGTTTTTCTGGCCTGATTTTACTTTATCTTTGACCTCTACTTTTAACCTAGTACCATTCTAGATTACTGTACTAATGACCAGACCAATTCGTTCATTTTTAACAGAGTTATGCATTTTTGGGCAATTGCGTTTAAACTGGCGTGCTTGACATGTACTGTAGAAAAAAATTCTAACTCCCGAGTCCTTCACTCAATCCTAATCAAATTTCGTGTAAATGTACCTCGGACCCCATTCTAATTGTCTGCCAAATATGCAGCGGATTGAACAATTTAGAAGAAATTCCTGAGATCAAACGGCAGGCATTGCCTGTACGGGGAATTAAAATTTACACAGTACACGGGATGTAAGCAGCCATGTAATATTTCTGGTGCATGTATATTTCTTGTTTTCCGTTTGGTCTGTATCTACGATAGCATGTGAACTACTTATGAATGTTAGAACTGTGAAAATTACACGAAAATTGGATACTAATTTTCATTCAAAATTTTCATGCGTTTTGATCTGTATCTTTTTATTAGTTGATATTTTGTTAAGACATATAGAACAAATGTAGTAGACAATCAAAAGTTCTTTCCAACAAAATCAAGAAAAAGGGGCTGGCCCCTTAAGTTAGGGGCCAAGAGACTCGTAAAGTCTATTACAAATAACTAAAAAACGATAAAAAATTTATAATGCATTATAGAAGCAAAGTTGTTGATCGTAACTATATCTAACAGAAAAAATATTTGCCACGCCCATTTATGACGTAATTAGGGATTTTTAGGGGCCAAAGTACTTAAACTTTGACGCAATATATCTAGAGAAGGAAACATATTTTGTTAGGCATTGTAGAAGAGAAAATGCTTCCATTGATGATTCTAATCGATTCCACTAATCAAAACACCAATGTATGTCCCCATTAAGGATATAGAGGGCTGGCCCCTAAAATATTCAATCATTTGTATCTCAAAAATGAACAACAATTTTAGATAAGTGTAAGAACAAAAAATGTAAGTATTCATAAGACCTTTCGTATAAAATCAAGAAAAAGGGGCTGGTCCCTTAAATTAGGGGCCAGTAGACTCGTAAACTGTTTTACAAATAACTTAAAAACGATAAAGATTTTGTAATGCATTATATTAAAAAGCAAAGTTGTTGATCGTAACAATATCTAACAGAAAAAATCATCGCCACGCCCATTTATGACGTAATTAGGGATTTTTAGGGGCCAAAGTAATTAAACTTTGACGCAATATATCAAGAAAACGAAACATATTTTGTTAGGCATTGTAGAAGAGAAAATGCTTACAATGATGATTCTAATCGATTCCACTAATCAAAACACCAATGTATATCTAGAGAAGGAAACATATTTTGTTATCCATTGTAGAAGAGAAAATGCTCACAATGATGATTCTAATCGATTCCACTAATCAAAACACCAATGTATGTCCCCATTAAGGATCCAGAGAGCTGGCTCCTAAAATATTCAATCATTTGTATCTTAAAAATGAACAACAATTTTAGATAGGTGTAAGAACAAAATATGTAAGTATTCATAAGACCTTTCGTATAAAATCAAGAAAAAGGGGCTGGTCCCTTAAATTAGGGGCCAATAGACTCGTAATCTGTTTTACAAATAACTTAAAAACGATAAAGATTTTGTAATGCATTATAAAAGCAAAGTTGTTGATCGTAACAATATCCAACATAAAAAATCATTGCCACGCCCATTTATGACGTAATTAGGGATATTTAGGGGCCAAAGTACTTAAACTTTGACGCAATATATCTAGAGAAGGAAACTTATTTTGTTAGGAATTGTAGAAGAGAAAATGCTTGCATTGATGATTCAAATCGATTCCACTAATCAAAAAACTAATATTTGTCCCCATGAAGGATCTAGAGGGTTGGCCCCTAAAATATTCAATCATTTGTATCTCAAAAATGAACAACAATTTAAGATAGGTGTAAGAACAAAAATTGTTAGTATTCGTTAGACCTTTCGAATGAATTCAAGAAAAAGGGGCTGGCCCCTTAAATTAGGGGCCAAGACACTCGTAAACTCTATTACAGATAACTTAAAAACGATAAAGATTTTGTAATGCATTATAGAAGCAAAGTTGTTGATCGTAACAAAATCAGTTTGTAAAACTCATTGCCACACCCATTGATGACATAATTAGGGATTTTAAGGAACTAAAATTTTAAATCGTTAATGTGCTGTATGTGAAAAAGAAAACACTTTGTTAAGCATTGTACAGGATATTGACAATCGTATACATTACTTGAAATGAAAGGGGTTGATTGGGAATTCTGAAATTTCATTAATATTTTTATCGTATCGTTTAACATATTAAACGGAAGACCTACTCGTTACTCGTAACGAGATCGTATCTAGTTGCTTCTATAATTGATAACAAATTATTGTTCAGTAAAGAGTTATTGCAAAAAGACTTTAGAGCCCTCTTGGTCCCTAATTTGAGGGGCCAGCCCTTTTTCCTTGATATCAAATAAAAGCCCATAGAAATTGAAACAACTTTTGCATTACATGTTTTAACAAAATATTTATACATCAAAAGATATTAGAGAAAATGTTTGAAAATTTCGTGAAAAAAATTTGGTTCTAATTTTCAGGTTCAGGCGAGCTTCGAGGCCTTGCGCAATTTTAATAATTGGAAGCAGGGGGGTACAACTTCAGACTTTATTCTACAATCCTGGAAGAATTTCAAGCTTCTATCTTGATTAGTTTCGGAGGAGATGCATGGACAAAATGACCCTTAAAAATTTACAAAATCGTCAATATCTGAAACCGGAAGTGACGTCATCATTTAAAAATTTGACAATATGTAGCGCCGATGATGCTTAATCAGTCCTGAAAATTTCGTGCAAATCGGTTGAATAGTTTTTGAGATATAACGCTCCAAAAAAGTCAGAAAAAGAAAAAAAAGAATAACTAGAGCAAAGCTCGTTGCAAAGCAACGAGTGGGTCTTCCGTTAATGTCGAAAGAAAAGCTAAATGTTCCTGTAAGAAGCAGAGCTCTGAAACCAATACCAGGAGTTTCAAAACAAAAAGATATAAAAAATCGAATAATTCTTGGTACGACTTAACAAACTCCGAATGACTTTAAGTACGAATTAACAAAAACCTTAACGATTTCAAGAACGACTTGACAAAAAAAATCCGAATGTGTTTAAGAACGACTTAACAAATATCGAATCATTCTAGGTACGAGTTAATTTAACTTTGAACATAATACTATTTTCTTAACCAAGAATGTGGAATCAAAATTTCCGGAAAAATCAATTTTTAAACTCCTATATCTCTGTAATGCATCGTCCGATTTTAAAACGGATTTTAGATTTAAATAAAGCCGTATGAGTTGAACATTTTTGCTTCAATAATATATATCAAATTATGATTCAGTAAATAGTTATTATTAAAAGACTTTGTAGCCCTCCTGGCCCCTAATTTGAGGGGCCAGCCCCTTTTTCTTGATATCAAATGAAAGGTCTTGCAAATATAAACATATTTTGTTCAACAACTGTTCACGAATTGTTAACCATTCTAGAGATATCTGAACAACTGTGTTTTAGGGGCCGACCCATAAACTCCTTAATGGGGCCACCAACAAAAAAGGTTTAGGTATCATATTATTAAAAACATTATTTTGAGCAACTTTTCTTCTACAATGCTTTTCAAAATATTTCTCCTTTTCTAGCTATTTCTGATCAGAGTTTTGGACTTCTGGCCCCTTGAAACCCCTAATTACGTAATATATGACTTAGGTATGGTACTGTATAGATAAATAACTGTACAAAGAATATTTTTGCTTCTATAATATATAACAAATTATTTTTCAGTAAAAAGTTATAATCAATAGACTTAAGAGCCCTCTTGGCCCCTAATTTAAGGGGCCAACCCTTTTTTCTTGATATCAAATGAAAGATCTCGCAAATATAAACATATTTTGTTCAACAAGTGTTCAGGAATTGTTGAGCGTTCTAGAGATATGTAAACTAATGTGTTTTAGGGGCCGACCCTTAAACTCCTTATTGGGGCCACCAACAAATTTTTTCTAAGTAGCATATTGTTGAGAACATTATTTTAAGCATTTTTTCTTCTACAATGCATTTCAAAATATTTCTCCTTTTCTAGATATTAAAGATAAAAGTTTTGGACTTCTGGCCCCTTGAAACCCCTAATTACGTAACATATGATTAAGGTGTGGTACTGTATAGATTAACAGCTGTACATTAAACATTTTTGCTTCTTTAATTGATAACAAATTATTGTTCAGTAAAGAGTTATTGCAAAAAGACTTTAGAGCTCTCTTGGCCCCTAATTTTTTCTTGCTATCAAATGAAAGCCCGTGGAAATTGAAACAACTTTTGCATTACATGTTTTAACAAAATATTTATACATCAAAAGATATTTGAGAAAATGTTCGAAAATTTTGTGAAAAAATTTGGTCCTAATTTTCAGGTTCAGGCGAGCTTCGAGGCCTTGCGCAATTTAAATAATTGGAAGCAGGGGGTTACAACATCAGACTTTAATCTACAATCCTGGAAAAATTTCAAGCTTCTATCGTCATTAGTTACGGAGAAGATGCGTGGACAAAATGAACCTTAAAAATTTACAAAATCGTCAATATCTGAAACCGGAAGTGACGTCATCATTTGAAAATTTGAAACGGAAGACCCTAACTAGAGCAAAGCTCGTTGCAAAGCAACAAGTGGGTCTTCCGTTAATGTCGAAAGTAAAGTTCGAAGTCCCTGTAAGAAGCAGAGTTCTTAAACCAATAACAAAAGTAATTAAAATAACATAAAGATAAAAAAAAAATTGAAAATTCTTTGTACGACTTAACAAAATCCGAATAATTTTAAGTACGAATTAACAAAAACCTTAACAATTTCAAGAACGACCTAACAAAAAAAAATCCGAATTTGTTTGAGTACGACTTAACAATTTTCGAATTATTTTAGGTACGAGTTAATTTAACTTTGAACTTAATACTATTTTCTTAACCCAGAATGCGGAAACAAAATTTCCGAAAAAATCCATTTTAAAACCCAAATATCTCTGTGTTGCATCGTCCGATTTTAAAACGGATTTCAGTTTTAAATTAAGCTTAATAATTAACGTCTTATTTTTGCCTTTATAATTAATAACAAATTATCGCTCAAAAACAGTTATTATGAAAAGAATCTGTAGCCCTACTGGCCCCTAATTTAAGGGGTCAGTCCCTTTTTCTTGATATCAAATGAAAGGTCTCGCAAATATAAACATATTTTGTTAAACAAGTGTTCACGAATTGTTAGCCGTTCTAAAGATATCTGAACAACTGTGTTTTAGGGGCCGACCCTTCAACTCCTTACCGGGGCCACCAACAAAAAAATTAAGGTATTATATTGTTAAAATCATTATTCTGAGCAACTTTTCTTACCGGGGCCACCAACAAAAAATTTTTAGGTACCATATTGTTGAGAACATTATTTTGAGCAACTTTTTTTCTACAATGCTTTTCAAAATATTTCTCCTTTTCAAGATATTAAAGATCAAAGTTTTGGGATTTTGGCCCCTTGAAACCCCTAATTACGTAACATATGACTTAGGTATGGTACTCTATAGATAAACAGATGTACAATGAACATTTTTGCTTCTATAATTGATAACAAATTATTGTTCAGTAAAGAGTTATTGCAAAAATACTTTAGAGCCCTCTTGGCCCCTTATTTGAGGGGCCAGCCTCTTTTTCTTGATATCAAACGAAAGTCCTTGTTAATCTAAACAACTTTTGCATTACATGTCTTAACAAAATATTTATACATTAAAAGCTAGGGCTGAAAATGTGCGAAAATTTCATGAAAAAAATGGTGCCAATTTTTTAGCTCGGGCGAGCTTCGGCGCCTTGCGCATTTTTCAAAATATCAAATAAATAGGATCATCTACAGACATTCATCTACTAATCCCTGAAAGTTTCACGTTTCTATCACAATTAGTTTTTGAGAAGTTACGTGGACAAAATGGTCCTTAAAAAATTACTAGATCCTCAAAATCTCAAACCGGAAGTGACGTCATCAGCCAAAAATTTTATAATATCAAGTATGTTTGATGCTTAATACGTGCTAAAAATTTCATGCAAATCGGTCGAGTAGTTCACGAGAAATAGCGTTCGAAAAAAGTCAGAAAAAAAATAAAAAACTAGACACGATCTCGTTGCGAGCAACGAGGAGGTCTTCCGTCCGATTTTAAGAAGGTGATATGACAAAATCAACGAGAAAACAGTCATGATCTGTAAAAAGGAGTGGAGTACTTATGCTTTTTTGCATCGCTTTTTATAAGTTCTCTTACGCTGCTATTTTCAATACTAGCATTTCTTCCAATTGAGATAGAAACGATTAAACTTTTTACATCTGGCACCTAAAAGCCCTAATTAGATAAGTAAATCATTATATTGTTAAGATATATAAACGTATTATACCTTATTTTGCTCTTATAACCCTCACAAAATATCTCTCAGTAAACGGATACATATAAAAGACTTTAGGGCCCTCTGGTGCCCTGATGTGAGGGGCCAGCCCCTTTTTCTTGATATCAAATAAATGGTCATTTAACTCTTAACTCATTTTGTCCAGCAAGTGTTTAGAAATTCGTTACCGTTTTTAATGTATACGGCAAAGAACGTTTTAGGGGCCGACCCCTTATCTCCTTTTAGGGCCGTTTAACGAAAGTTTTGAAGGTTGCTTATTGTTAAGTACATCATTTTGAGCATCCTTCCTTCTATACCATATTTCAAAATATTTTTTCTTTCTGAGATATGGGTGATCAAAATTTTGGACTTTTAACCCCTAATTACGTAACACATGATAAAAACATTACATTGCTTGGATAAATAACTGTGAGATAAACATATTTGCTTCTATAATCTTTCACAAAATATCTATCAGTAAAGGGCTACATATAAAAAACTTTAGAGCCCTCTGGGCCCCTAATTTTAGGGGCCAGCCCCTTTTTCTTGATATTAATTGAAAGGTCATTTAATTCTAAACACATTTTGTTCAACAAGTGTTTAGAAATTCGTTACCGTTCTTGAGATATATGGGAAAGAACGATTTAGGGGCCGATCCCTTATCTCCTTATAGGGGTCGTTTAACGAAATTTTAAAGGTTGCATATTGTTAAGTACATCATTTTGAGTATCTTTCCTTCTATACTGCATTTCAAAATATTTTTTCTTTCTGAGATATGGGTGATCAAATTTTTGGACCTTTGGTCCCTAAAAACCCCTAATTACGTAACACATGATAAGATCATTACATTGCTTGGATAAATAACTATGAGATAAACATATTTGCTTCTATAACCTTTCACAAAATATCTATCAATAAAGGGCTACATATAAAAAAACTTCAAAGCCCTTTGGTCCCCTAATTTTTGGGGCCAGCCCCTTTTTCTTGATATCAAATGAAAGGTCCTTTCATTCTAAACACATTTTGTTCAACAAGTGTTTAGAAAATCGTTACCGTTCTTGAGATATATGGGAAAAAACATTTTAGGGGCCGGTCCCTTATCTCCTTATAGGGGCCGTTTAACGAAATTTTAAAGGTTGCATATTCTTAAGTACATCGTTTTGAGCATCTTTCCTTCTATACCATATTTCAAAATATTTTTCCTTTCTGAGATATGGGTGATCAAAATTTTTGACTTTTGGCCCCTAAAAATCCCTTATTACGTAACACATGATAAAATCATTACATTGCTTGGATAAATAACTGTAAGATAAACATATTTGCTTCTATAATCTTTCACAAAATATCTATCAGTAAAGGGCTACATATAAAAAACTTTAGAGCCCTCTGGTCCCCTAATTTTAGGGGCCAGCCCCTTTTTCTTGATATTAATTGAAAGGTCATTTAATTCTAAACACATTTTGTTCAACAAGTGTTTAGAAATTCGTTACCGTTCTTGAGATATATGGGAAAGAACGTTTTAGGGGCCGGTCCCTTATCTCCTTATAGGGGCCGTTTAACGAAATTTTGAAGGTTGCATATTGTTTAGTACATCATTTTGAGCATCTTTCCTTTTATGCTGCATTTCAAAATATTTTTCCTTTCTGAGATATGGGTGATCAAAATTTTTGACTTTTGGCCCCTAAAAACCCTTAATTACGTAACACATGATAAAATCATTACATTGCTTGGATAAATAACTGTGAGATAAACATATTTGCTTCTATAACCTTTCACAAAATATCTATGAGTTAAGGGCTACAGATAAAAAAATTTAGAGCCCTCTGGGCCCCTAATTTTAGGGGCCAGCCCCTTTTTCTTGGTATTAAATGAAAGATCTTGTGAATATAAACTTTTTTTACATACCATGTTTTAACAAAATATTTTTCAGAAAAGAGATAAACAAAGAAAACCCGAAAAAATTACAACGTTTATTTAATCTCAATTTTCGGGTCCAGGCGAGCTTTGAGGCTCTTTGAGCCAGACATTTTTTATCGCCTTTAGACATATTTACAATCTTTCGTCTATCATCCCTGAAAATTTGAACTCAATATCTTTTACCGTTAAGGAGGAGTTCAATGGACAAGCAGACCCTTTAAAATTCACTAAATCGTCAGTATCTCAAAAACGGAAATGACGTCATCAATATAAAAAATTTCCAATAAGGTTCAGATCAACATCTATCAGATCTGAAAGTTTCATTAAAATCGACCGAGCCGTTTTCGAGAACTCGCGTGCACAAAATTTGTAAGAAAAAAAAAGAAAAAAAATAATAATAATATGGAAAAAGAAACAAAGCAAAAACAATAAGGTCTTCCGTTGGAAACGGAAGACCTTAAAAAAAAATAAAGAAAAGAAACAATAGAATAAATAGAGGGTCATCCGTCGGAAACGGAAGACCCTAATAATAAAGAAAAAGAAACCGTAGAATAACAAACAATTAGAAACTAATTTGTAGCGTTTAATAGGTATTCAAATTTGCTGCATGCTGTTTAGCAGGTATGATTTTTCGTCGTCTACTTCAAACACCTGTAAAAAAAATTCTCATAAGGCACCAACAGGAAAATATTTCATTCTGAAATATTGAAATAAACGCTTTATATAAATATGAAATAAAATATGTAAAAACATGTAAACAGTGAGTTTAATTATAGCCATTTAACGGAAATAACAATTTACAGACTGTGCATTATTTGTTTAAATAAAATAAACATATATTCTTGACATCTACATTATGAAATGAAATACTTTTTAATATTTTTTTTTTCATTTAATGCTGGTATAATTTTCAGCATGTTTTATAGAGAGAAAAAAAATCGAAAGAAGGAAATGAGAGAGAGAGAGACAGAGAGAAAGAGAGAGAGAGACAGAGAGAGAGACGGAGTGAGAGACAGAGAGAGAGAGAGAGAGAGGACGAAACGTCCTACATTTACGCCTGTCTATAGAAATTGATGTTCACTAAGACGTAAGCTGCTAGCATCATCAGAGAAGTGCCATTTCAATTCGTTTTATTCAATAGATACAGGTATCCAACAGAAATATTTTAATAACTATGTAACAGTCATTACCCTTCATGATTTTCGCCTTTGAACTATCGACAAATGCTCTCTTTCCGCGATAGTGTCGTGGTGGCTATAAAAAAAAATTCCTAATATTTTAATATCGTTGATTACTTATTCTAAGTAAGAACTTTTTAGCATTATGTAATATCAAACGTGTCAGTATAATAGGTAAACAACATGTGTTACCATTTTCAAACACAATTATATCAAGTACAGTCATTTGGGGTATTCCGAATCACTTTACAACTTGCTTGAAAAATATGTAAAACGCATGTTTAAAATTTGATTGTTTAATTAAGGTATATTTTAAATTTTTGCCTAGATTATCCGATATAACCTGGTTTGAGGCAGTGCACGCTTTATAATCCTCGAAGCGGATTATAAAAAGGCGTGCACTGCCTCAAACCAGGTTATATCGGATAATTTGGGCAAAAATTAAAAACATTCCTTATAATTTAATTAAAAGATAACAAAGAATTAATTATTTAAGATTAGAAATTATTAATCTTTGCATAAAATTTGAATATACATGATAACTGTAACACGCGCATGAATATGGGGTTGTTTAAGGGGACATGGCTATATAGCTAACCAGGTTATACAAAATAAATACAATTTTTTCTGTGTAATTAGCCAATCAAAATGCTGTTACAAATGAAATCAAATTATTAACAGGTATCTTTGACATTCATTAGGTCTACATGTATCTTCGAAATAGGGAATAAATATAAGAAAAAAATAAGGAATTAGTTCATCTTACTAGAAACCATTATTATAAATCATGCTTTTGACTACATATCTAAAATACACCCTTGTCCTTCGCCTGTTCACGTTATGTATTGAAACTCAAATATAGAAAAAAAACATGTAGAGATCTGAATTATTTCGCCACTATATATAAAGTTCGTCTTTTATAGTATAAACATGGTAACTATCATATTATATTGTAACTGTTGCATAAACAAAAATATCCAATACATGTGTGTTTACACACGTGTAACGATATACCCTAAAAAAATAAATATATATTATTGGGGTCTGTATTTATTAGGCTTTGTAAAAACACTGAACTTTTTTTAAGCTTATAAAATTGTCGATTTATCAACAGTTTATCTTTCGATCACTAGTATTAAATCTACAATATAAACAACATTTTCACCATGCATAGTTTCTCCATAGAGGATAACGAGTACATTAATTAAATCCCAAACTATTTGATTTTCACTTTATATTTTGATAAATGAATAATAACGGAGGCAATGATTATATTCAAATGCTTGTGCAGTACAGGTGTGAAGTTTTCTATCCGGGTTGTTGATATAATTACAATGTACCTTTTATCATGACTAAATAAAAATATAAGCAACAAATACACATATTTTGGTTTGCTTTTTTTCTAATATCCTGCTAGCACCTTTTAGAATGAAAACAGGTGAAGCTTGTCGGCCGGAAAATAAATTTTCATCCTGATTAGATCAAGCCGCCCCTGATTATTTTTTTCACTCATTTTTTTTTCATTAAGGACGACGTAATTTTGACATGTCTTTACGACAGCATAGATGATAAACCCTCCTTTACATAGAAATGCATTTAAAAATACAAAAGAAGTTTTGATGCTATTGATTTTGGAAAATAATTGGGATTTCAAATTTTCTTGGAATGCTTAAGCATCCATGTCTAAAGATCTAAATGATAACAGCACATACATATTCTTTTTTCGTAAAAATCGGACTGCAATCACTCAATTAAGGTGTATCTCTCCTCACGTTTTGATTTAATTGCGCAGATGATCATGATATTTTAAATGAATATGATTTTATTTACTTAATCATCACATAAAGATTATTATTTTATAATTACACAACATCCTTAAAGAAAATTTATTTGAATTAAAGGAACAAACAACTTTGAGGGGGGGGGGGGCTATTTTTTCATGCGAAAAGTTTGTTTAGACGAAAATGACAGAAACAAGCAATTTTATGAGTTTTCAATATACTTTTTTTTATTTTTTGTTTATTTATCATAATCATCTTTAACATTTGATAATTTTGAAGCTTTTTCTCTGGTTCTGTGTGACATGTAAAATATTAAATCTTGAGAGACGATAGACGTTTAGCATAAAATCATGAAAAATTATAAAAGATTTCTGAATTTTTTTAGAGAAAAATTTTACGAGAATTTAGAGCAATATATCAAATATTTGACATCACGGACCCTCATGTTTTATTATGTCAAAATGATAATGAATACATACATGTGTATCTAGGCAAACTAGATTAATCTTATAACATTCTTGATATTCAAAAATTATTAAAAAAATATTTTAGAAGAAATTGTAACTATTATATAGGAATTGTCTATTTTAAATGCAAAAAGTCACACACAAAAATATGCAGCTTTCGTTCATTTTTTTTTTCGTACTTCCTCTATTCAGTGCGACCATTGTGTATATCAATTTAAACAATATTTGAAGAAATAAGTTTGCTTAATCAAAAATACTGACAACAAATCCTAGTCAGGCTGAATTTTAGGTGCAAAAAGGTCAAGTTAAATTGGCCATAACTCAGAGGGATGACAACCGACCCCCATTATCTTTGTATTTTTAAAGTTTGTTTTGTCTACATATTGCAATGATTTACTTCTCAAACAATTCTTGATACAACACCATTGAGGTGTGGGATACCTTAATGATTTAATATATTTAAAATTTCGCATGATATTGTCTTTAATAGAATAAGAAAAAAATAATAATTTAACGTGTAATCTTTATTGCCTTCGGGTATGTATTGGAAAACTCCTCGTCGTTGATTTCCGTGCAGGTACCCGGTACCACTGTACTGTATATGCATAGCATACAAACGAACAGCAGAATTGTGTACTTCATCTGAAATAATAACGGTCACTAGGTAAGTTTGTTGAATACATTATAGAATTGAAGTTTGCGATGTGGAATTTAGATTCATTTCTCGATAAGCAAAACCAAATATACTGTCAATGCTTATAATTCAATTTTAAACACAGATAATGTATATTTAACTAATTATATATTGAAAATAACAGGAATCAACATGAAACAAACAAGTACACGTTATTAACAAGCGGGATGATTTATTTAGGACTTGTTGATTTTAACACGTTGATAATTCTAGCTCCAGATGTACATTAACTAAAACAATTGTTAAAAAAAAGAAGAAGAAATCAAATGATAAATGATTTAGATGATGATTTTGTAGTTTGTTCTTTGAACATTGATTGTTGAAGCAGGTATGTGCTCTTGTCCGGAACACAGATGGGCCCTGCAACGCCATTTTTTTTTACTGATTGCGATTTTTTGGTTACTTGTGCATGTTCTGGCATAACTACTGATAGATCCTTCTTTCCTTTTTTTCTATGCCCGCTCTTGAACATGATATGACGGAGTTCTACCTTGCTTCCCAAAGTGCCTCTGAGGCAGTATGCCGTGTACCTTTGTTTACGTTTTGGATTCCTAGATATGTCGCACACAAATTTTGGTATTTTCTCACTTGTTTTTCTGAATAGCAGATATCCGTGTTGATATAACCAATGGCCTCTTTTGTGCAGTAATTAAACGAAGCAATTTTAGCAGATGTTAATGTATATTTCCTATTGTGCATTTGCCCCCGAAAAATTTCGAGTTATCTTTACTTGTTTGTGAAGTTATACTTCTTGATATTATCTAGGTTAGATTTGCCTTTAATTAGAACACTAAGGAAACATATTTAATAAATTTATTCAATAAATAAAATATATAAAATAGTTATTAGAAATAATTTGTTCAAATGTCAAAAAATGCAAATGTATACACCAGTCATTCGTCTGTTTGGTTTTTGCATGATATATATATATATATATATATATATATATATATATATATATATATATATATATATATATATATATATATATATATTACTTGATAACGTATACTATCTGATGTTACCATTTCGGTTAGAGGTGCCCCTTTGTGAAAAGAACGCGGGTATGTTTAGGCTTACCACAGCAGTGTGTAGAGAGGCACTTGTCTGTACTTTAAACAATATGACTTCATAATAAAGTTGACGTCACGATCTGCATTCTATTCGATAGATCTCAAGGAATGTGTCTTAACTTAAAAGTGAATTATAAAAAGAAAATCATGTTTTTTTTTCTTTACATAAATGCTGCCCTTAATGCTTTATTTTGATAATTTGGCGAAGTGATTTTACAATATCTTTAATAAACGAAATATTTTTTTTTCAATCCCAAGCATGAACTTCAAAATTAATATTAAATAACAAAGGATTTTTCTTTAAAATATTTATGACTTAATGTCATTAATCACCTGTACCGATGTGATTTAATTAGAAAATTTGCAATGTAAGGATACGCGCGACACATAACAACGAAGTGCATATGACGTCAAAAAAATGCATCAAAATAATGTTTAACATTGTTGTAAGTATTTTAGATTTTAAGGAATACTCCCGGTCAAAGTAAATTTTTGTTGATTTAAAAAATATATCGTTTTTCAGAGGTATTTTAGCTCCGGGACTCTTAAACATTGCTGCAAAGTTTGGAAATCAAACATTCATCAGTAATGAATGAAAAATTTGTCTATACTGAGATATGGGGAAAATGCAATAAAAGAAAGGAAAATTAGATTATTGTATCAATAAAAAATGTTCTTGAACTCCAAAGAAAAGAATGCTAATACACTCAACAAAACTTCTAGGTGTTCATCCAATATTTTGATTTTTACGATTTAAATGGTGTAGAATCGTTCCTTTGCTTTTTTATCGTTATCATTCGTGTAGCGTGCAAATTCAGTTAGTAAGCAATCGCCCATGTATCCTGTGTAATCGTGTATCGTGTGTCAGAATAGTGCGTGTTGTTTGTCAACAATAGCGTTGCAAAGTTCACACAAGGTAAGCGGAATCACTTTTATTTCTAAGGTGCTTGTTTTATTTTTGTGTAAAAAAATTCTAAAAAGTAAATTAATCAAGATTAAGTAAAAGCCAGAAACAACGGACATTCTAACCCCTCCCCCCCGTATTGGACACCATCTTTTGATATTAGAAACATTTTTCTCTCTCCCTCTTTCTCTCTCTTTCTCTCTCTCTCTCTCTCTCATTCAAGTCACGAGCGGCAATGTCTTAACTCCGCTCAACTACCATCTGATTGGACAATTGGACAAAGGTAAGTCAAACCATTACGTTAAAAGTATTCAAAAGTTAATGTCTATTAGAGGTTTCTTCGAACTTCAGTTTAAATCATTGCGATAGTAGCATGATATACAGTAATATACAGTATACCTATACAACCAATTCAAACACATTAAAAAGTTATTGATATTTTATTTTGCGGGGGGGGGGGGGGGTGTTTGATGGACAATAACAAGCGCAAATACCTACTAATTCCTATAAAACGACCTACCAAGAAACAACTGCATTCTCTTTCTCATCCATTCATATACATTTCACAAACAATTTTATAAATCAAATCAAATTATTATTTAACTTGCAAATAATCAATTGGTATTTTAGCGGGAAAAAATAGTTTTTTACCTTATTCATGCATTTGTACCACCGAGAACGCAACGTATGTTTTAATTGGTAGAATAAAAATCAAAGTGTCTTTAAACACCGGTAGGCTACTGTCGCAAACATATAGCAAAAAGTAAACATCCACCATCATAATTGTGTGGAAGTGATAACAAAGCATTATTTTTTCTTTCTTTGTAGTTCGACTAAAATATTTTGCGTTTTTAAATATATTTAATATTAATAATTAAAAATTTAATTATAATACAATAGTTCTACCTCATACGTCAACAGTGTTTTTTTTAAGGATTGGTGGATCTTGTTAAATGGTAGTATTTTTCAATATAGAATCTAAGTAAGCACCAGCTTTTTATATCAATCTATAAGATGTACATAACTGTTGTTCAGTCACGACGATTTCTATTATAAGGCCAAGGTTATTGTTAACTCTAGTTAAACTGTGTTAAACTGTTCAATCATGCACATTTAAATGTGCAATTTCACGCCCCCCCCCCCAAAAAAAAAAAATAACAAAGAAAAATAGTAAAGAATTGCCCAAAAAAGTAGAGTAATTTAAAAAAAAAAGGATGTTATTTTTTTTTTAATTGCAAAGTTCTAATTTTGTTATTTCTATTCAATAAATCATTTTTAATTTTTTCAACATCGTGTCAACGCTTGTTGAAATGTACAAAGCCTTATATGAAAAAAAAACACTGTATTCAGATACGGTTGTAATTGACGATGAGTCCATGACATTTGAAAGTTGATATCTGTGTGAACCAGGAGTCTCTTAAGACTTGTCGTTTGAATTGTCAGTATTTCAAAGACTCATATAATCCGTTGACCCGTCGTGTTGGTTTTGCATCATTTAAAAATCAGGCTATATCGAGCATTCATTGTATTATGACCCCTTATTAAAATCATAATAGCGTCATGCAAGTAGAAAACCTTGACAGAAAAAGATCGTGCTTACTCGTTCCCCGATTAAATTTATATGATTATTTGCTTAATTTTCTTTCAAATGAGAATATGATACGTATTCCTCTCCGTCACATTGTATAATTATTTAGTAGAATTTGATTTTATTTAGATGCTTTAAAATTTAGAATAAATGAAATCCAATCATTAACGTTCAGTATATGAAGAAACCATGAAATGTGTAAAATCTAAATTCTTTGGAACAGGGTAACAAATATACCCGAATTTCGTAAAGAATTAAATTACATTAACATCAACTCGCGTGTGAATATATTCGTGTAGATTATTCATGATCCTCATTTCTGTTTTACTTTATTTTCATTAACTTATTATACACACGTAACATCATTCTTTTTGGAGACAAAACACATTTACTTGGTTTGTTGACCCTGTTTTATCGTTAATCAGGTAAAAATAAAACTTTGCATCAGTACTATGCATGCAGCTTTCCAAAATCATAATAATTGTAATTCAAAGTAAAACATTACGTTTTCTAATTCTAATCTTAATTTGTTTTTGTTTTTTTATTTTAAATGGTGTAAAATCATTCGTTTGATTTTTTTGTCGTTATCCTTTGTGTATCGTGAAAATCCATTAAGTTAGTAATCGTTCATGCATCATGTCTAAATGTGTATCGTGTGCGATCGTTCGTGTATCGTGTGTGATCGTTCGTGGGTCAGAATCGTGCGTGTCGTTTGTCAGCTTTGTTTTGTTACCACTGTAACATAATGATAAATTTTGCAAGTTCACATCAGGTTTTTTGATGTGGAACAGTGTTAAAAGTCTTAAGTCTACAATTAATATAACAAATGTACCCGTACCATTATAAAGATGTATAACTCCGTGCGACTGCTTTATCTTGTGTAAAAAAGTATATGAGAGTACAATTTTCAAAAATTAAGTAAATGCCAGCAATAACGGAAATTTTCATATCCCTATTTATTGGGGCTGTATTGGACACCGTCCTTTGATATAAGAATCATTTTCCAACTGGTACTGGTAATAGTTTTTTTTTGGGGGGGGGGAGGGGCGGTCATTTAGTTGACAAAAGAGATTAAATCTGTAATTTTGTATTTTTTTTTTGTTTTGAAAGATTTAGAAGCACATTTAACAATTTGTTAGTTTTATGGAATTGTTACGATATGTAGAAATTGCTAAGTAAAAGCGAAACATATATCTTTCCGTTGAAAATCTGATATACAGTATACCTATACGATCAACTTAAAGAAAGATTTTTTTTAGTTATTTTTATTTGGTGTTTGATGGATATGAACAAGCGCATAAACATACGAATTGCTATAAAGGAAACCTACCAACCAACTGGATGCTGTTTTTCATCAAGTCATTTACATTTGACAAACAATTTAAAACAAATTAAAATATTATTAAAACTTACAAATTAACTATTGGTACTTTAGCAAAAAAATATTAAGGTAAACCTTAATTTATTAACAGAGAAAACGCACCGCATGTTTGAATTGGTAGAATAGAAATAAAATAGTATTTACAACCAGATAGGCTACTGTCACAAACAAATGGCGAATAATAAACATCTAACTTCGTTATTATATGGATATGGTAATATATAATATAGATCTGTTCCTACTTCTCTTTCTTTGTAATTCGACTTAAATGTTTTGTTATTTTTATATAATATTTTTTGAAATAAAATCCTAATATTGAATATTAATGCTGTACTCCTACCTTTATACGTCAACAGGATTGTTTGAAAGAATTGGTGGATCTTGTTAAATGGAGTGGTTTTTCAAAATAGTATTATCCAAGTAAGCAACAGCTGTTTTATCAACTCAATAGATGCAATTAACTTTTTTTCAGTCACGACGATTTTCATAATTAGTCAAGATTTTTTTTTAGAATTGGTTCATGTAATATGTTATATAACATTAATCATTCACATTTAAATGTGTAAATCTAAGCCAAAGTTTGCGTCTTTAGATAACTATCATGCATTACAGATTATCTAAACTAGCCATTAGTTCAGTTCATATTGTTCTTCAGGTGTAATTCATTTAATCTCTGATCAAATCTGGCAATTTTGACATTTGCTGACGATTCATACAATATTGTCCATTTAAATAATTAACAATTCGATGGAATTTGTCCCTTTAAAACTATTACATCATTTAAAGCATACCCAAAGTTAAACTTTGCTATGCAATTGCTTATTGCTTTAATTCTTCTTCATGATGAAATAAAGTATCATTATGCAATGTTTCTACTGCATCAAACATTGATATGCACTTTTTCTATTTCTAAAACAAAACCTAAAAAAAAAAAATAAATAAAAAAAATAAAAACTAACAAAGAAAAATGGTAAAGAATTGCAAACAAATAATATTCGTTGTGGAGACAACACAATTTAATTAGTGTGTGGATCATATATTATGGGTTATCTTGCAAAATAAAACAGTGCGTAAGTTTTGTACACTCCGCTGGTAAAAAAAAACCACAATTATTGTAATACAAATTAAATCAATGTGTTTTCTTTTTTTCTAATCTTAAAAAAAAAATATTTTTGATTTTGCGGTTTAAATGGTGTAGAATCCTTCATATGTATTTTTTTCGTTATCGTTCGTGTATCGGAATATTTCAGTAAGGTAGTGATCGTCCGTGTATCCTGCGTAATAGTGTATCGTGCGTGATCGTTCGTGTACCAGAATCGTGCGTGTCGTTTGTCATCCATAAGGTTGTGACCACTGTAACAATATGATACGTTTTGCGAGTTCATAACAAATTATATTTAGGCTTTTTTCATGTGGAACAGAGCTTACAGTCTAATGGTAATTATAATTATCAATGTACCCCTATCATTGATAAGGATGTATAAATTGTTGTGACTGTTTTATCTTGAAAAAAGTCTATATTAGAGTAAAATTATCAAATAGCAAGTAAATGCCAACAAATATGGAAATTTAATAAGATTTTTATTTGTTTCATTCAAGTGCGAAAAAAAAAATAAATCTGCAATTTTGTAAATTTTTACTTCTGTTCTAAAAGATTTTAAAGTACATTGTGACTGAATTTAGCTTTAATGATTTGTTACGATTAGCAAAAATTGCACAATATAAGCAATGATTATTGCAATAATAACCCGAAATACAGTGTATCTACATAATCAACCAAAAAAAATAAACTATAAATAAAATTGACGGATTTTTCTGTTTTTTTTTTTAAATAGGGTGTCTGATTGACATAAACAAGCGCATTAACATACAAATTGCTATAAAGAAAAGCTACCAACCGACTGCATGCTCTTTCTAATCATGACATTATTTAACTTGCTAATAAACTATTGGTATTTCAGCCACAAAAATTAGTTACCTTTTTTATACCACAGAAAACGCAACGCATGTGTGAATTGGTAAAATAGAAATCATAAAGTCTTTATAACTGGGTAGGCTACTGTCACATACAGATAGCGAATAGAAACATATATCATCATTATTGTGTGGATATGATACCAAAGCAATATATACTATAGAACTGATACAGCGTTTCTTTCTTTGTAATTCGACTAAAATATTTTGCAATTGTTTTAGATATATATTTTGAAATAAAAACTTAATATTGAATATTAATATTTTAATAATGATTACTAATATTGAAGGCCTACCTTGAAAATGTGGTGGATCTTGTAAAATGGTAGGATCTTTCAAAATATAATCCAAGTAAACAACTTTATTTTTTTATCAATTCAATAGATGTAATTACCCTTCCTAAGTTACGACGATCTCTGTTTTGAAGGTTATTCTATTTCTGGCATTGGCTTATATAATCTGTTATGTAACATGAATCATACCATTTAAATTTGCAATTTCAAGGCCGTAGTTTGCGTCTGAAGATAAGTATCCTGCCTTACAGCTTTTCTAAACTAGCCCTTAGTTCAGTACATATTCTACTTCAAAAGCAATCGACATTATATCTGATTAAACCTTGCAGTTTTGATTTATACATACGAAAATTCACAGATAGTTCATCTGATATTTCCCATTTATAAATTTAACAATGCATATGCCTTTGTCCCTTTAAGAATGTTACATAATTCAAAGCATATCCAAATATATACTTCTATTTAAATGTTATGCAATGTAATTGTTAAATGCTTTTATTCCTCGTGCTAAAACAAATTAGGATTTGTTTTGCATTGTTTCTACTATATACAACATTGATAAGCACATTTTTCGTTACTAAACAAACAACCTAAGAAGAAAATACAAAAAAACAAAAAAAAACAAAAAAACCCCAAAAAAAACCAAACAAAAAAATAAGCAATGGAAAAAAGTACAAACAATTGAGGAAAAAAAAACATTGATAGTGAAATAATTTTAAAATTTAAAATTTAAAAAGCTTGAATTGTGTGATTTCTTTTTTTCTCATTATATTACTTTCAACTTTATAAACATCATGTTGCGATGTTTTTGCAACTGAACTATGTTGATATTTGCACTGTTTCCGGCAGTTTACAAAAAAAATGTATCAAAAAAACCTTGTACTTTTATAAATTGTCATAAACATTGAAAGTTGATAGCAGTGTGAATTAGGAATGTTTGGGAAGCTCATTTTGTTCGGAATTGTTAATGTTGTATAATTTGTTTATCCATAAATTAACTGAATTACATTATTTTATTACGAGGCTAGGTTTAACACGTACCTACATGCCCTAGGTAACTGAATAAATAATATTGGTAATGTACATTTCGTATACATGGCTATTTTCGCTCCGTGTAATTTTCGCCCTTCTACAATTGCAAATAGTTCGTCCCGTCTTGAATTCGCCAAGAACCTGTTGTGTTTAAAAAAAGATTATTTGAGAATTATGAATTCGCCCTGTCTTAAATGCGCCCGCTGTCATCGTGGGCAAAAAGGGCGAACATAAAACGGTGACGAATATTTCACTGTATACAGTATGTATATGTTCAATACATTGATTAGATATTTTGAATTTTAATCTATAATTCTCCACAAAAGTTTGGTAGATTACTTTATATATTTTTGAGTATTTTAGAATGGTTCCAAATTAACAATCCATAGATTAAAATGAGATATCATTTAAAGCACATTCTTTGATATTATAAATGCTCCTTTTGCGTTTGAAGCCTTTTTTTCGTATAACACGGGATGTACCCCAAGCGTTTGGTAAATACCTGATATTTATCTCCATTCTAATTGTCAGCCAAAACATTTATTAGATTCAAATGTATACATGCAGCAGTAGATTGCTTGTTATCCACAAATGATATATAAGAATAAATGAAATCAGTCAATCTGTTAATAAAATTAAAACAAGAGGCCCAGGGGCCACATCGCTCACCTGAGCAACAATAGCCTTAACTCTGATCAAATTAGCATTACAGTATCAAAATCAAAATATCTTGACAACTAAGTACAGTAGATCTTGCTCAAAAAATTTAAAACATCTGCCGATTTTTATCCACATATTTTATGGTTAATTCATTGCCCCTTTTGTTGTTTTACCTGTAAGAAGATTTTTCTCTATTCCTATATAACCCCCCACCCACTTTGTGGACCCACTTTTCTCTAGGGAATCATGGTTTGTTCAAACTTTAATCTGCGCAACCCGTGCTTTCACACAAGTTACTACTTTTTGGACTGAAAACTTTCCCAGAAAATTTTTAAAGATTTTCTCTATATATTCCTATGTAAAAATTCATCCCCCCATTGTGGCCACGCCCTACATCCGGGGACCATGATGTAAACAAACTTGAATCTACACTATCTGAGGATGCCTCCACAAAAGTTTGAGCTTTTCTGGCCTAATAATTTTTAAGAAGAAGATTTTTAAAGATTGTCTCTATATATTCCTATGTAAAAATTAATCTCCCCATGGTGGCCCCACCCTAACCCCCGGGAACCATGATTTAATCAAACTTGAATCTACACTCTCTGAGGATGCTTCCACTCCAATTTGAGCTTTTCTGGTCTACTAGTTTTTGAGAAGAAGATTTTTAAAGATTTTCTCTATATATTCCTATGTAAAAATTAATCCCTTTCTCTATATATTCCTATGTAAAAATTCATCTTCCATTGTGGCCCCACCCTACCCCAGGGGACCATGATTTAAACAAACTTGAATCTACACTATCTGAGGATGCCTCTACTCCAATTTAAGATTTTCTGACCTAATAGTTTTTGAGAAGAAGATTTTTAAAGATTTTCTCTATATATTCCTATGTAAAAATTAATCCCTTTCTCTATATATTCCTATGTAAAAATTCATCTTCCATTGTGGCCCCACCCTACCCCAGGGGACCATGATTTAAACAAACTTGAATCTACACTATCTGAGGATGCCTCTACTCCAATTTAAGATTTTCTGACCTAATAGTTTTTGAGAAGAAGATTTTTAAAGATGTTCTCTATATATTCCTTTGTAAAATTTATCCACCATTGTGGCCCCACCCTACCACCGGGAACCATGATTTGAACAATCTTGAATCTAAACTATCTGAGAATGCTTCCACTCCAATTTGAGCTTTTCTGGCCTAATAGTTTTTGAGAAGAAAATTTTTAAAGATTTTCTCTATATATTCCTATGTAAAAATTCATCCCCTCATTGTGGCCACGCCCTGCATCCGGGGACCATGATGTAAACAAACTTGAATCTACACTATCTGAGGATGCCTCCACAAAAGTTTGAGCTTTTCTGGCCTAATAATTTTTAAGAAGAAGATTTTTAAAGATTGTCTCTATATATTCCTATGTAAAAATTAATTTCCCCATGGTGGCCCCACCCTAACCCCCGGGAACCATGATTTAATCAAACTTGAATCTACACTCTCTGAGGATGCTTCCACTCCAATTTGAGCTTTTCTGGTCTACTAGTTTTTGAGAAGAAGATTTTTAAAGATTTTCTCTATATATTCCTATGTAAAAATTCATCCCTTTCTCTATATATTCCTATGTAAAAATTCATCTTCCATTGTGGCCCCACCCTACCCCAGGGGACCATGATTTAAACAAACTTGAATCTACACTATCTGAGGATGCCTCTACTCCAATTTAAGATTTTCTGACCTAATAGTTTTTGAGAAGAAGATTTTTAAAGATGTTCTCTATATATTCCTTTGTAAAAATTTATCCACCACTGTGGCCCCACCCTACCACCGGGAACCATGATTTGAACAATCTTGAATCTAAACTATCTGAGAATGCTTCCACTCCAATTTGAGCTTTTCTGGCCTAATAGTTTTTGAGAAGAAGATTTTTAAAGATTTTCTCTATATATTCCTATGTAAAAAATCATCCCCCCCCCCATTGTGGCCCCACCCTACCCCCGGGGACCATGATTTGAACAAACTTGAATCTACGCTACCTGAGGATGCTTCCATACAAGTTACAGAATTTCTGGCCTAATAGTTTTTGAGAAGAAGATTTTTAAAAATTACCTACAAATTTTAAATAATTCTAAATTATCTCCCCTTTAAAGAGGGTGTGGCCCTTCATTTGAACAAACTTGAATCCCCTTTACCCAGTGATGCTTTGTGGCAAGTTTGGTTGAAATCTGCCCAGTGGTTCTGAAGAAGAAGATGAAAATGTGAAAAGTTTTCAATGACAACAACGACAACAACGCTAACGCCAACGCCAACGACGACAGACAACGGACAAATTTTGATCAGAAAAGCTCACTTCAGGTTTCAGCTCAGATGAGCTAAAAAAAACCAACAAACAAATCAATAAACTTTCCATTATAAAATTTTCAGGGTAAATGTAAACTTTAATTAAGGTAGAACAGTACGGATTTTAAAATATATATATATGAAATAGTTTTTTTTTTTTTTTTTTTTTTTTGTTTTTTGTTTAGAGTTATTAATCTCGTGTACTTTAAATGTTCTGAGTTGATGAGGAGCAGGTATTTTTTGGTTATAAATATGACACTTTAACGATGTCATCCCAGTTTTATTTGTATGAATAATGAACCTTATTTCTTTAAAAACAGATTTAAATTCACGTTTCGAAAATGCGCAAGTTTGCTTTAATGTTTCTTCCACTACATTTCAGTTATTGATGATTTCTAAAACATCCTGAACATACGTTTTGCAAAAAGATAATGGTTTTTATTTTATTCTTTACAACCTTACTGGTCTATCATATTAGAGATCTAGAATCCTTCGTATGAAGTTTTATAACTTATATGGGCGTCGCTGGAACGCTGTAAAACATGTTGTTTGTTATCGTATCAACTCATAAAACTAATAATGTGCTCTGGTAATGCGCAATATGGGAGTAAAAAGTTATACATGTGGACAGGTGCCCTCGGTTTTTATTTCAGAAAGAAACGGAATCTGCTTGTGCGGAAAAAAAATACAACCGCAATTATAATGAAGCTGACAAATAGAATGGTATTCTTAATAAAAAGCCTTACACATAAAGATATATAGCTGGTTTCATTAAATGTTCTGCAAAGCCTATTTTTACTCCTTACCAAAATATTGAAAGCAGTAAAGAAGAAACTTCGAGAACAGTGTGTAACTATGTATTCAAGAAGCGGTTTTAATCTGATATGGATACTTAAGATTTTCACAAAAGTTTTAGAAAATTTGAAATCCTATCATTTTACCGAAATCAGTAGCATATGGTGTTTTTGTCTATCAGTGATTTCTATTCGAAAGGTCATGCCCTTCGTATAAACAGTATCTAAGGCGGAACAAGCAGCTGACTAACAAGTTGATAAAACAGGACTCGTATGAAGTCATCTTTTCGTAAGTTCTATGGTCGATACAACGACCATGCCAGCAAATACAATCTTCAACTGGGTCGCATGCTGACTGACGTTCTTTATACTTATGTTAGACCATAATTAATCACCTAATTGTCAACGGATTATCCCGATTACGACAAAGAGTACACGGTGTATGTGACCAGTCAGCAGAGGATGCTCACTGCACCTGAGCCTACCTCTTTTCTTAGACGTCCGTGTTTGCTCTGCTCCCGGTTTGTATTTTGACTTCGGACTTTTTTTATTTTGAGCACTGTTCGTTATAACTACATGATATTGGTACTTTGTAGAAAACTGCGGAAAACCTGTTTTGACTGGAAGCAAATTATTTATGCAACGCTAAGTTTTCTACAAAAAAGAAGGAAGATATTTTATTTGTCACTTGTGAAAGTGACTTTAAAACAACACATAAAATGTTGCAATGTGACGTACGTATACTGTGCGTTCAATGTATATGTTGATGGTGTGCACAAGCGACTTGCTGCAACGTACGTGTAACGTAAGGGACAAGGAGATCTCCTTACGTCGTCCATGCAAGTCAAATCGTACATGTATTATCATCTTACAGGTTCCTTGAGTGAATCACAATGCAGAGAACGTTTTCAGATCTCACAAGGAACCCGTGGTGATTGTTGTGCATATCCAACAGCTACCGTGCGTGTTAACTGGAAGCGTACGTTCTTCCAAAATCGTAAGATATCGGAAGTTGTTTATTTTTTATAATATTGCAATGCCATTCAATATACAAAAGTATATTTGTTTTGTACAACATTTACGCAAATATTTCTCGTCTATATTATTTTTTACCTTTGTCAAATTTTCACAATTTTTTTTTCTTCTAGAATATATTGGAAAGAAATTCAAATCAATGTCACATGTTTAGTACCATATGGTACTGTTAGGATAAAGTGAAATATTACTAGTAATATAATGTTTATGTAAAATTATTTTGAGTATACTGTTCATTTCAGGTATATACATTAGTTATGGACAATGACTCCACCACAATAGCTATAGTGCGAGCTACTATGGACCCTGATATTTCAAAAATAGTTTTACAGTAGCCTTACAAAAAGGTTTCACACGCAGTCTTGTCAATCTGAGTACTTCACACAAAGTTTTAAAAACACTGAAAGTTAGATCACACATAGAAAGATGTTTTACATACAGTGTTAATCAAGCCGAAGGATGAACTGAAAAGCTTTCGGGTGACTTACAGATTATTGTTCATCACTTGTATGGTAAGAACAGACTAAGTACTAATACGCATTAATATCTGAATGATACACTAATTGTTTTAAGTTGATTTTCATCTTTTAGTATAGTTTGCTCCATTGATACATTATGTGATAATTACCATATTAAATAGGTGACCATGAGATATGTGGTTCATGGTGTAAGAGCGCAATCGATGGCTACAAACCAAAGAACATGCCGTATGGGAAGACCCGTTCAAGTTTACCTTTGCGATCAGCATAGGCTGATGTGTTAGTTTCTACAGAAGTATTTGATAATTTTAATAACATGGTTTCAAGGAAGGCACATAAGCGATTGTAAGTATAATACCATTATGAATGAAAAATAGCAAAACGTTTTTAAAAAAAATTAAAACCTTTTTTTTTTTATTTCTGGATGATAAATCATAATGTCAACTCGACAGGTTTTATAGAAGTTCCGAAAGTTTGCAGACGAGAGTGACTGCAACAGTATGCCAAAAGAATGAAGGGTATAATTATATAATTAAGGTTCACCAGTGTTTGGAGTTACATGTACACATTTTAAGTTTTTGATAGGTTTTCCGCTAGTTTTTTTTTCCAGAATTGGAAATAAGCTTGTAACAATTCGTCTGAGATGAATATAAATATTAAACTTAATTAAAAGAATTATATGAAATTAATACTGCTACTCTTTAAGATCTACTGCTCCAAAAAAGTAATTATTAACCCTGACTGTTAGCAACATTTTCTAAAATTAGTTTGTTGGAATTCAAACAACTGATATTAATATCATGGTTTTGATGTTGAATCAAATTAATTTTTATGCTTTCACCATTTTTATCTGGAATTTATTTATACAAGTTATAATTGATTATTTTTGCATGAATAAAAAGTATTTGTTTTGTATATTCACTTTTTGATTCACAAATTTGAAGCGAAGGTTTTGGTTTTCAGTTATTTTTAGGAGCAGTGAATTTTATGATTGTTTGGATCATACATTTATGAAATGCCCATAAAATGTGCTTTCAAATAATCACCCATTTTCACTTCTCTTATACTCCTAATGATTTGTAGCAGACTTCATGTACCTTGCTTAAGAGTTTCCATTTTTTTAACATTAAATCTACAGTATAATTAGAGGTGTTCCAGACCATTCAGTTGACTGAATGACGTATTTTGAATGAATTTATCATTGGAAAACTAAATAAAAGGGTTAAACACAACCAGTTATATACGTACTTTTGAAAAAAAATCGTTAAATCGTGTAGATTTATATTAAATATAAAAAAAAGATTTCCTGGCAACGTTTCTGGCACTTTATTTCTATCGGTGGAGGCGCGCCGTATAACATGATTTATGAATGGTCTATATATAATCACATTCCTGGCAACAACGTATATACATGTAATGGCTTCAGAGTGTCGATATAAAAAAATTTTATACCAATAAACATCAAAAACATATCAGCATTAACGAGCGATCATCAATTTTTTTGCATGGCATGGTGTATTATAAAACCGACAAAGTCAAAATTAAGCAATCAATGTCAAAATATTTTAATTGGTCTTTCTTTTAATAAATATTTTGTCTGACTGAAAATTACTATATTTGTGAAAGTTGTGTCTTATAATTTGTTTGCAACAAACGACAAATAAAGGACAAAGGCCTTTGTCGTGACTGAGAAAGAAATACCATTAACATAAAGAGAATGTGGGACCAATATTTTATTATTTATTTTAAAAGAGTTTGTTTACGGTGGAAAATATTGAATAGAATAACCTTTACTAAAAATTACATGCAGCTTACACTTGTTTATATGTCATAATTTCACCATCTAAAAAGAACTTGATAACGATTAAGGTGAGCAATCATATGTTTGAATAATCTACACTTTTTCTTTCCCTAAATTGTATGATCTTCTAAGTTCAAATTAATAGTTTGTTATTTGATAATGAAATACAAACCCACTTTTAATCAGTTCAAATACAAAGATCTGACAGTTAAAATATGTTCCATTTTGTTTTTTTTGGTTGGTGTTTTGCTCTTGTAAAAAACAATTATCTTTTTACGGGAAGTTTATGATTGCAACCAATTTAAAACAACCTTTCTTTCTTGCTCTTTAAATATATATTCTGTGAATATTTTTTATGTAAAATTACAATAAACAAAAATGATATTTTATATTACCATGAAATAGTATCTGCTCATGATGAATATTCATCGAAACGATATTCACCGTCTGCATTAGTTTTCTCTCGTTTTAAATCTCGAAAAAAAAACTCTGGTGTAATCTTACTCGCTACGTTATATTTAAAGTTCAATAACCCTATTTGGTTAACCAAAAAGCATTTGCATCGCCGACAAAGTTTAATTCGGTATAATAAAATACTTATTTACTGACTATTCGGACTTTTTTTTCGCCTTGTGAAACAGATCCTGTCTCGGAGGACAATTAAACCCAATGACATTCGATTTTGATAAAATGCAAGGATACTTCTATAAAATCCTATTAGATGCTATGCAATTAAACATTTAAATGAAAGTCTTATTGATATAATATGCTGTGACATACTAGGATGTGCTTGCGGTTTTAAGAAACACACCTCCGTTTACAAAAGGGTTCCAACTAATTTGCAATAAAAATATTTATTATTTTTTTTTAAAGAATATGTACAAACATTACACAAACAAAAACAGTTAGTGCAGCAGAAGTATATTTATCATGGTTAATGCTATGTTATGGTCTATGTAGAATATATGCTTGAATTGACTGCACCATTCAGCAAATAACAATCAGGTTACAGTTACAACATGCAATAATGTCAACAATAATAAAATTGACACAAAATTCAAGAGAACGCAACAAGATTATGTTTCATTTTTCCGATTCCATTTGCATATGTACAATTATACAAGTATTCAGATACTAATTGATCATATTCTTATGCTTATTGATAATATTTTATGCTATAAAGTTAACTATTCAGGATGGCTACCTTAGGTGTAACAAACAATTTTGGATCATTGATCTTTGCTTTGTATTTGTTTGTTATGTTTTTTTTTTTGTTTTTTTTTTTGGGGGGGGGGGGGGCTATTTGTTTTTTCTTTGTTCTTTTTTGTTCTTTTTTTTGTCTTTTAGTTTTTCTTTTTTTTTTTTTTTCTTTTTTTTTTTATTTGTTTTGTTTTTGTTTTTGGTTTTTTTTTTTTGGTTTTTTTTGTTTTTGGTTTTTTTCTGCTTTGGCTTTGGGTTATTTGGGTATTTTTGGTATTTTTGTTTAGTTTATTATTTTTTAATAGTGTTCTGAAAAGAGAAATACGTGCCTTTCTGCTATATTGAGCTGATTATGTAAAGTCTGCAAAGATATTATAAATATTTCCTCTCGTTTATAGTTGAGTGTGCCATTAAAAAATCTCGTATACATTGTTTTATATGTCTTCTTTCCAACGGAAGAAACGGGATATAGGCTGAGATCATATGTCTATATTTGATGTCGCTGTGGTAGAAGCCACCTTAAAATTAAAATTAAGTCGTGTTTACTACCATTGAATTAATCAAAATACAACAAATCTTAAAATGGATCCAGACTATCGTTCATTCGAGATTAAAAATGTCATTTGAACTCTTCTTCAATTTGTTTGCCTTCGGTAAACAAGACATTCTTGGTGCTATTTACTTTTAGAAGTTTTCAATGTTAACCAGTGATCTGTTTACTTGAATAAGAAAGGTTAGAGGCACGTTGTACCACATACCTTGGACACTTCCCAATTGAACATACATGTTAACAACCATAAAAATCATATTCCCATATAAAACGATTGGTACATATCTAATACATGTATATAAAGTTATTTTGTATGTATTTAATAATAACAAAAAGATGCGGGTTTAAAATTCTTGTTTATTGATGTGTCATTATTACTGTTCAAGTTAAAGTTAATGTAATGAGGATACAGAAAAAAAATTAGATTTGCTTGTTTTACTGTTGATGGTTGTTGTGCTGATATTGTCCTCAATTTCTTTAAGTTTCATATCAGTTTTTTCTTACAAATTTTGTGCACGCGATTTCTCAGTAACGGCTCGACCGATATTCATGTAACTTTTAGATCTGACAGATAGTTATCTAAACCTGATAGGTTTTTGTTGTTTTTGATGACGTCATTTCCGTTTTTGAGAAATTGACGTTTTAGCGATTTTTAGAGGGGTGGCTTGTCATTGGAACTTCTTCTAAACGAGAAAAAATATTGAGTTCAAACTTTCAGGGATATTAGACAAAAAATCGTAGATTTGTAATTTTATTCTCATTTTGATCTGGCGTGAAAGGCACCGAAGCTCGCCTGGACCCAAAAATTGAAATAAAAAAAAGTCGTAATTTTTTCTGGTTTTCTTTGTTTATCTCTTTTCTATAAAATATTTTGTTATAACATGTAATGTAAAAAAAGTTTATATTTATAAGAGCTTTCATTTGATATCAAGAAATAGGGGCTGGCCCCTAAAATTAGGGGTCCAGAGGGCTCTAAATTCTTTTATCTTTAGCCCTTTACTGTTGATCTCAAAATGATGTACTTAACAATATGCAATCTTCAAAATTTCGTTAAACGGCCCCTATAAGGAGATAAAGGATCGCCCCATAAAATATTTTTTCCCATATATCTCAAGAACGGTACAGAATTTCTAAACACTTGTTGAACAAAATGTGTTTAGAATTAAAGGACCTTTCATTTGATTTCAAGAAAAAGGGGCTGACCCTTAAAATGAGGGGACCAGAGGGCTCTAAAGTCTTTTATCTGTATCCCTTTACTGAGGGATATTTTGTGAAAGGTTATAGAAGCAAATATATTTATCTCACAGTTGTGTATCCAAGCAATGTAATGATATTATCATTAGTGTCCAAAAGCCCAAAATTTTGATCACCCATATCTCAGAAAAGAAAAATATTTTGAAATGCATTATAGAAGGAAAGATGCTCAAATTGATGTACTTAACAAAATGCAACCTTCAAAATTTCGTTAAACGGCCCCTAAAAGGAGATTAGGGGTCGGCCTCTAAAATGTTTTTTTCCCCATTTATCTCAAGAACGGTAACGAATTTCTAAACATTTGTTGAACAAAATGTGTTTAAAATTAAAGGACCTTTCATTTTATATCTGGCCCCTTAAATAAGGGGACCTGAAGGCTCTAATGTCTTTTATCTATAGCCCTTTACTGAGGAATAATTTGGGAAAGGTTATAGAAACTAATATGTTTGTCGAACAGTTATGTATCCAAACAATATAATGATTTTATCATGTGTTACGAAATTAGGGATTTTAGGGGTCAATAAACAAAAATGTTGATCACCCATATCTTAGAAAGGAAAAATATTTGAAAATGCACTATAGAAGGAAAGATGCTCAAATGATGTACTAAACAGTATGCAATGTTCAAAATATCCTAACAATATAATGATTTACTTATGCGTTACCTAATTAGGGGTTTTAAGGTGCGAAAAGTAAAAAGTTTAATCGTTTCTATCTCAATTAGAAGAAATTCTAGTATTTAAAAAAGCAACGTAAGAGAACTTATAAAAAGCGATGCAGAAAAGCATTAGTACTCCACTCCTTTTTACAGATCATGTTTTTTGTCGAAAATCAAAGTCGATGATGTCATATCACATTCTTAAAATCGGACGAAAGACCTCCTCGTTGCTTGCAACGAGATCGTGTCTAGTTAAGGTCTTCCGTTTCCAACGGCAGACCTTATTATTAAGGTCTTCCGTTTCCAACGGAAGACCTTATTGTTTTCGTACTGTTTATTATTATTTTTTTTTTCCAAATTTTGTGCACGCGAATTCTCGAACACTACTCAACCGATCTCAACAATTTTTTCACAGATGATGGGACATTATCTGAATTTTATATGTTTTTTGAATTTTTTGTCGTCGTCACTTCCGGTCCGGATTTCCGGCCGATTTTGTTATGTTTTACGACCTATTTTGTGCAGAGCTGATCTCAGAAACTATTAGAGATATGACTTTGAAATTTTCAGGATGGGTAAACCATAGTTTGAGGTTGTGCACTATATAGTTGTTTTGCACCAGTGGCGCCATTCCGTGGAGCTCACTTAGGCACGAAAATGGGGTACAAATTTTGAATCAAAATTTTCATACGTTTTGATCTGTATCTTTTTAGCAGTTGATATTTTGTTAAGACATATAGAACAAAAGAAGAAGAGAATCAAACGTTTTATCCTACAAAATCAAGAAAAAGGGGCTGGCCCTTTTAAATAAGGGCCAAGAGACTCGTAAAGTCTATTACAAATAACTTGAAAACGTTATGCATTATAGAATCAAAGGTGTTGATCGCTACAATATCTGTTTGAAAAAGTCATCGTCATTGGTATGTCTGACGTAATTAGGAATTTTTATTCATTATCTTAATTTTTTTTTCGGGGGGGGGGGGGTTAATTCTGAAATTGTATCGATATTTCATGGTATCATTTAAAATAAAAAAAAAATCGGACGGAAGACCTACTCGTTACTCGTAACGAGGTCGTATCTAGTTTTCGTACTGTTTATTATTATTTTATTTTCCAAATTTTGTTCACGCGATATCTCGAAAACTATTCGACCGATCTCAACAATTTTTTCACAGATGATTGGACATTATCTGTGTTTGATATGTTTTTTGAATTTTTCGTTCTCGTCATTTCCGGTCCTGATTTACGGCCGATTTTGTAATTTTTGGGACGTATCTTGTGCAGAGCTGATCTCAGAAACTATCAGAGATATGACTTTAAAATTTTCAGGATATGTAGTCTATAGTTTGCAGTTGTGCACTAATTAGTTGTTTTGCACCAATGGCGCCATTGCTTGGAGCTCGCTTAGGCACGAAAATAAGGTACAGATTTTGTATCAAAATTTTCATACGTTTTGATCTATATCTCTTTATCAGTTGATATTTTGTTAAGATATATATTATAAAAGTGGTAGAGTATTAAAAGTTCTTTCCAACAGTGTCAAGAAAAAGGGGCCAACAGATTCGTAGAGTCCATTACAAAGAACTTGACAACGATAAAGATTTTGTTATGCATTTTAGAAGCAAAGTTGTTGATCGCTACAATATCTGTTGGAAGAAATTATTGTCACGCCCATTTCTGACGTAATTAGAGATTTTTATTCATTATCTGAAAGTGGGGGGGGGGGGTTAATTCTGAAATTGTATCGATATTTCATGGTATCATTTAAAATTAAGTAAATCGGACGGAAGACCTACTCGTTACTCGTAACGAGGTCGTATCTAGTTTAAACATTTATTTTTAGTTCGATAAATATTGCCATATTGCCAAAAAAAAAAAAGCAAAAAAAAAAAAAAAAAAAAAAAAAAAAACCCACTTCTACTACTTTAAAGTCGAATATTTGTATTGACTTTTATATATTTTTCTAGACATAGAAAGAATGTTGGTAAAGTGCCAATGAGTTTTTTGTTTGAACTGTCTTGTGTGCCATTTTTCTCTTTTTTTCTTGAGAACATTTCTAATATATGAAAGTTTATTGCATTGTTGCATGTCATATAGTCATTTTGCGCAAAAAATTAGAGCGTGATCTTTATACCATGCCTTCACACTTGTAGGTAAACTATTAAAACAATGAATAATGTTTGTGTCAAAAGGCGATCTTGTGAATCCTTGATATTATTATATATTGATGTGCTTAAAAAGCAGCTAAAATAGGATGCATTTTATTCTTTTCTGGAATGTATAACAAAAAGAGTTTGTATTGTGAAATGCTTATATAAAAATAAACATAGAAGTGACAATCGATGTTTTAACAGATTGTTTTGTTTAATTGTTTGATGATCTTTTAGAATATAACACCTGAAAAAAAACCTTTAAAAGTATGACATTATATGATTATGGTGTTTGGTAGAGAACAATATAATTATAGCATACTCAGGTTATCTTAATTCAAGATCCTTGGAATATAATATTAAGTCACACGAACACGTCTTTTGGATCAATAAACTAGGTTTGGTGTATAAAATTTTAAATATATATATCATTTTAAATTGCTGTTTCTTTCTTATTAAATCATTTGTAATCATTGCCGGGTAAAATGACTGTGACATAGATGCTCAGTTTTGTAACAGCGGTTTATTACATGATTTGTGATATGAATGAATAGTAGACATCCTTAATGAAAACGTTTACGTTTTCTTTTTAGGGTGAATTGAAACATAATGTGAATGGCAAGAGTGAAATAGAATAAAAAAAAATACAATCCGACGTGTAAATTTGGTTCAGAATAACTTGTTCATGCAAACTAAACCCAATCCAAGAAGGAAACATTGTATAAAGTTATGCTAAGGAATAATGCGATATATTTAGATGAATGTTATAGCATTAAATGATTTATTTTTGAAGTTGTCGTGTTAATAACTGTCGTCAGTTGAGCAGACAAATTGAATAACGCGCGTTAGCGCGTTATGATAATTTGTCTGCTCAACTGACGGAAGTTATTGACACGACGACGTCAAAAATAAATCATTTAATGCTTATATTCACATTTCCGTGTTGATGAAATCAATTATGAAAATAATTAATTGCAGACCACGGAGGGAGTAACAGCAAGAACAGCCGTTTTCTCAAACTGGTTTAATCTGGTTATCACATAGACTGTGGAAATGAGCTTCAAAATATAATCAATATTCTTGAAAATTTGCTTTTAACAATAGAATAAACTTTATTCCTAAATACTTTTACAACATTGTGTTTAACATATATGAAAAATAATTTTAAACCAATGAAATGGAAACATGAACAATACTAGTACAAAACACGGCGTAGTTAAACTCGGTAGAGCAGGGCTCGAGCCAGGCTTCGTCAATTTCGCCAATGGCGAATTTTTTTTCAAAATTGGCGAAAAGAAATTCAAATGTGGCGAAAATAAATTTTTGGTGATTCCTTATTGTAAAATGTCATCTTTATTGTGTTTTTTTTCCCACCCGTTTGTTTATTCGGTCAGTCTGTGTTAATTAAATCATCACGTGCAACCGGAAATCTCGCGTCGCTTCAATGCCCACAGCTCTGACTATAGATTAGCCCAAGGTAAATTATGGCCGCGGACCATCAATTAATTGTTATTTAACATTTGGAAGTGTGATCTCACTGCAGTGGCAGTTAAACGGTAAGTGTCTTACTGGAGGTCTACAATCTTCACATTAATCATGTTAAAGGTGCAAAATCGTTATTTGAGAATGGGGCTAATTAATTAAACTGTTTTACTAGCTAAACTTCTTTATGGTTATTAACATCGAATCTTACTATCTGCAACCTTAGGACTAGGCTAACGCGCACGCGCGTAAACTGGTTCATTCGCATTACTCTATACATTTCAACATGGCGCTAACTACAAAGTTCCTACGTTTTGTGGAGATGATTTGCCTGATGGTTAGTTATTTATCTCAATTATTTATAGATTTAATTGAACAAAAACATAAATACAAGCTTGACACTATCTTTTAATGAAGATAATTTGTACATATGTCAGTTAAACAGTGTAGTTTCAATGAAATAAGTTTTACGAAGCGACCGTGGGTCAAGCGATAGATCAAACATGTATGCTATACATGGTATACAGTCATAACTCATATGTAAATCAGTGCAGGCAAACTTTAGAACATATATATGTATGCAAACATATACCGTTACTTATGTATTACATCATTATGATAATGTACATGTATTTAAATGTACCGAGTATATGGATCCAAGAAATCAATTAAGCTAATTACATACTATATATTATATACACTTCATGTACATATATTTAATTGCACTGATTATTTGCCTCTAAGAAGTTAATTACAATCAAAAGTGGCTTTCATTTCATAGTTTTATTATTCATTTCTCACAATCACACTATTTTCATATTACTGGGAATCTCCTGTCAACATGTCATTGTATACCATGGTATATATCGAACAGAAAGGCAATAAAATTAATCAATATATCTTTGAAGGGTTGCTGTCACAAGTTCACAGTTGTATGGTCTTGTACCCTGCCAAATGGGGCAAGAGTGTTTGTGACTCATCACTTATTGATGTATTAACAATTTAACATTTTACAATGTTTGGCAGAAGTTATTTATATTAATTACAATTTACAAAACCCTTTAAATATTAAAAATTTACTGTTTAATAGGTAGTATTCCAGGTAGTCACAGTGGAAGGAATGATAGAAGGCAGTGGAGGCTTCTTTTTGCCAGTATGTATTAAAGTCATTTAATACTAAATCTGTATATTCTTATTCCTTGTCATGGCAAGTATAAATTGTTCAAGTCAACTCTTTTCTGTGTTGCTTTTGTTAAAATACCTGCCAGTTTTATACTTAAATCTAGTGTTCTAATACTAGGTTAAAAGATTCATATTCATACAATAAACTATCTGGATAAAATGATATTATCATTAACATTTATTATTTAAAACCTGACAGAATGACAGTTTATTGTCAGACATACCAGTAATTATAAGTTAGGAAGAATATGTTTAAAGTTTACTTGGATAATATTAACTTGACTTGTACATGATCAAGTTTTTATCCTAGAGAATTTATTAACTTTGGTATTTATTTCCTACGGCTTAAAGTATGTGTGTCTCTCTTATTTTGTATCTATAATTCTACTACTTGGATATGTACTTTTATTACAGAATACTGGAATGGGGTCATTGCAGGAAATTCTACCAGAGGTTTGTTACATGCACCCCTATCCCATGAGCTAAAATTTAAAGTCAGATAAACCATAATCTGTGTAACTCTTTCTCCTAAGTTTGAACTGTCTATTGTCTTGATTTCTTTGCTGCATGTTAATATTGTATCTATATATTTTTAGCTCACCTGAGCTGAAAGCTCAAGTGAGCTTTTCTGATCACATTTTGTCTGTCGTCCGTCTGTCTGTCTGTCCGTCTGTCTGTCTGTCCGTAAACTTTTCACATTTTCAACATCTTCTCCAGAACCACTGGGCCGATTTCAACCAAACTTGGCACAAAGCACCCTTATGCAAAGGGGATTCAAAGTTGTGAAAATTAAGGACCACGCTCTTTTTAAAGGGGAGATAATTGGCAATTATTGGAAAATTTTGAGAAATTTTCAAAAATCTTCTTCTCAAGAACCATTTGGCCAGGAAAGCTGAAACTTATGTGGAAGCATCCTCAGCTAGTGTAGATTCAAAATTGTGAAAATCATGATCCCCGGGGGTAGGGTGGTGTCACAATGGGGGGTCAAACTTTTACATAGGAATATATAGAGTAAATCTTTAAAAATCTTCTTCTCAGAAACTAATCAGCCAGGAAAGGTGAAACTTATGTGGAAGCATCCTCAGCTAGTGAAGAATCAAAGTTGTGAAAATCATGACCCCCGGGGGTGGGATGGGGCCACAATGGGGGGTTGAATTTTTACATAGGAATATGTAGAGTAAATCTTTAAAAATCTTCTTCTCAGAAACTAATCAGCCTGGAAAGCTCAATCTTATGTTGAAGCATCCTCAGCTAGTGAAGAATCAAAGTTGTGAAAATCATGACCCCCGGGAGTAGGGTGGTGCCACAATGAGGGGTCAAATTTTTACATAGGAATATATAGTGTAAATCTTTAAAAATCTTCTTCTAAGAAACTAATCAGCAAGGAAAGCTGAAACTTGTGTGGAAGCACCCTCAGCTAGTGTAGATTCAAAGTTGTGAAAATCATGACCCCCAGGGTAGGGTGGGGCCACAATGGGGGGTTGAATTTTTACATAGGAATATATAGAGTAAATCTTTAAAAATCTTCTTCTCAGAAACTAAACAGCCAGGAAAGCTGAAACTTATGTGGAAGCATCCTCAGCTAGTGTAGATTCAAAGTTGTGAAAATCATGACCCCCAGGGGTTGGATGGGGCCACAATAGGGGTTGAATTTTTACATAGGAATATATAGAGAAAATCTTTAAAAATCTTCTTCTCAGAAACTAATCAGCCAGGAAAGGTGAAACTTATGTGGAAGCACCCTCAGCTAGTGTAGATTCAAGTTTGTTCAAATCATGACCCCCGGGAGTAGGGTGGTGCCACAATGGGGGGGGGGTCAAATTTTTACATAGGAATATATAGAGTAAATCTTAAGAAATCTTCTTCTCAGAAACTAATCAGCCAGGAAAGGTAAAACTTATGTGGAAGCATCCTCAGCTAGTGTTAATTCAAAGTTTTGAAAATCATGACCCCCGGGTGTAGGGTGGTGCCACAATGGGGGGGGGGGTCAAATTTTTACATAGGAATTTATAGAGTAAATCTTTTAAAATCTTATAAAATTTAAAAAAGTAACAAAATAATTCATAGAGTTTTAAATGTGAAGCATGTAATGCTGTTTCTTTTTTAGGTCACCTGAGTAAACTCAGGTGACCTATTGCTATCTGTTTTCGTCCGTCGTCGTGCGTCGTGCGTTAACAATTTACATTTTTAACTTCTTCTTAAAAACTACAAGGCCAATTGTTCCCATTTTTGATGTGAAGCATCTTTATGGTAAGAGGAATGTAAATTGTGAAATTGGTGGCTCTACCACCACCAGGGTGCCACAGGTGGGGCCAAATATACAAAAAACAGCCAAATTTTCAAAAATCTTCTTCTCTACTCCCACACATGTGAGGAAAAAACTGATTGCATGGTTATGATGTCCATGAAGCCCTCTACCAAAATTGTGAAATTCATGGCCCCTGGGTCAGGGGTTCAGGCTCTAGGGTGGGGCCAATATGGCCATATAGTAAAAATGTATTAAATCTAAGAAAATCTTCTTCTCTACTCCCATAGATATTTGTTAAAAACTAAATACATAGTTATGATGTCCATGAAGCCCTCTACCAAAATTGTGAAATTCATGGCCCCTGGGTCAGGGGTTCAGGCTCTAGGGTGGGGCCAATATGGTCATATAGTAAAAATGTATTAAATCTAAGAAAATCTTCTTCTATACTCCCATATATATTTGTTAAAAACTAAATGCATGGTTATGATGTCCATGAAGCTCTCTACCAAAATTGTGAAATTTATGGTCTCTGGGTCAGGGGTTCAGGCTCTAGGGTGGGGCCAATATGGCCATATAGTAAAAATGTATTAAATCATAGAAAATCTTCTTCTCTACTCCCATAGATATTTGTTTAAAACTAAATGCATGGATATGATGTCCATGAAGCCCTCTACCAAAATTGTGAAATTTATGGTCCCTGATTCAGGGGTTCAGGCTCAAGGGTGTGGCCAAAATGGCCATATAGTAAAAATGTATTAAATTTTAGAAAATCTTCTTCTCTACTCCCATATATATTTGTGAAAAACTAAAGGCCTGGATATGATGTACATGAAGTCTTCTACCTAAATTGTGAAATTTATTACTCCTGGGACAGGTGTTCAGGCACTAGGGTGGGGCCAATATGGCACAGGAAGGGCCCAAATATCTTGAAAACGGTTAAAATCCCCACCCCTAAACCATATATATTCTTGTTCCTTGTGTTAAGGGCCATCAAATGGTATGTAGGTCATGGGCCTCAGGGGTGGTTCCTGACCCCCCTCAAACAGGAAGAGCCCAAATATCTTGAAAACGGTTAAGAACCCCACCCCTAAACCATATATATTCTTGTTCCATGTGTCAAGGGGCATCATATGGTATGTAGGTCATGGGCCCTGGGGATGGTCCTGAACCCCCTCAAACAGGAAGTGCACAAATATCTTGAAAACGGTTGAGATCCCCACCCCTAAACCATATATATTCTTGTTCCTTGTGTCAAGGGGCTTCATATGGTATGTAGGTCATGGGCCCCAGGGATGGTCCTGACCCCCCTCAAACAGGTAGTGCCCAAATATCTTGAAAACGGTTGATATCCCCACCCCTAAACCATATATTTTCTTGTTCCTTGTGTCAAGGGGCATCATATTGTATGTAGGTCATGGGCCCCGGGGATGGTCCTGACCCCCTTCAAACAGGAAGTGCACAAATAACTTGAAAACGGTTGAGATCCCCACCCCTAAACTATATATATTCTTGTTCCTTGTGTCAAGGGGCATCATATGGTATGTAGGTCATGGGCCCTTGGGGTGGTCCTGACCCCTCTCAAACAGGTAGTGCCTGAATATCTTGAAAACGGTTAATATCCCCACCCCTAAACCATATATATTCTTGTTCCTTGTTTATGTTAATAGTAAAGTAATAATTGGCTAACTAAAATCACTGATATATAAAGGTAAAATGATTTTGGTATATATATGCCAGATGGTGATTCTCAACGAATGTTGAATATTCAAAAACTGGAACAGGAGAAGTGAGTAACTCATGATGGCTTTTATCGATAAAGCTGGTTTTTTTTTCGTTTGTTTAAATGCCCATAGGGAGAGTTTCTGTCTGCCCCGGGGGGATGGGGGATGGGAGGTTGTTTTAGATAAAACATGAATAATAGCCACCTTGTTATTATTATTAAATTATTTTCTATCAGAGTCTTGCACCTTTTCAATATCAGGTCATGCACTCTTTTTTGATCTTTTAAGTTTTTCGCTAAAATTATAGGTTTAATAGTCCTTTTTGAAAGATTTCAGGCAGGGAGGTGGTCATCATTACAAATTAAAAATTTTTCTATTCCAGAATAAAACTTAACTATATATGCATATATGAGACTCCTTGACAAGTTTGTGTATGGGTTATGCTACTCAGGTGACCGTTAAGGCCATTTGGCCTCTTGTTTTTAATAAATTGATAAATATATACCAGAAAATGAAATGCTTGTTTGTTAATCTTCAAGGAACTTTTTTTCCATGCATAAAGTTGTTGACATCTTTTAGTGAATGTGTTGTGCACAATTATAATGTTTACAGAAAGATTAAAGTTAAACAAAAGATTGAGGTTTAACGTGTGGTAAACTCGTGTGTTTTCTATCCCCTAGCCCAGGCTCAGGGATAGAAACACACAACGAGTTGGATAAAAATCATAGCACCATCGCAAATCATGAGAGATCCTATCTGTATCATATGATTCAATGTTGTATAATATGTTGTTTTCTCTCGGACTGAAATATTACACTTTCATTAGTTTAAACATTGCATGTGAACTTCCGTAAGTTCTTAATTAATTTGGAGTAGTTGCCCTTTGGAATTATTTTTAAATTAAAGTAGTTGCCCTTTGAATTTGATCAACCTATATTTCTGTAGTCAGTCAGTAACAAACCTAATAAGTAATAATATTATACAATATAATATCATGTTACAATATTATGATGTATTATTTGATATGATATTGTATCATATAATACTATATTGTATCCTCCGTATATTGGATATTATGTTATTGTATTATGTGATCAAATACAATAATGTATAGCATGATGCAATGTCATATCATATGTTACAATATCATATCGCATCATTATTTATAACAGTATTTCATTGTATTATATGATATATATTATAAGTATCATAAGATGCAATATTTGTATTTTATATTATTGTATTGATAAATATTGTATCTTACAATACCGTATGAAATGAACATTTGATTATCATACAATTTTTTAACATGATTTACGATATTATGTCAAAACAGTATCCATGAATATCCAAGATCATTCACTATGATTTTCATATAACATGATAAAGGTGGTCTCATAAAGGTGATTCCTCATAAAGGTGATGCCTCATAAAGGTGATACATTGTCTCAGTGAGCTTTGTTATCTGTGATTACTTATGTTTTATATATTACATTTGCTTCTTTATGGTGATGGTACCTTATATTGTTCTACTAATCTATAAATTCTTAAATGGTAGTGTATGGAAAGTCATAGACATGGGTTCAATTCCCATCACCACCATAAATTATTTCATGTTGTAATACTCTGGTGATGGTTTTGTGTATAATTTTTTCAATTTAACCAATTGAAATCTCTTTAAATTAACTAATTCTAATTTTTTGAGGCATGATTTTTCCAGTGTATAATGATACGTATATTTTATTATAGATTTCAGATCCTGACTCCCTAATTAGTAGAATTAATAATAATGAGGTTATTTTGCAAGTGGTAGATAATTCTGAGCGAGAGAGAGCCCGACAGGACAAATATCTTGCTTCCTACGGACTATATAGACAACCTATCATAGGTGACGGAAATTGTCTCTTTCGGTCTGTTAGTCTTGCACTCTTTGGAAATCAAGATCACCACCAAGAGCTAAGAAATATTGCAATAAATGAGATAGAACAAAATTTAGGCGTATTTAGAAATTTCTTTTTTCATGTAAATGGTAATTCAATGTCGGATTCAGAAATTCAACAGGAATTAAATAACCTTAGACAACTAGGTACTTTTGCTGGACAAGAATCAATATTGGCTTTATCTAGACGATTAGGAATTAATGTTTTAGTTACTGTTGGTGGTGATGTTGACAACCAAGACATAGTTACATTAGAACATGACTTCAGCAACTCAGTCTCTAGGATTCATTTAGTTTGGACAAGAGCAGGGGGAGGACATTATGAAACCGTGACTGAGGCTATTCCTAATCATCAAGAAATATTTGTGCCCTCAACTGCAAAAAGTTTTTATCAGTGTAATTTAGACCCCTCAACATGCAAAAAGTTTGATTTAGATTCTTTGAAAACAAACACACAAGAGACAAATCAAACACCGGAATTGCCAAGACAGACTGACTATCTAAAGACAGTTCACTCCTATGACAAAATCCCACATGACAAACAAAAAAATTCTTTAAAAAATATGTGTACAATTTGCAAAAAAACTTTTCATGATAAGGCAAACTTGAACCGTCATGTGAAGAATGTGCACGAAAAAGAAAATCAATGGAGAATGTCATGCATTGTTCCATCTTGTGACTTATCATTTTTTCATGTTGATGATCTAGTTGGCCATTTAATAACTTTTCATGAGGCAGAAATCGAAATTGAAAATCTAAATTTTGAAAATGTAAATGCTTTTGAAAAATTTTTGGCTGATGAATCTTTGAATAAAAATACAAGATATGTTTTGCACCGACCAAAAACCCTCAATAAGGATGGTTCTCAAAGGTACACTCTTGTTTGTCATAGGGATGGCAAAAGGCGTATTAATGACTCTAAAGATAGACAGAGAAGGGAGAATAAAAAGGGGTCTTGCAAACTAGATGGAGTATGTTTATCCAGATTTTCTGTTTTAATAACCAGGGAGGGAACAGTTAAAGTAAAATATATTAAATCTCATACCCATTCGACAAGTTTTGAGGAAAGTAAATATCTACCAATTCCGGATCATATCAAGTCAGAAATTACAACTATGTTAGCCTTAAAAATTCCAATTAATACAATTCTAGATAAGGTTAGGGAGAAATTCAATCATTACTCTTCTGGGATAGAAACAGATTTGAATCAGATGATAAGTCAGAAGGTTGTATTCAGATAAGCAAAAAGGTCACAAGTCCATCACAAGAAAACTCTAATACCACCAGCAACTCACAGTCTATAAAGATTAGAGGTATACAAGAAAGGCTGAATGAAATTATGTCTCAGGTCAATAACAGCCCCTTAGTTCAGCAACATAGGCTAGATAACATAATAACAGCATTAGATCACATCATTTCTGCCAATAATGGATGTGAAAAACTTCCAAACTCTCTCAAAGAGTTTAAGAAAACAGAAAAAATGTCATCAGTAGCTAAAAATGTGCTACAGCCTCGTTTTAGGTCAACAAATAAAAATCCTGGGAGAAAAATTAAAAAACCACTAAGCAAACCATCTCAACAAGAAAAAGACCAATTAATAGGAAAAATTAATCAAGAGATGGAACAAGAACCCAGTGATTCACAAGGTCAAAGGTCAGGTCCTTCTGTAGCACCTTATCCACCTTTAAGACTAGTTCAAACTACTGAACCCACTGTTCTACAACCACAAAGTCAAGGTCCAATAATAAATCCAACTACAGCTCAAGGTCTACCATCTTGGTTTAGAATTCCTCCTGCACTTTACAATAAGAAGATAACAATTGAACAAAGTGATGGCAAAACACAAGAAATAGTTTTTACAGATGGTCAAAACAGAACAAATGTAGAATGAAATATTTGTTGGTGTTTAGATGTGACATAAGACTGACGTAGGCGACATGAAAATAACCTTTTTTCTCTCCAGATTTTGTTGTTATCTCCTTTGTGGGCGGCAAGGTCTGGAGGATGACAAAACAAAACGACTGACAAGAACTCTCTTCAGATTTTTCTATCATTTTTTGCTTACCATTTTTGTTGATTCATTTTTAATTATTTTTGTTGATATGTTGAAAATAATTACTTCATTTTCATTTACATTTACCTTAATTGCAGGTGTTAACTTGAATAATATATGATATTAAATTATTAATATTTCATGGTTTAAAAGTTTGTGGTAGATGGTTGACATCTGTAACCAGCATCATGTCAGTCCAGTAGCAGACTGGCAATGGTGAACAGACCAGTGCTGAGTTGCAGCTTGTCTTTCCAAATTTTTAAGTGCTCCAAGTTAATAAATCAAAACAAAAATAAGTTTCACCTGTCCATATTAAGCATGCAGTTTTGTTAGTTTACTAACATTGTTTGGGTTTGATCGATGTTATTTTCCTACTAACTACAACTCTAATCAGGCCCATTACAAAGTTCAAAGTTATGTGTAAAGATTCAATATTGTTGCTTTTTTGCGGAAGTTGATAAATGCATTTTCTTTATAACACAAATTGATATACACTGTAAGTTTTAAGAAGTCCGTACCCAAATGGAGATACAGTTATTGGTGTGCATTTTCTGAGTTTGTTTTCTGCCTGATAGATAAGATTATGGGCCGAAACTTTCCTGGTTGCATATAAATCATTTTAAAAAGTAATGAATTTATTAATGTCTACCATTTAGTTTTATCATAAGAATTTGATATTGCATTTGGAATTAGGGGGAGGGTTGTTATTTGATATTAAAAAAAGGAACCAGGAAGGTATCAGGGAATTTTTGATAATTTTTAGTGTATTACAGTTTGATCTCTTACCTGACTGATGAGGCCCAGGGAGACAAATTGTAACACACATATATATTAACAGCTTTAATAATATAATCTATTTTTATATTAAAGATTTAAAGATGATTGGCAGAGTTGATAAAAACAAGAAGAATGGACATCTAAGGTTGAATTCTTCAACAAAAGTTTGTTTTATGGATCGTTAGAGTATCATTTCGAAATCATTATTTCGTTGTTCAAAGAAGGATATATGCGTTTAATTATTTTATACAAATTATGAGAGAGTGTAAAATATGTATTCCTTCCAAGTAAACCAATGTAGAGTTTAAAATTTGGTGTCAATAAATACAGGATAATACATGTATCTAATAAATCATGTCCAGTATGTCAATGAAACGTTAATTTTTTTTTTAATATAAAATTATTTTTGAAAATAAAAGACAACTTTCGTTCATATTATTTAAACCTGTAGATAAAATCTTTTAAAGAGATGTACATGTGTTTTGTAGAGAAAAAATATAAGATCATCTTTAAACAAAAATTAAATCAGTGGTGAATTATTTCAAATATTCATGTGAGCATTCTGCTCGGTGAATATTGTACTTCTCAGGAAGCTAAATCATTGTATTGACCAAAAAATAGCTATAATTGTATAATGTACAATACACATTTAACACTACAAAAACTACACATTGATGTGAGGGCGCATGTTAAAAAATATTGTTCAAAAAGTATTTGCAGAAAAATCATCCATTGATAATGCATATTAGGTTTATCAAATCTGTATTTCCCATTACATGTAGATAAATGAATTAAATATAAATGCATGTTTATATTTGTATTTTTTAGGCTATATGCTAGTGTAATAGGAAAGGAGGAATGAGCATATAGCGCATTGAAAACATATGACTGGACCGGGAATCAAACCCGGGACCCCTGCATCTCTAGTCAGGAGCTTTACCACTGAGCTATCCAGGCCAATATCCACGGTCCATATAGCTCCAACTACTACACAAGTATTCGTAATTAAAGCTGCATGAACACCACTCGTAAATAGGCACCGTCACACAGGTACCTGGTATGATAATAATAATAATAATAGTTTTATTTCCAATTTTGGGCCCAGAGGGCATACAAGATTATAGTTATTAGAGAGAAATTTCTAAAAGAGAGATTCTACATACAAAATAGTTCATTCACATGAACATGTAACAGCCGGGCAAATGTACATCAGTATGTCATACCATATTAATAATATACATATCATATGTAGTCATAAAAGTAGCTAATACAAATACAAAGGATGGTCTCATGATCTGTATAAGTATTGTAAATATATATTAGGTGCTGGGAAAAAAAGCACAAATATTGCAATACTTTGGTATATAAACCCTTCGATTTTGTTACACCCGATTGCACACCTAAAACTCATGGCCAACGAGTAGTATTCATTTCATTGTCTTGGGATTTTATGCATTTATTTCTTATATGTGCATATTCTGCATATTCTGTAAATAATGCATTTACCAATTTATTTGATGTTAGTTTTCTCCAGGCTTGAAAGAAGTTGCGTAAAATTTGATAAAATCATCGCGACCGAGTAACATGGCGAGGCAAGATGTACATGTACGTCTATACAGGTGAGACCTCTACAGCAAGGTTCTTTGAACTGTTTAGAGGTCTTCGCCTTATATAGGGGTTGTAGGGACAGCAGTGCTGAAAGAGAAATATGGCTTACAGTGCCTATTTACGAGCGGTGTTCAGTTTTAAAATTAATAGTTTCCATAGGCAATGGCCTTAAAAAAAATATTATTTACCATAAATATGTCAACACACGCATAAAAATGTTTATCATACTTTGGAAAAATATAGTAAAGTCAGAGTGTTGTACAAATGTACATGCATTCATTTATGTTTTAATAATTTCTTTCCTCAGGTTACCATCAGACTAAGATGAAAATATGGATCACCTCAATCATCTGAATAAAAAATATTGCATTGTGAAGAGTTACCCATAGTTTGTTAGGGCATAATACCATACTTTGACCTATTTTCTAATTTAGATGAATAAGTTTCTTGTTATGATATTTATATCAATATACATATCATATTGGTAATGTTCTCAGAATTGTAAGATCAGAGATAAGAGAAATAGACAAATCATAAGCTGTGATACATCATAACCACATCAAACTTTGCGAGGATCTGGATTATCCTGGCAAGGCAAGTTTAAAAGAATAAGAGATAATATATTTGATCAGACTGGCAAAGTGCTAATCTAAGTCCAATGAGTGCTCTCTAAATGCAGCTTTGGAGGCTGATGATCTAATATCTGAAATTGTCAATCTTTTCAAGCTAGGGATGATCCAATGGTCAGATATTCTGATATATAATCAATGTGTTATTTCAGATTCTTCTGCAGATAGAGGAAATAACTTCATGTAAATAAATAACAATTTGATTAAACCATAACTTATTCTATATAGAAGAATCATGTTTATTTTAATAAAATGCTTTCTTTTGTAATTCATGCAGGATATGAAGGTGGCGACATATGCAGAACAAATACATAACCCAAATTATTTTTTTCTGCAATGATCCCTACCTTTATAGACTGCATGAATCATCAAGGAAAAAATTGTTTACTTTATTATAGCATTGAATCATGATTTTTTTAAGTATACACTCTCATAACTGCAGCGATGTGTGCATACAAATTGAGTAACGCGCGTTAGCGCATTATGAAAATTTGTATGCACACATCGCTGCAGTTATGAGAGTGTATACTTAAAAAAATCATGATTTAATGCTTATATTTACATTTTTTAACTTCTTGCCTTGTCTGCAAATGTGATTCATACCTTAAAACTCCTATCTTATCCTAAGGGTAAGTTAATATTAATGGAAGAGCGACAGTAACAGCCACAAGCATGAACTTTGATTTTCGCTTGTGACGTTGCAGTTTACAGCGTTCAACGTTTGTGACGTCATAATAAAACTCGTCATTTTAACCTTTGACTACTTGTTGCATTTAGAGGCATTTGAAGATCGTAGAATTTAATGGAAAAACACAGTAGAATGTAAATATATTTATTTATAGGTAACCGCTATAATTTATACATATCATCAAAAATTGTTATACGTGTTATATATTACTTGAATTTCTATGCTGAAAAATATTTTTATTCTTATAATACTTTTATTTTAAATTACAATGCCCATCTCCCTTTATGAAAGGATGATATGCAATATCCATAACATTTACTTCACTAGATTATAATTATAATGCATACATGTAAACAAAGCAAGTATAATGTATTTTTCAATAAGTCAATGATATATTTGTTATGTCATCAAATTTCAAATATATTTTATGTTTGTTATATATCAAGTGGGTTCATTATTTGAAATAAATATCTTATTCCTTATTCTACTTGTTAATTTATTGGGAATGTATTTGTATATATGAGTTCGGGATCGAAAAGGGAACACTACATTGATCACGGTGTTTTCTACAATGTTTGTTTAGAGAAATATGATAAATTAAGATGAAGTTTATACGTAATATATCATTAAAATGGAGGTAGCATAACGTACCGATATACTCTCGATTGTATCTGAACAAACTCGAACTACGGGATGTTTACAAAATTTCGCGCATGCGCGTTAGCCTAGTCCTAAGGTTGCAGATAGTAAGATTCATTAACATCTTCGTAAGCCAAGGGTTTACGATCCACTCTGCTCCTCTACAACCCTTGGCAGATTTAGCCGACAAAATCGAAACTCGCGCAACGGAATCTAATTTGCTGCGAAGTCAAGCGATCGCAGGGAATCTACTAATTGGCGGTTTAGTTCGTTGTAATTTCATACAAAATTTAAATTCAATCATTGTTAACATTTTTATTCGATTAATGAATAACATACGATATATAATTACACATATATGGTTTTTTTTATTTATCTTTTTTTTCACGACCATTTCTTACAATACCTCTTAGATGAATAATACGTATTTTAGCTGCTCCAGTTTAACTCAATCGCTCGCTGTTCTATTTCTGAAAACATTGGCTATATCTGCCAAGGGTTGTAGAGGAGCAGAATAGATCGTAAACCCTTGGCTAGCGAAGATGGGTTATTAACAGAATAAGATATATATCATAAGTTTAAAATTTGAAGCCAACAATCTTAGATAATATTTGTCCCCAAGTTTAGAAGTTATGAAATACTCTATACAATGCAGCCGGTTGCCATATAAATCATCAGAGTACTGCAAGTGCTGACAGTTTTCTTATTTTTTTGAAAAACATTGGAACATAATTCACTTGACTTACAGACAGCGATATGTTTGCCTCCCAAAAATATGTATACACATCTCAAAGATACACCAAGGTGGGATAGATATGGGCAGTTCTTCAAAGGATTTTATTTATTGTTATACATGTATGCACATTGATGAAAAAAAAATTGAAGCTGTGTAGTATGAGGTCGTTTGCAACTTCTTGACATAAAACCCAGCAGAATATTTTATTTTTACATCTGACTTGTCAAAATAGGAGATTGTAAACTTGTAGCTTGTTAATTCTAAATAGTCTAGAACAGAAAAAATAATGTATTTGTGGTTCACTCCATCTTCCTATCTAGAATGGATGAATCCATAAAGGTATTTTTGTTTTTGTTTAGTGTTTTCAGTTTTTTTAACTGTAGAAATTTAGTATCTTAACTTTTCAAAAGCTTTGATACCATACTTCTTGGAAATCATTTAGTGTTGTAAATGGAAACATATCAATGAGGAGAGTACAAATATGCATACAAACAATTGGTCAATATATGCATATTCAAAAAATTAATTTAAAAAAACATGGGCCTACATAAACATGGACATGCATTCACCTGTATGTATAAGTGATATGATAGAAATAATTGTAAAACATAGGTCGTTATTCGTGCCGCGCTAAAGTGGCGAAAAGGATTTTTGGTCCAGTGGGAGCACTGCGGTAGAGGTGGTGATGCAGTCACGTGGAGGCCATTCCTTGGTGAAAGTGCAGTCCTTGAAGATCGGTCGAGTAGAACACGATCCCGATGGAAGATTTATTTCTTCTTTGTGGACTGTAGTTGTTGATGAAATGAGGCTATTCACTGTTGATACCCCAGTCTCGGATACAGTACTTAAGGCTGAAGTATCCATTATTGATATGGTTCATGTTGATTCCACGTGTTTTCTACCGCTCACCATTATTAACAAAGTGCTGCTCATTGTTTTCTTTTGCTTGGACAACTTCGATCTGTTGTAAGACTTTAATGAGCTTTCGCTTGAATGATTAGACATAAACATGATATGTCGAATTCCGTATCCAATATTGCTAAGATGGGTTATTGCTGTTGCTCTTAGGCAGTGAGGGATGTAGATAGTTTCGACACCTGCAGCTTAAAAACTTGTTAAAGGTACGTTTTGAAAGCGGTTTTGCTTCATACCACTAGTCCGTCTGCGGGGTTGCGTCCTTGCAGTTTTGATTAAAAAGCAAAGTTACCCTCTTTTATGGTTTTTAATAAGAAGTTTGACTGGGCAGCAGGTACTGTGCGGAGAGGCATACATTCTTTTCTGTGTGACCTTCCACCCTCTTGCTGCAAGTTTAATAACCACTTGACGGGGTTTCTGTTGAGTTTTGTGCTTAAGGGTGACAAAGTCTCCAGTTTCATCTTCATTAAACTCGAAACTATCCAATTTCAGTTGATGAAGAAACTCCATGCCACGAGTGACAAAATGGATGGAAGTGAGATACCACACTGCCTGCCGAAGTATTACTGGTGATGTAGTGGCTTTTTCAAGGTAAATAGAAATTTAACTTGGGTCTTGAGGTTCTATAACTTTTTAATAGGTCACTGGTTGAGACAATCCAGACCGTGTTCTCTCTTAAAATAATCAATCGAGAACTCCATTAGCAATTCTAAATTCTTTGTCTCTGATTATGTCTATTTCCCTTTTATTATCTGTGATAAATCTGTTAATGGCACATCTGATGTTGATGAGAGAACTTTTGTGATATAACTGTTCATTGCCATTATTTTCAGCATTATTGTTAGGTCTGACACAATAATAAAGTGTGACAATTTCTCGGCAAGTGTGTTTGCGTCTACAGATGTCCTATCCAAATATTCCCTATAAGTTTCCATATTCAAGTCTGGAGAAAGTAAGAAAGGTACTTGTGAAGAAAAAGGCATGTGTTTAACATTTTTGGTCATGTGTTTAATTGCTTTATTTAAAAAAAGCAACAAAACTTGAGCCTTGAATATATTTTTACACATATTGCCACTAACTACCAAGAAGGCAGCTTGTCTTGTTAAAAGATATGAATTTTTTATTTATCTATTCTTTATTGTATTTATTCAAACACATCTTTTGAAGATCATCTATTTTTTTTTATCCGGATGGAGAGACTGCTCAGTGGCATGGGTACATATATTTACCTCAACTTTATTAATGGCTCCCTAATCTATTGTTTTGAAGATTTCATAATATTTATCTGTCATAAAATTTAGTATATCCATGCCCTCAAAGTTGAGGTCAAAATTATCCATTTTATCTTACATGTAATAGGCCAACAGTGCAATCATGCAAATACTGTTTATGGGTTACTGAAGCAGAAGATATTTTATTTATTCGGAACATCTCTGAGTTCACCATTCATGAATACAGAAAGTATTTGAGAGATCAATGTTTGGGAACTACTCAACGACATGTAAATTACATGTAAATTCATACGCAGTGACTAGATGTTGCATTTACAGGCATTTAAAGATCACATAATTTAATGGGAAAACACAGTAGAATGTAAAAATAAGAAATAATAGAATCATTCATCATTATCAGTGTAGGATAGTGAAATTTCACCGAGGGGACAATAATTACTGTCTAGGACGAGGTTCTTGGCCCCGAGGTGGACTTTCACTATCCCATATGAGTGTATAATAAGTGATTATTTTTCTCTATCTTTTATTATTTTTTTTCTATTATTCACATTATTTCACATAAAAACGATGTCTGACAACTTTCTGTTACGACGTTTAAAAGTTTACTTTGGGTTTAATTTTCCACGTGCTAGAAATAGTGCAAGTGAAGAAGAAAGCATATGATTTTTGTTAATGAAAAAATGATGAAATGTAATGAATTAAGCAAAATAATTACTTCTAGATGAGCTTATTCCATCATTTATAATTTCCTAATAGCATATTATGTTTCTTTACATTTTAAAGCGGCGTAGTAATACACAGTGTTAAAACAGAGAAATCTCACACTGCTGTCTCGCAGTAGATAAAACCGATCTCACACTGGTAATAATGAGAGGAAAAATTGTCCTTAAATGAAATTTAATGAGGTTAAATATAGATATCAGTGATGAAAACGACAACCGATTGTGCTATCCGTGTGCAGATTTTACTTAACTGAGATAGATAGATAGATAGATAGATAGATAGATAGATAGATAGATAGATAGATAGATAGATAGATGGATGGATGGATGGATGGATGGATGGATGGATGGATGGATGGATGGATGGATGGATAGATAGATAGATAGATAGATAGATAGATAGATAGATAGATAGATAGATAGATAGATAGATAGATAGATAGATAGATAGATAGATAGATAGATAACTAGCCTAGAAAAAAGACAAGGTAAATTTCCATAATCAAACCCCAAATAGGTTAAGTGTTTACATAACGAGATGGATTATTTTGCACACCGAACATTTAATGAAAAAAAAGCTCAAAACAAATCGCTATCATCTGCAAATACCGAACATATCTGTTATTACCTGACTTGCTTTAATTGGTGTTTAGCTAAAGCAGAAAATGGCAATTTGGTCTTTAGAAGTTAAAAATAATATGTTTACTTTTCTTTGAACATTTTCACATTGTTTAGATTTTTAAGAACAATTGATTAAACAAATATTTACTCCTATTTTCAGTTTGTATTCATACTTCAATGATATCGATAAGAAAACTTAAGTCAGCATTTGGTCAATTAAGCGCGTGCATATGATTAACGATAAACATATTTACATATAACTGATATCTTTTACACCTAACCTATAGGTTTTAGAACTTTAATGACCTTAATACATGTAATGGTGTTCCTAAAATTAAATATATCTCAAGTATACTATCAGAAATAATTGCATGAATACTAGTATGTATCTATTCAGCTATATTGTAGAAGTGTAAATATTAAACGACGACCATTGATTTTGCCATTCTTTTCTGATATCTAAACGATCCAGTTCTAACCTGCTTATCGATCAGTCGGTAAAAAAGTTATCATTTACTAACCGTAGTAACCTACAACTTATGAATTAACTTTATTATTTCATTATATGGAATCAGTACATATATGCAAATATTGTGATTTAATTGAACATAAGAAAGAATCTTTTAATAATTAATTACATTTACAATACATACAACTCAATAATCTGTAATTATTATTGAATAGCGTGGCATTTATAGAGTAGACAGTCTAAAGAAATAAGAAATCAAGTCATTAATTTAAAAAAAAGTAATTTTCTCTCAGCATATTCAAAATGTTGCACCAGAAAGCATGTCTTTCCTATGAAATGGGATACATAACCACTAAATGGCAGTGTCATATTTATATTGAATGATATCGTAGTTTTCCTTTGCAATCGTTTCAGTTTCAGTTAAAGTTTTATTTATAAAAAATACTAAATCAACACTATTTATTTATCAACCCAGGATAAAGCTCTGCCATTCAGTCACCTGAATGATAGCTAACAGGTTTTGAAAAGTGACTGAATTAAACATTTAAAAATTAAACCTATGTTATAATCGTATAACATAACTTGGTGCAGTTAACGCTTTCTAAGGTGGTTAAGAAAATATTGTAACATTTGTCCTTTCAAAAAAACAAAACAAAACAACAACCAAAAAACTCCGTAAAATCAAGTTTAATTATATAATGTTTTTCTTTCCCACAATTGTGACCCGGGTTAGAGCGATATATTGGAATCGGATGCATGAGTTCAAATCCTGCTGTAGTTTTATAGATGTTTACTATTCCAAAACCTTTCCAACCTACTTTTGGGTCGAATATTGGTATGTATGAAAATTCTAAACCGATGAAAGTATTTTAATTATAAAGTGTAGTACTTTTATCGAAATTAATATCAACAGTTAATAACTTAATACTGAGAATTTAAAATACAAGTGTAACCTTGGCAAAGATATTTATTTTAGCATGAAATTAAGAATTATTATCTTAAGTTAATTGTTATATTTATCTATGTCATAATGCATGTTTACACATGTGCTCTGTTCTCCTAAAATACTTGATAATTATGCCCATATTTAAAACACTTAGCAACAGAGCATGAAATTATAAATAACTAGAAAAGATAATCGTCAAAAACCAATGGCAAGTCTTTCAAACGCTTATTGATTGCAGGCCAACTAGCTGATTTTTTTTTTATTTTCATAATTAATTCCCGCTCTTATCCGACATACCCCTTCACAGTTTCGATGAAGACATTTCATTCATCCCTTTAGTGTTTAAACATGTATCCACCAAGAAAAGCATGTTTTTGTAACATTATTGTGGTTTTCATTTCTCCAAAAGGTAAATATTTAGCTTTCTTATTGGTGATTTGAAAAAAAAAAAACAAAATAGATAGTTCAGTGAATTGGTGAATTGGCTTAAGGTCAGTGAGCATATACGAGACTGATAGTGAAATTCCTACAATTGATATGGAAAGGCAGTTCTAAAATCAACGTAAGAAATTTCTAAGATTAGGTCAAACATCTGATTTTGAAACAGCGTTAATGGAATAATAGTACATTGAAAAAATCAAGTGGACGATCTTGCAAAACACTTCACCCATTTAAATGTCATTCGATTCAAAATGTCTTGATAGGTACAAAATAATTTCGATTATGCTGTAGACAACAAATATAATTGGTTTATGTATTAAAAGCACATATCAATTTTTTGTCGTAATCGTTTTGGGTTTTCACCTAGAATCTTCTTTTTATTGCAATAGAGTAAGCCCACACGTCATCTTTAAACTTAAAATTTAAATTGTAAAATTTACACATAGTTTTATGTAGATGGATGCATGGATAGATGGAATAATGAAAAGATAGATATAAAAATCGTTAGATAAATGGCTTTGACATGAAACAAGGTAAATTTACATAGTAAAATGACAAATAGGTTAAATGTCGTTACATGATAATATTGATCAATCTGTAGGACTTAAAAGGTTATTTAAACATATAATTAAAGGAGGGCTCTAAAATACAAAAAACATTATCATCTTCTAAGACGGACCACGTTTAAAATTATCATTCTTGTTTTAAAAGATATTTGGCCAAAGCAGAAAATATTTTGTTTTGTTGGAGTTTTTTTTAAGTTGAAAATTATATGTCAACTTTTCTTTGAACTATTTCATTATTTTTCGATTTTGTAAAAAACAATGATTGAAGAAACAATTAATTATAGTTTTTTCCAGCATGCATCAATAAAAACTATGAATAAAAAACACCCAAAAATAGTCATTGGTATATTATGCGCATGCGTACATAACCTCTTAGAACACGAACAAGAATAAAAAGCGGTAACCTTCGCAGTTTATCGTAAGCTGTTCTAGAATCCAACACTTTTAGGATAAGATAGGACTGCATAAGGATTGCAAAAAAAGAAAACGGTTTGACTTTTCCAAGACCGAGGAAGTAAGATTATTTTTTTTTCGTAATCATACGTTGTTTACAATTTGCTCATTTACACTACATTGCGCTCACATTAACATGTTTTACAGTTAGTAGCTGCTGGATTTTTTTTCTATTTCTTCTGTATACAGAATTAAAAATTAAACTTCCTTCTCCTTGTTCAGGAATCACTTTAATGCTTGAATTCTCAGTTACATGTAAAATGCAAAACAAAACAGAAACGAAACAAAACGAAACGAAATAAAACGTAACGAAATCTACCGAAACAAAACAAAATCTACCGAATCCAAACAAACAAAACGAAATAAAATGAAAACGAAACTAAACGAAATCAAAACGATACATTTTTCAAATCAAGGTATATTATTATATATAATATTTAAACTGCATATGGACTATTTTTACTTCATATAAAATTTATGTTGTTTAAGCACTTGTTGTATAAAATAAACACCGATAAATGCTCCCTTCTCTAGTGACGTATTTACTTACACCTGCATATATATACTGTAAATCAGCTGCCAGCTGCAAATATGTCCAAGTATACTATATATTTTCAAAATACTTATTTCAAAATATGCGTTGTATTCTGTAATTTTTATGTCTTGTTTTATTTTATCCCTAAATCATCTAAATACAAATTTCTCAAAATTGACGTGTTAAAAGTAAAGGCTTGTTTATTTACGGATCGAGATGTTTTTTTATGCGAAAAAAATTACTTTACTGTTGTATTGCGAATGTCTTTAAAAAAAACTTTTCAAAAATGTACCCATTGAGTTAAAAATGAAATAAAGTGAATTTCTGTTATTTATACATAAGTCATCAATTGTACAAAGCCTAATTGTTAGCATAAATTCCCGGAAGAGGTAAAAGCAAAGTTGTTCTCCACTGAAGTTGATGTTTAAGGTTCTTCGACCCTCAGCCTCAAAATATTTTTTAATCATGAAATTGTTATTCGTCCTTTAAACTTTATAAATGAAATGAAATAAAAAGAAATTAATCAATGGTATCTATGCATTTTTAAAGTTATTGCAAAGCTGCCCACGATGGATATAATGGAATAAATACATATACAAGTTGCGATCAAAAAAGGTTGTACAAATGCATCGGTGGATCGAACACCTTTACCGATATGTAGTTACTGTAAATCTCCATGGACCTATAAAGCTAAGCATTTCGTTCAAAGGCTGATCGCGATATTAACACTAGAAGACTAATTAAATTTGTCTGTGAAAAAAGCAGATTTATGGTAAAAAAAAAAAAGAATCCGGATAATTTAGAGATATCGGACATGGCTGCGGATCGGAGATCATTAAGCAGGAGAAATATTAAAATTTGATGTATTGAGAATGTTATCGCTTTGATACTTATTTTTGGTAAAATGGTTTTGAATAAAAAAAGGGTCAATAGCTATTATTCATTTACATTCAAATTATAATAATTAGTAGTCAAGAATGAGACAGGGCTGGAGAGAGAGAGAGAGAGAGAGAGAGAGAGAGAGAGAGAGAGAGAGAGAGGGGTAACTATGCAACAGATCGGTCATCTGAAAGTCTTATAAGTAGTTTATTGTTCAACTGATTTGATAAAAATTGAATTTCAATTTCGATATATATATATTTTGAATTTAATTTAAATCTGATGCTGCAATTTAACCCCTATTATTTCTTCAAAGATTGCTTATCCTCCGCTTTGAATTTACTGTTTATGAAAGTGTGTGATCCGATATAGTTTGGTGTTGGACAAAAGCAGATCATTAATCGCCAGGTCTTAAAATCTGATTTTGCGTACACAAGTATACATACAAATGGATTGTATTAAAAAGAACCCGAAAGTGATAACTTGGGTTGTACATGTATATATAGACACAGTCTATTGTGTTTGTTTTGTAATGAAATGTAATGAATTAAAATGAGCAAAATCTATTTAATAGTGTAATCCATACTTAAAAATGCGCATGTTTAGCAACGTGCAAAATCTTTTTTATCTTTCATCTAATATATTTTGAATCATACTGGTTATATATATTTTATTATGATCGATTTTATTTTATTTCTTGTTTTTGTTTGTTTATTTCTAGTTTCGTTTTGTTTCGTTTTGGTAGGTTTCGTTTCGTTTCGGAAGATTTCGTTTCATTTCGTTTCGGTTCGTTTCAGTTTCGTTTCGCATTTAACTGGTACCTTGAATTATTTTGTTTGCTTTCTAAACAATTGCTATTTACTTTAATCCTAATACATGCACATTAACGAGCTACTGTTCGCTACTCGTATCATCTGCTTCTTGAGCTATCCAAAATATCGACAATGCTTACTTGTTATTATTCTCGTTTATTGAGCTAATCAATTTTACTCTATCAATCTGGGCTGTCTTCTTTGCTTGATATATTTAATAGGAGTGCACACTCAGTCAATATTCTTTACTTAAACATCAGGAGTGTCTTACTATTTACCTCTTACATTTTACTTGAACAATCAAGAATGACAAATGTTATTTACTTGTGATTAGACAATCACCAATCCCTACTGTCCTTATATATTTTATTTGAACACTCATTATGTCTATATTGCTAACAACGTTTTCGGTTAGAAAATAAGGAATTTACTGTGCCGACATTTTCTTTGCTTTGTGTTTACATAGATATCAGATCAGAAATCAACAGAATGACATCTTCATTATTATTCCTTTGATTGCTGTCATTTTGTATATATATATATATATATATATATATATATATATATATATATATATATATATATATACACGATTTTTTCGTACATTTAGACACAGATGCACTTTTATCAACAAAGCTTTTCTCTTTATAAATGCCTATAACAAAGTTTTCCTCTTTATAATTGCCTATAACAAAGTTTATCCATCCATGAGAGGTCTTGATTTCTGTGTGTGATATAACGGTTACCTGGAGAATTTCTGTTCATTCAGAATGTCATCAACATTACGGTTAAGAATAAACAATAATCAAATCAAAGATCAGAGTCGAATACAAATTCAAAATAGAAATTAAATTAATTAAGAAATTCAAATAAAAATGCATCTTTATCTCACTTTCTGCTATTACTATTCACCATTTTTGGTTTTTTTTTATATGAAAAGACGTATCTTTAAAAAAGTCTTTGCATAGAAAAGTATTTTTTTTTACAAAATGTTATTGTAGCTGTAGGTAAGGGATTGATTTAATTAATAAAAATATTTTTCAACCAAGTATGTAACTTATTCCGACCTTGATGTTTGTTGTATCTTTACAGATGTTTCTGTTTTTATTGATCCGTATTCTTATGAGCGGCGCAGAAGGCATGTATACTTCTTTGAATGTAACACTGTGTTTAAAGTCTTCAGACAAGGAATGAAACTAACCTGTATTATTTTACACATTAATAAGAATCATAATGATTTCGAAATAAAGTGATTAATATGTAGTTTTTATCAGAAATCACACACACACACACACACACACATACTTGTATAAGGCCGTAACTCACTACACCAGACTTTACACCTGACATTCGCTACACCATATTCTAGTTATGCTATTCAATATATAATAACATTTTTATGTAATATGAGGCATCTTTTTACTATTCTGCGACTTGAAACAAGGAAAATCTAACTCTATAAGTTCATGTTTTTATACCTGATAATCACTACATTAGGTCACATGACTCATTGTGAATACACACTAGAAATTCACTACAGTGTGTAAATATTGTTAATTTACCTGAAAGTCAATACATTTAATAATTTGGCCGATTGTGAAAATTAAAAAACATCATCAATCATTACTGAACACACGGAGAAAGAGAGAGAGAGAGAGAGAGAGAGAGAGAGAGAGAGAGAGAGAGAGAGAGGAGAGAGGAGAGAGAGAGAGAGAGAGAGAGATTCATCTTATTACATATCAAAAATTTTGTTTCTTTAAATAAAAAAATAAATAAATTAGTAAATAAACGTTATTTAAAATTAACGATAACGAAATGATACCAATTCGTTTATAATACTGAAGGTCCAACTGATACACCTGTCAATTAAAATCAACATATTCAGATCAGACCATAAAATTGTATCACGTGCTGCTCAGCTCAATACATGTACTATAATTTTGCTTAAAGAAAACTGAGAATGTTGTATATGCTTGCTATTTTAAAATTGATTTTGCTTTTAATTTTCTAAATCGTAAATTATTATGTTTAATTCATTTCTTTAGCATACGAACACCATCTTTAAACAATAAAGGAGAGAGAGAGATAGAGAGAGAGAGTTAAAACATACAGAGAGACAGAAAGACAGGCAGGCAACAAGACAAAGAAAGATATGTTTCACTATAACACAAACACCACAACAAGTCAATACACTTTTGATACACACAGCAAACTCACTACATAGTTGATACACAAAGCCATGTGACTACATAGTTGATAAACACAGCATAGTCACTACATTGCTGATTCACACAGCAATGTCACTACATTGTTTATGTACACACCGCATAGTCACTACATTGTTGATACACACAGCAATGTCACTACATTGTTGATACACACAGCATAGTCACTACATTGTTGATACACAGAGCATAGTCACTACTTTGTTTATGTACACACAGCATAGTCACTACTTTGTTGATACACACAGCATAGTCACTACATTGCTGATACACACAGCAAAGTCACTACATTGTTGATACACACAGCAAAGTCACTACATTTTTAATACATATTATAAAGAAAAAGTATTTACTATAAACTGCCTTTGTTGTGTGTGTTAAATGCTACATGCAGCTGATATAAACTTACTAACCTACTACCAGCTTGTCCTACCTCATAAAAAGACTAAAGTGTAATTAGTGTACAGAGAGCTCTAATTACGTCAGTAAATATTCTCATACAAAAGCATATTTCAGCCTCTAGATCAACTATTGGTACACCTCAGCCCTGTTTTGGGCCAATCTAATGTACATCAATTTTTCAAGTTATGCTCAATATGCATATATTGACAAAATTGTGGAGAACTATATACTATACTAAGTAACTAAACTCTAAATAGTCCAGGCTGGACTGTACTTTAAACTTTTCTTTACGTATGCATGTTTCTATGTTAAATATATCATAGAAATATTATGAATATTATTAACCCATTATTTCCAATTTAAAGTCTATAATTCATTTTTAAAAAATGTGATTGATATTTCATTTTTCTAAGAAGCATATTGAATGTTGTAGAATAAATTTATTCTATCCTTCTGACTATGCGGGGCCACTAGGCTATCTGCCCACTTTGCACCAGCTTTCTGTTGCATTATGCCTAGGGAGGGAATCGAACCCACGTACATAGTCAAGGATTCATCAAAAACGAACCAATGTGATTAAGTACATGACATGTTTTAAAATCATAAATTGAAAAGAATGGCTTTCTACCTGGGATGTATGTTGGAAATAAGAAGATTATCCCTTTAACTTATATTAATTATATATTTGCATTAATGCAATTTATGATAATTTAGGGTGCAAATACTGACACAAAGAGATTGATTGGGTTTACCTATTTTTGTTTAACTATTCAGCTTTTTGACGTTAAGATAAAATAATTTTATTATCCAAATGCTGTGCCTTTTTAAAGCATACAAAGGTTATAACAAAATTAAAAAAAAAATACAACGCATACAGTAGACACATACAAAAAGAGAGGTTGCTAAATGATATCGATAGATGGTTCCTGCCTTTATAGGGGTATCATTCTATAATAAATTGTTTTCCTTATAAACTAATGCTTATTATTTGTTGATACATGTAATGCTATTTAAGATAAACAAGATAAAAATATACAGATTTTAGGGGTTTTCTAAGCTTTTTACTACACTGATTATTTAACGACAAAATTTAAATTATGGGTTACCTCACAGGTATCAAACTTCAAAATGATCGAATTTTTCCCTACCAATGCTGATTATTTTTTTTATTTAATTATGATAAAGAATAAACGAAGGTGTCAATATTAATAAAAAAAGATTTAGGAGTTAATTTGAGTGATTTACAATACAGATTTTTTAACATGAAAATGAAAATTATGGGTTACCTCATGAGGATGTAAATTATTAGTTAAACAAAGATTTTTTTTTAAACTACAGCTGTTTGTTTCTTTGTTAAACTGTTATTAAGGAGGAATAAGGATGCAAATATTATTCCTAAAATATTTAAGGGGTTTCCTAAGTGTTTAACTATACTAATTCTTTTTAATGTTAAAATAAGAATTATGGGTTTCCTCAGGGGGTTCAAACTTAATAATTATAAGATTTTCACTCTAACTAAATAAATGCTGAAAATTTCTTTGTATTAAAGCGATAAAGAATGAATTAGATTGCAAATTAAAAAAAAAATAAATTTAGGGTTTATTTCAGTGACTTACTATATATACTGATTATTTAACGATAAAATGAAAATTATGTGTTTCTTCATTGGAGGGGGGGGGGTGTAAATTTTTATTGTAATGAGTTTTACTTGCACTAATACTGATTTTGTCTTTGTAATACTTTCATTAAGAAGGAATAAAGATGCAAATAGTGATCCTAAAGGATCTAGGGAGTTTCCTAAATATTTAACTTTAATAATACGGATTTTGTAACATTAAAAAAGAAAAGAGTAGAGTGTTTCCTCAGGAGGAGCAAACTTAATAATATAGGGGTTTTTTCCTTTAATTAATGTTGACATTTTCTTTGCAGAAGAAGGAAGAAAAAGGAAGGAAGAAAAAATTAGAGTGCAAGAATTTACCAAAAAAGATTTTGGGTTTTTTTAAGAGATTTACTATACAGACTTTTTAACGTTAAAATGAAAATTATGGGTTTCCTCATTGGGGTGTAAATTTTTTAATAAAGAAGATTTCCTTAAACTAATGCTGATTGAATCTGTGTTATACTATCATTAAGAAGGAATAAGGATGCAAATATTGATCCTAAAAGATGTAGGGGGTTTCCTAAGTGTTTGATTATACTGATTTTGTAACATCTATACTTATAAATTAAGGCATTTTGCCAATAAACTTCGAAATGCCTGCACCCGAGTAACTGCTCACACCGTTGGCATTTCAACATGTGTGAGTTGATGTCCGTAAGCTATAATTGAATTTTACCTGATAAGTAATTATTATAAGATAAATTAAAAACCTACTTTCATTTTCGATAAACCAGCCCGAAATAGCAAATATGTGAGTAAGGTGGTGGACACGCTTTGGCGGATCCAAGTCGGTCGGAGTTTGCATCAAAAAATATACTTACAATGAAATAATATTGAATGATTATGTCAAGAGTGAATACATATCCTGGGAACCTATTTCGGGTATACATAAGAATTGAGATTTGACAAATGTTGAATAAATAAAATGAGCCAATTCGTTTCTTGAATGTGCGATTTTTGTTTTGATGAATAGAACTTTCCAGAACGGGGTAACCAAGAACGCGGTTTGACTAATTAACGTAATGTTGGAGAATGTAGGATGAGTCACCATGCTTTGTGGGCAGATCGGACATCTGGTTAATACAAAAAAGTTAATAAATAAAATCGGCCAATAGACGCGATTTTATTTTTGATGGAAAGAACTTTACAGAACGGGATGCCAAAAAAATGGGGTTGACTAATTAACGGTATGGCGAAAATTGGGTACACGTTTTTAAATAACATATACAGTGGAGCCTCAGTTATCCGGACTCTTTCGTTCCAAAGTCCAATCGTCCGGATAGGTGAGGCGTCCGGATATCTGAAATGAGTCTATTGTTGTCGTAAATGATAATTTATATGTTTATTATGGGTGTTAATACTGTTTTCTTTGCCTTTCATACTTAATGGCAACAAATTAGAGTTGTCCTTTGAAATTCACCTGTTTTTAATACAAGGAACCCTGCTTTATATTGTTATTTAATCAGGAAATATTAACCAAACTATAATAATAGCCAAATGTAGCTAAATATATTGTGTCCAAGTGTGAAATGTGCCTATTTACGTTCTGTTTTTAACAATCTATATCTAGACACGTCAATGTTTAACCAATGCACTTCCGATCAGTTGAAATGCTTTCCTTTTTGTTTTCTTCCTATTCTTCCGGTTTTGACTTTATCTAAAAAAGCACTCTTGAGACACTTCGTTTAAAATAATTTTTTTGAATATAAATACCACAAAGCTATGAAAAACTTCCTAGATTTATTAAGCACATTCTTCCTTTTAAATAGAGGGGTGTTTTAAAAAGTGATTGCACTTGACAGGTGCACAGTGTAAAGATACCCAAGCCAAGTGCAGTGAGGCACGACTAATCCTGTCTAACCAGCAATGTCGGTAGTATTTGAAAGTTATTTGAGAAGTCAGAGTGTTTATATAAGCTACTCATGGGGGCTAGCAGGTGAAAAAGTGTGAAACTCAATTGATAGACTTAATCTTTCTATTGTATTAATCGGAGTATCATTAAATTTTACCGTCCGGTTAAATGAAGCAAAATTTATAGTTAAACAGTATTTTGTGGTAAAAACAGACCGTCCGGATCTGGAACGCGAAATTCCGGATATATGAGACAAAATATCGTATACAAAATCTGTTCCCAAATAAAATAGTCCGTAAACTGAAGCGTCTGGATATCTGGCATCCGGATATCTGAAGCCCCACTGTATATTTTTTATACCACGACAGATTGGTAGTAAACCTTATAGATTAATTTGTTGACAGTGTTTGATCTAAATTTCTTATTTTGGGCAATAATAAGTAAAATTTGACATAAAGAACAAAGTTCTAAAAAGAGATACCACGCACTATACACCCACACCCTGGTTTGAAATAAGATAATAGTCTATTTTTTTCCAGTCAGCTGCAACAAAAAGAATTAAGGCCATGTACATGTTCATGTGTATATACTCCATTTCAGCTTAGATTTTCATCCCTGTCCTCTCCTCTAAATTTTCAGCCACGCAGTTGCTTTTTTATTTCAATTTTATAGAATATTTTAAGAAAAGGAATTAAGAAAAATTTCGGACACAAAACATAGAAAAATGAACAAAAAAGCCTGGTTCAACATATTAAGCATTGTATTATAATATAATATGTAAATATAATATAATGTGTGAATTATTGTTAATCCCCGCGCTTGCGCGGGATATCATCTAGTTAAAATAAAATTTATGGGTTTCCTCAGGGGGGTCAAATTTCATAATTAAAGGATTTTTCTTTGAATTAATATTGACATTTCCTTTGCAATAATGTAAGGAGGAAAAAATTAAAGTGCAAATATTAATCAAAAAAAGATTTTGGGTTTTTTTAAGAGATTTACTATACAGACTTTTTAACGTTAAAATGAAAATTATGGGTTTCCTCATTGGGGTGTAAATTTTTGAATAAATAAGATTTCCTTAAACTTATGCTGAATATATCTTTGATATACTATCATTAAAGAGGAATAAAGATGCAAATATTGATCCTAAAAGATTTAGGGGGTTTCCTAAGTGTTTGATTATACTGATTTTGTAACATTAAAATAAGAATTATGGGTTTCCTCAGGGGGGTCAAATTTCATAATTAAAGGATTTTTCTTTGAATTAATGTTGACATTTCCTTTGCAATAAATTGTAAGGAGGAAAAAATTAAAGTGCAAATATTAATCAAAAAAAGATTTTGGGGTTTTTTAAGAGATTTACTATACAGACTTTTTAACGTTAAAATGAAAATTATGGGTTTCCTCATTGGGGTGTAAATTTTTGAATAAAGAAGATTTCCTTAAACTTATGCTGAATATATCTTTGATATACTATCATTAAAGAGGAATAAAGATGCAAATATTGATCCTAAAAGATTTAGGGGGTTTCCTAAGTGTTTGATTATACTGATTTTGTAATATTAAAATAAGAATTATGGGTTTCCTCAGGGGGGTCAAATTTCATAATTATAGGATTTTTCTTTGAATTAATGTTAACATTTCCTTTGCAATAATGTAAGGAGGAAAAAATTAAAGTGCAAATATTAATCAAAAAAAGATTTTGGGGTTTTTTAAGAGATTTACTATACAGACTTTTTAATGTTAAAATGAAAATTATGGGTTTCCTCATTGGGGTGTAAATTTTTAAATAAAGAAGATTTCCTTAAACTAATGCTGAATATATCTTTGATATACTATCATTGAAGAGGAATAAAGATGCAAATATTGATCCTAAAAGATTTAGGGGGTTTCCTAAGTGTTTGATTATACTGATTTTGTAACATTAAAATAAGAATTATGGGTTTCCACAGGGGGGTCAAATTTCATAATTAAAGGATTTTTCTTTGAATTAATGTTGACATTTCCTTTGCAATAATGTAAGGAAGAAAAAATTTGAGAGCAAAAATTTATCAAAAAAGATTTTGGTTTTTTTAAGAGATTTACTATACAGACTTTTTAACGTTAAAATGAAAATTATGGGTTTCCTCATTGGGGTGTAAATTTTTGAATAAAGAAGATTTCCTTAAACTTATGCTGAATATATCTTTGATATACTATCATTAAAGAGGAATAAAGATGCAAATATTGATCCTAAAAGATTTAGGGGGTTTCCTAAGTGTTTGATTATACTGATTTTGTAACATTAAAATAAGAATTATGGGTTTCCTCAGGGGGGTCAAATTTCATAATTATAGGATTTTTCTTTCAATTAATGTTGTCATTTCCTTTGCAATAATGTAAGAAGAAAAAATGAGAGTGCAAAAATTAATCAAAAAAGATTTTGGGTGTTTTTAAGAGATCTACTATACAGACTTTTTAACGTTAAAATGAAAATTATGGGTTTCCTCATTGGGGTGTTAATTTTTTATTAAAGAAGATTTCCTTGAACTAATGCTGATTGAATCTTTGTTATACTATCATTAAGAATGAATAAGGATGCAAATATTGATCCTAAAAGATTTAGGGGGTTTCCTAAGTGTTTGATTATACTGATTTTGTAACATTAAAATAAGAATTATGGGTTTCCACAGGGGGGTCAAATTTCATAATTAAAGGATTTTTCTTTGAATTAATGTTGACATTTCCTTTGCAATAATGTAAGGAAGAAAAAATTTGAGAGCAAAAATTTATCAAAAAAGATTTTGGTTTTTTTAAGAGATTTACTATACAGACTTTTTAACGTTAAAATGAAAATTATGGGTTTCCTCATTGGGGTGTAAATTTTTGAATAAAGAAGATTTCCTTAAACTTATGCTGAATATATCTTTGATATACTATCATTAAAGAGGAATAAAGATGCAAATATTGATCCTAAAAGATTTAGGGGGTTTCCTAAGTGTTTGATTATACTGATTTTGTAACATTAAAATAAGAATTATGGGTTTCCTCAGGGGGGTCAAATTTCATAATTATAGGATTTTTCTTTCAATTAATGTTGTCATTTCCTTTGCAATAATGTAAGAAGAAAAAATGAGAGTGCAAAAATTAATCAAAAAAGATTTTGGGTGTTTTTAAGAGATCTACTATACAGACTTTTTAACGTTAAAATGAAAATTATGGGTTTCCTCATTGGGGTGTTAATTTTTTATTAAAGAAGATTTCCTTGAACTAATGCTGATTGAATCTTTGTTATACTATCATTAAGAATGAATAAGGATGCAAATATTGATCCTAAAAGATTTAGGGGGTTTCCTAAGTGTTTGATTATACTGATTTTGTAACATTAAAATAAGAATTATGGGTTTCCTCAGGGGGGTCAAATTTCATAATTTTAGGATTTTTCTTTGAATTAATGTTGATATTTCCTTTGCAATAATGTAAGGAAGAATAAATTAAAGTGCAAATATTAATCAAAAAAAGATTTTGGGTGTTTTTAAGAGATTTACTTTACAGACTTTTTAACGTTAAAATGAAAATTATGGGTTTCCTCATTGGGGTGTAAATTTTTTATTAAAGAAGATTTCCTTAAACTAATGCTGATTGAATCTTTGTTATACTATCATTAAGGAGGAATAAGGATGCAAATATTGATCCTAAAAGATTTAGGGGTTTCCTAAGTGTTTGATTATACTGATTTTGTAACATTAAAATAAGAATTATGGGTTTCCTCAGGGGGGTCAAATTTCATAATTATAGGATTTTTCTTTGAATTATTGTTGATATTTCCTTTGCAATAATGTAAGGAAGAATAAATTAAAGTGCAAATATTAATCAATAAAAGATTTTTGGTGTTTTTAAGAGATTTACTATACAGGATTTTTTAACGTTAAAATGAAAATTATGGGTTTCCTCATTGGGGTGTAAATTTTTTATTAAAGAAGATTTCCTTAAACTAATGCTGATTGAATCTTTGTTATACTATCATTAAGGAGGAATAAGGATGCAAATATTGATCCTAAAAGATTTAGGGGTTTCCTAAGTGTTTGATTATACTGATTTTGTAACATTAAAATAAGAATTATGGGTTTCCTCAGGGGGGTCAAATTTCATAATTATAGGATTTTTCTTTGAATTATTGTTGACATTTCCTTTGCAATAATGTAAGGAAGAAAAAATTTGAGAGCAAAAATTTATCAAAAAAGATTTTGGTTTTTTTAAGAGATTTACTATACAGACTTTTTAACGTTAAAATGAAAATTATGGGTTTCCTCATTGGGGTGTAAATTTTTGAATAAAGAAGATTTCCTTAAACTTATGCTGAATATATCTTTGATATACTATCATTAAAGAGGAATAAAGATGCAAATATTGATCCTAAAAGATTTAGGGGGTTTCCTAAGTGTTTGATTATACTGATTTTGTAACATTAAAATAAGAATTATGGGTTTCCTCAGGGGGGTCAAATTTCATAATTATAGGATTTTTCTTTCAATTAATGTTGTCATTTCCTTTGCAATAATGTAAGAAGAAAAAATGAGAGTGCAAAAATTAATCAAAAAAGATTTTGGGTGTTTTTAAGAGATCTACTATACAGACTTTTTAACGTTAAAATGAAAATTATGGGTTTCCTCATTGGGGTGTTAATTTTTTATTAAAGAAGATTTCCTTGAACTAATGCTGATTGAATCTTTGTTATACTATCATTAAGAATGAATAAGGATGCAAATATTGATCCTAAAAGATTTAGGGGGTTTCCTAAGTGTTTGATTATACTGATTTTGTAACATTAAAATAAGAATTATGGGTTTCCTCAGGGGGGTCAAATTTCATAATTTTAGGATTTTTCTTTGAATTAATGTTGATATTTCCTTTGCAATAATGTAAGGAAGAATAAATTAAAGTGCAAATATTAATCAAAAAAAGATTTTGGTTTTTTTAAAGAGATTTATTATAGAGACTTTAATTTTTACGTTTAAATGAAAATTATGGGTTTCCTTATTGGGGTGTAAATTTTTTATTAAAGAAGATTTCCTTAAACTAATGCTGATTATATCTTTGTCATACTATCATTAAGGAGGAATAAGGATGCAAATATTGATCCTAAAAGATTTAGGGGGTTTCCTAAGTGTTTGATTATACTGATTTTGTAACATTAAAATAAGAATTATGGGTTTCCTCAGGGGGGTCAAACTTAAAAATTAAAGGATTTTTCTTTGAATTAATGTTGATATTTCCTTTCCAATAATGTAAGGAAGAATAAATTAAAGTGCAAATATTAATCAAAAATAGATTTTGGGGTTTTTTTAAGAGATTTACAATACAGACTTTTTAACGTTAAAATGAAAATTATGGGTTTCCTCATTGGGGTGTAAATTTTTTATTAAAGAAGATTTCCTAAAACTAATGCTGATTGAATCTGTGTTATACTATCATTAAGAAGGAATAAGGATGCAAATATTGATCCTCAAAGATTTAGGGGGTTTCCTAAGTGTTTGATTATACTGATTTTGTAACATTAAAATAAGAATTATGGGTTTCCTCAGGGGGATCAAATTTCATAATTATAGGATTTTTCTTTGAATTATTGTTGATATTTCCTTTGCAATAATGTAAGGAAGAATAAATTAAAGTGCAGATATTAATCAAAAAAAGATTTTGGTGTTTTTAAGAGATTTACTATACAGACTTTTTAACGTTAAAATGAAAATTATGGGTTTCCTCATTGGGGTGTAAATTTTTTATTAATTAAAGAAGATTTCCTTAAACTAATGCTGATTGAATCTTTGTTATACTATCATTAAGACGGAATAAGGATGCAAATATTGATCCTAAAAGATTTAGGGGGTTTCCTATGTGTTTGATTATACTGATTTTGTAACATTAAAATAAGAATTATGGGTTTCCTCAAGGGGGTCAAATTTCATAATTAAAGGATTTTTCTTTGAATTTATGTGCATATTTCCTTTGCAATAATGTAAGGAAGAAAAAATTAAAGTGCAAATATTAATCAAAAAAAGATTTTGGGGTTTTCTAAGAGATTTACTATACAGACTTTTTAACGTTAAAATGAAAATTATGGGTTTCTTCATTGGGGTGTAAATTTTTGAATAAAGAAGATTTCCTTAAACTTATGCTGAATATATCTTTGATATACTATCATTAAAGAGGAATAAAGATGCAAATATTGATCCTAAAAGATTTAGGGGGTTTCCTAAGTGTTTATTATACTGATTTTGTAACATTAGAATAAGAATTATGGGTTTCCTCAGGGGGGTCAAATTTCATAATTATAGGATTTTTCTTTAAATTAATGTTGACATTTCCTTTGCAATAATGTAAGGAAGAATAAATTAAAGTGCAAATATTAATCAAAATAGATTTTGGTTTTTTTAAGAGATTTACTATACAGACTTTTTAATGTTAAAATGAAAATTATGGGTTTTCTCATTGGGGTGTAAATTTTTTATTAAAGAAGATTTCCTTAAACTAATGTTGATTATATCTTTGTCATACTATCATAAAAGAGGAATAAAGATGCAAATATTGATCCTAAAAGATTTAGGGAGTTTCCTAAGTGTTTGATTATACTGATTTTGTAACATTAAAATAAGAATTATGGGTTTCCTCAGGGGGGTCAAATTTCATAATTATAGGATTTTTCTTTGAATTAATGTTGATATTTCCTTTGCAATAATGTAAGGAGGAAAAAATTAAAGTGCAAATATTAATCAAAAAAAGATTTTGGGTGTTTTTAAGAGATTTACTATACAGACTTTTTAACGTTAAAATGAAAATTATGGGTTTCCTCATTGGGGTGTAAATTTTTGAATAAAGAAGATTTTCTTAAACTTATGCTGAATATTTCTTTGTTATACTATCATTAAAGAGGAATAAAGATGCAAATTTTGATCCTAAAAGATTTAGGGGGTTTCCTAAGTGTTTGATTATACTGATTTTGTAATATTAAAATAAGAATTATGGGTTTCCTCAGGGGGGTCAAATTTCATAATTTTAGGATTTTTCTTTAAATTAATGTTTTTATTTCCTTTGCAATAATGTAAGGAAGAATAAAGTAAAGTGCAAATATTAATCAAAAAAAGATTTTGGGGTTTTTTAAGAGATTTACTATACAGAATTTTTAACGTTAAAATGAAAATTATGGGTTTCCTCATTGGGGTGTAAATTTTTTATTAAAGAAGATTTCCTTAAACTAATGCTGATTGAATCTTTGTTATACTATCATTAAGAAGGAATAAGGATGCAAATATTGATCCTAAAAGATTTAGGGGGTTTCCTAAGTGTTGAATTATACTGATTTTGTAACATTAAAATAAGAATTATGGGTTTCCTCAGGGGGGTCAAACTTAATAATTAAAGGATTTTTCTATGAATTAATGTTTTTATTTCCTTTGCAATAAAGTAAGAAACAATAAATTAGAGTGCAAATGTTAATCATAAATATTTATGGGGTCTACTAAGTGATTTACTATACTGATGTTTATTAGCGTTAAATTAAAAATTATGGATTTTCTCATCAGCTAGGACTCAATTTCTTGATTAAAGGACTAGGGAAATTTTTAGAGAAGGTATTTATTATTTACACAGATTGCTGATTTCTTCAAGATTTATTATTTGTAGAATGTTACAAAGGAAAATCCACAATCAAAAACACCAAAAAATGATATTACTCAGTTTTGGATGAATTGAAACTGCATACTGTGTAGGGTGTAAATATGAAAATAAGCAACAAATTGTTTATTTCTTAATGACGAATTGTTCTTTGTAAAACCCTTAAGAGAGTAAAATTAAAAGATTTTCCAGTTAAAGCCTCCCTTTAGAAATTTTGACCCCTTTGAGTATGCCCATATTTTTCCGCTTTATAACGAAATGAGTGTTTATTCAAAACACGAACGTTAATGAAAACGCACACTAGATGTAAAAATCTAAAAGAAATACATCTCAACCAACAGATTTCAACATTAGATTGAGGAAAAATTATTTTTTCTTTACATACAAAAGGAATATATCGCTATATCAGATGTTCACAATTAAGACAGGTAATAATACGCTTACAAACTGTTAAAATTGAAAATAGATTAATAAAACATATCATTTTTAACAACAAAAACTTACATTATCAATTACTTCAACCCGACCTTGTTTTGAGAGGAAGTTGAGTTCGCGCATGCGCGAATAAGATCCAGGGGAAAGTGTGTAACTACTCCATTTTGACACGGTAAGTGTGTAACAAAAATCATGTGTAAACCTGAAAGTCACACTATGCTATGTTTTTTATTTTCGGGATAAAGCACGTCGAAAAATTCCGAATTACGGACTTTTCAAACTCACTACACGGGTTCATGTAGTGAGTTTTGAAAATGTAGTAAGTCGCACGTGTGTAACCTAGTTTATGTAGTGAGTATCGGGGTTATGCAAACGCACACACACACACACACACACACACACACACACACACACACACACACATATTAATGTAATACAGGTGAGAAAATGTTTTGACGAAAATTAATAAAATCATTTAATATGAAAATATAGCGTTGGTAATTTCCTGTGAACATTTGTTCGGTCGTGTTACACAATACACATGCATTAAAATTGTTTACAATGTATTTTTTAGAATATGTTTCTTCAAAGAAAAAAAAAAATGATTATAATGATAACAACTTTTATTTTCAGAGGTTATCGGAAATTGACGCAGGTTCTTAAAACTGAATTAGTGAAAACGTATATTTCTTTAATTTAGTTTTTTCAGAGAACTCTTGCTCAAGTAGTTCCAATTCCAATTTTACTAATCGTGAAGATAAGGAAGCGATGTATCCTTACGATATATTGAACAGAACAGACAAGTGCGAATGTCAACAACGATGTGAAGAAGATCGTGAATGTAACGGATATTCTATTGAATACAATTCGTGGACCTGTTCTCTAAGCAGGTGTAATTACACTAACAAAGATACGTGGAGTTCTGCTTTCGGCTTTTATAGTAAGAAAATTCCAACGAGCCTTTTATCATGTGTGCCAGTTACCACAACGTCAATTAATACCACATTGGAATCGACTACCCCTACGAGAAAGCAAACAACATTTAAACAATCTACACCTGTAACACCGCTTACTCCAATGGATGAACCTACCAATGTGACAAGGCCTACCATCATCACATCATCCTTAAATTCAAAGTCAATTAATGATGCAATGCAGAATACAATAAACAGCTCATTGTGTGTCTGTGTCTGCAAATACATAAACCAAACACTGAAAGAGTCTATAGAAAAGAGAAGAAGAGAATTGATTTTGAACAAAACTGAACTTTCCTCTAACATAAGGAAACGCACGTCTACTCCAGATACTAGAAAGACATCGAGAGTGGTCGGTACTGTGGCAGCCATAATCCTGGTAATATACGGGCTGTTATTTTTCTGCACTGATATCTGCACTCGTCTTGCAATGTGCCATTCAAAGATATTTCGCAAAAACAACTTAATAAAACCTAATGTTTAACCGTTTTTTCTACAAAACGATTGACTGTCATTGATTTGTATCAATATACGCACTTGTGAATACGCACTTGTGAATAATATGGATGGTTTTGTAGGAATGAATGATTTTTGAAGCCATACGTGTGTCATATCTTGATTATTTTTAAAAATCCCAAGTTTTAATCAATACATAAGGTTTGTTCGATTAAAGAGACCTTGTTAATCGTGGCATTTTATAGACTTCATTGATCTCGTTAAGAGGAAGAACTCTGTAAATAGATGTAGAAAAACACTCAAACAATAATGCTTAAATATATATGGTACTTTTATTTACTAAATACATAATAGGAAAGAGCTTATAAATTATAACTAAAAAAATAAGAAAGATATATTCTTTAATTTTTTTTACGAATAAGTATCCTTTATAATTTTATTCAGTAGACATCCGATGCTTATTTGATTAAAAATGTAGAGAAGTTGTGCAATAAAGCATTGAAATCAGAAGATGAAGCGTGTACTTTGGAATCATCACTGTTCGTGGGGGACTAATGTTCGTGGCTTTCGTGGGTAACTCCTGTCCAAGAATTTACCTCCCCACGAACAAATATACAAGCATTTGTTTAATATTAATTAAAATTATCCCGAACTTGCTACCAACGAAATTACGTCCCCGCGAACCAGGAAAATTTTGTTTGGCTACCCACAAACATTGACCCCCACGAATAAAAATAATTCCACAGTATATGATCATGTTTTAACTGTTTGTATAATAAAATAAACTAAGATCCGTCTTACAAATATTATCAAAATCGGTATTTCTTGAATTTTATATGGTTTAATTACGTGATATGTCTCTTATAAAAATATTAATATCTAACGTATTTGTTTTCACTTCTAATAAACCATCGTCTGAAAAACGCAATTCCTGTAGACTTTTTAAAGTTTGGTTATTGTTGCAATTCATTTGTCTTTTTCAAATTATTTGATAATGCCATTTATTTATACTAAAAGCTGGAAAGAACCATTACCATACTTCAAACTCAAACGTTTACAACGACGGCAATTCACAGGAGTAATGTTAGTTAAGCATATATAAGTTATTAGGTTCAAAGTGTCTCACTTCATGTTGTAAACTTTAAACACTAAGTGACCCCTATTCTTAGAACATTTCTAATATCTCAACTTCTGTTTCATTGCATTTCATTTCCGTGTCATATAGTCATTTCGCACAAAAATTGGAGTGTGATCTTTATACCATATATTCACATTTGTTGATTAAGTATATTGAATAATGTTTGCGGCAGTAGACGATCTTGTAAATTCTTGACGTAAATTTACTTGAATGTTTTAAGTAGCGTTTAAAAGAAGTTTATTTATTCTTTAGTAGAAAGTATAACACAACAAGCTTGTATTGCGAAATGTACAATAAATAAATAAACAAATGTTTAACACATTGTTTTGTTTATTTACATGTAATAACATTCTCAAACAACTTTTGAATTATGGAATTATATGCTGATGTTGATTGGTACAGTACGTATTACTAGAGCATATTGAGGTTATCTTTTGTTAATTTAAGGCCCTTTCAATATAATACTGAGATACATGAAAAAATTATTTTGCAAAATTAAACTGGCATTTGTGTATAAAAGTTTAAATGTATATCATTTTAATAATGTTTCTTTCTTACATTTGTAACTCATTTCGATTTAATGTCGAGTAAATTAATTGTGGCATTGATGTTCGATTTTTGTAACAGGGGTATATAGTAAACAAACTTTATTAAAATCGTTTACTTCTTCATTCTAAAATTAAAAGTTAACATTATGTGAATAAAAAAACCAAAATAGAAAAAAAAGATACAAACAAACAAGTAAATTGCATCAGGATCGCATTTCATGAAATATAACACAATGCAGATTTAATAAAGTGATATAACTACGTTATGTGATAATTTTGTAAACATTAAAAATATTGAATATTTCATATAAAAAAATTGAATGAGGTTAATTTAAAAATAAAAAACAAAGACAACTGAATGCGCTATTCGTGTACTCAGATTTAAGTTTTTCACAGAAAAGGCTATTAGAAAGCAACCTTAGTAATAAAGTACTGAGAATACCTCTTGAAATAATCATCTAATAATTAAAAATCAGCTAATATGAATCCAATGTTAAAACAAAGTTTCGCATTTGTAGTCTACAATAATGATTGGAATTTGTGGGTTTTTTTCTCTTGTATAAGTTCAAGGGGCATAACCCAAACTTAATAATATAGTATGTTTTTATTAATTAATTTAATGTTTAGCATGGAAAAAAATACTGACAAGCTAGAAGCATCGTTTAAACTCGATAGAAAAAAACTACATACATGATTAAAGGCAAGCTGAAAAATGATTGCAACGCTGTATACAATTCTAACAAAGAACATTTATACAGATAACCAAACACTCAAAGACGTATATTCATGCATAAAGTAAACATAATTAAAAAAAATACGCTCTAGTTTGCTGCATGTACATGTAATAAGCAGGTGCCCGAGAAAATATTGAAAATATATTACAGTTTTGAAATTGTCGCGAACTGTTTAAACTAAAAACGTCCGTTGTGTACAGGGATGGGGTAATGGTAATGTGTAATGGTAATTGAGTGTTATTAATTACAAATTGTGATGTATTTGATAGTAATGTGTAATTGACCTATTTTTCAATTACATGTAATGGTAATTTAATTAATTACTTTAAAAAAGGCATGTAATTCAAATTACTTTTCAATTACTTTCAATTACACACTGATGATTGTAAATATGAAATAAGAAAGCTGTACACTATCCATTGTCCCCCACACTTCCAATAGTACAAAAGTATAAAGCAATACAAATACATGTACAAGATCAAGTTAGGAAGAGTACTTAAATGCATTTAACTTTTACCAAATATACATGTAGTTTTTTTTATATAAACTGTTTCACTTATTCACTATCTAATCATGAGATTCCTAAATTTATGTCAGATATGAAAATCAATGTTTCTAATATCTATCAATCTGTTAGGGACCAAATAAATTTGATGGTATGTTCAATCTTTTTTACCTAATAATTTAATTATTTTATTTGAATAATTAATGTTTCCAATCATTAATTGAGTTTAATTAAAAAATTATGTTTATTTTACAAATAAAATCAATGTTATTTGAATTGTATAAACTATTTAGTCATGCTTTTTAATTGCTAGTTTGCCTAGAGCTATGGCTTTAGTAGGGTTTTTAAGTTTTTGTTGCCTTATCTTGGTGGGTTCCCTTAATGACCAATAGACCAATAGGTCGGGTGTGAATTGTGTTTTGATAACAATTATACTCTGCTCTCTACCCCAGATTTACCTAGAAACCTGTATTTTTCCAATTTATAAAGAAGAATTTAGTGGAGATAAATGTTTACTTTAAGTGTCCCAGAAAAGACTTGTAAACATAATAGGTGTAGGTTTAGGGACATGGATACTGAACAATAATCATTAAAATTTATGAAACTGTAAATATGTATAGGTGTTGTAGCTAAATCATTAGTAAATTTTCACAACAAAATTTGTTTATTTTATATCTGCTTTAATAAAATAAATGTATTTTTCTCAAATGTAATATGTAATTTCATTAATTACATTTGCAAAGTAATTGTAATTTAATTAATTACATTTGAAAATCCTTGTAATGGTAATGGTAATTTAATTGAAGGTCTTAAGCAAGTAATTGTAATTTAATAAATTACTTTTGAATGAATTGACCCCATCTCTGGTTGTGTATATCAATATGTAGAGTTTTATTTCTTTGATAGTTTATTGTAGAAAAGCTAGAAAGTAGCAAACAATATCAAATATTTTAACACAGCAGGTTGTTACATGTAGTCAGTACAAGACATATGTTTGTGTAGTACAATGTAAGAGAAAATTTATTATGGCAAAGTTTTAAACACTAAACACTGTTTGATACTACTTACCAAAGCTTTTTACTTGTTTTCTCAATCTTAATCATAAACAAAAGCCACATTTTTTGTTGTAGTATTCATTTATACACATGATATGTGGCGATAACGTACAGTGTTCTAAATCAAAAGTACAAAGGAAAAATACAAAAATAAGGAGCAGAGGAAACACGGACCTCTACAAAAATTAGAGGCAGGGCCAGGTGCCATGAAGGAGTAAGCATCCTAAGCTGACCGATCATACCCGCCTTGTGCTCTTTGTCGTAATCGGGAAAACAAAAAAAAATCCGTAGACAATTCGGTAAATAATGGCCTAACAATAAGTATGAAAAACGTCAGTCAGCATTCGAACTAGCGGAAGATTGTATTTGCTGACAAAGTCGTTGTATCGACCATAAAACTTATGAAATGATGACTTCAATCGAGACTACTGATAATCCTGTTTTATCAACTTGTTTGTCAGTAGCTCGTTTTAGAAATTGATCATACGTAGAGCATGCCCTTGCGTATCGAATCAATTGAGAGACAAAAACTTCATTTACGGGTGTTGAAGGTATATTGCTTCATAAGTAAGGAAAATTGACGATAAATAAAATGAAGTCATCAAATGAAGTCATACATGTACGGGCTTCATCACGTGACAAAAACCCTAGTTCCTTTTGAATAGGATGAACAGCTTTTCTCTACATTTCATCCAGCATCAATTTTTAAAATCGGCAATGTTTTTTTTAAGATCCATGTGAATAAGGAATTCAGAGGGTTTTTCTTTCTTCTCAAATTGTTGGACTTCCCGAATTTAGAAATATTCTCCATCCGATAAGATTTTTACATTTCTCGTCACCGGATATGCCTAGAGAGGGGAAGGTAATTCTGGGGTCTGTTAAAAACGTATAATTTTAATAAAAGGTCACAGTTAAAGAATTACGTCTTGCCCTTTGTTAATTGACAAGAACAAAACTTTACATGAAATATGAAATAAAAATGAGCAGCGAATTCTTGTTTGAATTGTGTAACAGATGAACATCTTTATGTAAAAATGAATTGCGTTTGAAATGAAGCAGATAATTGTTTACTTTTTTTTTTCATTCTCCCAAAATTAAATGATATTTGAGAACGAAATGTTCTCTCTCTCTCTCTCTCTCTCTCTCTCTCTCTCTCTCTCTCTCTCTCTCTCTCTCTCTCACACACACACACACACACACACACACACACACACACACACACACACAAATTCTTTATACGTGTGTAGAACTACTAGTATAAGACAAGTTGGCCAGTGTTTTAAATCATGTATTGCAGTTATTTCTTATTTCGAAAAAAAGTCTCTCTCTCTCTCTCTCTCTCTTTCTCTCTCTCTCTCCCTCTCTCTCTCTCTCTCTCTCATAAACATTACGTTTATGATTATTTAACAAGGACTAAATATATAAAGTGATCGCTCAAAATTGGGATTTAGCAATTACCTATAGAGATCAATATCGGTTTATTCCATCTTTAACTCAGACTTGAAAAAGAAATTCTTTTGTAATGTTCTGTTTCATTTCCCTTACATACGAAGAGAGAGAGAGAGAGAGAGAGAGAGAGAGAGAGAGAGAGAGAGAGAGAGAGAGAGAGTACATGGAGTTATATAACCTTACATTGTTTCATTGTCAAAACGTGCAATAATATCCATTCGTTAATATCGCCATGCTCGTGCTCGTGCTTAAATAGATTGCCACATTAGGTTATTTGTTTGTTTTTTGTTTTTGTTTTTGTTTTTTTTTGTTTTTTTTTTTTCATACTGAACAAGAATATGATAAATCAAAAATAGATTTGCACTTGTTTATAATTAGAAATAATTGGAATCCGTGAATACTCATTAATCAGATCGGTTTTGTTAGGGCGATGATATGAATAGTATAGAAAAATAATATTTCCCGAGGGCTTTTCCCGAAGGAAATATTATATATTTCTGGGGGGAATAAATCTTCATATTTCCCGAACATTCATGCAATAAAAGTTTTATTATACCGAACAACATATGATTATACAAAATACGTCGATTTCTAATTTTCTAATAATTTTCGACTTGTCGAAAACAATAACGTCGTGATTGTTTTGGTTTGGTGTTTTTTTTTTTTTTTGTTATTGTCTCTTTTTTCTTTCATAAATTGAAATCAAATATAGTAAAATTGGTTTTTGTAGTTTAAAGAGAATTTAAATGATTAAATATTTTTGATTTAATCATATTTGTCACCATGGTATGCTCATATTGGCTTTTTATACCTTTGGAATGAAAAATCCCGAGATTTCCGAAGAAGTGAGACACAATATTTATTCCCCGGGAGACACGCCGTTTTGTTCACCCTGTCATGTGATTCTCTAGACCAATCAGATTTTGACGTGTTTTTATTCAAATTAAAACTAAAAATCATGTGAATGAGAAAACCGAACTAGAAAAACAAACAAGTGAATTTGATCCAAATTCACTTCTTTGCAAAATAAGCACAATGTATAAAGAGCAAATTTAATAACAGAATATTACTAATTTACGTGATATATTTAGATGTATTAGTTATATTAAATAAGTTTTTTTATTCTTTTCTAAGTTCAAGGAGCATAACTCAAACTTAAGAATAAAATATTTGTTTACGATATAATGTTAATGCTTAGAATGAAAAATTTACTTACAAACTAGAAGCAATGTTTAAATTTGATAGAAATAAACTACGTATATGATAAAAGGCAAATAAAAGATGAATACAACGCTGGATACAATTCAAAGAAAGAATATTTATATAAGTATCCAAACACTCACAGACGTATAATCATGCATAAATGAAACATTTGTCCGTAAAAAAAGTGCTTACATGTCTGCAATTCGTTCTTATATTTTGAATCGGTTGTTGTTTTAATTGATCGAACAAACTAGTAATTGCAGCCCTTACCGGATATGAAAGGTATATCGATGATGGCAGTAAAGACAATTGTTTAATTTGCAAAATGGCCTTTAAATATGTACATTATTAATGCATATCTCCTTTTCATCCTGCACTTGCCACCTAACAAATATAACCAAACAAGGAGACTGTTATTTTTTAAGGAAACTAAAACTTCGCATATATTTGTTGAGAAAAATTTAAGGATGCAGAAGGTTAGTATTTTAAAAAGTAAAAATTCAAATCTAAAGATAAATGTATTCGTTGTAATATGTGTAATGCAAAACTATTTTAGAATTTTTATGATAAAAATGACCGTTTGTTTTTAAAATTTGAAATTTGTACTTCAAATTCTTTAATTACTATTTTTTTCTTAATTGCAAAATGTCTTGTATTTTCAGATCTATTTGAGCTTTGTAGTCCTTTTTGTAATTCAAAGCGTAGAAGGCAAGTTAATACTCAATTCTTTTTACAGTAGTTTTTGATTTAACAAGAAATAATTCAGTTTCTAAAAAAGGTCAATGATTATAAGTAATATGTCTTATAATTTACTCGTCGAAAATATATTTTGCGATAAGTTGTCGGATAGGTTTTCTTTGCTTTATATCTTAGTGAATCTCTTTCTTAGTGAATCTCTTTCTTAAAGACATGTCAGGCAAAACATACAAGTATATTCAATTGTACATGTATAATAGTTGTATTGTACTTTTCACTCATCATTTTGTTATTCTGCAAATGATGAATATTGTTAAAAAACAATTGAATGTAAGAAATAAGTGGAGGATAAACTTATAAAAGATTCTTTCCATCATTATTGAAATTATTTATAACTCATTTCATTATACATATCTTAATGGATTTGTGTCGATTTGAATTGATGATTTATAAGCATGCTCTATTATCGTTATAACGTTTACTGGGAAATACTATCTGTACTATTTGTCAATAGTGAATAGTCGTTAATATTATTTACCGTCAGTATCTAATTTACATCGCTTCTATTCTCGGAAGAAGTTCGTTGTACTTGATATCGCAACGATAGATTTAAAGTCAGATAACTTTGCATTAACGAAAATTTAATTTAATTTGGTATAATAACATGACTATTTACTTAGAATTAAGACGATAGTAAGTGTATTGTCCCCTTTAGCAGCGATTTTTACCTGCCGCTTCGTTTAACGAAGTAGTTCTTGCCTCGAGGGATACCTCACTTGCTATCGTCCTCGTGGCCAACAAATAATCATAATCGTAATAATTTCTAGCATGTGGACGTTGGGGAGGAGGCGGAGATTGGAACAATGAGGTGGAAAAACAGGTGGCTGAAGAAGAAGAAGGTTATGTTTTTCATGGCGAGAACAAGACGGCAACATTTCCATATAAACATTTAAAGGGAAATGACACCTACTGTCAATCGCAGTGTGACAATGATATTTCCTGTAACGGATTTTCCATCAACACATCCAGCTCGGACTGCTTCATCAGTGCTTGCGACATTCCAACAATGGTTACATCTTGCTCTACTTGCTATTTTGCAGGAAAGAAAAGTCCTTTAAGTGAAGTTGTGTGTCCATTGAATACCATATTGAATCATACTGCAACTTCTACACAACCTGCAATAATAGCACAGTTTAATACCTACGTGTCAAACAACACTACTTTAACACAACTGTCTCCTACTGAACAGCCATCTTTTGTAGGACGTTTGTCTACTATTGAACAGTCTAACACTGTAACAGAACAGCCACTCGTTAAACAGTCTACTACTGTAACAGAACAACCACCTATTGAACAGCTTACCACTTTAACAGAACAGCCTTCCATTGAAACGTATTCCGCTGTAACAGAACAGTCACCCATTGAACAGTCCACCACTGTAACAGAACAACCACCTATTGCACTTTTTAGCCCTATAACAGAACAACAACCCATTGAACAGTCTACCATTGTAACAGAGCAACATTCCATTGAACAGTCTACCACTGTAACAGAACAGCCATCCATTGAACAGTCTACCACTGTTTCAGAACAGACATCCATTGAACAGTCTAACGATGTATCAAAACAGCCACTTTTTGAACAGTCTACCACTGTAACAGAACAGTCACCAATTGAACAGTCCACCACTGTAACAGAGCAACCACCTATTGAACTGTTTACCACTGTAACAGAACAGCCATCCATTGAACAGTCTACCACTAAAATAGAACAGCCATCCATTGAACAGATTGAACAGTCTACCACTGTAACAGAACAGCCATCCATTGAACAGTCTACCACTGTATCAGAACAACCATCCATTGAACAGTCTACCACTAAAACAGAACAGCCATCCATTGAACAGTCTACCACTAAAACAGAACATCCATCCATTGAACAGTCTACCATTGTAACAGATCAGCCACCTATTGAACAGTCTACCACTGTAACAGAACAACCATCCATTGAACAGTCAACGACTGTGTCTACTATGGAACAACCTATGAATGTAACACAACTGCCTTTTATTAACCGACACACTTCTGTTACAATGACAAAATCTATAGTTACACAAAATGTTTCATTCACGCATACAAATAGCTCCCACTGTGTCTGTATTTGCAAAACAGTAGAACTAACTCTTGAAGAATCCATAGAAAAGAGAAGAAAAGGCTCAATTGTTAACAAAACTGGACTTTCCTCAAACATTAGGAAACTCACTTCGGCCAGAGATTATCGGGTGACGTCACAAACGATCGGGACCGTGGCTATCATTATAATGGTGGCGGTTGGGGTGATTTTCTTTGTTGCTGATATAGGAACTGCTGTATGTATGTGTGCTTCAAAAATATATGAAAAGAACTCATCAATCAAACCGTTGTAGCTCTTTATGTGTATGTAAATGCGTGAATTATAATAATCAAATATGCTAGCGTGGTGTGCAGCCTTTCCGGCAATGGCCAGTACCTTACGTGTCCGTATAAACAACTGACAAAAAATTGTATTATTTATATTCACGCGTAAGATACATATTTGATTAACTTTGCTAAGTTAACAAATAAATTATCGTTTTGGTTTCTGAAAAAATGTAATTCTGGCTGCAACGCCTATTTTGATTTGCAATTAAACTCATCCGTATCGTATAACATTACTTTCTTACGTCACAATACGACACGCTTGCAAAACGGAATAATGTAATTCTGACTGCAACGCCTATTTTGATTACATGCTTGCAAAACCAACCAACTACCCATTAAATTATAAAGAGTGAATATATTTCTACTCATGTAGTTTGTTATTGTTATTTTTCATGTTTTGATATATGTTTGAATTATTTTATCTGTGTTCCAAAAATCGCATTTCTATACAATCAGATAGGGAATAGCCTTGCTGAAACCCGCTGTTCTGATACTATTAATTTTTTCGGGTTATCAACAATTTGAGGTCATAATAACTATTTATTTTTAAATATATTATATTATATTTTTGTAGAAGGGAAGGGTTAATCAATTTTTAAAAAAAAATGAACTTATTAACATTCCATGGAAATTAATCAAAGATGTATCATGAAGTTGGAGCAAGGGCTCCAGGAACTGATAAAAGATTCCCAAATAATTTATCTTTAATCATTTATCTTACACATCTATGTCATGGAGGATTTTCCAAGATGTAGTGTGTAAACGATCCATTTCGCAGGGGATCTAGACTTCATTCTACGTTTGTGCTACGTATGCAAATTAACTAATTAGAGTGCAATTACAATATGAACCATTTATTCCGATACATTTAATTTATATATTAAATGCGAAAAATTGAGGCACTTTTAACAATTTAGGTTCAAATGGCGTACACTGTCTTAACCAAGTTTATACTGAATCAGGTTAATATCAAATAAATTCATTTGTGCTTAATATGAAATTATTGTATTATTAAAACCAGAACTTGTAGTTCATTGAATTATACTATAAGAAAATATGTGGTTCATTTGCAAGGCAAACTTTCATTTTTGACCTTTTAAACTTTAAGTTAACAACGATTTTACATACTTTTTTTCAAACAGAGTTTTAAAATATTTCGTTATAATGTTTTATCGTTTTATTGTTGTAACAAGATAGCTAAACGTTCTTAAAGATAAAAGGTTGTTAAAGTCGATACAAGATGAATTTATCGATTTTGAAAGTACAAAACATGCTTTAAGTAGATTGTTGCAATTAAGAAACATGCTTCGTGTACCCAATAACGTGTAATGAAAATGTCAAAGCAAACAAGCCAACGTATGTTAACGGGATGGCATTTATATTTCTAACAGAGAGTATGATTATATATATATATATATATATATATATATATATATATATATATATATATATATATATATATAGAGGGTATAAAATTATTTTTTTTTCTTAAATTTCTATGCGCGAAACGATTATATACTTGCAATCCTACTTATTACATCCTAATTACGAAAGAATGTTTATATATGATTGAACTTATCACTAAAAACAATAATTGGTATAACACAAACCTAGCAACCATCAAGTGGTGTTTGATGTGCAGCTGTTTGCATCCCTTTCCTATTCCTTTTCTATCATTCAATGTTATGTTTCCATTTGAATGTAAACAATTGTTTTTCATTTTCATTTGTTCCGGATTGTTTAAGGGTAATATAAGATTTGTAAAAAAAAGTTTACTTTTGCAAGTGTTCCATAAAATATCGTTTTCTAGAGATGAAATATTTTTTTTCCACGCAAATACTTACTGATATATTATTTTTTTTAATCTTAAGTAAAACATTATCAATTTTTGTTGATAATTTTAAATGTATGTTTTTATGTCATTCCTAATGACATTTGCTCTTGTATTATTTCACATACTTATTTATTATTTTTTTTTTGTTGAAAATATTGTATCGATTTATACAAATGTTACAAGTAGTTTTCAGTTGTGTAGTTCATAAATGTTGACATGAATTTATCATATCAAAATCGTTTGAATTTCTATCGCACATCATTTTTTTTTTAAAAATCTGATTCTTTTGAGAACAGAAAATGACGTTATTGATACACATATATATTTTCATAACACATACTTTCTAAATTATCTGTTTTAAAAAAGTTTTTAACCCAAACATTTATAAGATATTGCAATTAAAATGAGTATAACGAATAAAACAGAAAAAAGAAGCTGAGCGAATACAATTAGATTTTCTGTTGAAAACGATACAAAAAAGGGGGAAAATTATAGCATTAGTTTTATTAAATAATAAAATAATATTGAAATGAAAATTTATAATGATGTTTTTATAAAATTTAAAAAAGGAACGTAACCCTTTTCACAAAAAAAAACTTACGACATAAGACAATATTTTCCTTTTTTTTCGAAAAATGATCTACCCTGTAAAATATCACAAAAACTCTTATTTTACTTTTACTTTTGACAATATTGTAAATAATATTTTAGAAAAAAATAAATATCTCTATTAAACAAAAACTTAAAGGTTTTAAATTTTGTATCCTTGTCGTAAGATTATTTTGTGAAGAGGACCACTGATTCCCTGAATAATGGGAAAAGGTAGGTAATGTTGCGTTTTTTTTATTGTTTACTCAAAAGTGAACAGTGACACTAGGGCCCGTAACTTTAACACGGCGCATTATGATGACATTTTGTGATGAATATAATTTGATATATCATTATGATGATTTGTATGAGTAGTAATATCGAAATGGCTGATTAAGTAAAAAGTCAAGTGTTAAAAATCACAAACAGTTACTTAAAGACAGCTACCTCCTAGGTCGTGTAGTCGACGATTGACACCATGAAGGGGAGTTTAAAAAAATAGCATGCAATAGGTCAATCACATGACCGTCAATGCCACAGATAAGCAGATAAAAATCACAACTGTTGATACACGAAGCTTATTTGTAAATGAAAGTACAAAAAAAAAATAGTTATAGATTATGTAAAATTAAAACATGTTAACTTATCCTAACAATACAGGTTCATTACCCCATCTCGATAATTGAAATTTGAGGAATTACCTTCTTTCTACCAGTTGAAAACGATTTGGTTAGAATAATGAAAATAAAATATTAGAGATCCACTAATTCGAAATATTAATAACTGTAAATTTTGTGTTTGGTGTCAAAGCAGTAGGTTTTGGAAATATCATGCAAACTATTTTATCTGCGAACTAGAAAATTTCAAAAAAAAATATGATTCGATTCTGTGTCTTTTAATCTAATGGAAATCTATACTTATAAATTAAGACATTTTGCAAATAAACTACAAAACGCCTGCACCAGAGTAACTGCTTACACCTTTGGTATTTCAACACGTGTGCGATGGTGTCTGTAAGCTTTACTTAAATTTTAACTGATAAGTAATATTGTGAAATAAATCAAAAACCTACTTTCATTTTCGATAAACAAGCCCGAAATAGCAAAAATGAGAGTAAGGGGGTGGATATGCTTTGGCGTTTTGGTTTTTTGAATGTACGATTTTAGTTTTGTTAGAAAGAACTTTCCAGAACGGGGTAAAAAAGAACGCGGGTTGACTAATTGACGCAATGGCAGAAAAAAGTAGGATGAGTTCACCCTTGGATAATGAACATAAAATCCGCATGCATTCACGTTTTTAGATTAAATTTTATAAGATAGTCAATTTTTAAAAATATTTTATTAAAAATTGTAAACCTTGAACAGATTGCGTTAACAACTCTACATCTATATGAATAAATAATATAAGCATAAAACGGAGACGTTGTATCGAGATGTGGGGGTGGGGATAAATTTCAGTTTAGATTTTTATTCCCATCTGCTCCTTTTAATATGCACCAATTTGATTTTTTAAATTCCAATTTTAAAAAATAGGTTGAGAGAATAAAATTAAGAAAAAATTAAGTCACAGTATATAAAAAATGAAGGAAAAAAAATCTGGTTCAACATACAAATTCAATTAATATGTAAACTGTTATTTTCCGCGCTTGCGCGGGATATTATCTAGTAAAAATAGAAAACAAAAACGACAACTATTGCGCTATTTGAATTTAAGTGTACGTATTACAATTGTATTGACTGCTACATTTTTTTGGAATAAATGTTAGTCAATGCATCACTCTTCAACATAACATTGTAAAACGCGAATACATTTGGGTTATTTATGGATTAAAGGATGGATGGATGGATGGATGGATGGATGGATGGATGGATGGATGGATGGATGGATAGAAATAATTACATGATGAATTATATACATTATTATATATTATTTTACTTTTGTTTCAACAGTCACTGATGCCTTCTGTCCTAAAATATTTTATTTTAACATCCTGGTTTGTCTTATATTTTTCTCTAAACAGTGGGGTGTGTACCGATAATGTTTTCGTTGTGATTACACAGATATCAGATCAAAAGACAACAAAATGTTGTCTTGATTATTATCCCATTGAGTGCTGTCATTTTGACCAAGCCATTCTCCTGTGACATCCAAAAAGAATTGACCTGTCGGAAATATATTCGTCAAAATGAATTTTAAACAATTTGACCACATGTATCAATATCAAACATTCTTTCTTCTAGATGAATTCTTATTAAAAAAATTATAAATCGTTTTTCAAACAACTCGAGAAGACTTTAACATTTTGATGCCATGGATATTAAGGTAAATAATACTCATATCAAAGTTCAGAGTTCAATCCATACTCAATGGAGAAACTAATTAAATAAGAAATTAAAAAGAAGAAATGTGCCTTAATCTAATTTCGTATATAACAATCCATTATTTGTATTTTTTTCAAAAGACATTTTAAAGAGAACTTCGCATAGAAAAGTATTATTCTTAGAATATTTTATTGTAGCTGTTAGTAGGAAATTAATTTTACAATAAAACGTCATGTTTTAATAAAGTACATAATCCATATAGGTATTGTAAATTTAATGTTTATATTTTACAGATTCTTTTTGTTCTTATTGGTCAATATTGTTATTTCCGGCACAAAAAGTAAGTAAATACCTTTAATATAACATTATACTGTTTACACAAGACATGAAACAGACATGTATAGTAAACTATATTAATTAGAATTATAATGACATCAAGGAAATGCAATAAAATATATTATTCTTATCAAAAGTAAGACAATTTTGACGAGGAAAAAACTATTTTATATAATATTAATATTTATACATGTACCAAATTGATATTTATTAATTTTATAAAAAAAATATTCCATTGAAATCGGTTGCTATCTCAGTAACGGTAACAAATCCACGGATTCAGTGTTTGATTCTTATTACTTTGTAATATAATCCCAACTACTTTGTATAAAAAAATCCCAAATAACAATGTTTTCTGTCCGCCTGTTAGCACAACGACAATTACAGCCACTTTGGCAAAGGCACGCCCTACCATTGTGGAACATCATTCGACAATGGTGCATCATACGCTGAGCTTCATCCCACAACTATAAATCAACCTACCACTACGAGAGGGCTTACCACCATTACATCGTCTCCGTTAAAATGATACAATGCATATTACAATGAACAGCTCATTGTGTGTCTGTGTCTGCAAACACGCGAACCAACCTCTTGAGGAATCAATAGACAAGAGAAGAAAAAAAAATGATTTTAAACAAATCTTAATTTTTTGCCAAAGATAATCTTAAGACACTAGGAGTCGTAGGTACTATGGCTGCCATTATACAAATAATGTACGAACTGCTACATTTACTTGCAATGTGCCATGAAACAATTTTTTGCAGATAAAAAACAAAACACGTTTCACCGTTTTCCAACAACACGATTGACTGTCATCGATTAGTGTAAATGTAATTGGCACATTCGTACATAATGTGAATGATTGTGTAGAAATGATGATCTGTAGCTTAATGATTATATTTATCAATAGTTACGAAAATGTTTATATAATATATTACTAATCCCATAAGCAAATTATTTATTGGCATACATTTGTTCTGTAATAACAATGATTATCAAACCAGAACTGAGTTATCATTTGTAATTAACACTGTCTCCCGCTACAACATAGCGAAATAACAAAATTATCTTTAATATTAATTAAAATGTAACTATATAGTTTGAAAAAAAAATAAAACGTATAGGTTTTCTGCTGTTGATGTTTCTACTGTGACTGTATTTTTTTTCTGGTGATCAAAGAGATCAGCATCGATTCTATTATTTATTATTTATTATTTAATAGGAATGTTGAATAAACATTGCATAAAACCAGCTTTATCAAAATCAATCTTCTCCGTATAGGTAAACAGAAAAACTAGGCGGAATCAAGTAATTAAAAATAAAGTAAACATTGCACGAAAACACAACATTAATCAGTCCACCCACTTTTCTTTCATTACCATTTGTTGAAGATGATTTTTGTATTTCCAACAGAAGATATATATAAATATATATAAACGGTATAAAAAAAAAACGTTTCTTTGAAGTCGTTATACGCAAAATAATTATATGTTTACAGTCCTACTATTTATATTACGAAACCGTTTATATATAATAGAACAACCGACTAAAACTAATTGTTGTAAAACTAGCAACCATTAAGTGGTCCATGCTGCGCATGCTTATACAACAGTTATTAATATTTATTCCTTTGTAGGTTTTTTTTTCCGAAAACATCGGGTCAGAGTTCTTAGTTTTATTGTGAATGTAAACCATTGTTGCTCATTTTAATTTGTTCTGGATAGTTAAAGGATAATATAAGGTGTGTATTAAAAACGCATTCTTTTTTAAGTTAGTTCATCCATAACTATCAAATTTTATATCTAATAACTTGCAAGTTTGAGTAGTAATATATTAGAGTGATTTTTAGGGGTTAAATAAATAATAAAGCTTCACCTTACGAATTCTGTTAAATATTGAATATTAACAAATTTATCCCATCTTGAATTTTACATGAAGTCTTTGGAAAAAAGTTATTTTAAAATATATATTTATAGTACAAGTAATTCTTTTCACAAATCTCTTGGTATAATGTTCCTTTCCATTTCTTTGAGATTGCAAAAAAAAATCATAATTTTCCGCACATATGTTTAGAAATTGATTTTTTCCTATTATTTGCAAGGGGCAGACAAATCTTTAAAAAAGGTCCAATTGCAAAAAGTTGATTCAATCGACTGCATACTGTACAAACTCCAGAGTTTGGTTTATGTCAGCCTCATAACTGATTTAAGAATACGTATTTGATGTAGTTTTTATCAATCAAAATTGTTAAATTCACCAGAGTAATGGATGGGCTACTTTAAAAAGAAAAACTTAAACAAGAGTTGAATGGTGTGATTGGTTTTTTAAATATCTTTTTAGAGATGAAATATTAAATACCCACACAAATACATATTTATATATATAACAAGTAATTTTTATAAATATTATGCAAAAAAATGTCCATTTGTCTATCATCATTTTATATTTTACTTTTCTTTTTCAGATAATCTCAATAAAAGTTGTGTCAATATTTGAAATTGTTGGCACATATTGTGTCAATTCGAACACTAAATTTGTTTTCATATAAATCATTTACAGATTTAAAGTAACGAACAAAACATTTGTAAAAGCATAGTAAAGAAGAAAAAAAAACGGCACATTTTTTGTGCGTCGTAAATTGCAAGATTTTAGTATGCTAGGAATTATAGCTAAACAGTTTGTCAACCCATTTTTTTTTCTTGTTGAGCTAGATATATGCAGCTTGTTGACACATTATGCTCTTCACTTTTACAAAGAATATTAGTTAAGCTGGCCTGCCACACATGTGCATTATTTCATTGATTAATATAGAATCCTTTGTGAAAAATGCTATAACATAAATAAGACCAATATCGGCATTGAATTATTGTATATGATTTTTGTTTTTTGAATGTTTTTAACTATGCGAATAGGATACTGTAGATCACATAAATTGGTATCAATTGATGCACAATACAATTATATATAAACAAATTTTAAAAGACGGCTTAAGGAAGTTAAAAATATTTTTGAAAAAAAATATAAATGAAAAGTAAAATCAAGAATTGAAGATTTGTATTTAAAATTTGTATAAAAACTACATGTCAAATGTTACTTGCATTAAAAAACCTTGCTATACAATCATATTTCAACAAGATATTGAAAACAATAGTGGAAATCAAGAAAAAAAAATATAAAATCTTCAATTCGAACCATTCCCGATTGTAATTAAACTGATCCCAAACAGAATCATATCAAGCAGGAATATATCATAATTTTGCAAACATGACGGTGTTTAGCTGTAAAGCGGTTTATCTACTCATATTATAATGCAAATCAGTACCTAAAAAAACTGCTTTATTTTTGTAAATTTCAATTTTGAAATGACAGAAAGGGATCAATTTATTTCAATATGGATAGTAAAAAATTTTTAAATTACACTTTTTCTAAGCTTTCATTTTTTTGTAAAATATCTTTTTGTTAAGTGCTTGTGACTAATATTTTGATTGCGTCCATTTTTCTAAACAAAATTTGAAAGAATAACAATTCTAATTTTAAAAATATTTTCAAAAGTTAAACACGACAAGACCACTTTTGACATGTATTTATTAATAATTATATTACTCCTAAATTTAAAACAAAATAAGCTCTTAGATAAACTGTTTGCAGTGACGCAGTCAAAACATTTTATTCCTGTTCCACTGAAGAAATACATAATAATTCAAGTAAAATAATTAAAAAAAAACGATATCGGTATTAGTATCTGTTTTTTTACATCATACTAGAAAAACGATCCTGTATTTATCTATCAAGAAAAATATTGATGTGTTGATGAATCTAAGAAGAGGAAAAATAAGATTCATTGAAAATTAAAAACAAAAAATCAATTTATAATAGAATTCATGGTTTTTAATTCATATGCATGTTTAGTATTTTTATATAGTAGATGATATATTATTTTTTTTAAGTAATTACGTTTGCGTAAACATTTCAAGCTATACATGTCCACAGGAAAGTTTAGCAACATCTGTTATTCGATCATCCAAGAGGAACCTTGATTTAAGAAATATTTTTTTAAAATTTTCAAAATATTTTACGCTACATTGATGATAATGTTGAAAGGATTGTTTACGCTGTTAGCAAATTAAATATTGATAAGAGGGTTTTTAACAAAAATTGTGTGATTCGATTTCAATCCTCATAACTGCTGTGTATTTACAGAATCGATGCATCTGAGCCTAATGGTCATTTTCGCTATTTGCAACGTACTAGGCAAGTTTTGAATTTCTTATGAATTATTTATCTTATGATATTTATGATAAAAAAATAATACTATAATTTGTTAAATATACAGTATTTTTGAATATATGTGAAAAATTATTGTTTTTGGGGGTTTTCTTTATTTGTAAATTCATTTTTTTTTCAATTGAATAGTTATAGGATAGTGCAGTAGGTTGTAATTCATAAATTTATTTTTTTATTAATGCTTTACATAATATAAACAATATATTTAAAATTTATAAATATAAAAAAAACATGCTTTATATATTATTCTTACATGTATATCATTTTAGCGCTTTCTATCGTTTCCTTTGGGTATGAAGGTTATGGAGGTGGTTATGGAGATGGTAATTGGGATGGTAATTGGGATGGAGGCGGAAACTACGATTATCCTGGAAACTACAAAGCCGCAATATATCCTTATAAAATATACGTCGGAGATAATGATTTCTGCATGTCAGAATGTGACAGAGAAAGCTCATGCAACGGTTACTCGATTGATTTATCCACCAACAGCTGCTTCCTCAGTAGCTGTAATGAATATACCAGTGTAACCTCCTGTGATACGTGTTACTTTGCGAGTAAAACAAATCCAGAAAGCACGATTTCTTGTTTACCGGTTACCCCAACTAAATCCTTCACTAATCAAATATCGTCCGTTATTTCACAGCCAACGGCAATTTCTCAGCGTACCACAAACGCACAATATACTAGTTTAGCACAGCTGACAACAGAAGTACAGCAGAAAAACTTAACAACTTTATCGTTGGTAGAGTCTGTCTTTTCATCACACCATACCAGCATTAAAAATGTATTCACTTTCTCACCGCCTACCACACCTTCAGAACGTTCCACTGTAGCCATGCCTACCACTACATCAAAACCTACCACTGTAGCACATCATATCAATTCATTAGAACGTTTCACTGTAGCCCAGCCTACCACTGCTTCAGAACGTACCACTGTAGCCGAGCCATCCACTACATCAGATCGTACCACTGTACCCCAGCCTACTACTACATCAGAACGTACAATGGTAGTCCAGCCATCCACTACAACAGAACGTTCCACTGTAGCCCAGCCTTCCACTACATCAGATCGTACCACTGTATTCCAGCCTACACTTACATCAGAACGTTCCTTAGTAGCCCAGTCTACCACTACATCCGAACATACCGATGAATTCCAGCCAACCACTACATCAGGACGTACCACTGTAGACCAGCCTATTTCTACATCGGAGCGTACCACTGTAGCCAAACCTTCAATTACATCTCATCGTACAACTGCAGCCCAGCCTACTATTATAACAGAACTTACCACTGTAGCCAAGCCCACTACTACAACAGAGCGTTCCGCTGTAAACCAGCCTTCCACTACATCAGATCGTACCACTGTAGTCCATCTTACACTTACATCAGAAAGTTCCTTAGTAGCCCAGTCTACCACTACACCCGAACGTATTACTGAAGCCCAGCCTACAATAACATCAGAACGTACCACTATATCCCAGTCTACCACTACATCAGAACGTACGACTGTGGCCCAGCCTACACTTACGTCAAAACGATCCACAATAGCTCAGTCTACCACTACATTAGAACGTTCAAATATAGCCCAGTCTTTTACTACATTAAAACCGTTTACATTAGTCCAGTCTACCACTAAATCAGAACGTAGTACCACTGTAGTCCAGCCTACCACTTCAACAGAACGTTCCACTGTTGCCCAGCCTACTGCTTCATCAGAACGTTCTACTGTAGCCCATCTTACAATTACACCAGAACGTACTACTGTAGCCAAGCCTACAATTATAGCAGAACTTACCACTGTATCTCAACCTACTACTATAACAGATCGTACCACTGTTACCCAGTCTACAGTTAAATTGGAAAGCACCACTATAGCCCAGCCTACTGCTACAACAGATGGTACGACTGTAGCCCAGCCTCAAATTACATCAGATCATTTCACGGTCGACCAATCTACCTCTACCACAGAACGTACCAATGTAGATCAGCCTTCTACTACTTCATCAGAACGTACAACTGTACTCAAGCCTACCATTGCATCAGAACTTACCACTGTATCCCATTCTACCATTACACTCGACCGTACCTCTCCAGCAGTACCTACCACTACATCAGCAAACACCACAGCCGCACAACCTACCTCTACATCAGAGAGCACCAGTATTGAACAACATAACGCTACATCTGATCGTATTAATGTAGCACAACCTACCACTACAACAGAAGGTACCGATAAAGCACAACTCATCGATACATCAGAGCACACCACCGTAGCACAAGCTACAACTACATCAGATCCTACCAGTGGAGCACAAACTACGTCTACATTAAAAGGTACTTCACTACCACAACATATCGCTACATTGGATCGCATTTCTATTGTAAAACCCACCGCTACATCAGATAATTCCAATGCAGCACAACCTATTACTACAACAGAACCTACTACTAAAGTAGATGATACCAGTACTTCAAAACGCATCAATATAGCACATTCTACTGTTACGTCTGAGAAAACCACTGTAACAGAGCCCACCTCTACGTCAAAACCTTCCACTGTAGTTCAGCCTACCATTACATCAGAACGTTTCATAGAAGCCCAGTCTACCATAACATCAGGACGTTCCAATGTAGCCCAGTCTGCCATTACATCAGAACGTGCCTCTCTAGTACACAGTACCGCCACATCAGAGCACGCCACTTCATCAGATCGTACCATTGTAGCACTAATTACCTCTACATTAGAGCGCACCACTATTAAACAACCTACTACTACATCAGAAAATGTCACTGTTACCAATCCTATCATTATATTAGAAAGTACAAACGCTGCACAACCTATCGCTACGTCAGAACTTACAATTAAAACACGCTCTACAACTACACCAGAGCGTAGCACTAATACACAACATACATATTCAAAACAGTTTACCACCACTGCATTGAGTACCACTGTCAGATATAATACCATCATACCACAACGTACAACTTTAACACAAACGTCAACAATTAAACAACATACGTCTAAAATACAGTCCACTATGACAGAAACTACCTCTAGGACCCAACCTTTTACATTGACACAGTCTACAATAAAGACACTAATGGACATACAATCGACCACTTTTACTCAGCCTGAATTTTACACAAATATCACCAATTTGAAACAACTTACAACTATATCTTTGTCGGATGACGACACATTAGAAATAATCATAACCGGTACATTATGCACCTGCGTTTGTAAACATGCAAACCAAGAGCTAACAGAATCAATAGAAATTAGAAGAGAAAAACTAGAAGTCAGCAAACGTAGCCTTTCTTCTGAAATTAGAAAACGAACCTCTGCTTCAGATTCTCGAATGTCTTCATCTTTTATTGGAGCTCTAGCTATCACCATCCTGGTGACTGTCTTTCTTTTATTTCTCTGTTCGGATATATGCTCCATTTTAAGAAAGAATCATCCAAAATGTTCAGGAATGTATCACATTTAATCCCGTAAGGATGGCATATGTTTGTTTTGTTTTTTTATTAATTATTATTATTATTATTTTTTTTTTTTTGCAAATGCACAGTGAACAGTCTTATATAAATCAAATGATACCATTTTTATGATTTTTGATTTAAATACCTGTAGTTAAATGTTTAGCATAAAGATTTATTCATTAATTTCTTTTAATTAAAATAGAAGTACTAAAATATAGGAAGCACATTGTCATTAAATGATTTATAGAAATACATGTACATTAATCCCTGTTTCGACATTCGGCGAAGATTTCTTTTCATGATGTTCAAATATCAAAAGCACATGACCTTAAATACTTGAAAAATGCTGCTAGCATCCTTTGGTTTGTTGTTGTAAATGAAAAATACGTAGTATTTTCAATGAAATTAAAAAAGTTGAGGAGTTTTCCGGTAAATAATGACAATATTTATTTTATGCGATTAACTATAGGATTCTAGCAGCAATATTAATAAACATGAACTTATTGCCGATCGAATTATTGTATCATACATACAAATAAACTTCAAGGTAGTGTTACACTTTTTGATTTTTTGTTAAGGTACAAAAACATCTATTTTTAACTGTCATGTTATACCATGGCAAAGCAGCTTTAAAGATCGACTTGATTCCGAAGTAAAAATATAATATCTTGTTGAATACATTCACTTGATACTAATATTCAGCACTGATTTCACAAAAATAAACAATTTTTAAAATGACCATAATATCGGCGATCATTAAACTCTGAGTTGCCTTAACCTACTTGCGTGGGCGTCCTGTGATGAAATCTTTTGACATTTAATTAATTTCTTCGATAAGTAGGCTGACCCATCTTGGGGCAATCAAAATACACAACGGAAACCGATTTAGATATCAAATGAAAAAGTTATAAACCTCCAAACTACAAAGGCTACTGAGAGAAATTCATGGGGTTTTCCTCAAAGATGGCGGCGAAGGGACATACCTTTCGTAAAGTGTGGATTAGTCTATGTTCAACGTCCATTAACTAGTGGTCGTTTCCAACATTAAAGTGGGAAAACAAAACAAAATATCTTTGAAATTTCATGTTTCATTAACAAAAAAATCAAAAAAGTGTTTAAAAAGAGTATACAATGGATGAATTTGGCCTCTAATATTCGCACTAGAATTGTTAACATCTGGTCAACTGTTAAACTTTTTACAAACAGCGTACGCGTTTTATCTGTATTTACTCATTATATGGAATCAGAATATATTTGCATGTGCTGTTATTGAATTGAACATGAACTGTTTAATTAATGAATCACTTTTGCATAACATAAAAATTATAATATGTAGTAATATCTATAGAATACACATTCTAATCAAAAACGATAATAAGTAGTAAATTGTACCAAGAAAACAAAAAAAATATGATATATATTTATTTTTTAAAAGCAATCATCTCTAAGATAAAATGTTGCCATTCAGACCAGTTGAAGGTTACTAAAATGTATCGAATGTGACTGAATGGCAATAAAGATTAAAACCATGTTATACTTGCACATGTATAACACTTTATGATGCAGGGAATGCTGTATAATGCGGTGCAAGACATTCAATGTATTGTCTTATTTCTATTAAAAAAACAATTAAATCAAGTTTAGTTTGTTTTTCTTTCTTTTCCTTAAAACGTAGCGCAATTGATCAGAACATAATATGCGAATGTGTGTTTATTATCTCTACTTGTCCAAAATATTTAATATTGATGGTTAAATATTGTAAAATCTAAAAATTCTAAACATAAGAAAACCTTTTGCTAGTGATGGACTCTTGTCTAAATTGATGTAGACAGTTGTATCAATGAGCCAACTCGATAACTTTCCAGCATTCATATAGATAAGCGGTGATCTACTCCGATTCGTCTTATTTGCTGTTTCGACGAAGAAATCTTACTAATAATAACAGTCTTCGTTTTCATACCTCCAGAATAAAAAGAAATTAGTTTTTTCATTGGTGACTTGAGAAAATATATGTTAATTTTAACAACATATCTTTAATGAGTTGGCCCAAGGTCAGTTAAGGTATGAAGGATTGGTACTGGATATCCTGCAAGGAATATGAAACTGCAGAATTAAAAGAACGTAAGAAATTTTTCTAAGACTAGGACAAACATATAATTTTTATACAGTATTAATGGAATGATTCTTCATTGGCAAAATCCAGAGAAAGTTCATGCAAAACAATGAATCCGTTAACTAGATAAGCCGTTAAGTTTGATTCGATTCCAAATATATCAATCTAGATCAGTGCAAAATAATATTCTACCTAGATGCTGTATAATAACACTTATGATAGTTTGATAGCAGGTTCCAGTAAATGATTTACCAAACCTCTCTCTTTACTCCTTACTAAAATTCTTACAGTAGTGAAGAAGAAACTTCAAGAGTACTGTACATCAATATACTCCAGAAGCGGTGTGAATCAGATGTGGATACTAAAAAACTCTAAAAGATTATTAGAGCTTTAAGGTCACAAAATTTTACCAAATTCAATATCCTCAAAACGTACGATTTTTCAACGCTTTATACAACCATTTACCATGACAATAAAACTCTAGACTATTTGATATCATCGACAGTTGTTTCTTCAATAACAATGCAAGTCTTAAAAATGCCTACCTTGTCATTGAAAATCTAAAAAAAATATTTTGTTAAAAACCATTCTGATTGCACACACAAGTACTCTGAAGTTGACATTTAAAAGATGCTTGAGTCACTGATAGACAACATCTATGTAGTTTTTGGAAATCAAGTCTTCCAACAATCTGTTGTAATTCCCATGGGTACCAATTATGTCCCATTGTTAGCAGACCTATTCTTGTATTCTTATGAAGCATAATTTATTTAAAAACTTGTACGTGAAAAAAATAAATCACTCGCTGTGGCCTTCAACTCAACATTCAGGTATATCGACGACGTATTATCAATTAACAATTGTTATTTCCATACTTACGTCGACTCGATATATCCCAGTGATCTTGAAATAAAAGATACCACAGAGTCTGTGTCATCTGTTTCATATTTGGATATTTAACTGGAAATGGACATTGATGGTAACCTAACAACAAAATTTTATAATAATGCAACGACTTCAATTTTTTTATAGTCAACTTACCTTTCTTATGTAACAATATACCTTCATCACCTGCATATGGTGTTTTTGTCTCTCAACACGAGCAAGGGCATGCTCTTCGTATGAACAGTTTCTAAGGCGAGGCAAGCTACTGACGAACAAGTTAATAAAACAGGACTGTCAACAGTCTCGTTTGAAGTCGTCATTTCGTAAGTTCTATGGTTATTACAACGAACTTGTCAGCAAATACAATTTTCTACTGGGTCGCATGCTGACTGACGTTTTTCATACTACTTGTTAGACCATAATTAATCAACTAATTGTCTACGGACTTTTCCCGATTACGACAAATAGCACACGGCCGGTGTGACCGGTCAGCAGAGGATAATTACTCCTCCTAGGCTCCTGATCCTACCTCTATCTTTTTGGAGGTCAGTGTTGCTCTGCATTGAATTTGTATTTCGTTTTATGGATTTTTGAGACGGTTGACGGTTTGTTGTTGTCATTTGTTCATTTTTGTTAATAAGAACACATATCAATCATAATCGTAATTGTTAGGGGTTTCATCTAGAATACATTTTTTTAATAGGATAAGACTACATATACTCATCAAACTTAAAATATAAATTGTAATATTCGCAGATATATATATGTAATGGATTGATGAACTGATAGAATAATGAATAAATACATGTATAAATGAATGGCCTTGACATGATAAAGGATAAATTTACATAGTAAATAGGCCAAACAGGTTTTGTGTCTTTACGTGATGAGATTAATCAATATTTAGAACGTAAAATGTAATCTAAATATATAATTATAGGAAACCTTTAAACAAACCTTTATATGAAAATATCATATTCAAACACTGAACATGTTTACAATTATCCGTCTTGTTTTAATAGATGTTTGACTTGACCAAAGCAAAAAAGCAATTTTGTTTTGAAAGTTGGTAATTATACGTTAACCTTTTTTTCTATAATTTGATTTTTAAAAAAAAAGAAATGATCGAACAACAAAATTAATGATAGTCTTTTCTAGATGAAACATACATTAAAGTAGGCCGTTGATCGATTATGCGCATGCGTAATATTAAGATATATTAATTGCTATTTTTATACCTACCTCTTATAGGACAAAGGATTTAATGCGGTAACCTGGACTTTTTTTTCTTTAATGGTTCTAGATTCCATTAATTTTAGAATAGTGAAGACCTGCATTAGAATTACCAAAAAAGGTATGATTTCACTAAACCCGAAGAAGTAAGATTATTTTATTATTTTTTTTTGTAATAATGTGTTGTTAACACTTTGGTAATTTACACTATTGCGCTAACATTTACATTTTCAACAGTAAGTAGCTGTTGGATTTTATTATATTTTTTCTGTGTATAGAATTAGAAATTGAATATATTATATTCTAAACATTTTTCTTCTTAAACAGGACTCACTTTAATGCTAACTTATTTGTTTGATTACTAAATAATTCTTTTTCGTTAAGTACTACATGACATACGTGCACGATAAAGAGATACAGTTTTTGCGTGTTTCATCTACTTCATAAGTTATCCAAATTACCTACAATGCTTCTTCTGTATTTATACTCCTTTTTTGATCCTATAGATTTTTTTACGTTATCAATGTGGACTGTTTTCTTTGTTTGAAATATTTAATATCAGTGTCCTCTCAGTCAATATTCTTTCCTTCAAAAAATTTAGAGTTTCTTAATTTTTGCCTCTTATCCATTCCTTGAACAATCAATTATGACCTTTGTTCTTTGCTTTTTTTTTTAAAAACCAGAAAAGTATGCTGTACTGAAATGTTTTACTTCATTTGTCTATATGTATATATATGCAAATCTTGTTTTTCTTATAGAAAACAGATGGAAAAATGCAAAAATTGAATTTGTTCTTTATTTTCAAACAGATCCGGCTTAAAATCAACAAAATGAGGCTTTCGTTGTTATCTCTTTTAGTGATGTTATTTCGTGTGAATATATATATATATATATATATATATATATATATATATATATATATATAAAGCACAGAGAAATTCACCTGATTGGAGCTCCACCTCCGCCCCGGCCGGGGCTTGAACTCACGACCTCTGGAACCCATTCTCCTAGCAGTGAGCGGCCAACGCGCTAACCACTACGCCATCTAGGCAAGACAAAAATCTTGCTTTCGATGACGAAGGGAACCTAGCGCGCCGGTCGCTCACTACACGGTCGTTTGAGATACAGGTGGAATACAGTTAAACGACAATTCGAGAGGATCGGGACGATACACATTGCATAGATATATACATATATAATAAGCACAAACATTGCAATAACTCTCAAACTGACATATACCTGCCCATAGTGAATGATATAGATATACATAAAGCACAGAGAAATTCACCTGATTGGAGCTCCACCTCCGCCCCGGCCGGGGCTTGAACTCACGACCTCTGGAACCCATTCTCCTAGCAGTGAGCGGCCACCGCGCTAACCACTACGCCATCTAGGCAAGACAAAAATCTTGCTTTCGATGACGAAGGGAACCTAGCGCGCCGGTCGCTCACTACACGGTCGTTTGAGATACAGGTGGAATACAGTTAAACGACAATTTGAGAGGATCGGGACGATACACATTGCATAGATATATACATATATAATAAGCACATATATATGCGAACTCGAAATAATTGATATATTCGTATAATACTGGTCGTAAAGATTCTTTATGCAATTTGAAAGGCATTTAATTTTATCAAACAAAGCTCTAAACCTTTATAAAGTTGTATTAACTTTATTAATCGTTTTACAGAAAACACAAAATTACTTACTGTGTTAATCATAGGTTTTCTAGATGAACGATTAACGCCAAAACTGAGATTAAGAACAAATAAACAATAATCAAATCAAAGCTCAGAATTTAATTTACATGAAAAAAAGACTTTTAAAATAAAAATATAGATTTATTTTCCTCTCATTAAGTACTATCTATCATTGGATTTTTTTTTTATTATTCTAAAGACGAATTTTTAAAAAAAATGCAGAAATAAGTATAATTCTTTCAAAATGGTATGCCAGCTCTAGGTAAGGAATTCATTTAATTAATAACATGTAGCTTATATTGTGATATTGATATTTTATTGTGTCTTTACAGATGTTGTTGCTTTTATTGGTCCATATTGTTATGAGCGGCGCAGAAGGCAAGTGTACATGTTTTTAACGTAACGCTTAAATTTTCACTATTCAGCCAATGAATAAAATATCTTTATTGTTTTCCAGGTCAACAGGAATCAATATGGTTCCAAAAAATAAAAATAAGTTTTATTAGTCATCTCTCTCACAAAAGTAATGAATAAATAAATTTCGATGATACAAGTGAGAGAAGTTCTTGAAGAGAATATGATAAAATTGTTTTATATGATAAAGATAACGGGTTGATAATTTTGTGTGAACTACTTTTCCTTTATGCTGCCCATGCTTTTGAATTGTACATGATATACTGTTTTAGTTAATGTTTCTTTTTTGTATATATATATATATATATATATATATATATATATATATATATATATATATATATATATATAAACTGATCTCAACAATATGACAACCATTTAATTCCAGATTGTACAGGTGATGTTATTTATACAAAGCATGAGGATAATGTAGCGATATATCCTTACAATATATCAAACAATATAGCCGAATGCGAATGTCAACACCGATGTGACAGAGATCCGAGATGTAACGGATACGCTTTTGACGACGATATGGGGACTTGTTCTCTTAGTCGCTGCAATACCATTAACCAATCCATCACCGATAGTATGAGTATTGGTAGCGTCTTTTATGGTAAGGAAATACCAACAATACATTTATCTTGTGCACCAGTTACCACAGATGACACCACATTGAAATTCACTACCCCTACGTCCTTAAACTCCGTGTCAATTAATGATGCAACTCAGCATAAAGTGAATATCGCATTGTGTGTTTGTGTCTGCAAATACGTGAATCAAACAATGGAAACGTCAATAAGAGAGAGGAGAAGAGAATTGACATTGGACAAAACTAAACTTTCTTCCTATATGAGAAAACACACTTCTGCCCGAGATAGTCGAACGACATCTAGAGTTTTCGGTTTTATGGCTGTCATTATCTTGGTTATGTATGGAGTGTTATTTTTTTGCAACGATATCTGGACTCTTTTTGCAATGTGTCATTCAAAGATGATGTACAAAACCAACCCAATACAACCTGGTATTTAACCGTGTTCTTACAACATTATTGGCTGTCCTATATGTTTATTATACTTTCATGTTAAAAACTGAAATCTGATTGGTTTAGACGCGGTTCTCATACCTTCAGCGTTAGCAACACACTTGGCAACGGGCCAATAGAACGAATTGTTACATGCGCGTAAATTATGCGCGTACGGTTCGTCGTAGAACTCACGTATATTTTATAAAGCAGTAAAATTTGCTATAAAGTTAAGACATTCAGTATAATAAAATAAATAGTGCCTGTTTGGGAGGGTACCAGTTGAAATTGACCCCCCTCGAAAACCATTGTCAACCGACGCGAAGGGTGTCAATTTCAACTGGTACCCTCCAAAATAGGCATTATTTATATAATATCATTGTACACCGTACACACGTGATTAATGTGGATGATTTTGTAGAAATTATTGATTACAAGAAAAAGCTTAACCTTTACCACCTTGATCATCTTAAATATTGTTTTAGAAAACATTAATCATAAATTAAAACATAGATTTGTTTGATTAAAGAATGATAGTTGGTCGTGGCCAGTTGTAGACTTTATTGAACACCTTAAAAAACAAATTTGTATAGAGATATTGGAAAATACTGAAACCTTATCAAATCAATGCTAAATGACATATGATTATTTTTTCTAAATTCTTCTAATTTAAGGTAGATACATTGGATAACTTGTTGATCAGCCGGCCTCTTTTGAAATTGTAGGCAGTATACACCCAATATTTATACACCCTCATTTGATCAAATATCTACTGAAGCTGCCTATGAGGCATCTGAATCATAGTATATTGCGCCACTTTAAAAAAAATAATCATTTAGTTACTCCTTTTTCTTAAACATTTCTAATATGTGACCTTTTGTTGTATTACATGTATTTGCGTCTTATATAAAATTTTTCTTCAAAATCAGATCATGATCTGTTTGTCGTATCTGCAAATTAGGCTTGTTATTAATAACACTATAAAGCATGTTTTTGTAAAAAAATGATTTGTAAAAATTTCATAGTAGCATGCATTAATGTGCTTAAACAGCCACTAAACTTAAATTATATTTATCAGGAAAATGTGGTAGAAATAGTTTGTAATTTGAAATGCAAAAATACCAAATAAGTAAACAAAATAATGCATGTTTTACAGATCGTTCTGTTTATTTATTTTACGAATGACAATACATCCCCTGAATCAAATTTTGAATTATAAAATTATATGATTATGGTGTGTGGTAGAGTGTTTTATGACTATATTACATTCATGATTACTTTTTGTGATTAATTCATTGTCCTTGGAATATCATGCTGATGTGCACAAAAAAGTATTTTGGATTAACTAACTCGCATTGGTACAAATTAAAATATCTATTATTTTAACTTGCCGTCTATTTCTAAAATCTTTTGGATTCAATTTCGCGTAAAAAAATTCTTGCATTGATGTTCCTTTTGGCTGTATTGATATATTACATGTTTTGAGATATGAATAAATATTATACATAACTTTTGAAATTGAAATTAAACATTATGTGTGTATTGACTACCATCAATAAAGAGGCAACTTGTTGCTAATGCACATCGTTATTAAATCATTGAAAAGCTAGCATGCTGATTTATGACATGATCTGATTTGACTTAATGTGATTAACTGGAAAATACAAAGAAAAAATACATACGTTTTGATGCTAATAAATAAACAAACAAATCACACTCAGCATATGACAATACTAGAAACATGCTACTATGATACATGTATCTTTAAATTTATATACACATTCTTAGATATATCACTCGTGCCAACATTCTAACGTGTTACTAAAAATACATCTTCGCAGTTAAACACTTTTGTTTACACATTTATACCTATCGTTTTTACATAACTTTCTGCACACAAACAATACACAAGTAAATTTCATGTTAAACTTACCAACTTAGAAGTTTTCTCTCGTAGAAATAAACACAGTAAACAGGCACTAGGAAAAATATAAACAGCTCGTGCACCCGCGAAAAATTCTAATAACAAAACCCAATCTGAAAATATGGAATAATATAAATATTCTAAAATTCAAACTCAATCCGGAAAAAATTGTATAATGTTAAATTGGCTATACCAATGTGAATAACAAAACCAAGAATTGAAAAGAAAAAAAAATGCAAACAACTGGATTTGCTTAAAGTCACATTTTCTGCAAAATAAATAAGATACGCTAAGAGCAAAATTACTAAAATTATCACTAGGTAACATGATTTATTAAAGATATTAAATATGGTGTTTTTCTAAGATCAAGAAGCATAATCGAACTTTCAAAAAATAGTCATTTTTTTTTTTTTATCTTTTTTTTATCTTTTTAACCAGAAACATTATCTAAACTCAATAGAAACAAATTAGATATATTATCCTGTTATTGTCATTTTTCATTATTAAAGGTAAATAATAAAGATGTTTACAACGCTGGACACAGTTCATCTGATTCTACCTAAAATCGAACAATCTCAGACGTATAATCATGCATAAAAGATCATTGGTACATAAAAAAATGTTTACCTATGAACAAATTGTGCCTTTTTTAAAATCTTAAATGTGTTTTGATTGATTGTACAAACTAGTAATTATAGCCCTTGCCGAATAAGAAAGGTACATCGACAACGGCAGTAAAAACGATTGTTTAATTTGCGAAATCGCCTTTGAATACAGTGTATGCATATTATTAATTTCTTTTTAAAATTGTACTTGCCACGTACCAAATATGATTAAACACGGACTTTGTTATTTCTAAGGAAACTAAAACGTCGCATTTTTTAACTTAGGAAATATAAAGATGTATAAAGTTTGTATATTTAAAAAAAAGGTTCACTTCTAAAGATAATAATCTTATTCGTTGTAATATTTAAGTTTATTTATGATAAGGGTGTCCGTTTGTTTTGACATTGCATGTTGTTAAAGTCTACACGAAAGCAGTTTACATAAGAAATCATTGCTTTTAAAATATATACTTATAATGTATAAGTACTTAAAATTCTCAAACCAGTTTTTGTTTCTTAATTGCAAAATGTTTTGCGCGGGTCTGTTAAGGCTGCCCGATTGATTTCACAGCGATGTGTAGAAAGTCACTTGTCTGTACTTCATAAGACATGACGTCATAATTAACTTTGAATACACGATATTCCCTTCGATTGTTCTAACGGAAAGTATTGTAATGTAAAAAGTGAATTTTTATTGAACGTTATAAAATCGCTTGATTCCTTTACATAGACGCTGTCGTAAATAGTAGGGAAACTTAATTCAATATTATCAATATTTAGTGTTTAAATAATTAGGACTTTAGAAGCTTCGTATTAGGTAAATTACTATTTATTAAAAATGGTTTAGAGACCAACCCCCTCTCCTACGTTTAAACTAATGAATGAAGAAATGAAAATGTATGTCAAAAACAGCTTGGCGCAACTGAAAGATCAATACAATCTTAGTATATTTTACGTGAAATTGATGGAGAGAAAACAAGTACCAATGTGAATCATATTGGGGGAACCTACAAATTGACCAAATGTATTAGAATTGTTATCACAGTTGTGTAAATCGAACTTAAAATGTATAAAAATGTGCCGAATTTGTTGATGGTCCGAAATGCTTTGACAGTATTTCAAATACACGAAATGTGACACAGCAGAATCATATTGAACAGTTCACCACTGTTTCAAATTATCCGCCTAGTGAATAGCCTACCACTGAAACAAATGACAGAATCCTATTGAACAGCTCGCCACTGTTGCAAAATATCTTTTTAGTGAACAGCCTACCACTGAAACACAACGACTTACCAATAAACAGCTTTTCAGTGTAGCACAACAACCTCCAACGGAACAACCTTCCACTGTTAAACAACATTATTTTTATTTAACAACCTTCAAATGTTACACAACAACCTACTTTATTTAGTGCATAAATACTAGAGTTACCTAATATAAGTATGATTGTCCGGTGGTTTGTTATACGTCATACATATAAATCCATACACATATTATTTCCCTAATGTCCATGCACTATCGTTACATATATAAGACATTAAATACACATGATATATTAAATAGCATGCATTATAATTGTTATCAATTGCTATCACAGTGATAATTAATATGAAAGTCATTTTCCGTTTAAGTATTAATGTGTTATATATCTGAATTTTTAGATATAAGAAGTATCAAATATAAATTGTATTTTGCGTAAATTGATTTTAGTAAGGTTTTTACATAATATATAACTAATCCCATAAGAAATTTGTTTTGCCATGCCTATGTTTGTAGTTATACTAATTATCAAACCACATCTGAGTTAATATATGTGAGCAACACTATCTCCCGCTACAACATTATACAATATAATTGCATAAGAATTGTGCTTCCAGAATAAATTCAAATTAAACTATATCGATTGTTAAAAAAAATTGTATAGGTTTACTGCTGTACTTTATTTAGTGACCAAAGAGATCAGATTCGATTCTAGCATATGGTAATGCTTATAGAGGTAAATATTTGAACATTTTCTAAAAAAGCAATGCTAAAATTAATAATACACGTAAAGTTAAACACAAAAAAGTACATTTGTGGAATCAAGTAATTAAAATTAAAACAAACATAGCACGACCTAACGATGTTAATCAATCCGCCCACCAATGGTTTATTTTCTTTTATTACTTTTAATTATATATGGTATTTGTATTTCCAACAGAGACTATAAAACATTTCATATAAATGATGTAAACAAAAACCCACAATCTCTTAGATTTGAATGGGTAAACAAATAATAAGTTTACATTCCTACTGATTTTAAAAAAAACTATTGCGAAATTGTTTATATATTATATATTAAACAAACGACCAAAAATATTTTTTGAAAAAAACTAGCAGCAATACAAACGCATGATGCGCATGCGTTTGTATTACTTGTACTTATTAATCCCATTGTATCATTTCCCGAGAATATCGGACCAGGACCTGAAGTTGTTATTGTGAATGTGAACCATTAATTTTATTTTTTCTTTGTTCTGGATAGTTAAAAGATAATAAAAGGTTTGTATATAATACATACACTCTTTCAATTAAATAAAATATTTCAAGTGCTCGATGGTGTGATTGTTTATCTTAATATTATCTTAATATTAATTACTCACACAAATACATGATACACATGTATGAATAACTTTTTTTTTATCTTATGCACAAAAGAATCAAATTGTTTATCATCATTATATATTGTTTTTTATATTTTTTTCCAACCTCAATCTCAATAGTATGTGTACCCATAGTAAAACTATTTGTGTGTGGCATATGTTGTGGTGGTTTGTTGATAAGTGTTGTATATGTATTCATAAAAGAATTACAATTTCAATTTTCAGATTTTTTTTCTTTTCAGCTAAAACATTAAAAACCTGGCCAAAAAAATGAATGCCAAACAAACCATCTTTGGCATGTATTTATTCAATATTTTATTAAACATCAATTGAGACCTTTTTTAACTTTAACAGACACTGTTTAAAGTCAATTTGTCCCATTTCACTGAAAATAAGTAATTCAAATTAAACATTTGAAAACAGATCTCAGTATATATTTGAAAAAACAATTTTGCATTAATCTATCAAGAAAAATATTGATGTGTCGAGGAGCCTTAGGAAGAGAAAAATCAATTAGATAATTATTGAAAATAAAAAAGAATTGATATATTGAATTAAACAAAACCACGTAGGGGTTTTAAATCAACTGCATTTTTAAGAGGAAATTTACACTGCTGTCCCTCAATCTTTTCAAACCTCGATTGTTATGTGAGAAAAAAAAACCAATAACCATATACATTTAATTTCTGGAAATTTTAATTGGAATAATGATACTTTATACCAGTGGGTTTCTTTAAACTACTTTTATGCTAAATTGCACATGTTCCATAGAACCCTCTATCAACATATGTTTTACGACAATCAAAGATGAACCTTGATTTAATTAAGAAAAAAAACTAACGCTATGTTAATAAAAATGGTTAAAAGGTTGTTTTAGTTTTTAGCAAATTAAATATTGATACAAAAATAATGAATTTTAACATAAATTGTGTGTTTCGTTTTGATTTCAATCATCATAACTGCTGCATATCTACAGATGTATCTGCTCCAAGTGATCATTTTCTTCCTGTGCAACGTTGCAGGCAAGTTTTGAAATTCTTATGTATTAGTTATCTTATATAATTTATGATAAAATGCTTTATTAAAATATAGTCAATACAAACAATGATTTAGAATGCATGTGAACAATGATTTTATTTCTTCATTTATATATTCATGCATATGTTCTAAGTCATTTTTTAATTAATACAGAGTAACGTATGTATGGTTGATGAATAAATTATTATGTATTGATTTTAAAATGTGTCACATATTTAATGATACCCAATTATATATATCATTTTGTAACATGAATATCGTTTATACGTTTCCTAACTTTTCCTTTACAGAAGGTGGAAACTATAATTATCCAGGAAACAACAAGGTTGCAAAAAATCCTTATATTAGATTGGAAGGTGGTTTTTCATTTTGTGAGTTGCAGTGTGACAATGAAACCTCGTGTAACGGTTATTCGATTGATGAATCCACCAACAGCTGCTTCCTCAGTAGATGTAATGAATACATCATTGTAACATGCTCTTCTTGTTTTGTGAGTTGCAGTGTGAGAATGAAACCTCGTGTAACGGTTATTCGATTGATGAATCCACCAACAGCTGCTTCCTCAGTAGATGTAATGAATACATCATTGTAACATGCTCTTCTTGTTTCTTTGCAAATAAAAAAAAAATCAGAAATCATTTCGTGTCCGCCGGTAACCTCATTGACAACTACTAAACCACTGACATGTGTTACCACTACCAATGAGTCGACGTCCACTGTGACAGAGTCGACCACCGGGACAAAACATTTCACTAAAGAAATAACATCCGGTATCCCACAGCTTGGGGAGAGTTCAGAGTATACCATTGACCGTACCACTCAATCACAACCTACCGCTACATCAGATAGTGCTACTAAAGCACAGCCTACCGCTACATCAGAGCGCCCCACTAAATCACATCCCACCGCTACTGCAGAGTGTACCGCTGTAGCACAGCCTACCACTACATCAGAGCGTACCGCTGTAGAACAACCTACGTCACCGACTGCAATATCTATATCGGAAGACAATGCATTGAATATCACAGTTCTTGGTACACTGTGCACATGCGTTTGTAAACATGCAACTCCAGAGCTAAAAGAATCGATGGAGGTTAGAAGAAAAGAACTAGATGTTAGCAAACTTGGGCTTTCTTCTGAAGTTAGAAAACGAACTTCTGCTTCTGATTCTCGAACGTCATCATACATTACTGGAGCTCTAGCAATCACGATCATGTTGGCTGTCTTCATGTTATTCCTTTGTTCGGATATTTACTCTAATTTAAGTAAGCGTCATCCAAAACATTCAAGGGAGGACCCCTCATAATTCCGGGCGGACTCATTTATAATGATTTACTTATGATATTTAATTTGATTTAACTTTTGTGTTGCGAATGCAAAGTGAACAGTCTTATGATTATCAATGAGATGATAAAGAATAAATGTTTATGTTTATTGCATCAAATATCTGAAATTATGTCACAAATTCATACTTTCAGTATACGAAATCAAGTTTATTCTTTACTTATTTTTTTTTTATTTGAAATAAAGGCAACACATTATTTATTTGGTTTTCATTAATTACTGTATACAATACATATACCGAACTCCACTGTTTTTACATATCTAAGTTTATTCTAGCGTTCATTGTAATGTTTATTATAACGATTGCAATACAAAATAGTTCTCATTTATTTAATACTCTTACTTTATTTGAATGCATAATGTTAAGAAAGCAGACATTGTAGAATTGTTAATCTGAATATTATTTCCTAATGGTTCATTCATGAAACGGTATAAGAATTGTTATTATGAATGTTATTTCCTAATGGTTCATTCATCAAACGGTATATGAATTGTTATTATGAATGTTATTTCTTAATGGTTCAATCATCAAACGGTATAAAAATTGTTATTATCAATGTTATTTCCTAATGGTTCAATCATCAAACGGTGTAAGAGAGATACCTGGTGTTACAATTCCAGGTTTGTATCTAATGCATTTTGTTTGTTTTTGTATTATATTGTTTGTTTGATTTTTGTATGTTTTCTTGTATTGTGTTATTTTTGTATGTAGCCAAAAAAGGTGTGTGTCGCTCGCTAATATTGTTTATCCTTTATTGTAAATTATCTTTTTTTACTTGTTTTAAATAAAGCAACATAAACATAAACGCTATCATCACTACATTCAAATATTGTGAGCACATGTAAGATATTATTGTGATAACATATAAGATATTATTGTGATTACATGTAAGATATTATTGTGATAACATGTAAGATATTATTGTGATTACATGTAAGATATTATTGTGATTACATGTAAGATATTATTGTGATAACATGTAAGATATTATTGTGATTACATGTAAGATATTATTGTGATAACATGTAAGATATTATTGTGATAACATGTAAGATATTATTGTGATAACATGTAAGATATTATTGTGAGCACATGTAAGATATTATTGTGATAACATGTAAGATATTATTGTGATAACATGTAAGATATTATTGTGATAACATGTAAGAAATTATTGTGATAACATGTAAGATATTATTGTGATAACATGTAATATATTATTGTGATAACATGTAAGATATTATTGTGATAACATGTAAGATATTGTGATAACATGTAAGATATTATTGTGATAACATGTAAGATATTATTGTGATAAGATATTATTGTGATAACATGTAAGATATTATTGTGATAACATGTAAGATATTATTGTGATAACACGTAAGATATTTGTAACTTTTGATGGACCGTTTTTACAAAAACCCTTCTTAATATCAAAAGTAAGGTATATTTGACATGGTCCTTCTATCACTTTATTGTCCATTCTATCACTCTATTGTTCATATGAGCTTCATAAAAAATAATGAAATCGATGGAGTATTTGATATATTTGTCTTTGTGTAATCATCTTTAACGTAGTACGTGCATGGTAAAGAGAAATATCAGGACACGCGAAAAAAAAAACTGGACAAATAAAAAGAAAAAAACAAAACAAACAAAAAACCAACATTCGTATAAAAGAGTTCATTTAAACATTAAAAAATGGTTCCTTTGATTTGTCATGAAAAGACATGAAAAGACATTTCTAACCCTAATTCGATTTTTTATAGTGGACACGTAAACACAAAATGATTTTTTATGAATTTCGATAACCAAACAGAATCAATAAATGTACACTTAATTAGAAGTACATGTATACTCAGTATATCAGACAAATTCAAATGTGCTTGATAAGATAATATTGTATTATTAAAACCAGGGACTTGTATTTATTGAGTTTTAATATTTATTTTAAATAATGGTACATTTTCAAGGCGAACTTAAATTTTTGACCGATAAAAATTTCAATCAACAACGATTTTTTTTAAAATGGTCAAACTGAGTTTTAAATTATTTTATCATCATTATGTTTTATCGATTTTTTTCTTTTGTTGGAACTAAATAGCTAAATTAAATACATTCTCATGAAAATAGGTTGGTAAACTCGATACCTTATATATTTATCGATTTTGCAAAAAAAGAAATATGCTTTTAGTTACGTAGATTGCTGCAATTTAGAAAATTGTTTTGTGTACCCAATTGGATCTATTATGTGAAGCAAAAGAACGCATTTTAATTGGATCGTTATGATTATACAGCTAAATTTCATTGTTTCTCTTCCCCATCAAACATCAATATTGTAAGAAAATAAACTTCATTTTGTACTTGTTTCATGTTAATTCAATTTCAGTTACAATTTTAGTCATCTTATAATGAGGAATAAAAAAAATATTATAGCGTGTAACAGTGGGATTGACAAACCGCGAGTGGTGGTGTTTAATACTGGATCCACGTAGCCCGTCTTTATCATATGTAATTCAAATTAGGAGTGTGAATAATGTTGCTAATTATTAATCATTGAATGCTTGTCTTTTTTGGACATCGTCGGTCCTGCAACACGGGGGGGGGGGGTTAAACGTAGAAAATAGAATGCGTGAACATTCAATGCTTAAATTTATAATAATTTTAAAGTCTATATGAATGATATAACCAAGGACAGTTATTCTAAAGCCATGATATACTCTCTTTCGAGGGAATATGAATATGTAGAATTGAACAGGAGTACAGGATGTTGTGTAGCGCACTTCGACAGGGAAAAATATTTAGCCATTTTTTTAGAAAAAAATATTTCTGATAAGATGCCTGTGATGAAACAATTAGTCTGAAAGGGACACACCAAGTCGGTGAAATAAAATAGAACGTTGTATTGAAATAATATTAAATTGACTTTCACTTTACTTTTGTTCGTACCGCTATCAGGATTGCTTCGTGTTAATGAAGAATTAATGTCACAAATTTCTAATTCAAACCAACAACAACAAAAACCCAAAACAAATCAAAACAAAACAATAAACAGGAAAACTAAACATGGATAGTAAAGTAGATTTTATGAATGTTTCTATTTACTCCACATTAGAAAGTGAACTTATTTCATTTTCATGAATAATATAACTGGCATGTGTTTGATAAGCTGTTATTAGAAGTTATTTAAATGAATATTTTATTCACATTGACAAATTGTGCATTTACGGAGTAGCACTGTTTGTTGCTCAGCAGTATACACAATCTATTGCATATTAAATGTTCGTAAAATATGAACATTTCTTTTACTAGGAAAAACATATTTTCTTAAAATAATTTTTTTATCGATATATATCTATCGTCTTTGTTTTTGTTTTTTTTTTTGTTGTTTTGTTTTTTTTTAAACAAAATGGCAAGTAGACTTAAAAGACAATGAGTTTTAAAATCGATACATGATAAATTGATCGATTTTGAAAAGGTCTGCTTTTAGTTAGGTAAATGTGCTGCAATTAAGAAAAGTGCTTTACGTACCCAATAACTTTCAATAAAACAGAGTTCCAGTTCCAGTGTCAAATCACACAAGGCAACGTGTTTTAATAGGATGGTTATTGTTTCTAAAATTACATCTCATTATACATCTTCTCCATTAGATTTCAAGATGGTAAGTAAATTTATTTCATTTTGTACCTTGTCCATCTGAATTTAATTTTGGTAAAGATTAAGTTATACATATATATAATGAGAAATGTAACGGAAAATATTATTAACAAACCACGAGGGATGATGGGGGGGGGGTAATGATGAATCCACGTTATCCGTACTTTATTACTGATACAGAATGGACCTCTAATCGCATAGAGTTAAACGTTCTCACTCATGAGAAGGCTAGGCCAACAAATTAAATCGGCAATTTAGCCATCAAATTTACCCTATTTTTTTTTTTTTAGCTCTAAACAATTATTTAGAAAAAAAAAGAAAAACTAAAATTAAGTCAGTTTCAGTCATATTGTGCCCTGATTAAAATTGATTTTTAAAAAAGATATCACCAAATTTCAAATGTAAATTTTATCAATAAAAGGATACTTATAAATTGTTACCTGATTTGTTTCTACATGGGTAGAGTCCATGAAACGTTCTACATTTCCCATTTTATGTGCGTTTACCGTGCACTCACCTTGAGTTCACCGTTCGTTCACCGTACATTCACCGTGCGGTCACTTGCGCTCTCTGCTCCGCTCCGTTCGCGTTCCATCTACAAAGCGCTCACAGTGCGCTCACAAACGTTAACCATATAACAAAATAAGGAAAGAACGCGTGTGTTAAGAAGAAGGAAACTTACATTTCACATCAGAGACATCATTTTAATCAAAATTTAGTTTGTAGAATATACATTCTTGAGCAAGTCCGTAAATACAAAAACTGGTTTTGGGGGTTATTTTTTTTTAATAACTTTGACGTTACCGCTGTATGTTTTTTTACGGTGTAAATTAACAGTAAATGGCTCGGCGATGTACTACAGTATTAAACTAAATTTATTATCAACATCTTCTCTCTTTGATTTTTTTCGCATTGCTTCCCAGTTGTTGAATCAGGAAAGGAATAAAATGTTACATAAAGGTATAATTTATATAAAATTGACATCACTGGCACTATTCATATGTATACTTTGAATGTACTGGAGGTCAGTGAGTATAGTTTATGTGTCAAATTTTAAACGAGACTACAACCAGGAAAATCTTATATTTAGGCGGATAACAATACATATGCATAGTTTACTTGTTATTTTTTCCTGATTACCTATGGAATACAATGTAAGGATAACTCCCGATGCACTCCGAATAAATCGTTCATCTTGCGTTTACATAGCTTTCACATATTGTTCACCGTGCGTTCACCGTTCACTTTGCAGTCGCGATCGGACTTCGTTTGCGCTATGCGTACGCTCACCGTTCACCGTTCATAAGCGCCCGTTCCGTTCAGCGTGCGCTCACCGTTCACTCTCCGTTTGCTCAGAGTTTACTCACCGTTCGCTCAGCGTGCTCTCATCGTTCTCTCACCATTCTTGCGTATTATATTATATGTATTTATGTCTGTTCATTTTAAAATGAAATGAAATTGGTAAACTATTGATAAATTATCGAGAAAGTGATGATGTGTCCCGTTTAGAGAGTACCTTTTATCTCGTATACCATGATGACCATAGTCATAGAGATCTTGTAGTTTTCAGCACGTGTCAACTACTGTCGATCAAATCCACGTGGTACAAACAAACGATATAAAATCATTCTGATTTGTACGGCCCTTAAATATCTGGAAGTTCATAATTAGATAAATAAGGCTTGTGAAAGGAATTTTTATGTACTTCAACTGTCACAATCAAAGTTATTTCTTATTTTCTAACAATACAATGACATCGTTTAAGTTATTCACACATGTATTTTCATCCGTACTGTCTCTTAATTTTAAAATAAAACTATGAGAAAAATGTGTAAAGGATTATATATGATTTGAGCCTAAACTGGCGCCTTAAAATGAACATCATCATGTTACTGTCATTCTTTGTTTTCTTTGTACAGATATACATGTAAAGTTTTTTCATAATTTCCTTTTTGATATAAGTGCCCACAATCTACAAATATGACATTATAAAGTTAACCATTTCCCGCCATGTTCGAATTTTTTTGCGTAAAACGATTTGTTTTAAGCAGTTTTCCTTTCAAAAAGCATTGAGCGCATCCTTGAACAAACAAATTGTTTTCATTAGATATGTATATATCCAAGACTAATAAGTGACAAAAAATTTTGCTTCTTCAAAGCTGCGCTTTATATTTGTGTAAATAAATCAAATAAATAGGTAAAAAATATATCATATTAACTCTTCGTAAAAATAACATAACAATTTAATGTATTTGAAACACTTAAAAGATGGCAAATTATGGGGGCCGAATTTGACTCATATCATACATAGTTCGTTCATTATTTTATACTTCTATGTATTTGCAAAAGATTTTTAAAAATTTTGATTTTTTTTGATAAATTAAACAAAGACCTGTACTATCTTCTTTAAATGTTTTCCTATATCTTAAAACACAGTTCTTTTTTTTAAGGAGAGTTTTTAGTTTAAAATGACAAAGACCTCTGAGCCTTTTTGAAAATTGTATTTATAGATAAAAAGATATAAAATTATAAGAAGTGGACCACAATCAATATCCTCCCAGTGCATGATAATATACGCTTTGTTAAGCAACTGATACTTCATTAATAAAACTACTTTGAATATTACACCTTTACAAACAATTGATACGTACTTCCATACTTAAATAGACTCAATATATCGCAGTGAACTTGAAATAAAAGATACTACAGAGTATATGCCATCTGTTTCGTAATTGGATATTTTACTGGAAAGAAACATTGATGTAACCTAACAACAATGCTTTATGATAAAAGTGATGACTGCAATGTTTCAATAGTCAACTTTCCTTGCTAATGTAGCAATATACCTTCATCACCTGCATATGGAGGTTTTGTCACTTAGTTAATTAGATACGCAAGGGCAGGTTCTAAGTATGAACAGTTTCTTAGGAGATGCAAGCTACTCATCTGACAAACAAGTTGATTAAACAGGACTATCACCTATCTCGATTAAAGTCATCTTTTCGTAAGTTCTATTGTCGATAAAACAACCTTTTCAGCTATTTCAATCTTCCACTGGGTCGCATGCTGACTGACGTTTTTCATACTTATTGTTAGACCATGATTAATCACCAAATTGTCTACGGATTTTTCCGTTTTCCCAATGATGATAAAGAGCACACGGTGGGAGTGACCGGTCAACAGAAGATGCTCACTCCTCAATGACACCTAATCTTACCTCTTATATTTTTAGAAGTTCATGTTTGCTCTGCTTCTCTTTTGTAGTTTTCCTTTGAACTTTTGATTTTGAACACTGTTCGTTATCACCACATGTCATTTTACTAAGATTCGTTCCTTCACAATTGTATATCTGACAGCTTGGTTGACATTATTTGTATACATGTGATAATAGTTACATGTCATTTTGGTTCAATCACTGATTGACATTTCACAAAACCTCTTATTTTAATTTGTAAGAAATGAATGAATGTAAAATACACTTGTTAATAAGGTATACATGTTCAAAACTGATTGGTTTTTTTTTAAATGTTATATAGCATATATTTCATGTCTTCTCGGGCGACAATACCAGAATATTTGTTCCTCGGTGACAGGAAAACCCTGGAGAGTTATGCCGCCCTATGCCTTCGGCATCGGCCGACTGTACACTGAAGGGCTTTCCTGTTACCTCAGGACAAATATTCTGTGTTGTCGCCCTTGAAGCCATGTAATGTATAATTTATTCCCGATCGAGTACGAAAAACAGAATATCATTAGCATTTACAAAGGCGAGATATTGAAAATGAATTACCTTAAACATTTTTTTTGTAAACCCAGATGGTTTTCCTATCCATGATTTTTTGGATAATTTTGGATAACTCAAATCTGCTATTGCGAATATTAATTCTGGTATTTTAGATTAGGTAGTTCAATTCTAGAATCTTAAGTGATCGACTTCTGCTCTTTCGTAGTATAGGTATCAATGACTATTATAAAGCCAAACAAACAGGGTGATCCTATAGAAATATGACGGTCAAAGATAAATAGTTGCATTTTACAGAGTGATTAATGTTGCAGTTTTTTATACATTTTGCAAGCAACCCACCAGTTTATTGAAGGGTGTCAATAAAACAAATAAAAATAGTATATGGTAGAAATTAGTTCTTCATTATGTATCTCTTCATTTAAATAAGGGTTGTTAACGTTGTAAGGAAATCTATATTTCGTGTTATGATAAAACATTAATGATTAATATATATTGTCTTAACCACTTCAGCAAGCATGCGCTCGATGTTTCTTAGTCGAAAAACCATCGGAAAACGCTCATATTTTGCTTAAAAATATTAATTTGCAGAAGAAATCAGAATTTTCCTGAGGTCATTTCCACATTATGACGTGACTAGTTTGATAATCCCTTATACAACTCGTATGTACTTAAGTTCAATATAATTTTATATTTTTTTCAATCTATTTTTACAGGTCCCTATATAACGTTTACTCTGGGGGTCAGGAATTAATAATATTGCATATTGCTGTTTTGTTCTTTTTCTGGGTTATTTGTCTCCGTTTACCCAACCAAACGCCTGGAATACCGCACAGCTGTACTTGTATATGCAGCAACTTACTGTTTCTATTATATAATCCACTGTTCGAAAATACAGATAATTAAAGTACATTTTCTTAATTGCATATAAATAAAGAACGAAAATTGGAGTAAAAGCGAAAAAAATATTGAATCTTGATTGATTAGTGCATGAACATATTTTTGGAATGTACTAGTTATTTTATGAGCTAGTTAATGAGAGATAAAGGTAAGATTTCATTATGTCTTTAAATCCCTTATTAGAGATTAACTTTGTAAATAACAGTTATGTACAGAAATAACAAGCTTTGAATGCTTCAAATCAATTTTTTTTGTTCTTTTCATTCCAGATGTATCTGTCTTTGATGGCATACTGTTTTGTTTACAGTGTTAGAGGTAAGTTTCTTTTTAAAATTAGAGTGGTCTTCACGGAATGTCAAAATGTTTGCTTTCGGTATGGTCACTGACACACTTTAAAACATTACACATTCGTTGTTTAAGGAGTAAAGAGTTCCTTTAATGTGAATGAAAATAATCAATAATTCTACGTATCATTTCAGTATTTTGCATACAAATACTATAACCAATTTGAAGAACTCAAAAAATTCACATGCAAAATAAAGAAAAAACATTGTTCTCTAATTTCAGGTGATAAAGCCTACTTTGTTTCGTCTGATTACAAGGCAGCGACAAATTATTATTCCGTTCTTACTGGAGATGATGCATTTTGTATGTCCGAATGTGACACCGATGAATTATGTAACGGTTATTCTATCGACACCTCTAACAACCACTGCTTTCTCAGTAATTGTGATGTCTTTATTGACGTTCCTGAATGTTCTACTTGCTATTTTGCAAGTAAGAAAACTCCGTTAAGTGCTCCTTCATGTTCACCAACTACCGATGTTCAAACCACTACCACTACACCGCAGTCTACCATTATGATCCAGACTACCACTTTGACAGAGTCTACCACTTTTCCAACGACTACCACAAACATGCCCTCTACCACTGAACTAAAGCCTTCGACAGTTCTGACAACTGATGGAACAACACAGAATATTATCGTTAACAGCACGCTATGTTTCTGCGTATGCAAAAATACGAACCAAACAGTGGAAGAATCAATAAAAATTAGAAGAAAGAAGTTGACCCTGAACAAAACACAACTTTCTTCTTTTATAAGAAAACTTAGTTCTGCTCAGGATGATCGAAGAATGTCAGGAATCATTGGCGTCATAGCCATTATAACCTTGGTTTTGTTTGGACTGTTTCTGTGTGTTGCTGATATTTGCTCTGGTGTATCAAAGTGATTTTGTAAAAAAAAAAAAAAACTAATTGTACAAACTGGTTCACATTATTATTAGGTCCTAAGTATATAATAATTTATTTTCAAAACAAAACATGAATCTGTTAAACGTTTATACTAATGTATTGAAGTGATGGCATGTAAACAGTCTATTCTATTGTAATTTGATATGTATGTTTTCATGGTATAATCTTTACAAAATAATTGAAAGGCTTTTAAATCAACATCAGTTGATTCCATGGATATTTGTGCATGTCAAATCGTACAATAATCGTCCTCCTTACACTGTAGAAGTTGTCATTATCTATATTTTTTTATAATCTTATAAGTATCATATCAGGACCGTATGAAACATGTAACGTGTAATGAGAGATCTATTTTATGTAATTATAGACTTTGTATACGATTTTTTTTCGGCTTAAAATATTGACATTTTAACATTTTAACACAGTAATTACATTTTCTTTTCAAGAAAACTCTTGAAAAATCCATTAAAAGTGTAATGCTCAAAACCTATGGATAGATAGGTTCGCACTTACATATGCGGTGTACGAAACTTTGTCAATATTTAAGAAGAAATATTTTTAAGATGCTTTCATGCTGAGATTTAAAACACTTATTTAAACAAATTAAATATTTGATGGATAATTCGTTTGTTTTGTGGGTTTTTTGTGTGTTTTTTTTTTTTTTTTTTTTTTTTGGTTTTTTTTTTTTGGGGGGGGGGGGGGGGGCTTTTCGTTGAAAACGATCGAGATTTGGTACGACATTCGTACTGTTTCAGACTTATCGATCAAAACGTAGTCAGTCATGAGAAGGTGTTTAAGTAGTATTCCATTATCCATGTACAAGATGGTGAAATAAAATTACAAAAGCTATTTTATAGGCTTTTATTAATGCCTTTTAATTCATATTCACAGCAGTACTGCATAGTCGGATCCGACAGATATTCAGAGAATAAACTTCGATTGGAAGTAGACCCATGAAAGCAGACGCTACATGTGTATTTGAAATATACAAGGGGTGGGAATTACAGACAGCAAAATGGTAAAATAAAAGATGGGTATGCTTTACAGTACCGATCAGACCCAACCTATACCAGAGTAAACCCAAACTAAACCCCGGGTTTACTTCTGGGTTTACTTGGGGTTTACTCTGGGTTTACTTTTAAAAAATGTGGGGCGAGAGAGAGCGAATTTGCGAAGGCGAAAGGTAGAGAGTAGTATCGCTCCTTCGACTTTGCACCCTTGCTCTCTCGCCTAGATATGCAATACATAGATTCACAAAGTTGTCTTTTTACGTCGTCAACTAAATTTTGTTAAAAATTATCATAGAAGTGCCCCATCGAACCACCATACAAACTCACATAATTGGCATATTAGAACGCACAAACATTTCATATAATTTTAAGCTCACAATGTTTAAAAATAAATTTAAAAGGTTTTTTTTGGGGGGGGGTTCGTTTTGATTTCAGGCATGGTTGTCTATTCATGTTCTAGCTTTTGCGGTTTTTTTTAGAAGCAAGGCGATTTTTTTCAAACAGTGTTGTATTCTAATATAATCCTAGGGTTTTTTTTTATTAATAATCTTTTGTGCTGATATCCCCTCTGTTTTATCAATGTGTTTTGTTGAAGTAAATATTGTAGAAAATGAAATCTCAAGTGCACTATAAGCGTGTAATTTTTCTTTTCACACCAAAAAATCTAATATATTGAAGTGTCGGCAAATAAAATTGTATGACATTGCAAACACAAATCAATAAATGGTTATTATATCATAAATGTATTATTAAAACATAACTATTTTCTGATTTTCAAACTGATATTAAATGAATCAGACTTACATATTAAATTGATAGATGTGCATTGCCAAATCTTAAATTCACAAAGTTGTTTTTATAAGTCTTCAACTAAATTCTGTTAAAAATCATCACAAAAAAACTTCTACTTCAACATGTATCATGTAATCAAACGGATATTTTTGGTAATTAAATACGATATATCCAATACTTTTTCTGCTTAATATGCAGGAAATTCAACATATTTTTTTCAGGTTCTTATTGATAAAGGTTCTCTTTCATGAAGCAAAAATGTTAAGATTATTATGAAGCAATCGATAAGTACTTTTGACCTGAGCATCGGTTGTGTGCAAAGCTTTGTCAATATTTGTTAAACAAATACATTTAAGATGCTAATCATACTGAGAAGAACGCAAAGCCTGTTTTTCAACAAAGTCAATATGTATTTTATAGATAATTTACTCTATTTAAGTGTAAACGATCAAGAATTGTGGAGACATTTATAATATATCAGCCTCGGGGGTCGGAAACTGCACTGGCTAGACAACTCTTATCAGTTTTGCATTTGCCAAGTAAATGATGTTAAAATAAAAGTACAAAAAGCTACTGTATATGTTAATATTAAATGCTATTTAATTCAAATTTACACCGGTTTTTTCATCCGACCGATTAAATTGTATGGTAATCATTAAATTAGTCTGTTTTTACATCCAATAATGAATTGAGAGCAAAGTGACATTGAATTGCAAAGAACTGTCAACATTTAATGTCAGTACCATGTGACAATAATATCATAAAACATGTAACAACCATTATAATTCAGGTTTATTTTTATATGTCAAATGTGTCTTGATTAATATTTTATAAACACAAATATTCTTGGATTTGCAGTATATTCATTAAATGAATTGTTCATTAAAGTTAGATATCGAAGATCATGAGAACATTATATAATATAATTAAATAATTGTAGCTTTTTACGATAATTCATTCAAGCAATCTCCTGTTTTAACAAAATTCCGGATGATTGACATAAAGAAAAGAAATGCTCTTGTCATTTTTTTAAGGTATCCATTGTACAATAAGGGGGAAATTTCGGTAAATGTCGGTGAGATCTCGGTAGTTTCCGGAATAAAATGCTTTTTCCTTTTTAATGACTGTTTCGCATATAAATTAATATCTTTTTGTTTATAATAAAAACCACACATTAAAAAAGGACAATATAATGTGCACCTTTGTATTTTGATTCGTTTTAAAAAATAAATCGATGTCTTTGAGACTATAAAATCGGTTGAAGAATTCAAAATGGCGGCGCCCACTAAAAATCGTACTAGGAAGGGACGGTTCAAGAAAGCACGATATTTACCGCAGCCTACCGTGATTAAAGAACACAACTATGTTAAAGGACACGTTTGCGACTCGGTTCATGGATATGAGGAGTGCTGCCCGAGAATTACGAAGATTTTAACTAGTAAGAAGATTTCTATAGATGGATAGAAGAACGGAAGGCGGGTCATTGAGTTTGATGCTCTGGTATCGGGTCTAAAATCATGTTCCAAATGTCATTTTTTGGTGAATATTTTTAAAAAGTTGGAAAACGACTATTGAAGAAATAATGAAAAATATAAGGCTGTTTAGTCGATTGATCAAATCAACTTAGTAATCGGATTTTATATATCTGACCATGTGATTACACAACTTTATCTTTAGAAATGTCATGTATTATTCGTAGGTCGGAACTGGATGGCGCCAGATTGAATACCAGACTGAATGTACTTCTTGTTTTACTCCATCGTTTGATTAAAATAGATATGTATATCATTGACAACCTTATCATTCATTACTTCATTCAAATAAATATTTCTTTAATGTATAAACCTCCATATTCATTAAAATATATAATTTTCATCAAATGTTCATAATATCTTAATTTACTGAAGCCTTTTCTTTTTTTTAATGTTGGCTGCTGTCCATAAAAGGTGTTCAACTGTATGTATATGTTTTCATTCTGGTCAAACAGCAAGCAAAGTCAAGGTTCCCAACATTCGCTGCAGTATCATGTACTTGACGGTTTAAAGGTACACGGGATTTATTGCTACACTATTCATCAAAGCAATTACAATTTGCATTGTTGAATAATTCTCAGAGAGAGAGAGAGAGAGAGAGAGAGAGAGAGAGAGAGAGAGAGAGAATGGTGAAAATAATATAGACATGACCAATTCATCTATAGAACAGGGCAACATTCACGACGAAAGTTGAAAGATCCCATCGAAAAACAAGCATATTTGCCATATCACAGCTTTAAAATTGTATGAAATTAAGCAAATTTTGTGTAATGCTTATTATTATTTTTTTTATCAGTGCGCTACAAACGGTTTATTTCTGGTAGAACTTTTGTTCACTAAATTGTCAAGAAAACAAATAATTTGTAAAGATTGTTTAAGACATTCAAATTTCTTTTAACCCAAATATCTCATGTTATTCTATTACTATTTAAACAAAAAACTGGTCTGTGGTTTGTTTAGATTACCCTTGTTAGCTCTTGATCTCGCTTATAACTTTACGTGTAACGATGATCGATTTCTAAACTTTGGTTAACCATAAAAACACCTTTCTGAAATTATGCCTGTGAAAAAATGAAATTTGGTAATGATCAGCTCAAATCCTGACAATGCACCAATAAAGTAATGTCCCTGATTTCTCATTTTAAGAAGCTGAAAAAACTACATAAGTGGTTTAGTAAATCAAAATCTTTATTTTTACATTCAGTTGGTTTTTACGTTTTTAACCGATTTCATGATTTTAAACTGACATTTTGGAAAAGATGTAAATAATGCTGTTGATGCTGTTTTATTCATTCTATAAATGTTAGAACATAATGTAATCATTTATCTCATTATTTGTTTTAATGAATTTACGGAGAATTATAGTATACATTATATAAATAGTGCCTGCTTGGGAGGATACCAGTTGAAATTGACACCCCTCGAAAATCATTGTCAACCTCCGCTTCGCGTCGGTTGACAATGGTTTTCTCGGGGTGTCAATTTCAACTGGTACCCTCCCAAACAGGCACTATTTATTTTATTATACTGAATGTCTTTATTTTATAGAAAATGTTAGTGCTTTTATATAGAAAAGACGTGAGTTCTACGGCGAACCGTACGCGCATAATTTTCGCGCATGTAACAATTCGTTCTATCGGCCCGTTGCCAAGTGTGTTGCTAACGCTGAGGGTATGAGAACGGATTGTCAACTGCGTCTAAACCAATCAGATTTCAGTATTTAACATGAAAGTATAATAAAAGTTAATATATTATACTACAGCAACGAAAACAACCAGTTTAAACAATATCCAAACCGAAAAAAAAATGGACCGTGTGTGTAATAATAATATGCTAAAGTGAACTAATGCACAAAATGAGTTGCTGAATTTAATTGTTACGGTAGATAAATATTGACGTCATATCAGAAAAAAGTGGTAGCTAGTGATCCGTAAGGATATGAAACCCTCAGTTATCTCATTGTGGCTACAAATTTGTTTGCCTATATTCTGTGCAATGTTAGTTACATCCTTTGAAAAAAAGGAAAAAAATGCTATTCATAGTTACGCTTTTTTTTTTTGGTTAAACAAACTTCAAACTTTTTAAAAGTTTTATACGGATCACCAACTGATTAATTTCTCTTCTTTATTGATAGTTAATGTTCCTGATATTAAGTGCTTTCATAAAAAAAATCATTATTTTGATTCATCGATTTTGATAACAAAAACCTTCTTTTAGCAGTATAGATCTTTGGATGCGAGAACAATATCCTGCTCATACAGTTCTATCTTTTTAACAGTTTTCCTTTTTTTTCAAAATCATCAAGTAAAACTCGAGTAGTTGTATGGATTAAAACTCTTCCACTGCATCATAATTTTATCATGGTAAGTAAACTGCTGGTTTGATGCTATGATATCTTATCTAGCAACCTATGAGGTTATAACTTTAAAAAAAAGTCCGGTAAATTGTACTTGTGTACTAAAATCAAAAAATAGCATATATATATATATATATATATATATATATATATATATATATATATATATATATATATATATATATATATATATATATATTATTAGGGTCTTCCGTCTTCAGCGGAAGACCCTTCTATTATTCTATTGTTTCTTTTTCAGGTTTATTTTTTTTCTTTTTTTTTTTCTTTACAATTTTTGTGCAGAGGATTTCTCAGAGATGTGTCGTCCGATTTCCGTCAAATTTTCAGCATTGATCTATTATGATCTGAAGTTTATACATCTTTTTCAATTTTGTCAAAATCACTTCCGGTTCGGACTTATCCGCCATTTTGTAATTTTATCTTGACTTTTTGTCCACGCACTTTCTCAAAAACGACTAAAGATAGAAAGCTGATATTTTCAGGAAGGATAGAGGACATGCTAGTTTAGGTCACCTGGGGAAAATGATTGTCCGGAAATTCCGAATACGGAAGTTATTCGTATTTTTCTTTATTTTATATTTTTCCAAGACGCAAACTTTGAGGCTTCATATCTTGCTTATTTTTGAAAGATTTTTGCCCAAATTTTCAGGACAAATAGACTTTACAAAACACTAATTATAACATGTCATAAACTGTAAAATTCCTCTTCCGTTAATGAGTTATTCCCCTTAGATTTTTTTTTAGGGTGTTTTGTTTCAAGACAAAGGCTCCGAGATTATAACAGTAGGGAATGAGAATCCAACGAATTTGAATAACAGGGAAATTGAAGTTTTGCACACTTGATTTTGTTTTTTGATTACGTTTTTTATTTAGAAAAAGGTAGGGGGTCAAATTATAGGATTCCAAAAGGTGCAAAAATTTACACATGTTTTCCTTTTTATATTTTAAACAAAAAATATTTTGTTAAAACATGTAGAATAAAAGTTGTGTAGAATATTATGGGCTTTCGTTTGACACCATTTAAAAGGGGCTGGCCCCTTCAATTAAGGGCCTAGGTTCCTTGAAAGTATTTGCGAAATAACTAAAAAACGGTTAGGAATTTGATATGGCTGTCGCTGGAATAGTTGTTCATTGGGATCTTACCAATGTCACTATAATGTTACTTTGTTAAGGTATTGTGTAATATGTATGTAAAAAGCTCTACTTGTTAACATGTACCTGTTCTCATTTGGCAAGTTAACGAAAAGCCATTGTGTACAACTGACATTAATTCACCACAGAACATGTATTATTGTATTCAGGATGATTTAATTCATTCGAAAAGTTTTTCATAACAATATGCATTATATTCTTAAAGCTTTTACGTGAGGATTTGTTATGTTCTGCAAGCGTTAACCTGGTTTCTGATCTCTGTTTGTACCATTACGTAACCGATCCATAGCTCGCGGCCGAGAAAATCGGTCGCCATGGTCGCGGCTGGTCTACCTAACGGTCAGCGGTTATCTAATACACAAGATTCGCGTCTTACATTTATAGGTTCACAAAGAATTGTTTAAAGTAAATGTTTATATTTCCTATCTTAAGCATCGTCAGACAAAAGATTTATGGTTGATAAGTAAATCTAAATAGTTGTAACAAAAAATATCCACAAGACTCAAACACAAAAATGATTAAATCTTTTAAATGATTAATCTCCTTTAGCTTCATAATTAAAAACGGTAGATATTTTAGTATAACTGTCATTGAAAAGAGGGCTCTTTGTTTTGAAATAGTTATATATTGTTTAAATAAAATAAGTTATTAAACTGCAAACATTTTAAGCCGAACATGGCCACGGAGCTCTGAGTACACAAGAATATAATTCATCCTCCGCATATGTCCGTGAATATCCCGTGCGAATGGGCATGCATGCGATTCGCGAAAGTCTAATAACACTTGCTTCATGTGTTTTTACTTTATCGCACATGTTCATTGATCCTTTGTATGTTTACAATTCAATCTTGATAATAACTTAGTCTACAGTATTTATTTTGTTAACATATGTTGATTTGATAGCACATACCTTTATCTTACACGACAGTTGATTTTTAATTTATTTAGCATTGAATAAAATCATTGTCAGATTGTATATTCAAAATATTAAATACAATACAGAATTTAATAGAAAAAATTCGGTTAACAAAAATAGAGTAAATACTCTTAATTAAAGCGTTCAAAGAAAATGCAGTTCAAAATTAAAATCCAGTGTTACAATACGTGTGGTAGGTGTTTGCACGATAGCGCAATAATTAAATGAAAACCCTCGCTGTGTGAAATTGAAGAGTCCACTGACTTTTTATAGGAATATTCACGTGAACTTTTGAACAACGTTTGTTAAGATTCAGGCTGTAGAAGCGTAACGGTCACACGTAACAGGCAATACAGAGTCCGCGTAGCTCATTCGTTAGAGTAATGGACTTTGAAGACCATAGATACATATTAATACTGATATTGTTTTAAAAAACAAGTTGCAATGCTTATACAGTGTTCTAATATATGCATTTAATATTGTAATAATTTATAATGTAATATTTAGAATTTAATATAAAAAATTTAATATAAAATTCTCCCCTCCGATTCCCAAAATCGTAAAGTTATCTTACCTGCGTTTCTTTGATCTTTGATCTTAGACCTTTAATTACAACCTTGTACCTTTTTTAAACACTGTACAAAACACAAGACCAATTCCTTTATTTTAAACAGAGTTATGAATTTTTTGGCATTTGAGTTTCAATTGGCGTGCTTGACATGTACTGTAGAAAAAAATTCTAACTCCCGAGCCTTTCACACAATCCTAATGAAAATTCGCGTAATTGTACCTCGGACCCCATTCTTAATGTTTGCTAAATATGGAGCGGATCTGACTTAGAGAAAGAAAGTCCTGAAATTATACGGCACGTATCACCTGTACCGGGAATTAAAATTTACGCAGTACACGGGATGTAAGCAGCCGTGTAATATTTCTGGTGCATGTATATTTTTTGTTTTCCGTTTAGTCTGTATCGCCGATAGCAAATGAATTACTTCTGAATGTTAGAACTGTGAAAATTTCTGTCATCAATTTACTACTGACTAAATTTACATGTTACTGATTTCGTCATTTCTACATTTATCAAAAAATTATCAATCGTGAAACAGTGAAACAAAGAGAAATCAACACGGCAAATAATTTTCAACGCTGAAATACATTTGTTAAACGTAGGCGCTTTCCTGCTAATTTTGTAAATAACAAACGATATCCATTTATACATGTCTACCCTCTATATTATAAAATTATATTATAAAATCAACAAAGCCTGCAACTGTCTGCCATTTTGTTAAAATGACCTTAGATCGATTTTAGAACATGCTATTTAAGTTGCGCTTACAATTCTGCGTCTGATGACATCTTTCCCGAATTGATTGGATAAAAACGCACAACTGACATAAATTCACCGCAGAAAGTGTATTATTGTATTCGGGATGCTTTAATTCATTAGAAAAATTTCATAATAGTATACCATGCTTTTCTTAAAGCTTTTATGTGGGGACTTTGAGTCACTTTTGTGAAGTTCTGCAAGCATAAACCCGGGTTTCTGAGCTCTGTGTGTGTGCCATTACGTAAGCGATCTCTCGCTTGCGACCGAGAAAATTGGTCGCCATGGTCGCGGCCGCACTACCTAGCGGTCAGCGGCTAGTTAAATGAAAACCCTCGCTATGTGAAATTGAAGAGTCCAGTGACTTTTTATAGGAATATTCACGTGAAATTTCGAGAAAAAAAAATTGCTAAGATTTAAGATTCAGGCTGTAAAAGCGTAACGGTCATACGTAACAGGCAATGAAGAGTCCACGTAGCTCATTCGTAAGAGTAATGGACATTGAGTTTCATAGATACATATTAATATTGAAATAGCTTTTTAAAAAGTTACAACGCTTAAACAGTGTTCAAATATATGCATTTAATTTAGTAATAATTTATAATGTAATATTAAGAATTTAATATTGAAAGTTTAATATAAAAGTCACCCCCCCCCTCCGATTCCCCAAATCGTTTTTTTTTAACTTTGATCTAAGATCTTGAATTACAACCTTTTTTAAACTCTGTACAAAACATCAGATCAATTCGTTTGTTTTTAACAGGGTTATGAATTTTTTGGCATTTGAGTTTCAATTGGCGTGCTTGACATGTACTGTAGAAAAAAATTCTAACTCCCGAGCCTTTCACACAATCCTAATGAAAATTCGTGTAAATGTACCTCGGACCCCATTCTTATTGTCTGCCAAATATGCAGCGGATTGAACAATTTAAAAGAAATTCCTGAGATCAAACAGCGCGTATTGCCTGTACGGGGAATTAAAATTTACACAGTACTCGGGGTGTAAGCAGCCGTGAATATTTCTGGTGCAATGTATATTTCTTGTTTTGCGTTTAGTCTGTAACAATGATAGCGTGTGAACTACTTCTAAATGTTAAAACTGTAAAAATTACTGTCATCGATCTTTTACCGAATAAATTTACATGTTACTGATTTCGTTATTTCTACATTTTTCACGATTTTATCAATCCTGTTGAAATAAAACAGTCAATCATATTAGTAAACGACACGAAAAAAAATTCTCAACGCTTAAATACATGTGTAAAATGCATCAGTCATTGTTTTAGGACTTCCCTTAGTTTCGTTAACCGAATCCGAGATCCACACCTGAAAATTCTACTTTCGATTTGACCCAAGTATGGCATTTTCAAACTGACATTTCTTACACGGTTTAAGTGCCTGGATCACCTAATTTAGATCTGACCTTTCGATCTATGTCTGTACTCGACACATCTTTACGACGAAGTACAAATGTGCTTGAAAATCAAGCTCGAGCCTTTTCAACCCCCTCCGGAAACAACACGCATCAAAATTAGGAATATTCACGTGAACTGCGGTAAAAGCGTAACGGTCATACGTAACAGGCAATGCAGAGTCCTCGTAGCTCATTCGTTAAATTAATGGACATTGAGTTTTATAGATACATATTAATACTGAAATAGTTTTTTAAAAATGTTACAACGCTTATAAATACAGTGATGTAATATATATAAATTTAATTAAGTAATAATTTATAATGTAATATTCAAAAACTTTATATTGAAAGTTATAATATAAAAGTCACCCCCCCCCCCCACCCCCGATTCCCAAATCTTACAGTTATCTTAGCTGCGTTTCTTTGATCTTAGATCTTGAATTACAACCAATTCCCTTTTTATACACTGTACAAAACACCAGACCAATTCGTTTATTTTTAACAGGGTTATGAATTGTTGGCATTTGAGTTTCAATTGGCGTGCTTGACATGTACTGTAAAGAAAATTCTAACTCCCGAGCCTTTCACACAATCCTAATGAAAATTCGTGTAAATGTACTACGGACCCCATTCTTATTGTCTGCCAAATATGCAGCGGATTGAACAATTTAGAAGAAACGGCGCGTATTACCTGTACGGGGAATGAAAATTTACACAGTACACGGGATGTAAGCAGCCGTGAAATATTTCCGTTTAGTCTGTATCGTCGATAGCATCTGAATTACTTCTGAATGTTAGAACTGTGAACATTTCTGTCATCGATTTTTTTGCTGACAAAATATACATGTTACTGATTTCGACATTTCTACATTTACAGAATTTATCAATCGTGTTGAAATAAAACTAATCAACACGGAAACAATTTTCAACGCTGAAATACATCTGTTAAACATTGGCGCTTCCCATCTAGTTTTGTTAATGACGAACGATATCTATTTATTTATGTCTATTCTCTATCTTATAAAATCAACAAGTAATAGCTTTCCCAAAAGGTTGCCTGACTAAACAAAATCGTTCAATGGAAGCATGCATATATCAATTAGTTGATCAATTTCTATTTGATTAGAAATTAATTTTAATTTTCGCTGCTGATCATAAATTCATAAACAGAATGTGTAGATTTAAAAAGAAATTTCAGTCTTGTCTCCGATCTTGTGCATGTACATGTATGTATATCACTTGAAATTAAATTATTTCACTAAATGAAAACTATTTTAGGAATGTACATGTCATCTTCGCTAGCGAAGGGTTTTTGGTCCACTCTGCTCCCATATATGGGGAACGGGGTGAACCGAAAACCCTTTGCTAGCGAAGATGCTCTACGGTGTTCTTTGATTTCAATTTAGACTCGTCCACTAATCGGCGCGCAAAAACTATGAATGAGACATATTATGGTGCGAAGTCCCGTTTTACCATTCACGCAACGGCTGATGGTTTGAATGAACTTATTATCCATTGGCATAGATCCATGGGGAGGGTGTCAAATAATTTTTTGACATTTGTTTTGTATCAACTACATATATTATACTTTTGATCTAATGTTTTTTAGGAAATCTATCGAATTAACATAAAAAAAATTGACCGGTAATTGTTTAATGTATATTTAGTAAGGCACGCGAGTTATGTACCCTTTCCAAGATGAATGAAATCGCCCAATTGATCGAAAATCGGGCCACAACCCGCTTCGGCGATTTAGTTTCTCCAGTACATAATCCAGTTTTATGAAAATATATTTGTTTTAATCAAAACTGAAAATTCTTTGGTAATGATGATAATCCAACACCAGTTATTACATGTACTTATATTGTACCGTAATATACAACTTATGTAACAACTTGTTGCGATGACCCCCTCCCCCTTTCTACCGTACAAATATGGCTTATCTATTTTTAAATCATGATTACACACGTGGTCTTCTTTCTTTTGAATTTGCTAACAAAAATATCTTCATTAAAATGTGGTTGTTGGATTGGAAAACAAGTTGGAATTAATTAAGGACACACGAGACATTCATCAATTTTATATAGTTTTCCTTCATATATTATTCCTAATTTATTATCATTTAAACCTGTTAATTCCCCAAAATCCAGGGTACATTACAAGGCTATTTTTAGAACTAGAATATTTAGAATTTTCCTTAAATTAGCATGTAAAATGCATTTGAATGCTTATAAATAAAGTGATAGTATATATTTTCAATTGAACACTTACATTTAAATAAAAAGTATCATATCACATGAAAATATATTTATGGAATTACTTCACATTGTGGAGATAGGAAAAATAGAAAAAATGGAAAATAGGTCGCGTCTGACCTTAAAGACAAAAACAGTACTTTTTAGAGTTTTCTGTCTTCAGTCGTCTATTATTCTATTGTTGCTTTTTCACTTTTATCATTAGGGTCTTCGGTCTTTAGCAGACACCCTTCTATTAATCTATTGTTTCATTTTTCACTTTTATTGGGTGGTCTTTTCTTACAATTCTTATGTAGAAGATTTCTCGGAGATGGGTCGTCATATCTAGATTGCCCTTGCAATTTCGCGTCGAATGGTACCACTGTGTTCTTTAGTGGATGGAATTAATTTTTTTTAAAAATACAATCTCTATTTTTATCTTATCGATTAAAAAATGGACGGAAGACCCACTCGTTGCTCGCAACGAGATCGCATCTAGTTACTATTATTATGCTTCTTTCGTTTAGAGAGATGTTTTAAAATAAAAACATAATTGATGATATAATGAATTTGGTCAGCATGCATTTGTTACGTTTAAGGACGCTTTAACATATAAGCAGCCACTTACAATATTGATTGTGAGATAGTGAAATGTGTGAATGTAATGATATTAAAAACGGCGTTGCATTTTTTAATTGTTTCTTGGATAGAAATAACGTAAATAAAAAATATAGGAAATTTCAATACGTTGTTTCGATATTAAATAGACGAAAAACTATTTGAATATTAAACTATTATACCATATTAAGCTGTCGTCGTTCATCATTAAAATAAATACTTTAAAACAATAATTATTAGTATGCTGGTGTCGGTTAACTGCAATTATGAATATTCATGTAGCTTTAACGATAACAAATTCATATTCATGGATTATATTATCTGTTTAACTTGTTTATACTTTTGCATATACACTTGTATCTTTTTCCAGCGTTTTATTGTATACAATCGTTAAAAAAAGGAATTAGGAATAGAGGGTTGGCAAAATATATGGTAGGATATAATAGCGCTATTTTTCGCTGCCAGCAAACAGTCCAGCCTCTCTATATAAAGGAAAATCAGCGTTAATATATATCGAGGTTTTTTTTTAAGGTCAGACGACACGTTCTTTAAGCATTTGTATCTCCTGGTATTTGAGAGTTCCAATGAAAATAATCCTGATTTTAACCAAAAATGGTTTCAAAAAATTTATTTGATTATGCCCCTTTCTGTGCTCTTCTGCAATTTGAGATAAATCTAAATTCAATAAGATTACACACGAAATTGCATATTCGAGTATCTCGCACATATGCTTGGTAAGATACCTTGTTTTGTCTGTTTGGTTTTGTTTTTGTTTTTTGTTTTTTTGGGGGGGGGGTTGGCAAGAAAGTTTGTCAAAGTAGTAGTAAATTAGTAACAAATTCCTGGGAAAAGTTATATAAAATTGAGGAACGTGTCGTCTGACCTTAATATATTTCTGTTATTACAGTTGTGCCTGAGTTTGGTGGTCTATTGGTTCTTTTACAGCATTGAAGCCTTTGAAGGTAAGTGATCTACTTATTACAATTCGACCCTCAAGGAATGTTGGAAATTAAACTTGCCCTCACAACCGTCACACATATCACACACGGTCTTTGGAAACAAAACATAATTATACAGTTATGATGCCGTTATAAGTATATAACAATAAAATAATACATACTGCGATTCACTGTTTTGAATTCATTGACAAAAATGCTCAAACAGCAATAATGCATCTAAAATTTACATTCAAATTAATATAATTAAATGACATTTTGTTTCAGGCGAGGAAAACTACGTTCTCCATTCTAACTACAAAGCAGCGACACATCCTTATACCGTTTTGACCGGGAATAATATGTTCTGTATGTCCAAATGTGATAATGATACAACATGTAACGGATATTCCATTGACTATTCTAATAATGGATGCTTCCTCAGTAGCTGTAATCTTTATACTGATGTCCCTACTTGCTCAACTTGTCTTTTCGCAAGTAAGAAAAATCTGTCAAGCTTTCCTTCGTGTCCGTCGTATACCGATTTAACTGCATTTACCACGACTTCACAGTCTACCATTTTGACAGATAGTACCACTATGACAGTGTCTAACACCTTTCTACCAACCACCACAGGATTCAACTCTAACAAAAGATTAAACCATCCGACAATTTTGAAAACTGGTGGAACAGCACAGGATATTATAGTAAACAGCACATTGTGTGTCTGCGTCTGCAACTATGTAAACCAAACAGTGGAAGAGTCTAAGGAAAGAAGAAGAAAGGAACTGACCGTGAACAAAACTCAAATTTCTTCTTTCATTAGAAAACTTACTTCTGCTACAGATGATCGAAAGGTGTCAGAACTAATAGGGACCGTAGCTATTATAATCATGGTTATATTTGGATTAATTATTGCTTGTGCTGATATTTGCTCTGCTCAGCTATGTTAAGGAAGGTATCAGAATTCTAGCACGTGTGATTTAGGAAAATTTGCATATGCCCCGCCCCTTATTCATGAGATTTTGCGAGATATTGTATTTCGGTAATTAACAAACATCTACCAAAATAAATATGATTAATTATTGGGATTGATAGTATCAAGAAAGATGTACTGAAATAAAAATTTCAACTATTATTTACATCTTGCGAAATTATGAATTTCCTAAGTCGTCTGATGACGTGTCGCGGTTGACTACGTCACATCGGCGCTTGCAGCTGTGATCAGAATAAACATGTGGACTTCAGTGATATATCTGAGAATTTAACTCATTTACAACCAGCCTAGACGGAAATCGGTAGAGGATTCAACTAAACAAGGTAGGATTTATCTGTACTTTCCCTAGATAATGTTTTATATTGTCTAATACTGTAGGATAAAACAGAAACGAAGGGAAATTCCTCGGCTTCGATTTTGTTTACTTGTTTACATTTGTTTTTCATATAATATTGTGTTTATACATCAGTTTGGTGACTCAATCAGGCAATAGAAATGTTCCGCGATTCGCTAATTTTCATCATTAAGAGTATTGAGGCTCATTGTAGCTTTTTACTGGTCTCTTATTTCGCAATAACATTAGCTCGCATTTCCTCCGTGTTCAAAGAAAATGTAAACAATGGAAAGTCCAAACACTGTATTAGCACTACAAATATTACTGTGAGAATCTGGATTGAATATAGACAAGATTGTATTGTTGTTTATGTAAATCGAAATGTGTTATTTCATTTAACCATTTTTATCAAGAAGATTACATGTTTGAATATTAAACAAAATTACAGTGTTGAACTGATTTTCCACACAATATTTAAAACAATAAACATTTGATTATGCCTGTTAGAATATTAATGAAATTAAAACTGCCATTAGTATGCACAATGATAAAATAATTTTCCATTTTCATATTATCCTCAGCACAATAGTTTACTAATTATAACACATTATTCAATTTCAGGGTTATTAAAGCAGTAAATGGTCCACTGGAGACACTTTGTTGGGGTGTTGATAAAAAAGTAGGTACTCTATAAATATTTCTTTTACCCACTAACTTCATGTATATTTGGTCTGGGTTTTTTAAAATCATATTACTATATTGTAACTTATCATAATATCTTTCATTGATATTTATTGAAATTAAATTTGAAATTTGATAGATATTCATAATTTCAGGCATTGGTTTTCTTATCAACTGCACTGCCTCCTTACAATGTACATCAAAAAGACAAGAGGAGAAGTACATGTAGTGTGAAAGAATATGGTCATTTGACATAGATTCCACATCATGACTGAATAATACTGAAAATCAGAAAACATTAGTTTTGTTGAACAGTTTGTTACAAATCGTAAAGCAATCTCTATATATAGTACATTGTATTTGTCAAGTTGATTATTATAATAAATATTCTAGATAAAGATTGATTTATGTTGCTTTCTTTAATTATTACAAAAAATATTAACTATAATTACAAGTAACCCTGGTCATATATTATAGGTATTTCTTATTTATTTAGCAGCAGAGTAACATAAACCATTATAAAACATAAATGTGTAAATTACAAACTTACACTTAAACCTCCACCCACCCCCCCCCCCCCCCATCACCCTTATCTCAATAGTTATTGGTGAGGGCAACAGATGAATTAATTTTTCCAAATTCAACAATTTGGTAATGATGACTGGTGTGAACAAGACAAAATTCTAACATTATTTAAATGAAATTCACAGCGTGTAATTATTTTATGAACGAAAATTAAAATCATGATCTTAGTCAGTGTTGCGTTTGAATTTCACGCAAATGACGCCGAAAGTGAAATGGGTCAGATAAAATGCAGTAGTGCAAGGGCATACACTTTATCAAATATATTGAAATTTTACATGTGTTACCATTATATCCCAGTTATATCAAAAAGTGCTGGGAGCTACATGAAATCGCTACGCATATCATATAAATAAGCATTAATTGTGGGAACTCCCTGCAAATTTCTGTTCATCCACTGTTTATATTGAAATTAATAATTGTTCTTACTTGAATATTTCAAGCTCCCAGAACTTTTCGAAATTTTAGATGTTCATTTTACAAGTTAGAAACAGAAATAATTATATTTGTTAATGTTAAGCCCTTGCACTATGCATTTTTTCGTATTATTCCTGGTTCATCTATTTTTAGCAGTATCACGTGACAGGGTATTCCCAAGAGACTCAAAAATTGCTCATGCGATAGCGAATTATCTAATATGTATATTGATAAAAAATTACTTTGTGTAACAATTTTTTGGAATATAATATCAAGATTATTCAAAAGCTTATATTTTATGTGATAAATACCGCTATTACTTTATGGACGCCCTTAACATAGCTGAGTGTTTTATCAATGCGTTTTTCTAAAAGAACAAATTGTAGAAAAGAAACACATCAGTAAACTCATAAGCTTAACTCATTTTCACAACAAAATTATTCTGCAAACGGTTTATACCAAGATATTGAGGCGACGGCATGTAAACTGTGTATACTATTGTAAAAAAAGTCATTAAATGGTTTTTATATCATAATTACAAAATATGTTTCCTGATTTTACATCTAGCATTTCATGAATTAAATTAATATGTTGTATTGATAGATATAAGTTTTCAAATCTGTAGTGCAAAAAACTGTTTTGAGAAGTTTTTGTCAAACTTAATTTTGTTAAAAATTATCATAAATATTTCCTACTGCAATATAATGCATATATTTACATCTACCAAGTATGATTCCCTCTTTTTCATACAAAAACTTATAGTAAATTTATAGCCTTTAGAAACAGACATACTTAAATCTACAAACCCCATTCATCGGTTGACCGAGATCTACAGCGGCTGAAACTGACAGGAAACTGACAGGACTGACATGTACACGCCAAGTTTATCGATTGTTCCAAACAAAGAAAAATCACGGACTGCAAGAAATGATCATGATGTTGTCCGACTCAAAGTCTCATAGGAAACGATTTGGCTATTTCTTTAAGCTAACGTAGTGATGTACATTAACAGTTATTTAGTGAATTTTACTTCCTTCTTATAATCAATTTATTAATTAGATAAAAGAAAGATGTAAATATAAACAATGCAATGCTTTTTTGATTATTCATGCGGGTTATGAAAGTAGCAATCACTGCAGACAAATATGTATTATTTCTGCAATGTCGCCACCTTCATAACCCGTAAGAATCACCAAGGAAAGCATTTTATTGTTTCAATAATCAAAAAAGTAAGATGTTGTATGCGATACGTTTTTTTCTTAAAAGCATTAATTTCAACATTTGTATTTAATTTCTTTATTTTTTTAGAAAGCTCACTTTCATCAAGCTAAACGTTAGATAGCTATGAAGCAATCAATATGTACGTTCGTAATTAGCATCGGTTTTTTGCACAGTTTTGTCAACATTTTTCCAAAAAATATATATAAGATGACTATCATACTTAAAAAAACACCATCCCTTTTCTAAACAAACTTAATATGTTTTAATGGATACTTCATTTTATTTTATTGATCAAGAATTGTTAGGTCATGTTTTTGTTTACCTTTTGAATGCTAAAAAGAAAATTGCAGGTTTAAAAAAATATGAATGTAACAAAAGGTAGGAACTCTTAATATTAGCTGGTAATTTGGTGAACCAGTAGTAAATGTCTCAGAATTGTTGGAGTTACCAAACTTTGAGTTATGAGCTTAGGATATTTTTCATAACTTTACGAAGGGAGCTAGAAATGCATTACTTAGGTTTACATTGTAAACAATAAAAAAGAGAAAAAATCCTGATCATATCCCTTTACAATCGCAGATATTCCCAAACTGATACCACAAATAGTATACTGTTCAGTGGGATGCTTAAAATAATTGTATATTCGAATTCGAATAATCAAATACATGTATTGTTATGAATCGCCCTGATCTTTAAAGTTCGAAATGTGTCAGTTTACAAATAGACAAAGGGAAATTACGTACCATTACATAAACAGTATGTGTGTATAAAATGCGGGTGGTTATCATCGGAATGTGAGTCTTTTGGCAGCACGTGTGACTTAGCCAACCCCCCTATTAAAGTATACTGTAAACGTATTACATTTGACTGTGTATTTTATTTATCGTTTTGGGCAGAAAACGGCGTCCGCTAAATCAAGTACATCGCCAAATGTAATATACATAAGTAGATAAACAGGTACATTTAGAAATGCGCTAAATCAAATTCACTCTAACTTGTTGAAAAATCATATTCCGCCAAATATTGTACACGCTAAATATAGTATGTTTACAGTATTACTTGTAAAAACACAAACCGAAAACAGTTGATGAAACCATTTTAATTATAAACAAATAAGAATTCTTTTCATTTGACGTTAACGTTTTTACCTCCTGTGAACTTACAAAATGCATTCGCTAAATATATCCTCTAAGTGATATACGTGTACTAACCTGGTGCGATCGATCAAAATACAATTATTTAACATGCGAGTTCCAGGGTTAGTCAAGGATGGTACAGTTTTCAGTTGGAACACATGTAAAATGCACTATGTCCATGTATTTAATACAAATGTATCTTTTTAATTGTATAAATTTGAGTACTTGAATAAATTAAATTACGATAATATTAATTAAAACTCACATAATAAAACATATAATCATGCCAATTCTGTCTTCTTCTGCATTATAACTACATAATTAGTGATGAATTATCTATTTCTCAAGTAATATCAACATTAAGAAAGTTTGAGATGTTTCGAATTTCATTTCAATTTTTACAGGGGGACGGGAGAGATAACTGGTTAAGAGTTGTCTCCATATTGGATAAGATTTCCTATCGCGACACGTGGTCAAAGCATAGGTGCTGTCACAGAATGGAAGTGTTATATTATATAAATAGTGCCTGTTTGGGAGGGTAACAGTTGAAATTGACACTCCGAGAAAACCATTGTCAACTGACGTGAAGCGAAGGTTGACAATGGTGTTCGAGGGGTGTCACTCGTTGCAAAGTGTGTTGATAACGCTGAGGGTAATAAAACGGATAATCAACTGCGTCTTAACCCAATTCCAATATTTAACATGAACGTATATTAAAATAGATATATACACGTAAATGCACGAAAATTACTTTTCTCTTTAAATTGTGTTGTACCCCTGATTTCTAATATACCGCTCTAAATCATGCAAAATTTTGTGTTTGATTTGAGGCGGTCCACCTTTGTAAAGATCAAAAGCTCATATAGGGTATACAAAGTCCCCTTCATATTATTTTAACTCGATACATGTATTAATTTGACTTTGCTTCTCTCAACGGCTACATGAAATAATACTTTGTACAGATCCTATTTATCTGAAAAAGAGAGGCAAAACCGGTACTGAAAAAGTAGATACTGAATTAAAAGCAAAGACGTATACTTGTATGTGGTTCTGATTAAAAAAATGCTTAAGACTGTTCTTAGCTGAATTGATGTCTACAGTATCGATCTAATAACCGCACGTTGTAAAGTTTTGACTTCTTCAAATCAGAAGTATATTTTTAACTCGTCAAAGTAAATGGTTAATATGTTAAAGATCCAACGGATTATTTATGCTCAAGCACAAGTAATTGATGCTCATGTTTACATATTTATTCTTTATTTTGGGTCACACAGCGTGAAATGCAAAGATTCGATACAGTTTCGTGTACTGGGAGGATTTGCAGGCAAACACATTTTCCTTTTACATTATTTGAACCAATACATAGTCAATATATTTGCCAATTCGATAGACTAGAACATTGCTAATCAATTCTCTTGAAGACAGACAGACGTTAAAAAAAGTATTATATTACAATCAGAAATTGACGATGCAGTAGAGAAAGCTGGCTGTGGATGGCGAAATCTATGTATGAATTGCAAATTAATTAATAAAAGGGTGTAAAATTTGTAATGAAAAATGATTGCTTTAATCGACCAATTACAATTAACGATTAAATTTCTGTTGAGAATTTCAAATGCAATAGTTGTATAACCTAAACATGGATGAGTAGTTTACATGTATTTGTATATTTCCAATTCGTTCGTTATCATATGTTATAATGTTATACTCTAAATGTCAAAGCAAAAACAGCTCAGACATTTGTTCTATGCGTTCTGTGTTCATATTTGTGTAACGACAAATCATATTTGTTTAACGAGACATAATCCCGATTTAAGGTGAGAATTATCAGAACATTTCTTTTTAATTCTTTTGTACCTCTTTACAATTCTACTGTCACATTCAAGCTTCACCTTGATTCGTATCCTGTTATTTAAAACAAGGAATAAACATGTGGTGAGCCTCTTCAAGCAAAAGAAACAAAATCAAATTAGTAAATTAAGCATAGCGCATTACAATTTCAAACTAAATTGACTCATCTAGGTCACAACTAAGATATCTGCTTACAAAACTCTTCCTGTGTATTTCTATATTATCTAGAGTAATTTAGATTGTTTTGAAATTATTGAAATTATATCTGAAGCTTAAATTGATGTTTCTTGATGCACTTATTCAAACGGAAAAGCCCAAAGGACCTACAAATGTTCATGCGTGATGCGTACAGACCTGTGTGTACTGAAAAATCATACTTTTCAAAAGGAAATGGGTACGGATTGAGCTTTACGTATTTCAACACTGCTAAAAGATAAATAAGATATATTGAGTGTAAGAATGTTGGGCGTGTTAGTGAAGCATTGATTGTGTACAAAACCTTGTCAGTACGTTTCAAGTAAATACGTATAGAAGCACGTTATGCTGAGAAGAAAACAAGACCTTACCTGAAAAACCAACACTCATAATGTTTAGCATTCTATTTTAAAATCGTCACTCAAGAGCCATCTGTTAATCATACTGTTTGGTAAACAAAGTACTGGGCGGTACGGTAAAATCAAACAAGCTTTTAAACACGCGTATATGTTTTGTCTTTTAATTTACTTTCACAGCAGTCTTACTGTTACACAGTTAGGTTTAAGTGATCCAATCGTTTGGAAATGGGTTTTTAAATATGATGATTTTTAGTCATTCGTCTGCAAAGATTGCCGACGCTAATTAAAGTGCTTCACTTTTTTCTGTACTTATAGAAGCATGCATGGGTTCAATCATAGGTGAAATTAAGTTTATCTGTTATGTTGAATGCTGAGTTTTCTCCAATATATTATTTGACCGCAAATGATCACTGATTTCGCGGTTAAATCCACAGACGTTGCAGTTCAATAAACTTTACTTCATAATTATCGATTTTATTAAAAACACCATTGTTTATAATGTCGTTTTAAAATGTCCTAACAGCAATATCAGTTTATCATAGTTCATTAATACAAATTAAAATATTTGATATATTTTAAAAACACTCTACACTGTACGTATGTCAGATCATAAATAATAGCAGTTGTTGCCTCTAAAATACTCATGGTTTTATGGAACATGTGCATCTTTGATTTAACTCGCATAAAGTTCGACAGGATTTATTCGCTTTAAAAGTAACAGGAATAAGAAAAACAAAGGCACCAATAGATTGTATGAATCACAAAAAGGGTATAAGTATGGACAATTATATAAAGTTAAAAAATGAATTGTGATTGATTTATAATAATTCTAAAAAATTAAAATTATTTTAAACTGTTTGGACAAGAAAATTCATTTAAAATAACAATGGTTCGATTTTTGATGGAATTAAATGTTTCTTTGCCATTTTTTAATAGGCAAAAATCTAAATATTCTACCGATTCTAAATAGACAATTACCAAAATATGTTTAACGGTTTCAAATAGGCAATAACCTAAATATGTTTACCGACTCTAAATAGGCAGTAGCCTAATTATGTTTACCGGTACTAAATTGGCAATAACCTAAATATGTTTACCGGTACTAAATAAGCAATAACCTAAATATGTTTACCAGTAATAAATAGGCACTAACCTAAATATGTTTACCGGTTCTAAATAGGCAATAACCTAAATATGTTAACCAGGACTAAATAAGCAGTAACATAAATATGTTCACCGGTTCTAAATAGGCAATGATCTAAATTTGTGTCCTTACAAAGAATTGACCTATGACGTTTATCATCATTTGTAATTTTCAAGGATTACTTAACGGCCACCATTCTTTCTTTAATTAATAGACGTTGTCCAGAATCGAGATCCAAATATTTTTCCCTGACATATAATCAATGCATTGACTGCATTTTTAATAAACTCCGGTTTTGTTCATCGATTCTGTAAATAGATAGAATTGTAAAAGGAAAATTATTTGATCAAATTCAGAGGTAGATAAATTGAAAGATTTGTATAAGCATGGCAAGTCCAACAGAATTCAATAAAAACACAATGGAAAAAAAACATAATTGATAGATAACAAGACTAAATCTTTGTATATACATGTGACATTCTTACAAATTGGATATCAATATGAAGACAATGTAATAATGTTATAACCTTAGGTTTCTTAATGTAAAACAATCGTGGGTATTTGTTTTTCATAAAAAATATAAAGTGTTTAAAATACTAATCTTAACTAGAACTAAACATCAAGGAAGCTTATTTTTTTTACTTTTCAAATATGTGATAACAATCAAATTCTACAAACATTTATAAAATTTGACAATTCCAAAACGAACAGCAGGGCATCATGTTATATAATATTTATAGATAGTATGAGGAAGTTATTTAATATTTGATGAATAAGTTTAACATTGTTTCTATGTATTAATAAGCTATTTTAATTAATTCCAAGTACTTTTGTGGTTTTACATGTAAACATACACCGATTTATATACACTGGAAATAAACCAATATATTTTGACAAAAACACTTTTTGTTCATGCGATTTTATTCTTCGCATGAGCATAAGCAGTGAAAATGGCTATCTACATTTGTAAATTCTCTCACATGTTGTCTTTGTTAAGTTCTGTTTAATTTGAGGAATCTTGAATACATTTCTGGTAAGCAACTTTTGTATGCAAAATCATTGTCTTAAAAATTGATTTGAAACTATCAAGTTATTCTTAACAAGTTGTAACAAAAGTTACAAACATGAAGACAATTGCATCTAAAATTATAGATCAAGTGAATAAAGAATCATTCAATTAACGGAGTCTTAAATTTCAACAACTATCTAAATTAACTAAATCTCATTCATGTACTGTAAATTGCATAAAAGTTAATTTACCTTAATCTGATTTCATCAAGCTATTCTACTTTTAGTAAATTTTCTCTTAACAAATATATCATTGTCTCTTTCTTGAAAAAAAAAACCCTAAAGAAAATGAAAACAAAACTAAAAAAATAACGAATAAATAGAAGAAATTAAAAAAATATATTTATTAAATTTAACTGAAATTAAGGGCATTAAATATATTCATTTATCATTGAATTTATGTAATAACGACATCAAAATATTATGAGCACACATTGTATAATGTATTTTTTATCACATGTTTAGCTAAGTATGCGGTCGTTATCACTCTTGTACATGTATTTTTTTTCAATATTACGCTGTGATGACGTCACAATGGATTTTGACGTATTTCTTTTGAAATAGCTTAAGAAGTTTTGCAAAAAAATCCATTAAAGTAGGGGAAACGCATAGAAACATGACTAAAAATGTGATAAAGAGAATGTTTAATAGTTTGCGATGTTACAGGTATATGATTTTTATCCAATTCATTGAGTAATACATCTCTTATCCATATGTCTAAAGAATTCAATGAAAAATACATCACCGATAGAAATAAATATAGACATCCTTTCAGCTTGTACACAAAGTCTTATAAATGTTTAATCTGCAATTAAGAGCTTGAAAAAAAATCAATCGAAATATTGTTATTTTTGTTTGACGGAATATGATCAACGAACGTCATACTACAAAGGGCCACGGTATTCGAAATCAATCTTTTCATAGATAAAAACTGATTAAACTTAGTTTTATAGTTTTAAAAAAAGATTGTTTATTAATAACTTGGAACTTCCGGAAAAGAACGCAAAGGTATATTTTTCAAGGTTATTGTGAACAATAATCGTTTTCATTATCCTATTAAACTAATAGGAATGTTGCACATATATTCTGCACATGCGCTTTTACACAAACATTACATATTCTACCAGTCTTGTATAAATACCTTGTACAAATAATTTACAAAGTGGGTTTCAAACTTGGATTATTCTATGGTAAGTTAACATTGTATACACTAATAAATAGTTTTTTTTTTTAATGCAAGATAACATTTTTTTTTATAATTTGCTCCTTCCCTCTTCTCTAAAAATAGCAACAATTTCTATAAAAGTAATAAAATTGCTAATTAAAGGTTGTTTTACGGCTTGACGAGGGCGCGCTTTGCAATTAAATGGAAGTTTGTTGTCATTAGATTAGAGTGAAACCATGCGATAATTATTTTTAATTTCTTAATGCTTTATTAACAAAAATAAATGAACAAATCTTTTTTTATTTATGTATTTCTTAAGATAATAAATAAATAAAATTACATATCCACATTTCTTTACAGATGTATACACAGTTAACGATCACATTTGTGGCCTGTAGTTTAACAGGTAAGTTTTGTTAATTTCTGTTACGGTTTCACTCTCTAACAGTACAGTTTTCATTTTACAATAAAAATACAATTAATCGCTTCAAGTGCGTGCTGCACAACATGTATTTTATTCATGCACAGCTTTGAGATTAATAAGTAATCAAATGTATCCTATGTTTAGTAAACAATGTTACAGAGCTGTCTACATTAATCATACAGTGATTTCATAATATGCAAATGGTGCAACCTTGCTTTTCTTCTTAGATTTTTTTTTTGTGAGACACATTTTGTTATCCTTTGCGACCGAAGATAGATGTCTAGTTTTCATTATGTAGTTCATGCTACTGTGGTTTTTGCAATATTAATTAAATATTCAAATTTCATAGATTTCGTTATTGATTTGATTCACGAAATGAAATTTTCGTTAAGGTGCATTATTTAAACAGAACAAAGAGCATCATACAATCATTGTCCACAAGTTCACATATTTTAAAACGTTATTTATTAGATTACAAAAAACGAATTTCTGCGATTATTGATGAAACCACGTTAAATAAGAACGATATTATTATCGTTTTAGCACTAATCAAGGACACGTCAACTTATACCTTACACGGTGATAACAAAAAAGCTGTATCTCCATACAAAAGTTTGACAGCCAGTAATAAAGTTTGTAGAACAGAATGTGACAATGATTCAGATTGCAATGGATACTCTATCAACAGTACCGGTTGCTTCCTCAGTAAGTGCGACAAATATATAGATGTTCCAGGGTGTAAGGCGTGTAAATTTGCAAGTAAAATCCTGCCGTCAAGTACTGTGGATTGTTCACAAACGTCTGGTATGCCACCATCTACAACTATGACATCACAATCGGTTACAACGACGGGCAATGACGTCAGAAATTTAACGACATACAACGTATCCTGTGTTTGCGTTTGTAAAGATGTAAACCAAACCATGGAAGAATCAGTACAACAGAGACGAAGCGATTTATTATTGAATAAAACTAAACTTTCGTCTGCCATAAGAAAGCTTACCTCGGTTCATGATTACCGAAAGTCTTCAGAAGTAATAGGAACTGTTTCTGTCATCATCTTGATCATAATAGGAATGCTATTTTTCTTTCCTGACATTTGCTCCGTTTTATCATTTTGCTTGAGAAAATGTTTCAAAATTGTTCACCTATCAAAATAAACTCGCATTATACCTGTATTTTCCGAGGTCTGTTAAAATAAATCAGTACACCAGTAAATAATGTAAAATACAGGATTTTCATTTTAACTGAAAGCTTTTGATCAATTTTGTCCGTCGTTTGTCTGTTTGTAAAGCTATTTTTTTTCCAGCGTCTCTCTGTTTGTATAACTCACCTTTTTTTCGGCGTTTCTTTGTCTTTCTTTCTGTAAACTGTACATTTTATACTTTTTCTTAAGAACCATCGGGCTGATTACATACAAGTTTGGCACAAAGTATGGCAAGATCATAGAAACAGTTGTGAATTTGTTGGGTTTTATCCTGAAAAGCTGTTTCATTGTTAAAGCCTTTTAGGTAGAGTAGTGGAAATTAAGCTTTGTTCAAACAATGATACACGGGGTAGAGTTGAGACACAAAAGGGGTCAATATTTACACTGGAATATAAGAAGAAATGTTGTAAAAAATATATTGTAAAAGCAAACTGGCCAGAAAAGCTTAAAATGTGTGAAAGCATCCTCGCATTGTATAGATTTGAAAATGGTCGATTTAATAGAACAACCAGAATTCACAGAAAATGTATATATTGTAATATTAATTGTGTGGAAGATGATTTTTTTTGTGTGTGTCCTTTGTAAGATATTTTTCGTGAAAAAATATATTAAACCTTATTTTTGGAGGAGACCTTCAATTTTCAAACTTCTGCAACTCAGAAGATGTCAAAATTACGAGTAATTTTGGATAGTATAAAAATAATAGTTTACAATTACGAAATGATTCGATACTATAAGTTAAGTATGTTGTATTTTTTCCTGTTCCACTTGCATATTTATATGATAAATGTATTGTATAGACATGAATACTGATAGACTGTACAGCCTAAAGTGAATAAAGACTGAATGAATAAAGATTTAATTGTGTTAAACTCATTTCCTTCGAAGATAGGGTAAGACCATATTGGGAGAATTTACGTTATGGTTGGTTTTAATTTTTCTCAAAAACTGAAATGGTGTATTATATAGTACTACTTAAACTTTTACATAGCTAGTTTGACGTGGTCCTTTTACAATTCTTTTGCCTAAAAACATTTACAGCTTTATGCACTCTAGCTGCTTTTTACATTTGGTTTTGAGAATTAGGAGACTAGAAGTTGATCTGCATTAAGTATTTAATGGAAACATTTCCTTATTAAATATTGTTAAATATGCGAGAGCATAATTTTGTTGAGCTTTTTTTATGTACATGTAGTCATTGTTGCGATGTGAAGCTAAAACTGTCAGAAAATTCTCTTTTGAATAAAATAATATTCCAGTCAGCCAACAGTCTGTTAGAATATGTTTTGAGATATAAAATACGTTTTGATTTTACATTTTTTGCTGTTGTAAGCTTACCTGTATCATCTGAATTATAGAATAAATGACATTTAAAGTTTGTCAAAACATTTTCTTCTTTTTAGATTCGACGTATTCTCAGTCATTTAACAATAGAATAAAAAAAGCAATGATAACCTTCTCAGAAAAAAGTAAGATATTTTAACATATGTTTATTGAAACGAAAAATTTAAGAGGCGGGTATATATATGTTGGAGAAGTATTTTTATTTTAATTGTAAAATCATTTTTTGTGAATACACTGATTAAGGTATTAGAGTTACCTTAATTATATCTTGACTTCTCTCTATGGATAAAGTTAAGGTTTTCAAATCATTTAAATTCACAGGCATGCATAGTAATGCGTAATCGATTAACTTTTTTTACAATTTTAAATACTTCTTTGTAATTTTCTTTAATCGATCGCAATCTTTGCAAAGGATAATATCCATAAACAAATGAAGGCGCAGCTTTCAATGCTTTATATGTTGATGATATTTTTGTTTTGATCCCAAATGTTCAAGAATTTGTCGAGAAGTATGTCATTGAAATCTGCGGACAAAATAAACTTTAGAAATACAAACTTAAGGAAAAGGAGGTCAGTATTTTTCATTATTAGTTATGGTGCATGTTATTTGACCTATTTGCAAATTGAATGCAGTTTGAGCCAGATTAGCATGTGTTGCCAGTATGTTTATTGAAGCAAAATTATTTCATCAAATATTGTTTTCAATTGTGTTCAATTATGAGATTGAATCGGGAACTTACTAAAACAAAATATACGAATCTGTGTAATATAATTTAATTACCAGTGATTGATATATAGGATCACTCATGATTTGCAATGGTATATGATTTTTATCCAACGAGTTGTGTGTTTTATATTCCCGAGCCTTTGCGAGGGGATAGAAAACACACAACTAATTGGATAAAAATCATATACCATCGGAAATCATGAGAGATTATTTTTAACACATGTTTTACCTCAATTTTTTGTTAAACCTCAATCGTTATGTAAACATTATAATTGTGAGCCGCACAACACATTCACTACAAGACGTCAACAACTTTACGCATGGAAAAAAGTTCCTTGAAGTATAACAAACAAACATCTCATTTTCTAGTTTATTTTTATCAATTTATAAAATTATTGAAACAGCATTAAATGCTGCACATTTATAACTCTACGTTTTTCAACTGAATTATTTTGTTACCTTTTCATACTATGTCAATATCTGCCTAAAGCTATGTAATGTTTAATTAATGAGATAACCACGTGATAAAACTAATTAATTACCATTAAATCGTAGTGTATATGTACATGTATAATCTTATGTTAAAAGGAGATCAAAAGGCAAACATGCGCTTATGGTTAAACATACAAAAAACCGTTTCTTCTTTTGTTCGTGTTCTCTGCTGTAAACTGTATACCTTGACCTGTTAAACATTATAATCCACCATGTTATTTCATACTATAGGTCACTTTGTGAATATAAGACTCCCAAAACATGTGGTGTTATGTTGCAATATAATTTATGCAAGACCCGCCCAAAACGTTCAAAAAAGCGTACCGTACCGTGCAATAAGTGTGCAACTTCCATATACGGCTTATTGACAAATGTCTTTCGATGAATACGGACGGAGATTATTGCTGACCAGATAAGTTCAATGTTTTGCTAGATTTTAGTTAAACGGATTAAATAACAGATACTAAAATTTAACGCTGTTATTTTTATTAAAACCGTTACAAAAATGTTTTTATCTAATTTCCTTTCTTAAACCTAAATATTTTCTTTGCATAGCGCCATAAATATCCATACATGTACATGTGTGTGTCGTAAATTGCACATTGAATCATAACGTGTTATATTTGTATGCTTTCTTGGCTTTCTTGTGTATATTAACTTTGTCGCGATCATTCCCTGTGTATAGTGATTAACAAACCCAGGGTATAAAACGACATGCCCTCAGGGGTTTTCACACCTGTTGAAGACAAAAGAAAAACTAAAAAATTGCGTACGTCTTCGTCTAACCGTACAGCACGCCCATTTTCGATCTTACGGAAGAGATTTTCGATATCTCACAGAAGAGGCGAGAGAGAGAGAGAGAGTGTGTGTGTGTGTGTGTGTGTGTGTGTGTGTGTGTGTGTGTGTGTGTGTGTGTGTGTGTGTGTGTGTGTTAATTATATTACTTAAATTAAAGTTTTATCACCGAACCATTGTTTCGCTCTAAGGTTTTATAGTTCGTCTTTTGAGCGGGATTTTATTTCAGGACACCACGTGCTTCGCCTGTCAATCAGTTTAAGTATAGCAGTACAGATTACGCCATGCGTCGCGTGCTACTTGGCTCCTCCTACATAGCTAGAAGAAAATTATCAAATAAAAACGTTTTAGTTTTAAGTTTTCTGTAATCCTTATTTTAAAGAGTGATCCTATTTGAAATTACTCAACAATCTTTTCCTTCCGACATTTAATGATTATAAGAATAACTCATGTACTGGCGATCAGAGTATCTTTCCATCGCTGTCGTATTTTTTTGTTACTATATGAATTCTTAATATATTTTTCACTTTTAATATTCAGTTGTTGGTATTTTTCCGTGTCCTGTTTAAACATATTATGAGTAAAAAGGTAAATGAAATATAAGCAGGTTAGCCAGCATTTGTAAAACGCCAGCTAAATCGCATGCATACAGTGAAGAGCGGATACTTGTCCAACAAAATAAGAAATATCACCATTAAAAGCTATTGACTTATTGTGTGTATCCAGTTGTGTACATAATAATTTATCGTAAGAAAGAAGATAAATGAACGTGTATAGTTTAACTGAATAACAAAAACTGATCGTCATATTTTGACTATACACGCGATTATAATATTATTTCAGGTAAGAGAAGCGATGACGGGTTACATGTAGGTGTGATCTGTGTATACGAACAAATGCAGAAAATAATAGAATCAATTTCTAAATGAATAAAAATCCGTGTCGAAAAACTTAAAAACAGTTTATTTCAAGATTTCTCAACTGAAATTCATTTTAATCTTATCATTTTTACGTTGTCTTTTCACCAGGGGAATAGTATAATTAAGTTAATGTGAATAATTATTCAATCTTGCATTTCATCTTTTTTTTCCAAACAAATTAAAATTATTTTCTGAAACTTTTATCGAAAAAAAAAACGTTTCTTTAAGCTTTTTGTAAACGAATCGTGTACCAACAGTAAAATCATTATTTGCATACACGTTGAACACTAGAAAACACGTATGTAGGATGTCACACGTCATAAATCACAACAGTCTGAAAGAAGGATTTATTCATCAATTAGGTACGTATACTTTCAGCAATGCTGTTCAAACGTGTTTTAAATTTAAACTCCTTTATCTTATATCTGCAAAAGCACACATTTTTGTTTTAATATCATTAAATTTCAATTTATATATCCAAGAATTTATATATCCAACTCTGGCATTGTTTTGATCCTGGGTGCGAAACATTTCAATAAATGTCATGTCAGATGTATTCAAATGGATTTGTAATTTAGTGGATCAAATCAACAATGAAAAATTACGCATCCATATTATCTTGAACATTGGCTTACATTTAACCTCTAGAGTTTAACCAGTTACCTAATCTTTCCCAAAACGAGAGCAAACACTTATTGCGAACATAGCTTCCCAGAGTGTACATAAAGGCATACAAATACTTAATGTGCAATAAATAACTTAAAATAAATAATATTTAAAGATCACTTCTTTTGGAGCATTCAACCAGGATGGGATCAATTGCCTTCATGAAATGGATATTTTGACACAATCTTTCCACAAATAAAATGTATCATAATTAATGAGAAAATTAACATATTATAGATTATAGACGTGTTTTAGTAGCTCGGAACTTCAGGAAACCACAACCAGGGAAGAGGAAACATTCAATTATAAATATTGATTTAAAGACATGTTGGAACTTACCCACTCAACTAGCATATATGTTTACTTGTTGTCCAAATATATATTTTAAACGTAGTGTACACAGGAATCATTATAATAAGGGGAAAAACAATACGAAGGGTTTTTTTTTGCACATGCGCAGTTATAACAAGCATAAATTCCACCTTCATTGTATCTTCTATAAAATCTTGGTACAGGTGAATTTAATTTAAATGTAATTTATTTGTTCCAATCTTGGATTACACTACGGTAAGTAAATTTCGTATGTCTTAATTACTATTTCTTTTTATAATACAACAAAACTAGTTGCATTATTTCATTACATAAAAAAAATAAAAATAAACATTATGGTTGGCCTTTTTGATAAATAAAACGTAAATAATAAGTTTATAGTTATTTTCTTTTAATAGCTGCTGCATGGTGTTTTCTTTAAAACAAGTGTGAAGCTTACAAATCTTTTTTCTTTTATATTTTATTTCAATACTTGAAAATGAAAACACTTTTAAAATGTCATTACAGATGTATACAAAGCTAAAGATCACATTTTTGATCCTCGATTTTACTGGTAAGCTAATGGATTCCTTAATTACTATTTCTAGACAATAGCAATCTTCTTGAGAAAAAGAGCTCTGTAAAAAACTCCTTTTTAATATTTAGATTCTTAATCGTAAATATTTGGATTTTTTCTTTACTGAATGGTAGCTTGTGGCAACAGAAATCACCTCCAACATTTTAAGATAAATCTGACGGGTATTCCTTTTTTCTATTTCATCCTCCTTACATTTATCAAAGGATGTCACCTTCCTAAACCTAAGCAGGCAGGGGTTAAATGCAAATCAAATAACTTTTGAACAAAAAGGTCATATAGACCAATTTGTTATTATTTTTATTTTTCAAACAAAATTATTATAGAACTAACTTTATTTATTTGTGGGTTAGCTGGAATCGATTATTTTTTATATGTAAAATATATCGGTACTCATCATACGTCGATCGCTGAATATGTCCGGATGCAATATGTTGCTCTTCTAAAATAAATTTAAGGACAGACATTTTTTAGACCAATGAGATTAAAGATCAGGCATACATGAAACATATTATATAACATTGATTTTGTATTCCATGCCTCTCTGGTTTCATTGATATTCGTTGAGTACCAAATGAATGTACATAGTTTTAGCTGCTGAGCTGATCAACGAATATAGATTTTTATTTGCAGTTTTCTAAAAATAGCATATTATATTTTTAACATGATTATCCATAAACGTACAACGTACAAAATTTGATTGCCATTAAATCCACGTTAAAGGATGCCCTACAGATATTGATGGAACAGCCTTTAATTAGAAAGGTATCATTATCGTTTTAGTGCTATTCATTGACACATCACATTATCATCATCACGGAAATTACAAGAAAGCTGTATCTCTATATAGAACTTTACCAGGGGATGATACTTTATGTAGATCAAAATGTGACGACGATCCGGCTTGCAATGGATACTCTATGGATACATCTCGTAGCACATGCTCCCTTAGCAGATGCGATACATATATTAACGTCACTGGGTGTCAGTCGTGTACATTTTCAAATAAACTTACACCCTCTAGTAGTGTAAACTGTTTACAAGTTCCTGAACTACCACCATCTATTGCACCCTGTGTCTGTGTGTGTAAAGATGTAAATCAAACCACGGAAGAAGCCATAGAAAGGAGACGAAACGAATTATTCTTGAATAAAACTAAGCTTTCGTCTACCATTAGAAAACTAATTTCCGCTGAGGACTACAGGACGTCTTCGAAAATTATTGGAACTGTCTCTGTTATTATCTTGGTGTTGTTAGGAATACTAATATTCTGTGCTGACATTTGCTCTGTTTTCATATTTTTCTTTAAAAAATTCTCGACAATTGTTCGCCTATTAAAATAAAATCGCAATAGTACATGTATCTTTTGTTGTTCGCTAAAAAAAATCACTGTTTAAGTATGTATTGTATCTTGAGTTTAATAAAGAATATTATATCACCTGAGCTCAAAGCTTAAATTAGATTTTTTACTTTTCTCAAGAACCATTGAGCCGATTTTAATTAAGCTTGGTACAAAATATTTTTTTAGGGAGAGATCATAAAAGATGTTTTAGATTTGCTTGATTTGTTTTAATTTACTTCACAAAACTTTTTTACCCCGTAAAGATTTGTTAAGCTTCTCAGGTAGTGTAGTGCAAATTAAAGTCTGTTAAATTCATGATCCCTTTAAAGGGATTAGGTGCACGGGGGGGCCACAATAGGGATCGCTTTTTACATTGAAAGATATGAAGAGAAATGATTTAAAATTCTATTCTCAAAAGCAATTTAGTGCTGCCACATTGTGCAGAGGAAATTACGTCACGAATTTATTTAAGGTGGAATTACACATCATCACAAAATGGCTGGCCTCTGATCGAAACGACATTTTGTTTTATTGAAAGGATTTTTTTTAAAGAAAACATGTAATATACCCAATAGCCGAGTGGATTAAGTGGCGGGCTTGTGATACGTACACCTCGAGCTCGAATCTCGTAGGTGCGTTTGTTGTTACTTACTGAATTGAATTTTTTTAGATATTTCATTTTTCATCCCGAAACTGCAAATGTGTCGCTTATTTGACATATGTACAGTTCATTTATCATTGAATCTTTCATAAATAAATAATTTACTGTTAATTTTAATGAGTTTCCCAGGTGTGTTATTCCACCTTAATTTTTCACAAAATCTCAAAGGTTTATTATATAATACAGTAACTGAAACATTCCACTTTTCCACGTGAACGGTAGGCCCGCAGTGAGTGCTTTCTGACCGGTGAGTGCGAACGAAGCACAGTGAACGCACTGTGAACGCACTGTAAGCCTACTGTGAGTAGAACGTTTCGGGGACTGTATAACTTATACATATTTTAAAGCATTTTGACATATTGTTTATTCTCAATTGTTCAGACTTTGACTCCATGAAAGTTTTTTTTTGGCCCCACAGTACGGTATAAACACTTACACTGCTTTTTGAAATTTATTTTTGATAAGTGAACCATGTACTACGTCTTTTAACAAGATTTTGTTATATTTGTTTGATTTTGTGGAGCTTTGTTCAGATAGTTATTGATGCGATGTGAACGAAACTTTTTGTTTTTAAAATAAAATAGCATTACATTCAGCCAGTATATGTGTTCGTTAATATGGTTTGAATTAAAAAAAATACGTCTCGTTGCAGATATTTTGTAGAAAGTTTACATAGGCATCCTGATTAATTGAATATATGACGTTTAAGTATTTTTCTTCTTATAAGATTCAATTATTCATCATTTTCTAATAAAATAACAAGAAATAAACAGTGCTACGATAAACCTTTCAGAAAAAGAAAGAAATTTTAACATCTATTCAGTGATATTTATAAAAAAGAAAAGTTGGTCTATTCTTAATGTTACATAATTGTCTTATTGTAAAGACAACATCGATTTACAACTGTATTAGAGATATAAGATATCTTCTTAACACATCCTGACCTCAATTTATGCATAAAGGCAAATTTTATAAACCGTTCATATCAAAGATTTCCTAAACAAATATCAAGAAAATTCACCCGAAAACGCTTAAAATCACAGACCGGATGGTTAAATCTGATCATGTGAATTTATAATACAATTTTCAAGTTTCACGTCATATTGCTTTTCATTCGATCGCAATCTTTAGGTGATATCCCTAAACATATGTAAACGGCCTTTTTTAATGCGTTCATTCATAGAGAAATCAACTAAAATTCTGATGGGTTTTTTTTTCGTAAATTAAAATGAAAAAAGTGACGCATTAAAATTAGTGTGAATGTATGTTAATTTAATTGCTTTACATTACAATGATTGTCGCATTATCGATGATTTTGTTGGCCGATAAACATTGAATTTTGTTCTGTTTTATGTGTATGTACATGTCCCTTAAAAACATAACAATAATGCAAAGGTCAGCCATCAAAATGTTACCAGTTATGGGAAAACAAAGCAATTACATGCAGAAATAACATCCGTTAAATAAACAACTTTTAAATAAGGCATTTGTATAAATGAAAAAAATAGTTCATATATCGAACACGGTTACAGATATGGCTGTCACGTGACACATGTAGTACATACATGTAACATTTTGAAATGTTAATCAAGACCACACCGGTTACACAGCATCAGTGTATAATTTAGAAGGCCAGTTGGACTTTTATATTTTTCAAAAAGCTACACATTGAGGTAACTTTTTCTCCTTTCACACCAATATAGATTTCTTTAATATATCGACCAGCTGAAGGAGACAATTGTCCCACAGTTCGCTCGTCTATTCTAAAGACTTCCAAATGCTGCGCAGAATTAAACATCTATGAAGAGTGTATGAAAACAGTGTATCACTACCACAAATGATCATTTTGATGGATATCATCAACGTGATTGGTTTTTTTTTTATAAAAAGTGAATCATATAACACTACAAAATGTACGCACGTTAATTTTTGCGATGATCTAATTTTCAAACTATTATAATTACATTCAGTGTATATTTCCCTTTATGTTTGCATGGGAAATCTGCGAAGTTCAATTTCTTGTGAATACACTTAGCCTATAGCATGAAAAATGACAATAACAAACTGTCAACTATCTCAAAAATCCATAAAACGAAATACAAATTCAAAGCAGAGCAACCCGGACCTCTAAAAAAGATAAAGGTATGATCAGGTGACAGGAGGAGTGAGCATCCCCTGCTGACCGGTCACACCTGCCGTGTGCTCTTTGTCGTATTTGGAAAAAAACGGAAAAGTCCGTAGACAATAAGGTGATTAATTATGGTCTAACAAGTAGTATGAAAAACAACAGTCAGCATGCGACCCAGTGGAAGATTGTATTTGCTGACAAGGTCTTTGTTTCGACGATAGAACCTACAAAAAGATGACTTCAAACAAGACTGTTGATAGTCCTGTTTTATCAACTTTTTGTCAGTAGCTTACCTCGCCTTAGAAACTGTTCATTCGAAGAGCATGCTCTTGCGTATCGAATTAACTGAGAGACAGAAACACCATACGCAGGTGATGCAGGTATATTGTACATAAGTAAAGAAAGTGGATTATAGAAAAATTGAAGTCATCAAGTTTGTCATAAAGTTTTGTTGTTAGGTTACAATCAATGCCCATTTCCAGTAAAACATTTAATTATGTATGGAAATAACTTTTGTTAATTGATAATAAGTCGTTGATATACCTGAATGTTAAGTTGAAGGCCACAGCGAGTGATTTATTTTTTTTAGGTACATTTTTGTTAATAAATTATGCTTCATAAGAATACAAAACTAGGTATGCTAACAATGGGGTACAATTGGTACCCATAAGTCTTCCAACAGATTGTTGGAAGACTTGATTTCCAAAAACTACATAGATGTTGTTTATCAGAAACTCAAGCATTTATTTTATGTCAACTTCAGAGTACTTGTGTGAGCAATCAGAATGGTTTTTAACAAAACATTTTTTAGATTTCCAATGACTTGGTAAGTATTTTTACGAGTTCCATTTTTATTGAAGAAACAACTGTCGATTATATCAAAAACCTAGATTTTAATTTGTGACCTCAAAGTTTCTAATAATTCTAAGATTTGTTTTTAGTATCCACATCTGATTCACACCGCTTCTGGGGTATATTTCTGTACAGTACTCTTGAAGATCTCCTTCACTACTGTTAAAATTTTAGTAAAGAGTAAAGAAAGAAGTTTAGTATAACATTTACCTGAACCTGCTATGTTATTTTATTGCGTGTCATTTTTCAAATGTTTGAAACAGTACGATTTATTTCATAATTATTTATTATAAAGCCTATTGAAAATAAAATTTAAAAAATATAAAAGCTTTAAAAGTTAGTTATATCTACATTACGCTGTTGTTCGGATTCACTGATATCTAGTGCCAGCTGTGAATATGGAATGCAAAAACGTAAATGAATATTACCATGAACAGTAGTTTCAAGTATATGTAAAGATTTCCCGTTTAATTTCATATTGATGTCTAAAAAGCCACGGTTTTGTCTGCATTTTTTTTTTGGTCAACATCAACTTCGTTAAATTTGCATTAAATTTGAGAGATATCAGGATATATTCAGTAACATAAATAAGTTATTTTTATTACCTTATTGATAAAATTGATTATTGATTATTTTCCTTCCATAAATGCAATCATCAACGTTGAGGATACTGAAGTTCATATTATCAATTCTTCGCATTTGATAAACGACAGTATAAAGCTTTATGTCACGTACATAAATAGTAATACACCATTGGTTTTAAGCCAGGCTCTGCAACCTTTAATGAGATTTAACGATAGGCATATAAAATCAGCTTGGTGCAAGTGAAAGATCAAGACAAACTTGTAACGTTTTAGATAACATACAAGATGGAAAAGAGTAGGGACAAAAATTATTAAACAGCTAAGAAATCTACGAGTTGGTCATAATTGTTTTGTTTCGGACCTAAAATTGTGCCTCAAGTCAAAGACAAGGCGAAATATTAAGAAAATATCATAAAAAGGGGATTTTTGTCGAAGCCCCATCTGTTATTATAAATATATATCATTTATCAAAGGATCTTTTATTAAAATAATTGATAATTTAATCACTTGCGCCAGTACGACATTCTTAGATCATTTGTAGTTTTGTGATACGCATAAACGTGACAAAAATGTACATTCGACTTCAAAAAATGAATCAACTACGGTGTTCAATATCGCTGTCACATGTATATAAGAAACAATAAAATGAAAGAAAAGAGTCTTTTTAGTTTTGTATTTATCAAAATATTAGAATTATACTAGAAAACCCATATAATAAAAAAATTAAGGAAATTTCAAAAGTTCATAATTGTTCTTTCCTTTTTACAAAAGTTTAACCTGGCATTAAAAAGAAATCAAAGTTTACAATTTAACAATGACTTCGATGTAGAGAAATATCATATTTTTTGTTATCAAAATCGATGAATCAAAATATTGATCTTAAGTGTTTATAACACTTAATATCGCAAAAATATTTATCAATATGGAAGAGATGTGAATCCATATGAAACTGTCACAAGTTCGTTATTTCTCCAGTTCATAGTATTTAGAGACAATGTGAAATAGGTTTACTGGGAAAAAAAGCGTAAATATATGTACTCATAGCATTTCTTTTTTATAGGCAAAAGATGTAGTGTTCACTGAGAGGAAAACAGAAAAAAAAATTTTTTTTAATAAATGTGTTGCCAAGGGGAGATAACTAAGAATTTCATGGTTACACATTACTCATTTTTCTGATATGATTTTTTTTTCATCTAAGGTATCATTTGAATGCTAATTATGCGTAATTTTACAGTTTAGTGTGCCCTTTTCCTTCACAAACGAAGTTAATGACAATAGAGGGTCATTCAAAAGTCGTGTACTCCCCAATTTGAATGAATATCACATCAAACACTTGCGTTACCGTTCAATATTTACATTTTCTAATGTAATTGTCTTAGAAAACACTTCGAATCGATTTTGTAATCGATAGTCAAATACATTTCCTCAATGACTAATTTAATATTTCATTGCTGAAAATTATATAAAAATAGGGAATCATTTTCTGTATATTCTGAGGTAATCGAATACGATCAGGAGTGATCAAATCTGTTATAAAGTCCTTTAATTTTGGCTTTATTGAATTGAATTTACTGTAATAATTCAATACTCTTTCATTAAATGCTCTATCAACCTTTAAAATCCTTAAAGAAAAACTGCTTGATATTTTCCAGATATATCAAGATTTGAAAACACCGTACGTACACGTTACACTTAATTGTTTTATAGCAGCAAACAAAGTAAGTACAACAGCAGACATAAGAAGTTACATAAAAGTATGTGTTAAACTTAGAAATCGGTGAAGGTAACAATCGAAGAAGTACAATGAATTTATGGAGACCTACAACAGACACGTATTCACCGTTTCTATGTGGTTGATATACATTAAATACATGTATACCTTAAAATGGTGTACTATCCGAAATCCCAAAACCAGTAAGTAATGCAAAGAATACCTAAAAGTCGAAAATATCGTAGAGAGAGAAGAAAGATACAATATTAAGAACGTAGCTAAAATATTTTTATAATTACAGGTGTACCTGAATTTAGTGAAATATTGTTTCTTTCAAAACGTTCGGGGTAAGTGTGCCGCATTAAACAACTCGACTTTCATGGAACGTCGGCAACTTTACTTTTCTTCACTACCGCTCTATCTATTACACACTGCCTTTGGGATCAAAACCGTATTAGTACACATATATATCACCGTTATTAGTATATTAAAGGAAAGCAACGATACATTTAACAATATTCTTTGAAAAAAAATATTCATAAGAATGCAATAGTATTACTAAGGCCATTTAAAGTACACATTTGAATTTTGAAAAAAAAAAGATAATTTTGAAATTAGGTTCCCGGGGCAGTAAACTACGTTAAAAAAGTTCATTCTAATTACAGGACAGCGACGGCCCTTATTTAGTTTTGACTGGAGAATATACAAACATATATCTTGGAGTGTTGGCATGCATGACATGTTAGCTGGAAGTATTGATTGTCAAACATATAATTACAGAAGCACTTCATGCTGAGAAGAAAAGCAAACCTTCAATTAAAAAGCAAATGTTCATACTGTATAGCATTTTTTTTTCGAATTCGCAATCGATTCCTGGCGAGACATTTGTTTATCATTACTTTTTGTTAAACATATACTGGGCGGTATGGACAATCAAATAAGCCATTATACATGCGTATATTGCTACTTTTTAAAATCACTTTCACAGCAGTATAGCTGTTATACGTTTGGATCCGAATGCTCCAAATAGGCGTGTACCTATAGATAAAGCTTTTGTGAATGAATTTTAAAGCATTGGGGACACTATATTAAGTGTTCCATTTATTTTGTACTAACAAAAGTATGCATGAATTTAACCATATAATTGAGTTTATCCAATATACAGTTGAACTTCGATATCTCTAACACTGATATTTCGAATACAAGGGATATGTCGAAATGATTTATAAGTCCCAACCATTTATATTTTTTTAAAGTATTTTATCATTGATATCTCGAATAATTTGGATATCTCGAAGTTTTTAAACAGTCACATTTAGTTCGAGATAACGAAGTTTGATTGTATTAAATGCTACAATTTTTTTCAAATATTTGTACACTAATGTTCCTGGATTTCGTAGGGTAATCAATCATTCGTACCAGTCAGATAACTTACACGCATTTACAGCCGTGTATTTTGGTAGAACATAGTTCACAATGTCATTTTAGGATATCTGCAACCGTTTCCCCAGGTGTTTTCTTTTTTTGAAACAATTAAAACAAAAATAAATCATTATGATTTAAAATTCATTTTAAAAAAATACTATATTTTCACGAATTTTGGATACTGGGTTCCTGCTATTTGTATTAAGAAACAGACTCTTTGTTTTGAATGCTGAACTTTGTTAAGCTAGCTTTAAAGAAAGCAAAGAACAACAATATTATTACGATGTATATAGAACAAGTAAAAACGCCCGTAGTTATGAAATAGTATGATAAACATTCTTTAAATTTAAATCCAAAATGTTGTCATTTTAACTGTTACGTATAAAACACGGGCTATTGGGTTCTATCATTAACGTTTTAAGGCATACAACTTTTAGTTACCGTACGGTTGGGTTTTTTTAAAGTTCACATATTTCATAATATAGCATAAACTGCAAGTATATAAAACATATTTTCCCGATCCTTTATGTATAGGGAAAAACTTGAAATAGCATTCACATTTGAAAAACACAAAGTTACCGGTTCAACTTTTCATTTGATAACTTTGTTTGTTAATGTTTTTTTTGCTTTGTTAAAAATACTACATATTTTTCATGAAAACTCATTCATACTAGACTTTGACCGTTGCGTGCACGGGTTGACAATGCATATGATATCGGAGATTTACGAAATAGATACATCGACACATCGTATTGTTGACATTTATATAAACCAAGCTTTAAGCTTAAAATAATGCTATTAGTATTACTACACTCTGCTTAGTTAGAATAAGCAAACTGTGTCTCGGGACAGGCCTCCATCACAGTTTAACTGCCTCCCATATACCCGTAAGGTTGCAAAAAATTGCAGAATCGTTTTGAAACGATTTTGGAGAATTGAAAATACAGTCAAAATATTCATAACAAACCATTTTGAGGCTGAAAATACCTTTCATCTAAAAATTCAATTCATATTATTGAAGAATTCAACACCTTTTTACCAACATGTTTCACTCGCTTAAATTTAAACACCATGTAGAAATTCGGAACTCTCGATATTTTCATAGGTAATGCACTGTCTTAGAGTTATCTCCCGTATTTTCTTTGATGAGCAGAATATACATGTATAGCAAATTTCCAATGAAAATTTACACGTATTTGTGTATTATCGTTTCTGAGTTTATCCATGCAAATGTGATATTGTGGAAACGTAAACTAAAGAGCGTGAATGTAATGCGCATGCGCAAAATTGTAAACTCCAAAAAATCCAGATGATAACCGGAATTTTCTGAGGAATTTTCGTTGATTATCAATTAGCGAAGCTTGATTTAGAAAAAATAAATACAAATTGGTAATCTTCAAGTACCAATGGTGTTTAAAATAATTTATAAAACAAAAGACAGTACTATACCGATTTATCGGTATTAAAGCCAAAAATTCGAGTCTATTATTTTAATATAGTAGTATTTATGTACAAAGTCAAATCCATGAAATTATAAATGAAAAGTACTGGTTTGAAATAAGTTGATGTTTGTTGCTAGTTGCATTATAATTTCAAAATTTCTTTATTTTGATATGCCGTATGCTGTTCAAGTTCGGAATTGTATTTAAAGCAAAAACAACTTAAGTTTGCAATCGATATATGTTAAGAAGAAAACCTTTGATAAGATTGGGGGGTTTTTTTGGTCAAGAAATGTATTTATGAGATAAGTTAAAAAATGTATTTATGAGACACGACATTTGGTTAAACTTATCGTTTCTTTACCCGTACAGTAACCGTTATGATTCGATGTAGATGCGCGGTAATTGAACAATTCAAACCAATTTTACATTGATGAGATGTGGTGATAATAAACGGTGTTCAAATCAAAAGTCTGAAGGAAAATTATAAAACAGAAGCAGAGTAAACACGGACCTCAAAAATAATTAGAGGTAGGGTCAGGTGCCCTGGAAGAGTGAGCATACTTTGCTGACCGGTCAAACCTGCAGTGTTTGCTACTTTTATTAAACATTCTAGCCGACAGATGATCAATGCATTGACTAATTCAATAAACACCGTTTATGTAAATTGATTCTGTCACTAAAAACAATACGCAATATTCTGGGAAAGATAAATAAGGGAAATAGGGGAAAGAGAACAGAATGTAAAGACATGGTACATTTAAATCTAATCATACTAAATTAAATCTATCGATGATTGTTTAAAAATAGAATAGTAAATGCTAAACTATCGCAAGAACAAAGCTATGCAGGCATGGAAAAACCTTACAAAGATAATCGCATTAATATGAAATTTGTGTACAATAAAGTTAGAACGTTATAGGTTTTTAAAAGGACACCAATTGTGGGGTTTTTTGGTTGTTTTTTTTTTATTTGGGTGGGGGTTGTTAACAGATCCTTTGTTAAATGTTTGATTTGTGGGGTTTTTTTGTTATTTTTTGGGGGGGGGGGGGTTGGGGTTTTTTTTTTTTTTTTTTTTTTTTTTTTTTTAGCTTAAATCAACTTTAACTCGCATTAATAAATCAAGGGAAGTTTAGTATTTCTTATGTATACCCTTGCATTCAAATTTTACAAATATATATAAGCATTTTACCAATTCCAATCTTACAACAGGGCAACATGTTATCGAATATCTATACTTTGAATAAATACTTTAATTAAGATATGACAAGTTATTTTCATATTGATTATATGAATTAATGAGGTGTTTTGATTTATTTTAGGTATTTATTCGTTCTGAATGTAAAGTAACATCGATCTATAAACAATGGAAATAAACCAAAATTCTTGGTCACAAAACAAATGGTCAGGCAATTTGTTCTACGCATGAGCATGAAAAAAAGTGTATGATAAGATTAATATATCTACTTATATATCAAGTTAATTCGCATAAGGATTTTTATATACATTTGTCGTAAGTAATTTCTACTGCAAAATCTTAGTTAAGATCAGGATCTAACTATCAAGCTCTTACTTACCAGTTATAAGTTTAACATAAGTTGTAACTACATGAAACTTTTGTATAATGAATTAGTGGATTTTGTGACGTCACCACAATGATTTATTCTTTTCTGTTGTGGTTATTTCCTAAATTACCGTTCCCGTCACTGCTTGCAAATAAATTGATATTCATGAATACGGTTATGTTCAAACTACATGCATAAACTATATTAAAATGGCATAATATTCTTTTTCAACCTCCTCCATTGAGATTTAGATAAAAGTATAACGCGATTTTAAGCGATTTAAAAGTACCCGGATGATTGCCTTTAGAAAATAACATTAAAAAGGCATGAAACATATTTTTTATTATCAATCCCTCTTTCAAATCTGATTAAAAAAAGGAATTGGCTCAGAAAATCTCAAACATGTTTGGTTTTCTTATTTAGTACTTATTTTGTAGCATTTATCTCGAAAAATTAACATTACTTAACTGTAAATTATAAAATGGTTATCGACTTATTTAGATTTGATCCACTATTTATATTTGAAATGTCCATGCACAATCAGTTAGACTGCATAGTAAATTTTAAATGCTTCGTTTTGTAGATGGAGTACATACGATTGAAGATTTTATGTTTCCTATTGGTTTCTAGTTTAAAGTGTAAGTAAGAGATAATATACTACAACTTGTTAACATTTAAACACTATATCTATTTAGATTGTTATTATTTCAGTTTACGACTGAATTAACCTCAAGTTATCAGACATGTAAAACATATATAAGGATGTGGAAAATCAAAATCACAGGCCGTTATGTTTCCGTCAATTTAGTTGCTTTGGGACACCATGCAGGCCCAGATTTTACCCTTCGACGATCAACTTAGTTACTTGCAAAATGTAACATCGTCGTTGTTTAAAATAAAATGCTCTTTTAGCAGATGTTTCATACATTGATATAATGGTTTCGTCAATGTTTAAATTTTGTTGAATACCAATTTTCGTTAACTTAGTTGCTTCGATCTAATTTAGTGTTCACAGAAGTGCATTTTTATCAATGATACATTGATTTGAAAACATCGTACGAGTTTTATCGATTATTGAAACTGTGATTTTTTTCCATTTGCGAAAATTGATCCCAATGGATATCAATGAAATAAAAATATCTGTACCTTCAAAACCAGAAAACCAGTTGCAAATATAGACTTATTATAGTGTAAACCACGGTGCAATCCTACGTTCACTACGATTCACTTACATTTCTGCAGTGTCCCGTTTTCACTTTCTATTTAATATACATCTTGACTTAAATCATTACTTTTGTGAATCTTCGTATGCAGATGAATAGGTACATTAGTTACTAAAAAAAAACATATCTAGTTTTGTAATTAAGGATACATCGTATTAAAATCAACCTGAACTTGTGTAATGATATCTGGCCACTTCGTTTTTTTTTTAAAAATATAATTGTATATATTTCAGCTTTCTTCATTGATGCCGTAGGGTATAATGCCCATGTTGTATACTCGGAAGCTTTATATCCGTACAGAACATTGGGCGGTGACGAAAAGTTTTGTAAGTCTGAGTGCGACCAAGACATATATTGCAACGGATATTCCACTGACAGTTCAAAAAATTCGTGTTTTCTCAGTCGGTGTAACAGTTTTATAAAAATCCCAGGGTGTTCGACTTGTTTCTTTTCGAGTAAGAAAGGTCCATTAAGCAGTGTGTTATGTTCACCAGATACTACGACAATAGATTTGACAACCAAAATGACCGTCACAATCTCTCCGGTTACCACAGCAACTGATAAAGTCACACATACCATTAATAACACTTTCTGTACATGTGTTTGCAAATTTGTAAACCAAACTCTACACGAATCAATTGACAATCGAAGAAAGGACTTAATTCTGAACAAAACAAAACTTACGTCTACCGTTAGAAAACTCAGTTCCGCTCAAGATTTTCGGATGTCATCGGAAGTGATCGGCGTTGTTGCTATTATTGTAATTGTAATGATTGGAGTTGTATGCTTTTGTGTTGATGTTGGTTACCTGATGTCATTGGTTTTATCTATCAATTCTATTAAACATCAAATGTAAATGATATCTGTTGTATGTTTTCATGTTAAAACTTTTCTTTGCATGGTATATTTTCCTTTTAAAAGATACATGTATAATGTTTTAACTGCAGTTTCATTTTTCCAAATCCGTGTCAGTGATAAATAAAAATAAAGGCCTGAACATTTCCACTTTTCAGTTATTCATTTTTTTTATATCTGAATATATATTTTTATATGAAGTGTGCTTATAGTATGTTGTCTTTCGATGAGTTTCATTAAGAAAAAAATACTTAAGAGCCATATGGTCAGTTTTACCACTATACCTTTGTGAACCCATTTTGTACCTATAGGAAATTTAACATCTGCTGACATATTGCACATAAGCAAATACATGTACTTGTATTCAATGTTGTAATTTCTTTTAAACATGTTAGTAAATACACTACCTCAAAACTAAACTTAAACATAAATAATGAAGTGTTTATTGATTAGCTTAGTACTTTTGACAAAGATGAAACTCGTTTTCATACTAATACTTCATGCTTGTTTACTTCATCCTAAGTCTGCAAATGTACAAATATATTTATATCATCGCTAGAAGATATTATTGCTTTGTTTTTAAATATTATTTTAACATGGACTAACTAACAAAATGCAATATAGTTAAGCTGAAAGACATAAAAATAACATTAAAAAACGTCGTTGTAACTCAACGTCAGACTGGGGCGTGTGATTTCTTATCCTTTTTTTTTTGGACATAATGGTAACATATTTTGTTTTATCGATGTTAAGGTATATGCAATCTTCATTAATTTTTGTATCATCTGGCTGAATATTTGTAAAATAAAATAAAGACAACTGCATTAGAATTCTTTGTTCCAATAGTTCCTAAACATGCTTATCCTTTACTTTTGCAGTTTTACAAGTGTCTGTTAATTTCAAACTTTCCAATCAATCGCCTTTCTGCGTATTCCTCTTTATCATTCACTTAATATGCAAATCATTGTCAACAATGAGGACAGAAATAAATATAAACATACCCTGGCAGCTTGTACAAAAAGGTTAACAAATATAACATTTGTTCAAGAACGTGAAAAAAAAGCATTCGAATGAAAGTACATTTTTCGTTTGACAAAATGTAATCAATAAACTTCATACAACATACTACCATGGTTTTATAAATCAATCTTTTCGGAGATAAAAACTAATTTTAATATGTTATATTGTTTTCTTTAAAAATTATATGTGTTTATTAATAACTTAAAATTTCCGAAAAAGGAAACTGAGGTATAATTTATACGAATTTCTTTTACGGTTTAAGATTCCTGCATTACAATTTTCAATTAACAATAGAAATACAATTTAGCGTTTCAAGCACGTTATGTACAAAACGTGTTTCATTCATGCAAAATTTTTAGATATATAAGTAACTTAATTTCGGTTATGCGAACTAAAAATGTTACAGAGCTGTCTAAATTGATTACAATGATCCCATTATATGCAAATGGTGCAACATTGTTTCTCTTCTTAGATATTTTATGAATGACAGTCGTTTAGCCTTTAAGTCATTAGACACGTTTAAAACTTATATAACGCTGATTTTGAATTCCATGCTACTGTGGTTTCAACAATATTAATCCAATACCAAATTTCATAAATTTAGTTATTGTAGATTCCTAATTAAGCGCCATGATTTGATATACGCGTAAATTTGCAAGAAGTACATCTTGCGAATTTTAAAATATCGGTTTTATTTTTCTGACAGATGTAAACTAAATTAAACTAGTATAACAATTCGGCTTTTGCGATATTATATTCTCGCGATTCGATGCAACACAGTTGAATCGCAGAATTAGGTACTCGTGTAAAAAAAGGAATATACAGTATTGAGATGATCTAAAATTTAATTTTTGAAAAGAAAATAATGTACTGTAACAATTGTTGTTCACGAAAATTTTTGAAAAAAGGATGCTCACGATAATTGGTAAAACAACAATTATAGATTAGTATTGTTTAGAATGTTATTCTAAGGTGCTGACATTTTGTCTGTTTTATCATTTTTCTTTAGAAAATGCTTTAACGATATTTATCTATCAAGACAAACTCGAACTAAAGCATGTGTATTACGTTGTTTGTTAAAACGGTTCATTTTGTTTTATGTGCTGTTTAATAAAGAATTATTTATGACTTGAGGTGAAGGCTCACGTAAGATATTTTGATCACGTATGTCCGTCGTACCTTTGTTTGTAAAACTCACTTTAGTCCAGAGTCTTTCTGTCCGTCTCTGTGTAAACATTACATTTTCGACTTTTGCGAGAACCGCTGTTTTCAAGTCCAGCTTGGCACGAAGTGTCCATTTAAAAGCGAAATCATGTAATTTGTTGTAAATTTTTATTTTTTTAAACTAGTTCTCAAACACCATTTAGCCTGAAAAGTTGTAACTTTGTTGAAACTTCTTAGGCAGTGTAGAGTAGATTAAAGGGATGTGGTCACGGTTTTTGTCAAATGTATTCTTTTTTTTCTAAATTACGACATTTACCCCGATAATGACATTCTTACCAATATGACATTGGGCGCACGGCGGGTGTGACCGGTCGGCAGAGGATGCTTACTCCTCCATGGCACCTGATCCTACTTCTGTCTTTTTGGAGGTCCGTGTTGCTCTGCTTTGAATTTGTATTTCGTTTTCTGGATTTTTGAGATGGTTGACGGTTTGCTATTGTCATTTTTTCATTCTTCTGTTTTTATTGTTTACTGTGCTTAAGTAAAAAAAATTTCTAATAGCCAACCCAAACTTGAGTGCCAGTGGTTGAGTTAAAAGCAAGATACAGAGCTACAATTCTTTGTTATGTAAACAAAGCGCATGTCATGTTTTTGTTTACATTTTGAATGTAGTCAAGAACATTCCAGATTAAGACCTAGAATGAATATAGCAAACGCTAAAAACTATGTATTTTTGTTCAAAACGAATTATCAGATAGACGAATCAACATAAAAAAGATCGTTTACCGATATCTTGAAAAAATGTAAACAAAAACATTGCACGAGCCTTGTTTACATAACAACAAAATTGTGAGCTCTGTATTTTGCTTATAACTCTGCGACTGACACTCAATTTTTCACGCAATAAAAACTCGACTTTAACAGTCATCATGCCCATTTAAAGGTTGTTTTAGTAATGATCCAGGAGTTAAGTTTGGGTCACAATTGGGGTCGAATTTTTACATAAATGTATATGGAGAAAAATCTTTTTAAATTTTCTTTTTAAAAGCAATATGTCACGAAAACCTGAAATTTGTCTGAAAGCATCAACATATTGTATAGATGGTTTGTCATAATTATGATCTTCAGGGCAGGCTGGGCCACATTCAGGTAAACGGGGTATTACGACAAGAGTTTATTTCAAATTCTTCTCAAACACCCAAATAGTATACAGTGAATCAGTTTAATTCGTGAGGGACAACCTTCGTGGATTGTGGGTTTTTGGAGGGGTTTTTTTTTGTTTATTTGTTGGGATATAATTGTTTAGGATGTAAAATTGTAGCGGAGGGCTATCCACAAATACCACGAAAATTTAGCCACTTTGAATTCTAATAATTCCGGCAGTATTATATAGAATTACTTACATTCAAGTATTTTAAAATATTGTTGATTCAGTTGTTAGTCCGTGGCCTCTAGAAAATCCTTAGTCCTCACAACAGTTTTTTAGCACTCAAACTGCTTTTATCATTTGATTAGAATAAGGAGACTACAGCAAGAGTGTTCCATAGCTTATGTATCAGATAAACATTTTCTTAAAAAGATCTTGTTTAATTTGTGTGGGCGTGATTTTTTTTCATATAGTCATTGATTTAATGCGATTTTATAACTTTCTAAAGGATTTTTTCTCAACTTAAATGACAATCAAGTCAGCCAACATTTGTGTAAGTTTATGTGTTTTCAATAACAAACAACGCCTTGATAGTACGGATTGTTTTGTAAGAAGCTTATATTTTCCTATGTACTGCGTTATTGATTACTTGAAGTTTACCGATTATTAAAACATTTTTATTTTATAAGATTTAATGTATTCGTACACGGGAAGAAGCTCCTCCGTTCATTTAAGGTGTTATGGGACACCTCTATATTGTGACGTATTGTTTATAGAATAAACAATAAAAACAAATGTAATGTTTTAGATATTTTCTTACCAAATGTTGTTACCTTACAGCCTAGCGCAATGGGTTAGAGAGTTCACAACGAACCTGTAGATCATGAGTTCGAATCCCGCTGGGGATTTTAAAAATGTTTCCTTTCCAAAGATTTTTAAAACCTTTTTTTTTGGTCAAATATTGTAAAATTTTAAAATTTTGAACCGGTTAGAGTAGTTTGATTATTATTTACTTTTATCTACATTAATATCGACAGATGTCCCATATCATCTAAACTAAAATATGACTGAAAGGTTACTGAATGACATGCATGTGGCTATGACATCATGTCACCATTCCAGACGTATCACTTAACATTCAGTTGACTTAATGGCAAACTTTTATCGTGTGTAACTTGTCTTATTTGATAACAATAATAGACAGTGCTATGTTTTACTTCTAAGAAAGATTTAAAATTTTATTTAGTTAAAAAAAGGGGGAAATTCAAAGTCGGTTCTATTGGTAACAATTGTTACACAATTGTCATCTTGTATAGATAAAAATCAATGTATAACCAATGGTATGTATTAGATGTGACTTCCATACATTTTGACTTCTCTATGCATGACATGTGATAATAAGGAACAGGGTTGAAATTCAATAGTCCAAAGGAAAATGACAAAACAGGAGCAGAGCGAACACGGACCTCTTAAAAAAATAGAGGTAGGACCAGGTGGAGGAGTGAGCATCCTCTGCTGACCGGTCACACCAGCCGTGTGCTCTTTGTCGTAATTGAGGAAAACGAAAACGTCCGTACACAATATTAGGTAATAAATTATGGTAAACGTATATAAGCTGTTTATATCATAGATTTTTCTAACAACAACATTTAGAAAATACACAAACCATGAAAATTACAGACAAGGACCCGCATGTTAAGACATACTTGAATAACTTCCATTACAAAGTCAAGTGCTACGCTTCATCATCGTAACTTTTCTTAATTCGATCGCGATACATATTAACTTGACATTTTTATACAATGATTTATTTTTCGAGAAATAATATTTATTATATAATTCAATAAGGCGCATATTTGGGTCTAGCAAATGGCAGAAAATTCTTGATTACCGATATACAGGTATTTACTACGTTTGCACAATGCATGCCATTGCAAATTAAAACGATCAATCAATTTTTACTTTTATTTTAGGTAAAGCATCGACAATGCAAACACAATGATGTGGATTTTCGTCGTATAATTATCTGATTTAGAATACTTCTATTTAGGGTCTTATCTCAAGTGTATTGTATGTTTGCTGTATTTTATTCAAAGGGGCTTTTAATTTTATGCTTACTAATATTTAAACCAGACGAATTTAATTATATTGAATGAATGCTTATTTGATTTTGAGTGTAATAAGATAAAGCAAAATTGATTTTTCTATTCATACAAATAGGTTTCTTGCATCACGTCTTTTAATTAATTGAATACTTTTACATAATGCGTTTATATTACCATGTATTTCTAGATGTCTGCCTCCTGAGAGCGTGTCTGGCGTTGAGGTAGGGTTGATTTTGATTTTTTTTTAGAATATGCAAACAAGTTTAATTTCATTTTGTACATTATTATAACTTTTTTATGAAATTCATTTGAGTTCGCCCAACCCGTTGTTATTTTTTTAAAGATAAAAGTGCCTGATTTTAATTTGTTGTTGTAAATATATATAAAGAATCTTGTCAAAACTTTATACGTGCTAAGTTTTAGGGGTTTTTTTAAGAGTTTGAAAAAAATATTGTTATTTATCATACCATTTGGTTTTTTATATATCACAAGTAATGAGATATATAGTGAACTGAATGGTTATTCACAAATAATAATCTACTTTGAAATATCTAGGAAACAAATCTAATATGCTTGTTTTTGTTTTTTCTTCATTCTTTTTCTATACAGTCAGCTAATGTATATTATTTACAACATTCACCATAGCATAGCATAGCATAGCATAGCATAGCATAGCATTTAAATCTCATGCATAAGCATTGAAATCTCATACAACAGCATTGGAATCTCATGGCATATTGTATAAAATTCTCTTTCGTCATTACATGTTACTGCATTCCATATCATAGCATACAACATCATTTTCAATCTGTTTTTAATGATTTTACTCTAAAGAATAAGTGTTAACATTGCAGATATTAGTCGTAAACTTCAGGGTATTTTTTAATAATTTTACATCGGAATGTTTGGAACTCTTCTGTATGCGAATGCGTTTTTGTTTAAATCTCATAGGGAAGCATACAATTCCATACCATATCAATAATCCTTTCATTTTAATTTCTTATAGCACACAAATCTCAAAGCTTTGCATTAAAATTTCATTGAATATTATTAAAATCGCGTAACATAGCATAGCATAAAATAGAAAAAGATAAACATGAAATGACTAGTATAAATAGTACATGTAGTTCGGATTGTGAAGCATTCAAACAACAAATCATACAGCAAATCGGTTTCCACGTCAGTAGTGCTTATCTCAATTTTTGGTTTTTTTTTAATTTTCAGATGTTTACGTGTTCAAGGTTCCTTGTTTTGGTTTTTACCTTCAATGGTAAGCTAACTTCATCTCTATATAACGTATATCTATAAAATCTTTAAAAATATCCTTCGTCAGAGAAAAAGCAAGCTTACAAATGAATTTTATTTCTTAATATGACATTGCCATATTTATACGTATAAGTAATTGACGTTTTTCAAGATTTTTGAAGTAATGTTTTTTTATAATATGTTTTGGTTATAAACATGTCTCAGTAGACCACTATAATTCTAATGTAGATGTACAATAAAAAGTACACATATATACATAGATATGTCGCTAAGTATTACCACTCTTATTTCAGTCATTGATTCTGCTGCAGCAAAGTATATACGTTTTGGGGAGTACAAAGCAGTATATGACCCTTACATCAGTTTGACCCTAAGCAACAAAGAGTGCAAAGGGATATGTGATTTACATTCATTATGCAATGCATATTCTATCGACACCTCTCACGACGGTTGTTTTCTGAGTAGATGCAACATCTTCATTGATGTACCTTCCTGCTCGACGTGCCTTTTCGCAAGCAAAGACATCCCGTTAAGCGTCGTGTTATGTCCTATGACCTCTACTATGTCTCAGCATTCATCTATGACACAAAGTACCACTACATCACTGTCTGCCACAACAACAGACCCGACCACTATGTCAGAAACTACCGCTATAACACAATATACAACGTCGAAAGAGTCTACACGTCTGACGCAATCTACAAGCGCAGCATCGTCTTTGATATCCAAGACAACCAATAACACAACAGATGGTATCGCTAAGACAACAAATTACACAACAGATGTTATCGCTAAGACAACAAATTACACAACAGAATTAAACATGAAAGATACCGCAGTTGGTAACACAACTTGTGTCTGCATTTGCAGATATGTAAACCAAACTCTGGCCGAATCAATTGAAAGAAGAAAAAAAGAATTGGTTTTAAACAAAACTAAACTTTCGCGTGCCATAAGGAAACTCACTTCTGTCTCGGATTTCCGTAAATCAGTGGAAATAATTGGAACCGTGGCTATCGTAGTTCTGGTTCTGTTTGGGTTTTTTCTCCTCTGTACTGATATCTGCTCCATCATGTCATTTGTTTTGTCCAAAAATGTGTAATATATCTCATCAATAAAATATTCATAGTTATTTCTTTGACCTTTGTATCCCATGTTGTATTTCTTCCTTACATTTATACCAAAGACAATAGTTAAAACTTTATGCTCGAAAAATGTTTTGATTTATGTTTGCATTGTGTCGTTTTTTGTAAACTTCCTTTTGAAGATATCATACTCAAATTTTCATTTATTTTTTTTTTTGGTGGGGAGGGGGGGGGGTAATACGACAATCTGCTAAGTGCTGCTATTTGACGTGTGATCAATATCTTATTCATTTAGGTAATCTCTACAACACATTGACATAAAAACAAATATCAATTTAAACGGAACTTGAAAGACACAGGTTGTCTAATACAATAATTTTACAAATCACTACCAAATATTATCAGACGCTTCAAATGCATGCAAATATATCTAACTTTTGATGAATAAAGAATCCAGGTTATGTAAACATGTCAATTAAACGCAATCGAGATTTAGTTTAATGAAGGGTTTCTGAAACTGAAAATACCTAATGAACCAATTTGATGATAATGGAAGAGATTCATTGATTATATTTATCCCAGCGCCTATAATGTTTCACAAATTCATTACGTGTTAATGAATATTAAGTTAAAAATTATTCTAATTCTGCTTATACCTCTTAACCATGACTTAATATATAAAAAGACAGTGAAGCTCTCCAGTGATATTATTATACTTTCATGTTAAATACTGAAATCTGATTGGTTAAGACGCAGTTGACAATCCGTTCTCTTTCCCTCGGCGTTAGCAACACGCTTGGCAACGGGCCGACAAAACGAATTGTTACATGCGCGTAAATTATGCGCGTACGGTTCGCCGTAAAATTCACGTCTTTTCTATATATAAAAGCAGTAAAATTTGCTATAAAATTAAGACATTCAGTATAATAAAATAAATAGTGCCTGTTTGGGAGGGTAACCGTTGAAATTGACACCCCTTGAAAACCATTGTCAACCTCCGCTTCGCGTCGGTTGAGAATGGTTTTCTCGGGGTGTCAATTTCAACGGTTACCCTCCCAAACAGGCACTATTTATATATTATATATAAATTGTGTCATCTGGTGTAGGGGATAAAATGTTAATATTTAAATATTCTAAACAAGGGCTAAATTCTATGTATTTTTAAGTATGCTGACGTAAAATGAAATGAAATTTAAGAGTAGAGAGAAAGAACTCTGCCATTCCATTTTTGTTTTCATTTAAATGCCTTTAGGGAAGAATGTCTGTCTAACTCCCTGGAGGTGGGACTTGGGTGGCGTTTGGGTAAGACATGTTCAGTATAATGTTAAGTTCATTTATTAATTAAGGAAAATTTTTGAAATAGCATAACGCTCCTTCAAATATATACCATTTATAAAAACTTAAATAAAAACAGACAGTGGACTAATTGTAATTAGAAAATTACTTCCTGTAATTTTTCTATACTCAGTCGTGAACTTTTAGACCTAGTTTTAATCCTACTTCCCTAAACTTTATATGTACCGAGATCAATTAAACACCTATGATCAATCAAAGTATATATAAAAGTTTGCATCCTGATTGATAGTATATAAATAGTGCCTGTTTGGGAGGGTACCAGTTGAAATTTACACCCCGAGAAAACCATTGTCAACCGACGCGAAGCGGAGGTTGACAATGGTTTTCGAGGGGTGTCAATTTCAACTAGTACCCTCCCAAACAGGCACTATTTATTTTATTATACTGAATGTCTTAATTTTATAGCAAATTTTACTGCTTGTACATAAAAAATACGAGAGTTCTACAACGAACCGTACGCGCATAATTTACGCGCATGTAACAATTCGTTCTATCGGCCCGTTGCCACGTATGTTGCTAACGCTGAGGGTATGAGAACGGATTGTCAACTGCGTCTAAACCAATCAGATTTCAGTATTTAACATGAAAGTATAATAATATCTTTTATTTATCGCGTAATTCTTTTATGCATAGTGTCGCGCACCTAGGTAGACTCGGGTGTTGCTAAAACGCGGAACGGAAAACGGAACGGAATGGAAAGCGGAAAATATGATTTCAAATTTTTCGATTGGACAAAATCGATATACTTTGTATCATTTGTTCATATTTAACGAATAATTATTATCATATTGATGTTTTATTGATATTCGTCTTATGTATGTTTATCAACTATATATAGTTACATTTGCAAAAATGCTTCCTTATATGAACCTATAGAATAGCGAAAACGTTCAATTTTGTGTGAACGTTTCCGTGACATCACAATGTTAACCACACGCGCTTATCGCTTGTCGTTTGGATTATTGTAAACATAAAATCTCGGTAATTTTAACAGTTCTGAACGATTTGTCTCTCTCAAACGTAAATATAAGTAATAAACAGCAATGTTAAAAAGTTCACCGGGATATGAATTTGGTTGGTACGTTATCAAATCTACTGAGATTCACAGACTTCGGGCTTCACAGGATTTGATCACGTGACCAACCAACTTCATATCCCAGTGAACTTTTTAAATTGCTGCTTATTTCTTAAATATAGCATTGCATTCAATTTGGTTTAGTTAAGTACAGAACGGAAAATGAAATTTGCACACATCGTGATGAAATGTTAAAAGAAAATTAGCCATAACTTTTCAAAAAATTATTTTTCTTCTATTGTATTGCTGGCCTAACAGTGCAGCGCAGTTGGTTAAAGCGTTTGGTAGTGTTAGTTATAACTTTGAAACTGGCTGGGAATTTTACACTTATTTTAAATATTTCGAATATGATGTACTCTTATTCACATTGAACTTTCAGTGTTCCATACTATCTTAAATAATAAAAGCGATAAAAACTGTGTTCGAATAAATGATATTTAAAATAGCAGGATATTAGTAAGCAAACGGATGATGCATCAAAACCTCGTAAAGATGGACGTTGTTCATCGATCAGTCGTATTTTTGATCTCATTAATGCTATATCATTTTTATTATTTAAGATAGTATTGAACACTGCAAGGTTTTTTTTTACGTTTGCCTAAGCGGTTGTTCATTCATACAACTTGTACTTATAATTCGAAAAGAGAGCAGTAGACGGGACTAATGGTCAATGCATGTACTGTTAATTCTAACGAAATCATCCATTTTCTGAAAACATGTAAATGAAATCATATTGATAATCTTTTTTTAAATATCTAAAATTACAAAGTATATTTTTCTTCAAGTTTCTTGCATGATACACACATTTATCAAATAAATAACATTACATAAAAATTTCCGTTTTCCGTTCCGCTTTCCGTTCCGTTTTCCGTTCCGCGTTTTAGCAACACCCGGTAGACTCTGGCCACTACAGGTACATAACACCTGTTTAGATTAGGCCCCGCCTACGTTTCCAGTAACCATGCGGTCATGAAAAAGGCCTTTTAGGTTTCTTACCAAAATTATAGATTCCAGTCCAGGACAAGCAAGTTGCTGCAAGGATTCAGTTTCTTGTTGTTTTTTTTTTTATTTTTGAGGGGGGAGGGGGGGTAATTACTTTATTTGTTCTAACTTGAACTAAGGTTTAAACTCCAGTATGTAGATTAATTAATACAAATATTAGATAGTGTATGAATGGGTTATGGTACTAGGTGACCGTTTAGGGCCTCTTGTTTGTTTTTTTTAGAATAGTCTTGGATTAAATTTACCTCTCATTTTTTTTCATTTCAATCTTTTTTATGCAATGAAAAAAAAAACATTATACTGTAGGAATGCAAATTTAGATATATTACCAAAAAAGCCAACAGGTCCCCCAATAGATTATGCAATGATAGATTTTCAGTTCATAAGCTGAATGTGATTTATAATCTAGTTAGAGCGCGAAGTCAATCTACTTAATCTACGGATAATAGTGTCTTATCCTTAAATGGGCATGGTCACGATTCTGGTCAAAAATTATTTTTCCGATTTTAATGTTTACAATGCTTCAGTACGGCATTTTTAATAGACAACCAAAATTTGAGTGTCATTCGTTCAGTTATAAACGAGTTACAGAGCTTACAATTCTTCGCTATGTAAACAAAGCTTCCGTTTACATTTTGAATGTTGAATTAAAAATTCCATTTTTAGACCTAAAATGAATGTGTGAAACGTAAGGAACTGTTTCTTGATGCTTAAAATGAATAAGATGATATACAAATCAGCTTTAAAAAGATTTGTTACTGGTATATTGAACCTATGTAAACAAAAACAGGGCACGAGCCTTGTTTACATGACAAAGAATTGTGAGCCCTGTACCTTGCTTATAACTCTACGACTGACTTTCAAATTTTATTTGATCATTTGAAATGCTTTTCTAAATCATTGTAAATAATAAAAACAGAAAAATAGAATTTGACCGAAATCGTGACCATGCCCCTTTAAAATTGCTAAATGCGTTTAAATTGTAATGAGATTGGTGTATCAAATAAGCAATCAATTTCTGAGGGAATATATTCAGAATTATTATTTTTTTCGTTTGATAAAATAACAATTAAAGTAAACAATATACTGAACAAAAAATCCCTGCATTTCAATGAGTCTAAACATACAATCAAATAAAGTAAATTAGAATGCAGAAAAAAGTTCATAAGGTCTTGAAATTTAGCTCTTTTTTTCCTATATTCGAAATGTCTGTACACGTTTTGGTGTACGTCATTTTTTTTAATCAAGAAGTAAAATGTCTACAAATAGTTATAGATTTCCAGACAATGGATTCAATGGATATATTGAAGTTAAGAAACGTAACCTTGTAAATAAAACTTTGGAATAAAATAAAATGTAAACATTGAGTTCTACCTCCCAAATTAGGGCCGTCTTTTAATTAGATCTTTTAATTACTTAGGACCGTTCTTGGTTTCATTGAACGATGGTTGAAATCATCAATATGTGTCCAAACATATTCTTTAAAATTCTTTAATTGGTTGTATGTACATGTTGAATATTTTAGAAACAGTAGTGCTGCACATGCGCAGGTTTGATGGTCCAATGTACTCTAAACAGTTGACCAATGTACTCTAAAATAGCTAATTGTAAATGAAAATTCTAACCTTAATCTGTGAAATTCAATTTCTTTTATGGTAAGTAAAATTGTATGATTTAATTTTTTAATTCGAAGTAGATTTTTAAAAAATCAAAATATGTGTTCTATTTTTTTTCTTCCATTCTGACCAACGTTAACAAAAAATATTTGATTTTAAACACCACATTAATTAAAATTCTACACAAGCATAGTTTTGGCAAAAACCAAAGATTGACTTATAGTTTATATATATTTATAGTCATTCATATTTTAAGCAGAATTTGTAAGTAAGGTTAAAAGTAAAAGTATTAGTCATTAAAAGTTTCATTTCTATAAATCATGCTTATTTATTTCAGTAAATTGTATCAATATTAATAAGTAAAATATTATAAAATCAAGTCAATGAAATGAATTCATGATTTTTATTTTATCATTCTAACATAATAATCAATTACCACTTTGGTAAATCAATGATTATTATCAGAATCATAGGAAATGAAGCCGATAGTTCTGCATTCTTTTTAGCTAACCGGTGTTAGAAACTTTTAAATGTTAAATATGTAAAAATAAACGTAGTAATCAAGTAAACTAGTTCTCTCTCTCTCTCTCTCTCTCTCTCTCTCTCTCTCTCTCTCTCTCTCTCTCTCTCATTATGCTTGTTTTAGTTTTCTATTGCTCAAAAAATACATTACATGAATATTCCTATTATTACATTTTCTTTGAAACGAGCAGAACTGCAGAACTAGTAACGTAACGAAACGTTGCGTAAAAGACGTGACAGTTTGCCTGAACGATTTTTTATATGATTGATAATTTGAAAATAAAAGATTCATGCAGAAGATATTACCTTAATCTATACAATCTTTGTTTTGTGTCTTTTTTTTTTGTTTCTCAAAGAAATGTATCACATGAAACCCGCGTTGTCTCAATAAGAATTTTTAAAAAGACATTTTAATTTAGTACATGAGTAGTAATTTTTTTTTTATAAATAAATAATTGGATGTGTATTTACAGATGTATGTATGGGTACCTGTCATATTCTTGTTTATCAGTTGGAACAGTAAGTTTATTCTCTCTTTGTCCCAAACACTTATTTTTTCTTAAAAGTTCAACTATAAAAAAGGATGACAATCTCTAATCATTTAACGATTGCCCAATTGAGATACATGAAAAGTTAATGTCATTAAGACTAAACATGAATACTTTCTAATAAAATTAATCAAATACAAATGAAACTGTAATTTTGGGGATAGAATTATGAGAAGATTATGAAAATTATACAACCAAAAGTTGGGCTCATATTAAAGAAAATTTCATCAGAAACTTGGCAATATTTCTTTATATCATATCTTTTTTTATGATTTACTAGAATTTAAAGTTTGACCATTATTTCAGCAGTTATCCCTGTAGAGGGCCCTGGCGGAAAAACTCAGGAAAAAATTGATCAATATAATCTGCACAGTACTTTACAACAACCTACCAATATGCTAGAGTCTACACCTGGTTCAGAGCCGACCACTTTTAAAGGGAGTACCACTAAAACAGGGTATAAAAGTGTGATAGAGCCTACCACCATCACAGAGTTAAAAACAAAAACCACGCTAGAAACTACCACTACTTTACAACCTACCAATATGCAAGAGCCCACTCCTTCAACAGAGTCCACGTCTGTAACAAAGTCTACGAATATTCCAGAGACTAGCACTAAAACAGACACTAACACTTTGACAAAGTCTACTACAAAAGCAGAGCTTACTACAATGGTTCAATCTACCACTATGGCCGATTCTTCAACCACTAAGCTACAGCCTACCACTATGACAGAGGCTTCAACTATACAAGAGACTACTAATATGATGGATAATACTGAGAGTGAGTCTACCACTATGCCAGAATCTAACACAATGGAGTCTACCATTATGTCAGATACAACCACTATATCAGATACAACCACTATGTCAGACACAACCACTATGTCAGAGATTAACACTGTGACAGATCCTACCACTTTAACAGAACTTAATACTATGACACAGTCTAACACTATGTCAGAATCTAACACAATGGGGTCTACCATTATGTCAGATACAACCACTATGTCAGAGATAACTTCTGTGACAGATCTTACCACTTTAACAGAACTTCATACTATGACACAGTCTACCACTTTTTCAGACCCCATTTCTATGCCACCGTCAACCAATATAACAAAGCCTGTAACGATAGAAAAGTTTACTACCAAAGCACAATATACCACTATGCCAGAGACTACCATTATGTCAAAGTCTACCACGGTGCAAAACTCGGTGATAACCATTACTAATAATGACATGTACGATATCGCAGTTGGTAACACATCTTGTGTCTGTTTTTGCAAATATGTTAACCAAACTCTAGACGAGTCATTACAAAGGAGAAGAAAAGAATTGGTTTTAAACAAAACTAAACTTTCGTCTGCCATTAGGAAGCTCACTTCTGCATCGGATAACAGAATGTCAGCAGCAGTAGTTGGAACTGTGGGTATCGTGGTGCTGGTGTTATCTGGATTATTCATTTTCTGTACAGATCTTTGTTCTCTTTGTCTGTCCAAAAATGCATAAATGTATTGCATCAATACAATCCCAGCTATTTATTTTATATATAAATACTGTATACAGGGAAATATTCGCCCCCTTTTTATTTTCGCCCCTTTCGCCCTAGAGCTCGTTGTCAGTGAGCAAATTTTAGACTTGGCGAATTTCAATGTCTCAAACTATATCTCTTTAAACGCAACTGTGTCTGGGCGAATTCAAAACGGGGCGAAACTGTTTGCAAGCGTAAGAGGACCAAAAATTATACGAGGCGAAAATAACCCTGTATACAGTTTTCAATTCTGTTTTTCTATCCAACATTTCAAAACATGCTTAGATTTGACTCTTTTTTACGTCTTATTAATAACTCATAAAAAATGTATTCTGTATTTTAGTACTAATTTTTGATAAAACATACTGATGTTGACATTCTAAAGATGTTAAAGCTTTACAAGTTATTCATATGTGCATTTTAAATTTTCTTCTTTTTAATTTGTCGTTGAAAAAAAGCAATCGAGTATCGTCTCAAGAAGGAAGATAATACATTTTAGAATTCAAACATAGTATTCAGTAATGCAATAAGCACACTTTTTGAAAATAGTTTCATTAATGGTATTGACCTCATTTTCCAATTTTGATAAAAATCCTCAAAAATTCTAACTTATCATACATTTGATAGTTCAAATAATTGTTTCCACGGTAATCTTCAGTTTAGAGCATTGAAAAGACTTGTTTCGTCGACTTTCATTTTAATTTCATATTGACGCTAATTTCATCTTAAGAATTGACTGTAACATTGTTTACATGAAACCAATAATGCATTGAAACTCAAAAATTTTCATTACCAAGATTATTCATTTGTATCAAGCAAAAAAAATATTTTCAATATGAGATAAAGGGCAAGGAAATAATTTCTTGGCATTATATATTCTTTTGTTTGAGTAGAACTTTTTTACATGTTTTATTGCACATAATTTTTTTTAAAGAGAGTTAAAGAAAATCATTTTATCAATATTTTTTTGCATCGGATATTATTAGTTGAGGCAGCTGGAACCTAAATTTATGATAGTATCATTATTTTTACCAAGATTTGTTTGATAAGAGGTGTTTATCTGAAAGTGTGATTATATACATGTGCTTCATTTCATTTTATCTAAAGTAAGTATATAATGTTAACAACCAATAGCAAATTTTATGAAATGAATTTAAATCTTAGTAAATAAGGCATGAGGAAAAAGTCCGATAATGTATAAATTGATTTTTGCCCCTCAAATTAAGATTGTTTCTCCAATTACGATTTAAATTTTTTAAACAATTAAAGACTGTTTAAGATTTCGTTAAAAGACGGTTAAAAAATCAATTTGTATGCAAACATTTCTACAAAACTTCTTTTATTAGTCGTATGAACATTTTAGAAACATTTTTTTCATATATGCATGTTTGACCAATGCCATTATAAAGTCAAGGCATCTTATATCGTTTACAAACTATAATTTTCAGACTTAAGCCTCAAACTGTAAATCTTCAAATTACTTTGAGGTAAGCCAATTTAAATGGTAATTTACTTTCTTATTAAGGATGTCAAGGTTTTGAAGTTTGATTGTAGGAAAGATGTACTTTATCCTTACCAAAGTATGAAATGAATTTATTAATTGTTATCAGACCTATTTAATATTTATTTAGAATCTTTATTGATAAAGGCAAAGCTTAAAAACGCTTAAAATTTAATTCTTTCGAGCATTAAAGCATTTGGGGTTTAATGATGTTAATATACTGTAAACAAACTTTTATTCGCGGCGACTTTATTTCGCGATTTACCAGAGATGAACTAGTTCGCGGCAACTTATTTTCTCGTTCATACCTTATCAACATCTGTTTTGTTTTCACTATCATACAACAATACATGTAATTGGTTCTCTGTGAGAAATATTTGCGACGATGAGACTCTCGCAAACCTCGCGAATTTTTCTCTCACGCGAATAAAAAACTGGTTTACAGTATGTAAAAGCAGTTGAGAAAATTGTATCAGTCATGCAATGTAAGTTTTATTGATATCAGTCAAATGTTTTAGAATTTAATTAATTAAGGGTCCTCCACCTACCTGGGAAAAGTTCTGCATATCAGCCCATTAATGTATGGATATTGGGCTGTGTTCGACTTGAAAATGACCAAACAAAATTTCAATTTTGGGCGGATAATCAACTTTTTAAATCTTACCACTGTTAATGAAAATAAAAGTTTTTGCAGAATTCTAAATCGTGACCTGCGGGTTGGTAGACCGAAGTAACACCCATTGCGCCACAAAGAGAGTGAACAGATTTAGGCGATATAAACTGTTTCACAGTGCGTTGAAATAGCCATGTTGTGACGTACTGTCATAAAAAGTAGAAGTCACGGGGTGTCGAGGATCCTTAATCAGATAAATAACAATCTCGCATACAAGAATGTGGTTAATTACAATTTAAAAATATATAATATTATGTGAAAAATGATACAAATACACAAAATAAGAATAGTTTCATTTAGAATACAGACAAATGCGTCCTGGGTTGTTTTTTTTTCTTTTTTGGGGGGGGGGGGAGGGGGGGTGCATGTGTTTTCCTTTTGAATGAAAAGCATGCTAATATAAACAGTTAACAACATCTTGTGAAAATCTTAAAAATCTGTTTCGGAATCCCCAATATTTGTATGAAAAGCATGCAATTTCTAATTTGCATAATTTAAAACTCTTCAAAATAGATAGCAGATTGTTATATTGTTTTACAAGTTAAGTTTAATGCGGGTTTATTTATTTATTTTTACGAAAAACTATGTATCTATTTAAAATATAGCTATCATTTGTATCTTTATAGATGTTTAAGACGTTAGCTCTCACAGTTTTATTCATCAGCTTGAATGGTAAGCTCATTTCTTTCTTTATTTCTGAAACACGTCTTTCTAACCTAAAAAATGTTACTATTTATAGTACTATGTTCTAGTATACATTAAAGATGACATACTGTAAATGTATTACATTTGGCCGTGTATTCTATTTAGCGTTTTTGGCGGAAAACGGCGTCCGCTAAATCAAGTACATCGCTAAATGTGAAATATATTAGTAGATAAATATGTACGTTCTTAAATGCGCCAAATCAAATCCACGGTAACTTGTTGAAAAGTCATATTCCGCCAAATATCGTACACGCTAAATATTGTACGTTAACAGTACTACACGTGGTACTCTACGGAGTATTTGATGGTTATATTAAATACAAATGAATGATTACTTGGTGATTTCATCCATAATCTCTATCAAACATGTCGACAAAACACAGAATGAAACTCTGCCATGCTTTCAGTCAACTAAATGTCAACTGAAAGATCTGGAAAGTTAAATAAGTGACTGAGCTTTGGCATCCAGTCACATTTTGTAACGTTTTAGTCATATATCAGTTGACTGAATGGCAGAGTGCTATCCTGACAAAGTTTTATTCAATTAAGAGGAATGCATTTCGAATTTTATCTAGCAAGTACATCACAAATGTAAGAACATCGTAAGTTGTTTAGAACTTGTGTTCGAACCATTTGTAAACGTTTATGCAATAAAATATGTTCAAACCAACAAATGTTTGATTGCATCATATATTAAAAGCATCGTTCTTTATCGCTGTAGAGTGTCGATTTAAAAGACCTGGAGGAAGACAACGTCAACAAAATCTAGACACCACCGCTAGATCAGAACCTACCACTATGCTAGAAACCACCGCTAGATCAGAACCTACCACTTCACAAGACAGCGCCGCTAGATCAGAACCAACCACTATACAAGACACCACCGCTAGATCAGATCCTACCACTATGCTAGAGTCAACCACTATGCCAGAGACGGGTACTTTCACAGAACCTACTACTATTTCAAAACATATCACTATGACAAAGTCTACTAAGATGCCAGAGAATACAACTATATTGGAGCATACTATTACAGCAGAGCCTGCTTCTATGGCACAATCCACCACTATTCCAGAAACTACCACTATGAGAGAGCCTACCACAGTGCCACAGTCTACCATTAAGACTTTTTCAATGGCGATGTTCATTAACAATGACACGCAGATAATCATAAACAACACTTTATGTGTCTGTTTTTGCAAGTACAGAAACCTGACTCTAAAGGAGTCAGTAGAAACGAGAAGAAAGGAGTTAACATTGAACAAAACGAGGCTGTCGTCTAGAGTAAGGAGACTCACTTCCGCCGCGGATCATCGCGTGACATCCAGAGTTATCGGAACTGTGGCGATTATAATTCTGGTTGTGTGTGGAATGGGTTTTTTCTGTGCAGATATATATTCCGTCGTTTCTATTGCTCTCTCTAAATTGTTCAAAAAGGGTCCACTAATAAAACCATCATATCTCCATTGAACCTTTAGTTTAAGGATCGCAATGGGGGTTTTTAAATGTTATCATTATTTATTCGTGGCCCTTCGTTAAACAAACTTTAATCCCATTTGCCCAATAATGCTTTGTGCCAAGTATGGTTGAAATTGGCCCAGTGCATGTGGTTCTGGAAAAGAAGATAAAAATGCGAAAAGTTTACGACAATGACAACGCCAGCGAGCGACGGCGACAGACAACGGAGAACTTTTGATTAGAAAAGCTAACGACGAAAATTCATTAGAGGAGAGAGAGAGAGAGAGAGAGAGAGAGAGAGAGAGAGAGAGAGAGAGAGAGAGAGAGAGAGAGAAATAAGATTTGATGTTCTGATTCGTGTATGAAATCAATAAAGCGGAAAGATTATCAATGTAAAAATGGTTGGGTTGTCTTTTTTTTCTTTTTGTACAGATCAACAGGATAGCTCTTACTTGTATGTACAGTGTATATATAGTACATTGTATACTTGTAGACTTAGTGCGCATATTTTGGCTCAGTGAGTTGTTTGGGCACAGTTGTGATTTTTTGTGGTACTAACGGAGTTCATTAGTTCCATCGGGTCATCATAATATTCAGTGAAGCATCATTGAGATTAATTTGGTACATCAAAGCTAGCTCATTTGGGTATCAATGGGATATTATTTGGGGTTCATTTGGATATCAATGGGGCTCTCATTTGGTTTTTACTGGGTTACCGTTAGGTACCATTTGGATGTATTGGGGTACTATCTGGGTCTACTGGCGTTTCATTTGGGCTAATTGGGGTATCATCAAGGTTTATTGGGTTAAAAAGATGCACCGCCTCTGACATACTCTGGATTTATCGCAGCTTCTCGGGACTTTCCGGCAGCCTCGGAAAAACCCGAGAAGTTGAGATTGACTATGGATATGAATTAAGTATGTTTGTTCCCGTTGATACTAGAAACAAGCAATGAATATATCTATCATTATTCTATTTTTTTTTTCAGAAATGTGGATACAAGGCTATAAAACAAAAAAAATGTTCTATTAATTAAAAATATGATTAATTCTAAAATTAGATTAATTTTAATTTAAAAAAAAAAGAAAAAGATTGATAACCGATAAATTACAAAATGTTTTTAATAAAATAGAGAAAAGGTAAATACATCAATCATTATAATTATACAAGTACGGCTGTTCTGAACATTGATTGCAAACAGTTGCTTTGTTGACATGTTTCAAGCAGAAAGACTTGTTTAAAATGTGTGTCAAAAACAAACACGTGTTATCAAGAGTAAATATTAATTTTGGTGTAATTATTGCATTCTGTAATTAAACGTGTCAGTGAATCCGTAGAGTATATTGAACCATATATATGTTATATTTACAAATTATGTATTCATGAGTGTCATGTTTTCTAATAAATCTATAATTAAATGAAACGTTACTCCTCAGGTCATTTGCTTGCAAACGATATTTTAGAATTGTCCGACAATATTATATAGGCTCATTGCGTAATGACAGCTACCCAAGAGGCTGAAAACTTTAACTTAAAAAAAAATTTTGCGATTATATATATACGCACATGTATCTCAATTACTTTATATAAATCTTTTTTGTTTCAAGTTCAGGTTTTAATTGGTATTGAAAAACAAGTACCTACGATGTGTGACTCAAAGTTACAATGAAAGTTTATTTCTACTCAATCGTAACTACTTGTACATATATTCGGTCTTTTCCGCTCGGAAATGGCCGAGTATAGTTACGATTGTTATTTAAATTCACGAGCGGAAATGACCGAGTACTTACGAAAACGATATTCTAACGTGCATTCGTCTCAGAATTACCTTATACCACACTATTTCACATTACATGGATGGTGGGTGTGCATGACGATAACACATGCGCGGATCTAGAAGGGGGAGGGGGGTCGGCCTCCCCCCGAAAAATGAAAATTTATCAAATTTAAATAATAAAATTGTCTCAAATATGCTGAAGCTGAAAAATCATGAAAAATTAGCAAAATATGAAAGGGTCAAAATCTCATAAAATCCAGTATGTAGAACATTTTACGGGTTTTGACTAGTAATTTTCTTCAGAAATAAGTGATCGACCCTATAACAAGTGAATTATAGGTATTTGTGCTCAATGGGAACTGAGGAAATTCTAGTTACAGAGTTCCGAAGACACGCATCCCCTGGCTACAATGAATTGTATCAAAAAAACTGTCCCGTGCCACCTAAGTTATTTATTTTGACAATATGCTCTTGACATTACACTGACCACAGGTCCCTAAAAATATTTCTTCTTACATGTATATTAAGATTATTTTCTGTACTATAATAATGTTACATGTATATTTATAACTACAGAAAATGATCTTCATTATAAAAAATAGTTCTAACGTAAGATGCCTGTGCACAGGCATTTGATTGCTTTTCATTGAAATGAGTTAGCTTAAGATATATCAAGTTTTGTTTTACTTGTATTACACAATGGCATGAGGTGAACTTTACTCGCAGGTACCTGACGTTATATATTTTTCTCATAATAAAAATAAATACCCTATTATTAGATATACGGTATTTATTTTTTATTATGATAAAAATAAATAACGCCATGTGCCTGTGACTTTGCGACTTTGCATGATAATGATACGCATGTCTTAATGACATTAGATCGGGATCGGAGTTTGACGATCACGCCGACTGGATTTCCTTCGGGAAATTGCCTTTAATTAGTTTAAAATCAATTTCAATGAGTTTATATATGTAGTATAACATGTAACTGAACAGATATAGACAAAAAAAAACATTTATTAGCCCTTTTAAATGAAAAAATCCCAGAGTTCTCTAGGGTTCTCTAGAGTTCTTTAGAGTTCTCTGTTTAGTAGGACCGCGTTTGGGTGATACTAAAACAAGTCCCACGGGGAAAACAAGTCCCACATAAGTCCCACGTAAGTCCCACGGCAAATGCGGCTATATATCGATACAATAGTTATTGATTATGATTAAATATGATAAAATAAACATAATTCACAAAACAAAATATTTTTAAAAGCTTTTATTATGGATTTATCGACGAAAAATCAAAGATGTTGGTAAAGATAGATAACTCGTACGTAGAATTCATACGCCAGCAGAAGAAATCTATATGCATGCCCGCCGTTTAATTGATGGATAATTTTAATTTTCTCTGACAAAATAAATTCTACTAGCAATAAAAAGAAGACTTTATATTCATTTATTAACACAAAATTAGTAAAAATCGGATAAGTAGACAACTCTTACGCAAAATGCATTCGCCCGCCGAGAAAAGTACACACCTGCCGCTTATCTGATGGGTGATTTTAATGTTTTTCTTTTATATTTTATATTTTCTAGCTTAAAAAATGATTATATTAAAATTAATGAAAAAATTACCATATTTATTGATTAACACTAAATTAGTAAAACTCATGTAAGTAAAAGAAAAAAACTCTTACGCAGAATCCATAATCTGCCATTCACCTAATGGCTAATGTACTAAAAAAATTGCATAGATAAAATTATAAATTTCTTTACGCAAATTTAGAAACAACGCGCGAATGACTTAAAAATAAAGGGAAAACTCTAACGCAGAATTCTTACGACTGCCGATTTAAAATGCAAGCCTGCCATTTAGTAATGTCATTTTTATTTGTATAAACTAATTTATAAATAATTTCAGATGGCTAAAGCGTTAACATTTGGCCTTATAATTATGTTCAGAACTTTACTTATTGCTGTAATTAATTTATTTTATTACATGAAGTCGGGTGATACGAGTTTGATATAATCCGTATATCACCCCTTTTAAGTTTGTTTTTTATTTAAATAAACATAATATTTTGATTGAGCCTGTCACTGAGGCTTTTATGATAAATTATAATACAGTGAAAGATTTATGAAACACCCAAGGAATGTTCATGTGTACGCTTTTACCCTTGTCGAATACCTATATTAATGGATGATATGATTTTTTCATTAATTTTTTTTTTTCAATCAACTGTACGAGTGTTGTTAGAAAAATTCGCGGACAAAGTAATTTACGGCAAAATTACTGTGTACTTTGTAGGATGGCGTAAGTTTTATTAAATGAATACCAGTTAAAAAATAAGTATGAAAAAATTATATGAATTTTATTTTTTTTCAAAAGATTCAGCGATTTTTACTTTGCGTGAATTAGATTTACGGAGCACCATTTCATATTTCCACGACGTCAGGTGACGTCAATCAACTGAAAGTCAAACATGGTACTCTTTTTCAAAGTAAACTTAACACCTTTCAGTTCCACACACTTTTTCAAGACATTTAATCGATTTTTAAAATGCAAGTTCATACCAATATTTGTCAAGTTTTTGTTTAATGTCTTTTGTGGCAATCTTATATAAATCATTTGGGTCAAAAAATCTCGGTCTACGCAGTTTCGAATTTAAATAAGAAAATAAAGCGAAATTCAGAGGTGCAAGATCCCGGCTGTAGGGGGTTGGGGGTTGGGATGCTGCAAGGGCTAAAAAAAATATTTTTTTTTTATCTTTAAACCTCTGTGATTCTAGTTGTAAACCTTTTTCCTATAAAAATAGCAGCATCAATATAAGAACCTTTTTGGTCTCCATCGGAGATTTTCCTGCGTGCACAAAAAATTGAAGGCCCGGTGCTCCAAGATGTTCATTGACGTCAACGTTTTTGACTCATTTTTCAAGCGTTGTTCGTCCAAATTCGGCGATAAAACGGTCAGAAATTCTTCAATTTAATCGAAACTTTCACAAAATGCCCTTCATAAGTTATCGTGATGTCATATGAAATATCGTTTATTTTTATGCACTTAAACGGTACATTTTCTTAATGAGGAAAAATGCGTACAATTAAGCTGTATATTTTTTATGGTGCATTTAAAACAAACAAATCTTTACATATTTCTTCGAAAATACGTCAAGATTAAATCTGAAAAGTTTCGCTGGTATCATGTGAATAGTCCGCTCACAATCATGTCCGCGAACAACCCTCGTATACATGAATAAGAATTCAATAAGAATTATTGTGTTTTAAAGAAGTACACTGATAAATATTATCATAACTTTTTCGCCTGGGTGATCTTGATTTCATTTGACTTAACCAAGTAAACGATTCAACAAATAACCATTAAATTATTAATAATATTAAAACGTAATAAGAACCATGCGTTCGTCCAGAATATTTTTGAAGGGGGGGGGGGGTATTTAGGTTTGTCGGGGGAGGGGATCGAGGAAATTTAAGAAATTTGATTTTTTCCACGGGGGCGGAACTCCAAACCCCACCCCCACCCCGAATTCCACGTAGATCAGCTCATGAAAAGTATGTGAGCGAAAATCATCTATAAAGCCGAAGAAAAATTCTTACATCTACTCCAAGTTTTTCAAGATGTAAACAGTTACTAATATTGTACAGAACTGATTGTGTACGAAAATGTTCATGCACTTTGCTTAAAACGTCTATTCTTTCTCCATACATTTACTAAAATTACGAATTTAGGAGAACAAATATTTATAAAATCTGGAATGCTTACACTAGTACGTAAGCCTGTTCTTTTTCATATCTAGATCTAAGACTTTCACTGCCTAGTTGATCAAACTATATGTAAATCTTCAAGTCCTGATTCTGTTTCTTAAAAACAAGTATTACACACATCATTCATAACCTATAGCAAAATTTTACATTGCATGATATCAATGTAACGGATGTAACCGGGTATATTTTGGTTTCAATTTTCAGTGGAGAAAAAAGCACCCGGTTCAATGTTTAACGTTGTAAAATGATTCAACTCAATGACATGGCAATATTCTTGGTTAAACGTCTGGTCTGTTTCGTAAATAATAATGAATTATACTTTCCTTTACAAAATCAACTTTGTTTTTCTGTATTTTATAAGCTTCTCGTAGATAGTAACACAAATGTTTAACTGTTTACGGTTATGAATGTACTAGAACCATTTTAACAAGAGCTTGGACTTTGGGTAGTTGGTGTCAAACAGCATTGTGACGTAATCCTGTCTATTTCATCGTAGGCCACTCAGCCATTGCTCATTGAAATCAACAAGATTTGTCTGGCTTTTGAGCAAAGACTACGCAATCGGTGTGTATTTCACTTGAAACCAGCCTCATTTTTAACTTGTTTTGACCAATAAATAGATAGTCACGTCCTACTGAAAGTCCAAGGCCTTGTTAAAATGGTACTATATGAATTATACGTTTTATGAAGGGACGTAAGTTTGACTAGTTAAAACACTGATGGCTTATAGTTATTGATTAAGTGTTCAGTGAAAGTGTATTTAAGATATATAAGGATAAAGTGTTATTCATCTTTAATTTCATATAGTTTACATATATAAGTTTCAATTGGGTGTCAGAAACTCTGATAATTCTGTTGCATGTAGCGACCTTGCTCTATCAACGGGAATAATAAAAGTGTACTGCAAGGTTTTAATAGTCCTTTTGAGCTCGAGTTAATAATTAAGTGTAAGTTCATACGCTATACATAGTATCTTGAAACATAACTTTTTTGTGTTTCGTAGATCTACTCGTTCATAACTATTTTTCCTAGTCACATAAAACATTTGAGAGAGAGAGAGAGAGAGAGAGAGAGAGAGAGGGGGGGTGGTTGTGTATACACGGTGTGCTTCACGGTCGTCTTCCAATATATAGGTAGGTAAAGGTCTATTGTTTCTTGAGGGACAAAAAACCGTTCAATTCACACAGAATATACAAGAAACTAACACGTGTATACACGTGTATAGGTAAGGCCAACGATCACCAATCATCTTTGGACATGTAGCCCCCCCCCCCCTCCCCCACACTAGCCCAAAATATTACAGTAAAGGAAATAATGAGCAAGTTATTTTGTAATTAGTACATGATTTGTAGAGATACAATTAAATTAATGTACATGCTCGTGTTCAGATTGTGATATGGTCACGCTTCCTTTTTATTTATTTTTTATTTTACAAAACTCTGCGTGTAACCATTTGAGGGAAAGTAAAGTGAATGATTGTTTGCCGTATGGAAAAACATTTGCACATGTCAATTAATACAATTAAAAAGAATCAATGATATATATTAATACATGCATTATTCTTGACTTTTTTTATCAAATGTAAAACATTTCTCGACCTTCGATTCTTTCTGTTTAGTGTGATTCATTAAAATTGTCGGAATGACATTTTGCTTTTCGAACATTTAGAATGTGAATGTTGAAGTGACACACTTACCGACTCGCTACAAAAATAGCGAAATATGTATATCAGTTTGAAAATAAATGATATATTGGCACAGATTTGTTGTGCATGTCCTATACTATTTATTTATTTTCCTACCCATTCAATCCCGTTTGCTTGATAGTTTTCTCTATATTTTAATTGTATTGAAAAAATGCATATACATGTACTAGAACAGTTAAACGCAGGTTCAACACCGTACTGTGTATAAGTATTTTTTTTTCTCTCGATATTTGTATTGTTTTTCCGTTCATGAAGAGAGAGAGAGAAAGAAAGAAAGAGATGGATGGAGAAGATGGAGAAAGAGATGAAGTGAAAGAAGGAGGGAAGACAAAGAAAGAGGGGGAGAGAAAGAGATGCATGTTTACAGATATACATATTTGTATACATATACACTTGTATGATTCTAGCAGTTACTAGTATTATGAAAAATCGATAAATTAAGAAGTCGAAAACATTAATTTCAGTAGAAAGTTACTTTTTACATATACATGTATATATTTCCATAGGTTTCCGAATAAATTGGGGGAATATAATGGAATCTCAAGAAAACAGCTTGATTCCTTGCTGAGAATTGACAAGTAACAACAACTATATATGTACACGTTTTCAAAGCCTTCTCTTTTATTATAAGGGTTTCCAAATATACGAAACCACCAATATGACGATTTCTGCTGGTTTCTATTTTTGAAACACGATTTTTCATCCATTATGCAGAAAAAACCCATTTAAAACAGGGTTGGTCTATAGACCCAAATATCATGGAACAGTCTCGTGAACGGTAAGCTGCCGTAGACTAGAATGTTCTTGCTGACAATAACAATTTAATATCAAATACATGTATATGTTTACTTAGTATAACTCATGAACTTCCATCAAATATTTATTTCAGTCACCATTAATTATTTTTTTTTGGAGTAGATGTAAGATTTTTTTTTTTTTTTTTTGCTTTGTAAAAGATTTTTACTCGCATACTTTTCATGAGCTGATCTAGATAGGATTCGGAGGATGGGGTGGAGCCCCCCCCCCACCCCCCCTCCCCAGTCCGAAATATCTGACGTTTTCCTGGCTTTTTTAACGATTTTGATATTTTACATGCCATTTTCATTTATTTGTAAAATTACCAAAAATATGCCTCGACACCCTATCCCCGACAAACCTGAATATTCCCTCTCAAAAATACTCTGAATGAACGCATGGTTCTTATTAGGTTTTAATATTATTAAAAATCTAATGGTTATTTGTTGAATCGTTACTTGGTTTAGTTAAATGAAATCAAGATCACCCATTTTTGCGTCAAGAGCAAAAAGTTATGATATGATAATAATTAATAGTATATCTCTTTAATAATTCTTATTGAATTCTTATTCATGTACATACAGTTGATTGAAAAAAAATTTTTAAAAAAAATCATATCATCCATTAATATAGGTTTTTGACACGGGTAAAAGCATACACATGTATACACATTTACATGTATATTCATTGGGTGTTTCGTATTGACTTGTTCATAAATCTTTCACTGTATTATAATTTATCATAAAAGCCTCAGTGACAGGCATAATAACCAAAAATTATGTTTATTTAAATAAAAAACAAAACTGGATCAAACTTAAAAGGGGTGATATACGGATTGTATCAAACTCGTATCACCCGACTTCATGTAATAAAATAGATTAATCACTGCAATAAGTAAAGTTCTGATCATAATAATAAGGCATAATGTTAACTCTACATAGTAATCTAAAATAATTTATAAATTAGTTTATACAAATAAAAATGACATTACTAAATGGCGGGCTTGCGTTTTAAATCGACAGCCGTAAGAATTCTGCGTTAGAGTTATCCCTTTATTTTTAAGTCATTAATTTTTTCTAAATTTGCGTAAAGAAATTTATAATTTTATCTATGCAATTTTTTTAGTACAGTGAAATAAAAGACTAATGTACAAAAAAAAAATAATTAAAATTCGCCATCAGGTAAACGGCAGGCGTTTAGACTGTGATGGATTCTGCGTAAGAATTTTTTTTACTTACATGATTTTTAATAATTTAGTGTTAATCAACAAATATGGTAATTTTTTTTATTAGTTTTAACATAATCATTTTTTAAGCTAGAAAATATAAAATATAAAAGAAAAACATTAAAATCACCCATCAGATAAGCGGCAGGTGTGTACTTTTCTCGGCGGGCGAATGCATTTTGTGCAAGAGTTGTCTACTTATTCGATTTTTACTAATTTTGTGTTAATTAATGAATATAAAGTCTTCTTTTTATTGCTATAGTCTGTCCCAAGTTATTGCTTCCATCACTTTTTGACGATTTTTAATAAAAATACACATACCTGTGAAAGAAATGCTCTTGAAATCGATAAAAGGGAAAATATCCAAGATATCTTCATTGACAAATTACCATTTTTCACTCATAAAAGTTCACAGGAACGAAAACAAATTTCTTACGGAGATTTATAATGGGAAATGTTTACATCTTTTCTCCATTCGGAAGTTCTCGGGACACCTCGCACAATTTTTCAACGTTATCATCCGGGCTTAATAATGGCTGATGCAATGCTAAATCTCCGTAGACTTTCTATTTTGGGATGTGTATTGAAACCTGAAGCGGTAGAGGGGGCGTTTCAAAACAGATAATCTGGACATTTTTCATATTAGTGGATGAACATAGTTTGAGCACAAAGGTATTTATGATTATCGAAATATCAAGCAAAAAGTGGTGGAAGCAAAAACTCGGGACAGAGTATAGTAGAATTTATTTTGTCAGAGAAAATTAAAATTATCGATCAATTAAACGGCGGGCATGCATATAGATTTCTTCTGCTGGCGTATGAATTCTACGTACGAGTTATCTATCTTTACCAACATCTTTGATTTTTCGTCGATAAATCCATAATAAAAGCTTTTAAAAATATTTTATTTTGTGAATTATGTTTATTTTATCATATTTAATCATAATCAATAACTATTGTATCGATATATAGCCGCATTTGCCGTGGGTCTTACGTGGGACTTATGTGGGACTTGTTTTCCCCGTGGGACTTGTTTTAGTATCAGCGCCGCGTTTGAAGGTCTTTAGGGTAGTGACGGCGATAGGAAAATGATTTCTCTGAAATAACATATTGCCTTTACAAATACATCGATTTTTTCTCAATAATAATAATAATAATAATAATATTAATATTAATATTAATATTAATAATAATAATAAATTAAACTATATATTCTCTTTTCAATTTTTTTTTTGGGGGGGGGGTGTATATGTATTTGGGATCGGAATCGGTCTTCGTAATATGGCACAGGTGGACTTTGGTCAGTGTTTCAGCCGGTTTCTGTATTTTTTTGTTTTACCAGGCACTTGGGTAGCATAACAGTGGAAATTTATATAGCTGCGATGTCTGACGATGAAACATTACGACAAGGTGAGAATAATGCATAATTACTTTTCGAATTTCTCCGCACCTGTCACCTTTTTAAATCAGCGGTTAACAGGTTAATGCATGTATTAGTGACAGAGGAAAATCTATGATCATCCTCTTATATGTTTCTTGTATGCTTTAATTTTATATTTATATCCTCTCCATCCGATCAGCAATCCGAATACATTGTCAAATTCCCTATTCACTGATTATGATATTTTTTTTTTTATTTCGGGAGGGGGGGGGGTGGTTAAGGGTCAATAGTCCATTTGTAATGAGTCTGATTTTTTTTTTCAAAGGGTGGGGGCATAGATCTCGATGGGTTTTTTTTTATCTTTCTTGATAAGGAAGGGAAGATGATTGTTGCATTAAATATGTCAATCCCATAGTTGTTTAATTAAAATGTAATACATGTAAACCTTAAATAATTAACTTTTGAAAGTTTATTATTTCCAAGTTATACATGTTCATCCAAGCATCTCAACAGAGATTTATTATAACCGCCGTGTTGGTCAACAGATGCAGAAACAGATTTTCCCAATTGGTTTTTTTTTTTTTGGGGGGGGGTGGGGGTGGGGGGGGTTGCTTGCTAGGTGGGACATTGGGTGGGGGTGTCAATGGCCTAATATTTATAGTAACTTTCCTATTTGAATATGAATGTAATAAGTCTGATTTTTCCATGGGTATGGGGTACAAGGTGGTGTTCTGGAATTTATACATGTATATCCACTCATGATCTAATTGTTTTTTCATTCAATATGAAACACTCACTATGTACTTTAAAGGGGCATGGTTAGGATTTTGGTCAAACTTTATTTTTCTATTTTTTATTGATTACAATGCTTTAGTAATGCATTTCTAATGCTCATGCAGCCAAACTTTGAGTGTCAGTCGTAGAGTTATTTTATAAGCAAAATACATACATAGCTTACAATTCTTTTATTTTAAAAACAAGGCATGTGTCATGCCCCTTTAGTTAATATAATAGTACCAGAGTACACTTTTCTCTCTGGGAGTTTCCTCTTTTCTAACATTTTGGATTAATCGTTCTTCATTTGCTGAAACTTCTGTGTCAATTAATTAAATGCCAATCAGATGTTTTCTCTTCTTTCATGAATATAGTTAGATCATATTAAGTCATATTTAGTCAAATTTACGCAATTAAGAAGGGGGCGGAGGGAGCAAAGCAACCGAGCCCCTTCTTAATTGCGTAAATTTGACTTAATATGATCTATCTTACTTAGAACATAACCCACTTTTTCATTCCCTGATCAAAAGTTCTGCGACAATCAAGTATCATCTCTGTTTTGTTTTCGGCTCTCTTAGCTCTCCAAGCTGTCAATCGAAATGTGACGTCACTGTTAACTTAGAGAAATTCTTAATGAATAAAAACACCACTTAATAAAGTATTTAGTGACTGCTGATTGGATGAAAGAGTGGGTTATGTTCTAAATGCTTTTGTTTCACAAAACTTTCTATTGAAATTTGATGTCTGCAGTTGCACTGTGAATATAGAAAATTTTCAATCATGGTCACTTGATGAAATATTTATGCTGATTGGATGAAAAAATTGCGTTGTGTTATTATTAAAGAAATGTTTATTTTAAAACATTACCACAAAATGAAGGTACTAGCTTTTTCTAATTTCTTTACAGTTACACATTTTTTTTTCTTCTCTTCAGTGTTAAGTTTGCAATTGTTTTACTCGTGCATGAAAATAAAATTGGGCAAAAGGGGGGAGGTGAGATATGATTTTCATTTCACAAAATTAAATGTTTCTATATTACTTTGAAACCAATGTTTCTATATACTTTGAAACCAAAAATATGGCAGCCAAAGAATAGCAATTAAGTTTTTGTTTATCAAAAAATATTTTTTTAATGAATATCATTTTATTATTTAAGGTGTTCGCTTGAACCTATCTGCGTGGATAGACAAACTGAAATGTGATGGGGATATCGAGAAACAGCACTTCTTTAAGAATAAATTTATACAGAGGCTGCGTACATCCCCTGTTGCCATAGAAACTGACAAGGCCAATGAGCAGCATTATGAAGTCCCCACAGAATTTTTTAAAACAGTAAATTTTTAATGTAAAGTTCAATAGTTCAATTAAGAAATAAAAAGCAATGTTAAAACGTTCACTAGGATAAGAACTTGGTTAAAGATCACATGATCAGATCCTGTGAAGCCAAAAGGGATGGCCTTATTGAAGATAATTATTCTGCGAATTATTAATTTAATTATTTTAGTTTTGAATATGAATATAAAAGCGTATGCATTTATTAATTTCCAAAACATTAAAGGACATGAATGTAATAAAAAAGACAATGAATTGTCTGTCTGTCATCCTAAATTTTCTTGAGAAGAAATTTGCATTGATATGTTTAATAAATGAACAAATAGTTTATTCATTTCCCTGCATGCATAGATACAAAAATAATCTAAATAGCTGGTTTGCAAAATAAGTATCCACAATCAGAAATCTCTAGTAAGATATTATCAATGATTACATACTCATAAAATCAGCTTCATTCAGTTTATAAAAATAATAGACCGGTAATTTATTGTAGGTTCTTGGACCAAGGCTGAAGTACAGTGGTTGTGTATGGAATGACAAAGTACAGAATTTAGCAGAAGGTAAATTAAGATGGCTCAATACACCTTGAAATATTTTCTCAAATCAGCAGAAAATGACTTGATTATGATAGATATCATAATGGATAAGAAGTATTTAAGTCAAATAGGCAAAAAAATATGCAATTTTGGATGAAAACTTCAATTTCAAAAATTTAATTCAGTAAACATGAACAAATTTTAAAGCTCCAAACTGATTAGAACTCATGATCTGGCGCGGTTCAGAAGCCCAATACTTTAACCACTGAGCTACGCGATATACAACCAAATCGAACGATATAAACAGTAAATTAACAAAACATTAAAATCGCCATCTTGTGACGTAGTGTCTTAAAAAGTATAAGTCTAGGTGTAGTGAGGTACCTTAAGGTATCATTAATTATCTCAATTAAGATTTTAACTACAAGGCTATATATATGGAGGCAGGATGGTCAACAAATTACATGTACTCATCCGATCTACATGTACCTTAAATTAAAAAAAAATGATTTGCGTTACAATGTAGCTGCTGTAGATATTATTAAGTAAAGATATATCCCATAATTTTAGCTTCAAAATTTGAATGTTTTTCTATATCTTTATAGAGAGCTCTTCTTCTTAGGAGATCAATATAGTCTATAAAATTGGCCACGACCATCCAGCCCACAGGTGCTTGAGGACAAGACCGACCCCCAAAAAATCATATCCCCTCTATATATAATCGAGGGGATATGATTTTTTTTTTTTACAAAATCTGGGTTTTAAGTAATTTTGTGCAATGAATGTATACATTAGATCATAAATATGTCATAAAAGGATAATTTAAAGAAAAAAAATGACTAAAATGAGTAAAGTCCCAGGGGTCTAGATACTTAAAGGGGGGTCTGTCCTCAAGCACCTGTGATCCAGCCCTCTTAAAGTGACTCCTGGTGCACCTAATGCATCTTTGTGATATCTGAGATTCCAAAATTTCATGAACTAATTTTCAAGATTTTGGCCTAAGGTCATGGTATATGGGACACATGTTGATATTAATGTGGATAAAAGCTTGTACATTAAAATTAAAATATGTTCACAGTTTTAGAACTTTCAAATTTTACATCATATAACCCATAAATAGATTTATATTTTTTTTGAATTTATGTAAGCCCCAGTGGGATTCGAACATATGACTTCCAATATTAATGTGGATATATATACATCATAATCAAGATATGTTCACCATTCTAGAATTTTCAAATTTTACAATATATCACCCAAAAATAAGTTTTAATTTTTTTTTTATTTAATATGTAATCCCCAGTCGAACACATATGACTTACAAATTCATAATTAATCCTCTAACCCATTGCAAATTTGGGAAAGGAAAAAATTATTAAATCATACTTGATTTTATTGCTAAATATTTTGATAGGAAGTACGTCACAATACAGAGGTGTCCTATACCACCTTCATTGCTAGAAAAATCAAAGTTCAGCGTCTAACTGATTTTTTGTATGAAAATTAATCTTGCAAAAATGGTTTTCACTATACTGATGTTTGTGATATCCGACTATACACTGTATGTGTAGTTCATCATGAACTAAAAATTATTTACTTTATCAATAAAAACCAATGGTTGGCAGAATAAACAACATTTTGTATTTTTATAATTGTTTCAGCGGAAGAAGTTACACTTCGATTGTACTGTGAACGGGCAAAGATTGAAGATGGACAAACAGTGTTGGTAGGAAAAGACAGTCAATGTAAATTTGTATTACGCACTGTAACTGTACATGAATACATGTATGTCCAGTAAAACATGGCTTCATAGAGGTTACATTTTTGTAACAGCTTGTTAATTACAGTACATACATGCACTGTATGTACAGGGTTATTTTCATCCTGAGTGTGTTATTTTCGCCCTTCTACACTTGCAAACGGTTTCACCTCGGCTTTATGATTCACCCAGAGACAGTTGTGCTTGAATAGACATAGTTTGACACATTGAAAGCCCAATCTTAAATTCGCCTGCTGACAACAAGGGCGAAAGGGCAAAAATAAAACGAGGATGAATATTTCCCTGTATACAGTATCTCTTGTCAAACATGCTTCATAGGGGTTTCTTTTTAAGTTTCACTTTTTTAGAACCTGCTTACTAGAATTAAGAACTGAAAAATAATCAGGACCTGACCTGTACATGGTTCTATGGGTCCTCTACACCTTTGATAAAAGTTGTGCATGCAAGCCCAAGTTCTAAATTCCTTAAAGATACATGTATGGATTTATAGCTTGCATTCAAAATGAAAAACAAAAAAAAAAGGTTCAGTTTTGGGAAAAAATCAACTTTTAAAATGTATGGCTTTTCATAGAAACAAATTTCCATAAAGTATTTAAACTTCAGACTGAGGCTATACCATTAATATTTTGTACTTTGGAGGTAGACGCCTCATTTTGGTGATATAAAAAGTTGCACAATAATTTGAAATGGCCGTTATGCGACATACTATAATTATAGTGTAGAAGACCCTTTAAACAGCAATTTTAATTCTTTAGGAGACTAAATGGTCAGCAAATTACCATCAGATCTGCTTTGAATTTTAAGATATGATTTGTATAGCTATAAATTATTACTAAGAAAAAAAAATTCCTTATATTTTACCTTGTATATTTGGGTATTTTCCTACAGTAACTATATTTTCATACAGAGCTCTCTTTTTAAAGATCAATACAGTCTAAAAATGGCCACGACCATATCAAGCTCTCTTATGGAGAGCAATATTCAGGCTGAGACAAACTTTCAAATTGTTCATTAATAGGTTTGTTTGCAAGTCAGGCAAATCCTAGCAAATGCAATACTGTAAAAGTGGTTAATACATGTATGTACGCTGGTGGTTAAATCATACATGTTAACCTCCAGTGATGAAAAATAGGTAGATTTTGAAACGAAAAGCAGTAGCATCGCGCGGCCTTTTTCGTGTATATTTCAACGCACAGATTTTTATGTACTACATATGTAGCAAGGGTTTCTGATATGTAATTAACGATATCAATTACAATATAAAAGACTTTTGCAATTTAGTAATATCAACACAAGCAATAAAAATGTTTGCATGCATTTACCATTATATTGATTACCGGTAAGCTATTTTTTTTAGGAAAAAAATATTTGAGTGCACAGACTTTAACAATTGCCTTTGTTCAAAAAAAGGTTAAGTTGCCTTAATTTAACATATAAGAGAAGTAAGAACAAGTAGGAAATCGTATATTCTTTTCCAGTATCAAAACGATGTTTACATGCAGCATTCAATAAACTGCAAGTCAAGTTTACTGTTATGGCCAAGTTAAAAGATATTATATATATATATATATAATTATTATTTAGTCATCGATAAAGCCACTAGTGGAATTGCAAAGCTTCTTTTTCCTTTGCGAGGATAATATCGACATGTCTTGTAACTAATGTAATCACATAAAGTGGCTTCTTTCATCGTTCAATGTAAAACACATGCTTGAAAGCTTGTCATTAAAGCGCCTAAATAAAGCGTTTGTGTGCCTCCGATTCAAAGTCACGCGCTAATTTCAAACCCGACGAGATTTTTGAACACAATGGCTTCCAAAATGGCTATCTATCAAAACAATGAACGTATTTTGAAGAAAAACGGTAGATTTTTTAATTAAAGCGGTAGGCGGGAGACAGAGCTTAAAAGCGATAGACTTCCGCGTATATTGGTAGAGTTAACATTTATGGTTAAATATGCATTTTCTTTAAAGGCCGGGGTCCACATAGATTTTCTGCCACCTGGTAGACAATTAAGCTTATAAGGGCAAAAAGGAATGCTGGAGAAAACGTACCCAGGAGAAAACGTACCCAGGAGAAAACGTACCCAATTTCTAGGGTACGTTTTCTCCAGGAGAAAACGTACCCAGGTACGTTTTCTCCAAGAGAAAACGTACCCTATGAAAATCATAAATAATAGTTTTCCTAAATATTCTTAGATGAAACAAAATAAAATATTCAATAAACGTTTGTATCATTTGTTGCTGTTGTTTTTAAATACATAGTCACGTACATAAATTTTTAAGACAATACTTTTGTTTAATTAGACAATTATTTGTTACATATACACATACACGAACATCGCCTGAGCAGTTTAATTAGTCGGCAATTAATCCACCATAAACGAAACCGTTAAATTAGTTTTTATTGCAATCTAATTTGGAGAACTAATTTAAATGATGAGTATCTCAAGAAGTCGATAGGGGGATCTCACATAGAGATACTCATATAGGTAAGGCTAACGGTAAATGGAAAACTTAAAAGAAGTAGATTGATAACACTTTTTGTCGGACAGGTCATTAATTCGTACTAAAATAAAAGTTGCTACAATTATTATAAAGATATTATTTATAAAATGAATAAATCTTTATATATTTATGCATTGAAATTTGCATTAAAGTAGCATTTGTAAAATATTTAATATGTCCAAACCCTTTAAAAATATAAAGTATTAAATTCATATATCTATAAAATTCATACATTTCTGTATATTTATTATGTAAAATAGTATTTAAAAGTATTAAAAACTATTAAGTAGTATATCTATGATTTTCATAGGGTACGTTTTCTCTTGGAGAAAACGTACCCGGGTACGTTTTCTCCTGGAGAAAACGTACCCTAGAAATTAGGTACGTTTTCTCCTGGGTACGTTTTTTCCTGGGTACGTTTTCTCCTGATACCGCAAAAAGGCGGGGCTACCTCCATCACTGTCGGTGATGCTAATAAGAGTAAACATTGCATGCGGCTCAGTCCGCTTTGTTTATACACTGGGGAAAACCCAATCTATTAAGAGGTGCTGTATAAATTTTTTTATAGAATAATTATCACACCAACAGTGTTATTCATGTGAAGGATTAATTTTAATCAATGCTAAGGTTAAAGAATTTTGCCGATACATTTCTCATGCTGTGATGAGTAATCTACAGAGCACATGGCTACAGCCACTTCCTGTGTAAACAAAACATTAATTGGTATTCTCCGCCTCTAATGTCAATCACTAGTTTAGAATTCAAAATTTTGAGCTGCTTCAGAACTTTATAAGATGAATACTCTTTTAATAATTTTTTGTTTGTAAAAATTTTAATGTCAATTGATAACTGCCATGGTGGCTACTTCCACACCAAAAATTAGAATTTTTTATTTATGAATAATGCAGTTAATTTGAAAATATTTTCTCTGAACTGAAAGCTGCAGAGAAAATTGAATTTCCCATTATTTTGTGATTGGCTGCTATTTATACCTAAGCCCCGGCCTTTAATCAAACAATACGTGTGGGTATTAAATACGCGGATGCATGATTAAACCACACACAAGTTTTTGAGTTTTATACCATTCCCGCGGGGGGTATTTTACTCTGTTTTAAGCTTACTGCATAACCACTTTTTACCGTTACTGTTAATTTGTACCTTTTTTACACCACTTTATACCTTCAGATTTTATCATCCTGTTGAATCATCTAAATAAATCACCATAAATTAATTCAAAAGTTTACAATTAAGTGTGGCAGGCAGGCTGAAGATTGAAAGATAGAAATTTTTTTTAAACTCAATTTGACTTTGAATTCTTTTACCTAATTTAAAACATGAAAAAAAAAATTGAATTACTTCCCTTTCCAAAAAATCAATGCCGAGACACGCATTTGTCACAATGCAGCTCAATGATTATGCCACAGAGTGTATTTTTTGTTGATCTTTTGAGATAATTGTTTCAGGATTTAGGCTGTGGATGGGGCTCTTTCGGACTGTTTGTCCTACAGAACTATCCCAAATGTCATGTGACCTGCGTGTCCAACTCTAACACCCAGCGGCACCACATCGAGAGCCAGGGACTCAGGCTTGGCGTGTCCGACCGGCTACAGTGTATCACCGCAGACGCTAACGAATTCACCACCAACAAACGCTTTGACAGAATCGTCTCCATAGAAATGTTTGAGGTATTTTTTAAGATGTATGTTTTATCTTAAAGCCAAATAAGTTGATTTTTTTGTTTGTTTTTGTTTATAAAATTGACTTGATTTACTAACATTTCTTTTATAAAATACAGGCTTCTTACTTGTTTACTTGCTAGTGACCTAAGAACCAGAGGCAAAATTATAGAATAAGTGTCATTAAGTTCGAGGTATAAAATATTCAATAAATTCAAGATCCTTATGGTACAATGTACCTTCACTTGTATCTTAATTTAGGTTACCTTAATTGAATTCTACCAGCTATGTGTTACTGTATGACTGCAGTAGCAGTTAACAACCATATCCAATTGCAAAATTTATATTCAGGCACACTATTTCACCCTGACAAATGAGTGGCAATGCTATATTCCAGCTAAATCAGCATGTGAAAAACTATTTCATCCTGTTTTCATGCCAGACATTTCTATTCCAGCACATGGAGAACTATTTTGTCCTGTTTCCATTACCTGACATGAAGAACTAGCTATTCCATCCTTCTTTTCTATTCCAGCAGATAAAGAACTGTCTATTCCGTTCTTGTTTCCAAGTCTAACATTTTCCATTCCAGCACATTAATCTAATTCCATCAAATTTCCAAGTCTGACATTTCTATTCCAGCACATGAAGAACTATTCCATCCAATTTCCATCTCTGACATTTCTATTCCAGCACATGAAGAACTATTCCATCCAATTTCCATCTCTGACATTTCTTTTCCAGCACATGAAGAACTATTCCGTCCTGTTCCAGCGGGTTTCCTCCTGGCTGAAGCCGGCCGGACAACTCTTCATTCAGGTGCTCTGTCATCGACACTTCCCGTACTCCTTTGACACCAAACCAGGGTCGGACACGGAGTGGATGGCCAAAAATTTCTTTACCGGTGGGACCATGCCGTCTGTGGATCTCTTCCATTACTTCCAGGTGAGGTTTCTTCTAGTACTTAGCCTCTTTTAAGTTCCAAGTTAGGTCTACATTTATCATGTAATCCGGGGTTTTTTAAGGATCCTTTAATATACATAAAGTTAAAGGATATTTTTTTTCTGAGATGGGTAGGGGGAGGCTTTGATGAAAGATTTGCTACAGAAGGAAATTTTGTCAAAGAAAAGATTTTGTCTTTAAATATAAAACTTTATATACAGTTACAAGAATTCCATTTCTCAAGTCTTATGAACTAAGTCTTGCACATATATAAAGCACTTGCATAGAAAAGGTCATTCATAGTAGATATTAAACCAAAATTGAGAGATCTATGTAAGACAATTAATGTACATTATTTTAACTGAATGGACAAATAATTGAATTTTTTCTTGTGTGATATGATAAAGAGATGTTTATCTTATACATATATAGTGTTTTCCTTTTTGTGTGATGATAGATAGATGTTGATGTTAGAAAGATATGTACATGAAAAAATAACAAACCATCAACCATCTCAAAAATCCATAAAACGAAATACAAATTCAAAGCAGAGCAACACGGACCTCCAAAATAGAGGTAGGATCAGGTGCCTAGGAGAAGTGAGCATCCTCTGCTGACCGGTCACACCCGCCGTGTGCTCTTTGTCGTAATCGGGAAAATAAAAACCGCAAAAGTCCGTAGACAATTAGGTAATTAATTATGGTCTAACAATTAGTATGAAAAACGTCAGTCAGCATGCGACTCAGTGGAAGATTGTATTTGCTGACAAGGTCGTCGTATCGACCATGGAACTTCAGAGTTTCCGAAAACTATCGGTCCTACCGGCAAAACCGATAGAAAATCGAAATGTCCGACAACATTTCATATATTACCGGTCCGTGTGACTGGTAAGTTTCCACTTTCACAATCCGGAAATTTTCTGTTTCTATGCACCTTTTTTGTCTTTTAGTAGTAATCTCTTAAACGCTTTAGTGAGTGTTTAATTTGAGTTTCTTCTAAGCGCTTAATTTACACTGATATAGCATCATGTTGTGATCGCGGTTCATCACTTTTCTGTTTGTACGAGGCTAAAAGCTATGCGAGGATTGAAAATAAAGAAAAGTATGAAGATAGTTTAAACCAGAACAGCAGGATATTGTTGAAATGTAGCGAGGTTAATGGCATGACTTGTTCCGTATAATAGAGAAGGGTCAATCATGGCCATTTCATCAATCAACTCTCACTTTTGATTTCATTAATTTTCGATTGTATATGATCATGAAAGATCATATGTTGTTTAGATTTAATGAAAATTATCCAGTCCGGTACAGCGGCTAACAATCGTGAGTTTGATATACACTACTCATTTGTATATCTGACATGGAGCAGAATAAAAATGAGGAGAGAATAAAACAAATTGTAAAAAAGTCATCAATATAAACAAAACAAAAATAAATTAAAGACTGCATATTTTGGCGTTATTTATTTAGAAACAGAAATTAATTCTAGATTATATAATTTGGAGTTTTTTTTAGTAATAATTGAAAGCTTTTAACCTAGGTCCAGTACAATCTCCAGATTTAGCTATATAGCTTGAATAAGCTAAATAGCTTTATTAAGCTATGCAGAGTAGCTTCATTTAGCTATTTTGTCATACATTTTTCTTAAATGTGTAATTTTTTCAGTATGTATAAAAAATCGCACTTTAGTGTAGTGATAGTTTTCAACTTTGAACTGTTCTGTAAACAATGCATCTAAAGATTACTCATGACTTTGTGTCTCCTTAAGAGACTTTGCGCTTAAAGTTCTAAAAGTTTTGGGGCAATTGATTCATGACCACACAGTTACTTCTTGAATGAAATATAAAGGAGGTCAGTTATTGTAAACAAGATAATTGATTGGTAATAATTCAGCACAATGAGAAGAAATCATACTTATCCATGCCTCATTGCACACAAAGTGGTGGACAGTTACCCAAACAATGGAAATATTTTGTTTGCTTAAAAGTGTGCAAAAGTTGCAATGTTAAAACTATCTTTAATTAGGGTTAAGTTTTTAATGCTCAATGTTACAAATATGAGAAGCAAGTTAATTGCGATTTTTTGTCTATGTCTTATAATAATTATTTTCTTCAAAAACAGAATATAAATAGCTTTATCAAGCTATTTTGAATAGCTTAATAAAGCTATATAGCTTTTTCAAGCTATATCGCTAAATCAAGAGATTGTACTGGACCTGTTTAATATTTTGTTTAGTAGTTACATAACACTGAACAACTACTGTAGCACTAATATCTGTTTTATTCGGACTGATAAAATTTGCTCCGGACTGGCAGAACATGCTAAGTCATCAGTCCGAATGACTGATAGAATTTTCTGGTTTTTGGAAACTCTGGTTGAACTTACGAAAAGATGACTTTAAACGAGACTGTTGATAGTCCTGTTTTATCAACTTGTTTGTCAGTAGCTTGCCTCGTCTTAGAAACTGTTCATACGAAGAGCATGCCCTTGCGTATCGAATTAACTGAGAGACAAAAACACCATATGCAGGTGATTAAGGTATATTGCTACATAAGTAAGGAAAGTTGACTATAGAAAAATTGAAGTCATCGCGTTTATCATAAAGTTTTGTTGTTAGGTTACCATCAATGTCCATTTCCAGTAAAATTTCCAGTTCATAACACATTTTTGACTTCTTCTCTAGAACCACTGGGCCAAATTTAACCAAACTTGGTACAAAGCATCCTTATGGGAAGGGGATTCTAAATTGTTAAAATAAAGGGCAAATACCTTTTAAAAGAAAGATAATTGGGAAACAGTGAAAATAGGGTGCATGTCTTAAAAAATCTTCTTAAGAACCACTGCACCAGAAATGCCAATATTTACACCAAAGCTTGTATATATAATGAAGATTCTAAATTGTAAAAATCGTGACAGCCGGACCAATACTGGGGCCCCAAAAGCGGTTCAAAGTTTAACATATAAATATATAGGGAAAATGTTTAAAAATCTTCTTCTCAAGAACTACAATGCTACAATTTGTGAGATTACTATGCAAGCATCCTCAAATAATGTAGATTATAAATTGTTAAAATCGTGACCCCCGGACCAATACTGGGGCCCCAAGAGGGGTTCAAAGTTTAACATAAAATATATAGGGAAAATGTTTAAAAATCTTCTTCTCAAGAACTACAATGCTCCAATTTGTGAGATTACTATGCAAGCATCCTCAAATAATGTAGATTATAAATTGTTAAAATCGTAACTCCCGGACCAATACTGGGGCCCCATGAGGGGTTCAAAGTTTAACATAGAAATATATAGGGAAATATTTCAAAATCTTCTCTCAAGAACAACAATGCTACAATTTGTGAGATTACTATGCAAGCATCCTCAAATGATGTAGATACTAAATTGTTAAAATCGTGATGGCCAGACTATTACTGAGGCCCCAAGAGGGGTTCAAAGTTTAACATAGAAATATATAGGGAAACTGTTTTAAAATCTTCTTCTCAAGAACTACAATGCGCCAATTTGTGATATTAGTATGCAAGCAATTTCAAATAATGTAGATTCTAAATTGTTAGAATTGTGACCTCTGGACTAATACTGGGGTCCCAAGAGATGTTTAAAGTTTAACATAGAAATATATTGGTAAAATGTTTAAAAAACTAATTTAAAATGATACAAGGAACTGTTGTTCAGGTGAGCGTTGTGGCCCATGGGCCTCTTGTTTTCTATTTGATAATAGAGAGATATGTGCCTTTAGTTGAAATATGTGCTTCACCATTTCTCTATTTGATAATAAAGAGATATGTACCTTAAGTTGAAATATGTGCTTCATCTTTTCTCTATTTACGTTGAAATACCGTATGTGCTTAACCTTTTCTCTATATAGCTATTTGATGATACAGAGATGTGTACCTTTAGTTGAAATATGTGCTTCAGCTTTTCTCTATTTGATGATACAGAGATGTGTACCTTAAGTTGAAATGTGTGCTTCACCTTTTCTCTATTTGATGATACAAGAGAGATGTTTACCTGAAGTTGAAATATGTGCTTCACCTTTTTCCTATTCTTTGATGACAGAGAGATGTGTACCTAGAGGACGAATGGCTGATTAACGGTTGTCACTACAGCAAGACACTGGAGGCCTGGCTCGCCCTCATGGATAGACAAATGGACAAAGTGAAGAAGATCTTCACACAGACCTACGGACAGGAGGCAGACAAACAGATCTTTAACTGGCGGCTGTTCTTCATCTTCTGTTCGGAAGTGTTTGGCTACGATGGTGGAAACGAGTGGCATATTGCACAGTATAGATTCAAGAAGCAGCTCAACAGTGCTCTGTAAAAGTTTTCAGGGGTTTTTTTTTTTATTTAAATCAAAATATGGTCACACAATATATGGTCAGACAGGTGTTAATGAGTTGATGAAATTTTATTTTGGTGGACTGATGTTGATTTTTTTTTTCTAATTTCAGAACTACTGTTACATGCATTTTAACATTTCCCCTCCTGAGATTCAATGTTGAGCTCATAAATATAGGAATTATTTGGTTGGACCTTATGCACCATGTAAAATGGTGGCAGTTGAATAAGAATTAATTGTATACTGTAATATTTACATTTTCAACTGTCTTTGTCTGTGATAACATTACAAATCAATTTTGAACCCAAAAACCAGATAACTTCATAAAACATGAGTGACACAAAATGGGCGTGTCTATAGCATAACTGAAAAACGGTATTGGCTGTGCCGCGTAGTAATACATAGCATGTGCTACATAAAAAATAGTGCTTTTAGAATAATGTTGTTTTAAAGTGTAAAAATTGGAAATAATATAAATATAAGTAAAAAGGACTCATTCTATGAATATAATGAGGTGATAATTTCGGTCGGAGCGTGGTCAAACCTATCATAAAGCCCTTCGGGCTTTTTTGGATTTGACCACGCCCCGACTGAAATTATCACCTCATAATACTCAAAGAATGATTCCTTATTCCTTAATTAATATTGTGAAAACAATGACACAATTACATATAAGTGGAAAAATACAACATGAAATATGTTCTTTATTTTTCATGACTGATATATATCTATAATGAAAATTGTACAAAGTGCAAAAAATTGTCATCATCATATTTTCTGTTATGACACATATAAAACAAATAACTGTTCTGTTTTAGTTCTCTTTATATAAAGGGTTTAAATGTTTAATTATGATTGATTTTACACACAATCATTCGATTTGTGTTCATTTTCTGATCAACACATATATCATAATTATCAAACATATCTTATGAATTTTAACATGACCAAGTTTGATCTCTGATTACAAAATGCAGTAAAAATTTTTGAACCCATGCGCGGATCTAGAGGGGGGGGGGGCGGAGGGGGAACCGACCCCCCCCCCCCACTGGAAAATGAAAATTTATTAAATTTATATAGTAAAATTATCGCAAATATTCCTCGGACCCCCCCCCCCCTGGAAAACCAAATATTCCTTCGGACCCCCCCCCCCCCCCCGAAAAAAAATTCTGGATCCGCGCATGGAACCGTCATACATGTACATGATTGCCTAGATATTAATTTTGTTATTATAGAAATAATATTTCGTGTTATGTATCATAAGACTTAAGTTGTGAATAAAAATAAGAAAAGAAATATTGTTACCCATCCTGATTTTTACACAAATTTAATACATGTAGTAGATATTTACAGTTTGTATTCCATTGAATCATTCAAATTTGTGTTGGAAAATTTAGAAGTCTGTGTAACTCGCAGACTTTTGTGACAAGTTATCTGTATATATATTTCAATCACATTTTATGATTTGTATAATGATTCAGAAGTGCTATATATGAATTATGACAATTAAAATAAACAAAAAAACAACAAACCATGTATATAGGTACATTTCTCATGTTGTTTCCTGCACAAGGTTAGTTCAGTGTTACAGTGTATAGTGATGCACAATGTTGTGGGCATGTCGATCGGAGTTATTTATTGTAACTTAACAAATTGAACAGAGTTTCATCTTTGTACTTCTACGTGAAGAAGTTTAATGTATTTAAAACAATTATAAGACAATATATAACACAAAATGAGACACGAGAATATCAAGTTTAATATGATTGATACCTCATAATTTATTCACATATAATGTACTTTTAAACGCCAAGGCAAGATAAATATTTATATAACTGCCCGAATTCGTTTCAGGGGAAAATTCATTTTACTATCTTCTGACGTATATAATACATAAATATATGATCAACTGCCTTGCTAGACTCTTTGAATATAAAGATTGATATGTAACAGAGCCATTATAATATGGACCATATGATTTAATTATTTTAAAAAGCTGCTATAACTTATTTTCTTTAAGAATTATTATTCAACCCTGGTTTTCCTCAGAATAATTTTTGCTTGTATTTTCACATTCTCAACTTCTTCCCATATTAATTTAATTTAATTGGAATTACATGTTCATATCGTTTGTTAAAAATATTTTTTTCAAAAGCCCCTGTCATGGTCTTGTGCTTATAAATTTTGACAAAATAAAAAAAAAATAAAAAAAAATACTCCCCTTCCCATATCGTATTAATTTGAGAGGCAAAGTATATACAAATAATGCATGGAAATTACATTTATAGGAGTTTGTACATGTTATAAATGGCATACGCAATGGAAAGTTCCAACACACAGGCAGATCAACGAAACTCCCTTAAAATTCACGCCGCTTTGTTACTCATAGACCTATAGGAAAATAAAAAACAGTAAAAATAGAAAATCGGATGAAAAATCGAATTACATGTATCCAACCTCGTTAAATGTCACTCACAAGATACTAAAGGTGCGGTCAGACGATACGATTTTCCATCAGATTTTCTCATTCGATTCGCTTTCGACTAAAATCGTACCGTGTGACCACCTAAGTCGAAAGCAAAGTCTGAAGTCGATTGAAAATCTGAAGTGAAGTGCGTCCGATTTTCAATCGACTCTCTGGTGAGAATCGTGACGTCACAATGACTTTTTCCCGTACAACAAAAAACTTGAATAGGTTTTATTAATCAAAAATCGATTGTAAAATCGTATCGTGTGACCACCTCAACAATCGACTCCAATCGACTTACCTAAGCAAATCGATTGAAAATAGGATGAAAAATCGTATCGTGTGACCGCACCTTAACAATGTCTCATTAAACTACATATACTTATCCGATGTCGTTATCTAATTAATAGCATACCATCATGATATTCACAACAGATTACTCAATTAACAATATACTTATCTGATTTTGTGGCATTAGCATCGTTGAAAGACTTCACGTTGTTAATTTGACAGACCTTCGTGTTGTAAAATTAACATACTTATCCGTTGATAAACTAATAGTAAGACTTACCTGTTGTTTAGTTAACAGATTTACATGTTGTTAAGTTAACAGACTTACATGTTGTTAAGTTGACAGACTTACATGTTGTTAAGTTAACAGACTTGCCCAATAACTTGGCAATAACAATCGACTTACCCAATATTGTGGGATTAACATCGTTGATTTCAAGACTTCCCAGTTGTTTATTGAACAAACCTACCCGCTGTTAAATTAACAGACCTACCTGTTTTTAAATTAACAGGCCTAGCCTTTGTTAAATTAACTGACTTACCCATTGTTAAATAAACAGACTTGCCCAATACATTGGCACTAACAATCGACTTACCCGATGTTGTGGCATTAACAATCGACTTGGCACTTTCTCCGTGTTCATTAAACATGGCCAAGGAAATCAAATAGGTCGTGTTTGGCTCTGTAACAGGAATTGGTGTTTAAATTTAGAGCAACACTGTACCATTGTCTTCAATTAATATTTAGAGCAACACTGTACAATCAAGGAGACCCATTGTCTTCAATTAATAGCATGGTTTAATTCTTGTACAGTTTAACGAGTTCATAGTATTTTAGATTTTTTAAGGGCTAAAAATTCATGGTTTACAAACAATCAAACAAACAAAATAATAGAGCACTTGATGATATTCATATTGATTCGCTGATAGGAATTATATATAATGTCTTAAATAATATTATACATGTATATAAAAAAAGCTTGTTAAGCAGAAACGAGTACATTATGACATTGAGTTGAAGAGAATTTGTTCACTGTTGTAGATATTAAATTAATAAAAACAATATACATGTAAATGTATTTCTTCTAATCATGAGATTGAAATTAAATTTTGTTTTATAATCATTTCTTAATCAATTCAGCACAATTGATATTGGCAACCACCTTCATACAGACATGTTGAACGTACTTAGGTCTTGTATTCTAAAACTTCTCTGACTCGCAGAAATAAACTCCTGATTTTCATTTGGCTTCTGTGTCCCAAATCCTAAATTTAGAAGAAAAGTATAAAATATTAATACACTATAGATATAAACTTATATAATTTCTTTCTGCTGCATTTAATAGCAGATCTTTAAGTAAGTAAGTAAATAATTTATTATAGTGACATGTGTATATATAACATAATAATAACAAAATTCCTTCTACAAATATAACAATCATCCATACACCCGGCCCAACGGACCTATATATAAGTCACTTTTAAAATGATTACAATGTGAATAAATTTTATATGTTTAATTTTTAGAAGCAAGATGGCTTTGTCAAGTGTTTCTGTCTTAGATTGTATAATTCATTAATGAAATAAACAGTTTGACGGGGGTAGTTACATATATATTAGGTCAACGAACAGATTACTACCATTTGTAATATTTTGACTAACAGTTAAATCATATCCAATTTTATAAAATAAATGACTTCTCTGGTTATTAAAGAATGGACAATGTAATAAAAAATGCTTTTCAGTTTCGATTTCGTTAAAATCACATAAGTTACATGTTCTGTCCTCCACCGGTTCTCCTCTGTAGCGACCGGTTTCAATCCTTTGGGGAAGTACACCACACCTAAACATTGCCAATTTTGATCTGATGGGTTTGGGGAGATTTAGCGTAACGTATTTTTCGACTGTGTAGCTGGATTTAAGGATATATGTACGAAGTTTTGGTACACTTTGGATATCGTTGTGCCATTCGGTTTCAGAATTTGTACGTAACTTTTCCTCTGCATATTGTAAATTACAAGGCATAAAGTTGGTGTAGGTATTTTCTATGTTTAACGATTCCATGGTATTTTTAACTTGAGAACTCCAGTTAGAACTATTGTTTTGCTGATGGTCCCAAAGAAACACGCGTTTGGTGATGCGTTCATTTTCCATGTAAATTAGTCGATTCCAAAGACGCAACGTGTTCATTTTGTGGCGGCAATTACAGCTTAACCATCCGCTTTCCCCTTGGACTGCTAGCAACGGAGTAAACTGATGAACACCGAGAAAATATCGGATGGCTCGATTTTGTACCATTTCAATACAGTGATGCTTCTTGTGCCCCCATACCCCACTGCTGTAATCAAGGACGGGAGCGACACAATTAGTAAATAATTTTCCTAGTTTCGGAATCCAACTGATTTGATTGCATTGATTTTTGAGATGACGGATCCCAGGGTACGTCCTCCGGACCTGGCTAGGTTTTCAGCGTTTACTTTAAAATCACGTTTTTCGTCGAAAATCACTCCTAGATATTTGTAAGACGCCTCGTAGTCCAGATTATTTTCCCCTAGATGAAAGTTAAAATTGCTTCTTTTCGATCTATTTTTCCTGAAGTGAACAACCTTGGATTTTTGCGAATTGATTCGTAATCGCCATTTTCTGCACCAGGAGTCGACAGTATTTAACATGTGTTGCATGTCATTTTCTAAATGGGAAATTAAAGCGATATCATCAGCGTATAGAAGCAGACTTAGGTTGTAGTCTTTAACGCAAGTCAGTGTCCGTTACGTCATAATGAAAAAAAAAATGACAATAACAAACCGCCAACCATCTCAAAAATCCATAAAACGAAATACAAATTCAAAGCAGAGCAACACGGACCTCCAAGATAGAGGTAGGATCAGGTGCCATGGAGGAGTGAGCATCCTCTGCTGACCGGTCACACCCGCCGTGTGCTCTTTGTCGTAATCGGGAAATTAAAAACCGCAAAAGTCCGTAAACATAATCACATTTTCACTTCAATCGCAACATCTCGGGTCTTTCCGACAAACGTAAAGCAACTGTGGGTGATTTTTTTTCGAGCTCTGCCAGAGAGGCCCGAGAAGTTGCGAGTGATATACTCACCTAGAATAAATCCCACGATCACGTGCAGATAGTCTTTGAGGGGCGGTTTCCAGTTCACGTCCAAAAAGTTTGTTCCGGAGAAAACGGATGTAATGCTTGGCGTTGGCAAGGCATGTATTGTATCCTCTGTGAAAAGGAATCCGAAAGGTAACAAAATTATTTTGTTTTAACATAAGATCCTGTATAAGAGTTGTTGTAAATTATTCTTATTTGTTTCAACATTAATATTTTGAAAAAAAAAAAGTAAAATGTGATCATTCAAATTTTCTCATTTGCTTTTTGTTTATACCAATGTAAATAAAACCATTAAGCTTGCTTAATTTTTAAATTCATATTGTTAGAAAAGCTAGTACAATTTAAGTATATAATTAGATTAATTTAATTTGAAAATATTTACACACCTAAAGAAAACGTTTTGATGACGGCGGTTCGGGAAAGTTTAGCTTTGATATCATCACTGTAGTGGACGTTCACTCTGACATAATACGTCGAGTCGAACGAGAGGTTTCTGAGGACCAGAAACGTCGTCCTGTCTGCAAACATGACCGTCCATCTCTTCTCGTCCTGCTTCTTATAATACACGTTATATCCTGCAGAAATATAGGCAAATCATCGCAATAAATCACTATATACTGTATTGCATAAAAAAGTAAAATGATAATAAAAGCAAATTTTGTTTTGCCTCCTACTAGAATAACGCAACGCCATTGGATAAAAAGCGTCAAATGATCGCCGTCTATATTTCTGCTGACGGCAAGCAGCAAATGAAAGACGGCAATTTTGGTCGATATGCCTTTTTTTTTTTTTAGAAATTATTGTAATTTTCTTTTCAGTTTAATAACATATAAAAAAGTTTGGTTCTCACTTAACAAACCAGTTATTAAGCCTACGAAAATATGTTGATTTTTTTTTTTTGTTTATAGAAGGCGAGTCGAAGTGTTGTATGACTAAGAGCACTGGATACTGTTAAACGCGAGCCTTGCCATTGGCGAACATTTACAGATAATAACAGATATATGTCAGGAACTCAGTAATTTTATATTATCTTATGTGGCTCTTCATATATCATCGATTCCAATCAGCTAGGATATATTTTTGTTCCTCCCGCATCTTGGACCAAACACGGAACAAGATCATGATCATCAATTGCATCTCTCTCTCTCTCTCTCTCTCTCTCTCTCTCTCTCTCTCTCTCTCTCTGTGTAGCTCTTACCCAGTAATTGTCCTTGTAGCTGAGCTGGAGGGAACCACCTGACGTTCACTGTTGGGATTTCCCTGTAGTTCAACTCGAGGCTCACATTCTGCGGGGCGTCATCTATCGAGAGACACTCAAATGATTTTAATCAAAGTTATTCGAACCTTCCTGATAAGCGGGCAAAAACGTAACAATTATCATAGTGAATTCCCGAGTTCTTATGGAAAGATTAGAGACGTTACGAATGACTAAAACATTAAATATGTACTACTTTATTTGGTTGATTTGATTGAGAAGAACGCAAACATTTCATACATTGAAACCAAACAAGTAACTATAATATATATTTTCTCATAAAACTAAAGTCAGCTCAGTAGATATGGAAAGGAGAAAGATCAAGACAAATAACTGTATACAAGAAAATATTTGCACTCGTTTTATTTTCACCCCTTCCGCCATCGTTCGCTGTGGCGACTTTAAGACTGGGCGAATTCCAATATCTCAAATTATCTCTCTTGAAACACAACTTTGTCTGGGGAATTCAAAACAAGGCAAAGCATTTTGCAAGTATAGAATTTAAGGGCGAAAAAAAACCACGGGACGAATATTTCCGTGCATACAGTATGATTGTTTACCAAACTGGATGTGTGCGTCGCTCTTGTCGTCATCAATATCAATCATCGGAACGATCGTCATCTTTCCGTCACCTTGGTAAAGAAAATGAAAATATTACGTTTCATGCATGCGCGGATGGGGGAGGGTGGGTTCAGAGATGTCCGGACCTCTCTTGAAAAACTCACAATTTCTTCAGTTTATATTGTAAAAGTACCGAAAATATGCCTTGGACCCCCCATTTTTTTCTTCACCCTCGCAAAAATTGTTATCAAAATGTTGTTGCAAAGATATATAAGATTAAATAAGACATTTAAAAAACCTACTTTTCATTATATACTTTCACAAGCAAGATAATTTGTGAGAATTGCAAGAATTCCATCTTCGCCGTAATAAAATCGCCGTTAATTAAGCTTAAATGGTCTTTTAATGTTATAAAATATTTTTTTAAAAATTACATCTTGATTAATTCTTCGCTGCAAACGTACCAGTCATTTGGTTTTAAATCGAGAAATTAAAGTCATCGCGAATTGATCGTGAAGTTGTACAGTTTACAGTTTTCGTTACCTGCCTTGGCCACAGCTATCACTGGTTCGCTCTCTCCAAAATTGTTGAACGCCCGTACGCTCAATATGTAGGCATGGTTTTGCCCTAAATAGAAAACGGTGTATCCGAGTTAAAGATTTGTGTGCATCATTTTTTATATAGATTTAGTGAAAATAAGTTTCAATGAAACGTAAATCCGTAACCAATGATTCCACCGATGAAGTATGCATTTCAATAAAAAAATTTAAATGTGTGGATCTACTCAACAACGAAATCCACGAATATTAATGACACCGCCCTATTGATTAAGTGTATTTTTAAACTTTAAAATTCACTGACAAAGAAAATCGTCCAATCAACAAACATAGTACAGTCATGTATGTGTATATTCAATTTAAAATACTGAACGTGCACAAAAGAAATATTTCGTCGTACAAATGTAGGAGAATGGTAAGTCAAACCGAGAAGAACTCTTAGATTTTGGAGGTCAAGTTTCAGTTTAGTTTTCGGTTGCGTTTGTACACATATATATACACCTAATTAGGCATACAATTTCGGTACTTTTGGAAATCATCATTTGTAACAGTTATATATTAAATTAAATTCGGGCTATCTTATTACATGTACTGTGGTTTCAAGAATTTTCGTTGAAGACCAATTTTCGTGGATGTCGTTGTTAAGTTGATCCACAAAATGCAATTTCTAATTTAACATTTTGTATTGATTGGATTATTGGCCACGAATTTACGTATCCTTGAAACTTTGATTTTCACTGAATCCACCAAAATTGATACCCACGAATATTAATGAAATCACGGTATACAATTTTCTTTCTATGTACATTTATTGGAAGACTGCAATAACACTAAAGACCACAATTCGACTGTATGAAAAAATGACAATCATTTATAACAAACCGTCAACCATCTCAAAAATCCATAAAACGTAATATAAATTCAAAGCAGTCGAGCAACACGGACCTCTAAAAAGATAGAGGTAGGATCAGGTGCCATGGAGGAGTACGCATGTACCCTCTGCCGACCGGTCACACCCGCCGTGCGCCCAATGTCATATTCGTGAAAATGTCATTATCGGGAAAATGTCGTAATTTGGGGGAAATATCATGATCGTGAAAAACGGAGAAAAAATCTAAAACTGTCAGCGAGTCTTACTGAGTTTATGGATGGTATACTGAGTTTTGTCGGCGCCCAAAATTTCTCGGTACACCTCGGGAATGAACCTTCCGTGGCCTACGATGTATCCATTGACTGGAACCTCTAGTCTATTCGGTCTTTGCCAATATAACGTGATTCCATAGGGCACCTGCTTTGTGGTGAAGTTTATGGGCGTTGCCGGTGGTTCTTTTACAACTGTATTGATACAATAGAACCATTTTAACAAGACCTTGGACTTTCGATAGGACGTAACTATCTATTTCTTGCGTCAACACAAGTTTAAATGACGCTGGTTTCAAATGAAATATACACAGATTGCGTAGTCTTTGCCCAAAAGCCAGACAAATCTTGTTGATTTCACAGAGCCTTGGCTGAGTGGCCAGCAATGAAATAGACAGGCCTACGTCACATTGCTGTTTGACACAACTACCCAAAGTCCAAGCTCTTGTTAAAATGGTTCTATGTATACATAACCACAAGATAACATTTTCAGTAAATGGTGATTCAAAAAATAACAAAGTTTGAATAAATTTAAATCTTTTTTATATTTTAAGAACTTTAATTTACGCATTTTTATTTAAACTGTAAACATGTCTTATATTAATAAGAACAAATAGTATTAATGTATATATATATATATATATAGAGAGAGAGAGAGAGAGAGAGAGAGAGAGAGAGAGAGACAGAGAGTGTTTGTGTGTGTGTGAGAGTTTAAAACATGAGGGCATTTCTTACCCGGAAGTGGAAGAGTTGTTGCAGTCAGCCATGTTGTATACGGCCCTGTTTCATTGAAAGTGAGTGTAGCGACTCTGACGTAATAATTGGTGTCTGGTAATAAGTCTGTTAATCAATGAATCGTACAATTAATCGATCAATATAATCAATACATAATGAGTGATTCCATTGTACATAGAACCAAATGTCAATTTTGTAAACGACTGAAATGTGGTTTTTTTTAATCAAAAGTTGTTTCTTTATGTTTAGTGTTAAACGATTGCATGTATAGAGTGATTTATAACAGCGTTCAAATATTCAGAAATCACATAAATGATCTCCACTCGCAATGACAAATAAAAATGAGCTTCGGAATATTAATCGTCTTCGAATTTAACCACGGATAATTGGGAGAGTAGAGTACATTTCCGTGTTAATTTGAGTGATGGAGGCTTAATAGTCAACAGTCTCCATAATTAAAGTTTCTGATATGATTCGTTTATCTTTAACTAACATTTAGTAAAGAAAAATTCCATACATTTTAGATGTGATATTTCAACATTTTGCTATATTTTTTTTGGTATACAGTTATTTTCTTCAGGAGATAAATATAGTCTTAGAATGGCCACGACCTTATAGCCCTTTTAAGGTGGAATCCTAGTAACACATCATCACAAAATGGCTGACTTCTGATCGAAACTACATGTGGTTTTGTTAAAAGGATTTTATCGACGGCAACATGGAACTTACTCTATAGCCGAGTGGATAAAGTGTCAGGCTTGTGATCCGTACATCCCGAGTTCGAACCCCGCAGGGTGCTTTTGTTGTTACTTACTGAATTGAATTTTTAGATATTCATTTTTTATTCCCAAACTGCAAATGTTTCGCTTATTTGACATATGTACAGTTTATTTATCATTATATCTTGGATAACCAAATAATTTACTGTTAATTTGAGTGACTTTATCCAGTTGTTGTGTTATTCCACCTTAATGTAACAATGTACTGTAGAGTTTACCTCTGAGGATGACTTTGGTATCGTTACTGTATTGCACTGAGTCCCTGGCATTGTCCGCCGTCCGATATCCCACGACATACTCCGTGATGGCCCCGGTCCTCGGGGGATCGGGAGGGGGGCTCCAATAAAGGGCGATTTCCTTTCCAAAATAAAGGAGATTTGTAATAGACTAATGTTTTCTTTTTTGAAGGTCATAAAACTATATATCAATATAGAGAGCTTGACCTAAGTTCATTATAATGATAGTTCCAGACATTCATTTAATAACTATAGTCAAAATCAATATAACAAACCAAGCCAAATTTCAGCCTGTTTAGGCGAATACCTATTTTGACATAAGTAAAAAAAAATTATGTTGCATCATCCGGATTGTTTTTAGTGTTAAAAAATCAACTCTTATCTTTATTGCCCCTAATTTACTGAGATTATTCCCTTACCGTAAAGTTCACTTTTTCCACTGTCAGGTTTTGGGGAGTGGCAACAGGTGCGCCAGCCAAGGTGCGCACAACAATGGACGAATCCTTGCCCACTTCCTCGTTAAAATACGGGATAATGGAGATAAAGTACGACTCTTGGCCACTCAGCCCAGTTAGCACGTAGTTGTTATAAGATGGGCCCAGCCATTTGTCGACGATGTTCGAATCGTTATACTCGAGGGGGCGGTACCTCAGTAGAAATCTGGCCAATCGTTTGTTAGTGGGCGGGTCCCACTCCAGAAGAATGGAATTTGAAGATAATGGCTTTCCTCTAAGGTTGCCGACTGCGCCTTTTAGTTTCTCGTCTTCATCGTCTAAAACATGTTAAAATACATGTATCACATTGATATTTTCGATGATACAGGAAATAAAAAATGCATTTTTTTGCTCGTGAAATGTCTTTTTTTTTTAAATACTTGTATTTTGAAAAATATATATATTTTTAAAAATGCTTGTATTTTGAAAATATATTTTTTTTCGATTTCGAAATTTATATCAAATCATCTCGAGCACCAATTTACAATAGTATTATACCTGCAATAGGTTTGTAAATCCTGAGAATTGGGTCACTTGCCCCCGCATTGTTGACGGCTGTTAAGTATACCGTCGCTTCTTGTGTATCGTCTACAATATACAAATTTGGTTATTCATTTGTCCCGTAACGAGTGCCGTTCTTGCTTTCTTATTCGTGCGCATATGCGTTTCCATGCACATACAATATTCTGTGGATATAAGTAATAATTAATACATGTATTATATTTATCATTATATTTTTCAAACGAAAAAATTCTAAACTAACTGGAAAGTAGTCGTGAAAAAAAAACTTCCCTGACAGCAAATTCGGTAATAATATTCTCGAAGATTAAAAAAAATTAAGTAGATCTATTGTATTCACCAAAGGAACAAGTCCATGTTGGAATTCATTTGAACAAACATTTAATTGCACGATATTAATTTAACGGAAGAAAGTTACAACATTATTTACCAAATGGAGTGAGAGTGTAGTTACGTCCCCTGTTGTCCGTTAGGTGTCGCTGTAGGACGCCGCCCTGATGGATGTCTAGTCTGTACTGCCGTATGTGGGTCCTGTACTCTGGGTGGGGCGGCAGCCAGCGGATAGTCATCGATGTCTTGTTGACCATCAGGAATGCATCCGCAGGGGGTGCTGGCCGTCGATTTTCTGCATGATGACAAAATTCATACAACTTTTCTACTAAACCTTTCAGTGGGTTTCACGATAACGGTAGTGTTTTATTGGATGTCAAATTAATTTATTGACAAAGTTTAGCGGAGTTTCATAGATGAAACAATAGCTGTAAAGTTAACAAACTGCATTTTAAAATTTGCCCTGCAAAAGACCAGTACCATAGATATTGTGAAAGAAGGTGTTAAATCCATTGCTTAAGAAATATTTCTTTTTCTATGAAAATAATGTAACAAATACTGTAATATGTTTCAGCAAACGAATTATCTTTAAAAATACTTAATTACAAATGGCTGTGAAACCTGTAAGTACCCATGAAGAAGCTTTCGGCGTTGGTTTCAACCGTTATTACGTCAGAAGCTACGTCATATCTTCCATACACTGCCACCACTTTTATGTCATAGGTTGAATGCTCACGTAAATCTAAAACCACAGAAGACTTCCCAATTTGTTACTTTGACCTATTTTATTGATCGTTAAATATTCAAATTTATTTAATTTGCCTAGTCCAACATTTCAGAGTTGTTATGCAATACCTTGCAGAAGCATTGTAGAAGTGGGAGGAAACGCTTTTCTGATCCGGAAGTCTGTGTCAATTTGTCTCTTGTAAAAGACTTTAAACAAGTCGGGTGCCTCTGTAGAGTTTGTAAACCAACTAAGCGCAATGACCTTTTAAAACATAACCAAAAACAAAATGTGAAAATAGATAAACATGCAGAGCTTTTTATAGTTGCTCAATTTTGCATACAAGTCTCTAAAAAAACTACTCTTTTCCAATTTTTGTTTGCAGCGTCTTTCCTTTGCATGCGGATCCATGCATGCAGGAGATTATTGAAAGATTCACGAAAGATGTGAAATAATGACAACATTACCGTATCATTCCAAAACAAAGTACGAAGTGTCGGCTGCGGAAGGGACTTCTCGGTCTCAAAGGAAATGACGTCACTTTCACTTGATCGTAACCCCTCGGGTGTTACCGCAACCACGTACACCCTGTATTCGGTACTCTCAGTGAGATTTCTAATGACACATCGGTTTAAAGCCACCTCTTCCTCTCGCCGGTATCTTCCGGTGGCGTCAGCTATCGACACTATGTACGTCACGTTGAGATAATCGTGTTCGATTGAGGTTTCCCACTCGACTACGACTTTCCTTGACGTCATCGCTCGAGCTGTGACGTGTACAACCGGGGATGGAATTGGACCTGTGAAGATATTAATATATTTTCTACAGTTTGATTTAGCATATAAACACACACTGTAATGAAAATAGAGCCGTTTTAACAAGAGCTTGGACTTTAGGTGGTATTTAACTATCTAGTTTGTCCATCAAATTAAGCTGTCAAACATTGACCTTCTTTCTTGATTCGCTAAGAGAGGCCCACCAATACACATAACTATCGAACACTTTAAGTTTTTATCAAGATTTTTGCTCTGCTGTGTGAAATTGACGCCGTTTTAACTGTAATGATAGTCTTGTAGATTCCTTATTACACAGAGGAATCTATTTCGCAAAAAATCACTAGAAGCACCCTTCGCGAATTTTAAAATCTCGTCATTATTTTCTGCAAGTTGAGAACTATAAGAAATGAGAAGAAAGTTCCACGTTCGCAAATTTATTTTCTCGCGATTTGATAAAAATCAGCGGGATCGCGTAATTAAGTACTCGCGTAATATAAGGATTTTACAGTATACAGTCCTTGATGAACTCGGACAAGTGACAGTGCATGCGTTTAGTGTTTGCATATCTATTGGCCAATGACTGGACAGTTAACCATAAGTAGACCCCACCGTCATCAAATCGGATGATTCTCCTTAAGTCCAAGTTCTTGTTAAAATGGTTCCATATTCGATTTTAACAAGTTGAACGTGCAGCGAAATAAAAACCACAACATTTCTTAAATTATAGTGTGAAAGATCTAGATTCATCTAGATTCATTGCAAATTGTCTGGTTGATAAAAGGATTATTTGAAGTTTTAGTAAATATCTAATTTCACGAAGTGAAATCCCTTTAATTTTCAAGTAAAACAACGGATGTGGATTATGTATTAGTTCACGAAAACAAGCGTTAGAAAGGTGTTCATAATTTCTTTTTTAAAACGGAAGCATTAAATCTTTTTTTTAACTTTAGCGTTTAATGCCATACACAGATGTATAAAAATAGGGGCACATGTTCAGAAACACGTTTATTTAAATCCACGCCAACTTGATGAGAAATCATTTTGCGCCAAATATTGAACATGTGCATAAGAAATATAATATCCGTACCTATACAGTAAATTAAAAAAATACATGCTGTGTTTTAGGTATATTTCTAATTGAAATATATATATTATGTGTTATACAGATAGACGACAAATACACCACAAATTTTACCATAAACATTACCTATCACACTTATGCTGTGTTCTTTTGTGACGTTTTCTAAGGCATTTTGTGCGTGACATTTCGGATTTTGGACACCTTCGGGAACGTTGTACAACTCCAGAAGAAGAAGATACTTGTCAAAGCTATCCTCTTCAAATCTGGTGACGTCATAGTGAGCCTAGATATCAAAGGATAGGTGTAAATTAAAGATTTGAAAATCACTAAAAAAAAAACGTGCCCCAAAAATTAAGATCATTCGTTTGAAAAATCAAAACATGTACCGATTACAATTTCAATCAACCCCAATAAATTATTTTCAAAAATTGACATGTTTTTATTTTACAAAGCAATTATCATATATTACAACTTGATGCACAACCTAAGGTGGCTCACTGTACAACAAGACTTTTTATGACACGACGTCATATTTTCTCTACCAATCGATTTGGGTGAATACAAGTATCATCATAGCTCAGTGGTCAAGGTATTGTGCTTGTGACCACAGATCACGACTTCGAATCCGCCAGGGGCTTTTGTTTTTATTATTGAATTACATTAAAATTCCTTAGTTTTTGCCTTCTTGACTTATTTATTTCTTATGCATTATGCTATCTTTTATTATCAAGCGATTATCTGTTGATTTGAGAAATTATTAAATAAGGTGTAGTAAGCCACCTTAATAATCTCATCGTTTAAATACAAAGTTACACCAGGATCCAAAAGAAACCTACAAACCCTTGTCCCAGCACCCATTCATAACGAGGTCGGGGCGTGCCCTGTACTATACATCGTAATGTCACGTTCCCGCCCACTAAAGTCACGTGGTCTCCTTCTGTGACGACAGTTACTGGAACTGGTGAATTATGAAAAAGAAGGCCTTTATTAATATTCAAGTATAGAAGTTCAAAATTTTCATATATTTGTGTATTTTAAATTTTAAGTGGTTGGTACATACCGAAAATCAAGCATCGTATGCTACCCTACTTTTTGCACAGACTGACAGAAACAGCGAGATAAACTATGCAACATCTCTCTCTCCCTCCTCTCTCTCTCTCTCTCTCTCTCTCTCTCTCTCTCTCTCTCTCTCTCTCATCACAAGGATTGTGAAACATAAATGTTTAATAAATTGAAACATACATGAAAAATTTGGTATAATAAGAAGTTACTTACCAGGGGTTGTAAACGAGGTTGTCACACTGGCTTCGTTTATAGAACTGACTCCTTGAATCGATATCGTGACATTGAACTCTTGACCAGGGTCAAGGCTATATACCTCGAGTGCGATAGGATCTCCATAGATTTCCCTTATATATAGTTTCTGGGAATCTGCGACATAGATATTAAAACGATATATTATAGTTCTATTTAATATGCAGACATTCGTACTAGTATTGAAAACTAGTTAAATTTTTCTTGTTTAGTTTTAGGATAAAATTGTTTTAGTACAGTTATACATGAACTTACCTTGCGTTATTTCCACCAAATATGTCACCACTTCGCTGGAGATAGCATTCCATGTAATGTTTACCCCACCAGAGATCTGTTTTATTCTAAGATTAAAAAGTTCTTCTGGGCTACCTTTTGGGAAAAATTGACTACAGGAATGAGACTGTCGGTTAAGTTATTTTAGATAAATATCATTATAAGTACAGCCAGCAAACCTTTTCAACCGGATGTAAACAATAATTACACAAATTATTTTATTTTTAGGACAATGCATATGGTTGTTCTACGGTGACAAGCAATATATTATTAAATTAATTTAATAAATGTCTTATTCATTGCAAAAAATCTCAACGAAAAATGGACACGGTTGATTTTAAATGAAAAGGTAACTAATTATGTGGCAATTGATTCAATGAACAGCAATTTGACAAATAAATCTCACGTGACACAGTTTCAATAGCGGAAGTATTCACAGCGCCTAGCGCGTTATTGCGCTCTCCCAGAAGTTTGACCAAAATCCATGGTGTAAAGGCTCCTGTTGTGTACCGGGTATAAGCCGCTATTCTGACTTTGTAGAATTCACCCTTTATCAGGTCTATAAAATAAAAATAAAAAAAGAACAAATAATAATTATTACTTGTGGAGATTATTATATAATGACTTGTATTTTTGTGGCAATATTTATAGAACTCAACGTATTCAACACTATCACATTATCATGAAAAACTTTACAAGTGTCTAATTAACTGCATGGAGTTTATTAATCATGTTTAGGGTATGTTTGTCCAGCATGCATACTTAGGTGTGTATGACCAAATTACAAAGGAGCCCCATCAATTTTTATTAAACTTTCTAAATACACCTTGTATACCGGCATCTCACTGAACCTATTGAACTTGAAAACTTTAAGCAATAAAGCAAAATATGTTTAATTTTATCATTGTCAATGTTTCACCAATGAAAGCATCTATCTGTGTATCGATTTTACAATGCCTCAATGCCAGGACTTTCAGTACTTTGATTTTTGCAGTTAAAAAAAATGATATCAATAGCATGACGTGTAATTATTTTTATCTTATTCATTTATATCTCCAGTTTCCAATAACAAAAAAGTATCCACTGATACGACTTGCAATATATTCATCTACTAGTATTTGTTTTTTTTTTCAAAGACCTACGTCCAAAGGTAAAACACCGTTTTTGATAGGGGGCCGACCTACCCGAGGGGATCTTTTGTTTAATCCTAATATGCATATCAACTTTTAATAAAATTTTCATGCACTACTTGAAATGTTTGTTTCCTCTACAATAATGATTCTACTATGTGTTTATCAGGAAAAAATCGATTTTTATCAAAAAAAGATCATACATGTATGTACATCGTAAATAAAGGTTTAAAATGCCTTATGCACAGACTGACGGCCCAGGCTTTTTTTAAATCTTTTTACCTGTGATGACGTAGTTTGACTTCCAGGAACTGGCCACGGCTGAGCACAGATCCCCCTGCCGTACTCCGCGTCTCTTGTACTGAATCTTGTACCCCGCCAACTTAACGGTCGGCTTCTTCTGGGGGGTCCAAGTCAAGCGGATCTTCTGTTGGTCAAATAAATACTGGGTTATGAATGTGTACAATAGAATTACGATATTTAATAAGTGGTAAATGAAATTACTATGAATCTCGAACGAGTGAATGATCCTATTCTATATTTATAAGTTGTTAGATTACTAGTATTACATCCTTTCGATAGTTTTTTTTCTCTCATATGTTAAGAAGTCACCAATAAATTGACTTATTTCTGCAAGTTCGTCTAATCGTAATAAAAATGTATACATGTATTCAGCAGGTTAATAAAGAGCTTTTAATTTCAAGTCAAAGGGCTATCATAATGATTAACCTATTCCCCCATCTTCAGTCGATCTTATGTTAACTCGAAAAATACTCACAATCCCTAACACAAGGTAACTAAAGGCACATGTGCGTATCTACAGAGGGCCAAAGGGGTCTGGGCCCACACCCCACCCCCTGGAAAATTCTTTTTTCTTAAATTTACATATAACATTAACCCTCGGACCTCCCCTCCCTGGGAAAATTTTCTTGATCGATTTGCGTATGAGGTATACAATGATAACATGACTTTGTTTCTAAACAGTCTTGTAGTGAACTACCTTAAGTTGTGGACACTCACAATAATCTTACCGTTGTTCCGATGGCTTTGGCTTTAAAATTGGAAGGGGAGAGAACTCCAAGCTCTTTCTGAGTCTTACAAAACAAAGACAGGGACTTGGAGACTTTAGAGGCGTACACTGTCTGGACGCGGAACAAATACGTGGATTCAGCCGTCAACCCTTTCACAGAATACGACCGCCTCGTTATGACTTTTGACTTCTGCGTTTGACCTTTCTTTTGTTTCCAGGTCACCCGGTAACCCTTGACCTGTAGTGTTTTGGCGTCTTTTGGGTCCCGCCACTTCAGCTTGAAGCCGATCGGCGAAATAAACTTTACTTTTAGTCCTCTGGGTTTTGGATACTTAGCATCATCATCTAGAAATTTTATTGAACAAAAAAGAACTACATCATGGCATGAAGTCGTTAAACAGAACCTTTCCCTTTCACGTTAACTGCGGTACTTGGGGCCTATAAGCCGTAAGTCGTAAGTTTTGCAGGGCAAATTGATACAGTTTGACAAAGTTTTAACTGGTAGATAATACTTAATGACGTAGAGTTAAATAATAACGTTAGGTGATATTTTACCAACAGTAACTGCGAAAGAGCTGTTACTTTTGCAGTACCGTAGCTATCGTGATTTTTATCTCTCAATTCCCCGCTTCAATGCTGTTACTCACTGCATTTTGACGTCCTAAATTGCTTTAAGGAGGCTAAACGGTCAACAAATTAACCGTCAGCTTCACCTTAATTTTTCAGATATGACTTGTGTAGCTATAAACTATTATTTAATAAAGAAAAATTCCATATAATTATTTTACCTTTTAAATTTGAGTATTTTCCTATCTTTTTATAAAGAGCTCTTCTTCTAGAGGAAATCAATACAGTCTAAAAATGGCCCCGACCTTCGAGCCCTCTTAAATTCACCTTTTTACCTTCATTGTCTCCCCTATGACTGACAGGGGGCGTGGATGTTGTCACGTGAAGTGCACTGCTCCAATCGCTGAGCAGCCAGCCTTGCTTTGCTTTGATGGTAAAGATAAATGTTTGGTCCTTTTCCAGGCCTTTGACAAGGTAAGTGTTGACCCCAGTCTCTTCTGTTATGGATATAGAATCTGTAAAAGCGATACCAAGGACCCTTTATATAATAAGGAAAATGTTAATCTGAACTTCAGTCGTATAAAGGTGTTATATTTAGGGATTGACTATTGTCTAAATAAATTCATTTTCAAAATGAATTATGTGTCAATTTTACACAAGAAAAATACTTCATTAACATCAAATTATTATGAGTACTGTATTTTCTTTTCTTTCTTGAATGAGAAAATATATGCATACTTAAAAAAGGAGAAGAAGCAAGAGGAGAGAAAGTGGCGGTTGAAAGTTTTTTAAGGGTGATGTACGGCCATATATTACTGTGGAATCATTTAAATTCGTGGGGGTCAATTTTCATGGGTTTTTGCTTATTTGTGGGGATGTAAATTCATGGATGCGTCAGTTTTCAGTTTCAGAAAGAAAACTAACTCTTTCAAAATTTGTTTTCGTCGAGGATGTAAATTCGTGGGGGAGGGCTACCCACGAATACCACGAAAATTGAGCCAACACGAATTCTAATGATTCTACAGTATTTGAAAATTAGAATGTAAATATTTCTTAAACTGGCTTGCTTCTGCTCGAAACTGGCCAAAACGGTTGCCAAATGGTAAAAAGCGATAAATATGAGGTTTAATTTACATGTTGTTTTGTGTGCAAATTACGAATACAAGATCAGAACAATGCCTTTTTGATCACTTAGAACAGTTGTAGAACTGCGCAGCTGCAGACTTATTTTAAAGATTTAAATATCTGAAAAATATGTAAGGGCTCTATTGGTCTCATCTCTATAACCATTTGTTGAGAAAATCATTATGGATGTACATTAACGTTGTAACTTTGCCTCAAAATAGGGTACCCTATTTTTATTAGTCGGGATGAGATCTATTTTTAGAACAAGAAAAAGCCAGTCTATACTTAGAACTCCTGTGTCTATGGAGGCCCATTGAAGTTATATTTTCATAGAAAAAAAATGTCAATTCAAAAGAGTCTGTGTCTGAATATTACAAGCATCTCTAAACTAATCACAAGTTTGTTTTTCATTTCTTTAAGAAGTCTCTTTGCACCTTTCGATCACTGTGACGTTATAGCAACTTTACGTCAACTTTTGTTGTATGACGCTATTCTTTTCCCCACAGCAAACTCGTGTTATCGGAGCCGTAACAGCCAACGAAGAAAAGTGCGTTAAAGTGCGTGATTGTGGGGAAAAGGTATATGCGTCAAATTGCGTGATTGTGGGGTAACGGTATATGCGTTAAAGTGCATTACTGCGGGGAAGGGGGTTAAAGTAAATTCTTTTTTGAACTGGGATTGGGGTCCAAAGATTAATTTGAGACCCATTTTAACACTAGGGTACCCTAGTACCTGCGCAGTTTTAAGTGATTAAAAAGGCGGTCTATTCTGCTCTTGTACATGTATGTATGATTTGCATACAAAACAACGGGGATGTAGAACCAAACCAGTTCAAGTTTACATTTTCATTTTCAAAAGTACAAGATGGATGCACATCCCTTTTAAAGGACGAACCCCAATAGTAAAACAAGTCGTTTGATATGTTTAATTTCTTCATCATCTGTTAATTAATCTTAATAAACCTCATATTGATCTTGATTCACCAAACTATCACGAGAAAAAGGATGAAAAACGAAATTCGGACAGAATGGCTAACAGCCTCGACTGCCTGACAGACTATTGGCCCCTCCCGTTTACAGTTAGGGGACTAATAATATATTAGATGTTCAAACCTGACGAGCTTTCCCGCTTTATAATATACAGCAAAGGTTTCCATGATTTCTTATAATGTACTTCCGGCCACGTCAGGTTCACGTCACATTGATCCGAAAGTTGCCCGTTACAAATGACGTCCGCATGGAGATCTTTTGGAGTAGACAGGTATCTATAGGGCCCTTGCGAGCTGTCACTTAACCCTGAAAACAAATCAGATAATCAGGCATTAATTAAAGTAAATTGTTTTTTGGTAGTGAGCTTTATTTAAGGAATAAGGAATCATTCTTTTAGTATTATGAGGTGATAATTTCGGTCGGGGAGTGCATGGTCAAATCCAATAAAGCTCGAAGGGCGAATTTGATAGATTTGACCACGCCCATTTTGTGTCACTCATGATTTATGAGGTTATTGGGTTTTAGGGTTAAAAATTGATTGGTAATGTTATCACAGACAAGACAGTTGAAAATGTAAATATTTATATATATCTACCAAGTATTATTTCCTCTATTTCTTACGGAGACTTATAGTTAATTCATAGCTCTATAGAAACAGCCAGACTGAAATCTACACGCCCCGTTTATCGATTGGTCGAAATCTACAGCGGCTGAAACTGACAAGAAAGTGACAGGACTGAAATTGACACGCCCAGTTTATCGATTGGTCGAGACCTACAACTACCTAAGAAAAATCACGGACTGCACGAAATAACCATGATGATGTCAGACTCAAAGTCTCACAGGAGACGATTTGGCTGTTTCTTTTAGCTAACGTACGTTAACAGTAATTTAGTGAATTTTACTTACTTTTTACGCTCAATTTATTAATTAGTTAAAAGAAAGATGTTAATATAAACAATAAAATGCTTTCTTTGGTGATTCATTCGGGTTATGAAGGTAGCGATCATTGCAGAAAAAATTTACATAACCCGCGTTAGCGGGTTATGTATTTTTTCTGCAATGTCGCTATCTTCATATCCCAAATGAATCACCAGAGAAAGCATTTTACTGTTTAAATATACCCCACTTGATAAGAATTTCCATGTTTTGCGGCGAATTTAGTGGAGTTTTTTCGCTGGTATTTTTGAAAAGTCTGCCCCTCCCCCTTTCGCTCCCACTTTCAGAAACGATGCTATACATGCCTGTGGGTCTATGGAATAATTTTTTAATGAAATGTTGGCTCTTTCCGTTTTATGTGAATTGTTTTCGAAGAAAAAAAATCACGTAACACATGTCCTGTTTCTACTCTTAATGCTGTCAACATAATTAAAGAACGCACTTCGAAATCTCTTCTTGTTTTAATAAAAACGGCGCCAGTCACATGAAACAATGATGTATGCTTATACATATATGTGGGTTTTGATTTTTGTGAAACAATTCTAAGTAAGAGGTTTATTAGATACAAACTGAATTTATATTTTGATCTCTATCTTTAATGTCTGTAAAACCGTATAAATTTTAAATAAAAATAACTGAACTGTAAACGTTTGTGCACAAATGAAGAATTTTAACTGATGGAACTCGTGTTATCTTAATTTTCAATTACAATATAAATCAACCGTTTAACAGAGGAATCGCCGAAACTTTGAACTTGCATTCTTATTAATTAAATTCCTCTCTCTCTCTCTCTCTCTGCCTCTCTCTCTATCTATCTATCTCTTTTAATTTCTCTCTCTGCCTCCCTCTTTCTCTCTCCCTCTCTCTGTATGTCTCTCTGTGTCTCTCGCTGACTGTCTCTCTCTCTCTCTCTCTGTCTCTCCTCTCTCTCTCTGCCTCTTTCTTTCTCTCTCCTCTCTCTCTGCCTCTTTCTTTCTTTCTCTCTCCTCTCTCTCTGCTTCTCTCTCTCTCTCTCTCTCTCTCTCTCTCTCTCTCTCTCTCTCTCTCTCTCTCTCACACACATATCGTTGAATTATTTTAAAAATCCTTAAAAAAAAAATTCTGCCTCTCTCTCTATCTATCTATCTCTTTTAATTTCTCTCTCTGCCTCCCTCTTTCTCTCTCCCTCTCTCTGTATGTCTCTCTGTGTCTCTCGCTGACTGTCTCTCTCTCTCTCTCTCTGTCTCTGTCTCTCCTCTCTCTCTCTGCCTCTTTCTTTCTCTCTCCTCTCTCTCTGCCTCTTTCTTTCTTTCTCTCTCCTCTCTCTCTGCTTCTCTCTCTCTCTCTCTCTCTCTCTCTCTCTCTCTCTCTCTCTCTCTCTCTCTCTCTCTCTCTCTCTCTCTCTCTCTCACACACACATATCGTTGAATTATTTTAAAAATCCTTAAAAAAAAATTCTTAATAAAAAAACACAATCATTACTAATAAAAGTTACATTTCTCTGTCCAGTACAATTATAACAAAGTTGGGATTGTTCAGTCGATAAGTTGATATCGGTATAGTATTATTTACAAAAACTTACCTAATAACAAACTTAAAATTATCAAAGTTCCCCGCATGATGTTGTAAACTTCTTTCACGTGGGTTCGTTCAGTTTAGTTTAGTTTTATTCTTGTTTCTGGCTTCCATTCACATTTCTCCTGAACTTTTGCCTGGTTGTTTAGATTTGCGGCAGCCGTTTCTAATTAAGACATTCCTTCGTGTTTTTGAAAAATTACTTTAAAGCTTTTGGAGTAGTATCGAGTTTTCTCTTTTGCCGCGAGAACTCAGCGGGAGCTCTTGTTAACCCCACTGAGTTTTCACACTCTTCTTGAATTAGAGCGATGACACTTAGATCGTATGCTCCCTTTTATTGGCTTTCATGTCAACAAATTCTGAGCTTTTTTGCAATTACATGGAATGTTATAATTGCATGTTGCTTTTTTATTTATTTCATCGTACTTTCCTGAACGATATACATGTACATGTATATAGCGGTCACCGTTATATTTTTTGGCGCAGATACAATTATTTTTCCTTGGAAAGGGTGGGATTGTGGTTAATCTAAGGAAGAATTTAATTTGCTGGAATCAAAGTTTCTCTAACTATGTGCGCATTTAAAAAGTCGACTGAATTTTTAAAGGAATGGAGAAGATCAACGCATGCTAAGCATTTATGATTTATTATATTTGACTGTACCATATGTGAAAGGAAACATGCTGGTAGATTTTGTTGCTTTTGAGTGGAACCTTGAAAACCAAATCGTGGTCGATACCATGGCGCAGAGAGAGAGAGAGAGAAAGAAAGAGAGAGAGAGAGAGAGCAAAATTATTATTAATATACGAATCGGGCTCGGCATACTGGAATACATGATTCTAGTTTCATTTCACAGTTTTGACAAGTGTTGTTTACATTTTGAATTCCTTGATGTCAAAAACTGTGAACAGAAGGGCTGGTCATTTACTCTTTGTTTGGTTGATGGGCGCCGTTTTGCGGGTAGGTAGAATTTTGTCTTTGCAAAGGTAAATTTAGTCTAACGTTTTCCTGGGTTTTTGTAACGAATGTGACGTTTTCCTGGAAGGTAAATATTAAAATCGTTAAAATTAAAGGACAAAAGTATGTAAGATATTTCTGACTAAGGTAAAGTTCGAAGTGTATAATGAATATCTCTCTCTCTCTCTCTCTCTCTCTCTCTCTCTCTCTCTCTCTCTCTCTCTCTCTCTCCATTTTTATGTCATGACAGAAACCAGTGACTGTCACGATTAACAGTTATTTCTGTAATATTTCCTTTCAGTGATGGGAAGAAGACTTAAGAGAGTCCTTGTGTTGATATGTGTAGTTCTCATTATCTGTGTCATCCAAATTTTGAACCTGAATATTCTGAAGTGGAATATTTTTAACATTGGGATATATATAAATCAGGTTAGTTTCAACAGTTATAATGGTTAAGTGACACTAGATATGAGAGTTGTACATGTACGTGTAGAATATAATGTAATAGAAGAGGAAGTCAATGACCACAACTAGACTCGAACTCGGGACCCGGGACCCTTCAGTTTAAAAACCAACGCTCTACCGACTGAGCTAAAGGGTTAACCCACTAGTTAGTGCTTGTAGGAGCGTGGCAGTACTGAGCCTTTATATACACACTAATACAATAAATTGAAAAAATTATGTGCATTAATATTGAAATTTTTTTTAAAAAGATGATTATTCCATTTGTGCTTTAATTAGTTGCATATTCATAGAGTTTTTAACTGACATTCTTACCAAAAGAAATAATGTAATTAAGCCTCTACTTTTCAGAATAAGTAATTCACCCATTCACTACTCATTTTTAAAATTAAATTAGTCAAGGGCTCCAAAGGCAGATTTTCACAGCCTCACTACCGAAGCCAAGGATGATAAAGGAAGCTACCACAGTGAAAAGCTCTTGCCCAAGAGTTCCATTCCCCCAGATCTACGGATCATCGTGGTCGTGTACAACCGACCCCAGTCCTTAGAACGTCTCCTCAATTCTCTGAACAAGGCCTACTATTTTAAGCATAAGGTCATTCTGGAGGTTTGGATAGACAGGTCTAAAAAAGATGGGTCCATACATAATGCGACTTACTACACAGCGAGGAAGTTTAAGTTCCTGCATGGGGGATATAAAGTAAGTAGTTTGTCAATTCTGGAAAACATGTACTTTGAATCATTACTTACATAATGGTTGCTCAAGTTTTTGTTGATTTTGAGGGTACCCCTTATAAACGAAAAAAATCTTAACATCCCAATCAAAATACGAAACACAGTGCCCGTACATTAAGTACTGTTTGATTCTTATCACAACATGGGTCTGGATAAGGCTTGGTTGCTAAAATTAGTCGTCGCGAACCAGGTTATCTCCGGTAAATCACGAAATAAAGTCGCTGCGAATAAAACTTGGTTTACAGTATACGTACAAACAAATAGATAAAATTTCAAAACTTCTAGTCCCGGGCATCAGCGCAACATATTTTTCAATGCCTGTGTAGCACTATAATGTGTACTTTGAATTCAATAAACATGATGAAAGTTTTTGGTATTGAATAAAAAGGTGCCTTAATGGTTATGGTCTGTTCCTATTATAGTACCGATCAGACCCAACCTAACAGAAAGTAAACCCAGTCTAAACCCTGGGTTTACTTTCGGGGTTTACTCTGGGTTAACTAGAGCAGACCCAGAGTAAACCCCAAGTAAACACAGAGAGTAAACCCCGATCAGAAGTAGACCCCTGAGGCAGACGCTACATGTGTATATGAAATAATTATACAAGGGGTGGGAATTACAGGCAGTAAGATAATTAGATAAAAGCAGTTCTGCTTCACATTTGAATGTTTAAAGAGGACGCCAAAAGCAAACCGCGAGTAAGCTCAAAGTAAACCCCAACTGGACACAAATTTTCAAAAAGTAAAGCCCAAGTAAACCCCAAGTAAACCCAGAAAGTAAACCCATGGTTTAATTGGGTTTACTCTAGTGTTACCATCCCTGAAACGTTCTACTTTCCCATTTTTTTCGTGCGTTCACCGTGCGCTCACCGTGCGCTCAGAGTGTGCTCACCGTGTGCTCACAGTTTGCTCACCGTGCGTTCACTTGCGCTCTCCGCTCCGTTCGCGCTCACCGTGCGTTCACAAAGCGTTCACCTTTCGCTCACCGTTCGTTCAGCGTTCACTTATCGTTCAGTCTGTTTTCCGTCATTTTCATTCAGAACTCCAAGGTGAAAGGATCGGCATTTGCTAGTTGCAAGAAAATGAGGATAGATTGCGTGCGAAAAGGTTGAAAAAAACGTATGTTTTACATCATTTTTAAATTAGAATTTAATCCGTAGAATTTAAAGTTCACATTCTTGAGCAATTGACAAACAATTCAACACATATATAAAAAGACATCATTATAAATAAGAAATGGGCGTTTCACGATTAACATAATTCCTTCGATGTCCGACCACAAAATCCATGCCTGACAATAAACTGAACAGATCAAATTAAGAAATGAAAGCTAACTAAAAATGCGTGTGAATTTATAGATTATCAATAAATCAAAATCCAAATGATTTATCAATAAAGGCGATGTTTTTACTAAGTGATTTTTATTTGCCTAATTATGTTTACATTTCTAGCCGAAAATCGGCCGATTACCGGTAAACTCACTCAATTATTATATGATAAGGGAAAAATGATGTTTATGTTTGCTTAAACAATAAATAAAAGTTCTTTATCTGGTGTATTCATGTAACCGCTTACCTATTTGTTTACGTAATTGTGTACACTCCGCAAACGATTTTATATTTCAGATTCACAGGTAATTAAGTTACCTCGTTCCATAGATTTTTGGTTTTAAGCATGAATTAGTCAATTTTTTTTTTTTTATTTTACACTCTTCGATTTTCATTGATAAAATTTTTAATGACTTAAATTTCGTTTTAATTAACTCTTATTCCTATACAATGTAAATATAAATGGTATGTTATAGGATAGGATAGAGATTATTTGCAGGTTAGGATGAAGTATACAAGATATTGGTCTGGATAATTTGTCAACTTTCGCGATAGCAGCACTGTACATGTAGTTTATTTGTTATTTTATCCTGATTACCGACAAAAAACAATGTAAGGATAACTCCCAAGACACTCCGAATAAATCGTTCATCTTGCGTTCATAAAGCATTCACATATCGTTCACCGTTCACTTTGCGCTCCGTTTGCGTTCTGCGTTCGCACATCGTTCACCGTTCATTAGCGTTCACAGAATTCTGTTCAGCGTGCGCTCACCGTACGCTCAGAGTGTGCTCACCATTCAAGTGGGAAAGTAGAACATTTCAGGGACTGTAAGTTGGGCCTGATGGGTACATGTAGGTTACAACCACAGAAAACACTTGGGTATTTATGGTCAGCTTCCTGAGGCCATATAGTAGTTGTTTTATAAGATTTTTTCAAAACAATTTGGGTCGTTAGGTTGGAATATTATTTTTTTAAAATGTAATAAAACAAGAAAGAATGATACATTTTCACAATTTTTAAAAAATGTACCGTAAAACAGTAATACAACCAGTGATTTTCATCCTACACCTTGTTCAAATGTTAATATTTATATATTACGATGAATAAATTCACTGACAATACACCACAAACAATTTTTTTCAATTTCTGATAATTTGGGTTGGTCAATCATATATAATAATCTAATAAAAATAAAATGACCTGATGTTTCCATTATGTTAAATTACAATCAACAGGTACACAAACACACAAAACATGTGGGTATTTACGGCCAGTGGATCGGCACTTGGAACCCCGCCCCTGACTCTAACGAGATTGCCGTAATTCTAGAGGATGACCTGACAGTATCTAGACACTTTTACCAGTGGCTCTTGAATGTCCACAGGAAATATGACGACCGGACAGACCTAGCTGGCTATGCTCTCCAGGGGCGCAGCATGAAGCATGGAGGGGCAGCAGGGAATCTAAGGGGCCCAGACAAGGATGTATGCTTCATGTACCCTATCCTAGGTATTTGCTTAATTCAAGATCAGTTTCTCAGTTCTTTTTCTTATTTTTCTCTTCAGCTCTCTATCTTACTAAAGATTATGAAAAGCTATTATAAGATGTGTGGTTACTCTCTCCACTTTGTCTTGTATAACAAAAATTTAGTAAAAGTTAAAAAAAAAATGTGCTCTCTCTATCTCCTTATTTCAATCTCTCTCCCTCTCCTCTCTTGTTATTTTCTCTGTCTAATAGATTTCTGCATGATTCATGCTAAACTATTGATCATATTTATGAGACTTAATTTACCGTTCTAAAAACAATTCACTCATTTCTTAAACCTCCTGGTAATTAAAAATGCTTTACCTTGATATATCTTTGGTACAGGTACTTTGAGTTACTTGAATTTTATCTTACCGATACATATATATACCCATTAAAAATCTAGATTGATTTCTCGTCTTTAACATATTGTCTTTGAAAAAATTAAGGTTTTCAATTTTATTCCACACCAATGACTTTGATGACCCATTTTAAATGTACATATATCTACAGATAATTTATTCGCCTCTATATAGCCAATCATCCATGGAAATTTTGATAGCTCCGATATACTAGTATTTTTTAATTTTTGGGTATATACTTTGGGTACTCTCCCACCATAAGAAAAGCCAGTTATCCATGGATGTTTTGACTATTTCTGATTTATTCCTATGTACGGTACCTGGGGATACTGTCCCCATTGTAAGAAAATCAAGCTTTGTGTAACGATCTAGTCAGAAATGTCTATAAATTTGAATTAGATTGGCTCTATATACCGGTCATCTATTTTTAGTTCCTAGGGATACTCCAATTTATTTTTAGGTACTTGGGGATACTCTAATTTATTTTTAGGTACTTGGGGATACTCCCCCCATCGTAAGAACTGGCTGCGCTTTGTGGAGTGGTACAAGAATGTGTCCAGGGATCACTCCTTCCAGCCCCTGGTCCCTGGAATCCTACCCTCCCAGTGGTGGCAGGTGTTCCAAAAACAAGGCAGATATTAATATGAAATATTTACATTTTTCAATGTCTTTGCCTGTGATAACACTATAAAAATTTACTTATAAGTATCGATTTTGTACTATACCGTCCAATAACTTCAAATGACGTATAATTGGGGTGCCAGCGGGGTTTGCTTATTTATATTCAAATATCTAACTGTGCAATGGCTTAAAATTATATATTAATAAGGAATTATTCTTTGCATATTATGAGATGATAAATTCAGTCGGGGCCTGATCAAATCTATCATAAAGCCCTTTGGACGTTATTGGATTTGATCATGCACCAATCAAAATTATCACCTCATAATACTCAAAGAATGATCCCTTATTCCTTGAATAAATATTAATAGATAAATATGGACTTTATTAATACAAACATGGACTCAGTGTTGGTAAATAAAATTCTTTTATAATAGCCATGAATATAGTCACTTTTGCCACAGTAGTTTCATCAATATTCGTTGAAGACCAATGTTCATGGATTTCAATGTCGAGTTGATCCATAAATTTAAATGTCCATAGAAGCAATTTTTGATAAGACATTGTGTTGATAGGATCATTATCCACGAATTTACATCTCCTTGAAACTGTGATTTTCATTAAATTCACAAAAATTGATAAACCTGTGTATTGATGAAACTGCAGTATACTGTACACAGGGAAATATTCGCCCACTTTTTTATTACCCTCGTTGTCAGAGGGCGAATTTAAGACTGGAGGAATTACTGTGTCTCAAAACTATTGTTCTTTATTCACAACTTTGTCTGGGCGAATTAAAGAAGGAACGAAACCGTTTGCAAGTGATAAAGGGCGAAAATAACATGGGGCGAAAATAACCCTGTATACAGTATTTGTAAAAGTTGCTTCCATCTATAATGTATAATAGGTAAAACAGACAGCATGTGGAGCATGTGGCACATCTACCATGCCTGGCACAACAAACTCTGGACCCTGTATCCGAACCTCGACGACTCCCGGGGCCTCACTATCAGCTGGAAGGAGGCGGGGCTACACTACAAGAAGGGCGACTCCTCCGCGGACCCAATACTGCAGAAGTGGAAACCAGTTTATGAGGATCTGCCCAGGGAACCAGCTAGAGTTGATGTGAATGGAAAAGTGATCAGCTTTAAAGTACAGTAGCCGGGGGAATGCATGTGCATTTTGATCAGTTATTAATTAAGTTCATTCATATAGTCCCATTCCAAATTTAGAACTTCGAAATATTTTTAAATGTTTATGGGTTAGACTGGGAAATGAAGGTAGAATAGTTTTGGTTTTTTTGGTAAAAATATTTTGGAGTGTTAAGTTTCATTTTATATTTGAAATAATAACTGTTTCTGAAAGAAAAGATTGAGAGTACACGTACCAATATTTTGGATTTTTTTTTCGAGGGGGGAGGGGAATATGCATTTTTTTTGGACATTAAGTGAAATTAGGAATGAAAACTACCATACATTTAAAAAATGTTTAGGGTTGGATTGGAGATTATTGGAAAAAACAAAATCCTTTTGCGTATTATTTTTTTGGAAATCATTTTTTCTGATTGATCAAGAATGACACAGAGGATTTTTTCCTACCTTTGTTTTTTTTTTTTTTTATTAAACACTGCATAATAATGATATAAGGTGTAAGGAGTTCAGCTTGAACCATCATTCATGGATATACATATTAAAGTCCCATTTATCTTTTTAACATATTGCATAGATTTTGTGTTGTGGATTTTTTAAGTATTTTTACTCAAGACATTGTTGTGATTTTTGTTTGTTGTGATTTTACACAGTATACTCAAACTAGTTAACTGGTACAATGTCTGCGCTGGTTATCAGAGGGCATTGTCCAATCCACACTTTGCAAAAGTTGTTTCCCTTTGTGGGGTCAACACAAAGGTCAAAAGGGAAAAAACCCAACTTTCCCCTTCTTTATGCTAAAAAATATTTGGGCATCCTGTGATACAATCTCTTTGAATTTAATTTATAAATTCCTTCAATGTGTGCGCAAAAACATAACGGAAAGGAATTCTTAATGATAAATGACTAAGTTTCAAACCTCAAAACTACAAAGGCTTCTGTGAAAAATCTATGGGGTTTTCCCCCAAAGATGGCTGCCAAGGGACATAACTTTTGTAAAGTGTTGATTATTCGGTTGTGTTGTTTTTCTTTTATTGGATACTTCAGTTTCCATTTTATATCTGTGATAGTTTTGTTTGGGGTTTTGTTTTGTCTATTGTTGTTGTTTTTGTTGTTGTTTATTGCAAAACCATTACAGAATTTTGGGATGACCTAAGCATGCTTAGTGTAGAACCACTTGTTCTCAACTACTCTAGAATGATCGCTTTATTTTTGAATCATAAGGATTCAGTAACAGATTAATGTTGTGACAAGAAGGATAACTCCTCTGTGTAGAATAGAAATTAAGAGGGCTTGATGGTCGAGGCCATTTTTACACTATAATATATTAATCTCTCTATAAAGAAGAGCTCTGTATAAATATATATAGCAAAATATTCAAAGCTAGATATATGGGGTTTTTTTCTTTTATTTATTAAATGATTGTTTATACATGTAGCTAAAGACATCATATCTAAAAAAAATTTAATTTAATTTAATCTGATGGTTAATTTGTTGACCACCCAGCCTCCTGAATACCGAGATTTTCCATTGATGTTAATTTGCATGCAAGAATTTATTTAATGAATTCCACAGATGTTAACGCAATGATTATCACAGTATTAAACTATGCAGTATATGATAACCTATTAACTTGTCATTGTGAACATTTGCAAATGCACAAGATACGACTACTGTGAGAAAAAGTTTGTCAATTTACTGTGGAATCAATAAATTTCGTGGGGCGCCAATTTTCGTGGAGTGTGGTTTTTTTGCTTATTCATGGAGATGTAATTTCCGTTTTAATTAGTTTCAGTAATGAAGATAGCTCTTTCTAAATTTGTTTTTGTTGAGGTTGTAAATTCGTGGGAGAGGGCTACCCATGAATACCACGAAAACTGAGCCACCACGAATTCTAATGATTCCTCAGTAATGAGAACAAATTGAAATTGATTGATTTTTGGCAATTTCATTTCATTTTATCTAAAAAAAAAATGTTCTTTGTTGCAGTATTATCTAAAGCTTTGGCAATTGAGCTATGATGGAGGTTATTAAAATATTCCTTGATTATAGATACATGATTAATTTGGTTTTTAATTTGTTTCGAGTTAATGTTACAAAAAACTTTTACATACTGGTATGTTGATTATGCATAATAAATGTCAGGGGTCATGCAATTAATACATCTAGTTGTCCGGTTGCCTGGGGCAAGTAAAATCTCATTTTGGGAGATGAAACTACAAACTTACTAAACTTTAAGGGAAACATAGCTTGTATACAAAGCTTTCACTTTCTTTGCTTTCGGAATCCCCCAATTCTGATTTTGGATTAAGTTGTACTATTTTTCATTTTCTCTGCACACAAATAATCAAGAGTCCCATTTTTGAATGTTTTTACATGACTTAATTTACATGTATACAAAATATGTATACAACTTGTATGTTCTTAACACATTACAGGAGTTCCATTCCACTTTTGAAAAAGGTGATATTTTTAGCTTTTTTGAGGAGCAATTTTTGCTTTGAAGTTCTTGCTTTCAAATTTATTATATTATTATGGGTTTTTTTTGTGTTTTTTAAGGGTTTTTTTTTTTTTGCGTTGAAGGTCTTACAATTATATCTTTTGCATTTTTTTGTTTGAAAGTGATCTTGCCTTAATAATCCATTTTATTTTTGTACAGTGATTTAGTAAATAAAAACCCTGACATATAATTTTTTTGGTTGTGAATGCATGTATAACATGCAATGAAGTACAAAAAAAAAACACAGTACATTTTTTATTGCAGTCATTTTTGAAATGCAATGTAATGAAATTACACATTTTTATTGTGTTCATGATTGTATGAAATGAAATGTCAAGAGATTACATCACTTAAGATCCAATGTAATGAAATTACATTGTTATTGCATTCATTATTGAAATGCAATAAAGTGCAATTAAAGTTTCCATCGAATTCATTTTATTGAATTGCAGAATATTGAAATTTTATTTTATTACATTCCAAGTGCAATGTTATCAAAAAACATTTTTATTGTAATCAAATTTAATGAAAAAAAAAACCCATATTATTTACATATCTAATTTATTACTTCCTTTATTATATATACTCTTTTACTGACATTTAGCATAATAATTATTTTTTTTATAAATAGAATTATATAACTATTAGTTACATATACATACAGCAGTGCAGTTATAGCCATAACTATTAAATATGAAACAATTTGCATAAAATCATGAGATTTGAAATTAAGTTGATCTCATATATATTTAAATTTGTAGGGTGGTGACATGTTAAATATTTTTAACTAGTGAATATAAATACATCAAATACTTAACATAAGAACTGAAAGTTAATTAAATACAAGCAGAAAATTTAAAAAAAGGTTAACTTACTAGAATAAGTTGTTGTTTTTGTTTATATGTTGTTTATTCTTGGCTAGAAATAACATTTAAAGTGAATATTAAATTCATGAAATAAAAAACTGTTTTAACTTTCTGTCTTTGTTTTTAATTTTATTTCTTCAGACAAAATGTAAAATTCAGAATGTTCAAGGCTGTACATATTACATGCCTGGTTTGCATTGACCGTTAGCCTTGTCCATACACTGCATGATCCAGATTTTTTTTCAAGGGTGGGGGGGGGTGTTCGACCGATATTGAGTTTTCCAGGTGGCTCGATGCATATTTTCGGTAATTTTATTATGTAAATATAAACATTTTGAATTTTCCAGGGGGGGGGGGTGTGTGCAGACCGACCCCCACTCTAGATCCGAGCATGTTGTCCAAGTCCTCGAGGTAACGTAACATATAACGTGTTTACCCGGTTTCTAGAGCTAATATGCCGATGTGAGTTGTCGACTTCCCTCTGGGTGGGACACTATGATAATGAAAGGGTTGAAGTTTCCCACATAAAAATTTAGTTAGATAGTACAAGGGTTTTGAAGCAGTGCAGTATATAAGTTCACTAGCAGTTTAACCAGTCCCAAAAATCAAATTCTAAAAGAAAAGTTGCTGCTCTTGGATGATATAAAGTACGCATTTTTGTTTTAAATTTGCTAGCTACTATCACAAGATCTAAGGGTTGGGTTACAAGGGATAGTGAATGTACTAAATAAATGATAAACAAGGGGAAAAAAGTCAGATTATCAGAAAAATCAGCAACTGCATGAGTAAATACTAGAAAGACATGCAGACGGAAGAAATAAATGACAAATCGAGAGAAAAAACAATATTTGCACAGCAAATAAATGATCGAAATAACTGAATTTGTCAGTATAATCGACTAACAAATCAAAGCGGAAATTAGACGACGCAGAGACGCGTTTAACTGAAATGTCATTTCATATTTCAGACTGCAGCGTTGAGCAGACGACAGATGAAGGAAATGCGAGAGCGAAATACATCAAATGAATGTATTTTTCAAGTCGTTTTCTTACTATGCTAATTTGTGAGTTGTTACGTCAACACTGTTCAAGAACAGACAGAGTCGCAAAAAACATTCCTCTGCTTTTTCTTTATTGGTAACTGTTCGATTTTATTTCTACAGTTGCTATTTTAAAAAATGACACCAATTGTTGAAATGGTTTCAGAGTCAACGTTAAATGACGTAATGAAATATAACTTGGTAGTTTGTTGATTAGATTACCGAGATCCGGATATTGGAAAGGAATTTTGTTTTGTAGGACATTGATATCAGTCAGTTATAATTTAATTTTTACATTTTCCAGTGTCTTGCCTGTGATAACACCACGTATCGGTTTTGTACTATATAACCCATAACTTCAAATGACGCCAAATTGAGGCACCAGCGGGATTTGCTTATTTATATTTAAATATTTAATCGTACAATGGCTTAAAATTATATAAATATAAGAAATGAGGAATCATTCTTTCAATATCATGAGGTGATAAGATCGGTCGGGGCGTGATCAAATCTATCATAAAGCCCTTCGGGCTTTATTGGATTTGATCACGCCCCGACCAAAATTATCACCTCATACATGTAATACTCAAAGAACGATTCCTTATTCCTTAATTAAAACGAACGGTTAAATGGTTTTGGTTTTAACAGACTGGATGGAAGGATCTGAAGTTCAGGGGGTTTTTGTTTTGTTTATGTTTTTTTTTTGGTTTCTTTTCCTTATTATTTTTTTTAGGGGGGGGGGTTGCTGATTTAAGAGTCATTGGTACTTGGAAATGAACAAAGTTAATTTCATATTCTGGGTCTGTAAAGTTAAACTTTCTGTACATGTAAACAGGCACGTAGTGTAGTTATAAAAGTTCACCCCCCCCCCCGGAACCAAACCCATGGGAAAAAAGGGGAAATTGCAAAATTAATAAACTTTAGTTATAGAGTGTCCAATATATACATTATGTAGAATTTGAAATTGAAGACCTTCCCTTTTCGAAACAAAGGAATTCCCTGCCGGATCTGCGCATGCAACGTGACGTCATCCATTAGATTAATTAACACATTTATCTAGAGCAGACGCTATATAGAAAAACAACAACATTATTAAGAAATGGCCTGTTTGCATGCATGATAAAATTTTATTCATAACATTCACTCAGTTCACAAAATAGTACTGTATATAGTTACATGCAACAAGACAATATAAAACGATATATTGCAAGTATTCAATACCGGATTACAGAACACACAATTATGTTATTACATATTGCATTTGTTATAATACATGTATAATTGTAATCGGCACATTTGATTTATTTGCAAATAAAAGTCAATGTTTACAAAGAGGTATAGTGAAACATACAATGTAGGATTTGCAGGATGAAATTTTGAAGTAAGTATTTATAATAGTGATAAATAAGATTAAATAATAAATAAGATTAAACTCATTTACTTAACTCATTTACTTTAATTATTTTCATACAACACATACATAATAGTTTTGATACTTATTGGTCTGTTGGGGGCATTTAAAAAAAATGTATATATGAACTGAATAAACAAAAATCAAATTCAAATATTAAGTAAATAAGTTGTATAAAATATCTTAGTACCCTCCCTTTTTCGTTATACAGAGAATATCAAAATTAATGCCTGATTTCTTAAATAATATGATCAAAAGTACCTAATCATTTGTTCAACCTTTTTTAGTTAATGCTTTTTTTTTCCTCTCCAGCAGTTGTTAAAACAGTAATCGGTTATTTCCGTAACCTCATACCGAAAAGACTGAAAGGACCAAACGTTTTCGGCTAGTTTTTCTCGATCATTCATTTTCACCGAACAAGACCCATAACACCACAGAAAAACACAAGGCACACCATTATTGCATGATATCGAGTAAGTACATTAAGGGATATCCCAGAATTCCTCACCGGATTTAGACAAAGTCTATAGTAAAATCCTTTCTCAGACCGGCAAACGTGTTGGGGTTCGCAACAGTCACTGCTCTTCTTGCATACCCCCCAAAATGGCGAACAGCAGCGGAATTGTCTGCCGCATTGGAGGTACTCGTCGCAGTGGAAGTCCGCATGGCAGGGCTCGTGCAGCGAGCTCCGTAAGCACCGCGCGCTGGTCCCCACGTGCGCCTGTTCACAGTTGTGGCTGCAGCATTGGGAGCCATCGTTACAGTTCTCGTTCGACCATTTGCACATCGGCTGAGAACCTGAAGGATGGAAAAAAGAAGCATGTAATTTAATGTATACATGTATGATATCACAGGATGATCTTCTTCCATGCAGCTAAGAATACGGTTACTGAAAGATAACGAACAGGGGACTGAATTCAGTCTCCTTTTCAGTCAACATTAAATTGACTGAATGTGAGAGCTTTATTTTTTTGTATCTTGTGCATTTTTTTTTTCAAATAAATCTGAAACAGTTAAGATACATAGTAAAACACGCACGGGTCTAGACAGGAGATTATGTTTTTGGTGTAAGCATTTTTTTTGTGGTTTAATCAATGTCCTACTCAAAGTCCAAATGAATCATTTTTGACATTTGGGAAAATGAGTGACTTTTACGTAAATGAGATTTTTATTTAAAATGTTATTGATACGATCCTGAATTATTTATTTATTTCATCCTGCATTGATCGTTTACAAATAACAATGAAGTATAATTCTTGATCTTCCTGAAAATCTAAATATGGTTAAAACACACATTTTATTTTATAAAACTTCATCCTTTCCTTCTAGCTTAAGATTCATTTGGACAATTTTCACGTTCTCGTTGCATGCAACACTTGTGTTTGCTTGCAGGCATCCTTAAATAAACAGTTAAAGACTCTAAAATAAAAAAAAAATCGAAGCACATTTAATGGCGTCACTTGAAGCATTCTGTCTGCGGCTTCATGTGTTGATATTGTTATGGGTTTTTTTATTTACCCCCTCTCTGTTATCATTTTTTGCACTTATTTTCCATTCATTTCTTGCTCGTGATTTATGAAATCAATTTTTTTCTCCAGCGTTGGCCGGACGTTGCACATTATTGTGACGGGCAGACTTGAATAGAAGAAATCGAATGGTTACCCAAAGCAATGCATATTTCTCTTGTGATACAAAAATAAAATACTGTACTGACAGGTGCACGTAAAATACATGTTTTCCCTATTCTCTATAGCTCTGGGTTCATACATGAATATACCGCTTAAGAATCCGTAGTTTTGGACCCAATCATTTTTATACGTAAAGGACTATGAATGATGCAGTCTGAAAGGATTTTTTTTTCAAGGTTTGAAACAGCAATGTATCCGGTTGTTTATGCTCGTGTTGCAAAAGCAAAAAATAATTAAATTAGTTTTTATATTAAAATCTACGTATTGGAGATGGAGATGATCCATTCACTGATTTTTATTAATCGTAACTCCTCATAACTTTCCAGCTAAGATCTCTTGTAAGAGAGACGCATGGAGTTTATTTAGGTTGCGATTAGATTGCGATTGTACTGAGTTTTTTCCTTTGTCTTTGACCGTTACAAATATATAACAAAAAATTTGAATTTACATTTTCATACAATATTCATATCTAATTTTATAAATGAATTTACATTTTCATATATATTCATATATATCACTGTTATTAAACTATTAAACAATATCATACCAATTACTATTTCTAATAAAATGATACTAATTATAAATATTTTCCCACTGTAAATATTTCTGACATCGATTTTGTAAATAACATAATATAGTTGTCTTATAATTTTAGCGAACAATATATTTGTGTTAAATCATTACCCTCGAACTAATTTCGTGTCTTGCACCATCATTCATAAGTATTGAATAAAAAAAACCTCCAAATGAATTTGTACCGGTGGATTTAAACATAAATCAAAAGGACGGACATTTCACGCGATGGGCCATGACTTCGATAATTTGTGAACATGGAATTAGTTTAAAAAAAACCCACTAGAATTTCAAAATGAAGACTGGTTTTGATTGATAGAGAATATGAGTAAATATGTTCGACACGCGACTCTATAGACTAGACTTACGCCATGGTCACTCTGGGATCCTTAAGAAATTAATGTCTATATTTAGAAGCTATTACCAAACAAAAATCGGTTTTTCATTGTTTTCTTATCTTCAAATTTCCTGTTCATCAATGAAGCTCGTTGCGATAGGCACGCGTCAACTAAACATTGATTACATTAAGGAGACTGAATAGTCAACAAATTACCGTATATCTACCTTAACATTTTTTTTTAAATATGATATTTCTAGCCATAAACTACATGCATTAGTATTAAAAAAAATTCAAAATATTTCAGCATTGAAATTCATCTTTTTCCTTCACTTTTATACAAAACTCTCCTTTTAAAGAAGATAAATAAAGTCTAAAATTTGGCACAGCCATTGAGTCCACTTTAATCAGTTAACCACTATAACCTTACCTGGAAAGACACAGAAGAGTAGAAATGCGGATTGAATAATGATGTTTCGACACGTTCTGATTCCCTTCACTGAGTCCATAAGTCCCGTCATGCACCGCAGGAGAAGGAAGTCAAGTCGTCACGCATGACTGAAGAATAAGAATCTGCAGCACAAGACGGATGAAATAAGCAAAGAAGAAGTCCGTCAAGCTGACTGCGATTCTCTATGGAATTACTGCGCAGCTCTTCTGTAACAATCAAATTTACATGTCTGAAAAATGATGCGCTGTCATCAGAAACAGAGTGACATAGTTCTAAATATGAAGAAATAATTCATCAAGTTTATTATTTATAATTTAACGCATACATGTATACACGTACTGTAAAGGTAGTTAACGTTAAAACTTGCTAATCAAAAGTCGGAAAACACCCTGTCAAATAGATAATTAACGTCTGCTAAAACGATACCAACAGCTGATGAACAACAAGAGATGAAGAACACTCTTAATACTAAACATTACTGAACACATACAGTCTCGTCAGCTAAACATATACTGTCTCTTATAACGTAACTTGAACATGTATTGCCTCTTATAACGTAACTTGAACATATGTTGCCTCTTATAACGTAACTTGCCTCTTATAACGTAACTTGAACATTTGTTGCCTCTCATAACGTAACTTGAACATATGTTGCCTCTTATAACGTAACTTGCCTCTTATAACGTAACTTGAACATTTGTTGCCTCTCATAACGTAACTTGAACATATGTTGCCTCTTATAACGTAACTTGCCTCTTATAACGTAACTTGAACATTTGTTGCCTCTCATAACGTAACTTGAACATATGTTGCCTCTTATAACGTACCTTGAACATACATGTATGTTGCCTCTTATAACGTAACTAGAACGTATGTTCCCTTTTATAACGTAAATTGAACATATGTTGCCTCTCATAACGTAACTTGAACGTATACTGCCTCTTATAACGTAACTTGAACATATATTGCCTCTTATAACGCAAATTTAACATAATTATACTGCCTCTTATAAAGTAAATTGATTGCATGTATATATTATATAAATATTGCCTGTTTGGGAGGGTAACAGTTGAAATTGACACCCCGAGAAAACCATTGTCAACCGACACGAAGCGGACGTTGACAATGGTTTTCGAGGGGTATCAATTTCAACTGTTACCCTCCCAAACAGGCACCATATATTTTATTATTTTGAATGTCTTAATTTTAGAGATTCTAAAAACTTTACTGCTTTTATATAGAAATGAGGTGAATTCTACGTCGAACCGTACGCGTATAATTTACGCTCATGTAACAATTCGTTGTGTTACCCGTTGCCAAGTGTGTTGCTGATGCTGAGGGTAATAGAACGGATTATCAACTGCGTCTAAACCAATCAGATTTCAGTATTTAACATGAAAGTATAATAAATATATATACAAACTCATAACGTGAACTGAACACTTAAAAATGTTGGTGGGATCCCTCAAACATCTACAGTAGCATAGTATACTGAACACAAAATCCTAATGTCACTTATAAATATGTCGTTTGCTGGAGACAAACTAGCTAATGCTGTAGACAGCTCATTAATCCCGCAAACTAATTCACGTATTTGATATTTAATTTATCAACAAGCATAGGAAACTAGGAATAAAGGGTATACAGTCGGCTTACTGTAAACTGAACATATATTTCAATGAACTGATTTAGCGAATCAGTATAACAGAAAAATCAAATCACTGTACAACACAAACTGTTCATTACCCCAGACTTCGTTAAGACTACCCCATCATCAAATAAAACATAAATCTTTAGTATTGGCAAATGTAACTAAATCATCTCTTCTGAAAATTAGTTAAGTCACGAGAGAGAGAGAGAGAGAGAGAGAGAGAGAGAGAGAGAGAGACGACATACGACTCACTCTAATCTGAGATTTTTCCAGCGTTAAAGTACTCCTTATATTCCGCATTTTATAAAACCCAGGCTCGCCGACGTGGATAATGTTTCTCCGCACTTAAAATATAAATCTCCGCCTTGTCTCTTCTAATTAAGGCAAACACATAACTTGGTGAGAGCGAGAGAGAGACTAGACTATTTAAAGACTGTTTATTAAAATCCAATATTGGCTTTCAGAATGGCACTTAACAACGTGACATGTGTAACCCGCGCGAGAACCTAAGATACAGAGGAAAGCCAAAGAGGCCGAACAATATTTATAGGCATACCGTCACATTAGCTCTTAGGACAAGTAGGGATCAATAGAATTTAAAATTAACAACTGCTAAAATCCACAGGACGGTTCGCCTTTTGATACCTCTGGTCTTAGTTTTAAAAGAAAAAAGGTTGTTACAAAAATTCTAACTCCCTACAATTTTTAAAAAGGATGGGAATAAGCGGGGGCGGCAGGCTGGGTGAGGGGGTGGTGGTGATTAGTGACACAAATTGTATTTCAAATTTAAAAGGAGGTGGTTATACGTTTAATTTAATGAACTCATCACACACTGTATAATAATGTTTTAAGAAAATTGATTTATGGTAGTATACGATCATTTATTTCTGTAATATAGAATTAGAAAAAAAAGTTGTTAAAATTGCTTACAGTGCGAAATCCAACCCCGCTAAAAACAAATAAATTACAAAACAAATTACCGCGATGTGATTTGCGTGTCAAATTCTAATCAGAAGTGTAATTTTGAACGGCAGGAATTTTTTATCCTTCAGAGGGTACCATCAACGATATCCATTTTTTATGTGCCCTGGGACATATCCTAAGATCCAGGTGGTATCAGATGACCCACGTGTGACCCATTTTTTGTCGCCCGCTATGACCTTAATTTTAATATATAGATAGCATGTCATTAAATAGCGGCGAGCTTCTGCAAACAGCGCGTTTTAAAAACATCCGTAAACTCTTTATAACACCGATTTTTCCGTTTTGTTGATTTTGCTGTAAATCGATCAAATATATACCGACAGAGACATGATGATGACGGAATAATGTGGAGTCGAGATAAGAGGGCTCAAACTGTCTGTTGTGATTTCTTGCACTGCCCTGACATTGATTGTCAAATCGGTACACGTATCTATAATTGCACGGACAGAATTAAATTAATTTAGCAATTGCATGCATCATTAGTATATCTTTGAATGATAATAAGGTCAACACGCATACAGTCTTGGGCCAGGTTAGGTCAAGGTTACAGACAGGTCAGATTGAGGTTCGTGACCCCACTTATTTATAATCGCTCCTCGACCCCATTGATTCATAGCATAACGTATTTATAAGTGCATTCTCGCATCCTTTAATTGACACTCTTGCGCAATACAATCAAAAAGTAATTTTTTTTCTTAGTTGTTTCCCATATTTTAGATTACAGATCAGAAATATTTTCCAGCTTGCACAGAGTTTGTAAATAATATTTCATCACTCGTTATTGGCACATGATTTGATTGCCGTGAACTCTATTTCAGACACTTTATGTACGGCACGTAAAATCAGTTTTCAAAGTGGACATGGCAAACAAAAAGTAAAGGAAAATTTATGATTTTCTTTTTGCATATGAATATGTATTTGTTTTCAATGATAGCTAGCTACTTTCATACTCGCACGAATCAGTGAATCACCAAAAAAAAAAAAAAAGAAGCATTTTATTGTTTAAACAGATAAGCAGGAAAAACGGTATGTTTTTAATATAGTGCAAAGATCTCCCACCCCACCCCCGCTACGTACCTTGATTATGTTCAATCGTCTTATACATACATGGATATACAATGTGCCGGTATAATACTGACGGGAAATATTCCTTATTCCATCATTGATTATAATAAATGTACATGGTGCTGATATCATGTCAAGTAATTAAGTTAGATTAAGCGACAGGTGCGCCGAGACAGTGGAAATATTTAACAACTTAAATATTTCATAACTGAGAAAGACAACCATGATCTAGGTTTTAGTTAATTGTTTCAACGTATTAGCATATTTTCCTTCAGTGCATGCATGTCCTATATATAGAATTTATTGAATTCGGTTAGATTTATGTTAATTTTGTAATTATTTTCTCAAAACTCTAAAGTCAGTCAAAAGAATAAAGAAATTGTCAAAAAAAAAAAAACAACCCAAAAAACCTTACATATATATAATGGATGAAAAACATTTATAACATTTGTTATTCGAACTAACCAAAAGAGCGAACTCTCTCCGTTATTAAATTATTTATTAAAGTTGATTTTTGTTTGTTCCATTTGAAAAGCGAGAAGCAATGGCCAATTACATGTGTTACGCTCCAAAACAGGCACTACTTATTTTATTATACAAGCAATCAACTGCAACAAGAGAGTTTCCATGAAAGTTGAAACTAAAAATTTTGCTAAGTTGTGCTTTCCCTATTAAAATATCAATGTCGTCTGTCACACCATACGCAATAACTGCATTATGCATGATGGACTTTTTCTGTACGCATCACATTAAAATTTCACAAAACAATTTTAACTGCATTTTAAGAGGGCTCGATGGTTGTGGCCATTTTTAGATTGTATTAATCTCTTTAAAGGGGCATGGTCACGATTTTGGTCAAAAATTATTTTTTCAATTTTAATGTTTACAATGCTTCAGTAAGGCATTTTAAATAGGCAACCAAAATATGACATTCGTTGAGTTATAAGCGAGTTACAGAGCTTTCAATTCTTTGCTATGTAAACAAAGCTTTTGTTTACATTTTGAATGTTGAAGTGAAAATTCCAGTATAGACCTAAAATGAATGTCTTAAACGTTAGGAACTGCTTATTTATGCTTAAAATTAATTACAACATAGACAAAGCAGGTTGAAAAAGATTTTTTTACTGGTATTTTGAAATATGTAAACAAAAACAGGGCACGAGCCTTGTTTACATGACAAAGAATTGTGCGCCCTGTATCTTGCTTATAACTCTACGACTGACTCTCAAATTTCATTTAATCATTAGATATGCATTCCTAAAGCATGGTAAATAATAAAAACAGGAAAAAATAATTTGACCAAAATCGTGACCATGCCCCTTTAAGAAGAAAGAGCTCTATATAAAATAAAAATACCCAAATTTAAAAGCCAAAACATATGGATTTTTCCTTCACTAAATTATATTTTATAGCTAAACAGATAATTTCATTCAAGTTAAGGTATAGGTCTGATGGTTAATTTGTTGGGCCATCCAGCCTCCTTAAGCTTACCACCTTGGGACCTTAGGGTATCCCAACAGGATTTTATAACAGTAACTGTTGAATCATTTAAGTTCGTAAGAGGGGCGGGGGGGGGGGGGGGTATTTAAGGAGGCTGTTGATCAACAAATTATAACCATAAGATTTACATTAAATTTTTAGATATGATTTATTTAGCTATAACCTATCATTTAGTAATGAAAAAAAAATCCAATATATTTTTAGCTTAGAAATTTGGATAGTTTGCTGTATCTTTATACAGAGCTCTTTTAAAGTATTCTAAAGGAATTTACAATATATTTAATATATACATGTATTTCTAAAATTGGCCACAGCCACCGATCCTGCCCTCTTAATTTTGTGCTGAGTTGTTGTTGGTTGTCCATAAACTGAATGGAGGCTTCATTTCATAATTTGTTGGGGAGTTTGAAAAAAAAATGAGACACTTAGACCTCTATAAATTTTTTATATCAAACAGATTCTATCACAGAACATGTTGCAAATTATCAATTGTATTATTACAGTAATTCATTGTTTCATTATGGGGAAAAAAAATTAAGGATTATCAAACATATAAACATTACATACATTGTACGTGTATTTTCTTATCATGAATAGTATCTGGAATATGATACGCTAGTAAATATGTGCATATGTTTATACAATTGAAAATATTTAGATTTACAAAATTAAGCAAGGACTCTCTCTCTCTCTCTTTCTGCCATTGACATAATACATTATAAGAGTACATCTTAAAGTTCATAAACAAATAAAATATACACACTTTTTTCTATATAAGCTACATGTATATTTCAAGAAAATCATTGCTTCTTCACACAATACATATTGATGCATTATTTTTTAACTTAAAGAAAAAAACCAACTTAATTACATGAATACTGAAAAAACAAAACACTTTCAACTTAGTGATAGAAAAATTCTTATTCAATAAATAGTATGGTTTTGTATGGTACATACAACACCTATATAATTATATATCACAGCATCATTGGAAGATATTTATGTGTTTACAAGGTGGCCCTCATGATAAACACCCAAGTTTTTGACAGGTGTTAGTGCAACCCTCTTTCCCTAACCCACCCTATCAAAACAAAATTAAAACCCCTTCTCACCTATATCTACATACATGTGGCCGAGCTGCTTATGTGCTCAATAATCATTCATTTGATAGTCTATTAATATAACCAAGCATGTTTTTAAATACTCCCCCCTTCCCCCCTCCAAAAAAGAAATTCTTCTTTCCCCATAGACAAGTAACAAGTTTTCCGATATAAACACAGCAGTTTTGACTGAATTACCACATGTATGTGTATTGAGTATATAATTAAAGTGAACTGTAAGTTGGAACATTTGTAATAATTCCATTGCAACTCATGAAACGGTCAAATGTACATGTAAATCACAGTGAAACTTAATGTCCACATTTATGTAATAGCTCTCAACAAAACCTCAGTATACTGTAAACATACTATATTTGGCGTGTATAAAATTTTGCGGAAATAAGTTTTTTAACAAGTTGGCGAGGATTTTGAATTAGCGTATTCCTGAATGTGACTATTCTTATACATATATGCATGGTATTTAGCGATGTACTTGATTTAGAGGAAGAAGAAAGAGAGAGAGAAAGAGAGAGAGAATGAACCCATATAAAAAAAAAATACAATGGAACATGACTGTGCACCCCACCTTCTCCACCCTGCCTCCCATTTTAATTCTCAGAGAAAAAGGTGGGGATGGGGTTAAACAGCGAGAGAGAGAAAGAGAGAGAGAAAGAGAGAGAGTAAGAACCCATATCAAAAAATATAGATTTAGAGGAAGCTGCATTCCACCAAAAGTGCTAAATAGAATTACACAGCCAAATGTAGTATGTTTACAGTATAATATACATTAGTATACTATATATATACACTAGTACTGTAACACTACTACATGTATACCTATACACACTGTATATGTACATTGTTTGACTAGACATACGGTACTTATTGAACACTGTACTTATTAGGAAAAAAACATAATCTAAATCTGTATTAAAAAATATAAAATCAGTGCCCATTGTAACAAAATACACACTCCTCTTCTCTTTGATCTAACATTCTCTCTCTCTCTCTCTCTCTCTCTCTCTCTCACTCTCTTTCTGTCTCTATTCAGTCTGGCTGGGGTTGGTTATCTCTTGTGATATACCGGGTAATAATGATTAATTAACTTCTTTTACACATCATTTTGTTTCACGAATCCTTAATTAAAAATATAGAATGGTACGTGGTGTAATTCGCATTCTACAAACAGTGGTTTGCAAATAAAAAAAAATTCATCACCCAGTGGTTCTTTTGAATATATAAATCTGAATCTCACTCCAATATATCTGTCTACAAACAGTCTAACTTTTTGTAAGATGATACATGTATACATGTGCATCATCATTTATGAGCAAGTTCTATCCAAAAAAATAAAATATATCAAAAGGATAATGAAAGAAATATTCTCAAGATACATTTCAACTATGATTAAAACAACAAATACTGGAACACTGGCATTAGTACATGTATGGCAAACTTGTAATCAATTTTAGTCGAAACATCTATGGCACCATTTTTACATGTTATAAACATATATATTTCATACAACATGTTTAACTTATGATGTTTTCTCTTTCTCGGGCCAGGCTCTATACAGCATTATCAAGGAGGAAATCATTCCAAATATTCCGTTCTGGAAGCGGGACAATTTCCCGGACCAAAGGATCAGTCCCGGCGGGAGCCAGCTAACAGCATTCACGAAGTCTGCCATGTTCTGTATCAAGATAAGATAACTCTCCCGGATTTCTTTGATAGCAGTTGTCTTCCTTTCTGATCTCACCTGGTCTTCACTAAAATATAGATATTAAAAAGGTAAACAAAAAATGTTGTGATTGTAAAACTCCTAAAGTGATATATGCACTTATTAATAATTAAAGGAGGCAAACCATAATAATTGTTCTTTTTGGGGGAAATGCATGATGTATCATTATATTGAAATTGAATTTCAAACATTTTACATTGAATTTCATAAAACACAATATCTTTGCGGTGCTACATGAAACCTACATGTATTAATTATAGAAAAGATATCAATACCTGACCCAGCAAGTTGTTTAAAGTAATATTTAATTTAATAATAACAATATTATATAATAACAAATTTTGTAAATTTTAACATGTACCGGGTATTTTATTTTTATACAATGTAATTTTAAATACAGATTAAATTTACAAAAAGAGTCATCATAATCTGCAGAAGAATCATTTTCAACAAATTTCAATGCATTAGAATTTTCCACTCATGTATCCTGGGGCCATAAAACATAAACAAGGTTATTTTTTATTTAAATCTTAATTTTACAACAGGACCGAGCTCGTAAATCTAAGCTTGCTTGTAGGGAGTTTCATCGTCGGATACCCACCGGTGATCTCGGCTTATCACTAAAAGACGCGATCACCCCTGGGTATCCGACGATGAGGAGTTTATGGGGCAATGTTTTTTTTGTTTTTTTTTAAGTTCTTGAACATCCATCTAAGTATTATAATACAAGGTATTAGTAAAACAAAGCAATTTCTTTTAAACATGTATAGCGGAAATCTCATTGACTTCCACAAATTTGGTATTGAAATTGACCCGATAGTCGTAAAGAAGATGATTGAAATAAACGTTTTAAGACTATACTACATGTAACAATGACAAATCCAATGTTGAAAATGTCAACAATGAAGTCGACATTGTCAAATGTTGATGAGCAAATTTTTGATTAGATAAAGTTCAATGGAGCCTTTCATTGGCTTAGGTGCATAAAAAAGGCAATCAATGAAATTGGATACCATACCTTTCATCTGAAGACTGTAGTAATTGCTGTTTTCTAAGCTCATTCACTTCTTTCTTTAGAGTGACTATTTTGGTTATCAACCTACAAAATATACATAAACACAATAAAATATCCTCAATAAAATATCTTTAATACATGTACAAAAATATATCTCAAAATTTTAAATTCTGCAAATTTATTGTCCTCTAAAATTTTGTAAAACACTGCATGCCGGGGAATAAAAATGTTTCCTGGGGGTCAGCTTTTGTTGATTGACAAATTGTTACAGATCAAAACTGAAGAAGAAGTAATTTCATTGATGATAAATGCACGCGCTGATCCAGAAAATTTTTCCAAGGGGGGGTCCGAAGGATACTTGTGTTTGCCAGGGGGGTTCTGAGGCACATTTGCAATAATTTTACAATTTAATTTTCCTGGGGGGGGGGGGGGGGGGGGGTCGGGACCCCTCCGACCCCCCTCTAGATCTGCGCATGAAATGTATTAATACCGTATTTCTTAATTCATTGGAGCTGTAAATTCATGGATGAGGGGGACCCACAAAACCTACAAAATAATGCCACCAGAAATTCCAATGATGCCACAGACAATACTGAAAGTTAAATTTCACCTGACAATATCTGCTATCAAAGCTACGGCCCAGGCCACAATACTTCCCACAATCCACTTCCAGGAGACGAAGGAGGTCAGGACGTTTTTATTGGTCAGCCAGTATATGTGTTCTACGGGGTAGAAAATCTGGTAGGATATGTTGGTGACCAGCTGCATTGCCCTCACCAAGAGGTTCTTCTCCTAAGTAAGACAAAGACATTGAAAGTATTATACAAACAGTTCTGAATATTGTAGATTCCTATTTAAACGCGAGGAATTAATATTTGCGTCAAATGCGAGAAGCACATCTCGTGATTTTAAAAACTTGATTTTATTTTTTTTGGACAGATGTAAACTAAACGAAACTATGATAAAAAAAATTGGCGTTCACGAATTTTATGTTTTTGTGATTTGATGTAAAACAGAATTTAAGGTACTTGTGTAAAATAAGGAATCTACACAATGTTGGTACAGAAATATTACCAAAACAAAAATCATATAATTATTATTTTACACAAAATTCAGACCAATGCATGGATACATTGTATAAATAGAGAATAGGTAAAAATACTATTCACATGTTGCTTTGCTCTTATTAGAATCATTATGTTCTTAATTCTCCTTAGTACTAGTAGACAGACAAAGGGACAAATATTGTACATATAAATACAAAGTTTAGAAAAATGACACATACACTGTAAATGTATGTAGTACATGTATTTATACCGAAAATAAAATAAAAACCAGCCCAGCTCCATAGTAAACATCTGTATGGCCTTCATCCACAACTGGATGAAACTTTTAATTAAGGCTTAATGTCCGTGACATCCATTTCTTTATAGAGAACACACTTGTGAAAAGAATAAAATGCCAGGGGCTAGTGTAAATGTGTTTGGGTTGATGAAAGGGGGGGTGGGTGGGTTAAAAGGCTAATTATTTAAGCGGGTGGGGTGTAAAAGGCAGTCATTGTCATATCTTCCTCTGTCAGGCTTTATAGAATCATCAGTCAATAAATTAATTACATGTATTTACAAATCGAAAGTTGTAAACACATGTTCAGTTCAGAAACTAGATCGTCGCACACCGTCCTACCTTTGAACCCGTCCCATATTTGAGATTTGAGAACATCATTGACAGGTCATCAAATAGCCGCATGGTCATCCTTGCGCCCCCTAACTCGGCTGAAATCACCAAGAGCTTCTTGTGAATGTCCCCCCTGCCGCTGTCACCGAGCAGCATAGCGGCGTAAGTACATAGACGGACAATTTTGTCCCTCCCCCGGTACGACTCCAACATGCGAACAACGTCCATGTTTGTAAATATCGGTGCGCTCGATTTAAACGTTGGGAGTAGGGTTCGAGAGCGGTGCGTTTGATTTGATAGTTTTATTCGTTGTAAACCTTAGGCTCTATAGGGGAGAGAGAGAGAGAGAGAGAGAGAGAGAGAGAGAGAGAGAGAGAGAGAGAGAGAGAGAGAGAGAGAGAGAGAGAGAGAGAGATTAAACAGTGAGTGGAATTAATTTTAGCAAGTCAGGGTTTTTTATAGGAACTAAAGCTTTTTCTGGTTGATTACATCCATCGAAAAACTATTCTACATCATGTATATCATAGACAAGAACATAAATGTATGCATGCTAGAGGTTAAAAAAAATGATAAGAAATGAAAAGGTGTTTTATTGGTGACTTTATAATAGCACGTTACATTTACAATCTGTGCAACATCTCCTACTAATCTTTTTTAAATCGATTTTGAAATTATACAGTCATCAATGACTATTTTCATATTAAATCGCACTAATGGTGAAAATTATACATGTATAAATGTAAGTAATAAGGAATCATTCTTTAAATATTATGATGTGATCAAATACGGTCGGGTGTGATCAAATCTACCATAAGGCATATCGGACTTTATTTGATTTGATCACTTCGATGTATTTGATCACCCCATAATACCCAAAGAATGCATTCCTCATTCCTTCACGTTTTATGAAATAAGGCAATTCGTTTCGTATAAGTGGGCGATTTTAGTTTTGATAGATAGAAGCTAGCGAAGCGCGACCTCTGGCTATATATATAATGGAATAGAACTCTCCAGAACGGCCTGGGTCAATCGCAGCTTCTCGGGCCTTTCCATCAGAGCTCGGAAAAACACCTCGAATGTATTAACATCACCGGATGTTAAAATTTTATACAAAATGGAATCGCTTTCCACTAAAATAAGTATCGGCTAGACAGCCTTGTATATGTCGCTTCTGTGGGATATTTTAGGGTATATCAAAATTGACTTTAATTAAGTCTAACTCACATTTCAACAGATCGTAAAAATGTGTTGAATTTATATCATGTTTTATAAAAAGGGGGGTTGTCATGGACGCCTAGGTAATACTTTGGAGGTGTTTTTCCGAGCTTGCCGGAAAGGCCCGAGAAGTTTCGATTGCGGCCGGGGTAACCAAGAACTAACGTCATGGCGAAAAGTGTAGGACAAGTTCAATATGCATCGCGGGCAGATATTCATACCTTGGATGGGACATCTTTGATTAATACAAAAAAGTTAATAAATAGAATAGAACAATTTGATGCGATTTTAGTTTTGATCGAAATAATTTATTTTCCAAAACCGGGTGCCCAGGAAAGCGGTTTGACTAAAAACCATAGCGAAAAATGAGGGGCGATACTTCGGATATGACGACTTCGGTTTAGGCAATGCAAATTAATATGCATACACTAGCTTTTTTTAAATTTCATTTTTTATTTTATTTTTATTTTAATTTTTATACCACGACAGATTGGTAGTAATGTCACACTCATATTTTCACTGTTTACATGATTTTACATATTTTCATTCAGTTTCATATAAAGCGTTTATTTCAATATTTCACATTGACCATAAAGATGATTTTATAACTCTAAATCTCTAATTAAGCCAGCTGTGTGAAATTGTGTAATATAAGATTTTATTTTTTTCATTCTGTTTATTTCTAAAATCAATGGTTTTGAAAGTGGGAGATTCCTAAACTATTTTATAGCCAAGAAACATGTACTAAGCAAATTCTTTTCATTGTGACATTTGGCATTGTTTATTTATCCTAAGTCAATTTTGTGTCTTCTTACACTCATTTTTCTTTGATGTCACTAATTTCTTTGTTATCCAATATGTGTGAAGCAATTTACTGTCTAAACACCAGGTGTCATACATAGACTCTTATTTACTCAAGTTGAGCCCCTTTAGCAAAAAGGTAGTTCCTACTTAGTGTGAATTATCAATACGCGTTAATCGTCTTTTTACTTATATTTTTCTAAACCTACGCAATGGTCACTAATGTCATTGGTCAGTTTTTCAAGAACTAAATTTTTCCGACAGGCGAGAGTTGGGCTATGCGCGTCACTTACTAGATTGCGCTCTTTGAATAAATACATATCTTCATCGCCCACTCTCTGCCTCTTTTTCAAGGTATGTAAAATTATATATTGTACGTTTTATATTGCGTAAACTATTTTATTTTATCATCAGTATTTCAATCTAAGTTTTATTATTAGAAAAACTCAATATTTTTATATTTTTTTTTTCATGGTATAATGTTCATTGATTTGTATGTGTTTTTAGTTTTAATATTGTAATTAAGTATTAATAAATTAACTCGGTTTTATTAAGAGCCACTCGGCACATCTCGGCGCTCTATGTATTTTACGGAATCAGCCGAGGTTTGCCGAGTGCTTTTAGAACAATTAGAACTCTTTTATGTAGGGAGATAGGCTTTTTGTTATTCGTTTGCTAATCGTTCATGAAGCAAAGATGACGCGCAAAAATCCTTTTCTTAATACTGTGTAAGTGTTTTAATTTGTTTTAACATGAGTTAACTATTATTTTCATTATGATTATGTATACATATTTAGATCATACAATTTAAGATCGTGCGATCATTAATTTATAAAGTTTCTAATGTAAACAATGTACTTTCACTTTCATTTTCATTGACATCTTTAAAGTCAAAAACTTTTATGATCTAAACAGTTACAGAATCAGTTCATTTGTTTTTAATGTTGTTTATTTTGTAATTAACTAATGGTCTCATTTTATTGATCGAGTTTTTATTTCATATTGTTAAACGAGACCGGGTTGTTTTTATTATAAGACTTACTAGATTGCGCTCTTTGAATAAATACATATCATCATCGCCCACTCTCTGCCTCTTTTTCAAGCTTCTCGGATACAACCTATTTAGGATCGTCTAAAGAAGTAAACATTGTCTCCAAAAGGATAGGGAAAAACAATTATATCTACCCAAACCGTGCGAGACACAAAAAGAACGGTTGAGACAAGTGGCGGAGATCCATTCGATCCCAACCTCTTGCAGCCAAGCCAGTGCTCTACAGAGAAATTCCCCAAAGAAAATCCACAAGGAACCACACAGACTTCATCATTCCCTTGTTGACATCCATTCAACTACCCAAGTAAAGTCATCATGCCTCCAATAACAAGACTGCAGTCAGGAAACAACTCCCTATTGCGCAGGTTAACCTATAAACCAAATGTACCTCAAAATTATCTTAATGCATCGACGCCCACCTCCAAGGAAAGAAGCCAAACATTAGCAGCCACAGCCACAACTTCTACAATCAGGGACAGAACATCTTCAAATCTACTACCACCTCAGTATCCACCCCCTCCACCACCCACAGAGCCAGGCCGTAATTCTGATGATATCGGCCAACAATTTGAAACCCTCAATGCAGATTCTTCCAGCACTGAACTCTACATTCCCCCATCACCAGCCCGCTCTACATTGTACGCGACAGCAACACACACCACTTCTTCAGCTGGGGCTCTTACAGCAACTACATCAACAACTCTACAACCTGTGATGATTGCTCTACCAACTCTGACAAGTCACCAGCAAATCATACCTTCTTCATCACAGCAGTTACCAGCCCAGCACCACTCCCTACCTGAACACCAGACATCACTCACAGGACAACAGATCACAGGACAACATATCTTCATCCCACCAGCTCCAGCTACATACCAGTCACCTGTACCTATTCAAGTTCCTGTCCAAAGCCAGACTTCAACCCCAACCCCAACACCACCACCACGCGCCAACATAAGTCTTGAAAAATATGATGGGAAAACATCCGCCATCCAATTTTGGACCCAGTTCATGACCTTCATTTCCATTATGAATGTTCCCCTGGATGCTGCTCATACCTATTTTTCCTTCTATTTAAAAGACACAGCCAAGGACTGGTACTTCCAACTGACACCTGCGGTACAAAATTCTTTAAGTGAACTAAAATCTGCCTTCCTAGCCCGCTTTAAGCCACAAGTACCATTTAGCCTGGGATTGGTCGACATAACCCAACAAAATACAGAATCTGTTGACCAGTACATTTCCAGAATCCGGAAGCTGTCAACCGATTCCACAATGCCAGAGGACTGCCTGACAACCATGATCATGAAAGGGTTGAAGCCTGCCATCCGAAACATAGTCATGCCACAGTTCCCTCAAACAATTGATGACCTCCGGACAAAATCGGCTATAGCTGAAATGACCGTTCTGATGAACAACCAAAACCTCTCAAGTGCAACATCAGACAATAGTGTTGTAAACGCCATGTCCGCTGTGTGCGACGTCACCAACCAATTACAACAAACGATAGCCGCCATGAGGACAACCCCTCCAAACACAATGCAGTACCACCAGGACACCGCCGGCCAACCCGAACCAGGTTATTCCCACCGTGACCCCAGACAAGCCAACCGATACCGAGGTCCCCCACCACAGCAGTCCCATCCTACACAGTGGCAGCAGAGACCCAGGCAGTCCTTCTCCCAACAACAACAACAGCGCGGAGCCCAGACAGGTCCACAACAGTCACCCAGATTCTGCCGCAACTGTGGAAGTAAGTCTTGCTTCTCTAAATTTAATTGTCCTGCCAGAGGTCATTTTTGTCAAAAATGTGGAAAATATAATCATTTTGAAAATCGTTGCATTACATCATTTCTTGATAACAGTAATCATTCACATTAGGGACTCGCGCCTGTTCTTGGAGTAAAATCTAAGGATAGGCACATGGTAAAATCAAACTTTCCAAAATTCAAAAATCCCCCTTCAATCAATTTGGCTACAACTCTTAGGCAAAACAAGGTTGAAATTTCAGTGAAATCAAAATGCACAAATGCATTATTAGACACAGGTGCAAGTATTACAGTAGCTAGTGCTTCTTTCATTAACAAAACCAGCTTAGCTGGTACTCCTTTTCAACCTGCTACTCACCCTGTCATTAAAAGTGTTACTGGTGCTAAATTAACTGTTCTTGGTGTACTGACAATTCCCATTTCTATTGGTGGTGTAAAATTTTCTCACCCTGTACATATCATACAAGATCTACACTACCCTTTTATTCTTGGGCTCGATTTCTTGAACAAACACAAAGCGAGGATTGACTTTAACTCTCAAGTGCTGCTACTTCCTGACGAGAACAATGATGTCCACAACATTCACCTGCTATCTGCATCCGAAGGAAAAGCCCGAGCATCCTCAACAGTGCTTATTCCAAAACGAAGTGAAATGAACATTCCGGTCAACATCTCTCATATAAAGAACTGCACCAATGTACTTCTGGAACCAAACCCATCTTTGATTACGAATATGCAACTCATTGCAGCTCGATGTTTAGTTCAAGTGGACAAAGGCAAAGCATACCTTCGCGTAATGAACCCAACTCATTCAGATGTCCAGGTTTACGCTCGTTCAATTCTTGCATCTGTGATACGGATTGATGAACAAGATGTGTTTGCCTTTGAGTCGTCTCAAATTTCCTCCACTCCTAGTACAAACACTAAGGAACCAGAACTTAACTTTGATTTGTCAACTTCAGATCTAACTCCTAAACAAAAATCAGTGCTTGTGGACTTCCTGTATCAACACAAAGACTCTTTCGCAACTAACCTCAGTGACCTTGGCCGAACAGACCACTACAAACATAGAATTGATACTTTGCCAGGAACACGACCTGTTCGTCTCCCTCACTACAGGACCACTCCCCAAAATTTGACTGAGATTGACCGGCAAGTGCAGGAACTTTTACAAAACGACATCATTGAACCTTCAAATTCTGAGTGGCACTCCCCTGTCCTCCTTGTGAAAAAGCCAACAGGTGAATATCGTTTTGTTGTGGACTACCGGAAACTGAATAAGTCCACCATACCTATGTCATTTCCCTTGCCACAACTTGAGGATGTGTTTGACTCGCTAGGAGCTGCCTCACCAAAGTACTTTTCCTCCCTTGACCTCAAAAGTGGATTCTGGCAACTCGAAATGGATCCATCTACAAAACACAAGGCTGCTTTCATCACCCAAAGTGGCGTCTATGAATGGAAGAGGATGCCGTTTGGTCTAATGAATGCCCCCATCTCCTTTCAAACCCTAATGACTAGCGTTCTTCGTGGCATTCACTGGAAATTTGTACTTTGCTACATAGATGACATCCTTATTTTCTCTCCAACATTTGAAGTTCACTTGAAACATCTACAAGAAGTCTTTGCTCGATTAAGACAGGCCAATCTTAAACTGTCTGTTAAAGTGTCAGAAATCGTTTGAAACTTTAAAACAAGCTTTGATCACCGCTCCAGTCCTCTCTTATCCGGATCCATCAAAGACATTTATTCTATCCTGTGATGCCTCTGACACTGCAGTTGGATATACGTTAGGACAAAAGACCAAAGACAACAAGGAAGTTGTTATTGCATATGGTGGCAAATCTCTGACCAAAGAAGAAAAGAAATATACAACAACTGAAAAAGAGTTGCTTGCTGTTGTTAGAGGAATTCAAGCCTATAGACCATACCTGGCCAGCAACAAGTTTACCATCTACACGGACCACAAAGCTCTAATCTGGCTTAAAACAGCAAAACATACTGGTAGACTTGAACGTTGGGCCTTGAAACTTCAGGAATACAACTTTGACATCATCCACAAGCCTGGAAAGAAAAACTGTGTAGCTGATGCCCTTAGCCGAATTCCCAGTTCGCCTACACCGGAGCCTACTGTCTCGTCTCTCTCCATCCAACAACCATCAGTGCCCTTGCCACTTGAACCTATCCCAATCCTACAGGAAAATGATGTACAAGAAGGCGTTCAAGTTATGTTCTCCTATGATGAACCAGAAACCTTTATTATGGCCATAGAAGATGATGAAATACATCAAATATTACAGGATAAAGACACTTTATTTCATTTACAATCAGAATGCCCTGACTATGCTGACATTGTAAAATATCTCACTGATGGCTCATTACCAGAAGAACGCAAACTCAGGGATAAAGTTGTCTCTGATTCCCAACACTACTGTATCATGGATGGACTTCTGTATCATCTCTTTCAACGACGCTGCAAACGCCAGCCTAATGAATTTAAATTCATCTACCAGCTTGCTCTTCCCCGAGACCTTCGGACAAACGCACTCTTCGCTTACCATGACAGCCTTGCAGGTGGTGGACATCTGGGCATCGACAAAGTACGTTTCTCCATCATGCAAAAATACTACTGGCCAAGGATGAATCAAGACATCATAGACTACGTGAGGTCCTGTGACAGATGCCAATGTGCAAAGCGAGACTTTCATCCTCCCAAGCCTCCCATGACTTCAATGCCACGCCGTGACAAATTTGAGTCTTGGCAAATAGACATTTTAGGCCCATTAAAGAAAACACCTGAAGGTTATGAATACATACTCCTGTGCATTGATTCCTTCACCCGGTGGCCTGAAGCATTTGCCCTGAAATCTCAAGAATGTCTCTTCAGAGAAATCTTTGCCAGGTATGGATCTCCCATAATATTGATGTCAGACCGGGGCCGCAATTTCATGTCTAAGCTCATAAATGCGTTGTGTGAAATTTTTGAAATCACTCAGTATCACACATCATCTTACCATCCTAACACCAATGGTCTTGTGGAGAGGCAAAACAGCACCATAGCCCAATCACTGAGAGCTTACTGCGCCAATGACCAAGATATATGGCCTAAGTTTTTACCAGGAATCATGATGTCATTTCGCAAATCTCCACATCTTGGATCCACAGAGTATGCACCCTTTGAATTATTGTTTGGACAGGAAATGCGTTTACCATTTGACGCATCTCTCCAACCTAAGGACAACTTGCAAAGAGATGCCAAACAATACATGAAGGACCTGCTAGCCAGACTCAAAATTTCAACTGAAATTGCCAAAGCAAACGATCTACATAACCAGTCGAAAAACAAAGACTATCATGATCAACATGTCAGACTGCCCGATTTCACCATAGGAGACCTAGTCCTGCTGAAAAATCATAAGGTGCCTACAGGTTTATCGCATAAATTGTATGACAAGTCAGATGGACCTTACCGCATAGTTGGCCGAGGACAAAACTTTACTTACAAATTGCGTCGCATCTCGGACAACAAACTACATGCCTCAATGATAAATGCGACGAACCTTAAGCACTATTATCCACCTGAGGATACTGAAGTCCGGCAAAGAGTACGCCCAGATGACATCCCAGATCCAGAGGATAACCCAGCTGACCTTGCTCCTCCCAATGCAGACCATACTGAGGACCCACTGGAGAACATACAGTTACCACTTCCTGAACCACCTGTCAATCAACCACCTCCTATAAATGATGACACACAGCCTCCGCCTCAACAAGAACCACCTCCACCCCCTCCAGACAAAACATGGAACTTTGAAAAAGTTCTGCAGGGAAAGATGAAAAATGGGGTTCGTCATTTCAGAGTTAAATGGTTAGATGGAACTACCACCTGGGAACCGGATACCTGTTTTGACCCAGATGTTCTCCAAGATCTAAACCGACGATTTACAAAAGCTGGCAAACGCCGAAAATCTAACTTCAAAAACAAACCTTGACTCACACATACTATTTCCAACCAAGCATGTTTAAACTCCCCCTTTTCATGACTATGCTTACTAACTATCATGTATATACCCACTTACTTTAGCTTACCTAACTATGCTTACTAAACTTTATTTACTAACAATCATGTATACCCACCCCACCTTACTTACTTGACTATGTTTACAGGCATATGCTTACTAACAATCATGTATATACATGTACTTCCCCTTCCTATAACTTACTGGAATATACTTACTTACTTACTTGACTACACTTACTTGAATGTACTTACTTGACAGTACCTACTACAATAACATACTTAAACTAACATTTATTACTTTTGCAATCTTTGACTTATACTGAAATTTCTGAGGTGACTTTTTCTAAAATTCTTTAGTCTAACACAGGAGGTACCATTAACACCTTGTTCAAACATTAGTGACTCAGTATTCATGTTTGTGTTGATTTTGTTAATGTGCATCATTTCATTTTTACCATAATATAACAACTACATGTAAATTATTCAAAATTGCCCTCTTTGGGTTATGGTTTAGTCACCCTTTTAGTAGGATTCGCGACCCTACTAGAGTTGTTTAGCTGATCACTAACCTCTCACTGACTTGGCCATATCTCAAAAGCTCTTTTTCGGTTTATTTTGGTTCTGTTTGAAATCCTCACAAATTTGTTGATTATTGCATAGTCTCATGTTTTGTACTTGGTGTTCACCTCAGCATCCTTTCATAGAAGTTTATGCATTTTTAATGGTTCTTCCCAATGCATTTCAGCAATTGTTGAACATATTTTTCATGCATATCCATTTTGTTCATGAGGGAGCTCTGTGTTACTTAGGTTTCTAAGTTAAGTGATAAGAAGTTTAGATGGTTAAACAAAAGAAATGGTGTTGTGGTCGGTATTGCATATTTTCATTCAGTCATGCGATCATACTCGTATCAGTCCTAATCGTTCAATTATCATTTCACAACATACATGTGATTCATACATCATATGCATTTCTTGAATATTTTTGTTGCTCTTACAAACATTGCATCTCCTTACTTGTACTTGTCCTTATAATTGATGTTTACCAGCCTGACATCCTTACATTTACATTTACACCACAGGTCAATACTGTGTATATTCATTTTACTTACATCAGTCAACTCATGTTAACAATACACATGAATACAATTGTTTTTTTTTTCAAGTACTTCAATTTCAGATCTATAATTTGACATGTGTTTTTTTTTTTATTTTATATCAATTACTAGTATACATTTATGAGTTAATTGTTTTCTACTTGTTATGCTCTCTGGCTGGACAATCATTCTATTTAGAAAAGCAAGACTTACATTTTAATACATTTTGTTTTTCTATATTGCATAATCTTGGTTTTTCTCATGTACTTACTGTGACCTTGTTTCTAGCTTATAATATGTGTGTATGTGTATATATTTTTTCTTTTTGTCTTACATAATCATTCAGTCTCATATAAAGCTTTGGGGTCCAAAGCTACTGGGGTCATGGGGGTATGTCACACTCATATTTTCACTGTTTACATGATTTTACATATTTTCATTCAGTTTCATATAAAGCGTTTATTTCAATATTTCACATTGACCATAAAGATGATTTTATAACTCTAAATCTCTAATTAAGCCAGCTGTGTGAAATTGTGTAATATAAGATTTTATTTTTTTCATTCTGTTTATTTCTAAAATCAATGGTTTTGAAAGTGGGAGATTCCTAAACTATTTTATAGCCAAGAAACATGTACTAAGCAAATTCTTTTCATTGTGACATTTGGCATTGTTTATTTATCCTAAGTCAATTTTGTGTCTTCTTACACTCATTTTTCTTTGATGTCACTAATTTCTTTGTTATCCAATATGTGTGAAGCAATTTACTGTCTAAACACCAGGTGTCATACATAGACTCTTATTTACTCAAGTTGAGCCCCTTTAGCAAAAAGGTAGTTCCTACTTAGTGTGAATTATCAATACGCGTTAATCGTCTTTTTACTTATATTTTTCTAAACCTACGCAATGGTCACTAATGTCATTGGTCAGTTTTTCAAGAACTAAATTTTTCCGACAGGCGAGAGTTGGGCTATGCGCGTCACTTACTTGATTGCGCTCTTTGAATAAATACATATCTTCATCGCCCACTCTCTGCCTCTTTTTCAAGGTATGTAAAATTATATATTGTACGTTTTATATTGCGTAAACTATTTTATTTTATCATCAGTATTTCAATCTAAGTTTTATTATTAGAAAAACTCAATATTTTTATATTTTTTTTTTTCATGGTATAATGTTCATTGATTTGTATGTGTTTATAGGTAGCGATACTGTTTTATAGCTTTTTATGGTCGCACGCATTTTAAAATTATTTTTTTTTTTATTTCAAAATTTTAGTTTTAATATTGTAATTAAGTATTAATAAATTAACTCGGTTTTATTAAGAGCCACTCGGCACATCTCGGCGCTCTATGTATTTTACGGAATCAGCCGAGGTTTGCCGAGTGCTTTTAGAACAATTAGAACTCTTTTATGTAGGGAGATAGGCTTTTTGTTATTCGTTTGCTAATCGTTCATGAAGCAAAGATGACGCGCAAAAATCCTTTTCTTAATACTGTGTAAGTGTTTTAATTTGTTTTAACATGAGTTAACTATTATTTTCATTATGATTATGTATACATATTTAGATCATACAATTTAAGATCGTGCGATCATTAATTTAACAAACAAAACAATTATATCTACCCAAACCGTGCGAGACACAAAAAGAACGGTTGAGACAGTAAGCTTAGGACATTAATTTCTCCATAATTTCATAAATAAGGAACCGATTGGGTTATAAGTCTTGTAACGGCGAAAGATTGGGCATTCGGTAACATCAAAGGAATGTATCTGAGGAGACTGAAATGGACTCTTCCAGAGTGCTGTTCACCCCTTTGATGGGTTGAATTGATCCAAATGTATATAAGGAATCGCTGCAAAGTTTTCAGAGAGAATTGATGTAGCAGCTGAAGAGAAAAGACTTACAATGAGAAGAAGCGAAAGAAAGACAGCAAGGGTTGGAGTAAGTAGCACCAGTGGTAGAAGTCTAGAGGAATTGTGGTGGGGTACCAGGAGAAGTAATCCTGAATAAGGGTGAAATAACCTGGTACTTCACGTACACAATAGGAACTCTGACAAGTAACACGGTGCAGGGTGCCCGGCTCTAGGACACATACACACACACCTCGTCCTATAGTAATTTTTATGTTGTAAATTCAACAATCATTTATTCTTAGACAGAGTAAAGGAAAATTAATTATATATAGTAACCTGTTCACTTGAAAAGAACCCCGTAGAAAACACGTTACAGTCTACGAGTATATGAATAATTGATGTGTGCATTAAACGGGAAGTAAAATTGCGGGGGTGTTGTGTTCAAAACAGTCTTTTATCTGAAATTCACATTTGGGACAGTGATAAAAAATATTATACATGTATAATAGTGAAAGACGTAAGGAACAACATTTAGAAATATGACGTCCTAAATAACCACTCACTGGTTTAAAAAAAAAAATCATTGTAAATATTTTCCACTCAGCTGCAACATGTATATATCATCCAATTAAGATAGATTTTTCATCACTGTTCTAAATATCCAGCTATTCAGTTTGTTTTTATTTCAATTATAAATAATAGCTTAAGAAAACAATAAAGGGAAAAAAAAATCGGACACAGTATTATACGGAAATAAAAAAAATATAGTTCAACATTGTGTCATTGATTTGTAAAGTATTAATTCCCGCGCTTGCGCGGGATATCATCTAGTTACTTATTTTTATATCATTTTCAGCAATTTTACGATTGAATATTAAAATAGTCATGGACGAAATGTATTGGAGTATACATTACAAAATCGATTCGCAGTGTTATCACAAACAAAGGCACTGGAAAATGCAAATATATCAGATTAAAGAAGAATCTGCTCTGCCGGCGCCTTATTTAGCTACAAGTACTAGAATGGCTAGATACTAACTAAAAAATATAGAGCTGTTTCTGAAAGTAGGAGTTATGCTGTATTCAGTAATACTTTTAGCAGTAACCATCTAGTTACAATTTTAAAAGTTGATGGAATAATTCTGTGAGAAAATATATTACAATGTGTGAAATAATGAGAAAATGGGTGAATATGTGTAAACCAAAGAAAAAGTGATGGTATTCAGGTTTATATTTTAGAGCATTGAATAAAAACGTTCTATGTGTGCTTAGATTTTTTAAATGTTTTATTGAAAACGAACTGACTTATTTTGAACGAAATGACAGATAAATAAAACTGTCGGCTACATGTACCATGCATAATCTTATCTACAGCTATCCCCTGCAAGTCTGGAACGATTTCTTTCACTATCACATATGTATTTCAGTATAACATGACCAGGACTATGCACATATCAGCTTCTCAGGTGGAAAAAAATAGAATATATAAGAATTTAAATTTTTCTTCATAACTCAAAATCTCATAATGTTTTTTAGAAGTGCTTGAAATAAAAAAAAAATAAATTGAAAATTATTGCAAGTCACCACACTATCAGTCTTTACTATTTTTATTTTACCGATATGTGTTAACTTTGTAGTTTAAAAGGCGAATCTCTGACTAATATAATTAAAATTCAAATGCTGTACTTTCTGACATATCTTATTTCTTAAATAAAATCTGCAATATGACTACTTTAAACTATTGTTACCGCCTAGATTTGTTCGGTACTTCTTTGTAGGTGATACGTCGTGTGCAGTAGGAACGGGGTGAGAAAATGTTGACGCAAAGGGTACAGTATATAACGTTGAGGCGCGCTGTGGGCAGTAAGATAAAAATAAAGCGAAGGTGTGCCGTTTTCCCGAAGGTCCACCAAAGTAGAAAAGCCAATTGATGCAGGATTCCGAAATTTTTGGACGAGGCTTAACAATGGCAAAATCAAAACAATTCAACAGACAGACATGTTAAAAGTCGGATATGGCCGGTATAGTGGCATCCGGACTCTGACGCCTGGGTGAGTCGGACGTGGTCGAGGCTGGCCGCCTTATTCAAGACTCTGGTTGAGTCGGATAAGGCCGAGGCTGGCCGCCGTACTCCAGACTAAAGATTGACAACTCTACATTACTATATATGTATAAGGATCTAAACAATGAGTGATCATTGAAAGGTGGTGACATTAAGAAAGCCGAGTGAAAGATCAACAGGTTTCGAATAGTTATATCAAATCAATTAATGACTGTTTGATGTCCTGGACATAAAAGTAAGACAATTACAATTATTGTTGTAATTACAGCTTAGTAGTTCTTGAAACAAAACATTGTCTCTTTGAAATCACACACATAGAGTCCGAAAAGTGTCAATCACTAATTGAATAAATAACTTCGATAGAATTAAATTGCAAGGAAATGTTATAAAACATAATTTGAATTGAAAAAGTAAAGTCCAAATAAAGTTATAAATGAACACTGAGTTTTGCTCTGTGATTCTACCTTATGAAGTTAATATTTTAAAAAAATTTTAATACCTGTTCTTATAGCAACGGAAGTCTTTAGCAACCAACGTATATCACCCTATATCTCTTTTGGTTACTGAGTATATGTTGCGATTAATATTGAATTAAGAATTAAGATTTGTAATAATTCGATTAAGTGTGTAGAATTGGAATTTTTGGTTTCGTTTCAATATGAAAATACACTGTCAAATGTTATAACCCTATAGCCTGATAAGGCTTATCTACTTTTAACCTCTTATAAATTGAAGCATGTTATAAAGGAAAGCACTTTTGCGTTATGACCGTTCTAGCAACACTTACACTGTTGTTTCTGTGGAACATTTTACACAACTCCGCCCTTCTTTTCCAAGGAGACAACATCCCAGGACAAATCACGACCCTTGGACCACTGGGAAAAGATGCCTACCTCTCACTTCTGGTACAAGAAGTGATGGATCTGAAAGCTCAAGTTAAAAGCCAGGAGCAAGAGATCCAAACATTAAAAACCGAACAAGCTTTCAAAAATAATACCACAGCAAGTATTATGAATAAGCTGGCCGCGTTTCGCGCTGAATGGGAAGCTACAAATGAAACACTAATGAGGGGATTTGAAAATCTCCACAGTGAGATCCTGAATATTGCTAAGTTACAAATATTTAACAACTCCAACCATATAGGCGTTATACAAAGTAAGTATATATCTCTTTCTCCTTGACACGTCTTACTATTTAGCAATTCGCTTATCGCTGTTGTCAATGAAAACATAAGTACAGTATTGCATGTTAAATTATGGCCCCCGTTTATATCTACAACTACACGTCTTCTTTTTTCTTAGAAACGTTTATCCGACTTGTCGATGGTGACGATGTGAACTCCGGCAGAGTAGAAGTTTATTATCATGGTGAATGGTCGACGGTGTGTGATGATCATTTCAATTCCTATGCCGCTACAGTTGTCTGCCGGATGCTAGGATTGCCATCGTAAGAACAAATCAATTTCTTGTATGTATAACAATAAATATATCCAAATACTAAAACTCTTGTATAATTATCATCTTTTAGTAGGTAATGTCCCTTAAAATCTCTAAATTTCAATGAAAACATTAGATAATTTTTTTAAAATTTTGATATGTATGGAAACAATGTTTTTTATTATACTTTCATGTTAAATACTGCAATCTGATTGGTTTAGACGCAGTTGACAATCCGTTCTCTCTCCCTCGCACGCTTAGCAACGGGCCGATAGAACGAATTGTTACATGCGCGTTAATTATGCGCGTACGGTTCGCCGTAGAATTCACGTCTTTTCTATATGAAAGCAGTAAAATTTGCTATAAAAATTATGACATTCAGTATAATAAAATAAATAATGCCTGTTTGGGAGGGTACCAGTTGAAATTGACACCCCTCGAAAACCATTGTCAACCTCCGCTTCGCGTCGGTTGACAATGGTTTTCTCGGGGTGTCAATTTCAACTGGTACCCTCCCAAACAGGCACTATTTATATATTATTAAACAAATTAAAAGAAATATTTTATAGTCAGAACATAATAAGTTTAAAAGACTTCTAATTGTTCTAGAACAGTTAGCCTTCTAAAGTTTGTTGTGGGTATTCTTCTAAAGATGATTTAAGTATTTATGCGCAAAAGTACTAGTATGGTCTGGTGACTATTAATGCTAAGGCACAATCTTCCGTCTTGTATTATTACTTGTAACTTGTACTTGTTACTTGTAAGTATATGATAAATTTTGAAAGCTCCAATGTTTCACAAATGACAGACACAATGCTGTACCATATGGCGAGTCTTATTTTGGACAAGGTAATGGAAAAATACTATTTGGACAATTATCTTGCAATGGATACGAAATGGATCTAATCCATTGTTCACATTCACTTTCTGCCACCAAATGTGCTCACAACGAAGATGCAGGAGTAAGATGCAGTAAGAAAACGTTTACTCATGGATTATCAAAAGTGATTTAGAACGTTTAAAACACAACAAATGTCATATGCTAAGCTATAACATTCAAATTTTTTTCGGTGTCAATACATCATTTTTTATATTATTATGAAAATGATTGTTTGATTTTTAAGGATAAAACATGGAAAAAATGGAAAAGAAGAGGAGGGAGATATTGCCTAGCATCACATTATTTGTTTCTAAGTGATGTATAATTAAAAATGTTTAACTGCTTTTCTATTCGAGTTTTTTCAGTCAGATACATTAAAATATATACATATAGATTTAGATGTAGCCCTACACTAATAGATCATCCACCATAGACCTGTTTTTTATTCAACAAAAAGGAAGGGTTTTTCGACAACCCATAATCTTCTTTATTAAATGTCTAAAATATCTTTATTTCCATTTTTTTTTAATAACTTGGATAGTAATATGTCCAAAACTTAAAATAACTATCAATAACAAAGGAAAGATAACTCTGAAATACAGGTTTTGGTCAAGATATATTTTATAATTAAAAAAAATAAATTACGTAAATAATTTCAGACACGAAACTTGGAAAAGCCTAAAGTTTTTATGTTTATCATTCTTTGCGAGTGTAAGGAACTCTTTCATCGTGATATTTTGAAATATGTCCTTCCTGATACAATTTATTTTATTTATGTTGTATATTTTATTTGTTAAAATAAATTATTTCAGGAAGAACAAAAATAGCAAAGTTGTCAATTTTAGGCCCCTTTTTATCGAAACAATGAGACAAAACGTGGCCTCACAGAATATTATACATTTATCGCATGATTGTGAAGGAAATATGAAGTTTTATTCCCCCATGGAAAATTATATTTCCCGAGGGCAACGAGAATAAATCTTAATATTTCCCGAATAAATTGTTTATTATACCGAAGGACAGGTGATAATATAGAATACATCGGATTCTAATAGTTCTTCAGTTTTAGTAAAGCAATAACCTAGTTAATGTTTACCGGTTTCTTTCGATATCAGTTTCCTGATATAAAAAAGATTTAAAACAGTTTTTTAATAGTCAAGGAATTTATTATTTTATTACATCGTATGCTCATCCTTGGGATTTTTCATAAGCAAGGAATGAAAATTCGAAGGGGTGGGATATGATAAAAAATATGACGATGACCGGGAAATATGAAATTTTATTCCCCTTGCACGTGATTGTCTGGAACCAATCAGATGTTGCGTTATATGGAATAATCATATTGATGTATAACACAATTTTAATTGTTGACTGTTAATCTGTTAATTGTTATTCTGAACAAGTAATTAAAAAGATTTTAGAAAATAAAAAAAAAATAAAAAGTTTAAAGGTCTGTTTTTTACTTTAACCCCATACTGCTATAGATCCCTTATATTTTTGAATTTTACCCTTAAAACCTTATCTGATCTGCCTGTAAATTTCTGTGTTTATGTGAAATATATAATATTTACTAGATAACTATTTGGAAATAGTTACACGCGTGAATTCATTTAACTTGGAACACACACATGTACAATTTTGATAGCTCATAAAACTGGAAGTACATAACAGTTTATAATGAAACATGGGTGTTTATTACATTTATATTGAAAATGTTTATCCTTTTTATTAATCAAAAATATAATTTGGAATCGTATTTTTTATTATCTCGCATTTTTTATCTTTGAGGTATAAAATATTGATTTCAGTAAAAGATAGAACATATTTGTTTCTACCACTTTCATTCATAGTTATTTCCCTCCGTAGAGGATCATGATGATCAAATTAGTACATCAAATTATTAATACAAACAGAGCATCAGTAAATAAATAAATAAATAAATAAATAAATATACAAACATATATACAGAAGAGCATGGGCATGCCAGTAAATATATCATATTGTCACATACATTGAAATGATAATGCCCTATTGTATAAGGCTACAGTGTTTTTTAGGAGCCTGTAATTCAGTATGCGAAAAGATGCTGCTGCTGAGCTTCCTAGCGGTGTATCAGTTCGTCGCCCCAAAAGAATAACGAGGAAGTCGTCCTCGGCAAGGCCACACAGTTCCGCAGACAGTCTTATGTCGTATAGGTTGATGACCTCCTCCCACCATACATCTCGGATGGCTTCGGTTGCTGCACATGTGCAAGTTTTTGAAGGGCCTTTGGCACAGAAGACAAGTGTATACGTTGATGCACTCGCGGATGTTTGAGATTAGTTTGCATACAAATTAACACAGGTTGATCTTGTTACAGTTTCTGGGTAGTTTCCAGAGTGATGAAGGATCAATGTCGTCGAATATCAGACGAAAAGTGAAGAAGTCAAAATCACTTGATATACGAGTTTGACGCTGTGACTTGTATAGAGTTGAAACCGCGCTCCTCACAATTTTTTTCCATGTTATTTTTCCAGGGAATGAACCGTCGTGTAGCCACTGTTTTAAGTGGTCTGTGAGTTCGTACTTTTGGATAAAATCGAAAATTTCAGGTATAAATCCTTTTTGCTTCTGTGCTAAGTTATAAATGAACGAATACAGACGTATCGCAAATATTTTCTTTGTGAGGGTAGTGGAATGTAATCGACACAGTCTTCCTAGGAATAATAATTTCCTTGTGTCGATTTCCGCTTCTATCGGTTAAACACCAAAAAATGATTCACAAATGTCAGATCTACAAAATTTTGGTAGGTTTAACGAGTTTTTGCAAACAAAGTGTTGAAACACGTTTAACTTCTGAAGATCAGAGGAAGATATGCAGTTCCATAGTTCACAACCGTATAGGGCGGACGGTAACACAACCGTCTTGTATAAATGCGAGAGTGTCATTGGGTTGAGAAATTGCGATCCTATGTCAGAAAGCGCAAAGTACGATTTGCGTCCCTTGTTGCATGCTTCCGTTATCCTAGCAGAAAGTTTACATCTGTTGTCAACAATAATACCTAAATGATTGTATTTGTCTGTTGTAGGAATTAAACATTGACCTAAAAACCATTAGAATGTTTCGTTAAATGTACAATATTTCTGACAAAATACTAACACACATGATTTGGTAGCATTAAATCGAAAACGCCATTTGTTTGAGTACAAAAAAGCAGTGTTTAAAAGTAGTTGAAGGCCTATTGGAGATAAGCCAATCAACCGACGCGAAGCGTAGGTTGACAATCGTTTTCGAGGGGTGTCAATTTCAACTGGTACCCTCCCAAACATGCACTATTTATTTTATTATACTGAATGTCTTAATTTTATAGCAAAATTTACTACTTTTATATAGAAAATACGTGAGTTCTACGACGAACCGTACGCGCATAATTTATTCGTTCTGTTGGCCCGTTGCCTAGTGTGTTGCTAACACTGAGGGTATGAGAACGGATTGTCAACTGCGTCTAAACCAATCAGATTTCACTATTTAACATGAAAGTATAATAATGTGGAATATCACCTATCAAAGATAAAGGTATCAAGTGGAATTCAGGATAATGTTATCTATTTGTAACTAAATTTTCATGAGGTTATAAGCTATGCATATAACAAAATCTAGCAACTAGGTATGCGGCAACATAATCTGCTTATCTAGTATTTCCTGGTCTAGATCTTGTTTTAAGTTCAAGTAATCTGAAACGAAAGGACATTTGCCAAAATAGATGAACACGTTCTAACCATGCAAATGCCGTGTTTCCTTTGTCTTGTAACCTCTAGTGTCTAGTAAAACAGGACCCTAGCACCACTAGACAAAAATGCCGCATTATCATTTCTTGTGCAGGAGGTATTCGATGTTAGAGTTCTACTCCAAAGCCAAGAGCAAGAAATCCAAGCTCTGAAGTCCCAGCGAGCACTTGTGGATGTAAATAACTAGACAGGATTTAAAGCTGTCAAAACCTGGCTGGAGAACTTGGAACAATCCGTCGAATACTTGACCACGTCTTAACAGAGTCACGAGATTCGAGTTGAAGAGACAAACCGGACTTTTTTTCGAGAGTTGGATCAATTGAACTCAGAACTTTCAGAATTACGAAGAACTACAAAACTGACTAAAACTGTTGTCAAAAGATAAAAAAGCAATAAATATGAGATTCTACATGTTGTTTTGTATGCAAATTATACATACAAGAGCAGAACGATGCCTTTTTTAATCACTTCGAACTGTGCAATTTACATTCAAGATTTAAAAATCTGAAAAGATATGAAAGGAGGTCATTAGTGTCCACTTTACAACCATTTGTTGAGAAAAACGTCTTAACTTGCTTATTTAAGTTGTAACTTTGTCTGAAACAAGGGTAGCCTATTCTTAAAATGGGTCTAAAAACCATCAATTCGCACGAGATATTTTTGTTTGGGTCTTTGGGAGTACATTGAAGTTATATTTTCATTAAAAAATATATGTGTATTTTTTATTTAACACAATAAAGTTTTGGACCCTTACCCTACTTTTAAAAGAAAGAAATTCAATTATACATATAGAACTGAGAAAAAATCCTTTGGAACTGGTTGAGAGATGTACGTCACATTCAACACAGATTGTTTTGAATTGACATATATTTTTTTCTATGAAAATATAACGTCAATGTGCCTACATAGACACAGTAGTTCTAAGTATAGACAAGATTTTTCTTGTTCTAAAAATAGATCACATGCCGACTGATAAAAAATAGGGTACCCTATTTTGAGGCAAAGTCACTACAATAATGTGCAAGATCAAATGGTTGTAGAGAACACACCAATGAATCCTTTTCTTATTTTTTCAGAATAAGTCTGCAATTGCGCAATTCTACAGCTGTTCTCAGTGATTAAAAAGGCATTGTTTTGTTTTCGCATGCGGAATCTGCATACAAAAGAACATGAAGAACCTCATATTTAATGCTTTTTCATTTTTTGACAACAGTTTTTGTCAGTTTTGGACAGAACCAAGACAGTTCAAGAAATGTTACAATATTATTCTCAAATGTACAAAATGGCCGCACATCCCCTTAATAGAGCATAAGGCAACAGAGACAGAGATAGCAGCACTGAAGATTAGAGTGCAACATTTAAATAAGACCCTGATAGGAATATTTAAACCAACCTGCAAGTTTCCTTTTGATTTATCTTTATATATATATATATATATATATATATATATATATATATATATATATATATATATATATTTATTTATTACATAGAGTATCAATATCAATGCAAACATGCATGCATGCACTTTTTCTCTTTCTTTATCATTTCTCTCTCTCTCTCTCTCTCTCTCTCTCTCTCTCTCTCTGACTCTCTCTCTCTCTGTTATAAATAATCCAGATCTATGGTTGAGTCTTTAAAGGTTAAATAGATATTTTTAAGTATAAAATGATTACATTATTGACCGCTCTGCTGGCATATTAGTAATGGTCGTTTACGCTAGAACATATGGTATGATGAATAAATATCCAGTAGAGATATTAGGCTGCAATGCAGATAAATGTCATCGTTATTTGTCATTTGTCTTTGCATTTTAAACTTGAAAATGTTTTGATACATTTTTGTCAGGTATACGATTAAGCGGAGGATGCCAACTCTGGTAGGGTAGAAATTAGATTCCTTGGAGATTGGGGAACTGTTTGCGATGACGATTTTAGAATTGAGGAAGCTAGAGTGGTCTGCAGAATGCTTGGAAAGAGCACGTAAGAAAAAAATGTCTTATTGTATTAATGTATTAAACAATATACATAACTTAAACTGAAAGATAAACCGAATCATAAAAAATATTATTATTGAATAATTGGACACATATCACATAAAAATCAAACTAAATTATTGATACCATTCAATATGTTTTGCATTTTTTGTTTACGAAAATTAATTGATATTAAGGGGGAACAGGACGTTGCAGTGAAAAATTATTTGTCAATGAATTTTTTTGCTTTCTTTAATACAATTACATTGAGATGTCCACTACAACATATATCATTTTCATGACTGCTTTCTTACCTTGCAAGGGAGATATTTTGATAGGAATTACTCCCCTTTCTGGCATTATGACTTTTTTTTAACAATTTCAATTTTCTGCAATAATTTTTTTATTTGAAGGAATTTGTTCGCAAATCATATTCATTAATTTTGAGAATGAAAACAAATTACGAAATTGTTTACAACATTGGCTTTTTTACATAGCAATATTATAATTTTATCAATATATTGCTGAAATCAGCACTTCAAATTTTGAAGTTTTTGATTCTAAATTTGAACAAAATGTGATGGCACATAAAAAATTATCAATGAATTTAAAAAAAAAATCGTATATCCACCTTAGCATGTGCTTTATAACTTGTAAAATTTTCATGGCAACTTTCTTGGCATTAAAGGACGACGTTTATTCAGAATGAAAAAAAATTCCACTGATGATAATGAAAACCCATCTATTGAATGTTATAGACCTTTGATTGTAGTGTTATTTTTCACTTTCAAAAAAGTAGGTCAATGACCTAGTTTCTGAGTTAATGGCTATTGAATATATTTAAAAAAATCAAGAAAAATACAATAAATTTTTACACTACGATTGAGAATTTCTTAATTGTGAAAATATTAGAAATAATTAAACACTTTAAAAAATGAAATACAGTTTATGAAAGGTAGTGGCACTAAATAGATATAAAGCATTAAAATTTCAGCAACAATTTTTATAAATATTCCAGTCCGAATTTCCTCTATCATTTTTAAATCCCTACCCATTTTTGATCAAATTTTACAAAAAATTGAATGATGATAACACAAAAACATTTATAGTATTAAACTACTTATATTGACCTTATTCTGTTGGCATAAAATTTATATGAGGTCAATGATCAAAATTTTGAGATATGGTGTATTTAATCGTTTTTAAGCATTTTTCAATATTTTTACAATTCGTGCCATACGAAAATTTTAATGAATATGTGAGGTAAACCCAACAGAAAATATGCAAAATTATAGAGACTAAAATATAAAATATTAACTTTTAATATTAGAGTACTGCCAAAAATTTTTGAGCGGAAAACGAAATCTGCAAAATTTAGTCCGAATTTCCTTTGTTTGGCTAAAAGTCAATTTTTGTTTGAGCCTAATTCCATAATATAGCAGAAAAATCGAATGGTATGTCAATAATAATTCATTTCATAAATACTTTTTGTGTTTAGAACAAATTTTACTCATGACTTTGAACTTAATAACAATTCGAATTTGAGAACTCAAACCCTGAGTAAACGACACCCTTAAGAGAGATACAACAATAGGAATAACCCCTACCCCCTATTCTGGAATTATGACCTTTTGTGACAAAGTCTGTTTGGAACCATAAAAAAAGTATTGCATTATTTAGATTTATCATGAACAGATCATTATCAGAATATATATCTGATTACAAATAATATTTCTGTTAACACAATCGATCTGGGCGAATTTAAGACGGGGCGAAACCGTTTGCAAGTGTAAAAGGGCGAAAATAACACGGGACGAAAATAGCCCTGTATACAGTATATAATTGGCTAAGAAAACTTAAATAGATGATTTCTACAGAGGGGGGGGGGGGAGTATTTCTTCCATGTGATTTCAGAAGGAATTATTTAAAGCTACATGTATATATGCCGTTTTAAACGCTGTTTTTAATATGTTGGAAACCCGACCCAAACTTTGTCAGTGTGATGATCTGTATTTAAAAAATAACCACAGTGATGAATGCGCAAGGTTATTCATTGGTATAATTTGAATATTCTGGTTATTTTATGTAAGGAGAACTTAAAATGTTCTTATGCATATTTATAAACTATTCAAGTATATGTAAATCTGCGCATGACCGGGGGAACACTAACCTAGAGCAACAGCGTGGGGAAGAGGAATGACAACAAGTTTGTTTACAAAAGAAAGTGAACTACTTTTTTGACTTTGAGAAAAAAAATATGTCCTTCAAAACCTTCATTACGAAAGAATACTTTTATCAATAAACCCATAAACCACCATTTTAATTCATACCTGATCAGGGAATAAATGAAACAGACCGTCAGTATTACCACTTTCGGGTGGGGGGGGGGGGGGCTCGACTCAAAACATTAGTGTCTCTTTTTTTCGTTCCATTGTATACGAATGCGTTAGCCTGTTAACAGCAAGCCGACTACGCTTTCGCGTCGACTTCTTATTAAATACTGAATAGGCTTTCGACATCACATGATCAGGTGATAATGGATTTTTAAGGCTGGGCCATTTACTGACCAGGTCGGTCAGTAAAAAAATTAATTGGAATTTATATTCAATTCTTTTAAATGCGTCTGAACTCAATTGTATAAATTGCAGAATTTTTCTAACTAACGTAGATCATCACACTCGCAAAGTTTGGGTCGGGTCTACAACATACCAAATACAGCGTTAAAAACAACTATAGCTTAAATTATTAAAAATAAACTCTGATATGATATATTCACAAATCTTATGTACATGTACTTATCTTAAATTTTTTACATGAATTATGCAAGTATGTATAAATGATTGTTTTAATTCTTATAAGATGAAGATGTAACAAATTGCGAAGAAAAGAAATACAGAAAACATCAAATCTTTTAAATACGTCAGACAGTATTGAATTATTTCTTTAGTTTGGCCAATAAATATTTTTCTGATATTTACTGACATTTGTTTTTTATTGACAGGTGTTTTAATTGTCATCAATATATTAAACTGTTGCGGGAAGGATAAGTCAACTACGAGTTTTATAATCGATATTATAATCATTTTAAAAATTGTTTATTTTTATTAAAATAGTGATGAATATTAATATGAAGTGAATATCTTTACTAAGGAATTGTATTTCTACTTCGGAATGGAGTCGCTCCTTGAAGGTGTCGTGCTATGGTATCAAGTGACAGTTCAAAATAGATCACTATTTTACCTTAACAAAAAAATCTAAAAGTGTAACATTATCCCGAAGTTCATTTGTATGCATTGTACAATAAATTGATCGACAATTAGTTCATGTTTATAATTATTACTGCTAGAATCCTCTTGTTAATAGCATAAAATAAAAATTTTCGTTAGTTATCGCAAACCCTCTCAATTTCTTCAATTTCATTGAACATACTACGTTATTTCATATACAACAACGAAACAAAAGATTCTTGCAACATTTTTTAAGAATATATTTTTAAGGTCACATGCATTTGATATTTGCCAAATTCATCTTTCATAATATTCGGGGTAGTGTTACACTTTTGCCTTTTTTGTACACACTGACAGAGGAAAGGCCGGTCAAGCCATATAAATATCTATCTGCTTACCTTATAACACGCGATGTGTTGGCTTGTGTGACGTTATAATAGCATAAGTTATTGCTCTTTGCTCTCACATCATTTATGAGTTGTCTTGCCTTGGCAGAAGTTGATTTGTTTGACTTTTTCCCGTTCAAGCTCCATGAGCGGAGCGTTATTTTGGTATCATTCTGCGCGATTTTAGACATACTAACTTTATGTTCCATGCTTTTCACCTCAACATGTAAGTTAATTTTTATTTATTTGTATGCATAAATTATCTGTATTAATCAGTTTATTATTTTAAGAATCAATTCAAAGATAAAGTGTTTATTACTGTGAACTGTTATAAAGAAAATGGCGGCTAATTTGAATTATGTTTTCTCTTTAATTGTTGTAATTGAGAGTTTAAAAAGTATACTAGTTTATGATTTAAAGATGATGGACGACATATTTATTAGCTACATTTATATGAAATTTATTATCTATTGTATTTTTTCTTAGAACTATTATTTATTGCAGTTAATTAACAAACACATTCTCTACCAATACGTGAATAGAAAATATAAAGTTTGTGGTTTGCTTAGTGTATGTGGCACTAAAGTAAATAAATTAAACGACACAGCATGGCGCAGGCTGATACCCCAGAGAAAGCAGAGGCTCCTTTCTCTTTGCGGCGATGTCTGTTAACCTCAAAAGGAGAAGATCTTTATCTTAATAACTATGAAAAATATTCCTTCCATTTCTACGAATCATGGAAAAATGTTGATAACATTCATACAAAATTAGATAGACTGTCTAGTGAAAGTGATAGTGAATTTTGCATCAATCTCAGAGAATTGTTTGAAAAACGTGTGAGAGACTTTGATGACGATTGCATTGACTTTGTTGTATTTCTTGAAAGACAGAAAACTGAAAATAGTCTTCAACAGTTACAAAAGTTAAAAACAACACATCAAGGTCATGGCATATTGTTCCATGCAGGCTTTTCGAAATTAAGATTCATACTGGAACAACATGAGTGGAAAGCAAAACAGAATTCTTGTGATGATGATTTACAGTTAAATGATGATGATAGTACTACCATTAAATCAAAAACAATTTCTCAGAAGTCATCTTAAAAACAGAGCAGTGAAAATCTTTCATCAAAATCTGGAAGTGGAATGAGTAGTCAGTCATCATTGTCACAAAAACGCATAAGAGCCGACATCGCTAAGGCGAAATTAAAATACTCTGAAATAGAAATTCAGATCAAGAAAAAACAGTCGTTACTTGCTTTAGAACGTGCCAAATCACAGAAAAGAACTAAAGATTTAGAAGCTGATCTTGCCTTGAGTTATTAAACATAAAAAAAGAAGTAGCTGTTGTTGAAGCTGAAGTTCGTAGCGCATAAGGTGAACAAATTTGTGATCGGAATATTGGTGACATTGACATTGAAAGCCAAACCGAACGTTAAAAGACATATGTGGAACAACATTCCAATGCGTCACTTTATTTAGACAGAAGAAAACCTGTTGTGAATTATGAAGTTGAAAGACCATCTAGTGTGAGAAAACAACCAATCTCTCAATGACCAGTTCCTAATGCATCATCGATACAGCCTATCCCAGCAGATTTTTCACGATACATGTTGAAAAAAGACTTGATCGTTTCCCGTCTTATCAAATTCAACAACAAACCTGAATTTTATCCATCATGGATGAATTCATTTAAATTTGTGATGCTTGAATCAGAAGCAAAACCAGATAAAGTAATTTACTTTTTTATAAATATACTTCAAACTCATCTTAACAACAGATCATCAGCATAAAATTAGCAAATTCCCACAACCCTAGAAGAGGACTACAAAGAATCTGGCAGAAACTTAAAGAGAGATTTGGAAGTCCAGAGTTAATTGAAACGTCTTTGAAAACCAAATTAAACTCTTTTCCTATTATTACAAATAAAGAGTTGCAACGTTTGTATGACCTATCAGATGTACTAGAAGAAATATTATCCCTAAAGAGAGATAAACGATATGATCCACTTTTTACATACTATGATGCTTCGTTAGAAATGATTCCTTACCTTTTCGCAAAAAAAGACAGAGACTGGCTAATAACCGTAAACAGGCTCTTAATAGAGCAAAGCAATTCTCTTCACGTCTTATGAAAGATGAAACTAAACGACAACATGTCACAGAGTTCATGGATCAACTTATACAGAAACACCATGCAGAGGTCGCGCCACCCAATTCATCAGATGAAGAGTGTTGGTATCTACAACTGTTTGGCCTATACCATCCCAAGAAACCTAACAAAATCCGATTAGTGTTTGATTCATCATCAAAACTTGAAGGACAATCTTTAAATGATGTTTTTTTTATTTGGACCAGACCTCATCAATTCAATACTAGGAGTACTAATAAGATTTCGTAAAGAAGACGTGGCTGTCATGGCAGATGTGGAACATATGTTTTTTTTATTGTTTTCGAGTAATCCCAGCTCATCGAAACTTCCTACGTTTTTTTATGGCATGAGGACAATGATGTGAACAAACCCCTTATTGAATACCTTATGACTGTCCACGGAATGCGTAGGACTGTCAAGAAGGTGGAACACATTTATGGAACATATGTGACCCATTACATTGAACGTGATTTCTATGTGGATGGTGGTCTAACATCACAGCAGAGTGTTGAAGATGCAGTGGATTTGATGAAGCGTGCGCTCAAGGCTGTCAGTCAAGGAAAATTATGCTTACACAAAATAGCATCTAAATCTGAAGTTATGAAGTCGTTTGACACTGAACACCTTATAAGTGATCTGAAAAACTTGGATTTTGCTGTTGACAGTTTACCAACACAGCGTAGTTTAGGACTGAATTGGAATTTTGAATCGGATTCATTTTTCTTCAAAATATCAAAAGATTCCAAAGGTTACACAAGATGGGGGTGTTGTATCAACCATTAACAGTATTTTTGACCCCCTGGGTGTTTTTAGTCCCAGTGATAGTCTAGGGATGGTCAATTATGAATTTCCTAAAATTATACCATTGCTTTCAAACTCTTCAATTACAAACAAACTCTACACATGATCCTAACTCTATCCTTTTGGAGGTCCGTGTTGCTCTGCTTTGAATTTGTATTTCGTTTTATGGAGTTTTGAGATGGTTGACGGTTTGTTATTGTCATTTTTTCATGGAGAAGACATTCAGTACCTTTGTAAGGGAATACCAATACCAAAGCACGTTGAAAACATTAGGACCCATTGTTAACGAGTGTGGAATACTTCGTGTGGGTGGACGACTTAATCAACTACAGTTAAGCAACTTTGAGAAAACCCAGTTATTATTTCTGAACACACTCACTTGCAGCAATATTGGTACGTTATTACCATGAATCCCTTAAACACATGTAAAAAGTTACGAGGCAAAGAAACTATTCAGAAAATGGCTGATATTCCGACTTAAATCAAGCCCTCCGTTTACCAACGTTGGAGTGGATGTTTTTGATCCATGGCAGGAAATTTCAAGGAAAACTCGTGGTGGACGCGCCCGTTAAAAACGATGGGGAATACTTCTTTCCTGTCTTGTCATACGAGCCATACACATTGAGGATTTAAACTCTCTAAGTTCATCAGCATTTATCAACGCTTTACGTAGGTTTATCAATATCAGAGGAAATGTACAGATTTTCCGTTCAGACCGGGGCACCAATTTTGTAGGTGCAACAGATGATCTACACATAGACAAAATCAATATTGAAGATGATAAAACGAAACTGTTACAGTACCTGTTAAACTCTGGAATCAAGTGGATTTTCAACCAACCCCCCATTCTTCACATTTCGAACGTGGGAACGCATGATAGGCGAAGTAAGAAGAATTCTCGGTGGCATGATGTTGAATCCAAACAATCACAATATAACACATGAAGTTCTGTGTACACTTCTTGCCGAAGTTACGGCTATCGTCAATTCACGACCGTTAACTCCTGTGAATTTATGTGTAATGAATTCAATGTCTTCAGAGGTAGACAATTTTAAGCATAGCCTTTATCCATGAAGGAATCAAGCTTTAGGCTATGTCCATCTATTTTTCTAAAGAGAACACACCTGTGACAAGATTACGTAATGCAAGGGGCTGGTGTTATAATGTGTTCGGGTTGAGGAAGGGCGGGGAAATTAAGGTGGAAGTTGGGGTGGGGGTGTTGAAACAGTCATTGTCATAACCTTCATATGTAAGACTTTTATAAATCACCAGTCAAAAAAAATATTTACAAATCGTAAGTTCGGTTCAGGAACTACATCGTTGGCGTCGCATACCGTCTTACCTTTGAAACCGTCTCATATTGGAGATTGACAGATGGTGAAACAATCGCATGGTCATCTTAGCGCCCCCTAACTCGGCTGAAATCGCAAAGAGCTTCTTGTGAATGTCCCCCTGCCGCTGTCACCGAGCAGCATAGCGGCGAAGGTACATAGACGGACAATTTTGTCCCTCCCCCGTTACGTCTCCAGCATGCGAACAACGTCCATGTTTGTAAATATCGGCGCGCTCGATTTACACGTCGCGTGTAGGGTTCGACAGCGGTGCTTTTGATTTGATAGCTTTTATCAGTTGTAAAACTTATTGGTGAGAGAGAGAGAGAGAGAGAGAGAGAGAGAGAGAGAGAGAGATAGAGAGAGAGAGATAGATTAAACAGCGAGTAACATTAGTTTAAGTCTGTCTTTTTTAATAGGAGCTAAAGTTTTTAATACAGACATGAGTTTTTATTATAAAAGAGGGGTCACAGAATATAATGGTGTGAAAAACGGTACCCTGATAGTAAAAAAATATTAGCTGTAAGAATATGCTTCATGATTTAAATCCTCAATACATTTTACACTTTTGATACGTGTAGCCTCATAGCTAGAAAGTGTTTATTTTATCTAAGATAGAAAACAATCTCTAACAGGTGATTCAGGACAGGACCCCTACTCCCCCCCCCCCCATTGTACAGCCATCGACAGATTATTCTACATTATGTATATCATAGGCAAGGTCATAAATACATGCATGCTAGAAGTAAAAAAAATGAAAATCGAACCTTGCTTTCGATGACGAACGGAACCTAGCGCGCCGGTCGCTCACTACATATATATATGTTTGCAATGTGTATCGTCTCGATCCTCTCAAATTGTCGTTTAACTGTATTCCACCTGTATCTCAAACGACCGTGTAGTGAGCGACCGGCGCGCTAGGTTCCGTTCGTCATCGAAAGCAAGATTTTTGTCTTGCCTAGATGGCCGAGTGGTTAGCGCGGTGGCCGCTCACTGCTAGGAGAATGGGTTCTAGAGGTCGTGAGTTCAAGCCCCGGCCGGGGCGGAGGTATATATATATATATATTTAATATTTATTTATGACATACACTTGGCCGTTCAAAGAACTTGTCAGATTTCTTTATAAAATGTTATTGGGAGACGCTCTGTTGCTGTTCTTCGTTTTTTTAATCTCTCTTGCCACTAATGTGTTAACACAGTTTGAAAGTTTGCTGTACATATATTTTATTAATTTTAAACGGTTCCTCTTTTCACCTAGGCCTTTCTTATTTTATTAGAATAAAACTGGAAAGAAGTGGAAAACACGGATAAGATATTGCATATCGCAATCTATGTTTTATGTTTGATAAATTCTTAAAATGTTTAAAAGCAAATCTGTTCAATGGATTTTTTTTTTCAAGTCAAAAGAGTGAAAGAAATTTAGCCTTACTTAGGCATATGGTAGTTAGCATGTACATTGTCAGAAGCCATTTTATTAAGCTCGTTCGAAAACTCGACGTGTTAAAGTAACAATTTAATGTTCACCGAGTAAAATTGCTTTTTAATTTATAAAACCATTTTGTAACTACTATTGAAACATGGTTGGAAAAGTCCAATTGCGCGTTTGAAATGAAATCCGTCACACAACTTTGCACAACCAGTCGTCGCGCTAACACAACTTCGCAAAACACGACACCTCGCTGTCACACAACACGCCATCGCGCTTACACAACTTCATTTTTTCGCGTCGGCGAGTTGTGTAAAATTGCGTTAGCGCGAAGGCATGTTGCGCAAAGCTGTGTTTGCGCGACAGATCGTTGTGTAGTGCAAAATTTTAATAGCGTCACGGTGTGGTGGTTCTAACTTTCATTTAAAATATATGAAATACAGCTACATTGTTTAGGTATTTTTGTTTGATATTCGTACATTGAATGCTTGAATACCATACAATCTTGACAGAACAAATGAATTCATCTTTGAAACATAAAGAAAAACAACATCTTATCTCCGGATTATGTGTTTCTGAAACAAAAATAACTAGACCTGTTTTTGTCTTCAAGAAAAATGAAGGGCTTTTCGAGTCTTTGTATAAAAAATTAGAACGCTTTTTAGTAATCAGATTGCCAAACAAGAATTTTTAAAGAATTTTAAATGCCTAAAGAAAGATAACAGTAGAACTACATATATCAATATGCCGTTTATTTTACCTAGGGAATTCTTTAAAAATCATATTTAATTAATAACTCGTTTATCAATCAAGAAACGTTGTATTGTGATAGCTGTTATGGTTATCATTCATTGTGCCAAGCGAGACAGCTCTTTTACTGTCTTTTTTGAATTTGATATCATTTCAAGGCCCTTAAAACTCCTATAGCTAAGGAGTCAACAAGTGGCCACTTGGACCATAATCGTTAATTTGTGCTATCTACTCTGAACAATACACGGAAACGTTTTTGGAAATCGGATGAGAATGAAAATGAAAAAGGTACAGCTAAAGGGCTGTTTTAAACTTTGACCCCTCCAGCTACCTTTTTTTCGACTTGTCTTCTCAATTTTTTTTTCTGCTCTGTGCATATTATGCTGATGAAATATTGTAAAACTTTTTTGAAAACGTTTTGAGAAAAACGGGTGATTTTAATTTGACGTTGAAACTCCTATACACGGTTTTCACCGACTCATAAAACCGGACGTCTTCAATAGATTTGATTGAAACTTAGAATATATGGTAATTACTTCTACCTGAAGAGTTTTTAGGCGTCTTTAAAAACCCTAACCTTAAGTCGATTTTCTGTTCTATTGTTGGAGACCTGATATCTCAAAACGGCAAAACAAAGAAAAATGCCCAATCTTACGACGATTTTGTACAACTACATGTAGACATGGTACATCTGATTCTAAAATTTGAATGTGCTTACTCAAATACTTAGAAAGATTTTGTGTATCATTTAATTTTTAGTAATTTCCTTGTTGGAAAAGCGGATGTACCACAATCGAAAGTACAAAGCCTTACCTATACGTGTCATAGGAAATTGCTACAAGATTGTTGGCTTACGTAATTGCTACAATATTCCTCTCCATTTTTTAAAAATCGCTCTCTTGTCGAGAGTAATAAATTTTTCGACCAAAAATCTAAAAGCCCTAAAAAATGTTTGACTGCGAAATAGTTAATCCTATGCTTAAATGAATGATTTATCTTGTACATGTACCTGTCAAGTGAGAAAAGCAAATCAAATATGAACAAAACTCCAACATTCAAGTTTTCCTCAACTGTGCACATATCAAGAAGCAACGACAATGATCACAGCTATATTCTTAAGAGTTAAAACGTTTCTAAATCATTACATGTACCCCATAATTTACGTATATTTACTTTTATGGAATTTGAATGTACACCATAACCGATAGGAAATCTTTTATTTGTCAGAAATATATCATAATAGCATATTTTTCAGTTATTGATATGAATGAAAATTAAAAACGACATTAGATACATTGTTAAGACAACTGAGTTCAAATATGCATGTATAGGAAAGAAATGAAGTATTTTTTAACCCATTTGGTTGTATAGTAGCCTGAAACACAAAGTATATCACTTTGTTACTTTTAAAATATTTTGTCGTAATTTATAAAAAAATCTTACGGCAGAAATAAAAAAAAAACCAAAAAGGAGAAAAAAGGAGAAGAAAAAGGAAAGTGTGATAACATTTGAGACAACCAAGGGAATAAAGAAGGCAAATTATGATTTTTAAAATTTTAAGTAATTACTTTAGTACATTGTAGTTATAGTGCATGTACCATATTCAAAATACCTGTAGAAGAAATGTCCTTTAATCTTAAAAAAATTAACTATTGAGAATCGATGTTTTGTAGGACAAGTTAGCCTTAATCCATTTAGTTGAAACTAAATAAATTTGTGTCAACTAATATATACAAAAAAGTAAAATTCTCATTGAATAGGTTTACTGTATAAGGTGTTAACAAATAACCGCTAAAACCACAGACAAAAATAACTTATATTTTCAAATCATATACTCTATGGAATATCACCTAACAAAGATAAACAGATTAAGTGGATTTCAGGATCATAATGTTATCTTTTTGTAACTAAATTTTCATTCGGTTATTAGCTATGCAAAGTACAAAATATAGCAGCATGATATGCGTAACTCTCGAAACTAGGTATGCGGGAACATAATCTGCTTATCTAGAACTTCCTGGTCTTGTTTTAAGTTCAAGTTATCTGAAACGAAAGGACCATTCGCCAAAATGGATGTACACGTTCTAACCGTGCGAATGCTGTTTTTCCTGTGTCTTGTAACCTCTAGTGTCAGCTTCCTAGTCCCTGGACACCCAACGCAAAACGGGACCCTAGCACCGCCAGACAAAGATGCCGCCCTCTCATATCTAGTGCAGGAGGTATTTGATCTGAGAGTCCTACTCCAAACCCAAGAGCAAGAAATTCAAGCTCTGAAGTTCCAGCAAGCACTTGTGGATGTTAACAACCAGACAGGATTTCAAGCCGTCAAAACCTGGTTGGAGAACTTGGATCATTCTGTCCAATACTTGACCACGACTCAGCAGAGTCACGAGGTTCGAGATGAGGAGACAAACAGGACGATATTCCGAGAGTTGGATCAATTGAACTCGGAGCTTTCAGAATTACGAAGCACTACAAATAAAACTATTATGAAGATCTACCAAGAACTGCAGAGTGAGATCACGAATCTTACTGTAAAGGAATTTGGAGATGTACAGCGGATTGAGGGCCTGATATTGACAGAGCATAAGGCGACAGAGACGGAGATAACATCACTGAAGGCCAGACTGCAACATTTAAATGACACCCTGATCGGAATATTAAAACCAACTGGCAAGATTTTTGTTACCTATTTATTTTTTCAAATTATATATCCCCGGTTTTTTTGTTAATATATCGCTATGAACGCAAATATGCATGTAAACACTTTTTTCTCTTTCTTCATTTTCTTTTATCTCTAAACAATGATTATCTATAAATAATCCAGATTTTAATTTAAAATTTTTAAAGTTCGACAGAAGTGTTTTTCGGTATAAAATGATTTCATCATTGACAGACCTGTTGGCATATTGCTGTTATGCACGGTTACCTTAGAGCATACGGTATGAATATCAAACATCCAGCAGAGATATCGGGCTGTCATGCTAACAAATGACATCGTTATCTTGTCACTTGTCTTTGCATTCTAAAAAATAAACTTGAAAATATTTTAACTTAAATATATTTCAGGTATACGATTAAGCGGCGGAGATGCCAGCTCTGGTAGGGTAGAGATTAGATTCCTTGGAGATTGGGGAACTGTTTGTGATGACGATTTTGGAATCGAGGAAGCTAGAGTTGTCTGCCGGATGCTTGGAAAGAGCACGTTAGAAAACATCATTACCTGTTAATGCATACAATAATATATATTATTAATTCAGAAATAAATAAAATTATTTTAAAATTATTAAAATTAAGTGTTTATTAATGTATTAATGAAGCAGCAGTAAATAAAAAAAAAATAACAAAAAGTAATATAAAAAAAACAACAAAAATACCTCCAAAACAAAACCCCAAAACCTATCGTATAAAAATGAAATAAGAATCATCAGTCTTAGTGACTAGTGATTTTGTAAATATTCTAGAAATAATGTTATTTTATCATTTTTCAGATTTGACCGAATTGATAGCAAAACGCAGGAAATAAACCTTGATACTAAAAGTGTAAAACATTTTTATCTCTAGGACAAATGCACAGGCTTTTGAAGGATCACACTTTGGACAAGGAAGCGGAACTATAGTGTATGACGACTTAGGCTGTACAGGATCCGAACCCGACCTGTTTAAATGTCCCCATGCTGAACTCGGTCACCATAACTGTGCTCATACTGAAGATGCAGGAGTTAGCTGTGGTAAGATACACACTTGTTAACATGTTTACAATCATCTCTTAAGGGGTTTTGCTTTTGAAATTCCTGTGTACAATGCTAAAGAACAATATCTTAACAAATGTTCTTATTATTTAGTAAGCTATGTTAATTTCCCTGATGACATACAATGTAGCTCTGCACTTCAGTAACTATATAGACTTTTACTGTTATTAAGTTGACTACAACGGAGATTTAACTTGTGTTAATTTACCTTTTTCATATTTAATGAACCTGAAAGACAACATACACGGTCGCCATATATGTTAATCCAATAGGTTAATCTGAGACAAACAACAAAGCATTTATCTTGTCGATTTTGACAACAGCTCTCGTACTGGCTAAACATAGTCAAATTGAACAATGATGTTGAAAGCATATGATTAACCACATCATAAGACTAATGGAAGTACAACCTCTGTGATAATTTTTACCGTTTAAAATTGCTTTATAAAGACATGAGGCTAAAAATAATTTTTTTTCCATAGGGAAATGGTATTTCTTCCACATGATTGCAAAAGGAATTATTTAAGATTGAAATTAAACACTTATATGATATCTTCACAAATCTTATGTTCATGTGTTTATCTTGAATTTTACATGAGCTATGAAATTATGAATAAATGACCATTGGATTCTTTCAGGATGAAGATGCAACAAATTGCGAAGAAAAGAAGATAGAAAACATTTTCTTATTTGATTCGATAGACTGTATTGAATTAGTTTTTTGAATTTTGGTCAATAAATATTTTTTCAGATATTTACTTACGATAGTTTTTTGTGTCATGTATTCTAGTCATCATTTTTATACACTTTTAGGTCAGAATCTATTTTGATCGTGTAATCTTATTCAAATGAGTGTCATCAAGTAATTTAATCCAAATGAACTGAAAATTATTTTCAGTTTGTCTTTAAAACATAAACGAAAACAATGTTAACTCAAGTTAACTATTTTATCAATCGAATAGTTGTCCGGTAAGGGGGAAATGGAAAAGTTTGGTCCGTACACCAACAAGTTAATCTACAAATTAAGATAATGGTCGAATTTATATTCCCCGAAACAATTAAATTTATATGGCAATGTAAGCACGACACTGAAAATGGCTATACATTTATGCAACTACTTATATCCCAATTATAATGTTGGCAAATTGCTAATGATTTCAAACAGCGACATCGTACGGATTGTCTGTCAATTGATTGTTGGCACCTAAATCACATGCATAATTTCCGTATGAATCCAGATGCGAATAGTCATAAGAGGTCCCTTCTTCCTGTTTTTTGTTGTCTGTATTCGCCATGGTATCATATTCAAACATATCTGTTGCATGTTGATAAGTATCTTCCACTTCCGGCTTTCGTGATTTTTTGTCTCTTAGATGGTCATAATCGCCATCTTCTGAATTATTGTAAGGGCTCTCATTTGGTGAATCATTTACGGTGTGTATCTTTTGAGAACATTGTTCTAATTCAAAATATGAGGGATTCTGAACAGGATTTAGTTTGGAATCAACAACTGACTTAGGGACAGATTCAACTTCCGCTTTTGTACTCCTATCAGTCTTCGCCATTTTACTCCTTCTGTTTATAATTAATTGACATTTAAGTTATACATTGTTTAAAGATATACATGCCTAAAAAGTATCACCTATCTACACAAAACAAGCTTATACGTGTAATAACCTGTTTACATACATTTGAAACCTTGGTTAAAATTATTTAAAAGACTATAACTTCCGAAATTTTCACGAGTTCAAAGTTTGATTTGTTTATAATCAAACGCTCTTGTTTATTATTTAATTATCTTTTTACTTATTATATTGGTCAAACTGACCACTTCTATTGTATTTCATGTGCTGTGTTTGATGGTTTTCCAAAAAGTGTAATGTAAGATATTTACCTTCTATAAAACACCACTCCCACTGCAGATAAAAGTAAAACGATGATACCTAAGATGAGTGGTAAGGATATTTTTAAAGCTAAATTGTCATTGGCATCTGCAAAAAATAAACCTAATTACATTTTGAAAATAAAAGATTTGAAGTCAAGTGAACAAATATATATTCAAAATTTTTACTGCTTACTACTGTAAAAGTGGTTATTTACGCTGGTGGTTAAGTACGCGTTTTCTATAGTTAAACAATTCGCGTGGGTATTAAATACACTAATGCGTGATTTACCAAAATAAAGTTTTGACTTTTTTACAATATGCGCGTGGGTATTTTCCGCGGTTTTTAATAAGCTTACCGCGTAACTAGTGTAAATTAACCCCACGCGTAAACAACCACTTTTACAGTAAATGGAACAATATATTTGTAATTACTTGATTTTTGGTGTGTGTCTTGTTGAGCTTCATCGCAATTTTTTATTGTAGAATGTTGATCTAATAGTTGTTTTGCTGTCAAATGATTCGACAAAAAGTTCGCATGCGATGTTGTTAGATTTCCTGTTTCTTGGCGTTGGGAAGTGTCTGTTTTACAGAATATGGAATTAGCTGCGAAATCATAGCAGCTTTTGAAACAACAGTCATTATTTGTACACAGTTGGCATTCCAGAAAAGTTTTTCTTTGTTTCTCGCTTATTTCCCATCCTTTAATATAAAACAAAATTATGTTTTGTATATAAATTATTTTTAATAAATACCTCGAAATTAGATTTGTTTCCTGCAAATTATGTCATTGTCACGGTTTTAGTGCCATTTTATAATTTGTAAAGAATTATCTGCCCTAGAAACGTAATATGAAATCAAGTTTCTCTTTCATAGGAATCCAGTGTTTATAATGATAACATGCAGCATACTATTATCTGCATATAAACATAAATAAGCCTTATAATAATCATTTACAGCCAAATACTTATCAGATATTTTTTAGTTATCTGCTTGTTAACGTTGTTGAATAAAAAAACTAGAGTTTTTAAAAAATACAGTTCTTAATTATAATAGATTGAGCTAAATAATGAAAGAAGAGCAAGAGTGACCAAAACAATTAAATCATATAAAATGCTATTTCAAATCATTTTGAGAAATAAATACAATGACATCTCGGTAAATATCTCTTCGCTGTCCATGAAAATAAACCAAATTGAATGTTGATTTTTTGAAAAAAAATGTTTATTCAACACGTAAATTCATCTGGGTGGTTACTGTATTTTGTCAGTCAATTCTGCAATTTAAACACCAAAAAAAACCTCATACTATTTGTAATAGTTAGAGTGCTTACTTATATTAATAAAGCGTCATAAAATAATTCTCAGTGTTAAATTTGTCATTGCACGGATTATTGAGTAGCTTTGAACTTCAAATTTGTCATAAAATTTCAATTTTTAAAAAAATGAAGAACAGATTAATACTCCACAATAGCTATTGTTTTAAACTTTTTGAGAAACATAATACATGTAACTATATCTTTAAGCTCAAGGAAATTTAAAAGCAATGAGTGATGCATCATTATACATATGTATAACAAAGACATGGATAAGACAAATTGTATAACTGGACTGTATGACAAAATCTTTAAAATGTTTAGGTGTTTTTTATTCATTATAAACTAAATCATGAACAAAACCTACACATATTGTGGTAATAATTTTTTTAATGCTTTTTTGTCTCAATAATTAAAGTGTAATTACAAAATCACGAGTTAAAGAACTTAGTATGCTTAGTATAGCATATTGAGATGTGAAATGTGAAAAATCAAACACAAGATAACTACAAACTGTTCGACGGAATAATTCATGTAGGATAACTCAGGTATGAAAATAACGTTCGTTTGCTAAAACTCTTGTGCGATAGGTAAATTGTAATCTCCAAAACCGGACTTTGTATACGGATTTTGTGAAAAAATATGTCTTTACTGGAGAGGACTACAATTCCATAGGATCTCCGTAATGGTGCAAAATTAATTTTTTAATGCGACTGACTTCGGTCTAAAAATATTTTTTTTTATTTGACTACCTATAGCTAGATGAAATTGATTTTTTAATTCAGGTTGAACAAACAAGCCGTATATAAATCAAAACCAGATAAAACACATCATCATGTTTACCAGTGGTCTTTTTCAGCAGCCATGATAGTTTTCGCGTGATTTGATGGGATTTATGCTTGGAGTTTTAATTGGCTTGATAACATGAATGTCAGTGTAATAAGCGATCTTACCTCGTTCTATTACTAAAACAGGAAATGATTTATACTGGAAAATTCATATTACCGCGTTAATTATGTTTAAAATAGGGAATTCCAATATTCAGGGTAAGATCCGCTCCTGAATTCTCATTGGCTGTCCCAAAATAAAACCAACATGGCGGACTAATTCAACTTGTGTTGTTGACACACACAAAAATAACCGATGTTATCGGATATATGGACTATACTTGATATTTTTGGATTAATTTATGCCATACACAACTACAATGTTTGAGTTCGGGTAAGAAATGCAAATGTTATTTTCATTTATATACGCTTTGAGCCGAAATCTTTGCGGGAGTAATATCACTCCCGCACCTGCAGCATTACGGAGATCCTATGGAGTTGTATCCTCCCCTCCAAAAGAAAAAAAAAATAAAAACGAGAGAGGGCTATTTTATTGAAGCTAGGCATAAAGTAGTCTATAGTGTAACTTGGTAGACGATTTTTACAATACGGACCAAATTTTATAAAACTAAATTTCCGGTTCAAGTATTTCAATGTACAGATCGGTCGACTTGTGTCAAGTGAGTAAGCTATTATACCCTACTTCATAAATTTAGTTCTTCATCTAAAGTTTGGATACTAGTATCATGCATTGTTATACATGTGTGTACTTTTATGTTAATGAATTGCAGATTTTATTAAGGGAAAAGGCCAACTAAACATTGTAAAATGTCGAGCTAAAATTGAATACATGAATTTATCTATGTGAGATAATCTTTATTAATGCTCTGTTGCAATCACTATTGAAATAAAACCTCTATTGAAATGAATTATTTCAACAGTGTTGGAGAATGTATTTCATTAGAAGAATCACTTTGAAACCACTATTGAAAAAAACCCACTATTGAAATAAATAATTTCAATAATGGTTAGGGATGTATTTCATTATAAGAATAACTAAAAGTGCGAGAGAGGTGCAATCGACATTTGTAAGACGTAATTTAAGTGCGTTCAAATTTTATAGTATTTACATATTTTTATATAATTTTAAACTAGCAAATTTGTAATGACAATCACTGACTCATTTTAAGAGTTCTAATACAAATAGAAATGTTGATTACTTTCTAAAAATATTTTATTTACTAATTTACACTGTACCTCAATGTACATATAATAAAACATTTAAAAAAGAAAAATGTGTACCCCGCATCAATTTAACAGTATTTTAAAAGTTATTTTAACCTGGCTACATATATACACAAAGCAAAGATCAGTAAATAATTCAGTCTATTCAGATTCATCAACGTATTCCCCTGCATCATCAACATATGTTTCATATCCCCTGGTTTCAATTATATTACAGTTGTGGCGATAGCAAATCAGGTACCAAATCACACTAGGAAATGTGAGGGCAACAACCCAAAGTTCTTGCCCAATCGTGCAATCTCTAAGAGAATAACATACATTTTACGTTTAAAAAAGGAGATGAAAAACGCAAGTCAAATAATATCAAGTTATTATTAGCAAACGTTCATTATTATGTAAAAAAAGAAAATTCGAATTTTAACAATGTAAACAAAAAGATACCCCCCCCCCAAAAAAAAAATATCCAGGCGTATGAATTGAACCGATTTACATAGTTACATTTGTTCAAAGATATCCTCGCTTACCACTTCACCACCGATTCGCTTAATTAAATGCCATAAAATAGCGCATAGTATTGTTATCAGTATTACGCAAACAACTGGACTTGGCCATTTACTGACCAATCTTAAAAATCAAAAGAAGAAAAAGTACTTTTTACCATAGAATGTGTTTTCGTACCATTTTTTTTGAAAATTAAAAAAGCTAGACATTTACATCTTTTATCAATATTCGTTCCTGAAAAAAGTGGTACGATGACCCACTCTATGAAAAATATACCGGTAGTATGAACATCCAATTTCTTAAGCATTTTGTTGCTAAATTAGGATATAACAATTTTGTTGTCTTAATATCAATTAAATGTGAAGTTACTTATTGTGGGTTTTGGCAATTGCGAATTTATATGATTAAATATGTTTAAGAAATGTAACAAAATTGAAATTTGTAGGAAAAAAAAATTTTTGGTTTTTTCAATGGATTATGTGGGTTTTTTTGGGCTCGGCTTATTCCCCAAGATTCTTTCGCAAGGCAAGTATATGTAGTTTCATAGCTGTATTTTTAAATAACTTCGCACAATTTTTCTACTACAAATATCGGGCTTTTACGAGCTATAGACGGAAAACCCAACACTTATCTTGTTGTGTAAATGCATTAACGTTATAAATCAGTAATCAAACCATTTCTTAAAATTTGTATCTTAGCAATATTGAACACTAGCGTAGGAAAACATACATCTACAAAAATTATCTAAATTGTTCGTACAATTTAAAATTTAACTATTTTTAAGGTATTCATATATAGGTTTCCGTGCAAAAAAGGCTTCTGAATACATTACAACAAATTTATTGATTATTTTCAAGTACTAAATCTTGTCAGCGGTGATGATGTGTGCTTAGGTCCAAACACTGTTCCAGTTCCAGTTTGTCAGAGTAACTGCATAGGAGAGTTGATTAAAATCAATTCCCAAAAATTATGATTCAAAGTTCAAAGCTTTTTATAACGTATTAATTAACAGAAGAGCCTGGGAAAAGCCGAATTATGGTGACTAAAATAGTACACAATGCTAATAATTTAAATTACACAATTTTATTTTTCTGTAGTAGTTGGGGCCTGGATAGCTCAGTGGTAGATCTCCTGACTAGAGTTGCAGGGGCCCCGGGTTCGATTCCCGGTCCAGCCATATGTTTTCAATATGTATGTATATGCTAAGTACTCCTTTCCTATTACATTTCATTCTTAAAATCGATGAATAAAACCTTCGGTATAATAATAAATTAATAAATTGAATTCATTTAACTGTTAACAAATATTTACATCAATGTAATTTTAATCAGCGTTGATATAATATCAGGTCGTGATCAAGTTGGAAGTCGCAAGGTTCTTCGAGAAATACTGAAGGAAGTTGAAAATACGCCCAACAAATTCGGTAATTGAGTCTTCTGTGTTATGCGTAATCATTACATAAATCAACCAACCAATATTTAACACGGGGATATAACGTGAACATAAACATATCACTGTACACGAGATCACAAGATGTGATACTAGTATCCAACATAAGACTGATTCAGGCTCTACCGGAAATTGTTACATAACCATTGACCACAGTTCTAATGGTTTTAACGGGTAACTGATTGTGTCAATATTAAATAAATTATCGAGACTATTGATCCAATGTACAAGGATACATCTTTATATTTTGAATAAAAATACCTCTGGACACATCAATAGACATTCATATGTACTTCAAAAGAGGTGCTACAGTAACATCTCTATGCGTATAAAAATTGTTTTTATATCGGTCATATGCATATTGATGGTCATGTTGAACCGCAGAATTGAAAACACAGAATATATGATAAAACCTTTTAGGGTTAAAATTCAGGTCGCAGAAATTACCCGTTATAAATACGGTGATGCCTCTGACTCGTTTTCAAAATTGAGCAGCGGATTTCGGTTTTTCTAGTGAATGCTGCATAATATTTTCTCATTGTAACTTTTAAATGTATACCGGTATCAACTATTGAATCTGTATTGATTATAATCATTTTTTTTAAAAAAAAGAAGTAACTACATTTCATTATATCTTGTCTACCGGTTCAGTTTGTACCTAAATCTTGTACATCGGGCAATGACAGAGGTGCAATCGAAGCTTGCGCATAACGCCCTCTGGTGATAGAATGAAAAATACTATGGTGATTAAAAAAATCATTAAACATTAAACCTATTCAATTTTTTATTGCCGTAGGCAAGGAAATAAAGAATATACACTATTATATGTTATCATTTAGATCATATGCCAGCGCCTCTCTTTTATAATTATTACTTAGTATTAGAATAACGCTATCAATACATTTTATGACGTTATGACGTTAATTGTTTGCATGATAGCTAAAACAACACTCTGTTTTGAAAACTATAAGATATTTAAAATTGTTTTTAAACTGGCTATTTCTCCATATATTTTATAATTTTTTTTTATCAACTTTGAAAACAGGGCCGATTTTGCTGTTTACCGTACCCAGTTCTTAGTGTAAATAATAAATGATAAAAATCAATAGATACCTTGATCGATACTTGTGTATTTTTGTCGTGCCACGCCTACCCAAACAAGCTGTAAATTATGTGGTATACGCCTACAAACCTGAAGTGGATCACTCAGATCGAAATCTCCCAATAAATAAGACTGATGTAATTTTTTACATTGTTTCATTGATAAACTCCAATTACGAGCATAACCATTGTATGGCGGTGCTACAAAAAGGAAAAAAATCACTTTAACTTAATGTCTGAATACCATTTTCAATTTATCAATATACAATGAATGTAAAGAATAATCAAATTATTGAACGAAAAAAACAAAACAAACTTACTCATATTTTCACACACTTTTTCAATGATTAGAGAACATTTTTGTGGAATAAATCGTATGTCTCCTGTAGAGCATTGTAAACTTAGACAGGATTCAACCAATTTGAGATAAACTGAAAAAGATATGTTGTGTACGAATTAATAATGGTGTTTTAATGATCGGCTATACAATTGTATACATATTTTATATATTACAATACAGTATTTTTGATCTTATCATAATATGTATAAAATACCTTCTTGAGTTTCATAAACGTTGTAAGCGTGTTCCCCACCACAATCGTCTAAATATATATCCTCTGAGTTACCTTCACATTTAAAGTTGCAATCAGAAGCTGGACTTCTATCGAAGAGGGTTAGGTAGATGTCGGAATCGTCGTGATCAATGCATAAACATTTATTCATCTACAGATAATAGGAAAAAAGCAAGTCATATTTATACAAATCTAATCTTATTTAACAAAAAATTTACTACTGTGCAGTATACACGTACGTATATCTACCTTTACAGCGAACCTATTAATCTCTCTATGATGACATCTTTCTTGACATATTCCAAGAGAACTTATGGTCATTGTGATTTCAGCAACACGTGGCTGTGACTCGATGGAATCAGGATAGCATCCTTCAAAAAACACATGGAATTCAATTCACTTAAGGATGTTAAGATTTACAGTTGTAAAGAAGATGATATTACTGATAATCAAAGAAAACAAACATGCACCGGTAATGACCTAGTATGTTTATCCACGGAGTCAGTCTACGGTATATTCCTGTCCAGTAAGGCTGGTCACTTTTGAGTCTCTCTATAGTCAATCCCTGATTTAAGCAATGACTTTGGGCATCAAACCAACTATGTGAAAAGTCGCCCGTTAGATTGATATCTGCTCAAAATAGAAACGAAACAACATGTAAGGTCACATTTTGGGAGAGCTTCGGGGAAATGTTTAAGTCATGTTTACAATGCTCATCGTAATTTCATGCTTAAGGCTATTAAATTCTTTCTTGATTTACCTGTAAAAAGTCTTGTTGTCGAAAATATAAAAAGATATAACTGTTGAGATTTGTCCATTATTTTTGTTTTAATTCTGGAGCCTGAAAAGGAAACAAATACATACAGGTATTTACAAACATTTAAAGTGGATTACTTGGCAAACAACAGTATTTTAGCAATAAAATAAAACAGACGTTGTACACAAAACCGACATATGGGATCATATTACAATACATTGAATATACGGTTTTGTTCGTTACATACTATGTGTATTTATCAATGCATACATCAACTGTGACATACATTTATTTTAAGTATGCGTGACTGTCAGACAAACTAACAACATTCCTCTTGGAATATTTTGCCGATATTTTTTTTGTATAAACTATCATTCATTTTGATCACGTAATATTCAAAATAGAAATGGTCACTATAATGATACGAAAAGGATCTACAGATGAAATATTATTGAAATAAAGCATTAAATATCCAAAACCCACCGCGCAACGGAAAAAAACTTAAACCAAAATCCTCCAGAAAGGGTCACTTGTCCCAAAACAAACATAACAATCCATCAGAACAAACCAGGTATGGGTGCTCTGAATTTTACTTCCTTGTTCGTAAATAACACCCCGGGGATTCCCCTATTTTAGGTTATTTAAAAGGGCCCTTTCAAGTTTGAAGGTTTAAAAACAAGATATCCATCGAATTGATTACTGTAAACCAACTTTAATTCGCGTGCGAGAAATTTTCGCGAGGTTCGCAAGAACCCTGTTGTCGCAAATTTTTCTCGCTGCGAACCAGTCCTTGTCGTTTGATTCTTATCACAACACGGGTCTGGATAAGGCTTTGTCGCGAAAATTAGTCGTCGCGAACCAGTTCATCTCGAGTAAATCGCGAAATTTTGTCGCCGCGCATAACAGTTTGTTTACAGTATTGTATACATATATATATGTGTTGGTTTAAAAAGAAAGTAATTAAGATTTATAAAATACAAATAAACCAACGGCCAATCCTTTTATTTCCCATAATTAAACAATGAAACGGATCAATTTAAACATGTACATCTACCCAGCTTTTTATGCAAACGATGTGCACTACATTATTAAATCGGGTCAAAGTTCAGTGAACAAGCCTTTACATACTGGTAATGTATACTGATGTGCCAGACACATAAACATTATCTGTTGTTGGTGTTATATGTCGATTATTTAAGTCACCAACTTAAAAAAAAATTGCTACGTTTTGCTTTGTTCAAGGAGATAAATAGCAATAAAGAATGTCCAATTTACCTCATACATGTGGTGTATGCTACCCGTGCGATAAATTTTTGTTTTATCAAACGGGTGATACTTTTTCAAATACATATACTTCCGGTCAGAACTATTTTGGACACAGCCCCTCGCTTCTACGCTTCAGTAACCTAGTTTTTGAATTAAAGAGTATGTTTACATCACTATTTCCATTTCAAAACTTGAGTTACCATTGATTTTGTCCAGTATTAACCCCCCCCTTCTAAAAAAATAATATATCATTAACTTTGGCAGGCATATGTCCATTTGAGAGTTTTTGCAATGTTTGTGCTTATTATATATGTATATATCTATGCAATGTGTATCGTTCCGATCCTCTCAATTTGTCGTTTAACTGTATTCCACCTGTATCTCAAACGACTGTGTAGTGCGCGGCCAGCGCGCTAGGTTCCGTTCGTCATCGAAAACAAGTTTTTTGTCTTGCCTAAGTGGCCGAGTGGTTAGCGCGGTGGCCGCTCACTGCTATGAGAATGGGTTCCAGAGGACGTGAGTTCAAGCCTCGGTTGGGGCGGAGGTGGAGCTCCAATAAAAGTGAATTTCCCTGTGCTTTATATATATCTATATCATTCACTATGGGCAGGAATATGTTCATTTGAGAGTTATTGCAATGTTTGTGCTTATTTGTGCTTATTATATATGTATATATCTATGCAATGTGTATCGTTCCGATCCTCTCAAATTGTCGTATAACTGTATTCCACCTGTATTCCAAACGACTGTGTAGTGCGCGGCCAGATATATATTTTTAAGCATTTTGATAGATATAATTTTCTTCTTTTTGTCGTGCTTGTTTTTCTCTTAGAGTGTTAACACCCTCTTCTGAATTGCAGTAAGGACTCTCACTCAATGAATTGTTTCCCTTGAAAGTCTTCTGATAACAGTGTTCCAATGAAAAAGATGAGCTACTCTGGGCAAAATCCAACTCATAATAGACTAGTTTCTCAGGTACAGATATTAAATTTGCTCTCGTAGTTCCACCAGTCTTCGTCATTTTACTCATTCTTTTTAAATTCAATTGAATAGCAAATAAATTATATTCTAAAGAAAACACACATAAAAAGTATGACTTAAATAAACCAACCAAATTAATAATCAACCGATACATTTTAAATCTAAGGCGAATATTTTATATTTACATCTACTGAGTAATTTCTTATCGATTTCTTAAGAAAACCGATTGCGATTTAAAGCTCTATAGAAACAGACATGGCAGAAATCAACACGATCCAGTTTTAACCAGTTTATCGATTAGTCGAAAAATTCATCAACCTGAAGCTTTAATTCCCATAAAAGACGATTTGGCTATTTTTTTTTATCTAATGTATTTATTTACAGTGACGGTAATATAATTACTTTTACTTACTCTTTACGATCATAAGAAAGATGTAAATTAAAAAATAATTTTTTTATGTTTTATGCGCGTTATTAATTTTGTCATCATTAATTGCAGGAAAAAACCCCATAATCAGTCTTAACTTCATATCCCGCATAAATCACCAAAATAACTGTTAATTGTGAAATTAAAAAAAAAATCAATTAAAACAAGGGCACCGCAACGCGAAGCTTCCCCTCGCGAAATAAAATATTGTGGGGAAAATTGCATTTTTATCAATATACAAGTAATTGAAGAGATTAAATATTTATCTTCTTAAAACCTCTTTGAATTAAAATATTTCGTTATTCCCATCCCCATGCACGCTCTGTGGTGTATCGATCGGGGGGGGGGGGGGTACATTTACGTGATTGTACAGCGAAACAAAACTCACCACAAATGTTTTAAACTTTATTAATATAGTTATATTCTCTTTATTCAGTGACATACATTACGCATTTTCATAATGAATATGAACGAAGCTAAAGATCTAGTGATTTGTATATATTCTGCTCTATGGAAAACTTCGAGTAAACATGTCGTAATTCCAACCCCGGTTTTTTAAATAGAGTAACGTATATACAGCGATTAACATGAAATGAATTCCCGGGAAATATTGTTGACGATACTCGTCAAAGTGTCTTCTGAATTATAAACCTGTTTTTCTCTTAGTAATTCGGGAAATTTAGCCCGAAATTCATCTCATACAGCTGCTTGTTTTGATTAAACTGGGATGAACGTAATCTTCTGCTCGCTTCAATTTTACACTCTGAACATCCTTCTAACTCCCCATTACTAAAAAAACGTTTTTTTTTTCACCTTTACAAGGCTTAAATCCAACAAAATATCAAGTTGTTGATTTGAAATGCTTACTTTCGCGAACAGGAAATGTCTATTGTCAAGTCATACATAAAATGTGTATTTAAAGTGTTGTAATTAACGATATTTCAATAAATATTTAACAGAATTACTCGAAAATGAATAGGGTTTGCACTTTAACCATGCTTTTAAAGTGTTTGAAGTTTGATAAACTTGCATGTGAGGGTTTTCTTTGAATTTTGCTTAAAAGGCTGAAATGGACACACATACATACACACACACACACGCGCACATCAGCGATGCTATATCCCCTTCGCAACAAGTTGCGCGAGGGGATAATTAAAACAACTTCTATCGAAAACACATTTTATTCATTAAAAGGGGGTTTTAGTTTTATAAATTAATTGTTTAGAGATTATATTATTGAAACTATTCAAAATTTAAAACATACATTCAGTGTATATGCTACCATTGGTAATCTGTGATGTTTATAATACACACTAAATAAGTTAATAACAAACGTTAAACCTGATCACAGAAAATACACGCAAATGTCATTATGCGCTTTGAAGTTTTAAAAAAAAATGTATGACTTAATGAATTTTTCAAATTTATTTTACAGAATGAGAATCAGTTTTTGGGGGGAAATCAATGATAAAGATTTATCTATCTAACATCAAAAGAAGAATTTTTCTTAAAAATTTTCTGACAATTATATTTTTTTACGCAGAAGCGCTCTAAACAGTATAGTCGTTTCTATAACACACCAATCTGTGTTTTATACAATAAAGATCTACTCATGAAATTAATTTAGAATAGTAAATGATAACTGAAATAAAGTATTCTTCCAAGAAAATATTGTTTGTTTGTGTTATCTGTCTTTAGAATAACATCAACCCCGGATTGAAGTAAAGGGAGACAGACGCAATATGCATACATCTAATTATATCTAATATTATTGTCTCCAAAAATATAATAACGTATTAGTGTACAAAGTCACGCCCATAAAGATAATCTCGAAATGCAAAATATAATTGGTTATTTAATTACTAATGGGCGTGGATAAAAATGAAAGGAACAGGTAACAATCAATATAATTAGCGTTAATAACCATTGTTCAAATTACGTAATTAAACCGCTCACAGGTGCCAGTTAAGATGTCAAAACAGGTTGAATTAAGTAATTAAAATACTTAGCTGTCCTGTGAGGCTTATTTAACAATTGATATTAATTTAAAGCTCTACTAATTAAAGAAATTATGTATTTAAAGACTTCGACATATAACGTAATATTAATGAATTATTTAGTAAAAGCATTATTGCAACATTTGGTTATTTTACTTTTTTTCTTTCTTTTTTTTTAATTTTTTTTTAAAACGTATATACAGAATTATCTATCTACAAATTATATGTTTACTTAAATAGAACATAACATTATTATAATAGCATTTGATATAAATGAAATATACACAAAATATACATAGGAAAACTTATATATAAAAATATACGCAAAATATGTATACGGAGCATAAAATGCTGTAACAAGTAACTTAAAAACAAAACTATATGATAAACGTGATGATTTTAATTTTTCCATCGTAAACTTACCTTACTTATGTAGCAATAAACCATCATCTGCTTATGGGATTTATATGTATATCTCTCAGCTTATTCGTTATGCAAGAGCATGCTCTACATACGAACAGTTTATTAAACGATTTATGCTACTTACAAACAAGTTGTTGGACAAGAATATCAAGAACCTCGATTACAGTCATCTTTACGCAAGTTCTATGGTCGATACAATGACCTTGTCAGCATGTACAATATTTCACTAGGACACATGCTGATTGACGTTTTTCATAATTGTTAGACCATTATTTACATTATTTATACACCGGACTGACTTCGGTTTCTTCCGTTTTTTTTATGATTTTGACAATCAGCACACGGCGGGTGCGACCGGTCGGCAGGGGATGCTTACTTCTCCTAGGCACCTGATCCCACCTCTCTCTTTTTAGAGGTTCGTGTTGCTTTAAATTCGTATTTCGCTTTATGAATTTTTGAGATATTGACAGCTTGTTATTGTCATTTTTCACACACACACACACACACACACACACACACACACACACACACACACACACACATATATATATATATACACACCTTGAACGATACTTGTGTACTTCTGTCGTGCCACGCCTACCCAAACAAGCGGAAGATGATGTAATACAAATACACAAACCAGAAAGATAAATACTAGTAACAATGTGTTTCCAATGTATAGTTTTGTAACTCAATATGTTCATGCCATTATATTTAATGTATATAACACATAAACAAACGAATGATTTTTCAAAAACAAACCTACTCCAATTTTCACACATTTTATCTAAATGTTCGGAATTGTTTTAGCAATAAACCTTGTGTCTCCAGTTGAGCATTGTAAACTTAAACAAGTATCTACCGAGTTAAAATGAACTGATAAAGAAAAGAAATAACATTGTGTATAAATTATCAAAGGTTTGCTAATGTTAGGATATGAAAATAATTAACATTCTATTATTACAATACATTATGCCAGATCTTATTATAATATGCATAAGATACCTCCTTGAATTTTATATATGTTGTAAGCGCTTTTCCCACCACATCGAATATATATCGTCTGAGTTATCGTCACATAGTTGTAATCAGAAGCTGAAAGTCTATGAAAGGGACTTAGTTGGATGTTGCAACATTATTCATCTGCGTAAAATAGAAAAAAGGAAGTATTTTTTACAGATCAAATCTAATTAAACAAAAAAAAACTGATTTAAGTTGCATCTTGTGATATGATATTAAATAAGAATGTGTACTGGTGATAAACAAAAACAAATACTGACCTAATATGTTTTCCTAAGGTGTCAGTCTACCTGTCCAGTATGGCTGGTCACTTTTGTCCCTTTCTATTGTTAATCCGTGACTCAAGCAGTGATCTTGAGCCTCAAACCAATTATTTGTAAAATATCTCGTTGGATCGATATCTTTTCAAAATAGACAGGAAACAAATTGTATTAGTGTCAATTTTCGTGAAATGCTAGAGGGAAATGTTACAATCATTTTTAAATGCCCACAGTTTCATCATGCAAAAAGATATTAAATTCGATCTTGATTTAACATACCTTTAAAACGTACCTGTAAAACGTGTTGTTGTCGATAATATAAAAAGATATAACTTATATGACTGATCCATAAGTTTTGTTTTAAAGTTGTAACCTTGTAAACAAATACATACACGTATTCGCAAAACTATATCACGCTGTCAAAAATCATTCTTCTCTTTATTAAAAGAGTGTTCACAAAAACTTCATGTATCTTTATTTGTACGTATTTTTTAATGATGTGTTTTAAGAAATCGTATTACAATAAAATGGATATATGTTTTTTCTGTTACATTTTGTACCCATCAATGAATCGAATCAATCCATATAATCATGCATACATTATCTAAGTGCCAGACATATTGACAATGTATAGGCTGATGTTATTTGCCGATTAGTGTTAGTGAACATGTCAACTTTTATTGACTTAGTCATTGCAATCCTGTAATGTTAAAAAAACCAAACATTAGAATATAATAAAAAAGTCTGCAAATTAAACGTAATTGAAAAAGAAAGTGTTGAATTGTCAAAACCTACCCGGCAATGTAAAAACTAAAGCAATACCGTCCAGAAAATGATCATAAAGACAGTCTGGGGATTTCCCCATTTTACGTTTATTTAAGGAGAAACTACATGTAGTTTATGCAAACGTTTCAACGAAGTATTATCTGTATCTTTTGTTTAAATATATCTGTAAGTTTATCAAGTAAACAATCTGATAAATCTACACATATCTTTTTATGGATGCGGTGTGTGCTGCATAATTAATTTGAGTCCAAAGTGAGTCACCAAATTAAACAAGTAAATTGCTACGTATTGATCTGTTTAAGGTGGTATCAAGTATTAAGGAATGTGCCTTATATCTTATTTACAACAGTCTGCTTACATGTATGTTTTGCATCGGGACAAACACTTTTTTTTAAGAAATGGATACTTAAAACGTTTTAAAAGCTAGCATACTTTAAAAAAATCTGATGAATTTGTCCTGTAATTAAAATAATTTACGAGGAATAAAACTTAGTGATTGTTTAAACACAAGTACACGCTAATACAAAAGTAATGCAACACATTTGACTAACTATATGCGACTTAAAAATATTCATAAAACGGTCAAAACAAATTTTGCTGTTGTTGATAAATAACTCGTTAATATTTATTTTTGCGCGTGCCAAGTGCTTTTCATTTCAATATGCTCAAGAAAACTGTAAAAAAGAGAAATGAAATATACAGTCTAGGCTAGCTTATGTGACCATCAAAACGACTAAAGAAAAAGGGTCACACAAGACAGTGAGTCATTTTACTCAATCTCAAAACTAATCTCACATTAAGCATACATTACATCCTTCTAGGCACCTGGTCCTACCACTTTCTTTTTGGTTGCTCTACTTTGAATTTGTATTTCGTTTTGTGGATTTTTGAGATGGCTGACGGTTTGTCGTTGTCATTTTTATCTTATAGTACTTCGTTTCAAGTATTCAAAATATTATATATCTTTCATCTAAAAAGTCTGTCTACGCCATAATATTTAAACAACCGGTTTAAAAAAAATGAAATTCAATTACTATCCGCCATGTTTGTTTATACCGGGTGCGACAAAAGTCATCATAAGAAATATGGTGGGAGTCAGGAGAAACCCCAACGGATGGCGTATATGATCCTGATTGTTAATAGGTTTTACGGTGTTACCGTTGGGGCAAGCGCAGAATTACACATACATCTTGCATCATTGTCAACTTTGTGATAGTTTGACAATTATCAACTGACATCAAATAATGTGTAACTGTGTGTGTGTGTGTGTGTGAGAGAGAGAGAGAGAGAGAGAGAGAGAGATCTCGGACTATTTTTATCTTTAACACCAGGGGTACTTAATATTGTTTGCAATGCAAAATCCCCGTAAACCTTTTATTTCTGGTTGTGAAATTAAATGTTTTACCGTTTAGCAAGCGTAGCAAGAATTACATATACATTGCATCATTGTCAACTTAGCGATATTCTGAGCTATCAACTAACTTCAAAGATTTTTTTTATGAGAGAGAGAGAGAGAGAGAGAGAGAGAGAGAGAGATAATTATATCATATTTCTAAGGTTTTTTTGTTTTTTTTGTTTTTTGTTTATAAAATACATATACTTGTTTTCCCCTAAACCGTTCTTTACTTTTAAAAAAAAATGATCAGTCTGTAAAATGTTAATTGTGTTTAATTTGGTAAAAAATGTTAAGTATAAATACAGTATTATTATTCTGTTGTACCTTGTTGTTATCTGACTTTTATTCTTTTTCCTGGTTCATATTTTTTTTTATTTGCATACGTTGTATCCGTGTCCCGGTCCCTGTTTGTAAGAGTGTAATTTCCTATTTTCCGATGTAATGGAATATCTGCACAGATTGTTTAGCTGATTATTTTTTCTTTTTATTCTTTATTATTTAGTTAAAAATCCCCCCCCTACTTAACTACTGTTCATGCACGCAAAATTAGCTGAAAATTAGGTTGCGATATGACAGTGAAGTACGCCTCTAGCTGGTGTATATATATATATATATATATATATATATATATATATATATATATATATATATATATATATATACACTGTATATATGGGGTTTATAAAAGATTCAATTTGATTTTTTTTAAAAACTGCAATCCTTATCTTTCTCATAGCTGAGTAAAAATACACCTTTTTAAATAAAAGATTAAGAGACATTAATTTGAGCTTGGTATATTTCCTTTAAGCAATTTTCAGTCTTGAATGTTCATGTTTTAATTGTTGTGGAAAAAATTACTTCAGATTGAGATAAGTAAAGGGCAAAGAGATTGTGCTTGTTGAAATTTCTTCTGAATTTTTATTATGCTATTCTCAATAACAATATTCGAAACTTTATATATGTGATTTTGAAATTGCCTCTAGTGTGTCTTTCTATTTATTTTAACGCGTTTACATCATTGCGAGCTATTCTGCAAGATTTATATTTCGGATTATTATGTAGAACACAACAGATACTAAATATAGCCATTTTTTGCTACGTCCGTTAATCTCTTTTCGTCGAATATTTGCATACAAATGTAGTAGTTTTTGCCTCACTAGAATATTAGACTTGAGAAAGATACAAAAATGTAGCATGGTCATTGGAAACATTTCCGTATGGAGTTTTTGAGATCGAACTCCTAGGACGACCAGAACGGTTTAAAAGAACATATCCGTAGGTCAGCAAGTAAGATGAATGACTCAAAGGTTAAACATCTCAATAAGGTTTTAAAATATATTGCTCCCTAATACATGTATAACATGGAACTCTCTGTTGAATAATTTCTTCAGTCAAGCTACTGTAAATATGTTTTTGCAAACTAGCTTATTTCAATTTTTTTTTAAAAAGGCAACACTCTTAGGTCTAATTTTAATTTTTTGTAGAAAAAAATCATCCTTTGGATGTTTATATATAATAGAATCACAAACGTGTAACAGTATCCGAATGATAGTTCTTCAAAGTTGTTTAAACTTTTCAATGATTTATTTAACAATGATAAATTCAGGATCTTGGTTATGAAAGATAAGGAAGTTTTGCACATGACCGATGACAATTTCGAAAATAAAGTAAAATAGATTTACATGTTACATTGTGATTTAAATCGTAAGATACTCATTGTATTATTTGCTTAATATTATCATTCCAAAGATGTCAGAAATTATAAGAGTGTTGCTGAGAAAGAAGAATTTTCCCCTCAATTTTGAGACAAACAGTATTTTTAGCAAATGTTTGACATGCGGGATGAAATGTTTTAACAGCATTCAAAACAAAAGTACGTAGAGTAAGCGCCTGCTTTTGTTTTAAAAAAAATTAAAATAGTTAACGCCTATCCCTGTTTTCATAACCCCATGATATCCTCTTCGTACATATGTATGACAGTACTAATATGTTTTGATCGTGTTATTGCATTTAGACTCATGCCCATATCGCTAACTTCAGCAACAATAGCCATTTAAAGTCAGCTTTATGGAGTCATATACAAAATATCTTGACAATGTAGTAGAATAGATCCTGTATAAATCGATTTTAAATTTCAGGATATTCTCATGCTGAATATTAAACCTCTTTTTGTAACAGGATGCTATCGTATCACAAATTGAGTATTGCAGTTCTCAAGAAGATCTAAAACATATAAACCTATATAAAACTTTGAACACTTGTGAGGCACAAGAATTGTCCAAGGGCAATAGTCTTAACGATTAAGAATCAGCAATATGTCAAAATGTATGCACATACGTAATACCATATATCATAACATTTGAGTTTTTGAAAATAAGTTTAAAAAATCTCATGTAAAATTGGACCCCCTAATGTGGACCCAACCTGCCCCGAAATAACATGATTTTTATAAACTTTTAATCAACACTATCTGAGGTTGCTTTCATTAAATCAACAGCTTTTAAAGTCAAATGTTTTATAAGATTTTAATTTTTTTTACATAGGTATATTTTTTAAAGATACTTTTGTAAAGGTTTACCCCCTCCACCATGTTGATCTACCCTACTCCTGGTCATGATCATGATTTGAATTAATTTGAATCTACTCTACCTGAAAATGCTTCCACACAAGTAAATGTTTTCTGGCCAAACGGTTTTCGAGAAGGAGATTTTTTGAAAAATACCAACAAATTTTCAATAATTCCTTATTTTCTCTTCTTGAAACAAGGCAGGGTGCTTCATTTTATCAAACTTGAAGCTCATTTACCTATTGATGCTTTGTGCCAAGTGTATTTGAAATTGGTCCAGTAGTTCTGGAGAAGAAGTCGAAAATGTAAAAAGTTTACAGACAGACGGACAGACAGACAGACGGACAGACAGACAGACAGACAGACAGACAGACGGACAGACAGAAAGACGGAAAGACAGACGGACGGACATATAGACAGATAGACTGACACCGGACAAAATCAGATAATCAGAAAATCCCACTTGAGGTTCAGCTCAAAGAAGCTAAACAGTATTTATTAAATAAATGAAGTATGTTTACATTACTCGAAGTAATTATACAGACTACAAACCTTAAAATTACCTTTACCGATATTTTGCATCTTATGCGAGGAATGCCTTAGTAACTATATGCATGTGGATCAGTATGACAGCGCTGAAAAAAGCTCATGTAAATACAACACCGAGACAATAAAGTTGGTCGCTAGTTACTTAAAAGATCGGCGAATTAAATTGAATACAAACATGCTCAAAAACCTCAATGCAATTGCACCGGACATAAGGCAGATTCAACGGTACGAATTAATCTATATACAGTATTTATTATAATTATGATATACCTTTGTATGATAATATCAATTATAACAAATTATACTTCATGTTAAATTTGTCATATGTTTTAACTAAAGGCGCATTAATGAAGTTTTCCGGTCAATTTTGGTTTTGATACGTGGATCAAAAGAGAATTTATTAAATTCATTTTTTAAAACCACCTGGATTCATGGATACAATCAACAACAAAATCCTTTAATATTGGTATTTAAAGAATATGGCATGAAATCACAGTACTCAGCATGATATGAGAAAGGACATCAGATACTTTAAGTCTGCGATGGTTAGTTTTGCCATTTATTCAATTTATCCTGTATGAGGAACAACAATGCAGCTCAAAGCTAGAGTGAGACTTCACGATTTATGAACGAAACTGTCGAAAAAAACCACAAGTTCAAAGCAATTTGTTTATTGTAAAAGTCATTTAAACTGTATTATAAAAATCAATGGTTGTAAATGTACACTTAATTAAATGTAAAATATTCAGATTTTCTCATTATTCTAAACCCCATGCATATTATATAAATTTAAGATAAATTAAAAACGCTTTTTAGTTAAATTAAAAGGTAAAAATACACGGATAAAATCGCTCAATCATTTACATGTACATGTACAACATTGGTTGATAACCAATACTTTCAAACAGCAATATCGTACGGATTGCCATTAATAAGGTTGTTGGCACGTGAATCAGATCCATTACGTTTGTTTGTATCTTGATGTGTATAGTCATAAGAGACCACTTCTTCCTGATTTTGGTTGACTGTATTTGCCATCGTATCATATTCAGACATATCTCTTGACACACCCGCTGATGCATGTTGATACGTATCTTCCATTTTCGGCTTCCGTGATTTGTTGTCCCTTAGGTGGTCATAAACACCCTCTTTTGAATCGCTGTAAGGACTTTCATTCGATGATTTGCTTCTCTTCGATATATATTGAGGACATTGTTCTAATACAAAATATGAGTTATTCTGGACATAATCAACTTCGGAATCAACCTTTGGCTTCGGTACAGATTCAACATTTGCTTTCGTTTTCCTATCAGTCTTCGTCATTTTATTCCTTCTGTTTAAAAATCAATTGAATTTCAAGTAAATCATTGCAAAACAAAACATTCATTAAAAGCAAATTTTCTTGATAAAAAACATTTTATTTTCATATTAAACCATAAATAGAATATTGAATGAAAGATTTTCTTTCGCAGGAAACATTTTTTAGCTTTAAAAATGAATTCGGCTAATAAAAACAGCATATAGCCTGTTTATATATCACATCATATTATATCTTAAAATTACCCAGAATGTTGTATAGTTTGTGTTTTAATGATACTCCAGGAATTATTACCTATTATAAAATAGTATTGCTATTGCACATAACAGTAAAATGATGAAAATTGTAATCACTGGTAAGGAGATTTTCAAAGCCAATTCGTCATTGGCACCTGAAACAAAATACATTATATTTAATAATAAGAAGAATAATGATAAGGAGAGGCGTATGGGTCACGTCGGTCACCTTAGTAACGTTGGCTTTACATTGTCCTTCAAAGAATATTGTGCCATACGGCTCCTCTGTAGATTAACGAAAAATAAAAATCCGAATTTTACACTTATTTTTTAATATACTTAATTTTCGACATAATTACCTTTATCGAATACCATTTTACCCCAAAAGTAGATCCTATGCAAAATATATCACTAAAGGTTTAGAAGAAGTTCACAGTTAACTTCCAATCCTTTTATTTTAGCCCCCCTTCCCCTTTATTAAGCGATTAAAATATATTAGAGCGTACAAGAACATTTTCTCTCTCAACTACTTAAATATAAAGCAAACATTCCACAAAATGTGACAGTTTGAAATAAATTCAAGATGTCGGCGATCGGTATCTTGTGTATTATTAGGTATAGGGTACTCATTTTTATTACGAAAAAATTTATAACCTCTGGTGCCTGTGATTGAATTTTATAAAAAATAATCATATATGTGAAAGGCGAAATTTGTATCTCAATGCGCTCAATTCCTCAAATTAAAAACATTCAAATATTTAATTGGTCTCTTCCATTATAAATGATTGTGAACTCTACCATGCGTGAACTCGTGTGAGTTTATATAACGTTACTCACTTGCTTGATGCATAATCTCTACTAAAAATGCTGTCATATGATATGTTAAATAGTTATTCTAATCAAAGTTTTTAGTTTTTACAGACATATCACTCTATTGTACTAAGGCCGACCCATTATTTTCATATTTACTAAAAACCAACAGATGGTTACAAAAAAAGATGATTTTCCGCTGCAATATTTTCATAAGAATAACGATAATGCAATTATCTTAATAATAATAATAATAATGTCATGTGTCAGAACTATCGAAACTGTTTAAAGGACGTCGTTTTTATTTACTTTTGTTTGAAAAATTATCAAAGTTGGAGAGGATTTTATATAATTCATCGTACAAGAAGGGGCCAAAAGAGTAGTTATAGCATATCATCCTTTTAGTAGTATTTAATGTTTAGCAAGACATTTCTAATGATAAACCAAAATTTCAGCGTCAATCGTAGAATTATAATAAAGAAACAAATCTAGGTTTGAGTCATGTTTTGTTCACATGAGTTTAATACATTCAACTTAAGATCTTTAAACTTGGTATTTCAGACGGACGGACGGACGGAAGACAGATAAAATGTAATCAGAAAAGCTCGTTTGAGCTTTCAGCGCAGAGGAGCTAATAATATCAAAGCCTTACACATTCTAATCAAATTTTCTTTCATTTTTTTATATCAAATAAATACTTGACGTTTGCTGTGTATCATTAATCGATGTCAACTGGTCTCTATCGAAATGTCTAGTTGTAGATTCTGAGACAAGCAGTTGTTTTGTCGTTGAATGATTCGACTTGAAAGTTAAAGCAGATAAACTTTCATGCGTGGTTGTTAAGATGTCCGTAGTTTGACTTTTACATGATACGGGACATAATAATGGACCAGCACAGTCTCTGAATTGGCAGTTGTTCTCCATACACATTTGGCAGTCCAAAAATGTATCTTTTTCTTCTTCCCGAATTTCCCATCCTTTTAAGAGATATATTGTTAAATGTAGAAACTATCTTCATATATTACAAATAAGATTTGTAATAAAATTATTTGGAAAATCAAATCATTGCAAATAACTTATACTGGAAAAAAATGTTGAATCGTCACTCAATGTGACTTGGGTAAGTATAAATTTGAAAAAAAGTTTCATAAAATAATATTTCCCAGATGACAAATTTGTAAAAGAAGAATATTTCACAAACTTCATATTGATATCAATATTTTATCATGTATAATGGGCCTTATCGACAACATTTCAATTTGAATTTTGTGATCATTCTTTTATTCTCTTCCGATTGATGTCATCTTCCCAAGTCAAGGGTTTCTGATCCTCTCCGCTCTACCTAAACCCTTGACCGAAAAAAACAATACATATGTGGGTTAACGATTACGCCATCTAGTGAGAATCCTCATTTTTGAACTTTTGCGACCTCTTGTTCTGACCAATCAGAGAATGCGTTATAAACAGAAACAATACAGCAATATGGCTGCTCCTATGAACAGAATTAAATTTATAGAATAGATGAATTCATTTGGACTAAAAACCAATAACAGTAAGTCAAATACTTATTAGTCCACAGCAAAATGTGCAACATATGTTTTTCATATGTTAAACATATGTTTAACATACGTGTCTTCACATATGTGAAACGTATAAAAAACACCCCGTATGTTTCACATACGTATTAAAACACATGTTTCACATATGTTTCACGTATGTTTAACATATGGTTTTTCTATCCATATGTTTAACATATGTGGCTACCCATAAATTTCGTATGTCAAAATCTACCCATTTATATGTACTAAGGAATAAATAAAAATTCTTTACATTAAATTACTTAGTAAGATTTTACAAAAACAAAAATCAAACAAGAACTACAATAACACACATGTTCATATCACATTAAATTTAATTTCAAGCAGCTCCATTACAAAATCAGTCTTCAAAATCGTCTTCAAAATTTCCAGTTTTTGAAAAAAAAGATAATTGTATTTGTAAATTCAATAACATCGTATAATCTATTTGCAATAAATCTACTTAAATAAACAATCCTAGCTGTACATTAATATGGTGATACAATAACCATAACAAGCAAATTGGTTTGTCTGAAATTTTATACATGAGAGAGAGAGAGAGAGGGGAGAGATACACACACACAGAGAAAGAGAGAGACAGACAGACAGACAGACAGACAGACAGACAGAGTTGGTGGCTATATAGAAAAGTCAGAAAAGTAAAACATTTTTATACATGTATAAACCTTTTACCTCTAGTGAATATATTCAGCCTCGCAGCCAGATTTCTGCCCAACTCCAACTTCGCACTTTTCAATGTTTTCCTTAAAGAGGCACGTTTGGACTAAAAAAATGCATAAAAATATTATATAAGTCAATTAGCTTGAATCAGTTGAGTTAAGTGAGATTTTAAACACTTACAAATAGTCAATGTAATAAAATTCTTAACATTAATCTATACAGTCAGAACCTTAATTTATTTACCATTATTTTTCACAATTATTGCAACCACAGTGCAGCTTATTCTGCTATCTTTGAACTCAAGTCTTGATCCTAGATTGTTCCTACGATGTCTTCAGACTTCTTCCAGACAAATCTTATATTACATCCATTTGCTACAAAATATATTACACTAAATAGTTGAATACATACACGTGTACATCATAATGAGTTACATATATCAATAAGTTTGTGTTATCAAAGCTTATTATACTAAAGTTAAAAATGACATATTTTATGTATATTACATATAAATTATAATGAATATAAAAATTGCGTTTCATAAAATGATTGGATTGAAATTCCATGATATATGTACTTACATTTTAACAATTTAGAGAGACATCTGTCACTGTGTTATATATAGTTGATATCCTACATCCGTCCCACTGATGCATTCCTATAAACTTTAAAAAATGATTCAATTAGCATTTATTAAGACTATAACTTAATTCAGACGACTTACTGATCATTCAATCGTTTTTTGTAATATAAAAACATAAAGAATTAATTACATGTAGGTGAATTGATGATTTTTTTTGTTCCCTCAGCTGCAAATGGAAGTCAAGACGTACTCGTTGCTTTGCAACGAGGTTTGCTCTAGTTCTTTTGCTACTTTCACTTTTCAACTTTTTATATTTTAATATATCTTCAGATCAACAAATATTTTATGCTTCCCATATGAATTAATTAGCCTAATTCAAGTTAATCCCGTTAGCTGCTGAGTTGAGATCTTTCGGGAAAATTATGTTCAGTATTGATCACATTGAAAGACCTATCGTTAACTAGGTAACCGGCCGTTCGTTTTCTGAAATATTCTATAAATCTGTGATTCAACTACTGTATTTAACTCACTGGTATTTCATTTACTATAGATATACTTTTAATTCTTTTATTAACATAAAGGCTTAAAGGAATATAGTTCTTTTTTAAAACCACAATGGTGTCCGTCGATCGTTTATATATCGTCTTTCAACCCGAATTTTCCCGGTATGTTCCCTCTATTACCACCGGCCATTGTATGATAAAATTTTAAAATGCAAGTAAATGAAAACACTTACCGTTATCTATAAACATTCGCCCTGCAGCTTGATCTTCTGCTTCCGTGACGTAAAAATGTGACGTGTATTTGTGAACGACAAACTTTAAGTCGATTCCGGCTTAAATCCGGATTCGTCATTAAATCAATACGTATGTATTTAAAGAGAGTACATGGCTTCAGTTAATTTATTAATTCAGTTATACATCTATTCATTACTACATGTAAAGTTTAAGCCATTTACAAACATGTATAACATGCGCGGATCAAGAGGGAGGGGGAGGGGGGTCCCCAACCCCACCCCCCTGAAAAATAATGAAAATTTATTAAATTTACATAGTAACATTATCGCAAATATGCCTCGCACCTCCCCCCCCCCCGACACACACAATTATTCTTCGGACCCCCCCCCCCATCCCTTGAAAAATTTTCTGGATCTGCGCATGTATAATGGCAAGGTTTTTCTTCACACATATGTATCTCATGTGTTAAAATAATGTATGAAATACATATAGAAAAAAATACACATGAATAACACATGTATAACATATGTGTAACGTATGGGGAAAAGTTACATATGTTACACATGTGTGTATGTATACATGCGTTTATACACACATGTTTACCATATGTTTTTGAACTCATGTTTAACATGTGTTGAAAAATCACGCATGATTTACATATGATACACATGACTTATACGTATGTTTGATCACAACATATGTGAAACATATGTGGCACATTTTGCTGTGTCCGTCTCAAGTTTATTTGACAACGATTCAACATTGATCAATGCACAATTAACATCATTATTGAAACAACGTTTTTTTTGGATCATGCAAACTTGTATGACACCAACAAGAGTGCGAGGTTTCTAACCCAGTCAAACTCTGCCTATTCGGTCAAGGGTTTATGTAGAGCGGAGCGGATCAGAAAACCTTGACTTGGGAAGATGGATTGATGTGTACAGCCATAGAAATTCAAGCTGATTTATAGATTCATGTATCTATAGCTTAATTCAAAGTAAAATAGCTACTACGACAGTTCGAAAAGTTTCTTTGTATCACACTTTACTGCAATTGTTAAACAAACCTGTCGAAGATAAAATATGACATACCTAAATTGATACTAGTGTATATTTGTCGTCTAACACCAATCCAAACAACATGAGATTGGTAGCTTACGAAACTACAAGTAAGGTGTGGATAAGTGAGATTGACATTGCCCAACAGAGAATGAGATGGTCGTGATTCTTTACATTGTTCCATTGAAAGACTCCAACCACTTTTATAGCCATTATTTGGTATTCCTGGAAATATAAAATAATCCTTTTCCTTTATTCAACATTTAATAAAACTGAAACGCACTGTGTCTTGATCATGTCAAACGTTGCAATATTCAATCTTTTTCATTTGTACTTTTTTAAAATTTTCATTTATATTTATAATTTTTCATTTATATCCTATAATTTTGTGTGCATTATATAATTGGTATGTATATTCTTTTTTTCTTTTACATTGTATATAATTTCCATTTGTGTATAATTTTACATTTGTATTGGATACTTTTCTTTTGTGCTGTAAAATATTTCATTTGTATTGTAAAATTTTAATTTGTATTGTATAATTTTTATTTGTATTAAATCTTCTTACTTTGGTTTGTTACGAATGATCTCGTTGGTTTTATTTTGTTTTTTTTTTCTCGCTAAGTATTTGAACTGCGTAATGTGCAGAATGTTTTTTGGTGGTTTACAAGAGTGTTCACAAAATTGTGAGTGTTTATGGCTAAATGGGTTTTGAAAATTTGATTAAGTATACTTGTAGTGCTAAACGCATGCGCGGATCCAGAATTTGTTTGCGATGTTAAATGTCAGATATTTGAATATTCCCTCTAGATACACACATTTAACATATATCTGTCAATACAGTGCGTTGGTAATTTTATCATGGAATTTATTCAGAAGTTATTTTTCAAAAAAAGTTGTGTCCATGATATAACATCATTTATTTAATAAAACTTTCCTATTTCCTGTTCCTATTCTATTATTATCATTATTTGAATCCTTGCTTGGTAGTTTAATTGTATATGAATTTTGACCCAATAAAATTCAACGTAAATAAAAAATGATGACACTATCACAATCAAGATTTAGGTTACCTGATAATTGTTTCTTTTTAAATACTCGTGAATAAAAAAAGTTTAAAATTTACTTCAGTCAATATACAGCAATAAATTCTGCTAAAAGTGGTTTACTGAAAACTATAGATATCTAGTTAACCTGCAAAAAATTGGTTGATATTGTTATCCAGGCCCATCCAAGGGGATTTACCCCGGGTAGTATTCCATACTATCCCCGTACATTTACCCCGGGTTCCATACACCCTGGGGCCGCAGGCCTCAGGGTGTATGGAATACAACCCAGGGTAAATCCCTGTACGCCCTTGGTTAGACCTGGATAACGAATTTATATCCTTTGTTATACAAATTATAATTTATATTGTTTTACCAGTAATATAAGTTCGATACAAAGAACCAAAAATTAATATTTATTGAAATTGTCCTGAAAATAAATTATTCACGCCAATAGCTTGAATTTTAAGAAATAGGGATTTTGACAAATTATTTATTCATTTACTTACATTATTTTGACCAAATATGTAAACAAGAAGTGCATTGTGACGACACATTTAATTTACACCCGGCTTCAGCAGGAGATACCGAAATTTACACCCGGCTTGTTAACCAATCTAATCTCGCGTTATAAGCAACATAGGACATAAGATAGATAATCTTGGGTAAACCATCGAGAAATCTGATCCATAACCTATTCGATAAAGGATAAGATTGAAATAATGAAAACATTCGTAATTAACCAAAATGAACAATCCCTAAGATACAGTACTGATGTTTGCAAATAATATAAAGTACAAATGAAATATTCAACAATACAAATAAAAAAACCCCCAATAATACGAATTAAAATTATACAGCCTAAATCGAAAATTAAACAATACAATTGAAAATTATAACATACAAATACTTGCACGATACAATACAAATGAAAGTTTGTATAATACAAATGGATAAGATCGCATTTTACAACGTTTGATATTCCATACTGTGTCACTGCAAATTTCAATTTATCAATTTACATAGCATGCAATGGAGAAACAAAACAGTGATTTAACCAAAACCAACTTACTCATATCATCACATACTACATCAAGGGGCTCGGAACATTCCTGTGGAAACAATTTGTCTTCCTCTGAGCAGTGCAAGCTAAGGCATCTTTCCTCTGAGTTAAAATTCACTAAATAAAATGAAACAATATATGAATTAAACAGGTTAACACAATTAAGGATGATCTTAATATACCTCCCCTTTAGTCTCTTTTTCTTATTGTCAAATAAATTGACAATATTAACTCAAACATGTGTTATGTTCTTGATAGTATCAGCCAGATCACACATATTACATAATACAGCATTATTATATATAATAGCATTTATGTAATTTGTGATATGTTCTGTCAAAACGATATTTTAGGCATTTTGATTTTTAGAAAAATTAAGCCATGCATTTGGGTCTTTAGCACTACCTTTTGTTACTTATATGTATCAACCAATCAGAACGTACTAATATGTCACGTAATGTATATTTAGCGCCACTTTGAAAAACGTTTTGTAAACAGAGGATGGTTTATTTTAAATCTACCCACCCTCCTTCCCCTTCATCACCTACAGGGTAGCAGGAGTAAGAGCTGCTAAATTTTTGTTTTAGCTGTTTTTTGTTTTATTAAAATTTGATTGTATGCATATGTTGTATATAATTTATACATTTCAGGCTGTTTGTTTTGTTTTAGCATTTTGTTGTATGCATATGTTGCATATAAATTATACATTTTAGTTGTGTGCAGGGGAGGTCACATTTCGTACTCTATTTGATCTTACATCTAATGTCGGATGATCTTAATATTGTTAAGACCTCCCCTTTAGTCTCTTTTTCTTATTGTCAAATAAATTGACAATATTCACTCAAACATGTGTTCTGTTCTTGATAGGTCCAGCCAGATCACCAATATTACATAAAATTCACTAAACAAATTGAAACAATATATGAATTAAACAGGTTAACACAATTAACAATATTAAACATTCATGGATATTTAATTATCATTACAATATATTAATTACCGTGTGACCTTTTCTGAAACTACTTATATTTCATGCCTAATATATAAATGATTACCTTTTTGAATTTCATATAAGTTGTAATTGCTTTCCCCACCACAATCTCCGGAATAAATATCGTCTGAATTATCCTCACATTTCAAGTCGCACTCAGGTGGTGAGCGGCGATGGAGGGGGCGTATGTGGATGTCACTTTTAAAGCACAAACAGTTTTTCATCTGTGTTTTAAAGAATGCGATAAAGGAAATAATACATGTCAAAATCAGTATCACGCCCCATATCAACCCGATACGTTTGACATGAGTTGTATGGCTTTATATATATATATATATATATATATATATATATATATATATATATATATATATATATATATATATATATATATATATAGTACCGCAGACTCCAGACCCAACCTAACACCAGAGTTAACCCCAACTAAACCTCGGGTTTAATTTTAGGGTTTACTTTTTGAAAATTTGGGTACACTCGAGGTTTACTTTGGGTTTACTATGAGTTTATTTTAGGTTAACTTGGAAATTACTTTTGAGGTCAACTGTACGCATTGAAGTGTGAAACAGACATGTCTTTTATCTAACCATCCTATTGCCTGTAATTCCTGCCCTTTGTTTTTTCCAAATACACAGTTAGCGTCTGCTTTCAGGAATATAGTTCTGACTGTGTTTACTCTATATGTCCACTCTGGGTTTACTTCGGGTTTACTCTGGGTTTACTCTTGGCCCACTCTGGTAATCCCAGAGCGGAGTAAACCCAGAGTAGGCCCAGAGTAAACCCGCCATGACGTTAAGTCAAACCGTGTTCCTGGGCACCCCGTTCTTGACAGTTCTCTCCATCAAAACTAAAATCGCATCTAACTGTTCCATTTTATTCATTAACTTTTTTGTATTTGTATTAACTTGTCAGGAAAAATTAAATCATAGGTTACAGACATCATATCATACATTTTTAAATACCATATGTGTGAGCAGTTACTCAGGTGCAGGCTGTTTTTAGTTTATTGGCAATATGTCTTAATTTATAAGTATAGATTTCTCCCTTTTGAATTTGTTTGAAACTGAAAACTAATGTTTGCGATATTTTGCAAGATATCTACCTTTATAGCGAACCTATAACCACTTTCCTGAAAACATATTTCTTGACACGTTCCAACAGAACTTATAGTCATAGTCTTTATCACAACATCTTGCAGTGACTCGATGAAATCGTCATAGCACCCTAAAATTAAGCACTCGAAATTCAAACTTATTTAGGAATGTAATGATCTACAGTTGCTGATTGAAAAAAACCATAACCAATATGAAGATAGAGGTGATATTGAATAAGAATGTTTGCTAGTAATAAACAGAAAACAGATATTAACCTAATATGCTTATCCAAGGAGTCAGTCTACGATAAACTCCTGTCCAATATGGCTGGTAGCTTTTGTCTTTCTTTATAGTTAACCCCTGACCCAAGCAATGATATTGAGCATCAAACCAGTTATATGAAAAAACATCCGTTGCCTTGATATCTGTTTAAATTAGAAACACAACAAATATTAGGAAAAGTCTACAGAGGAAGCTACATATACAGGGTAATTGTTACATGCATTCTTGGACTTCCAAATACATGCAACTTATATTAATCTGAATTAATAAACATTTTACATGAAACTTCACATATTAAATTATGTCTTAAATTGGCATACCTGTCAACAATGCTGTTATCAATAACACAAAAATATTTAATTGGTATGACCGATCCATTTGTTTAAATGTTGGAGCCTAAAAAGAAAACAAAATATGAATATATAATTCACTGGGCTATACCAATTGTTCAAGTTTCCAAATTCATTTTTTTTATATAAAACAAATGTAAATGAAAGACGACACAACTCAATTATGTTAGAAATGTATTTGTATTGCAAATGGTGTGTTAATGGAATCAGGTATCAGCATATTATTGATAGATTCAAACAATGTATCAATACATTTAGACATAAATTTATTTATGTTTTCTCATGCTGCACACCCTTACCGTAGCTCTGTGTTTGCTATCAATATGCTGGTCCCCTTAAATTTCAGAACAACAATATTTTGTTCAAAATTGTATATTATTTATCTGTACTGAAGTGTCAGGTGTAGAAAGGTCCTGTTTTGTTGTTGAATTTCGCTAATTATTGATATTCCACTGTGATATATTGCAGCATCATCTGTTTGGGTTAATTTTTAACTCAACACTAGGCAATGATCTAGACGTATCGTCTAACTCACCTAGTAATTATACCTATTTGTAGGACAGGTGTAATTGAAATAACTGCATGTAAACATTTTTTTAAAGAATTTAAACTTTGTTATCTTTTAATAATCAAAATACAATTTGTCATTCTGATAACAACGAATCATTCGAAACTGCAACAGGGTGAAACTGTGTCGCTTACCTGAAATATGATTGAATGTTTACATGCACTGAAGGATGACTAAATATTGCAGGTTTATGTCATTCAGTTATCTTTCTTGACTTTTTAGTTGATATTATGTTGCCTGAATATAAAAAAACCCACCTTTTTTATGTATAAATTTAAATTCGATCAAATCCAAGTCTTTTTTTTAATTATCAAAACGTATCGTATGTCGAAAAAGACAGAATCCTAAATCCTTCATCAAAGATATATGGTGGCAATATGCACATAAACATTGAGGACAGAGATAGTATGTGTTAGATTTTTTCTGAATTCTACTTCCTCGTTTATCGCTAACAATGTGAGATGTTACCTTATTCAAGTTTATCTAAAAATAACCAAGTACTTTTAAACGTTTTAGGAATAGGTTATTTTTGTATCCCTTAGTTTGTTAATGTTATCAATAAAAAATGCTAGTTCATGTACAGGCATGTACAAGTATGTCCTTCTATGTCATAAAACAAAGTAGTTTAATGACAACAAAAACGTGTGCATATGTCTATATTTATGCAAGTCATTGGTGCACTGCACTTATACACTTGAGCTTCAAAGCATATCAAAGAGGTTACATACATAAATAACATATTGTTTCGTCAAATTGACAATGACTTCTTGTTTTCATATCAACAAAAAATTGTGTCCTGGAATTTTTTGAGACTGTCGATACATTCTTGGCATCGTGTCAAATTCGATGTCAAATAAATAGACAAAAAATTATCAAAACCTACTAAAAATGAAGATAAATATAATACATTACATTTTTTTTAATTTAAACCATTACAAAACTATAGGTACACAACCGTTTACTATATAAATACGATGTGACTTAGTTTCTAACATGTATTCCGTTGTTGATATTTAGAATAAATAGACGATCGATGTGAAAGGAACATTTTTACAACGCGTGATGAGTTTTCAATATCTTTATTCATAACCGGAAACAAAAACTAGAACTACAAAATACGAAACCAACATGGTCGAACATTATAGGTCAGACTTTAATATTACAGATATAGTACACATAAAAAAAAAAGAAAAAAAGTGTTACAAATACGCAAGTGGCACAGTTCGCGTTATTGATATCTTTGCTATTTGTAAAATTTCAAAACCTTTTTTTTTTGGTCTGCATCATGAAGAAAACCACAAAAATAGAAATGAAAGATGTTTTAAAATTCTAGATTGTTTACAGGCTTGTCTGATCAACCAACGAAAATTGCACTTAATGCTAGTGTTTATATATACATGTACATGTATTTAAGCATTAGATCATTGGTTTAATATCATACATGTAACTGCAACGGGCTTATGCAAACACATTTTCATAACAAGCTAAAGCTACACAGGTTACTTTATTTCAAGTGTGTGAGATTTGAATACAATATTAAACTAGTTTGTATCATAACTTGTATTTGAAAATCATAAAAAGATTTCACCGAACAAATGAGAGGTATGAAAAATAAACTTTAAGATTGTTTTCCAATAAATATTTATTTAATCAAAAACGATATGCAACACATAAATCAAATGTCAAAAGATTCATTTTTTAAAACAATTGTAAATGTTAGAAAGGCACCTTTATATACAAATGTAAGTAGTTTTTCAAATCATCAAACTCAAAGCTGAATAGTTACTTCATGTTGATAAATAGCAATGTAATTTACTTTTTTTTATTACAGCTATATGTCCGTTTACTTACATGTAAATCATGATTTTCACGGATCAATATCTATTGTTATATATATTTTTTACGTATTAGTATCCTGTAGGGAACCTCATAAACGTTCTTTTGTAACTAGTTTTGTTTATACCCGTAGTGTACCTCTCTGGACACGGTGTCAGCTACACTATTTGTCAGTTCTTTTCGATTGTTTAATTATCTTATTTAAACTGCCGCACTGCAGACCTGGCAGACAGTGGCCACGATTTCTTCATGGCAGGTATTAGCAGCTAAGGTTTGAGTAACCCTTGTTCCTACTAGGGGTTAGTTGAACTATTTTATACTCTTGTAATTAAACTACAGCTTAGTCTTTTACCTTGAGTTTATATTAGGTATTTTTGTTACCTTTTTGATATACTGGTTTTACGAGGTAGAACTGTTAAACATAAGTGTTTGCTCGCGCGTGTTCCTATGTGGTCACGTGTCGAGTGTGCGTGCTTTATAATGGAATATAAATGCCTGATATACTTGTATATTTGCCGTGTTGTACGGTGTAATTTGCCTATCGTTTAGACATGTCTATCCTTTGTTAAGTAGTGTGATACTCTTAACGGTATGCACTGTTCGTGTTCGCCGTGATTTCGTGCTGTTGTATGGCGTGCTGTTGTTGCCATAAGGTTATATTTAAGTCTGTGTGACTTAGCCTATGTTTATGCAAGGTATATTGATCATGTAACTCAAAATATGTTGTTTAATTTAATAAGGTCCTTATCTAGTTTCTGGCAGTCCATCGCCATGGTAATACCTGTCCGTCACTGTCTCACGCCATGCCATTTCTACTCATCTCGTCCGTTTCCTCACAGGATGACTTCTTCTACTGTTCTACATGCCCGTGATGGAGACTTGGGACAACAGAGTACTTCAAATTTCTTTGTTCATGATGTGTATATATTATGTAAATTTGTTTGGTTTTATTTTATATAAAAAAATTCTAAATATAAATCGAATCATGTTGTGTTTGACTGAAATATAACTGAAATGAATGATACATAATTTTTTAATGTTGTAATCTTAAAAGGAAACAAATGCATGCCTGTTATCACAAAACTTCATCATGCGGTCAAAAAATATGTATTCTTTTAAAAATAGATACAAAATTGGAAGGTAGATTTATCTTATATTTTACCTTTTATTAAATGATGTGTCTTAAGAAATCATATTATAATAAGTTGGATAAAGGATTTTTTCTATGAAATTATACGTGTATTTATCAATGCATTAGTCTATTTGACATGCATTCATTTAATGTACATACTTAAGTGCGAGACACATATACGACATTCAATTGATATATTTTGTTAATTATTGTCAGTGTACGTGTAGACTAGATTTATCATTTGTCTGAAAATAAAACGGAAAAGGTCATTAAAATGTAATAAAAATGTAAAAAAAAAAAATCTATAGATTAAATATAATTAAAAAGCAACTGTTCAATATTCAAAATGTACCTTACAATGGATAAACGGAAACCCAAATCCACCAGAAATGATCACCTGTTAGAATATAAACATACCAATTTACCAGGACAATCAATACAAACTGTTGAACAGCGAGTTTTTTAAAATCTTCGCCCCTGTTTAAAGCACCTAATGTTGGGAAATATGATCTTAATCTAGCAAAGTTGTGTTTTTATTCTTTTACAGAACTTATGATTCCATTGTAGAAAGTGATCAAATATATTTTTTCGCATTTCCAAAAATTATGGAGGTGAAATATATTAAATCACAGAGACGTTACAGCTCATTCTCAAAATACCTTAAACTGACAATTTTCCAATAACGTTTATGAATTCAACAGCGTAGCGCATCGATTGGCTCATGTATATTAAGCTATGCCAGAACATAAAATGATTAATATATATTGATAAGGAAGATCAACGTATAATATATTTCACATAGCTTAAGTTGCATATGCTTTTAAACTAACATGATGTGAAAAAGGGATATGTTACTTCTGTTTATCAAAAACAATGTAATTTTTTAGAAGATCAGTGCGAGAAAACAACCCACACCCTATTCTGCTTATTTTGAAGTTTATAATATTACAATGCTTTTCAAAGTAATTTTCTAAAAAAATTACCGGATTTATTTGATTAGAATTTGAAAAGACGGTTTACATGTATGTTGAAACAGTTATAGATTCTTTAACATACCATTGGAGGGAGAAATTATTGTTTGGCCAGCTCCTTTTTTTATATCACTGTACTTAATATACAACAAAGAGTATTTCTTTTGCTGATATAATATTTTTTAAAAGGAAAAAAATGAGGGGACCTTCTTCCTGTATTTAATTAAATTATGTACCGGTAATTGACCTGTATCTTCAGTTAACCCCCAAACTTTTTTTTTTCAAAGTGCGTTGATTTGGTCGCAAATTGAACACACTTTTGAAAAAAAAACCTCATAGTGCACAAGTTTTACAAAGTGTGTTGTAACAATGCTGTTCCCAAAAGAAAATTGCTTAAACTAAGTTAAGTAAAACTATACGAAAACATGCATTACAACGATCACGGTTATTAGTACTTGGGTGGTCTAAGTTTTTGAACTTGTGCCATATCCCAGTTGTAATTTTGTACAATAAAAATATGTTCAAATCGACAGTACTTGGGGGAATATTCAAGCTTCACAGAGCAGTATAGTGGGGAGGGGGTATCTATATAGAAAGATATGTATCTGCGGGAGATTAATTGATAATGTGTGAACGATATACGATAGAGTAAAAAACCAAGCCATGTTTATTAATCGAATCTCATAATTGTTAACTATATCCCCACAAGTAGATGATTCTTGACTTATTATTTGTCGTTATTGGCAGGAGGCTGTAAAAACGTATAACTAACCACTTTACAAATACAACTCAGCTATGTTAAGGGCGTCCATAAAATAATAGCGATATTTATCACATAAAATGTTAGCTTTTGAATAATCTTGATATTCTATTCCAAAAAAGTGTTACACAAAGTGATATTTTATCATTATACAAATTAGATAATTTGCTATCGCATAAGCAATTTTTTAGTCTCTAAGGAATACCCTGTCACGTGATACTGCTAAAAATAGCTGAATCAGGATTAATACCAAAAAATGCATAGTGCAAGGGCTTAGCATAAACAAATATATTTATTTCCGTTTTTAACTTGTAAAATGAACATCTAAAATTTCGAAAAGTGCTGGGAGCTTAAAATATTCAAGTAAGAACAATTATTTAATTCAACATAAACAGTCTATGATCAAAAATTTGCAGGGAGTTCCCACATTTAACGCTTATTTATGTAAAATGCGTAGCGATTTCATACAGCTCCCAGCACTTTTTGATATAATGGGAATATAATGGTTACACATGTAAAATTTCAATATATTTGATCAAGTGTATGCCCTTGCACTACTGCATTTTATCTGACCCATTTCACTTTCGGCGTCATTTGCGTGAAATTCAAACGCAACACTAAGATCATGATTTTAATTTTCATTCATAAGATAAATAAACGCTGTGAATTTCATTAAAATAATGTTAGAATGTTGTTTCTGTTCACACCAGTCATCATTACCAAATTGTTGAAATTGAAAAAATTAGTACATGTTGTCCCTACCAATAACTATTGATAAAAGGGCAAGGGGGGGGGGGGGGGTAAGTGTAAGTTTGTAATTTACACATTTATGTTTCATAATGGTTTATGTTACTTTGCTGGTAAATAAATAAGAAATGCCTTTAATATATGACCAGGGTTACTTGTAATTATAATTAATATTTTTGTAATTATTAAAGAAAGCAAGAAAAATCAATATTTATCAAGAATTTATTAATATATTCAATTTGACAATAACAATGTACTGTAGATATTGCTTTTCTGTGACAAACTGTTCAACAAGACTAATGTCTATTAGTGTTTTCTGATTTTCAGTATTATTCGGTCATGATGTGGAATTAATGGAAATTGACCATTCTTCTTGCATACTACATGTACTTTTCCTCTGTCTTTTTGATGTAAGGAGGCAGTTGATAAAAAAAACAATGCCTGAAATGATCAATATTTATCAATTTCTAATTTAATTTCAATAGTTATCAATGAAAAATATCATGATAGGTTATATTATAGTAATATGATTTTTAAAAAACAGGCCACATATACATGAGTAAAAGAAATATTTATAGAGTACCTACTTTTCTATATACACCCCAAAAAAGTGTCTCCAATGAACCATGCATTTTCTGCTTCAAAAACCCTGTAATTGAATTTTAATTGCAGTTTAAGATAACATGAAAATGGAAAATTATTTTATTATTGTGCATACTAATGGCAGCTGGCAATTCTTTAATATTATAACATGCATATATTCTTAAATATGATTAAAAAATTTAGATGACACTTTAATTTTGTCCTTTCATACATATAATCTTCCTAAAAGAAGGCTAAATGAAATAAAACATTTCGATTTACATAAACAAAAATACAATCTTGTCTATATTCAATCCAGATCCTCACAGTAATCTCTGTAGTGCTAGCACAGTGTTTGGACTTTCCATTGTTTACATTTTCTTTGAGCACGAAGGAAATGCGAGCTAATATTATTGCGATATAAGAGACCAGTAAAAAGCTACAATGAGCCTCAATACTCTTTATGATGAAAATTAGAGAATCGCAGAACATTTGCTTTGCCTGATCGAGTCACCAAACTGATTTTTAAACACAATATTACATGAAAAAACAAATGTAAACAAGTAAACAAAATCGAAGCCGAGGAATTTCCCTTCGTTTCTGTTTCATTCTACAGTATTAGATAATACAAAACAATATCTAGGGGAAGTACAGATAAATCTTACCTTGTTCAGTTGAATCCTCTACCGATTTCCGTCCACGCTGGTTGTAAATAAGTTAAATTCCAAATATATCACTGAAGTCCACATGTTTATTCTGATCACAGCTGCAAGCGCCGATGTGACGTAGTCAACATCGACACGTCATCAGACGACTTAGGAATTTCATAATTTCCAAGATATAATGAATAGTTGAAGTTTTTATTTCAGTACACCTTTCTTGATACAATCAAACCCAATAAATAATCATATTCATTTTGGTAGAGGTTTGTTAATTACCGAAATACAATATCTTGTAAAATCTCATGAATAAGAGGCGGGGCATATGCAAATTTTTCCTAAATCACACGTGCTAGAATTCCGATACCTTCCTTAACATAGCTGAGAAGACATTGCTTGTGAACTCCAAACATCATGGATCGGACAACAAGCACTGTCTATATAAGTGTCCTCTTTAACCATGTCGTTACCAAAGGAGTAGAGAATGAATAAACTAAACAATTTAGGTTGCTCTCGAAATTCCGTCCCTAAGAAAGAGAAAAAAATAAATTATATCTTTTGTTGTTATTTTTCACAGTAATTATTTCATTTATCTTGATTGTCAATTAGTTAGACATCGGATCGCCTTAAACTTAAAAAAAAATCAAATGTTTTTGCATAAACCTTTTTTAGTAAAGAAGATATCTAAATATTTTAGAATTCAATTTAAACATTTATTTTTATTTTTATACAAAGCTCTTTCTTTTTGTCTTTGTCAAGGCAAACTTAGCCTTAATATGGCAACAATAATACAGCTCTTTAAAGAACTACATTATTATTTGGAAACCATAAATAAAGCAAATACTTCTAAAACTATTTTAGTAAGCATTACACTCACATTTCATGGACAATATCTCAACTGACTGCTCATCGTACCCTTCTTTTTATTAAAGAAAGCATTGCTCTTTATGCAGCAACTGAACAAATCGTCAAAGAACCACATGCCGGCCAAAGTATATACACATACCAAGTCCGATAACTCTAACACTTACATATTCCAAGATCAAAACAATACTGTGATATTCTGTGTGCTTCATCTAATCCAAAGCATTTGGGTCAGGACTCAAACACTACTAGATTTACTTATGATATACGGAAAGAATCTATGAAGAAGGCTTACACAAAGAAAAAATACTTATATTCGTTTATAATTGATCTTGGTTGAACCATGCATAACAAGTTATAACCCATAACAAAACACCATATGTAAAACAAAGGCACAATTGTGGATAATGATATAAAAAGAATTTTGATTTACTGCTATAATTTCGACAGATCTAACCACTGTAAATTAAATATATTTGTGTAACGTAAACATTATTTTCTTACACTTTAAAAGATAATTATGTATTGGCAAGCATATTATTCAGCCCCCCCCCCCCCAAAAAAAAACTTCATTAAAATTAGTTGGAAAAATATGACAAAATACTGTACATTCCCTTATGTGAGCATCTAATTCCGCAAATCAACTGTTTTGCATCAAATCAGGAGAATAAAAAATCGAGAACACCATTTTTTAAAATCATATTTTCATCTAGTTAACAAATGTTTGAAAAGATAAAAGTAAGATTTTAAAATCTGTGAGTTGTGCTTTTCGCGTTTTCAAACGAATTAAATACCTCGCGTTTTAGAAGGATACTAATTTAAAAGTAGACTATGCATGCTATTATACTTTTGTTTACAATTTTCTTTACAAAGAAACTGCGCATATAAAGATTTAGGTGCACTGGAAACGTGGTCACAGGCTTATCTTAATGTCATATTTTCTTTGTAATAAATTTGGACATTTTACACAATATTCCAAACGCATTATGGCTCTTCTGACAGTGCAATTGCCTGTTTTTCTGTCTTTTATGACATACAACTACGCACTTCTATTGGAAGATGATAACGTTCCAGGACACACCACTACTCTAGGATCTCTAGGAAAGGATGATACACTTTCTCTCCTGGCACAGGAAGTTTTGGATCTAAAAACTTGTGTTAAAAGTCAAGAGCGAGAAATAAAGAAGATGAAAACTTAGCAAGTATCAAAAGATAATGTGATTAATACCACTGTGAGTAAGGTGGATAGCATGGCATTTCAAAAATGTTCTTAGTTTCACAGTATAGAATATTGCAGCGAAAAATAAGTAATATCGAAGTTATTAGAAAAATATTGTCTAACACATATGCAAATGAAACCTAAAGGAAAATAACTATAATTTACAATTGTACATATGCCTTATAATGATTTTGGTTCCGCTATTAATCTTTCCGCAAAAATGAATGATGTTTTTTTCAGCAAAAATAATAAAAAATAAAAAAAATGTAAAGAATGCAGTCATTTACTTCCTCGTATTTTTCTATGTTAATTATTTTTATTTTTAAAGCGCTTTCTTCTAATGTTTATGTTTGTTTTAACTTTTAATCTAAAGGTACTTGTTTCCAAACTTATAATGGAATTGACTGTCTATAAAAAAGGTACGAAACTAATTTTACAGTAGTGCAATGAAAAAAAAAATATTGTGTGTGCGTGTGCGCGTGTATATCTTTTTAGATATATATATTTTAATTTTATTATTAATCAAATAAAAGATAGGCCTAAACGTAAACTCATCTACAACTTCCTATCTTTGCTATTAGGCATTTTCAGTGGATTATTTATAACAATAAAGTAAAAAAATTATACATATACCAGAAGAGTTCTATTATAAAAAAACGCTGTTCGAACGGGGGTCGAACCGTGAACGGGGGGGGGGGGTAGAAAGCTGTATGCCCTTAGTTTAAAATAACATCCGATAGATTTACCATAAACAAGGGGAGGAATTTCACTTTCAACTGTGACGTAGAAGGTCATGAAAGCGATTGTAATAGGCGCTTTCGCCTAAAAATTAAGTAATGTCGCAATTCTGCATCAACTGCTTGGATTCTATAATAAAAAGAATTTCAAACGTAATCCCGTTCTAAATGTTTTGTGTTAATGGAAAGAAAAAAAAAACAAGTAATGATTTCTAATCAGAGGCTTTTCTTTAGTTTAAGACGAGTTTAGTTAAAAGGAGCATGGCACAATTTTAGTCAAAATGGATTTATCTATTTTTATGGTTTACAATGCTGTAGTTAGGCATTTCTATTGATCAACCAAATTTGAGTGTCAACTGTAGAGTTATAATCAAGATACAGAGCTCAAAATTATTTGTTAAGTAAACAGTTTTCTAGCAATATAATAGTTTACATCGGTTCAATATCCGTAAAAAAAGTTTTTTCTTCTTAAAGCTAATTATAAATCTGCTGATTAGTTTTGAACAGAAATAAATAGACCCTAGCATTTGCCACATTCATCTAAGGTCTAAACCTACAAAATTCACAACGTAAACAAAACATGATCTGAGCTTTGTTTACATGACAACGAATTGTGAGCCCTGTATCTCACTTTTAACTCGACGAATGTTGCTTTAGTTGACTATTGTAAAATGCCATGCTAAAACATTGTAAACATTAAAACCGGAAAAGTAAATTTGGACCAAAATCGTGATCATGTCTCTTAAAATATACACATTGCTATATATGATATCAATATTTCTTTGATAGAATGACTTTTTATAATTGCAATTTCACAAGGGTGAACAAGAATGACTAGAGGGATCCTTACTGGAGCACTGAGTCAAAATATTAACACAAATATACTACCATATTGTAAACTTTATGTAATGTATGTACTAAATAGTTTAGCGCACATAAGCACTCATAGACCTTTTTGGTGTTTCAACTGTAGCCGAATTTGAATTAAGGTATCTAACTCCTCACGTTTTGATTTCATTGCGCAGATGATCATTATATTTTAAATAAATATGATTTTATTTATCTAATCATAACAAAAATATTATTTCATAATTACACAACATTCATAAAGAAAATCTTTATAAATACAAGAAACAAACAAGTTTTCGGAGGACCTATTTTTTCGTGCGGAAGGTTTTTTAGACGAAAATGACAGACACAAGCAATTTAATGAATTTTATATATACTTTTCATTTTATTATATTTTTTTCATTATTCACATTTTAAACATTTGATAGGTTTGTAACACATTCTATAGGTTCTGTGTGACATGTACAAAATTAATCTTGAGAGAGTGATGGAATTTTAGCATAAAATCATACAAATATATAGAAAATGTCTGAAAAAGCCAAATTTTGCGAGAATTTTACCTTTGAAGCCATATATCTAAACTTTGACATCACTGACTCTCATGTTTTATTATGTCAAAATGATACTGAATAAATTACCTAGGCAACTGGATTAATCTTATAAAATTCTTGGTATTCAAAAAGTTTTTTATTTCAAATAAAATTGTAAATATTATTGAAATTGTCTATTTTAAGTGCAAAAAGGTCACACAAAAATTAATGCAGCTTCGTACTAATTTTTTTCGTAATCCCTCTATTCAGTGTGACCATTGTGCATAATTATGAACAATATTTGAAGAAAACGTTTGCTTAATTAAGAATACTGACAACAAATCCTAATCAGTCTGAAATTACATTTTAGGTGCAAAAAGGTCAAATTAAATTGGTCATAACTCAGAGGGATGAACACTGAACACTGAACACTGAACATTTTCTTTTTATTTTTTAAGTATATTTGGTAGATATAAAGCAGGTTCCAGTAATTGCTCTACCAAACCTCTCTCTTTACTCCTTACTAAAATTCTTACAGAAGTTAAGGAGAAGCTTCAAGAGTACGGTACAACAATATACTCCAGAAGTGGTGTGAATCAGATGTGGATACTAAAAAATTCTAAAGAATTATTAGAAACTTTGAGGTCACAAAATCTTACCAAAATCAATAACATCAAAACGTACGATTTTTCAACGCTTTATACAACCATTCCCCACGACAAATTAAAATCTAGACTTTTTGATATCATCGACAGTTGTTTCTTCAATGAAAATGGAAGTCTTAAAAATGCTTACCTTGTCATTGGAAATCTAAAAAAACTATTTTGTTAAAAACCATTCTGATTGCACATACAAGTACTTGAAAGTTGACATTAAAAATATGCTTGAGTTTCTGATAGACAACATCTATGTAGTTTTTGGAAATCAAGTCTTCCAACAATCTGTTGGAGTTCCCATGGGTACCAATTGTGCCCCATTGTTAGCAGACCTATTTTTGTATTCTTATGAAGCAGAATTTATTCAAAAACCTGTACGTGAAAAAAATAAATCACTCGCTGTGGCCTTCAACTCAACATTTAGGTATATCGACGACGTATTATCAATTAACAATTGTTATTTCCATACTTACGTCGACTCGATATATCCCAGTGAACTTGAAATAAAAGATACCACAGAGTCAGCGTCATCTGTTTCATATTTGAATATTTTACTGGAAATGGACATTGATGGTAACCTAACAACACAACTTTATGATAAACGCGATGACTTCCATTTTTCTAAAGTCAACTTTCCTTACTTATGTAGCAATATACCTTCATCACCTGCATATGGTGTTTTGTCTTTCAGTTAATTCGATACGCAAGGGCATGCTCTTCGTATGAACAGTTTCTAAGACGAGGCAAGCTACTGACAAACAAGTGATAAAACAGGACTATCAACAGTCTCGTTTAAAGTCATCTTTTCGTAAGTTCTATGGTCGATACAACGACCTTGTCAACAAATACAATCTTCCACTGAGTCGCATGCTGACTTACGTTTTTCATATTAATTGTTAGACGATAATTATTTACCTAATTGTCTACGGACTTTTGCGGTTTTTATTTTCCCGATTACGACAAAGAACACACGGCGGGTGTGACCGGTCAGCAGAGGATACTCATTCCTCCATGGCACCTGATCCTACCTCAATCTTGGAGATCCGTGTTGCTCTGCTTTGAATTTGTATTTCGTTTTATGGATTTTTGAGATGGTTGGCGGTTTGTTATTGTCATTTTTTCATTAAGTATGTTTTGTCTGCAGATTTCAATGATATACATCTCAAGAAATTTTTGATACAAGAACATTGAGGAGTGGGATACCTTATATCTTTTTTAAAACATAAATTGGAAGGGAACCAATTTTCAAAACAAACACAGGCAAGTAATAAGATGTTTATTTCAAATATTTTATTTTAGCATGCATTTAAAGACGTAAGGAAATTTTACGTACTCTGTCAAAATATAATTATATGACACTCACACTTGATATGTAAACAGTTATAAAACTTTATTTTTTAATTCAAAAGATATGGTCGTGTGTTAGTGTTTATGATTACAAAAAATGTCTGACCGCCTAGTATTGATTTTGTCTTAAACAAATAATTTTCTAACATTAATGTCCGACATACAACATGTATTTCCGAAATATATGTTGCATCACGTGTAAACATGATGCTGGAAATCGCTACGTTGAATGTTCTTTTTTCTTAGGATGAACATGGAAAAAAGAAATGAGAAGGAAATGGAATAAAGAGAAAACAACTGTCACCTTTTGATGTGTTTATTTTGTTCAATCAACTCTTAACTCAAGTTTGTATCAATAAATACGCTTTTAAGTCCGCTTGTCTTTTTTTTTTCTCGATTTGACAACACTTTATGAGAAATTCATTTTTAAATGTATTCATTGAATAATGCAATGGTATTGAACAATTTAGAATCGTTTTATACCAGTAAAATATTTACAAGTATTGCTAGGTTAATAACCAAATTAACCAAATTGACTGATAACCAACAAAAAAAAATAAATAAATACAAATCATTTTCTCAAAAGATTCGATTAATAATACCTCGAAGATCTCTAAACACAAATTAATGAGCCCACTTTCAAAAAAAAGTCAAAGTGCAATAAGTTGGAGAAAAAATTAAAGCTCCTTCAAAAAAAAAGTATTAATCATCATTTTTGGGATTCGATTAATAATACCTCGAAGATCTCTAAACACAAATGAATATGATGTACGTTCTTGGAGAACGAGGAGGTGACATCCAAAAATTCAGTTCAATTGCCAGGACATGATTCAATTGGTTAGAGGAGAAAGATTCCTATTCCTCATTTATCCGTTCCAATCAAATTATATATAGAAAACTGGAGTAAACGTATACTTAAAAATAACGAAAAGGGGGTAAGCATTGCTTGAAATAAGGTATCTCGTGGTATGTTAAAAATCATCTTGTGTTTAAAAGCCATACAAAAATGTAACTAACATATTTTTTTGTTCTCATGTCGGTTCTGAAGCACATGGAATTTAATTCGATTGAAATATATTGTACATTGATCATGACGCTTTGTACAAAGTTAAAATAGTAAAAGTAAATTTCGTGTGTGCATGTAAACAAAATGAAATGACAAAATAAAGAAGGGATAGTTTTTAAGCATTCATTTAGATAATGCAAATTACCTGTGTTGTTCTAGTAAGCTGTTCAACGACGTAAGCTTATGAGGGAATTGTTTAATCAAGAATTCAAACTGTTTATCATGTAAGTTTAGAATCCATTGGGTTCTCGTTTCATCGTATTCAATTGAGCTTAACAAAGCTATAAAATAATTTATTGTATATAAACGTATTAAGAAATTACCAGACACTTAACATTTTCATCAATATCCATTATTATTGACGATATCAACGCACTTTGAGTTTTTTTTTCAAAGTTCGTTGACTTGGTCCAAAAGAAATGCACTTTAAAAAATCAAAATGCGTAATTTGTCCAAGTGCACTGTTACATGTCCACTTGCACCTTAAACGTTTTTTAAGTGTCATGCTTCCTCAAAAGAAGAACATTTTAATGTTATCCAAATATCTGCAGCAAATGACCCATTTTATTTCATATTATATTTAATAGAGCGTTTATGCATATGTTCACCAAAATGTTTGTAAGAAGTTCAATTTACTTTCTATGATATCATGCGCTGTCGATAGACTTCAAATGTATGTGCAATTAATTGTTAATAGTCACAATTTTGAAAGTTTCTTTGGTGGAGTATTTTATTTAATAACACCTTCATAATGTTTCTATGATAAGAATAATTTATCAAATCATTCATTTTTTGATACAAACTGTGGTTACTATGCATTGAATGATTTAAAATAAGTTAGCGTTGATTGATTATCGATTCCGAAACGATTAATTGTGTCCATAGAGTTGATATGTAGTTGTAGTTTAAAAAAGTCAATTTCGACTTGTTATGAAATTGCGGCTTGGGTGTTTAGGGTTTCCTACAGGTACGAGCAGAAACGGATTTGTATCGTTTGAAGCAACGGATTATCATAAAAAATGTTTTTTAGTGGAGCTGACACAGGATTTCCAACCGAGTTTCAAAACATACATATGTTGGCAAGAAACTGAGTGGGCTTTTTTGTATATGATAGATAAGGACTTAATGTTTTTAAAAGCGTTTTGTTAGCAAAGTATCACGTGGTTTAGATAAGAGTGGTACGTGCATTTTTTTCCAAAACTTCGTAATCGGTTACGTTTGGCCTTGTTTTCATATATATATATATATATATATATAAACTACTCCCCCCACCCTCCAACAATTAATTAATAAAACGAATTTGGATCACTAAAAATATACAAACACGGGCATATAGAAAAATGATAAATTTAAACATTTTTTCGCGTTAAATTAAACTACAAAAATATGACGATACCGCTTAAATATTTATATTTATTAAGTTGGATGATAATGAATACTTTCAAACAACAACATCGTACGGGTTGCCAGTCAAAAGATTGTTGCCACGTAAGTAACACGCATAATTTTCGTTTGTATCCTGATGTGAATAGCCATATGAGGGATCTTCTTCCTGTTTTTTGTTGACTGTATTCGCCATAGTATCATATTCAGACATATCTCTGGACACACTTGCTGATGCATGTTGATAAGTATCTTCCACGTCCGGCTTCCGTGATTTTTTGTCTCTGAGATGGTCATAAACACCCTCTTCTGAATTGTTGTAGGGACTCTCATTTGATGAATCACTTCCCTTAGATATATACTTGGGGCATTGTTCTAATACAAAATAGGAGTTATTCTGGACACAATCTACACTGAAATCAACAATTTTCCGAGGTCCAGATTCCACTTTCGCTTTGGCAATCCTATCAGCTTTTGTCGCTTTAAATCTTCTGTTAGAAAATCAATCAAATTATACGAAAACATTTCCTAATCAAGCATGCATTAATATATACCTTGAATATTTTAAGATCAATTTGAAAAACAAATTTTAGAGTAAAATCATAGGGGAGTTTAAATAAATAAGGACAATTCGTTCGAAGTAGTAAACCGTTTAAGGTGGAAGGCTACATCGTCACGACATGTCTGACATCCGTTCGAAACGCCATTTTGTTCCGGATTGATAACATTATGTAGTGGTACAAATTAACTATACACCGTTAAATTGAACTCTTCTTACAAGGGAGATGAAATAGGAATAAAATCACCAAAACGTTTAGAAAATATGTCAATTTTCTTCCTGTTTAAAGCTTTCAACTAACATTGATTATCAGCTGTTTTGTACGGAAAACGTGGAATTTAAATAATATACTGTTTCCCCGCTATTTACAATACAGTTTTGTCATGTCATCTACAACAGACGATAATACATTTGTGACGGATTATCGATATAGGTAAGCAGATATATTATTTTCACTTAAACTATAAATGTATGATGAATATGAAACGTAGTACGATCTATTGAATTGATCCGAATTTTTTATCTTCAAATATTATTTATCATAAGCACTACTAATCTTATACCTACATATTTAGCATAGACTTGATCCTTTTTTTAATTTTTCTTCGTGATTTTTATTAATTATAAAATTGGTCCCAAGATATTTGAGACCATGTAAAATAAAGAAAGACAACTCTTAAACAGGATCTTTTATACCAAGATTTTTGCAATAATTCAGTATTTTCTTTAATTTTTCAATTTTATTCAATTTCTTTTTTTTTCATCCTAATAACCAACAAATATTGTTTATATTTTCAGATTTTTGTAGGATTTTGTCCAGCAGTTTGCCTGAAAAGTTTTTTTTCATATTTTAGTTTCATATTTATGTGGATTCCAATAAAAATCATACAAACTTTTTTCATTATTATTTTGTCTTTTATTTCTAAACCTAATGACATTTCACTTTCATAAGAATTTTAAAACCGAAATGTTTAAAAATTTGATAAATAAGGGGTTATCTGAAACCTGACTGATATTTTAAAAATTCTCTAGAAAATAGAATATTGTATTTTGAGGTCTTTTATTAATGAATACTGTGCCTAGTAATGGTAACAAATGCATGCAACAAAAATCCCCTACACTTATTGGGTGTAGACATCCCCCTTAACGGTTCAATTTTCATTTCAATAAAACCAAACGGTTTTAATCATTTTAGATAGCTTTTCAATACATTTTTTTAAAAATTAAACTTCCAAAACATCTTGTATGTTAATTTTCTTTGAATGATACACTCGGGATTATCAGATAATTACCTTGTACAATACAACGCTCCCACTGCAGATATAGATAAAATTGTAAAACCTAAAGTGAGTGGTAAGGTTATTTTCAAAACTAAATCCTCACTGGCACCTGAAACAATACAATTTATAGATCTTAGGAAATATAAGTTTTACACAAAATATAGACACAGTTTTTCCTTCTATATGATATAATTAAATTACTTGGCATTTGCTGTGTGTCATTAGTTGATGGTAACTGGTCTGTATCGTAATTTCTCGCTGTAGATGTTGAAATGAACAGCTCTTCTGCTGTTGAATGAGTTGACAAGAAGGTCGAAGCAGAAACATTTTCTTGCGACGTTGTTAAGTGTTTCGTTATTTGGGCTTGGGAAGTATTAGAAGTTCTTTTACAGAATATGTAACCATTTAGCGAATAAAAACAGTCCATGAATTGGCAGTTGTTCTTTTCACAAATTTGACATTCCAGAAATTTTCCAATTTGTTCCTCCCTAATTTCCTGTCCTTTAAATGGAAAATAAATAATTTTAAAATCAGTCCTCATTTTCTGCATATATAAAAAGTTTCAACCGTGATGTAAGGTGTCGTTCAAACTAAGTGTAAAATAATATTTCTAAAAAAAAATAGCATATACATGTAAGTTGATTTATGACGTTTCTAGTGACAACAACTAACAAGTATTACTTTTAAAGGAATGATCGGCATGTAATATCATTGGTCAGCTCTGTTAATCAATAAACGTAGAAATATCGCACAGTATTGTTGTTTCCGAAATAGCATGTCATGAATTACTTTTAGTAAGCAAATTATAGTTCCAATCAAAATTCTTACGCATATTTGAAGAAAAACGTGACTTGAATCATTATGTATGTAACTGTATAAATGTTTTACTTTCAAGACAAACGCATAAAAGTAACATTTTTTAGTAATCTACGTATAATTAAAGATGTAAATGAGATCATTGGATAGTCGATAAAGTAGAACAAGGCTCAATGCATGTGCAAATAGTTAAACTTGCCGCATATGGACACAACTGTGATCCGCCGAAGCCGATCACAAAATAGAATGCAAAATTCATAATAGGTTTCTTTTTCAAATAAGGATTGATTAGCCTTGTGATAGTTTTAACGACCTGAATAAATCCACAGTACTTTTGGGAAGTTTGAGTAGTCTACATTTTGATGTAAAGAAAAAGAACAAAAAGAGAAAAAAAAATATGTGAAAACAGCGACTTAGGAATAAAAGCAAAAATACAATAATTTATTTTAACTCATTTTAAGAAGTGATTACATATACCATAACATCACGATATATATCACTTATTTAGAATGAAATAATTTTACTCGTTATATTTAATCTAAAATTGTACTAGTTAAACAACAACGTAGAAATAATGGATTTAATCTTTATTTTAAAATATACTATAAACTATAACTGGTTGTAAAATTACAATCACAGGGCGAAAAACAATCTTTAAGCAAGTCCTTAAAGGTGACTTAAAGGTGGCGTAAAGGTGGCTTAAAGGATATACAATCTTTAAGCCACCTTTAAGTCACCTTTAAGCTGAGCTTATAGGTCTTCAATGTCCAAACTTCTTTAAGTCACATTTAAGCCATCTTTAAGCCACCTTTAAGCATCTTTAAGTGGCATTTACGCTCCCTTTAAGTTGTCTTTACACCATCTTTAAGTTCCCTTTAAGTCAGGTTTGATCAAGCTGAATAGATTCATCTTGAAAACATATATTAAATTCAAAAGCTCTTTTATAGGGATGGGAGGGGGTGATCCGAGTGATGATTTAATTTTCAAGGAAGGGGGGTGTTCCAGGCGGTTTTAATTGTCGCTCCAATAAACACAGATCGCTATCATCAACACCGCTCCAATGGTCACAGATTGCCGTTATAAAATTCTTTATAATTTTTTTTTGTTTCAAAATTATTGTAGGGGTGAGTGCAGTCTCTGTATCTAAATCTGTGCATGAAATTATATTAAAGTATGTTTGTTTCCTATTATAAATTAATCGGTTAAAAATCTCTCTCTCTCTCTCTCTCTCTCTCTCTCTCTCTCTCTCTCTCTCTCGTTTAGTTCATCCGGTTATTAAACAAAATAAAAAAAATGAACCAATAATGCATGATTTAATTTAATCGGTATGTATTTTTTTTTTAATTTTTAATTATTTCTAGGTCTAATTCTAGATATGCTAGATACATGTTAAAGATGAAAAGACTCTCAACTGCCTTGGTTATATATTGCGGGATATTACCGCTTTGTTTGTCTAGACATAGTTTTGTTCGTTTGTGTATATCTAATTAGAGTCTATCGTTTGTCCAAGTTAAGAAAACCCCTGGAACTAACACAGAATATACAAGATATACACAACAGGTGTGTCGTGTGCCCAGGTGCACGTCAGGGTTTCTAAAGGCGTTGAAATCTTAGTATGTATGTCGATAAGTCTAGTGAATGAAAGTTAATTTACATTTGTAATTCATTTTCAACGTATTATTTCCTAGCTGTGGGTTTTAAAAATGTTACGTCTACAAATTAAAGATACATGTATGTAAGAGTAAAATCTAGAGGCTAATTAATTACTGTACCGGTGATCATAAATGGGGGTTAATAATTTAAATATATGTATACTGGTAAATATGTCACATACCCGGCCTGGTACATGTACATCATACACTTGTATGTACAAGTATATGCATACATCATTTGCAATTGCCACATGCAGTAAATACGTCACCGGTAATTGGTAATATTGTTGTTATAAAATTGATAGTTTAAAAATCATGTATACAATTAACATTTAAACATATATCATTTCATTTGTTATTCTAGATCTGTTGTAAATGTATCATAATCAATATTATTAAAATTATACATACTGGAACGGCGCCGTGATCATGAAAACCGGGAAATTGCGTAGAACTAATACCCTAGCTAATAGTTACAATGCATTTAATAAAAAAAATAGTTTCATCTTCTTCCTTGCATTTAATTTCATTTAGCTATGAATTAGATGAACATAACCTATATCTACTTGGTTTAAATTTATTTACTAAGTATAAATTAGTAAGCCTAACGATTTCCATTTAGGTATAATATATTTTTTTCACTGAAGACCAAGTTTCGTATTTCATTCTAAATACATGCATACATTTATTTTATAAATTAGATATAATTGATTGTTACAAACTGAATGGAAGTCAAAATCTTTTCAAGTAAAAAATACACACTCAATACATTGATTCAATAGGTACTAATTTAGAGGATTTAAAAACCTCCTATTATATATAAGTTGCCGTGGCGAAGAGGGAGTGAGGTGATGCTGGTAATCGAAGGGTCAGGGGTTCAATCCTCGTCTTGGGCGTTTGGAATTTTTTTTTCATTTTATTTTCTAGAACAAAAACCGTTTTTAATACCTTTTCTATCATAAAGTTATTACATTTTGTTGGTAAATTAAGCATAATATTGAATAAAAAGATTTTTTAATGGCTTAATGGCGGCTTAAAGGTGGCTTAAAGGTAGCTTAAAGGTGGCTTAAAGAAGTTTGGACATTAAGGACCTATAAGTTGTCCTTAAAGGTAGCTTAAAGGTGGCTTAAAGATAGTCTTTAAGCTGCCTTTAAGCCATCTTTACGCTTTCTTTAAGCCACCTTTAAGCAACACATATAGCTTAAAGGTGGCTTAAAGATCGTCTTTAAGCTACCTTTAAGCACCTTTAAGTTATCTTTAAGGGGAACTTAAAGATGGTCATTCATCCTGTGAATATTTGTAATTTATTAATATCGTATAAATCCGAAGTGTCGTATTTAATTAATATCTCCCGATCCTCATACAAGTAACACGGGTAAAGTGTAATTTTGCCTTATGTATCACTTGTATCATTGAGGGAAAACCCAGATTATCTGAAAAAACTACATGTATGTACATTTTCAGTCATATTTTGCCCTGTTTAAGAGTGAATATTAAAAAAATTGAAATGTTACATCTATTTACACAAGAATACAAAGGAATTAAAAATCTAAAAATTAATATATATGGTTTTACTATCACAAATGAAATTATAGCATCACATACAATGCAATGCTCTTAAAACTGAACTAAAGACACACAATCTCCAGTAGTGATCTGAATAGAAAACTATGTCCACAGTCGTCACTCACGATGAAATTCACATTATAACTTTATCATGAGATATAAACTGACATTAATTTTGTTGTGGGCGACGGCTGTGGGCACATTTTCCTCTTCAAACATCTATGAAAAAATGTGTCATTGTTCACCAAGTTTGACTATATCTTTGAAATATGATAAAATAGTCAAGTCGTTATTCATTTATGAAAACATTGACTTGATACTTTAAAAACACGTTCAAAATGATACTTTAATTTTTTATGTTAGGGCATATATTGAAAAAAACAACTTTACCTTCTTCTTAACTTCACTCCACGACTGCACTTGTTTTATACTATTTTGGAAACATGGAATGTTACTATGTTCAATGCAAAATTATCATGGGGAGATTTACCATTAAACATATCTATAACACAGCCTTTAAAAAGTATTCTTTACGAAGACATCATGTTATGTTGTTTTTATGACAAGATTTCAAAATACTTAATAACCAATTCATTAATGATAGGATATGAAAATAAACTAAACCTTCACCTACGGTAACAACCCAGTCAGCATCAATATGTTGGCCCAGTGTTGGTCCAACAAAGCTGATTTTTTTGGCCCTACATTGTATACCATCGTTGGTTCAACATTCTAAGTGCAAATTGGTTTAACGTTGGCCCTACATGTTGGCCCTACGTTGTATTTTGATGTTGGTCCTACATTGTCCCATCATAAACATATTGTGTTGGCCCAACATTTATATGCAACTATTGGCCACGTTGGGCCACTGCGTTTGACATACATTGGCCCAATGTGGTGGCCTACGTTGTCTCGGTGTGTTGGGCCTACATATGCTTAATGTGCTTGGCTATATGAACCTGTTATTATGCACCGATGTTGGGTAAATCTTTGTTAATGCTGCAATAACCTAACTTTTTATGTTTAAACAATGGTTCGCCTTCATAGTTCTACTTCTATACACACTTAACAGGTATAACCATGAAAAAATAAAAGTTTGGTGTTATACATAAAAAAAATGCAAATTTAAGTTTAAAAAAAAATATATATTTTATTTATTTTCTTTGTTCAACTGTACATTTTAAACAATTAAAATATGTCTCCACGTTTAATCAAATTGGCAAACGAAAAATGTACAGATTTAACACGGAAAGCATTCATTTATATTACTTCGGTATTCAGAGTGGTGATGATCATATAGTCCAGATAATGAATTCATCTTGAGAAGTGTCATCATACACGAGCTCTATCCTGTCCTGTTCTATATGATTTTGGGTGGCCGTTTCTTCTCCACACTTCTCGTTTGACTCCCATACCGATCACTTGTAAAGCGGAACCAGTCTTTTGTCAAGTTACAAACCACATCATAAGCACCATCCTCACAGATATACAAGGACAAATGAATGCCTTCAAAAAAAGTAATACTACAGAGATTTGTTCTCAATTTGAAAATATGCTATTTCAGATGTACAGGTTACGAAATAAAGCTGTATAACACTGGTAAAATATTTAAATAGTTATCAGAAGTAGAAGACGATTAAAGCAGCAAAATAATTTTAATCACGCATGTTAATTATGAATATATATCTAAAGATCAATATACATTATGATGAAAGAATACATTAATTCATACTTACATGATTGTTGGGTTAGAAATTCCACAAATATGCACACAGATTTCGTTCGTTCTTTGTTCTGCTCACAGTTCTCTTACAGGCGGAGAAATATTGTAAAGTAAGCGAAATTCTTTGTCTTTAATTTGACCATCCCTCTCTCAGTATCAAATATCACACTTTTCTCCAGAAACTGACCAGTCTCCCGCTGTTAATCTCATGACCTAATTGCATTCTGCTGCTCTTATCTCTTATCTAGTGCCCAGTTGCTGACATAAACTTGGGGGTGAAATGTAACATTAAAGTGTTTACCTAGAACTTATTTAAAGTAAATGTTGCATTTTTTAAAACTAAAATCTATAAATAAGAATCATTTGTTAAGAAGAAAATATTTTAAAAAACAATTCAGTCTCATCAAGCAAATGTTAGCTTATTACACCTGGAACAGTCCAGTGTATAGTAACTAGTTTTTTTAAATTATTCCTCTAAAACGTTTTTGCAAACATGCATTGTGCCAACAATTTGTCATTTTGATTACCATTATATCAGATGATATCGCTTGGCCAACATTGAACCAGAATAAAATTCCTAACGTCATTTTGACTTGTATTTTATTGGTTGGTCTATATTAGGCCAACATTGGCCCAATTAAAATTTCTCAGCATCATTCGGACCAGTGATTAACATTAAAGTGGTCCAACGCTGCACCATCAATGTGTTCGTATCCATGAAACAAGTACTATGCTAACATCTGGCAAACAATGGCCCAACGTAGAATTCCTAACGTCATTTTGACAGGAATCATATCAGTTGATCTACGTTTGGCCAACATTGGGCCAGCGTTAAACTCCCAACATTATGTTGATAGGAATTATATCGGTTGGTCTATGTTGGGCCAACAATGGCCCAACTAAGAATTCTCTACGTCATTTTGACTATCGATCTACATCAATTTACCTACGTTGGGCCAACAATGAACCATTGTTGTCCTCATAACTTAACGTTTTAGTATCACTTGCAAACATAATCTAACGTAGGGCCAACAAAGGCCCAACGTTGTATGCCCAACGCCAACTATATGCCAAAAGTACAACTATTTGCAAACATTGGCCCAACATAGTCATGCTATCTGGGAAAATTACAATACTGTTGATTCTTGCGATGAGAATGTCACAAATTCAGTTAAATGAGTAAGATATCCAATTATATAAATACCTTGATCAATACTTGTGTATATTTGTCGTGCCACGCCTACCCAGAAAACCTGAGGTTGACCTGGTATGGATGAACAAACCAGACGGGGCTTAGTCAAATCGATATCTCCCAATAAATATGTAGACATTTGTGATATTTTACATTGTTCCATCGATAAACTCCAGCTACGTGCATACTCATTATCTGGCCATGCTAAAAAAAGGGTAAACGAGAATAAGTATTATACATTTTAAAAATAATCACTATAAGTCAATGTTTTCAGCCATTTTTAATTTATCATTATAAAATGCATTTAATTCATAATCAAGTGTATAATTTATAATAGCAAACTTACTCATATTTTCACACATTTTTGCAAAGTTGTCGGAACATTTTTGCGGAATAAATTGTGGGTCTCCAGAGAAACATTGTAAGCTTAGGCATGCTTTTCTCGAGTGAAAATAAACTAAAACAAGAAATAAAAGTGTGTACGAATTATGACAGGTGTTTTACTGATCCGCCTTATCAAGAACGCATGGATATTTTTTTAATAAAAATAAATTGCTCTTCTTATCATAATATGTATGAAGTACCGTCTTGAATTTCATATACGTTGTAAGCGCGTTTCCCACCACATTCTCCTGAATATATATCGTCTGAGTTATCTCCGCATTTAAAGTTGCAATCAGAAGCTGGAAGTCTATCCAATGGACTTTCGTGGGTGTTGTTTTTAATGCACAAACATTCATTCATCTTCATAAAATAAGGAAAAGGAATCTATATTTATACAAATTGAATTTAATTAAAGAAAAGACTGCTTGAAGTTGTATCTTATGCATTGCGTATACCTTTACAGCAAATTTATAGCTTTGTTCATGATAACAGATTTCTTGGCACATTCCAGTGGAACTTATGATCATTGTCTTTTTCACAACATCTTGCAGCAAGTCGATGCTATCAGGATAGCATCCTTCAAACAAAGAATGCGAAATTCAAATTCATTTAGGCATATAAAATGAAAAGCGGATTAAAAACAAACAAAAAATAATCAATTTGAAGGTAAATATGATAATGACTAAGAATGTTTATTAGAAAAGAAAACAAACAGATATTAACCTAACATATTTATCCAAGGAGTCAGTCTACGGTAAAGTCCTGTCCAATATGGCTGGTCACTTTTGTTTCTCTCTATTGTTAATCCATGTCCCAAGCAATGATTCTGAGCTTCATACCAATTATATGTAACATTTTTCAGTGGTTTGATATCTGTTCAAAATAGATATACAAAACTAGACGCGATCTCGTTGCGAGCAACGAATAGGTCTTCCGTCAATTTGGTAATAATAATGTACAATCCTGAATAGGTTTTAATTCCAAAACTCATTACAATTACAAAAGTCTCAAAAGACTCTAAATTGCCATTACAAAGACCAAGACCAAAAAAATCTCATACTGTATTTTGAGATCTCGAGCGGATAGAATTAGAAAATAAACATCTCTCTGAATTATATCAGATATCGCACAGAAAAAAATGGAATATTTGTGTATTTACTATCGAAATTCTGTGTTACATTTTTTAAAGAATCTGGAAAATTCTATCGAAAATTACAAAGTCGAACATAATTTTATCTGTTTCCAGTGACGACAGATTATTGATAACAAATCTGCACATCTACATGTTAAGGTCTATCATATAGCAAAGTTTGGTTGCTCAATCAGTTACAGTTTTAAAGATCTCGCGCCGACAAAATCAAAAAAAAAAAAATCTAAATGAGATATCCAAGATATCTTATCAGAAAAAGTCTTTCGTTCTGAAGATTAGTTTAAACGCTCAAATTTTGAGCAAAATTAAATCATATAAAACCCATTTTTTTAAAAGCCTTTTTTGTTTCTCTTCCGCTGATGACCGGAAGTGACGGACAACAATTTCGTACCCCTTGTGGACTTTACAAATGATTTATCTACCATCTCTTCTGTCTCAAACCGTTTAAGAGATTTTTGGCGGACAAAATAACATTTCAAAAATTGTGACAACTGAAAGTGAACTCATTATGAAAAAGTTAATACCTATTGTCTATCATTTCTAAAAGTTTCAAGAAAATCAATATAGGCGCTTTTGAAAAAAATGGTAGGAAATAAAACAAAAACAATAAGATCTTACGTTGGAAACGGAATACCTTAAAAAATGCATTATTTCCAGGAGAGGGTATGGGGAAATTTTAAGGTAAGGTTTGCGGTTACAGGGAGATAACTCTCATAATTTTATTGTGACGTAACATCAACAATCCTTTATTTCAGCTATGACGTCTAAATCTATGTGAGGTCATAATTGATTTCAGGTTCTTTTTATTTCGCGGGATTTTGAAGTTTCATTGAATAAATAACAAGACACAAGCGTTTTATCATTTTTCATGAAAACAAAGTCGGCATCATATGGTTTTGAATAGTGTTTTAGAAACATCAGATTACACATATACTAAGATACATTTTTCTTGAAATCGGTGGACTTGGAAAGGTTTCAAATAAGATGTTTTTGTTTACATAACAGTAGTGAAAAATTAAGACTTTTGTCGCATTTTATTCTTTTTTTTAAATATTTCATTAGAAACTAAAAAAATAAAATCACGATATAAAAGGTGATATTATTTTTGAACAATTTAAGCATAGATAACCCCCATATCAGTAACATATGAAATGTATATATTTTCACGAAATTATTTACATTTCATCAACATGAAAATTTGAAATCATGGACGTTGACCTTTTGTAGTTATAAACCGGGAACGGCGAAATTATTTGAATTTCATGAGAAAATAAGACTTTAGTATAGTGAACAAAATCGTAAGTAACTTCAGTACAATTCCTAAAATTTGCAAGCCGCAAACCTTACCTTAAGTCTTTCTTGTAATGCTCACGGTATCCGCATATATAAAGTTATCAGATTATATCTTGATTTAACATACCTGTGAAAAGTGTTGTTGTTGATAATATAAACAGATATAGCTGATATGACTGATCCATAGTTTTTGTTTCAATGTTCTAACCTAAAAAGGTAAAAAGGAAACAAATACTTACAAGTATTTACAAAGCTATAGCATACTTCTCATCATTCTTCTCTTTATTAACAAACAATGTTAAATTAACAGAGTACACAAAACTGATAGGTTTATGTATCCTATATTATACGTAAATTTAAAATGATGTGTCTTAAGAAAGCATATTATGATACAATGTATAAACGGTTTTTTCTGTTGCATCGTGTGTTAATTCACCAATGCATCAATACGTATAAAAGAGCATTTGTTATATGTTTATGAAGTTGCGAGACACATTAGCATCATATATGATGATGCACTTTGCCTTTTATTGTTAGTGAACATGTCAACTATCATTGCAATCATGCAATAATCAAAATAGAAATAGCCATTGCAATGAATTAAAAATGATCTACAAACGAAACATAATTGAAAAAGAAAGTGTCGAATTATAAAAAAACGTACCGTCTAACGTAAAAAATAAAACAATAACGTCCAGAAATGATCATTTGTTAGAATATAAACATAACACATAACAATCGACCAGGGGAGACCAGGTACGTGTGTTCTAAGTTTTACTTCCTTGTTTGTCGAAAACAGCCTGGGGATTTCCCCATTTTACGTTTTTTTAAAGAGAACCTAGCTAACGTTTTAACAAGATATTACTTCCGTATCCATTACTTTGAGATATATGTAATTTTATCCAGTATATAACAATCTGATAAATCTACACATATCTTTTTATGCATGCGGTGTGCACTGCATAATTAATTTGGGTCCGAATTGAGGCACCAAATTGAGAAATAAATTGCTACGTATTGATCTGTTTCATGAGATAACAAGCATTAAAGAATGTGTCATATATCTTATCAAAAACTTCCGGCTTATGTTTTGCATCGGGTCAAACACTTTGTTTCAGAAATAGATACTTAAAATGTTTTAAAATGTAGCATACTTAAAGAAATAATTAAAAAATCCGATGAATCTGTCATGTAATTTAACTAATTAACGATTACTAAAACTTAGTGATTGTTTAAATACAAGTACACGCTAATCGAAAAGTAATGCGGCACATTTGACTAGCTGTGCCAAACATATTTATAAAAAGGCCATAACAAATTTTCCTGTTGTTGATAAATCACTCGGTACCGCAATATTCATTTTACAAGTGCCAATTGCTTGTCATTTCAATATGTTCGCATCATTAAGAAAACTGTAATAAGGATAAATGAAATTAAAGTCTAGACGGGCTTAGGTGACCATCAGCGGGTCTTAAAGAAAAAGTCACATAAGACCAGGAGTCACTTTACTCAATCCTAAAACTAATCTCACATTAAGTATTTCATCTTATAGTACTTCGTTTCAAATATTCAAAATAGTAGATATATTTTGTGATTTAAATAGGTTTTAATTAACTAGTTTTAAAATTCATAGCTATAAGAAAAATAAATTATTCATTTTAAAGACTCATTTATTGTTTATGTTTCCAACAAATAGACTAAGACAATATTTTAATGTACTTATGACTTGGACGCAATGCAAATATGATGTTTCTTAAACTATGCAGTTTTTCCAAAGGTTTTGCACGGATTCATGATCGGGGCTTTCTAAAAAAAGTCTTTAGGTCTAATCTGTTTGATATTCGACTAGTAAAAACGCCATCTTTGTTTGTTGACTTGATCAATCTCCCAATGTAGATCTATATATGTTAATTTCATAATATCATTATATTAATATATGTTAGTTCAAGTCTTCTCAACATGTGCATATCCAGATGAGTTTGGCAGCGTCTGTCTACGACGTAACATTTGAAAGCTAAACAACCGACGTTTTTTCAATTGAAGTCCAATTTCTCTCCGCCATGTTTTTTTTAAAACAGGGTGCGAATAAAAATTGTCATTAAAAATATGGTGGGAGTCATGACAAACCCAAAGGATGGCGTAAATGATCCTGATTGTTATTATAAAAGGTGATAAAACTTTAATCATCTAACACAAAACAATATTATGATTATCAGATTTGGGCGAGATTTTCCATTAGCAAAAAGTCGCTTAAAACAGTCTGCTTGGCATTTTGGGATTTTAGTATGTACTTTTTGGTGACTTTTGATTAGAATAAACATACATGTCAATGAAGTACAATTCAAATCGATAAAAATCCAATATTACCGTTATTAAAACACCATTTGTCTATACCCAGAGTAGTTCACATGGCCAAAATATCATCGTTTGGAGATTCAAAATAGGACATGTTTCCTTCTTTTTTCCATTCGGATTTACTCGGGACATATCGGACAATTTTTAACATTATCATCCGGGGTATTTAATGTTGTTTAATTTGCAATGCAAAATCCCCGGGTGGACAGATAATATGGACTTTTTGTTTCTTTTGGTGAATTGATGTAGCTTAGGCACAAAGGTATTCGATTATCGAGATATTGCACTGGAGGAAGCAGAAACGTGGGACAGACTATGAAAAGTTACGGTCGCGTTAGGCATGGTATCGTTTAAATCAGGGTGTTCATAAAACGTTGGGCAGGTTAATATGATCGCATAAGACAGTGAGTCACTAAATGCAAAAAGTCGCAATGAAAGTCTAGACAGAATGTGATATATCTAGTCTGATTTGTCTGCAGACTTGTCTGAACCAACGATTTATGCACTTGAGTGTCCTTAATAAGGGAACTTTACTGCAGTTCGTTATCTGTAGTTTTTCTGTTAGATATATGTCATGCAAGCTTATTGTTTTGTTCAATACATTGATAAAAAGTGTGCATTATATACAACTTATCGAATACAAATATAATACCCACCTAATGTTTGAGGTAGTGTGTACCTTATGTTTGACGCAGTGTGTGTCAATTCTAACAAATTTGCCTTTGTTTAAAATGGGAATAGTTTCGACGTATCACCAAAAGTTTTAAGTTTTAACTTTTTCTTTTCTTTTTTAATGATGTGACCTGGATATCTAGTTTTTTTCCCCAGCCATATACATGAGTAAATGTTTTATTTACTTGAACTGGTATTACAGTACAAAATACAAAGTCCCTCAAAAATGCAAAATAAATCAATATAGTTAGTATAGACAAAATAATAGTAATATCACAAAGTTTATAGTTAAATACAGTATTGTAAATTTTTAGTACATTTAATTCCTATCAATTTATTTAAATATGCTTTTTAAACAGCGTTAAATGTTTCACAATTATAAAAATACACTTTTTAAACTGTATTTTTGTTAACTTTGCAATCTAAATAAAGGATGACTTTTACTCAGAATGAAAAAAAGATCCACTGATGATAATGAAAAACCATCTACTGTATTTTATAGACCTTTGATTGTAGTGTTATTTTTTACTTTCAAAAAAGTAGGTCAATGACCTACTTTTTGAGTTAATGGCCATTGAATATTATTGAGAAATCAAGGAAAATTCCATAAAATTTTACACTACGACTGAGATTTTCTTAATTGTAAAAATATTACAAACAATAAAACATTTAAAAAAATGAAATACAGTTTATAAATGGAAGTGGCACTAAACAGATATAAAGCATTAAGATTTCAGCAACAATTTTTAAAAATATTCTACTCCGAATTTCCTCTATCAGTTTTCAAATTTCTAACCATTTTTTATCCAATTTTACACAAAATTGAATGAAGATAATACAAAAAAAAATCATAATATTAATCTTCTTATATTGACCTTATTCTCTAGGCATAAAATTCATATGAGGCCAATGATGAAAATGTTGATATATGGTGTATTTTATCGTTTTTCGTGCCATACGATTACTTTAATGAATAAGTAAGGTAAAACCAACAGAAAACGAAATCTGCAAAGTTTAGTCCGAATTTTCTCTGTTTGGCTAAAAGTCTATTTTTGTTTGAGCCTAATTCCATAATAAAGTAAAAATATCAAATGTTATGTTAATAGTTATTCATTTCATAAATACTTTTTGTGTTTAAAACAAATTTTACTCATTAAAGTGAACTTTATAACAATCCGAATTTGAGAACTCAAACCCTGAGTAAACAACACCCTTAAACATCCGAATCAAAGTAATAATTACCCGTGTTTATTATGCTGCATTTTTATTGTTTTTGGACAATGACTAAAATGTTCTACCTAAAATGTTACTATTGTACGGGCTTTAGATATACCTTGTCAAGTGCATTGTAGTGTTTATTGCTGCAACTGATATTGTAATAAAAATTCCTTTGATTATGTGAATAAGGCAATCAGGGTCAATCAAATATATTCAATTATAAGCTTTTCCTTGGGCGTGGTAAACTGTGAAAAAACGTGTTAATGATCTTGCAGAATTGATGAAGGGTATATCAAAATTTATACCTTGAGTGATACTTACTGTATATTACAACTGGGCTAAACATGTGATAAAAAAAACAAATCTAAATGTAATTTTTTTTTGGTTAAACTAGAAGGTGTTACCTGCAATACTTTAGAATATAAATATAATGGAAGAAAGCAAATAACAATGATTAGATTATGAAAACGTATACTATTTGTTGCAAATTGTTGGTGTTCAATTGACAGTTTCAAACATATCATACGGATTGTTAATCGAATGTTCGTAGACAGGTTTATCACATCAATAAGTTTCGTTTGCATCATGATGTAAATGATCGTAAGTAGCCCTTCTGTCCTGGTTTTTGTTATCAGCATTCACAATAATATCATACTCGGACATATTTCCAGTTAAATCAGTTGAGGCATTTTGATATATATTATTTCCTTCCCTTTCTGCTGCTTGTTTGTTCTTTAGATGGTCATTAATACCCTCTTCTGAATTGTTATAATGATTCTTGTTCAATGAATAACTTCCCTTTAATATCGTCTGATAACAGTGTTCCAATGCAAAAGATGAGTTACCCTGGGCGAAATCCAACTCCGAATACTCTTGTTTCTGAGGTACACATTTTACATCTGCGTTTGTAGTTTTACCAGTCTTCGTCATTTTACTCCTTCTGTTGAAAAAAAATTAATAACTTAAAGTAAATTATATTTAAGAAAAAACAAGCCTAAAAAAGCATGACTTAGATTAACCAACCGGTACATTTCCGGTACATTTCAAACCTGAGGTCGAAATATGAAGTCATTTGCGACTGGATAACAAGAAACCCAAGGGCCACATCGCTCACCGGAGCAACAGTCCCTGTAACATTCTATTTCGTAGCATATGATATTTCTATTTTTAACTTGTAACCCTTTCTGAGCCCCCAGTATTGTTCCGTGGTTTATAGTTGGCCTTAACAATTTAGAATCTACACTCACTAACTGTAGCTTTGTAGTTCTCAAAAAGAGATTTTTTAAACATGTTCCATAGTATATATTTCTATTTAAAACCTTGAACCCCTCTTATGGCCCCAGTATTAGTCCTGTGATCACAGCTTATTGATTTAGAATCTACATTATTTGAGGATGCTTGCTTAGTAATCTAACAAATTGTAGTTCTTGAGAAAAAGATTTTTAAACAATTTTTCTATTAGTATATAGTTTAAACTTTGAACCCCACCTCAGGCCCCATTTTTGTTCTGGGGCCACCATATTTCATTATATATACTAGCTTTTGTGTAAATATTGGCACTTCTGGTGCATTGGTTCTCGACATTTTCCCTATGTATTTCTATGTTAATCTTTGAACCCCGCCTGAGGCGCCATTTTTGTCCGCTGATGCTTGTTGATAAGTATCTTCAACTTCCGGCTTCCGTGATATTTTGTCCCTTAGGTGGTCATAAACACCCTCTTCTGAATTGTTGTAGGGACTCTCATTCCATGAATAATTTCCCGTCGATATATACTAGGGGCATTGTTCTGATACAAAATAGGAGTTATTCTGGACACAATTTACACTAAAATCAACAATTTTCCGAGTTCCAGATTCAACTTTCGCTTTGGTAATCCTATCAGCTTTTGTCGCTTTAAATCTTCTGTTAGAAAATCAACTAAATTGTACGAAAACATTTCCTAATCAAACATGCATTAATATATACCTTGAATATACTAAGATCAATTTGAAAAACAACTTTTAGAGTAAAATCATAAGTTTAAGTAAAATAAAGAACCATTCGGTTTTTAATCATTTTAGATAGATTTTCAATATTTTTTTTTAAATTAAACTTCCAAAACATCTTGTATGTTAATTTTCTTTGAATGATTCAGAATTGTAAGATAATTACCTTGTACAATACAACGCTCCCACTGCAGATATAGATAAAATGATAAAACCTAGTGTGAGTGGTAAGGTTATCTTCAAAACTAAATCCTCACTGGCACCTGAAACTTTACAATTTATAGAATTTAGGAAATATAATTTTAACACAAAATATAGCCACAGTTTATCCTTCTATATGATATAATTTAATTACTTGTAGATGTTGAAATGAACAACTCTTCTGCTGTTGAATGAGTTGACAATAAGGTCGAAGTTGAAACATTTTCTTGCGACGTTGTTAAGTGTTTCGTTATTTGGGCGTGGGAAGTATTAGAAGTTCTTTTACAGAATATGTAACCATTTAGCGAATAAAAACAGTCCATGAATTGGCAGTAGTTCCTTTCACAAATTTGACATTCCAGAAATTTTCCAATTTGTTCCTCCCTAATTTCCTGTCCTTTAAATGGAAAATAAATAATTTTAAAACCAGTCCTCATTTTCTGCATATACAATAATCTTTAACCATGATGCAAATTGTCGTTAAAACTAAGTGTAAAATTACATTCCTAGAAAAATAGCATATAAGTTGATTTATAACGTTTCTAGTGACAATGACTAAAAAGTATTCTTTTTAAAGAAATGATCGGCATGTAATATCATTGGTCGGCTCTGTTAACCAATAAACATGTTAAAAAGAGATATCGCACAGTATTGTTGATTTCCGAAATAGCATGTCATGAATAAGCTTTACTTTTAGTAGGCGAATTATACTTCCAATTAAAATTAGAAAAAATATGTGAAGAAAAACGTGACTTCAATCATTATGTACAGTATGTAATTTTATAAATGTTTTACTTTCAAGACATACGCATTAAAGTAACATTTTTTTAGTAATCTACTTATAATTAAAGATGTAAATGATGCCATTGGATAGTCAATAAAGTAGAGCAAGGCGCAATGCATGCGCAAATAGTAAAACTTGCCTCACATGGACACAACTGTGATCCGCCGAAGCCGATCACAAAATAGAATGCAGAATGCATAATAGGTTTCTTTTTCAAATAAGTACTGATTAGCCTTGTGATAGTGTTAACGACCTGAATAAATCCACAGTACGTTTGGGAAGTTTGAGTAGTCTACATGATGATGTAAAGAAAAAGAACAAAAAGAGAAAAAAAAATATGTGAAAACAGCGACTTAGGAATAAAAGCAAAAAAACAATTTATTTTAACTCATTTTAAGAAGTGATTACATGTTCCATAACATCACGATATATATCACTTATTTAAACTTGAAATCGTTTTACTCGTTTTATTTGATCTGAGATTGGACTAGTTAAACAACAACGTAGATAAAATGGATTTTATCTTTATTTTCAAATATACTATAAAGTATAACTGGTTGTAAAATTACAATATTTGTAATTTAAACCGATCGTATAAATCCGAAGTGTCGTATTTAATTAATATCTCCCGATCCTCATACAAGTAACACGGGTAAAGTGTAATTTTGCCTTATGTATCACTGGTATCATTGAGGGAAAACCCAGGTTATCTGAAGAACTACATATAGGTAAATTTTCAGTCAGATTTTGCCGTGTTTTAGAGTGATTAAATAAAAAAAAAAAATGTAACATCTATTTACACAAGAATACCAAGGAACTAAATCTAAAAAAATTAATATACATGGTTTTACTATCACAAATGTAATTATAGCGTCACACACAATGCAATGCTCTTTAAACTGAACTAAAGAAACAAAATCTCCAGTAGTGATCTGAATAGAAAACTATGTCGTCATTCACGATGAAATCACATTTATTTATAACTTTATCATGAGATATAAACTGACATTAATTCTGTTGTTGGTGACGGCTGTGGGCACATTTTCCTCTTCAAACATCTATGAAAAATGTGTTATTGTTCACCAACTTTGACTATATCTTTGAAATATGACAAAATAGTCAAGTCGTTATTTTTTTTATGAAAACATTGACTTGATACTTTAAAAACACACGTTCAAAATAATACTTTTATATTTTTATGAAATTTCAACAACTTTTTTGGAGTTGATTTTAATCAACTCTCCTATGCATTTAGCAAACCGAAAGTGAAACAGTGTTTGGACCTAAGCACAAATTAACACCGCTGACAACATTTAGTTCTTGAAAAAAAATCGATAAATTCGATGTAATGTATTCTAAAGCGTAGTTTTTCAAGGAAACGTATTTATAGATACCTTGTAAATAGTCATATTTTAAATGGTACGAACAATATAGAGATTTTTTTGTATATTCGTACATTGTATGTATTCCTACGTCAGAGTTCATTATAGTTTTGTTCAACCAGACGCTCAGTTGTCTCCGTTAATCTACGACAAGCAGAGAGTCTCTCTTGCTTGTTGGAGATTAACGGAGACAGACGAGCCTCTAGTTGAACGAGACTAGAGTTCTATAGTGCTTGGATCCATACAATTTCTCAGAAATATTTCGATTACTGATACGTAGTTTGATGGAATTATTTTTTTGAATATTACACATGATTCATATCGGGTTTTCACGAAATTCCTGTCCAAGAATTCATATTATAAAAATGTGTATAATTCATATACATATAGGAAACGGGGTCTAGGAAACTACTTGCCATGCAAAATAACCTAACATATCATTGATCTTAAAATAAATAATAGTCGATAAAATCAACTCCCGTCAGTACTTCAGTACTTTGATTTATGTTAGGGCATATATTGAAAAAAAAAATAACTATACCTTCTTCATAACTTCACTCCACGACTGCACTTGTTTTATACTATTTGGGAAACATGGAATGTTACTATGTTCAATGCAAAATTATCATGGGGAGATTTACCATTAAACATATCTGTAACACTGCCTTTAAAAAGTGTTCTTATACGAAGACATGATGATATGTGGTTTTTATGACAAGATCTTAAAGAAACCTAAATGACCAATTCATCAATGATAGGAAATGAAAATAAACTAAACCTTCACCTACGGTAACAAAATTACAACACTGTTGATTCTTGATAACTACATTGCGATGAGAATGTCACAAATTCAGTTAAATGAGTAAGATATCCAATTATATAAATACCTTGATCAATACTTGTGTATATTTGTCGTGCCACGCCTACCCAGAGAATCTGAAGTTGACCTGGTATGGATGAACAAAGCAGATGGGGTTTAGTCAAATCGATATCTCCCAATAAATATGTAGACATTTGTGATATTTTACATTGTTCCATCGATAATCTCCAGCTACGTGCATACTCATTATCTGGCCATGCTACAAAAAGGGTAAACAAGAATAAATAATATATATTTAAAACATAATCACTATAACTCAATGTTTTCTGCCATTTTTAATTTATCATCATAAAAAGAATTTAATTCATAATCAAGTGTATAATTTATAATAGCAAACTTACTCATATTTTCACACACTTTTGCAATGTTTTCGGAACATCTTTGCGGAATAAATTGTTTTGCTCCAGGGGAACATTGTAAGCTTAGGCATGCTTCTCTCGAGTTAAAATAAACTAAACCAAGAAATAAAAAATAAAAAAAACCGGGTTATGACAGGTGTTTTACTGATCGGCTTTATGAAGAACGCATGGATATTTTTTTTTATAAAAATAAATTGCTCTTCTTATCATAATATGTATTAGGTACCGTCTTGAATTTCATATACGTTGTAAGCGCGTTTCCCACCACATTCTCCTGAATATATATCGTCTGAGTTATCTCCGCATTTAAAGTTGCAATCAGAAGCTGGAAGTCTATCAAATGGGCTTCCGTGGGTGTTGTTTTTAATGCACAAACATTCATTCATCTTCATAAAATAAGGAAAAGGAAGTTATATTTATACAAATTGAATTTAATTAAAGAAAAGACTGATTGAAGTTGTATCTTATGCATTGCGTATACCTTTACAGCAAATGTGTAGCTTTGTTCATGGTAACAGATTTCTTGACACATTCCAATGGAACTTATGATCATTGTCTTTTTCACAACATCTTGCAGTAAGTCGATGCTATCAGGATAGCATCCTTCAAACAAAGAATGCGAAATTCAAATTCATTTAGGCATGTAAAGACTTACTGTTGAAAAGCGGATTGGAAACAATCAAACAATAATCAATTTGAAGGTAATTATGATATTGACTAAGAATGTTTATTAGAAAAGAAAACAAACAGATATTAACCTAACATATTTATCCAAGGAGTCAGTCTACGGTAAAGTCCTGTCCAATATGGCTGGTCACTTTTGTTTCTCTCTATTGTTAATCCATGTCCCAAGCAATGATTCTGAGCTTCATACCAATTATATGTAAAATTTTTTAGTGGTTTGATGTCTGTTCAAAATAGAAATACAAAACTAGACGCGATCTCGTTGCGAGCAACGGATAGGTCTTTCTGTCAATTTGGTAATAATAATGTACAATCCTGAATAGTTTTTAATTCCAAAACTCATTACAATTACAAAATTCTCATAAGACACTAAACTGCCATTGCAAAGATCAAGACAAAAACAAAAAAAAAACAAAAAAACATTGATCTTCAGAGTGATATAGAGAACCCAAAGCCCATAAAAATAATTGTTCGTTCTTTCTGACAACTGATTTAAAACATGACAATAACAAAATAAAGACGTCAGGGTTACCTATTCTGCACACCTATATGTTAATTTCTATTTTATGGCAAAAGTTTAGTTGCTCAGTCACTAGTCATTGAGATTTTGCACTAACAAAATACAAAAAAAAAAAACAACATCGCAATGAGAAATTTCATTTCATCATCATTTCATTATTATTTTCAAAATATTGGTTTATATACTATCTTATTGCTGTGTTGATTTTTTAAAACAATCTGGAAAATTATATCAAAAATTATAAAGTAGAACATACCATTTTATCTGCTTCCGATGAAGATCGGAAGTGACGGACATATTATTGATAGCTATTCTGCACATTTACATGTTAAGGTCTATCATATAGAAAAGTTTGGTTTCTCAATCTCATACTGTATTTTGAGATCTCGCGCGGATAAAATTAGGAAAAAAAACCATATCTCTGAAATATCTTAGATATCGCAATAAAAAAAAGGGAATACTTTTGTATTTACTATCGAAATCCTGTGTTACATTTTCTAAGAATCTAAGTCGAACATAAGATTTTATCTGTTTCCGGTGACGACAGATTATTAATAACAATTCTGCACATCTACATGTTAAGGTCTATCATATAGCAAAGTTTGGTTGCTCAATCAGTTACAGTTTTAAAAATCTCGCGCGGACAAAATAGAAAAAAATTACATCAAAATGAGATATCTCAGATATCTAATCAGATATCGCAATGAAAAAATGGAATATCTGTGTATTTACTATCGAAATCCTGTGTTATATTTTCTAATAATCTGGAAAATTCTATCGAAAATTACAAAGTCGAACATAACATTTTATCTGTTTCCGGTGACGACAGATTATTGATAACAAATCTGCACATCTACATGTTAAGGTCTATTATATAGCAAAGTTTGATTGCTCAATCAGTTACAGTTTTAAAGATCTCCCGCGGACAAAATAGAAAAAAATTAACATCAAAATGAGATACCTCAGATATCTAATCAGAAAAAAGTCTTTCATTCTTAAGGATCTTTTAAATTCTGAGCAAAATTAAATAATCAAAAACGCAATTTAAAAAAAAAAGCCTTTTTTGTCTCTCTTCCGCTGACGACCGGAAGTGACGGACAACAATTTCATACCCCTTGTGGACTTTACAAATGATTTATCTACCATCTCTTCTATCTCAAACCGTTAGGAGATTTTTGGCGGACAATATAACATTTCAAAAATCGAAAATTTGACAATTGTGACAACTGGAAGTGAACTCATTATGACAGTCTTTATACCTACTGTCTATCAGCTCTGAAACTGAAAGTTTCAAGAAAATCAATCGAAGCGCTTTTGAAAAAAATGGTAGGACAAAACAAAAACAATAAAGTATTTCGTTGAAAACGGAATGCCTTAAAAGTGCATTAATTCCAGGAGAGGGTACTAGAAAAATTTCAGTCTTTCTTGTAATGCTCACGGTATCCTCATATATAAAGTTATCAAATTCTATCTTGATTTAACATACCTGTGAAAAGTGTTGTTGTTGATAATATAAACAGATATAACTGATATGACTGATCCATGGTCTTTGTTTCAATGTTCTAACCTAAAAAGGAAACAAATACACACACGTATTCACAAAGCCATAACATACTGTCAAAAATCATTCTTCTCTTTATTTACAAAAAATGTTAAATTAACAGATAACACAAAACTGTGTATCCTATATTATACGTAAATTAAAAATTGTTGTGTATTAAGAAAGCATATCATAATACAATGTATAAAAGGTTTTTTTCTGTTGCATCGTGTGTATATTCACCAATGCATCAATACGTATAAAAGAGCATTTGTTATATGTATATGAAGTTGCTATACACATTAGCATCATATATGTTGATGCACTTTGCCTTTTATTGTTAGTGAACATGTCAGCTATCATTCTCTTAGGTCATTGCAATCATGCAATAATCAAAATAGAAAAAGCCATTGCAATGAAATAAAAATGATATTCAAAGGTAACATAATTGAAAAAGAAAATGTCGAATTATAAAAAAACGTACCGTCCAACGGGAAAAATAAAACAATACCGTCAAGAAATGATAACCTGTTAGAATATAAACATAACACAAAACAATCGACCAGGAGAGACCAGGTACATGTGTTCTAAGTTTTACTTCCTTGTTTGCCGATAACAGCCTGGGGATTTCCCCATTTTACGTTTATTTAAGAGAACCTAGCAAACGTTTTAACAGGATATAACATCCGTATCCATTATTTTGATATATATGTAATTGTATTCGGTATATAACAATCTGATACATCTACACATATCTTTTTATGCATGCGGTGTGCACTGCATAATTAATTTGGGTCCGAATTGAGGCACCAAATTGAGAGATAAATAGCTACGTAGTGATCTGTTTAATGAGATAGCAAGCTCTAAGGAATGTGTCATATATCTTATTTAAAACTTCCGGCTTATGTTTTGCATCGGGTCAAACAATTTGTTTTAGAAATACTTAAAAGGTTTTAAAATCTAGCATACTTAAACAAAAAAAAATCATATGTATCTGTCATGTAATTAAACTAATTAATGAGTACTAAAACTAAGTGTTTGTTTAAACACAAGTACATGCTAATCGAAAAGTAATGCGCCACATTTGACTAGCTGTGACTTAGACATATTTATAAAAAGGCCATAACAAATTTTGTTGTTTTTGATAAATCACTCGGTACCGTAATATTCATTTTACACGTGCCAAGTGCTTGTCCATTCAATATGTTCGCATCATTAAAAAAACCAGTAAAAAGGAGAAATGAAATTAAAGTCTAGACGGGCTTAGGTGACCATCAGCGGGTCTTAAAGAAAACGTCACATAAGACAGGGGGTCACTTTACTCAATCCCAAAACTAATCTCACATTAAGCATTACATATTATATAGTACTTCGTTTCAAATATTCAAAATAGTATATATATTTTATCATTAAACTAGGTTTAATAATTAACTGATTTTAAAATTCATAGCTATTAGAAATAATATTATTTATTTTTTAAAATCATTTATAGCATGAATTAAAGAGAGCATGTTGTTTATTTTTTCAACAAATCAACTAAGACAATATTTTAATGTACTTATGACTTTTAAGCAATGCAAATATGTTTCTTAAACTTTGCAGTTTTTCCAAAGGTTTTGCACGGATTCATGATCGGTGCTTTCTAAAAAAGTATTTAGTTCCAATCTGACGCTAATACACGTTTGGTGTCCGACTAATAAAAACGCCATCTTTGTTGTTTGACTTGAGCAATCTCACTGTATATCTATATATGTTAATTGCAAAATATCATTATAGTAATATATGTGAGTTGAAGTCTTTTCAACATGTGCATGTCCAGATGAGTTTGGCAGCGTCTGTCTACGACGTAACATTAATATTTGAAAGTTAAACAACCTATGTTATTTTTTTGTTCATTGAAGTCTACTTTCTCTCCGCCATGTTTTTTTTAAACAGGAAAACAAGGTGCGACTAAAATTGTCATTAGAATTCATGAAAAACCCCAATAGATGGTATAAATGATCCTGATTGTTATTATAAAATTTGATAAAACTTTAATCATCTAACACAAAACAATATAATGATTATCAGCTTTGGGTGGGATTTTCCCATTAGCAAAAAGTCGCTACAGTCTGCTTGGCATTTTGGGATTCTTGTATGTCCCAAATCTGTGCTTCCGTTACTTAGTGATTTTTGATTAAAATAAACATACATGTCAATGAAGTACAATTCAAATCGATAAAACTCCAAGATTACCTTATTGAAACACAATTTGTCTATACCCAGAGGAGTTTACATGGCCAACTCGTCATCGTTTGGAGATTCAAAATAGGACATGTTTACTTTTTTTCCATTCGGATTAACTCGGGACATATAGGACACTTTTTAACATTATCATCCGGGGTATTTAACATTATTTGCAATGCAAAATCCCCGGGTGGACAGATAATATGGACCTTTTGTTCCTTTTAGTGAATTGATTTAGTTTAGGCACAAAGGTATTCGATTATTGAGATATTGCACTGGAGGAAGCAGAAACTTGGGACAGACTATGAAAAGTTACGGTCGCGTTAGGTAGGGTATCGTTTAAATCAGGGTGTTCATAAAACGTTGGGCAGATTAGTATGACCGCATAAGACAGTGAGTCACTAAATACAAAAAGTGGCTATGAAAGTCTAGACAGAATGTGATAGATCTAGTCTGACTTGTCTGCAGACTTGTCTGAACCAACGATTTATGCACTTGAGTGTCCTTAATAAGGGAACTTTACTGCAGTTCGTTATCTGTAGTTTTTCTATTAGATGTATATATCATGCAAGCTTATTGTTTTGTTCAATGCACTGATAAAAATTGTGCATTATATACAACTTATCGAATACAAATATAAAACCCACCTAATGTTTGATGTAGTATGTACCTTATGTTTGACGCAGTATGTATCAATTCTAACAAATTTGCCTATGTTTAAAATGGGAATAGTTTCGACGTATCGCCAAAAGTTTTAAGGGTTGGCTATGACTTTTTCTTTTCTTTTTTAATGATGTGACCTTGATATACAGTTTTTTTTCTTCAGCCATATGCATGAATCATTTTTTTTTATTTACTTGAACTGGTATTACAGTACAAAATACAAAGTCCCCAGAAAATGCAAAATAAATCAATATATTTAGTATAGACAAAATAATAGTAATGTCACAGAGTTTATAGTTAAAGAGAGTATTAGCAATTTTTATTACATGTAGCTCCTATCAATTTATTTAAATATGCTTATTAAACAGCGTTAAATGTTTCACAATTATAAAACTACACTTTAAACTGTATTTTTGTTAATTTTGCAATCTAGATAAATCATCCGAATCAAAGTAAAAATTACCCGTGTTTTATGCTGCATTTTGATTGTTTTGCACAATTACAAAATGTTCTACCTAAAATGTTACTATTGTACAGGCTTTATTAGAGGTGTAGTAGCCCGTTTCAGGCTCTGTAAAATGTTACTATTGTACAGGCTTCAGATCTACCCTGTCAAGTGTATTGTAGTGTTTGTTGCTGCAACTGATATTGTAATGAAGATTCCTTTGATTTTGTGAATAAGGCAATCAGGGTCAATCAAATATATTCAATCACAAGCTATTCCTTGGGTGTGGTAAACTGTCTCAAACGTGTTAATGATCTTGCAGAATTAATGAAGGGTATATCAAAAGGTTATACCTTGAGTGATATTTACTGTATATTACAATTGGGCTAAACATGTGATAAATATAAAAAAAAAATATCTGAATGTAAATTTTAATTTGTTAAATCAGAAGGTGTTACCTGCAATACTTTCCAATGCAAATACAATGGAAGAAAGCAGATAACAATGAAATGATTATGTAACGTATACTATTTGTTGGTTTTTAATTGATAGTTTCAAACATATCATACGGATTGTTAATTGAATGTTCGTAGACAGGTTCATCACATCAATAGGTTTTGTATGCAGCTTGATGTAAATGATCGTAAGTAGCCCTTTTGTCTTGGTTTTTGTTGTCAGCATTCACAACAATATCATACTCGGACATATTTCCGGTTAAATCAGTTGAAGTATTTTGATATATATTATTTCCTTCCCTTTCTGCTGCTTGTTTGGTCTTTTGATGGTCATTAATACCCTCTTCTGAATTTTTAGAATGACTCTCGTTCAATGAATAACTTTCCTTTAACATCGTCTGATAACAGTGTTCCAATGCAAACGATGAGTTACCCTGGGCGAAATCCAACTCAGAATAGTCTTGTTTCTGAGGTACACATTTGATATCTGCGTTTGTAGTTTTACCAGTCTTCGTCATTTTACTCCTTCTGTTTAAAAAAATTAATAAGTAAATTATATTCAAGTAAAACAAGCCTAAAACCATGACTTAATTAACAAACAGGTACACTTTCTGTACATTTCAAACCTGAGGTCGAAATATAAAGTTAATTGCTACTGGATAACAAGAGGCCCATGGGCCACATCGCTCACCGCAACAACAGTTCCTTGAAACGTTCTGTTTCCTAGCATATGTTATTTCTATTTCAAACTCGCAACCCCTTTTTGAGCCTCCAGTATTGGTCCGTGGTTTATGGTTGGCCTTAACAATTTAGAATCTACACTACCTTAGGATTTTTGCATAGTAATCTCAGAAAACTGTAGCTTTGTAATTCTCGAAAAGAAAATGTTTAAACATTTTCCATAATATATATTTCTATTTTAAACCTTGAACCTCTCTTATGGCCCCAGTATTAGTCCTGTGATCACAGCTTATTGATTTAGAATCTACATTATTTGAGGCTGCTTGCATAGTAATCTAACAAATTGTAGTTCTTGAGAAAAAGATTTTTAAACATTTTTTTTACTAGAATATATTTTAAACTTTGAACCCCACCTCGGGTTTATTTTTATTTTCATTATATATACTAGCTTTTGTGTAAATATTGGCACTTCTGGTGCATTGGTTCTGGACATTTTTCCTATGTATTTCTATGTTAATCTTTGAACCCCGCCTGAGGCCCCATTTTTGTCCGGGGGTCACGATTTTTACAAGTTAGAACCTTCACTATATAAACAAGCTTCGGTGTAAATATAGGCATTTCTGGTGCAGTGGTTCTTGCAAAGAAAATTTTTAAATATTTTTCCTATGTATGTTAAACTTTGAACCAAACCTGGTGCTCCAGTTTAAGTCCGAGAGTCACGATTTTTACAATTTAGAATTTTCACTATAGTAACAAGATTTTGTGTAAATATTGGCATTTGCTGTGCATTGGTTCTTAAGAAGAAGATCTAAAAAAAAAGTTTTTACGTATTTCTATGTTAAACGTTGAACCCCGCCCGGGGCCCAAGTTTTAGTCGGAAAGTCACGATTTTTAAAATTTATAATCTTCACTATATAAACAAGTTTTGGTGTAAGTATTGGCATTTGTTGTGCAGTGGTTTTTGAGAAGAACTTTAAAACATTTTTTCCTACGTATTTCTATGTTAAACTTTGAACCCCGCCCGGGGCTCCAGAGCTTTAGTTTGAGGGTAATAATTTTTACAATATAGAATCTTCACTATATATACAAGCTTTTGTGTAAATGTTGGCATTTCTGGTGCAATGGTTTTGCGAGGAAAATTTTTAAACATTTTATTTTTCCTACGTATTTCTATGTTAAACTTTGAACCCCGCCTGGGGCCCCAGTTTAAGCCTGAGAGTCACGATTTTTACAATTTAAAATATTCGCTATATATACAAGCTTTGGTGTAAATACTGGTATTTGTTGTGCATTGGTTTTTTAAAAGAACATTTTTAAACATTTGTCATACGTATTTGAATGTTAAACTTTGAACCCCGCTCGGGGCCACAGTTTCAACCCTAGGGTCAAGATTTTTACAATTAAGATTCTCAGTGGTTCTTGAGAAGATGATTTTTAAAGACACACACCCTATATTCACTGTTTCGCGATTATCTCCCTTTTAAAAAGGATTACGTCCTTTATTTTAACAATTTAGAATCACCTTCCCATAATTAAGGATGCTTTGTACCAAGTTTAGTTAAATTAAGCCCAGTGGTTTTAGAGAAGAAGTCAAAAATGTGAAAAGTTTACAGACGGACAGACGGAAAGAGGGACGGACAACGGACAACAGGTCATCAGAAAAGCTCACTTGAACTTTCGGTTCAGGTGAGCTAAGAACTCTCACCTGGCATGAAGAGTCTTAAGTAAGCAAGCATTAGTTTTGGAAAACAATAATCGTATTACGTTATCAATTTCGTTTAAAAAAAAAGTTCCATCAATTTGTCATATCCTAGACTAAAAACGAATGAAGTATTGTTTGAATTGAAAATACATATATATTTCATAAAAAGTCACGTTAGAACTAATATGAAAAAAGGCATAACATGCAAATCATTTTTTATAGATATTGTCGCTTTTGCAACACCCAATGCTGTGCAGTCAAGTTATCATATTGTGCTAATGAGCTTAAATATTTTTAATGTTAGTTGTTTTATGAAACTGACAGAGGTGTAAGATAATAACCTTTTATAAAGCATCACTCCCACTACACATACAAGTAGAGCGACAAATCCTACGGTAAGTGGCAAGGATATTTTTAACATTAAATTGTCACTGGAACCTGAAACATTTCAATTGAAATTTTATTACCCTAAACAAAAATAGATACCAATAAAAGATGTCAAAACATATCAATTTTATCACTGTTTATATAACGGAATATAATTACCTGATATTTGTAATGTGTCTTTAGTTAATGCTAAAATATCTTTATCGTAATTTCCAGTTGTAGATGATGAGTCAAACAGGTGTGGCGTTGTACCAATTTTCGTTATTTGGCTTTGAGGAGTATTCGATATACTTTTACAGAATATGGAACCAGATAAAGAATCAGAACAGCGTCTGAATTGGCAGTCTTGATTTATGCACATTTCGCACTCTAAAAATGTTGCTATTTGCTCATTCTTTATTTCCCATCCTATTATTAAAAACAAAGTTTAAATTATATTTTATAACTCATACTTCATTTACATCTGATTACTAAATGATTGTCCAAAAAAAGATGCAATCGCCAAAGTATACAATGCAAGTTGATATTTGATTTCTTGTACAGATTAACATCTTTAATAACGTTTGCCTCATATGGACACAACTGTGATCGGCCGAAGCCGATCACCAAATTGTAGAATGCAGAATTCATAATAGGTTTCTTTTTCAAATAAGGACTGGTTAGCCTTGTGATAGTGTTAACGACCTGAATAAATTCACAGCACTTTTAAGAAGTTTGAGTAGTCTACATTTTGATGTAAAGAAAAAGAACAAAAAGAGAAAAAAAATGTGAAAACAGCGACTTAGAAATAAAAGCAAAAAAACAATAATTTATTTTAACTTATTTTAAGACGTGATTACATGTACCATAACATCACGATATATATTTAAGAAATAAACAACGCTATTTAGTGAGCATGGCGTTATGAATAGCAATTGCTCTGCTGGCATATTCCATGATGCGGGCTAGCGCATCATGGAAAATATGCCTGCAGAACAGTTGCTATTCATAACGCCATGTTCACTAAATAATCGTTGTTTATTACTTATATTTGCATTTTACCACTTGCAAATACCCTGTATTAGCCTAGACCCTGAGATTTAGTTATTGCATCAAAAATAAACGTTCAGACTGTAATGTATTTTTAAAACTCACATAGATTTGTTAACAGAATAAATAATATGTTACATGTATAACAGTTATTCCTTTAAAATATTAATATTAGACATTTTTAGGGAGTTGGAGAAAAACACATGATGTGTCGTATAGTGGTTTAAATCTATAACGTCATGGAAAAGTATATGACGTCACACCTTTATGACGTCATAGTACACCAACAGTAAGGTATATAAATCATGGTATAGTTAGGAAGGGTTATCTTTTCTTGTACATTGAATTTTGTACATGTAAATATAAAAATCAAACACTTTAGATTTATTTGGGTACATTTTTATTATACAATAATTAATAACATTTGTAATTAATTAAAGTAAAATATAAATAAAACTAAAATAGCTATAATTTTATTTTAAACTTTAGATAATTTATATTAAACACCACAAATTTTTGTTATAAGAAATACTCACTATATATACAATTAAAAATGAATATATAATTGTTGAGAATTCGCTATCTGAGAGTCTTTTGGGGAATTGTGCTTACAGTCAGAGCAATTGCAATTATAGAAAAATAATTGCAGCTCCTCCGAATGATCTTCGGTGGGAAGACCGAATGATAGTGGGAAAGAACAATGGATATGCACATATATATATATATATATATATATATATATATATTATAAATCACTTATTTAGACTTGAAATCATTTTACTCGTCATATTTGATTTGAGATTGTACTAGTTAAAAAACAACGTAAATAAAATGGATTTTATCTTTATTTTTAAATATACTATAAACTATAACTGGTTGTAAAATTACAATATTTGTAATTTAAACCTATCGTATAAATCCGAAGTGTCGTATTTAATTAATATCTCCCGATCCTCATACAAGTAACACGTGTAATTTTGCCTTATGTATCACTTGTATCATTGAGGGAAAACCCAGGTTATCTGAAGAACTACATGTAGGTAAATTTTCAGTCAGATTTTGCCGTGTTTTAGATTGATTAATTAAAACAAAATAAAATGTAACATCTATTTACACAAGAATACCAAGGAACTAAATCAAAAAAAATATTATACATGGTTTTACTATCACAAATGCAATTATCGCGTCACACACAATGCAATGCTCTTTAAACTGAACAAAAGAAACAAAATCTCCAGTAGTGATCTGAATAGAAAACTATGTCCACAGTCGTCACTCACGATGAAATTCACATTATATCTTTAACATGAGATATAAACTGACATTAATTCTGTTGTTGGCGACGGCTGTGGCCACATTTTCCTCTTCAAACATCTATAAAAAATGTGTCATTGTTCGCCAACTTTGACTACTGGGTATATCTTTGAAATATGACAAAATAATCAAGTCGTTATTCTTTTATGAAAACATTGACTTGATACTTTAAAAACACACGCTCAAAATAATACTTTTATATTTTTATGAAATTTCAACAACTTTTTTGGAGTTGATTTTAATCAACTCTCCTATACACTTGATTATGAATTAAATTCTTTTTATGATGATAAATTAAAAATGGCAGAACAAATTGAGTTATAGTGATTAAGTTTTAAATATATGTTATTTATTCTTGTTTACCCTTTTTGTAGCATGGCCAGATAATGAGTATGCACGTAGCTGGAGATTATCGATGGAACGACAAGCAGAGAGTCTCTCTTGCTTGTTGGAGATTAACGGAGACAGACGAGCGTCTGGTTGAACGAGACTAGAGTTCTATAGTGATTGGATCCATACAATTTCTCAGAAATATTTCGATTACTGATACGTAGTTTGATGGAATTAATTTTTTGAATATTACACATGATTCATAACGGGCTTTCATGAAATTCCTGTCGAAGAATTCATATTATAAAAATGTGTATAATTCAAATACATATAGGAAACGGGGTCTAGGAAACTACTTGCCATGCAAAATAACCTAACATATCATTGGTCTTAAAATAAATAATAGTCGATAAAATCAACTCCCGTCAGTACTTCAGTACTTTGATTTATGTTAGGGCATATATTGAAAAAAAATAACCCTACCTTCTTCTTAACTTCACTCCACGACTGCACATGTTTTATACTATTTGGGAAACATGGAATGTTACTATGTTCAATGCAAAATTATCATGGGGAGATTTACCATTAAACATATCAATAACACAGCCTTTAAAAAGTGTTCTTATACGAAGACATGATATGTGGTTTTTATGACAAGATCTTAAAAAAAAACTAAATGGCCAATTCATCAATGATAGGAAATGAAAATAAACTAAACCTTCACCTACGGTAACAAAATTACAATACTGTTGATTCTTGATAACTACATTGCGATGAGAATGTCACAAATTCAGTTAAATGAGTAAGATATCCAATTATATAAGTACCTTGATCAATACTTATGTATATTTGTCGTGCCACGCCTACCCAGAGAATCTGACGTTGACTTGGTATGGATGAACAAACCAGATGGGGCTTAGTCAAATCGATATCTCCCAATAAATATGTAGACATTTGTGATATTTTACATTGTTCCATCGATAATCTCCAGCTACGTGCATACTCATTATCTGGCCATGCTACAAAAAGGGTAAACAAGAATAAATAACATATATTTAAAACTTAATCACTATAACTCAATTTGTTCTGCCATTTTTAATTTATCATCATAAAAAGAATTTAACTCATAATCAAGTGTATAATTTATAATAGGAAACTTACTCATATTTTCACACACTTTTGCAAAATTTTCGGAACATCTTTTCGGAATAAATTGTGTTTCTCCAGAGGAGCACTGTAAGCTTAGGCATGCTTCTCTCGAGTTAAAATAAACTAAAACAAGAAATAAAAGTGTGTACGAGTTATGACAGGTGTTTTACTGATCGGCTTTATCAAGAACGCATGGATATTTTTTTTTTGATGAAAATAAATCGCTCTTCTTATCATAATATGTATGAAGTACCGCCTTGAATTTCATATACGTTGTAAGCGCGTTTCCCACCACATTCCCCTGAATATATATCGTATGAGTTAACTCCGCATTTAAAGTTGCAATCAGAAGCTGAAAGTCTATCGAATGGGCTTCCGTGGGTGTTGTTTTTAATGCACAAACATTCATTCATCTTCATAAAATAAGGAAAAGGAAGTTATATTTATACAAATTGAATTTAATTAAAGAAAAGACTGATTGAAGTTGTATCTTATGCATTGCGTATACCTTTACAGCAAATTTGTAGCTTTGTTCATGATAACAGATTTCTTGACACATTCCAATGGAACTTATGATTATTGTCTTTTTTACAACATCTTGCAGTAAGTCGATGCTATCATGATAGCATCCTTCAAACAAAGAATGCGAAATTCAAATTCATTTAGGCATGTAAAGACTTACAGTTGGAAAGCGGATTACAAACAATCAAACAATAATCAATTTGAAGGTAAATATGATATTGACTAAGAATGTTTATTAGAAAAGAAAACAAACAGATATTAACCTAACATATTTATCCAAGGAGTCAGTCTACGGTGAAGTCCTGTCCAATATGGCTGGTCACTTTTGTTTCTCTCTATTGTTAATCCATGTCCCATGCAATGATTCTGAGCTTCATACCAATCGTATGTAAAATTTGTCAGTGGTTTGATATCTGTTCAAAATAGAAATACAAAACTAGACGCGATCTCGTTGCGAGCATCGAATAGGTCTTCCGTCAATTTGGTAATAATAATGTACAATCCTGAATAGTTTTTAATTCCAAAACTCATTACAATTACAAAAGTCTCATAAGACACTAAATTGCCATTGCAGAGACAAAAAAAAAAAAAAAAAAAGAAAAAAAGAAAATGAAGCTGCTTCCGGTGAAAATCGGAAGTGACGGACATATTATTGATAGCCATTCTGCACATTTACATGTTAAGGTCTATCATATAGCAAGTTTGGTTTCTCAATTTCATACTGTATTTTTAGATCTCGCGCGTATAAAATTAGAAAAAAAACATCTCTCTGAAATATCTCAGATATCGCAATGAAAAAATGGAATATTTGTGTATTTACTATCGAAATCCTGTGTCACATTTTTAAAAGAATCTGGAAAATTCTATCGAAAATTACAAAGTCGAATATAATTTTATCTGTTTCCGGTGACGACAGATTATTGATAACAAATCTGCACATCTACATGTTAAGGTCTATTATATAGCAAAGTTTGGTTCCTCAATCAATTACAGTTATAAAGATCTCGCGCCGACAAAATCAAAAACATTACCATCTCAATGAGATATCCCAGATATCTAATCAGAAACAGCGTTTCATTCTGAAGGTTCGTTTAAACGCTTAAATTTTGAACAAAATTAAATTATCAAAAAAGCATTTTTTTAAAAGCCTTTTTTTTTGTTTCTCTTCCGCTGACGACCGGATTTGACGAACAACAATTTCATACCCCTTGTGGACTTTACAAATGATTTATCTACCATCTTTTCTCTCTCAAACCGTTTAAGATGTTTTCGGCGGACAAAATAACATTTCAAAAATCGAAAATTGGACAATTGTGACAACTGGAAGTGAACTCATTATGACAAAGTTAATACCTATTGTCTATCATCTCTAAAAGTTTCAAGAAAATCAATCGAAGCGCTTTTGAAAAAAATGGTAGGAAAAACAAAAACAATAAGGTTTTTCGTTGGAAACGGAGTACCTTAAAAAATGCATTATTTCCAGGAGAGGGTACGGGGAAATTTTAAGGTAAGGTGTGCGGTTACAGGGAGATAACTTTCATATTTTTATTGTGACGTAACATCAACAATCCTTTATTTCAGCTATGACGTCAAAATTTATGTGACGTCATAATTGATTTCAGGTTCTTTTTATTTCGCGGGGTTTTGAAGTTTCATTGAATAAATAGAGAGGTTTAGCAGACCAACGCGTACGCGTACTTGTACGTGTAGGTTACAAGTTAGAACTACGCGTACCAGTTCATATTACTTTTACTGTTTTGCAGTTATAACGTGTACCTGTACGTGTAAATGTTTTAAATGTAATTTTAGATATTTTCTCATACTAATCTGATAATTTTTAGTCACAATCGAAAATTGAGAATTCCATGTGTTAAATTTATTGAACTTTATTTTTTATATGTGTTTATTTTTATTTATACCAGTTGAATAAAATAACAGAGCCATATCGCATGTTTTGGAGAAAGAGATACGTGTATTATACTCCAATTACATATTAAATTTCAATGAAAGTTTATGTTTGTAGGTATCAGTATTCGCATTAAATATCCAACCTCAAGAGAATTACACATATTTGTTAAAATAAATAGCCAACAGGGAAACAGAAGCTACAAGTTCGACCTTACGGGTACTTTGCAATTTACACGTTTGTTTATTCGGGTGCATACGTGTAGAGATTCGTCATTACACAAACTGATGACGTAATGAACATATTTTCCTTTCTACACGTACACGTTGGTTTGCTAAACCTCTCTAATAACAAGACACAAGCGTTTTATCAATTTTCATGAAAACAAAGTCGGCATCATATGGTTTTGAATAGTGTTTTAGAAACATCAGATTACACATATACTAAGATACATTTTTCCTGAAATCGGTGGACTTGGAAAAGGTTTCAAATAAGATGTGTTTGTTTACATAACAGTAGTTAAAAATAAAGACTTTTGTTGCATTTTATTCTATTTTTAAATATATTAGAAATTCAAAAAAAAAAAAAAAAATGAATCACGATATAAAAGGTGATATTATTTTTGAACAATTTAAGCATAGATAACCCACATAATAGTAACATATAAAATGTATATATTTCCACGAAATTATTTACATTTCATCAACATGAAAATTTGAAATCATGAACTTTGGCCTTTTGTAGTTATAAACCGGGACCGGCGAAATTATTGGAATTTCATATGAAAAAAAGCCTTAGTGAACAAAATCGTAAGTAACTTCGAATCAATTCCTAAAATTTACAAGCCGCAAACCTTACCTTAAGTCTTTGTTGTAATGCTCACGTATCCTCATATATAAAGTTATCAGATTATATCTTGATTTAACATACCTGTGAAAAGTGTTGTTGTTGATAATATAAACAGATATAGCTGATATGACTGATACATAGTTTTTGTTTCAATGTTTTAACCTAAAAAGGAAACAAATACATACAAGTATTCACAAAGATATATCATACTGTCAAAAATCATTCTTCTCTTTATTAACAAATAATGTTAAATTAACAGAGTACACAAGACTGATACGTTTATGTATCCTATATTATACGTAAATAAAAAATGTTGTGTCTTAAGAAAGCATATAATAATACAATGTATAAACGGGTTTTTTTTCTGTTGCATCGTGTGTGCATTCACCAATGCATTAATACGTATATAAGAGCATTTGTTATATGTAAATGAAGTTGCTTGACACATTAGCATCATATATGTTGATGCACTTTGCCTTTTATTGTTAGTGAACATGTCAACTATCATTCTCTTAGGTCATTGCAATCATGCAATAATCAAAATAGAAATAGCCATTGCAATGAAATAAAAATGATCTACAAACGAAACATAATTGAAAAAGAAAGTGTCGAATTATATAAAAAAACGTACCGTCCAACGTAAAAAATAAAACAATACCGTCCAGAAATGATCACTTGCTAGAATATAAACATAACACATAACAATCGGCCAGGAGAGACCAGGTACGTGTGTTATAAGTTGTTATCTCTCTTGTTTGCCGATAACAGCCTGGGTATTTCCCCATTTTACGTTTTTTTAAAGAGAACCTAGCTAACGTTTTAACAAGATACTACTTCCGTATCGATTTTGATATATATGTAATTTTATCCAGTATATAACAATCTGATAAATCTACACATATCTTTCTATGCATGCGGTGTGTACTGCATAATTAATTTGGGTCCAAATTGAGGTATCAAATTGAGAAATTAATAGCTACGTAGGGATCTGTTTAATGAGATAGCAAGCTCTAAGGAACGTGTCATATATCTTATTTAAAACTTCCGGCTTATGATTTGCATCGGGTCAAACACTTTGTTTCAGAAATAGATACTTAAAACGTTTTAAAATCTAGCATACTTAAACAAAAAATTAAATAAATCCGATGAATCTGTCATGTAATTAAACTATTAATGAGTACTAAAACTTAGTGATTGTTCAAATACAAGTACACACTAATAGAAAAGTAATACGGCACATTTGACTAGCTGTGACTTAAACATATTTATAAAAAGACCATAACAAATTTTGTTGTTGTTGATATATCACTCGGTAATACCGGTATTTTTTTGCACGTGCCAAGTGCTTGTCATTTCGATATGTTCGCATCATTAAGAAAAATGTAAAAAGGAGAAATATAATATAGTCTAGACTGGCTTAGGTGACCGTCAGTGGGAATTAAAGAAAAAGGCCACATAAGACCGGGAGTCACTTTACTCAATCCCAAAACTAATCCCACATTAAGTATTTCATCTTATAGTTTTTCGTTTCAAATATTTAAAATAGTAGATATCTTTTATCATTAAACTAGATTTTAATAATTAACTAATTTTATAATTCATACCTATTAGAAAATATATTATTCATTTTAAAGACTCATTTATTGTTTATGTTTCCAACAAATAGACTATGACAATATTTTAATGTACTTATGACTTGGACGCAATGCAAATATGATGGTTCTTAAACTATGCAGTTTTTCCAAAGGTTTTGCAAGGATTCATGATCGCGGCTTCCTGAAAAAAGTCTTTAGGGCTAAACTGACGCTAATACACGTTTGATGTCCGACTAGTAAAAACGCCATCTTTGTTTGTTGACTTGAGCAATATACCAATGTAGATCTATATATGTTAATTTCATAATTTCATTATATTAATATGTGTGAGTTCAAGTCTTCTCAACATGTGCATGTTCAGATGAGTTTGGCAGCGTCTGTCTACGACGAAACATTAAAAAGATAAACAATCGATGTTTTTTTCATTAAAGTCCAAATTCTCTCCGCCATGTTTTTTTAAAACAAGGTGCGACTAAAAATTGTCATTAGAAATATGGTGAGAGTCATGAAAAACCCCAACGGATGGCGTAAATGATCCTGATTGTTATCATAAAAGGTGATAAACCTTTAATCATCTAACACAAATCAATATTATGATCATCAGATTTGGGGGAGATCTTCCCATTAACAAAAAGTCGCTTAAAACAGTCTTTTTGGCATTTTGGGATTCTAGTATGTCCAAAGTCAGTGTTTCCGTTACATTTTGGTGATTTTTGATTAGAATAAACATACATGTCAATGAAGTACAATTCAAATCGATAAAAAATCCAATATTACCTTTATTAAAACACCATTTGTCTATACCCAGAGGAGTTTACATGGCCAAAATATCATCGTTTGGAGATTCAAAATAGGACATGTTTCCTTTTTTCCATTATTCGGATTTACTCGGGACATATCGGACAAATTTTAACATTATCATCCGGAGTATTTAATATTGTTTAATTTGCAATGCAAAATCCCCGGGTGGGCAGATAATATGGACTTTTTGTTCCTTTTAGTGAATTGATGTAGTTTAGGCACAAAGGTATTCGATTATCAAGATATTGCACTGGAGGAAGCAGAAACTTGGGACAGATTATGAAAAATGACGGTCGCTTGTCGCGTTAGGCAGGGTATTGTTTAAATCAGGGTGTTCATAAAACGTTGGGCAGGTTAATATGATCAAATAAGACAGCGAGTTACTAATTACAAAAAGTCGCTATGAAAGTCTAGACAGTGTGTGATAGATCTAGTCTGATTTCTCTGCAGACTTGTCTGAACCAACGATATATGCACTTGAGTGTCCTTAATAAGGGAAGTTTACTGCATTATATACAACTTATCGAATACAAATATAATACCCACCTAATGTTTGAGGTAGTATGTACCTTATGTTTGACACAGTATGTATCAATTCTAATAAATTTGCCTATGTTCAAAATGGGAACAGTTTCGACGTATCGCCAAAAGTTTTAAGGGTTGGCTATGACTTTTTGTTTTCTTTTTTAATGATGTGACTTGAATATCCAGTTTCTTTTTCCAGCCATATGCATGAATATTTTTTTTATTTACTTGAACTGGTATTACAGTACAAAATACAAAGTCCAGAGAAAATCCAAAATAAATCAATATATTTAGTATAGACAAAATAATAGTAATGTCACAGAGTTTATAGTTAAAGGATCATAGTCACGATTTTGGTCAAAATTTATTTATCCGATTTTGATGTTCACAATGCTTCAGTTAGGCATTTTTTGATAGGCGACAACAATTTGAGTGTCATTCGTTGAGGTTTAACCGAGTTACAGAGCTTACAAATTTTGCCATGTAAACAGAACAATTTGAATGTTGAAGAGAAAATTCCAGTTTTAGACCTAAAATGAATGTGTTAAACATTACGAACTTTTTATTTATGCTAAAAATGAAAAAAGAAATCACACAAATCAGCTGGAAAACGATTTTTGACTGGTATATTGAACTTATGTAAACAAAGAATTGTGAGTCATGTATCTTGCTTATAACGCTACGATTGACTCTCAAATTTCATTTGATCACTAGAAGTGCATTTCTAAACCATTGTAAATAATAAAAATAGAAAAATAGAATTTGACCAAAACCGAGACCATGTCCCTCTAAAGACAGTATTATCAATTTTTATTACATGTAGCTCCTATCAATTTATTTAAATGTGCATATTAAACAGCGTTAATATTAGTTGCAAATTGTTGGTTTTCAATCGACAGTTTCAAACATATCATACGAATTGTTAATCGAATGTTCGTAGACAGGTTCCTCACATCAATAGGTTTTGTTTGCATCTTGATGTAAATGATCGTAAGTAGCCCTTTTGTCTTGGTTTTTGTTGTCAGCATTCACAATAATATCATAGTCGGACATATTTCCGGTTAAATCAGTTGAAGCATTTTGATATATATTATTACTATCCCTTTCTGCTGCTTGTTTGTTCTTTTCATGGTCATTAATACCCTCTTCTAAATTGTTATAATGATTCTCGTTCAATGAATAACTTCCCTTTAATATCGTCTGATAACAGTGTTCCAATGCAAAAGATGAGTTACCCTGGGCGAAATCCAACTCAGAATAGTCTTGTTTCTGAGGTACACATTTTACATCTGCGTTTGTAGTTTTACCAGTCTTTGTCATTTTACTCCTTCTGTTGAAAAAAAAATTAATAAGTAAATTATATTTAAGAAAAAAAACAAGCCTAAAAAAGCATGACTTAGATTAACCAACCGGTACTTTTCAGGAACATTTCAAACCTGAGGTCGAAATATAAAGTCATTTGCTACTGGATAACATGAAACCCAAGGGCCATATCGCTAACCGGAGCAACAGTTCCCTGTAACATTTTATTTCGTAGCATATGCTATTTCTATTTTAAACTTGTAACCCCTTTCTGAGCCCCCAGCATTGGTCCGTGGTTTATGGTTGGCCTTAACAATTTAGAATCTACACTACCTTAGGATGCTTGCATAGTAATCTCGCAAACTGCAGCTTTGTAATTCACGAAAAGAAAATTTTTAAACATTTTCCATAATATATATTTCTGTTTTAAACTTTGAATTTCTCTTATGGCCCCAGTATAAATCCTGTGATCACAGCTTTTTGATTTAGAATCTACATTATTTGAAGATGCTTGCATAGTAATCTAACAAATTGTAGTTCTTGAGAAAAAGATTTTTAAACATTTGTTCTACTAGTATATAGTTTACATTTTGAACCCCACCTCGGGCCCCATTTTTGTCCTGGGGCCACCATATTTTCATTATATATACTAGCTTTTGTGTAAATATTGGCACTTCTGGTGCATTGGTTCTGGACATTTTTCCTTTGTATTTCTATGTTAATCTTTGAACCCCGCCTGAGGCCCCATTTTTGTCCGCTGATGCATGTTGATAAGTATCTTCCACTTCTGGCTTCCGTGATATTTTGTCCCTTAGGTGGTCATAAACACCCTCTTCTGAATTGTTGTAGGGACTCTCATTCCACGAATAATATCCCTTCTATATATACTGGGGGCATTGTTCTAATACAAAATACGAGTTATTTTGGACACAATCTACACTGAAATCAACAATTTTCCGAGATCCAGATTCCACTTTCGATTTGGTAATCCTATCAGCTTTTGTAGCTTTAAATCTTCTGTTAGAAAATCAATTAAATTATACGAAAACATTTCCTAATCAAGTATGCATTAATATATACCTTGAATATATTAAGATCAATATGAAAAACAACTTTTAGAGTAACATCATAAGTTTAAGTAAAATAAAGGACAATTCGGTTTTTAGTCATTTTAGATAGCTTTTTAATATATTTTTTTTAATTAAACTTCCAAAACATCTTGTATGTTAATTTTCTTTGAATGATACACTCAGGATTGTCAGAAAATTACCTTGTACAATACAACGCTCCCACTGCAGATATAGATAAAATGATGAAACCTAGTGTGAGTGGTAAGGTTATTTTCAAAACTAAATCCTTACTGGCACCTGCAACTTTACAATTAATAGAATTTAGGAAATATAATTTTTACACAAAATATAGCCACAGTTTTTCCTTCTATATGATATAATTTAATTACTTGTAGATGTTGAAATGAGCAACTCTTCTGCTGTTGAATGAGTTGACAATAAGGTTGAAGCAGAAACATTTTCTTGCGACTTTGTGAAGTGTTTCGTTATTTGGGCTTGGGAAGTATTAGAAGTTTTTTTACAGAATATGTAACCATTTAGCAAATAAAAACAGTCCATGAATTGGCAGTAGTTCCTTTCACAAATTTGACATTCCAGAAAGAACTTGGTTCACTAACCACCAAAAACGGCCCTGTGACCAAAATTGTTCAATTCATACTTAAAGAATGTTCATGAGGTTACCTTTCTCAAGAAATTAAAATTTTTCAATTATCTTAATTTTTAGGTGTCCAGGAGGTTTCTAAAAATAGCTCACCATTTTTGCTAAATAGCCGCATTATTGTAATGAAGGCATACTGCATGCTCAATTCAAATTAGTTGGTGTAGCTTTAACTCATTTATAAATGATGGTTTCCTGTCAATAATTCTCAGAAGAAAAAGTTGGCACTAAACTTTTAAACAAGTTTAATAATTGCCAAGGTTACCATGGCAACCACAGATTAAATCATCACTCATAGGCTTATAGATACATGTGAATGTCTACACTGATGACAATTATTTCAAACACAATGATTTTTCTTTCAAAAGTTACCTGTTTTAAAAAATGTTCTAAATATTTAATATAATGGACTAAATTACAGTTTCTATGGTAACCAAACTTGTCCCTTAGCAATGTTATATATCACATATAGTTATATCAAGTACAACAATCAATTAGATTCTAAAGTACATCTAGCTAAATGTAGCTCAACAAAATACAACAGCTCATTTGTTTCCTTTTGTATAGTTTTTTACAGACTGTTATCAATTCTGAACATTTTACACCATACGTGATGTTACATTATCATATTTACAATTGAGATCAAGATTCAGAATGCATGATTTTAATTTTATGAAGGTAATTTAAAGAAAGAATAAATATTTATACATATGTACACTTACTTTTTTTACATTGCACATTTATATTCTTCAAGACAATTATTAAAGCAGTCATTACCGTACATGTATATGGCATATAATATTAAAAACCATATTCAACAAGAGGCCCATGGGCCACATCGCTCACCTGAGGAACAATTTTCACAACTTTAAATCTACACTACCTGAGGATGATTCCACACAAATGATAGCTTTCCTGGCTGATTTATTTCTGAGAAGAAATTTTTTTAAAGATTTACTCTATATATTACTAAGTAAAAATTCAACCCCCCATTGTGGCCCAACCCTACCCCGGGGGTCATGATTTTCACAACTTTGAATCTACACTACCTGAGGATGCTTCCACACAAGTTTCAGCTTTCCTGGCTGATTAGTTTCTGAGAACAAGATTTTTTTAAAGATTTACTCTATATATTCCTATGTTAAAAATTCGACCCCCCCCTCATTGTGGCCCAATCCTACTCCCGGGGGTCATGATTTTCACAACTTTGAATCTACATTACCAGAGGATGCTTCCACACAAATGTTAGCTTTCCTGGCTGATTTATTTCTGAGAAGAAATTTTTTTAAAGATTTACTCTATATATTTCTATGTAAAAATTCAACCCCCCATTGTGACCCCTCCCTACCCCCGGGGGTCATGATTTTCACAATTTTGAATCTACACTTCCTGAGGATGTTTCCACACAAGTTTCAGCTTTCTTGGCCAAATGGTTCTTGAGAAGAAGATTTTTGAAAATTTCTCAAAAATTTCCAATAATTCCTAATTAACTCCCCTTGAGAAAGGGCGTGGTCCTTAATTTTCACAACTTTGAATCTCCTTAGCCTAAGGGTGCTTTGTGCCAAGTTTGGTTGAAATTGGCCCAGTAGTTCTTGAGAAGATGTCGAAAATGTGAAAAGTTTACGGACAGACAGACGGACGGACAGACAGACAGACGGACGACAGACAAAATGTGATCAGAAAAGCTCACTTGAGCTTTCAGCTCAGGTGAGCTAAAAAGCATGACAAATTAATTAAGTCAGCAGAATCAAAGTTAGTTCATTGAAGAAACAAATACCTTAACAAAAATGTATAATTAAACCAATAAGGTAAATGTATTAACTACAAGTCATGTTACAATGCACACTCTACTATATTTATTCAACATCAATTGAGCTACCACCAATATATCCTAGTACATGCTTTTAACAATTAATCAAATTACAATCACACATGGCACTGGAACACACATACATACATGTACACTCATAAAAATCATTCTTCAGGCAAACTTTCACCACTATCACTATCAGATTCATCAACACTTGCTGGAATATCAGCTGCATCCAAGACATTTTTGCACCAATCTCTCACACCCAATGATTTATCACTACCATACCTCGCACTGCTAAGGTACCAAATAACGGCTGCAATGTGGGAGCACATCCCGACAACTCTCGCTCCTGCTCTACACGTGCAGTACCAAGATTCCACTGTACTCTCGCTGTAATGGATCCAAAGTTGGTACTTCTTGGACGAAATGTGTCTACTCTGGATCTTTGCTCTGAGGAGTGTGTTGTCCTCTTCATGGAAGTAAATGTCACTCTCACCATCCAAATGCTCCTGCATATAACTAGAAGACAACCTCAGTTGATATGTTCCGCAGGTAAGATTCCTGAGTTCCTCATCATCAAGTTTAGGAAACGAATCCAAATCTACTTCCGAGGCCGTTTTCCATACAGCAGTTTTTCTCTGCAGTCCGTTCTCATCGACAAACGTCTTCAAGTGATTAACCTGATTTAAAATCCATTTCAATAACATTTCAAACTGTTTCCGAAAATTTTCAGCATCCATTAAAAATAAATATTATACAATGCATTAGTGTAAGTAAAAAAAAATTATTATACAAAACAAGTTGATGTTTAAACAAAATCCTACATTATTTTCAAGAAGACAAATATATACATTTGATTTCTTACTTGCTTGGACAGATGAAGCATTTTAGCAGCTTCTGCATCATCCTTATCTTTGCTGGTACAGGAGCTCAATGGAGGTGAGAATCTGTTGGACACTGCACACATGATCCTAACATAATCTCCTATGTTCGGAATCTGATTGGTTGGCAAAACACGGTCCAGATATCTCCATCTCTTGATACGAGCATTTGATGACTCAACAACCCACCGCACCTGACAAAAAATAAACTCATCATTAATTATTTGTGATTTATATTAACATAGACTTTGCTAAATTAGTATGCTTTGTTAGAGACTGAGTACCAGAGGTAAACAATTTGTCTGTGGTATAATATTTCATAAATGTCCTAATTGTACTTAGAAAAAACATTATTACTGATACATACCTTTGTCACTAGCCGACTCATATTGGCATCCTCAGTTGACATCTGCTTTTGTCCAGCCTCCAAAAATTTTGGCATTTCGGCCTGTATCCCTAGATCATCCAACAAAGGCAGGGCATCTCTGAAGCCCCTATCCACAATGAATATATCATCTTCACTAAGCCAGGAGCGGATACTTTCAGCATTGCTGTTGATAATGTGACTGAGGATGGATGCATCATTGTTGCTTCTATCAGCTAAATAGGGGCCCAATATAGATACAAAATACCCTGTTGTTGTAACCACCACCATTGGCTTTATGAGGGGTCTCCCTTTATGGATGCTGTATGACCGTCGCTGAAAGTGAAAATTGTTACTTTTGTTCACATAGATGTATGTTCCATCCAAAACTAAGATGACTTGGTTTTTTTCAATACTTCCAAACAAAGTCTGAGCAAGTGGTCGGGTGTGTTTGTTGATGATCTCTTCTCGTGAGATGTGGGTAAACCCAAGATTTTCTGGTACAAACTTAATTAACAAAGCCTTCCTAACAGCAGAAATTGCTCTCCTCAAGCTGGATTTGGATGTTCGAAATAAAGTTGAGAGAATGACATTTGAGAGTCCAGTTTTCATTTTACAGAAAAAGATGGCAACAGAAGTAGTTAGGCTTCTGGCTGGTGTGTTCTTGATCAAACCTTCCACAGAATCACAAAGTTCTTGAAAGTTTGCTTTGGTGATCCCTAATAAACTTTTGTAGTCTGTGTCTGTCAGAGCTTTAGCATCATCGAAGTCCAAACACTGTTTTTCATTTCGCTGACACAATAAACGCATCTGCTGTAAAACATCAGTAATAGTTGTTCGATTAACGAAGGAATTTTCAGTTGTTTGAAGTTGTTTGACAGCATCACTGGTAAACATCCCATCATGCAAATGAGCAGGACAACATCTGTTTCCTGGTGGTATAAGAACATTTTTCTCAACAAAAACTGCTGTTCTATTCTCAGCTGCAACAACTACTAACTTTGGTCCTGGCTTTTTGCACACACAGCAATATGCATGAGATTTAGCAGTGGAGGCCAGAGGAAGCGACACAGATGGTGGGCTGGGCATGCTTTTCTTCTGTTTGTTTTGGTCCTCTGATAATAACACTGAGGTACACGGAACATGAGTACACAAATCTGATCTTTTAGTTCCTTGTGTTTCAGTTCTATACACATGGCGGCATCTGTTGCATATGACAGAGTTGTCTGAATGAGCCTCAATAAGGAATTTCCTTCGCAGATACTTCCTGATGTTTTTATCTATTTTTCTTCTGTCTGATGGTTTTGTTCTCTTTGAGCAAAGTATGCACAAAAAGTAGTCTTTTTTATGTCCAGGCATTATATCATATTGAACATATCTGCAATTTGAAAAGAAAACACATGTGATGCTTATATAAATACATAAATGTATAGGATCTACACATACAAACTGTAATAAATGATGAAATAATAGAAATTCTTAACATAAATGATAATTTAATGTATTGCAACTGGTATCATAAAATATGCATGCATCCTACAAAGGGTTTTCTTTTGGAGGGGGGGGGGGTGTAGGAATAGCACTTAATTCCTCCTGAACACACCTAAAATATCTGCAATTTACATATATATATATATTAATATATATCTATGTACTAGATCCTGATAGGCTAAATACTGATATTGGTACATCTATGAACATTTTCTCTGCATTGGCGTTATTATAATATCATAAACTATATAAAACTATGTAAGTATGTACATGTATGTACAAATGTATAGATATTGGTTGATGGTAACTATTTTTATCTCTCAATGTCTCATACATTTATGTACCATCTATCATCATGATCATACCCATAAATTATATCTATATCCTGCATATATACACTGTTTACTAGTGTGAAAAAGTGCACTCAATGAGTCTGATGTACGTTTATATATACAGGTATGTTACGTTCTTGATTGTTTATGACAGGAAAACTCTCTCTCTCTCTCTCTCTCTCTCTCTCTCTCTCTCTCTCTCTCTCTCAAACATGCACATACTATAGGTATACCATATTAAGCTTACAACTATTATCCTAGAATAAAATCAGATAATTTGTAACTAATCATTACATAAGCAAATCTTATAGATATAACACATCGATCAATCCTGTCTACTGTAGTTCGAATTATCTCAAACGTAAACAAAACGTGCAAGTACTGTTGTACACCTTTACATTTCTTTGTACTTAAGAAAATTAAGAAATACGGTCAAACATATGCATAAAGGGTCATGTCTTACCATTTTTTCATATTTGGTTATAATAATTATTTGGATAAAGACACGCTGATCAGTTGACGCAGACGACAGCTTTACATACAGAGCGATATCGATACGTGCACATTACAGTATTTTGTTTCACTTATCAGTGTGAAATATTGGGATGAATACATACCTCATAAAGTCGTTAGTTCCATATAGCCCCAAAACACTGGGTCAGAAAGGCTGTTGACATCCAGGTACAACTTCACCATGCTTGAAATTTTGACGTTTGTGTGACAGACATGTAATCTATTTTTAGAATGCGGGTTTCCCGTTTAAAAATTGTGTCGTGCGAATACATAAAAGTCGATTAAATTCAATTCACAAATATGAAATAGCTCATTAGATAATCGTGTTTTATTACTGTCATCGTCTTTTTTAAAGAAAATATTTTATATTTTGACCATTTATTATAGAATCCGGAATGCCATAGTCTTCTAAAAATAAAATTTTAAGTATGGCGCCACATCTCGCCCAAAATTAAATTTAGCGATATCGTTTTGTTGTTTTAAGCTGTTTGATTTTATGTAACAATTGTCGTGGGCGAGGCATGGCGCCCATGCAAAATTTGACACAGAAGTTGAGAAATTTGTGAAAATTGGTAAAATTGAGTAAGCATATCCGGTTTTAACAGTTATATTTACAGAACGTGGGGGTTTCCCGCCAATATTTCATGCGGGTTTCAAGAACACATTCCGTATACAGTATATTCAGAGAAAGAATGGCTTTCATTATAAAAGTTGATTTTTCATAAAACCACAGGGCCAAATATTATAGTTTGTGAACCAAGTTCTTTTCCAATTTGTTCCTCCCTAATTTCCTGTCCTTTAAATGGAAAATAAATAATTCTAAAACCAGTCCTCATTTTCTGCTTATACAATAATTTTTAACCATGATGCAAATTGTCGTTCAAACTAATTGTAAAATTATATTCCTAAAAAAATAGCATATAAGTTCATTTATAACGTGTGACAATAACTAAAAAGTATTCCTTTTAAAGGAATGATCGGCATGTAATATTATTGGTCAGCTCTGTTACCCAATAAACATATTAAAAAGAGATATCGCACAGTATTGTTGATTTCCGAAATAGCATGTCATGAATACGATTTACTTTTAGTAGGCGAATTATACTTCCAATTAAAATTAGAAAAAATATGTGAAGAAAAACGTGACTTCAATCATTATGTACAGTATGTAATTTTATAAATGTTTTACTTTCAAGACATACGCATTAAAGTAAAGTTTTTTTTAGTAATCTACGTATAATTAAAGATGTAAATGATGTCATTGGATAGTTAATAAATGAGAGGAAGGCGCAATGCATGCGCAAATAGTAAAACTTGCCTCATATGGACACAACTGTGATCCGCCGAAGCCGATCACCAAATTGTAGAATGCAGAATTCATAATAGGTTTCTTTTTCAAATAAGGACTGATTAGCCCTGTGAGAGTGTTAACTACCTGAATAAATTCATAGTACTTTTGGGAAGTTTGAGTAGTCTACATGATGATGTAAAGAAAAAGAACCAAAAGAGAAAAAAATGTGTGAAAACAGCGACTTAGGAATAAAAGCAAACATACACTAATTTATTTTAACTCATTTTAAGAGGTAATTACATGTACCATAACATCACGATATATATCACTTATTTAACCTTTAAATCGTTTTACTCGTTTTATTTGATCTGAGTTTGTACTAGTTAAACAACAACGTAGATAAAATGGATTTTATCTTTATTTTCAAAGATACTATAAACTATAACTGGTTGTAAAATTACAATATTTGTAATTTATTACTATCGTATAAATCCGACGTGTCGTATTTAATTAATATCTCCCGATACTCATACAAGTAACACGGGTAAAGTGTAATTTTGCCTTATGTATCACTTGTATCATTGGGGGAAAACCCAGGTTATCTGAAGAACTACATGTAGGTACATGTACATTTTCAGTCATATTTTGCCGTGTTTAAGAGTGATTATTTAAAAAAATGAAATGTAACATCTATTTACACAAGAATACAAAGGAATTAAAAATTTAAGAATTAATATACATGGTTTTACTATCACAAATGTAATTATAGCGTCACACACAATGCAATGCTCTTAAAACTGTAAACTCTAAACTGTAAACTCTTAGTGTTCACAAAATCTCCAGTAGTGATCGAATAGAAAACTCTGTCCACAGTCGTCACTCACGATTAAATTCACATTATAACTTTATCATGAGATATAAGCTGACATTAATCCTGTTGTGGGCGACGGCTCCGGGCACATTTTACTCTTCAAACATCTATGAAAAAATGTGTCATTGTTCACTAATTTTGACTCTATCTTTGAAATATGACAAAATAGTCAAGTCGTTATTCTTTTATTAAAACATTGACTTGGTACTTTAAAAACACGTTCAAAATGATACTTTTATTTTTTTTAGGAAATTTCAACAACTTTTAAATGTTAGGGCATATATTGAAAAACAAATAACTTTACTTCCTTTTTAACTTCTATCCACGACTGCACTTGTTTTATACTATTTTGGAAACATGGAATGTTACTATGTTTAATGCAAAATTATCTTGGGGAGATTTACCATTAAACATATCTATAACACAGCCTTTAAAAAGTATTCTAAGTATTCTTATTGGAAAACCTGATGTTATGTGGTTTTTATGACAATATCTTAAACAAACTAAATGACCAATTCATCAATGATAGGAAATGAAAATAAACTAATCCTTCACCTACGGTATCAAAATTACAATACTGTTGATTCTTGTTAACTACATTGCCAAGAGAATGTCACAAATTCAGTTAAATGAGTAGGATATCCAATTATATATAAGTACCTTCATCAATACTTGTGTATATTTGTCGTGCCACGCCTATCCAGAAAACCTGATGTTGACGTGGTATGGATGAACAAACCAGATGGGGCTTAGTCAGTTCGATATCTCCCAATAAATATGTAGACTTTTGTGATATTTTACATTGTTCCATCGATAAACTCCAGCTACGTGCATACTCATTATCTGGCCATGCTACAAAAAGGGTAAACGATGATAAATATAAGATATTTTAAATATAATCACTAAAACTCAATGTTTTCTGCCATTTTTAATTTATCATTATAAAATGCATTTAATTCATAATCAAGTGTATAATTAATAATAGCAAACTTACTCATATTTTCACACAGTTTTGCAAAGATTTCGGAACATTTTTTTTGGAATAAATTGTGGGTCTCCAGAGGAGCATTGTAAGCTTAGGCATGCTTCTCTCGAGTTAAAATAAACTAAAACAAGAAATAAAAGTGTGTACGAATTATGACAGGTGTTTTACTGATCCGCCTTATCAAGAACGCATGGATATTTTTTTAATAAAAATAAATTGCTCTTCTTATCATAATATGTATGAAGTACCGTCTTAAGTCTATCCAATTGACTTTCGTGGGTGTTGTTTTTAATGCACAAACATTCATTCATCTTCATAAAATAAGGAAAAGGAATCTATATTTATACAAATTGAATTTAATTAAAGAAAAGACTGCTTGAAGTTGTATCTTATGCATTGTGTATACCTTTACAGCAAAGTTGTAGCTTTGTTCATGATAACAGATTTCTTGACACATTCCAATGGAACTTATGATCATTGTCTTTTTCACAACATCTTGCAGTAAGTCGATGCTATCAGGATAGCATCCTTCAAACAAAGAATGCGAAATTCAAATTCAAATTCATTTAGGCATGTAAAGTCTCACAGTTGAAAATCGGATTAAAAACAATCAAAAAATAGTCAATTTGAAGGTAAATATGATATTGACTAAGAATGTTTATTAGAAAAGAAAACAAACAGATATTAACCTAACATATTTATCCAAGGAGTCCGTCTACGGTAAAGTCCTGTCCAATATGGCTGGTCACTTTTGTTTCTCTCTATTTTTAATCCATGTCCCAAGCAATGATTTTGAGCCTCATACCAATTATATGTAAAAATTTTCAGTGGTTTGATATCTGTTCAAAATAGAAATACAAAACTAGACGCGATCTCGTTGTGAGCAACGAATAGGTCTTCCGTCAATTTGGTAATAATAATGTACAATCCTGAATACTTTTTAATTCCAAAACTCATTACAATTACAAAAGTTTCATAAGACACTAAATTGCCGTTGCAAAGAACAAGACAAAAAAAACGAAAAAATAAAATTGATCCTCAAAGTGATATAAAGAACCCAAAGCCCATAAAAATAATTTTTCGTTTTTTCTGACAATTTTATTTAAAACATGTAAATAACAAAAAAAGAGACATTAGGGTTACCTATTCTGTACATCTATATGTTAATTTCTATTTTATGGGAAAAGTTTAGTTGCTCAGTCTCTAGTCATTGAGATCTTGCGCTAACAAACTAAAAAAAAACATCTCAATGGAAAATCTCATACATCTAAATGGAAAAAAAAATATTGGTTTACATACTATCTTATTGCTGTGTTGATTTTTTAAAACAATCTGGAAAATTCTATCGTAAATTATAAAGTAGAACATAACATTTTATCTGCTTCCGGTAAAGATTGGAAGTGACGGACATATTATTCATAGCTATTATGCACATTTACATGTCAAGGTCTATCAAATAGCAAAGTTTGGTTTCTCAATCTCATACTGTATTTTGAGATCTCGCGCGGATAAAATTAGAAAAAAAAACCCATCTCTCTGAAATATCTAAGATTTCGTAATGAAAAAATAGAATATTTCTGTATTTACTATCGAAATGCTGTGTTACATTTGTTTTAAGAATCTGGAAAATTCTATCGAAAAATTACAAAGTCGAACATATGATTTTATCTGTTTCCGGTGACGACAGATTATTGATAACAATTCTGCACATCTTCATGTTAAGGTCTATCATATATCAAAGTTTGGTTGCTCAATCAGTTACAGTTTTAAAGATCTCGCGCCGACAAAATAAAAAAAAATAACATCTAAATGAGATATCTCAGATATCTTATCATAAAAAGTATTTCATTCTTAAGGATCGTTTAAACGCTTAAATTTTGAGCAAAATTAAATCATCAAAAACGCAAATTTAAAAAAAAACAACCTTTTTTTGTTTCCTTTCCGATGGCGACCGGAAGTGACGGACAACAATTTCATACCCCTTGTGGACTTAACAAATGATTTATCTACCATCTCTGAAAAAATCAAATTTCTTTCTCAAACCATTTAAGAGATTTTTGGCGGACAAAATAACATTTCAAAAATCGAAAATTGGACAATTGTGACGACTGGAAGTGAACTCATTATGACAAAGTTAATACCTACTGTTTATCATCTCTGAAAGTTTCAAGAAAATCAATCGAAGCGCTTTTGAAAAAAATGGTAGGAAAAAATAAAAACAATAAGGTCTTCCGTTGGAAACGGAATACCTTAAAAAATGCATTATTTCCAGGAGATGGTACGGGGAAATTTTAAGTCTTTCTTGTAATGCTCACGGTATCGCATATATAAAGTAATCAAATTCTATCTTGATTTAACATACCTGTGAAAAGTGTTGTTGTTGATAATATAAACAGATATAACTGATATGACTGATCCATAGTCTTTGTTTCAATGTTCTAACCTAAAAAGGAAACAAATACATACAAGTATTCACAAAGCCGTATCATACTGTCAAAAATCATTCTTCTCTTTATTAACAAATAATGTTAAATTAACAGAGTACACAAAACTGAGGTTTATGTATCCTATATTATACGTAAATTTAAAATGATGTGTCTGAAAAGGCATATTATGATACAATGTATAAACGGATTTTTTTCTGTTGGATCGAGTGTGCATTCACCAATGCATCAATACGTATAAAAGAACATTTTTTTATATGTATATGAAGTTGCTAGACACATTAGCATCATATATGTTTACGCACTTTGCCTTTTATTGTTAGTGAACATGTCAACTATCATTCGCTTAGGTCATTGCAATCATGCAATAATCAAAATAGAAATAGCCATTGCAATGAAATAAAAATGATCTACAAACTAAACATAATTGAAAAAGACAGTGTCGAATTATAAAAAAAACGTACCGTCCATCGGGAAAAATAAAACAATACCGTCCAGAAATGATCACCTGTTAGAATATAAACATAACACAAAACTATCGACCAGGAGAGACCAGGTACGTGTGTTCTAAGTTTTACTTCCTTGTTTGTTGATAACAGCCTTGGAATTCCCCCATTTTACGTTTATTTAAAGAGAACCTAGCTAACGTTTTAACAATATACTACATCAGTATCGAATATTTTGATATATATGTAATTTTATCCAGTATATAACAATCTGATAAATCTACACATATCTTTTTATGCATGCGGTGTGTACTGCATAATTAATTTGGGTCCGAATTGAGGCACCAAATTGAGAGATAAATAGCTACGTAGTGATCTGTTTAATGAGATAGCAAGCTCTAAGGAATGTGTCGTATATCTTATTTAAAACTTCCGGCTTATGTTTTGCATCTGGTCAAACACTTTGTTTCAGAAATGGATACTTAAAACGTTTTAAAATCTAGCATACTTCAACAAAAAATTAAAAAATCCGATGAATCTGTCATGTAATTAAACTAATTAACGAGTACTAAGACTTAGTGATTGTTTAAATACAAGTACACGCTAATCGAAAAGTAATGCGGCACATTTGACTAGCTGTGACTTAAACATATTTAACACAATCCAAATCAAAAAGGGAAAATCAAAATTCCTTTTTTTTGACCCTGTTTTTCACATCTGCATCCATTTACACCCCTTTTTTGCCAAAAATAAGCCTTTACAAGTCAAAGTTCATGGAATTTTCCTGAATCATTGACATTCAAATGCATTACACAGACATTTAAAATGAGGTATGTTCCTCTTATCCATTTAAAAACTCATGAAGCATCAGAGGATCGTTCCTCTTTTCACTTAAACTGAATTCCGTACAGTTCAATCTGAGGAACGTTCCTCTTTTTTTCAACTAAAATATTCACAAAGCAGCTGAGGAACGTTTCTCTTTCACCTGACTTAAAATCTTGACAAGTCATCTGAGGAACGTTCCTCTTTTCACTTCAACAGAAATCTTGACAAGTCATCTGAGGAACGTTCCTCTTTCACTACAACTGAAATCTTCACAAAGAATCTGAGGAACGTTCCTCTTTTCTCTTTAACTGGAACCTTTACATGGTGCCTGAGGAATGTTCCAATTTCCTACATTTGAAAGGTAAAACAGCAAATAAGTTAAAATATAATAATCTTAAATTAAATAAGCCTTTAAACATGTTATACTTTACGTAAATATAAAGGATGTTAACAAGTACTCGATTACTTGACTATCGCTCAGTCCCGATGATGATCAGCTAAAATTTTCTTAGTTGATTACTCGATATAAAGTAAAAAGAGCAATTTTTAAATATTTTTTTATCACGGCATATTTGGGTAACAAATCAAAAAACAATTGGTTTTTTTTACATTTTTGGTCGGTCTGTTCTATCGGTGCCCCTTGTGTATTTTTTAAGCGGCAAATACATGTATATTAATTGGTGTAAAAAATTGATCTTGTAATTTGTAGATCAAATTATAATTAATTGTTTTCAATAAAAGTACAAAGGGATGTAATTAAGAATACCAATTTAATATTTCTTTTAATATTCAATATCAAGTTTATTTAGTAATTAGATTAGATGTTTATATAATTGAAAATTTAACTATATTAATAATTGTCTCAGTACATATGTTTTTATCATTATTAAAAACATAAAGCTCGCATCCATCAAATTCAGGATTGAGTTCCCAAGTAGAGCTGCATTTTCCTGAAAGCTGCCTTTCACTTAATTCAGTCTTTGATACATGGTTGACAAGAGCCAAGGTTTATCTTCTGTTCTGTTTATCTTCTGTTCATACTGTTTGACTGGCTGGATGGCTTCTTAACTTTTCTGTGGCCCCATTGATTTCCTTCCAGCGGGGATGTCCAGATCTTCTATAGAATCTATGTATGATACATATTTGCATTTTAACTCATCATTGCTAATTAATCACTTCCTGTTATTTCATTTCATAATAAAGATCTAGCTGTGATGCTTTTTATGTTAACTACACATAAATTCTCAAAACACACATTTAAGTTATTGACAGTCTTTAAGAAGAAATAACAAGTATATATATTAAAGGTCACATCAGTTTCTCCCTGCTTAACTTGAGAGAGAGAGAGGAAAGAGAGAGAGAGATTTGTTCAACAAATATTTCTCTTGGGATATTTATACCTATATACCTAAATATGTTTAAACATTTACAGAATCCATCAGGATAATTAAATAAGCATGACTTTGATTTGATACTACAAAACATCAATATACTGTTCAATTTCTGCTCTAATCTTAAACACGTTGGTATCATTGCAATTTTTTTTTTTGGATGGCGGCAGATCTTAACACTTCACATCAAATCCCAAAGCTATTGTTATCGGGCGGTCATTCTCGTGAGTAGGAAAATGGTTCACAGCTGTAAATTATTTGTTTTAAGCCAGACAGCTGAGCAGATGGGATTTGCATCACTTAATTAAAGCAGGAATTATTATTAACATCAAACAAAAACGTTGTATAATTCAGATTCTGTTCATCCTATCAATTTAATGTTGCAGCAAGGAAATACCAGAATTCAGTAATTAAAGCTTGATGAGCTTGGTCAAACTTATTTTTGTTTGAAATTTAGAAGCATAAAATATTCAGAATATTTGCTCATCGTAAATTTGGACTTGTCATACTAAGGACTTTATGTTTGTTTCATCAAAAGTCTCAGTTACCTCTGTGCCCTACCTAAGTTAAGCTAAACAAAATCATTCAAGCTTAGGAAGTTCCTAAGATTTTGTTTGTATAATATTTTACATTCACACATACAGGAGTAGATAAGAGTTACGCAATAAACCCGTATATTCTTTGAAAACGGTATATTTTTAATTTGAGAGAGAATGAATTGATCGTAGTATCTTTCTTGTTTTTTGCTACATGTACATATACTTATTTTAAATATTATTTGGATATGACCCCATGAATCAATTAAAAACATTGGTCACTGCTAGAATTTCTGCTGTTCTTTATAAATGATCCAGTGCATTTTTTCTCAAGTTGGTCCATTATAAATAGCCCGTGTTAACATATACAGATATGCTTAATCCTAAATAAAAATGCTCATTGAGATATCCACCGTAGTGTACCTATAACTTCAATTTCTTCAAATTCACTGTTGTTAATTGTTAATTTCCTTCCTTTCACTTCAATTTTTTACATGCTCCTAAAAAGTGGGGGGGGGGGGTTGACTCCATGTTAATTCAATTTTTGATATGTACATTTAAGAAAAATGTTTGCTGCGAGAAAATGTGAAGAGAGGGGGGTTTGCCCCCCCCACCCCACCCTGATGCTACGGTTGATTTAAAAATGAGGTGTTTTTTTTTAAAGAAAATACTGCAAATAAATGCATCTTGGCTGATAGAAGAAGCGAGGATAAAAGGCAAATTTCTGAATGAAACAGCATTTCCATGGATGATTTAGCATCGACATTCCTAAACCACTTAATTTGCGGTCACTCCTACCCCCCTTCCCCCTTCCCCCCGAAAAAAAAAAATCAAATGAAGAAAACACCTAACATTTTTCCCGTAAAAGAAAAGCTTATTTCGTGGAGGGATAGGACAAATCATCCAGTCATTCTGTAATTGAGTATTTATGTAGTATTTATTCCTTTTTAAGATGTCAGTAATTCTCGGGCATGAATAATTTAATTATCACAGAGCACTAGCTATAACTATATACCCGCTATCCATCTGCGCGTGCAAGATAATCTAAAAAAATTGTAAAAATTAAAAGTCCACACCAAAGAAATTAATTGAAGAAATATATGTATAATTTGATAGTTCTAATGTTTTCAGTGTAGAAGCAAAGTGGATATATTACAAGGAGAGGATATACGTATTAGGCTATGCCTGTTGTCCAATCCTATTGAATTTATTCAATAAAATATGTTTAAATAAATTAGAAGTAAAGTGAAAAAGTCTTAATGATATGCATAATCTAGTATTTTTTAACAACTTTAATGTGCATATCATTCATTTCAATATAACATAAACAGTCACCATGTTAAGTTTGTTCCTAAAACATCAATTTACCTGTCTTAAAGTTAAAAGTAATGAACTTAAGAAAAAGTTCTTTCCTAAAATATAACTTAGTCTTAAATATGCTTTGTGAAATGGGCGCCTGTGCACTCATTAGATTAATCCTTTCACATTTGTACAGGTTACAACTGTGTGACAATTCATTAATTATACATTTAATATTAAACTTTTTCTTAAATAGAGCATGTTTCTATTCCATATGACTTAATATCTGTTTATGATTTTCCTATTTACAAAGTCTGATTTGTAAGATCTAAAACTCACATCATGTAAATGGAGTTAATAGTGTTATACTGAATTCATTGTCCCAAGAGGGTCATTTTCCTAGCAATGGTTTAGATAAGCATTTGTAGGGGAAATTGATAATCTGTAAAATGAGAAGTTGCTAGCAGATTACATTGTTTCAAAAGAGCCTTGTGGGAGTATTAGTCCCAGAAGGACAGCTGTAGTATGAGATTAATTTAAACTGATTAAGAATAACAAACCTGAATCTTCAAGCATTTTCCATCTCGACCAAGCTCTGTCCAAATTAATGCTCCCCATCCACTAGACCAGCAAACAATTCACATGCAGTGATTTCAAATCAAAATCCACCAGGCGCAATATTTTGTCACTTCCAATCATCATAACCTATAACATATTACATTGTATTATGATTATATTTTGATTTTGCATTTCATTTTCAAAATTTGATGATTACAATAAATATTTTAAATATATAAATAATTTTTTAAAGATAATCAAGGATTTTGTATCAAATTAATTTATATGCTTTATGTTTGAAATTACCTTGATTGTAGTGAATTAGCAGAAGAGCAAAAAGAAAATTAGTTATGTATTTTAAACGTTTGAATATAATAAAAGTATTTATTACCTTGATGCATCCTGTGATGTTTGCAACTGCACTTTCCAAACAATATTTCCATTCTGCTTCATAAAGTACACATGCAGTGTTAATCCTTTAAATTAAATTTGCAACCACATTTTGCATCTGTTCCTAAAGCAGTGGCTCTCAAAGTTCACACAGTTACTATTATTAGCACATCCCTAACATCTTATCAGCATCCAGTTAGTGATTGACATCTGATAGAAAACCTTAGCATGTGCATGTAACAGCAAGTTGTTACTCAGCTTAAAATGGCCGATAACATTAGCAAACCTTAAGATTCGTTAAATGAAGCAGAGGAATATGAGTCTTTAGGTCATAACATTTCTATTGACCACGCTGAGAAGTTATTTACAGGATATACTGGAGTAAAATTAGATATTTTCTAGTTGATAAACATGAAGTACTCCAAGAAAGCCAAAAAGTGAGTTGTTTTTTTTTTTTTACTTAAAATTTCCTCCTTAATACCAGAGGTAGATTTGTAGATTTATCAAAACTACAAGTACACTATTGAATTATAGCTCATGTATGTTGTGATTTTATTAGGAAGGGGGGGGGGGTTAATTGTTAGCTAGTGTAAGATATAATTTACATGTGTATTATATAATGATTGCAGTTCATATGAGAGCTGCAATTCAACATTTTACATCCTAATGTTTGTTACTATCATCCAGCTCAAAGAATTTAACAATTGCAAATTTCTGGTAACCTGATTGTTTTCTCAAAGCTTAGGTCCTGTCACAGCAGATTTCATTCCCCCAGAGTTTCACGACATTGTTATATTTCTGGAATTGCTGTGGGATAGCAGGGAAATTCAAAAACATTGTGCAGTTGTATTTTAAATTTTTACAAGGTGAAAATGTGACAGCAACAAAGGGATTTCTACTCAGCTCCTGCAGCGTGTAACTGCATTCCTACAAACTTCTACTTTTAACAAATGACTGCGCTCCCACTGAGTGCTCATACTTATGTGCTCGAGTTCTGACTTCAAGTTTACGGTGTGTGTGTGCACCTTTTTTCATCAGTTCTTAAATTACTTAACCAACATCATATTATTGTTTCAGCGGCTTAACACAAAGTTTTTGATTTTATATTTAAAATTGTTAAATTATATTTTTTTTTATGAGCTGCAAACCCGCACTTCATCAGGAGTAATTTTTCATACTTGTTAAACAAGTGATTCAATAAGTGACATAATTAGCATATGTCTTCTAAATTTCAATTGTGTTTATTAGCTACATGTACAATAGGGGCTTTAGTGAAAATCTTCCCTGCAATAATAACCACCGCAATGTATCATATCAATTTGCATCACGATAGATATTAAAAATAAAATCAGGATTTTCCAGTAGAATGTTGACATCGCACATCAATTATTTATAATTAATTTAAGCAGAACCTTTTTTTAGTCCGATTGCACAGACAGGCGAACAGATAGACAGACGGACGGACGGACAAGGTGATTCTTATATACCCCCAAAACTTTTTTTTGGGGGGTTAATAGAGACAGTAAACTTAAGGTCAGTCGCGGAATAAAAGTTTTGCACCTTCTGCGCAGGGTATTGCGCAATAATTAAAGAATAGTTTTAATGTCGTAAAACGCAAATTGCAAAGTAAAATGTTCAAATATTCAGGTAATCATGTAACGTTTTGATTTTGAAAATTTACTTATCATAAAAATTATTTTTAAAGAAGTGAATCCTTAGAACAATGTTCAGAAGTATTTAATTATTTCGCCTCTTCTTCAAAATTGACGTTATCCACGTCGGAGTCAACGTCTTACGATGACGTCAGTTGAAACTTTGACATAACTATTGACAAAAATAAACGTCGTTCATTTTTTTTTGCAGCGTCAATTATTAAGATTGAAATTAAAATTTGCAAAATCAGAAACATATACACGATCTTTTCATATTCTGTGTTAGGGGAAATGTATTTTTTTATCTAGTACAAATTGAATTAAATTTGATTCATTAACATATGCATATATCCTTTTATTCTATGCAATTATATAGCCTATGTAAAATGGCTGCCAGGACACGTTGATAGGACCAAACTATGAGGGCAGATAGCATAAAAACTATCTGGTCAATTTCGTTTTAATTTGGCAAAAACTTTACTTATATATGTTAACCTTCTGAAAATTAAAAGAAAATCGTATGTTTGTTTTTTTTGTTACATATGAAATTGATAACCCCTTTTTTCCTATATAATCCTATATCAAATGTCGGGGATGATTTGGATATACGCCCAAGATTTGAGTGCGGTAAATAGATAAACTATCCTGTCAATTTACCTTATATTTTGCACATAATTTACTCATAAGTTGACCTTTCACTGGAAAAAAATTAAAGGAAATCGTATGTTTGAAACATTCTCCCCCGAGACTCCTTAAGAATGATTAATTAATTTATTTTTTAATTTGTCAAAATCAATGTTTCAATTTGATTTGAAAGAGTGATACAGTAACACTATAAATTTATTGCATGATGGTGAGAGAAATATGAAGATTTATTCCCCCAAGAAAAATCATGTTTCCCAAGGGCTATGCCCGAAGGAAATATGATTTTTCTGGGGGAATAAATCTTCATATTTCCCTCAAGAAAAATCATATTTCCCTATGGCTTTGCCCAAGGGAAACATGATCTTTCTGGGGGAATACATCTTCATATTTCTCGAACATTCATGCAATAAAATTTGTTTTATACCGAACAACATATGATTATACAGAATACGTCGATTTCTAATAATTTTTTATTTGTCGAACGCAATAACGTCGTAATTGTTTGTTTTTGTTTTTTTTTTTGTTATTGTCTCTCGTTTCCTTCATATATTCGAATCAAATATAGTAAAATTGGTTTTTGTGGCATAAAGGAAATTTAAATGATTAAATTGACTTCATTATATTTATCAACATCGTATGCTCATATTGGCTTTTTCATAGCTTTGGAATGAAAAATCCCGAGATTTCCGAAGAGGTGAGACACGATATTTATTCCCCGGGAGACACGACGTTTTGCTCGCCCTGTCACATGACTCTCTAGACCAATCAGATGACGCGTTATATAAAATAATCATATTAAGGTATAATAATATATAAATAGCGAAGCAGAGGTTGACAATGGTTTTTGAGGGGTGTCAATTGCAATTGTTACCCTCCCGAACAGGCACTATTTATTTTATTATACTGAATGTCTAAATGTTAGAGAAAATTTTACTGCGTTTATGTAGAAATGACGTGAATTTAACGGCAAACCGTACACGCATAATTTACGCACATGTAACAATTCGTTCCATCGACCCGTTGTCAAGCATGTTGCTAATGCTGAGGGTAAGAGAACGAATTGTCCACTGTGTCTAAACCAATCAGATTTCAGTATTTAACATGAAAGTATAATAATAAAATTTGTCTTTTATAAGTTTTACAAAGAGGATTATTGCTAGTCACATTTTGCGTAATGATTAGAATACTTAAAAAAGGAAATGTTTTGAAGTCCTCGGTTTAGAAGTAAACATTTTGTTAAATGAAATGAGGAACTTTTCTCAGATGCAGTGTAAAGATTTCAATTCAAGGGAAATGAGGAACGTTCCTCGGGTGTTTTATACAGCTTTCATGTAAAAAGAAAACAATTAACATGTGAAAGATTGTACATTCCTCAGATGTTTTATGTAGCTTTCAGATGAAGTGATATGAGGAACGTTCCTCAGATACAGTGTAAAGATTTCAAGTCAGGAAAGTTCCTCAGATGCTTTGTTAGGATTTCAGTTTATATAATTAAGTGAAAAGAGGAACGTTCCTCAGATGACTTGTCAAGATTTCTGTTGAAGTGAAAAGAGGAACGTTCCTCAGATGAAATGTAGAGATTTTAGTTTAGGTGAAGAGGAACGTTCCTCTGATGCTTCATAAGTTTTTATAAGGATAAGAGGAACGTTACTCAGTTTAAACATCTGATTAATGAATTTAAATGTCAATGATTCATGAAAATTCCATGAACTTTGACTTGTAAAGGCTTATTTTTGGCAAAAAGGGGTCTAAATGGATGCAGATATGAAAAACAGGGTAAAAAAAAAAGGAATTTTGATTTTCCCTTTTTGATTTGGATTGTGTTATTTATAATTGTTTTTTCATTGAAGTCCAATTTCTCTCCGCAATGTTTTTTTTAAAAAAAGGGTGCGACTAAAAATTGTCATTATGGGCCGGCACGAGCCGGCCCATTATATGAAATAAGTTTAGAAAAGTCGCATGATTTACTGCGGAGCTGTGCATAAGTTGCGGAGGTGTTTTTTAAATAAATTAATATAAAGCTTAATTAAAATAAACAAAATTATGGTATTTTGGGGAAATATACGTGTATAATATTTTTTTTCTCGCAAGAAGCAAAAATACAACAACAAAAACTTATTATCATCGAGACTCTTTCGGACTCTTTTACTACAAATTGAAGAAGCGTCTGGATGATCGAGATTTAGCATATAAAAGTACGAGTGACAGTTAGTGTTTTTAAAATTAATCGCCCGTGCGTTGTAAGTACATGTTCGTGCAATATTTAAAAAATTGTAAAAATTAATTATTTTATACAGAAGTCATGATCTTCAAATTTCTAAATCATAGTTATTCAAAATTAAGTTCAAAGTTTAGTACAGGATTATTTTATGAATGGGAAACATAACGTAATTGCAGGAATAACGATCCATATTTGTTGTTCATCGCCGCGCACATGCTGAGGACCCGCGAAACATCAGAATGGTAAGGAGCGTTTTAGCTAATATGCATCAAAGGTGCAATATTTTTAGGCCTTACAATGGTGTACAGTGTACTGCAATTGCACTCATAGCTTTAATTGTCTTTATGCAGCGTATGCCACATATATCAAATTTGTCTAGCGAAGAGCTTGATTTCATTCTCAGAGATGGGACTGATTTATATACGTACATTCAAAACCACGGTGGGTCCGGAGAATATCTGTATCACAGAGATTTACCTAATAATTTGCAGAACTGGAATCGTGATTATGGTGAAGTTGAATATTTTTATGACAGATATTATGGGCCAGTTAGTTCACAACATGCAGTTGACAGGAATGCAGGGCAAATGCATTTCCGCGATGCAATTTTACAAGCATTGGACATATCATCTTTCCATCTTGTTACATTTCGTGATAGTACTGTAGCAATATACTATGACAATTTCAATGATGTGGTACATTTGTTTGATTCACACCAACGGGATCAATATGGGGTGTCTAGTCCAAATGGCAATGCTGTCTTGCTGACATTTGAATCTTTAGAAGAATTTATAGGGTACACAATAAGCGTTTACGGTGGTTACCAGTTTGAAATAACACCTGTTCGTTTTGGATGGTTTTCCATTAACAACAGGTCATGTGATGAACTGTCACACTCTGCTAAAAAGCAAAAGCAAGAAAGGTTGAGTAAAAATTTGAATTGCTTAAAAAGTCACAAACCCTCAACAGAAAATAAAAAGCAAAAATTGTCACCTGAGCATTTGAATGGTGTTAAAAAAGAGGGCAATATTTCATTTCACAACTATTGCAAAACTAACAAAAATGGTCAGAAAGCATGTCGAAAGAAGAAAAATAAGAAATTGAAATTTTCAGACTTTAATGTATTTCAAAAAGTAAACAAAGAAGTGGCTAGTATTGAGTTTCAAAACTTTCTTTCTATCGATGATGATGGTGCACCGAAATTAGTTTCTAATTGTTGCATTGTTGAGAATAGTGATTTCAATGATCAGAAGATTGATTATTTAAGCGATTCAAATCACATTAGAAAATTTGAGGAAGAAATTAGACAGTCTGCAGATTTTTATTGCATGTGTTGTGAAAGATTTTTGTTTTCAAATCAGATATATCATTTGAGTCAAACTGTCAGTTTAGATGACCTGCAAATTAACCAAGATGACAATTTGTGTAAGTTTTGCTACACTTCATTGAGTAAACAACAAATTCCTTATTTGTCATGCAAGTCGAATAATTTAAATGTAAGTGAAATTCCTGCAAAATTGCAATGTCTTAGTCTTGTAGAAAGGAGACTGATTGCCCTGGTTCAGATATTTATGAGTCTATTAATTTTGCCAGGTGGACAGTATGGTGAGAAAGGTCTTGTCCTTAACTTGCCTTCCAATGTCCAACTTGTAGCTAATCAGTTGCCTCAAAGTACAAGAGATGTAAATTTAATTGGTGTAAAATACTTACATGAAAGTCATGTTGCAGATGAAGAATGGAAATATTTTGCATGTCCGTCAAAACTTTTAGAGGCTTTGAATTGGTTAAAAGCAAATAACAAACTTTATGCTAATATTTCTGTAGATTTATCTGAATATGATCACCATGATAGAGGATTTCATAATGCTTACAGTCTGAATGAAGTACTTGAAGTAGAGTCATATACTGCAACCCCTGTAAATAAAACTATTCCAATTGCTAATATACAAGAGTTTATAAATAAAGGGTGTATAGAAGTTCCTAAAATTGAGGAAGGACCTGTAAATGTATATGAAATGGAGTCAGGAGAAGAGATGGCATTTCCTTGGCTCTTTCCTCACGGTATAAATGGATATAACTTTCCTAGACAAATGAAAATTCCACGTGCAATGTATTTCAAACATAGACTCTATCACAGACATGGTTATTTTAGAAAAAATATGACTTACTTATTACATGCTGCAGTTAACACGGACCTGATGCTGCTGAAGTCAGAGATCAATGTTAATATGAGAATAACCAAAAGTACACAAAATTCTGAATTTGTAACAGCTTTTGATGTGAAGAATTTACAGCAAAATAGTATGTTATATCAAAATTCTTATATGTTCATGAAAACATTAGAGGTACAGTAGCATACTTTAGAAACCAATTATACAATCTTTTGGCAATGTTTAAATTCTTAGGTCTCCCAACTCTTTTTATGACTTTATCCGCTGATGATCTCCATTGGTGTGAATTAGGAATGTTGTTAAAGAATGTCAATTATGAATCTGCTAAACTTCATAACAATTTTTTGGATGACATGAGAAAAGATCCACTATTAACATCGATCCATTTTGAAAAGAGATTTAATGCTTTGATGAAAAATATTGTTTTATCAGGGAAACAACCTCTTGGTATGGTACGTGATTACTTTGCAAGAGTAGAGTTTCAAAATAGAGGGAGCCCACATATACATATGTTTTTGTGGATTGATGGTGTTCCAAATGAAATAACCAATGAAAGTGTTCCTAATCTAGTATCATATATAAATAGTACAATTAGATCATGTCTTCCAGATAGTGAAGATGAAGAACTGAATTATCTTGTTAAAAAATTACAAACCCATAGTCATACGACGTATTGTACAAAATCATATAAAGCTTCTTGTAGGTTTGGATTTCCGAAGCTCATTTGTACACAAACAAAAGTACTTGGCAATATTGATTTTAATTCAGTTAACAAAGGAAAGTTTTATTTTACTAAAAGAAGTAAAAATGAAACCATGATTAATTGTTACAATCCAACTATTCTGCGTCATTGGAGGGCAAACATGGACATCCAAATGATATGCAATGCAGAAGGAGCAGCTTACTATGTTTGCAGCTATATCTGCAAGTCTGAACCCGACGAACTCAAAAATGCTTTAGGTCAGCTTATAAGTCAGGTGTTTCATGATAATCCAACAATTCCAAAATATCAACGTTTACTTAAAATAGGTCTTACTGTATTGAGGCATCGTAAAATGAGTAGTCAGGAAGCAGCATATCGTTTAAGCAATTTGAAATTAATACACACTAGTCGCAGATTTATTTATCTCAACACAAGAATGCCAAACAAAAGATTTAAAATTTTGAAAAGTAGAACAGATATTGAAAGTTTATCAAATGATTCTACAGACATTTTTCAATCAAATTTGATTGATTATTACCATTATCGACCTTCAGACTTGGAACAAATGTGTCTTTACAGATTCTGTTCATGGTATTCAAAATGTTATGATCCACCACCTAAGAAAAAGCTAAGTCTTGAGCGAATTTATATTGACAAGTTTGAGATATGGATGAGGAAAAGTAAAAATCCAAGTGTTGTTCGCACTCCAAATTTTCCACTGTTTTCAGAAGAACATTACTACTCATACTTATTTTTACTTATTCACCATAGATCAGAAACTGAATTGATACAACCATATTTAACTGCAAAGGATGCATTTATCCAGAAAAGAGATATTATGGATAGTGAAATGGATTTTACTTTCTTTTCATTTACACAGCATATTGAAAACACAATGAGAAGAATCAACCTTGCTAATATGGCTAGTGAAGAAACAAATGTTCAACCAAATGCTACAGTCAATAGTACCTGTGATGTATTTAATGATATGGATTTTGAGACTGTGTATATGACAATGTGTCCTCAAGAAAACAACAAGGATGATAAAAGAACAGATAGTTCAAAAAATTTTACTTTTGATGATGATTTTCACATGCATTCTTTACACTGTTCAGTGTCCATTGATGAATTTAAAAGAAGCATTGAAAGTATGACAACCTCTCAAACAAAGGCTTTGCATTTTGTGAAAAGGAAATTTGAAACACGAAATTGCCCATTTCATTTGTTTATTACAGGTGGAGCTGGCGTTGGTAAAACATATATAACAAAAGTTTTAATATCTTACATTCAACTCTACTGTGCTGAAGTTCCAAATTCTAATCCTGTCATTGTATGTGCACCTACAGGAACTGCATCTAATAACATTAATGGCCGTACTTTGCATTCTGTATTTAAAATTCCAGTTGCAAGTTTTCTTCAGTATGGTTCATTATCTAGTTATAGCATATCAAAATTAAGACAAGAATTTAAAAATGTGCATACAATTGTTATAGATGAAATCAGTATGGTGAGCAGTGAAATGTTTTCGTTTATAAGCCGAAGACTATCAGAAATAAAAAACAACAATAATGTCTTTGGGGGTTGCAATATTATTGTTATTGGAGATTTTTTTCAACTTCGACCAGTGAAAGGTAGTTTCTGTTTCAAAAATATGTTAATTTGGCAACTTTTTGATTCAATATTTTTAACAGAAAATGTGCGACAGAAAAATGATCATGTGTATTCTGCATTGTTAAATCGTGTAAGGATAGGTTATCCAAGTGACGAAGATATTTTGCTACTAAAAACAAGATTAGTATACAACACACAGGTAAACTTTTCTGAACATTTGCATATCTTTCCAACTAGAAAGCAGGTAGAATTATTCAACAAAGAGCAACTGACAAAGTTATGTAACAAAACATATGTTATTCATGCTGAACATCATTTTTCTTCATCTGAACGAAATGCACATGCCCTTGTACCCATGGAAATGATACCAGTTGATAATAGTCTTGCTGGTGGTTTGGAAAAAGAGTTAATGATTTCAATTAATTGTAGAGTAATGTTGACAAGAAATATTAATACTGATCAGGGATTAGTGAATGGAGCGATGGGCGTTGTAACAAATATAGACTTTATGGGAAGTATACCATCTATTATCCATGTGAAGTTTGACAACCCTACAATTGGCCAAGTCATATGTAATGGTAGAAACACAGTTCATACACCTGTACATATTCAGCGCATTGAAAGTGAGTTTATTTATAAGGGGCATCATATTGTTAGGTCACAGTTCCCTTTGATTCTGTCGTGGGCATGTACAGTACATAAGGTACAAGGTATATCATTGGACTCTGCAGTTGTAGACCTGGGAAGTACAGTATTTGATTATGGAATGGCTTATGTAGCTCTTAGTAGAGTCCGAACTCTGTCTGGTTTGATACTCATTCGGTTAGATCCCATGAAAATCAAGGCTAGTGACTCCGTGATAAATGAATATGAAAGGTTGAAAAATTTATTATTATAAAATAAATATCGAACAATGAAGGAAGGTCTACATTTCCAAAAATCTTGATGTTGATAGGATGCAATTACAGTAATTTGATAAAAAGAAAAGTACAGTGGGGCCTCAGATATCCGGATGCCACATAACCGGACGCTTCAGTTTTCGGACGATTTTATTTGGGAACAGATTTTTTTATACGTTATTTTGTCTCATTTATCCGGAATTCCGCGTTCCGGATCCGGACGGTCTGTTTTTACCACAAAACACTGATTTACTACTAATCTTGCTTCATTTAACCGGACGGTAAAATTTGATGATACCCCGTTCAATACAAAAGATTACGCCTGTCAATTGAGTTTCACACCTGTTTTATGTGCTAGACTCCCTGAACCTGTGCACCTGTCAAGTGCCATCGCTTTTTTAAACATCCCTGTATTTCGAATAAAAAATCTGCTTATTAATCAAGAAAACTGGAAAGTTTTACAAAGCTTTGTGTTTTATCTACCTATTCCAATCGTATTTTTAAACGAATTGTCTCATGAATGCCTTGTTAGATTAAGTCAAAACCGGAAGTACAGGAAAAAAACAAAGTGAAAGCCATTCTCTCACCAGAGGTCGTGCTATACAAGCTTCGTGTAAGCGAAGCTTGTGTAGCACGACCTCTGGTGAGAGAATGAGTGAAAGCATGTCAACTCATCGGAAGTGCATTGGTGGATCTTGCAATTTTCCAACTAGTAAACGTTAATTTTATCAATAAAATTGACTTTATTTTATGGAAAGAAATAATTTAAAAAATAAATCAATTATTGATTTATGGTGAGAGAATGAGTGAAAGCATGAATGCACTTCCGATGAGTTGACATGCTTTCATAAAATTAACGTTAACTAGTTGGAAAATTGCAAGATCCACCAATGCACTTCCGATGAGTTGACATGCTTTCACTCATTCTCTCACCAGAGGTCGTGGATCTTGCAATTTTCCAACTAGTAAACGTTAATTTTATCAATAAAATTGACTTTATTTTATCGAAAGAAATAATTTCAAAAATAAATCAATTATTGAGAAAATTGACATTTCTAGAAATAGATAGTTTGAAACATTACGTACATGTAAATGCCTGGGCACATATCACACTTGGACACGAAGAATTTAGCTAGATTCGGTTATCATTATAGTCTGGTTAATTTTTCATGACAAAATGATAATATAAAGCGGGGTTCTTTATATTTAAAAATGTTTATATCAACGGACAACTCTATTATGTGTTGCTTTTTAGTATAAATGGCAAAAAAACCCAAACCACCCTGTATCACTGGGAGCCAATATGTATACAAATACACTATCATTTATGACAACAATAGACACATTTCAGATATCCGGACGCTTCACCTATCCGGACGATTTGACTTAGGAACGAAAGCGTCCGGATAACTGAGGCTCCACTGTATACCATATCATGCCTTATTTTTCTTACAATTTGCAAAAATGTATACAAAACTTCAGTTTATTTCAGTGTTAAAGGAAAAGTTATTTCCCATAATTTAAATGTAAAAAAATATTACATTTTATGAAATCATATATAACAATAGCATTGATAATCTTGATATCATTAGTATCTCCAGGCTTCCTTTCATTATTAAGTTCTATAAAAATTATAATAAAATTCAGAATTGGAACTCTTTAAATTTATTGTGTGAGGTAAAAAAAAAATGTATCATCTGTTTTGAAATATTCTGCTATATTTCTTATGCAAACCTTCTTAAGACTTGTTCAGATGAAACTTTTGAATTATCTTAAATTATGTTTGAATTTTGTATGTACATTGTAAATGTACCAAACTGTTGTGTACTATATTTTCTTAAGTTTCAACACATGCTAATGTGTCTGTGTATTATTAAAAAGTTAAAGCTACAAAATTCTCACTGCTAGTATTTAAATTTCCATATAATATAAAAATGTTTTCCTTTTCTTCTAAGGATGACACAAAAGTTCTTAAAGTATGCAGAGTTTCTAAAGAAATTCAAGCTTATAAAAACTCCAAGACAGATAAAATGATGAAATACTTTAATCTGGTGTGTGCAGAAAACATGAAAACCTACCATGTCAGAGTATACCTGACTGGAAAATATGAAATGTTCAAGGAAGGCATGACATACAAGTTTAAAAATGCTGTTGTGAAAGGAGAGAATGAACTCTGGGTGACCAAAGATACTACCATTGCATATGCTGTTCCTGTGACTGTTCACCCTACACTGCAAATTCCACCATTACCAGAAGATGTCCCACCACAAGGAGTAGTTCAGGACTTGCCATCAGCATTAAAATCATCATCAAAATCAACAGTAACTGGCAAAATTGTAAAAGTAAGTAACAAATAATAAGAAATATACACAATTTTTTACTGTCTTGAAGTTGATTAGTAAATTCACAATGACAAAAGATATGCTTGTTATCAATTGCAGGTTTCTCCTCTGAAGCAGGTCCGAGATGGAACATTAAGCGTAAAGTCCTTACTGATGAAAGATAACGATGGGTTGGCAAAAGTTTGTCTATTCAGCAAAAATGCAGAAATGAATTATGAAGAAGGAGATGTTGTACAGATGACATCCGTGTATTCCAAGCAATTCTTAAATATGCCTCAACTAACTACCACCTCAGAGTCCAGATGCCAGGTAACAAATTTTTCCATTAATTTAGGTGCATTGTACTTTTATTTTCAGTTTTCTTGAAAACATTATTTATATCATGTTCAAAATTATGATGGGCAAATACTGAAAAAATAATGAATGCATAGTGTAAAATTGAAATCTTAAAAAAATTACACTACACAATCAAAATTTAGGGAGGGGTAGGGTGCTCTATTTTAATTGTCATGTATGTCGTTATGTCTGTCCTTCTCAGCTCATTTTCAGGTTATCACAGAGAAGCTTTAACACTGATATTGAAACAAAGATTGCTAATAACTAATGCTTGACTCATAACCAGAAACAAGAGGCTTATCTTAACCATATACATTGAATCATACTGTTAGGTAATTCTGTAGCTTGTACATTTACAATTTTCTTTTGTAGTTCATTCCAAATACCTTGAATGTTTCTGATCCAACAAGTGACGAGTTAAAGGCGTTTGAAAACGATACAGACTTCCTCAATTCCACAAGTGACATTAGCACCAAAGCAATTACTCTGACTGATGTCTTAGAAGCTGATGTGTATGAAATCTGTGCAAAACAAGGAATTTGCAGAAAAGACCTCAATAAAAATATTCCTAGATTCTCATTGGTGATGAATAATGTTCATGCAAACTTGCTAGGGTTCTTACTCATGGACTTTATGTGATTGATCAATATAAGACACTGGGAGAAAACAGTATTTAAATCATAAGATTTTAAATGTTTCTTAGAATCTGTATACACAGCATAGTTGAGGCTAGGAAGAATAATCTAACCATGACCAGGCTACACTCAGGTCATGGTAAGAATTCGTCCCATGTACTCCCAACTGCCCAATGTAGCAGCCACGAAGCGGATCTGCTTCGCGTCAATTTTGATTTTTTAAAAAATATTCTGCAGGGGAAAAATGCATATATGTACACTACAAACCTTTGTGAATATGTACATGCCATCAAATCCACTGAATATCCACTCGGGATCATATTAAGACATTACAATAAATACACATTAATTTCCCGGAAACCAGACTTGGAACTCCTCGCTGTTTTTCCGCTAAAATGGCGGCGTAAATCCCTGTTTTCAAATTGACAAGATGACTTTCCTTCAAACATCAAATACAACGCACATATCGTGTAGCAGAATAGTATAGAAATAACTAGAGCAAAGCTCGTTGCAAAGCAATGAGTGGGTCTTCCGTTAATCTCGAAAGTAAAGGTAGAATTTTCTCTAAGAAGCAGAGTTCTTAAACCAATAAACATAAGTAACTAAAATCCTCTTTCACTACTTTAGCCAAGTCAGTAATTAATAATAAGGGGAAAAAACTTTACATCGAATGTTCTTTTAATCCCTAGCATGTGCTTTTTTTTTTAACTTCTTTTGACTTTTATTGATAGAAATCATGTAACAAATAATGCAATAATTACATTGTACTGATTAAAAATACAACGCTCTAAGTTGACAACTTAAAACTATGTGATCTTATTGATTCCTTTAGTCTTCTCAAAGTTACATGAGGCTACAAATCAGGTGACAAATTATAATATTTATCAGGCCATATTGAGGTCAATGTCGCATAAATTTCCGTCAATTACAGTGAAGGAAACGGGTTATATTTTATGCTATATATATGTATATATACAGCTATGTCCAAAATTTTCCATTGATGAATTTCAAACACACATGCATCTACTGTCCTTTCAAGATATTTGGGCAACAGTGCACTCACTACATGTATGTACTTTGGCTGTGAAAATGGCACTGACCTTAAATTTCTATGGAGATTCAGGAAATATTAATGACCCCTGTTACAAAACACTACTTCGTTCTATACAGTTACCTAACTTTAATTCATTTAATTTTGCACTGTTTAATTTTTTAAAGGTGTGGGTAAGAGTTCAGACATTGAAAAATTGTGTATTTAATTTTTTTTCCCCGTAATTTACCGGGGTCCAAGCATTGTACATGCAAATATTTTCACAGTGCTTATGAAAAATGTGTGTTGCACTGATTTACTCATTCCCTCAACACACCTTTCCTGCTGTATTTCACTGTTCCCTAGTTAACTTAAAGATGTTTAGAAACAGTAACATTCATTTTTTTCTCTCCCAGGATGTCGCCAAAAGAAGATGATAAAAGGACAGTGTCCAGTTTGTGGCGGGCAGGAAAGTGCCACTGAAAAGAACATCAGAGCTTTGTTTCTTTATGAATCGGAGGGTCAGAAAGATAGGAAGATAACCATGTTTAAAGGTGCCATCGAAAGTGCCATGAACAAAAATGTACCAACAACAGACAAAAATGAAACCTTGATGTTCCTGATTGAAAGCTTGCCCATTTCATTTTCTGGATGCATTAGTGCATCCAACATTGTTTACAACATAAACACTGATGCATAAAAAAACCTCAACATGCTTATTCAGTCTCAGCATGGATAGAAATACTTTATTTTAATCCAAGACAAGTAGTCAATATTGTGGTTTAAAATGTTACTATGGGATTTGCAACATTAAGAATCACAATATTTCTGTCATTTTATAACCTTTAAAACCTTTTTTCATCAGTTTGCATAATAGATCATATTCTTTGTCATTTATTCAAATTTGTATTATACGATAAAAATTTAATGATGAAAACAGTTGAACTTTCAGTTTACTGAAGTCTTATGTCTATCAGTATTATTCAGATTACTATTCCATTATATAAGATTACATTGGCCTATCAAAACACATATTGATTTAAAATGCTAGTAAATTTTCTTCTTTTGTGTATTATAAACTTCATTTTGGATATTCAGCTGCTGTTCATGATATTTTCTTAATATTTGTTAATCAGAGCAGTGTTATGATGATGCTTTTTATATCATGTCCATATCTTAAGGTTTCCTACACAAGAAGTGGCTGTTCTTTGCTGATGCTTTATAACATCCTCTGAAGAATGATACTCTTTAAAATGCTACCACAGTACTAAAATTTACAAGTTTTACAGATGAATCAGACAGTCATTTATCATTCATCACAAGTTCAAATTATTTTTTATTTTGCACAATAGATCCTGTACCAGTAGTTTTCCTTAAAAGTTTTTTTTATAAATGTTCTGCTTTGATATTCTGTGCTGAATTGCCTCGTTTTCTAGAAATGTTATCTTAACACTTTTAAAAATTCAATAATCTAGTCATATTTACAGAAAATTTTGGCAATTACTTCTCCATTCAAAAAAATTGAAGGGTTTCTTCACTTTCATTTTTTCAGTCACATTTTTGATACTCAGCAATTGTTGTTCATATTATTTTTTCAGAGCAGTGTTTGCTTTTATATATGTTAAATTTACATACGTTTGAACGCTCAGGAGTTTATTCTGCATAATTTAATATTTGTTCAGGAAAACAGTTATGATATTTTTTTTTGTGATACATTTAGTAATACATTGTTTTTTAAATGTTATAATAAATGTTTTCTTGCTAATATCTTTATGTTTTTTGTCTATAAATATTGTATTCAAAATGATTGTCCATCTGTATGCCTGTTAGTCAACAATTTTATTGCATATATGTACCTTTTCAACCTTCACAATTATTACATACAACTTTGCTTAAGGATGATTGCAGAAATTCATCATAGATGTGGAATTCACTTTTAAGATTATCACCATTGCTGTGAGGTGCTGTTTTGGTCTTAATTACCATTATATAAATAGTGCCTGTTTGGGAGGGTAACCGTTGAAATTGACACCCCGAGAAAACCATTGTCAACCGACGCGAAGAGGAGGTTGACAATGGTTTTCAAGGGGTGTCAATTTCAACGGTTACCCTCCCAAACAGGCACTATTTATTTTATTATACTGAATGTCTTAATTTTAGAGAAAATTTTACTGCTTTTATATTGAAATGACGTGAACTTTACGGTGAACCGTACGCGCGTAATTTACGCGCATGTAACAATTCGTTCTATCGGCCCGTTGCCAAGTGTGTTGCTAACGCTGAGGGTAAGGGAACGGATTGTCAACTGCGTCTAAACCAATCAGATTTCAGTATTTAACATGAAAGTATAATAATAAGTCATAACAGCTATTCGAATAGGTGATTTCAGGGATTGTTAAGTGATATCACCTATTCGGGTTTTGAATGAATATAACCTTTTTAAATAGGTAATGTCACCCGTTCAGATAGGTAATATCATCAATCCATAATGAGTAAGTGATATTACCAGTTTGAATAAGTGACACACTTATTCGAAAGAGTGATATCTCCCATTCAAATAAGTGATATCACTTATTTAAATAAGATTACTTATTCATTATAAATAGGTGATATGACCCTTTTTGAATAGGTGACATTATCTACTCATATTAAAAAGGCTCCGTTTCGGTATTTATTCCCATTAAATTATACATCACCTATTCAAATAATGATATCGCGTATTCGGATCGAACAGGTGATATCACTTAATGATAAATGCCGAAACAGTGCTTCATTGCACATTTATCCCATTCGCTACCTCAAGTATTTTTGTACCCACAGACTTCACATTTACTACGTAGGTGGAGGATGGTTTGACAAAGACGCTCGTCAAAAGGTCAAGGCATTAAGGACTCGTATATCCGCTGCACATTTATGTGATGTGATGCCTGAAAAAAATTGTAGCCTTAACGGCCATGTTCACTATCCTCAACTATCCATAGAAAAGACACCTGTAGATATTGCTAAAAAATTAGAGGTAGTTGGTACCCTTTAAACCAAACTTTCAGAATGTGTGAAAAAAAAATCCTGTAGGTAATTTTTCTCGGCCCATAAATTTGGTGCTTGCACCAATAGTTTCTTGTTAGAAATATGGTGGGAGTCATGAAAAACCCCAACGGATGGCGTAAATGATCCTGATTGTTATTATAAAAGGGATACAACTTTAATCATCTAACACAAAACAATATTATGATTATCAGATTTGGGCGAGATTTTCCCATTAGCAAAAAGTCGCTTAAAACAGACTGCTTGGCATTTTGGGATTCTAGTATGTCCCAAGTCAGTGCTTCCGTTACTTCTTGGTGATTTTTGATTAGAATAAACATACATGTCAATGAAGTACAATACAAATCGATAAAAATCCAATATTACCTTTATTGAAACACCATTTGTCTATACCCAGAGGAGTTCACATGGCCAAAATGTCATCGTTTGGAGATTCAAAATAGGACATGTTTTTACATCTTTTTTTTTTCCATTCGGATTTACTCGGGACATCTCGGACAATTTTTAACATTATCATCCGGGGTATTTAATATTGTTAGCAATGCAAAAGCCCCGGGTGGACAGATAATATGGACTTTTTGTTCCTTTTATTGAATTGATGTAGTTTAGGATCAAAGGTTTTCGATTATCGAAATATTGCACTGGAGGAAGCAGAAACTTGGGGCAGATTAGGAAAAATTACGGTCGCTTGTCGCGTTAGGCAGGGTAATTTGCCGTGTAACAAAGATAAAATCATTGACAATGATTTCATTCAGCAAAATTATCTTTTTGAGGGATTAATTAGGGCCACCCCTTTTGTTGTGTCAGATCTTGCAATGCTACGGACAGCATTATATCGCACCTATAGACGAGGCTTGTAAAATCCAGTAAAGCACCGATAAGCTGGCCGGGTACATATAATAATCAGCGGGGACCAGATGGGTAAACACTATTAATGTTATATGTAGCGGGTAATCTAAAGTCAATATAACATGTAGCTTATATATGGAGAACTACAGAGTCATTTAATGATTAGTTTAATACTTACACCAAAACATAAATAATCCTATCGCTCCTGTCGAAATCTTCTCACTTGGTTCCTGAAAAAAAATAATGATTTATAAAATTTATTTTAAAAAACTCAATTGTATTATTATCCTCTCTTTCTCTCTCTCTCTCTCTCTCTCTCTCTCTCTCTCTCTCTCTCTCTCTCTCTCTCTGGTGGAACAGTTCGATCACATGATATTATAAATTATTGAAAAATGGGTATTAAGTATGATATATCGTTTAAATCAGGGTGTTCATAAAACGTTGGGCAGGTTAATATGATCGCATAAGACAGTGAGTCACTAAATACAAAAAGTCGCTATGAAAGTCTAGACAGAATGTGATAGATCTAGTCTGGGATGTCTGCAGACTTGTCTGAACCAACGATTTATGCACTTGAGTGTCCTTAATAAGGGAACTTTACTGCAGTTCGTTATCTGTAGTTTTTCTATTACATATATATATATATATATATATATATATATATATATATCATGCAAGCTTATTGTTTTGTACAATACATTGATAAAAATTGTGCATTATATACAACTTATCGAATACAAATATAATACCCACCTAATGTTTGAGGTAGTATGTACCTTATGTTTGACGCAGTGTGTGTCAATTCTAACAAATTTGCCTTTGTTTAGTTGAGAATAGTTTCGTATCACCAAAAGTTTTAAGGGTTGGCCATAATTGTTTCTTTTATTTTTTAATGATGTGACCTGGATATCCAGTTTCTTTTTCCAGCCATATGCATGAGTAAATGTTTTATTTATTTGAACTGGTATAACAGTACAAAATACAAAGTCCTCAGAAAATGCAAAATAAATCAATATATTTAGTATAGACAAAATAATAGTAATATCACACAGTTTATAGTTAAAGACAATATTATCAATTTTTAGTACATTTAGCTCCTATCAATTTATTTAATTATGCTTATAACACAGTGTTAAATGTTTCACAATTATAAAACTACACTTTTTAAACTGTATTTTTGTTAACTTTGCAATCTAAATTTAACATCCGAATCAAAGTAAAATTTACCCGTGTTTATTATGCTGCATTTTTATTCTTTGCACAATTACTAAAATATTCTACCTAAAATATTACTATTGTACAGGCTTTAGATCTACCCTTCAAGTGTATTGCAATGGTTGTTGCCGCAACTGATGTTGTAATGAAAACTCGTTTGATTATGTGAATAAGGCAATTAGGGTCAATCAAATACATTCAATTATAAGTTTTTCATTGGGCGTGGTAAACTGTCTCAAACGTGTTAATGATCTTGCTGAATTGATGAAGGGTATATCAAAAGGATATACCTTGAGTGATACTTACTGTATATTACAATTGGGCTAAACATGTGATAAAAAAAAAACAAATCTGAATGTAAATTTTATTTTGTTAAATTAGAAGGTGTTACCTGCAATACTTTACAATGCAAATACAATAGAAGAAAGCAAATAACAATGATATGATTATGTAAACGTATACTATTTGTTGGTTTTTAATTGATAGTTTCAAACATATCATACGGATTGTTAATCGAATGTTCGTAGACAGGTTCATCAATAGGTTTTGTTTGCAGCTTGATGTAAATGATCGTAAGTAGCCCTTTTGTCCTGGTTTTTGTTGTCAGCATTCACAATAATATCATATTCGGACATATTTCCGGTTAAATCAGATGAAGCATTTTGATGGTCATTAATACCCTCTTCTAAATTGTTATAATGATTCTCGTTCAATGAATAACTTCCCTTTAATATCGTCTGATAACAGTGTTCCAATGCAAAAGACGAGTTACCCTGGGCGAAATCCAACTCAGAATACTCTTGTTTCTGAGGTACACATTTTACATCTGCGTTTGTAGTTTTACCAGTCTTCGTCATTTTACTCCTTCTGTTGAACAAAAAATTAATAAGTAAATTATATTTAACAAAAAACAAGCCTAAAAAAGCATGACTTATATTAACCAACCGGTACATTTCCGGTACATTTCAAACCTGAGGTCGAAATATAAAGTCATTTGCTACTGGATAACAAGAAACCCAAGGGTCACATCGCTCACCGGAGCAACAGTTCCCTGTAACATTCTATTTCGTAGCATATGCTATTTCTATTTTAAACTTGTAACCCCTTTCTGAGCCCCTAGTTTTGTTCCGTGGTTTATGGTTGGCCTTAACAATTTAGAATCTACACTACCTTAGAATGCTTGCATAGTAATCTCGCAAACTGTAGCTTTGTAGTTCTCGAAAAGAAAATGTTTAAACATTTTCCATAATATATATTTCTATTTTAAACCTTGAACCTCTCTTATGGCCCCAGTATTAGTCCTGTGGTCACAGCTTATTGATCTAGAATCTACATTATTCGAGGATGCTTGCATAGTAATCTAAGAAATTGTAGTTCTTGAGAAAAACATTTTAAACATTTTTCTACTAGTATATATTTTAAGGATTGAACCCCACCTCGGGCCCCATTTTTGTCCTGGGGCCGCCAATATTTTCATTATATATACTAGATTTTGTGTAAATATTGGCACTTCTGGTGCATTGTTTCTCGACATCTTTTCCTATGTATTTCTATGTTAATCTTTCAACCCCGCCTGAGGCCCCATTTTTGTCCGCTGATGCATGTTGATAAGTATCTTCAACTTCCGGCTTCCGTGATATTTTGTCCCTTAGGTGGTCATAAACACCCTCTTCTGAATTGTTGTAGGGACTCTCATTCCACGAATAATTTTCCTTAGATATATACTGAGGGCATTGTTCTAATACAAAATAGGATTTATTCTGGACACAATCTACACTGAAATCAACAATTTTCTGAGGTCCAGATTCCACTTTCGCTTTGGTAATCCTATCAGCTTTTGTCGCTTTAAATCTTCTGTTAGAAAATCAATTGAATTATACGAAAACATTTCCTAATCAAGCACGCATTAATATATACCTTGACTATACTAAGATCAATTTTAAAAACAACTTTTAGAGTAAAATCATAAGTTTAAGTAAAATAAAGGTCAATTCGGTTTTAAATCATTTTAGATAGCTTTTCAATACATTTTTTTAAAAATTAAACTTCCAAAACATTTTGTATTTTTATTTTCTTTGAATGATACACTCAGGATTGTCAGATAATTACCTTGTACAATACAACGCTCCCACTGCAGATATAGATAAACTGATAAAACCTAGTATGAGTGGTAAGGTTATTTTCAAAACTAAATCCTCACTGGCACCTGAAACATTACAATTTATAATATTTAGGAAATATAATTTTTTACACAAAATATAGCCACTGACAGTTTTTCCATCTATGTGATATAATTTAATTACTTGGCATTTGCTGTGTGCCATTAGTTGATGGTAACTGGTCTGTATCGTAATTTCTAGCTGTAGATGTTGAAATGAACATCTCTTCTGCTGTTGAATGAGTTGACAATAAGGTCGAAGCAGAAACATTTTCTTGCGACGTTGTTAAGTGTTTCGTCATTTGGGCTTGGGAAGTATTAGAAGTTCTTTTACAGAATATGTAACCATTTAGCGAATAAAAACAGTTTATGAATTGGCAGTAGTTCCTTTCACAAATTTGACATTCTAGAAATTTTCCGATTTGTTCCTCTCTAATTTCCTGTCCTTTAAATGGAAAATAAATAATTTTAAAACCAGTCCTCATTTTCTGCTTACACAATAATCTTTAACCATGATGCAAATTGTCGTTCAAACTAAGTGTAAAATTATATTCCTAAAAAGAATAGCATATAAGTTCATTTATAACGTTTCTAGTGACAATAACTAAAAATAATTCCTTTTAAAGGAATGATCGGCATGTAATATCATTGGTCAGCTCTGTTACCCAATAAACATGTTAAAAAGAGATATCGCACAGTATTGTTTATTTCCGAAATAGCATGACATAAATAAGCTTTACTTTTAGTAGGCTAATTATACTTCCAATTAAAATTTAAAAAATATGTCAACAAAAACGTGACTTGAATCATCATGTATGTAATTGTAATAATGTTTTACTTTCAAGACAAACGCATTAATGTAACATTTTTTTTAGTAATCTACGTGTACTTAAAGATGTAAATGAGATCATTGGATAGTCCACAGGGCGAAAAACAATGTTTAAGCAAGTCCTTAAAGGTGACTTAAAGGTGGCGTAAAAGTGGCTTAAAGGATATACAATCTTTAAGCCACCTTTAAGTCACCTTTAAGCTGAGCTTATAGGTCCTTAATGTCAGGTTTGATCAAGCTGAACAGATTCATCTTGAAAACATATATTAAATGCAAAAGCTATTTTATAGGGATGGGAGGGGAGGATCCGAGTGATGATATAATTTCCAGAGAAGGGGGGGGGGGTTCCAGGCGGTTTTAATTGTCGCTCCATTAAACACAGATCGCTATCATAAACACCGCTCCAATGGACACAGATTGCCGTTATACAATTCTTTATAATTTTTTTTTGTTTCGAAATTATTGTAGGGGTGAGCGCAGTCTCTGTATCTAAATTTGCGCATGAAATTATATTAAAGTATGTTTGTTTCCTATTATAAATTAATCGGTGAAATATCTCTCTCTCTCTCTCTCTCTCTCTCTCTCTCTCTCTCTCTCTCTCTCTCTCTCTTAGTTCATCCGGTTATTAAACAAAATAAAAATATGAACCAATAATGCATGATTTGAATTAATCGGTTTAAGATATGTATTTTTTTTTTCAATTTTAATTATTTCTAGGCCTAATTCTAGATATGCTAGATACATGTTAAAGATGAAAAGACTCTCAACTGCCTTTGTTATATCGGGCGGGATATTACCGCTTTGTTTGTCTTGACATAGTTTTGTTTGTTTGTGTATATCTAATTAGAGTCTATTGTTTGTCCAAGTTAAGAAAACCCCTGGAACTAACACAGAATATACAAGATATACACAACAGGTGTGTCGTGTGCCCAGGTGCACGTCAGGGTTTCTAAAGGCGTTGAAATCTTAGTATGTACGTGTATACGATAAGTCTAGTGAATGAAAGTTTATTTACATTTGTAATTCATTTTCAAAGTATTATTTCCCAGCTGTGGGTTTTAAAAATGTTACGTCTACAAATTAAAGATACATGTATGTAAGAGTAAAGTCTAGAGGCTAATTAATTACTGTACCGGTGTTTAATGGGGGTTAATTATTTAAATATATCTATAAGGGTAAATTTGTCACATACCCGGCCTGGTACATCATACAATTATATGTACAAGTATATGCATACATCATTTGCAATTGCCACATGCAGTAAATACGTCACCAGCAATTGGTAATATTGTGTGTTATAGAATTGATAGTTTAAAAATCATGTATACAATTAAACATTTAAACATATATCATTTCATTTGTTATTCTAGATCTGTTGTAAATGTATTATTATCAATATTATTAAAATTATACATGCTGGAACGGCGCCGTGATCATGAAAACCGGGAAATTGCGTAAAACTAATACCCTAGCTAGTAGTTACAATGCATTTAATAAAAGAAATAGTTTCATCTTCTTCTTTGCATTTAATTTCATTAAGCTATGAATTAGATGAACATAGCCTATATCTACTTGGTTTAAATTTATTAACTAAGAACTAGTAAGCCTAACGGTTTCCATTTAGGTATAATAAATTTTTTTCACTGAAGACCAAGTTTCGTATTTCATTCTAAATATATGCATGCATTTAATTTATCAATAAGATATGATTGATTGTTACAAACTGAATGGGAGGCAAAATCTTTTCAAGTAAAAAATACACGCTCAATACATTGATTCAATAGCCACTAATTTATAGGATATAAAAACCTCCTAAAATATATAAGTTGCCGTGGCGCAGAGGGAGTGAGGTGATGCTGGTAAACGAAGGGTCCTGGGTTCAATCCTTGTCTTGGGCGTTTAGAATTTTTTTTTGTTCATTTTTTTTTCTAGAACAAAAACCTTTTTTAATATCATAAAGTTAATACATTTTGTTAGTAAATTAAGCACAATTTTGAATTAAACGATTTTTAAATGGCTTAAAGGTGGCTTAAAGGTAGCTTAAAGGTGGCTTAAAGACGTTTGCACATTAAGGACCTATAAGTTGTCCTTAAAGGTAGCTTAAAGGTGGCTTAAAGATAGTCTTTAAGCTGCCTTTAAGCCATCTTTACGCTTTCTTTTAGCCACCTTTAAGCAACACATATAGCTTAAAGGTGGCTTAAAGATTGTCTTTAAGCTACCTTTAAGCACCTTTAAGTTATCTTTAAGGAGAACATAAAGATGGTCATTCATTCTGTGGTCAATAGAGTAGAGCAAGGCGCAATGCATGCGCAAATAGTAAAACTTGCCTCATATGGACACAACTGTGATCGGCCGAAGCCGATCACAAAAATGTAGAATGCAGAATTCATAATAGGTTTCTTTTTCAAATAAGGACTTGTTAGCGTTGTGATAGTGTTAACGACCTGAATAAATTCACAGTCCTTTTAAGAAGTTTGAGTAGTCTACATTTTGATGTAAAGAAAAAGAGCACATACAGAAAAAATCAAAGTACTGAAGTACTGACGGGAGTTGATTTTATCGATTATTATTTATTTTAGACTGATCAACGATATGTTATTTAGCATGACAAGTAATTTCTAATCTCTATTTAAATTACGCACATTTTTATAATATGAATTCTCGGACTTTTTCGACAAGAATTTCGAGAAAACCCCATATGAATCATGTTGTGTAATATTTAAAGATATAATTAATTCCATCAAACTATGCATCAGTAATCGAAATATTTCTAAAAGTTGTACACATGTCTGGATTCAAGCAATATTGAACTCTAGTATCGTTCAACCAGACGCTCGGCTGTCTCCGTTATTCTCCGACTACCGAGAGAGACTCTGCTTGTCGGAGATTTACGGAGACAGCCGAGCGTCTGGTTGAATGCTCTGGCGTAGGAATACATACGATTACAAAAAAAAACTAAATTGTTCGTACTATTTAAAATCTGGCTATTTTCAAGGTATTTATAAATACATTTTCTTGAAAAACAATGGTTCAGCACACATTACACCGCATTTATCTATTATTTCAAGAACTAACTCTTGTCAGAGGTGATGATTTGTGCTTAGGTCCAAACACTGTTTTTACTTTCGGTTTGCCAGAGTAACTGCATAGGAGAGTTGATTAAAATCAACTCCCAAAAATGTGTGAAAACAGCGACTTAGGAATAAAAGCAAAAATACAATAACTTATTTTAACTTATTTTAAGAGGTGATTACACTCTTGAAATCATTTTACTCGTCATATTTGATCTGAGATTGTACTAGTTAAACAACAACGTAGATATACTGGATTTGATCTTTATTTTCAAATATACTATAAAATATAACTGGTTGTAAAATTACAATATTTGTAATTTAAAACTATCGTATAAATCCGAAGTGTCGTATTTAATTCATATCTCCCGATCCTCATACAAGTAACACGGGTAAAGTGTAATTTTGCCTCATGTATCACTTGTATCATTGAGGGAAAACCCAGGTTATCTGAAGAACTACATGTAGGTAAATTTTCAGTCAGATTTTGCCGTGTTTTAGAGTGATTAGATAAAAAAAATGAAATGTAACATCTATTTACACAAGAATAATAAGGAGCTAAATCTAAAAAATTAATATACATGGTTTTCCTATCACAAATGTAATTATAGCGTCACATACAATGCAATGCTCTTTAAACTGAACTAAAGACACAAAATCTCCAGTAGTGATCTGAATAGAAAACTATGTCCACAGTCGTCACTCACGATGAAATTCACATTATAACTTTATCATGAGATATAAACTGACATTAATTCTGTTGTTGGCGACGGCTGTGGGCACATTTTCCTTTTCAAACATCTATGAAAAAATGTGTCATTGTTCGCCAATTTTGACTATATCTTTGAAATATGACAAAATATTCAAGTCGTTATTCTTTTATGAAAACATTGACTTGATACTTTAAAAACACACGTTCAAAATAATACTTTTATATTTTTATTCAACAACTTTTTTGGAGTTGATTTTAATCAACTCTCCTATGCAGTTACTCAGGCAAACCGAAAGTGAAACAGTGTTTGGACCTAAGCACAAATTAACACCGCTGACAACATTTAGTTCTTCAAAAAAATCGATAAATTCGATGTAATGTATTCTAAAGCATAGTTTTTCAAGGAAACGTATTGATAGATACCTTGTAAATAGTCATATTTTAAATGGTACGAACAATACAGATTTTTTTTTATATTCGTACATTGTATGTATTCCTACGCCAGAGTTCAATATAGTTTTGTTCAACCGGACGCTCGGCTGTCTCCGTTAATCTCCGATCAGCAGAGAGTCTCTCTTGCTTGTTGGAGATTAACGGAGACAGACGAGCGTCTGGTTGAACGAGACTAGAGTTCTATAGTGCTTGGATCGAAACAATTTCTCAGAAATATTTCGATTACTGATACGGAGTTTGATGGAACTAATTTTTTGAATATTGCACATGATTCATATGGGGTTTTCACGAAATTCCTGTCGAAGAATTCATATTATAAAAATGTGTATAATTCAAATACATATAGGAAACGGGGTCTAGGAAACTACTTGCCATGCAAAATAACCTAACATATCATTGATCTTAAAATAAAAAATAGTCGATAAAATCAACTCCCGTCAGTACTTCAGTACTTTGATTTGTGTTAGGTCATATATTGAAAAAAAAATAACTCTACCTTCTTCTTAACTTCACTCCACGACTGCACTTGTTTTATACTATTTGGGAAACATGGAATGTTACTATGTTCAATGCAAAATTATCATGGGGAGATTTACCATTAAACATATCTATAACACAGCCTTTAAAAAGTATTCTTATACGAAGACATGATGTTATGTGGATTTTATGACAAGATCTTAAAAAAAACCTAAATGACCAATTCATCAATGATAGGAAATAAAAATAAACTAAACCTTCACCTACCGTAACAAAATTACAATACTGTTGATTCTTGATAACTACATTGCGATGAGAATGTCACAAATTCAGTTAAATGAGTATGATATCCAATTATATAAGTACCTTGATCAATACTTGTGTATATTTGTCGTGCCACGCCTACCCAGAGAACCTGAAGTTGACGTGGTACGGATGAACAAACCAGATGGGGCTTAGTCAAATCGATATCTCCCAATAAATATGTAGACATTTGTGATATTTTACATTGTTCCATCGGTAAACTCCAGCTACGTGCATACTGATTATCTGGCCATGCTACAAAAAGGGTAAACAAGAATAAATAATATATATTTTAAACATAATCACTATAAATCAATGTTTTCTGCCATTTTTAATTGATCATTATAAAATGAATTTAATTCATAATCAAGTGTATAATTTATAATAGCAAACTTACTCATATTTTCACACACTTTTGCAAAGTTTTTGGAACATTTTTTCGGAATAAATTGTGGGTCTTCAGAGTAGCATTGTAAGCTTAGGCATGCTTCTCTCGAGTTAAAATAAACTAAAACAAGAAATAAAAGTGTGTACAAATTATGACAGGTGTTTTACTGATCCGCTTTATCAAGAACGCATGGATATTTTTTAAATAAAAATAAATTGCTCTTCTTATCATAATATGTATGAAGTACCGCCTTGAATTTCATATACGTTGTAAGCGCGTTTCCCACCACATTCTCCTGAATATATTTCGTCTGAGTTATTTCCGCATTTAAAGTTGCAATCAGAAGCTGGAAGTCTTTCCAATGGGCTTTCGTGAGTGTTGTTTTTAATGCACAAACATTCATTCATCTTCATAAAATAAGGAAAAGGAATTTATATTTATTCAAATTGAATTTAATTAAAGAAAAGACTGATTGAAGTTGTATCTTATGCATTGCGTATACCTTTACAGCAAATTTGTAGCTTTGTTCATGATAACAGATTTCTTGACACATTCCAATGGAACTTATGATCATTGTCTTTTTCACAACATCTTGCAGTAAGTCGATGCTATCAGGATAGCATCCTTCAAACAAAGAATGCGAAATTCAAATTCATTTAGACATGTAAAGTATTACAGTTGAAAAGCGGATTAAAAACAAACAAAAAATAATCATTTTGAACGTAATTATGATATTGACTACGAATGTTTATTAGAAAAGAAAACAAACAGATATTAACCTAACATATTTATCCAAGGAGTCAGTCTACGGTAAAGTCCTGTCCAATATGGCTGGTCACTTTTGTTTCTCTCTATTGTTAATCCATGTCCCAAGCAATGATTCAGCGATTCATACCAATTATATGTAAAATTTGTCAGTGGTTTGATATCTGTTGAAAATAGAAATACAAAACTAGACGCGATCTCGTTGCGAGGAACGAATAGGTCTTCCGTCAATTTGGTAACAATAATGTACAATCCTGAATAGTTTTTAATTCCAAAACTCATTACAATTACAAAAGTCTCATAAGACACTTAATTGTCATTGCAAAGACCAAGACAAAAAAGAAAAAAGAAAAAGAAACATTGATCCTCAAAGTGATATAGAGAACCCAAAGCCCATAAAAATAATTTTTCGTTCTTTCTGACAACTGATTTAAAACATGACAATAACAAAAAAGAGACATCAGGGTTACCTATTCTGCTCACCTATATGTTAATTTCTATTTTATGGCAAAAGTTTAGTTGCTCAGTCACTAGTCATTGAGATCTTGCGCTAACAAAATAAAAAAATCCCAACATCTCAATGAGAAATCTCATACATCTAAATGGAAAAAAATATTGGTTTACATACTATCTTATTGGTGTGTTGATTTAAGATGAATAAGATGAATTATATATCATATTACTCCTTTCTGGCTTCTCCGCTACTATCTCATAAAAGCCATTTCTTGGGGACGTGGAGCTTTATGATATTTAGTTAGTTAGATCCTCGAGATCTTAGTTCCCAGCATGCCCACACCTGGCGGGTGCCCTAGCCAAGGTTTTACTCTGGAATGTCTCCTTCTCTACATGGGGAGTAGCCGATGTCCCATCTGTATAAAAAGAGGAGGCAGAAAGACAGCTTCCAGATGACTACTCTTTTATTTAGATATGACAATATTAATATGACATTTTAACAATAAATATTAATATAATTACAATGAAATTTATCAACATAAATATTCATTACAAAAATCTCTAAAAATAAAATATAAGTTGAACCCTCTGAATCTATTAAGTTTACTTTTGAGAATTCGCGCAAGTGTTATAATTCATCTTACCTGTATAAAAAGAGGAGGCAGAAAGACAGCTTCCAGATGACTACTGGAGAGCTGTGTTTCCCGCACCCCCATTTTATACGCACGAACACCGCACCTCAAATCCCCGCACCTTATAAGTTCATAAGCTCAAGTTCATTCTGATGTTTTGACTCACCGAGGTCAGTGTTCGCATCTGACCCGGTTTCGACAGGCTCATCACTGGTCTTAATTGCTTATTTTTCCATGAACATAAGTAAACATACGCTATCTGTATAACGCCTGTACTTTTCCCAATTTCTATAGAATTTCCGTTATGATAACAGCCTGGGGATTTCCCCATTTTACGTTTATTTAAAGATAATCTAGCTAACGTTTTAACAAGATATTACTTCCGTATCCATTATTTTGATATATTTACATTTTCCAGTGTCTTTGCCTGTGATAACACTACGTATCGATTTTGTACTATATAACTCATAACTTCAAATGACGCCAAATTAAGGCACCAGCGGGGTTTGCTTTTTTATATTTAAATATTTAATCGTACAATGACAAAAAAAAAATATGTAAATATAAGTAATAAGGAATTATTCTTTGAATATTATGAGGTGATAATTTCATTAGAAATTCAAAAAAATGAATATATAATAGGTGATATTTTTTTTTTATTTATAATTGATCAAATCTATCATATATCAAATCTATCATAGATTTGATCACGCCCCTACCAAAATTATCACCTAATACTACTCAAAGAATGATTCCTTATTCATTTAATATATGTAATTGTATCCAGCATATAACAATCCGATAAATCTACACATATCTTTTTATGCATGCGGTGTGTACTGCATAATTATTTTGGGTCCGAATCGAGGCACCAAATTTAGAAATAAATAGCTACGTAATGATCTGTTTAATGAGATAGCAAGCTCTTAGGAATGTGTCATATATCTTATTTAAAACTTCCGGCTTATGTTTTGCATCGGGTCAAACACTTTGTTTCAGAAATGGATACTTAAAACTTTTTAAAATCTAGCATACTTAAACAAAAAAAATTAAAAAATCCGATGAATCTGTCATGTAATTAAACTAATTAATGAGTACTAAAACTTAGTGATTGTTTAAATACAAGTACACGCTAATCGAAAAGTAATACGGCACATTTGACTAGCTGTGACTTAAACATATTTATAAAAAGGCCATAACAAATTTTGCTGTTGTTGATAAATCACTCGGTATTACCAATAATTTTTTACATGTGCCGAGTGCCTGTCATTTCGATATGTTCGCATCATTAAGAAAACTTTAAAAAGGAGAAATAATATAAAGTCTAGACTGGCTTAGGTGACCATCAGTTGGAATTAAAGAAAAAGGTCACATAAGACCGGGAGTCACTTTACTCAATCCCAAAACAAATCTCACATTAAGCATTTTATCTTATAGTACTTTGTTTTAAATATTCAAAATAGTTGATATCTTTTATCATTAAACTAGGTTTTGATAATTAACTGATTTTAAAATTCATAACTATTAGAAAATATATTATTCATTTTAAATACTCATTTATTGTTTATGTTTCCAACAAATAGACTAAGACAATATTTTAATGTACTTTTGACTTGGACGCAATGCAAATATGATGTTTCTTAAATTATGCAGTTTTTCCAAAGGTTTTGCACGGATTCATGATCGGGGCTTTCTAAGAAAAAAAGTCTTTAGGTTTAATCTGACGCTAATACACGCTTGATATCCGACTAGTAAAAATGCCATCTTTGTTTGTTGACTTGAGCAATCTCCCAAAGTAGATCTATGTATGTTAATTTCATAATTTCATAATATCATTATATTAATATATGTGAGTTCAAGTCTTTTCAACATGTGCATGTCCAAATGAGTTTGGCAGCGTCTGTCTACGACGTAACATTAGAAAGCTAAACAACCGATGTTTTTTCATTGACGTCCAATTTCTCTCCGCCACGTTTTTTAAACAGGGTGCGACTAAAAATTGTCAATAAAAATATGGTTTAAGTCATGAAAAACTTCAACGGATGGCGTGAATGATCCTGATTGTTATTATAAAAGGTGATTAAACTTTAATCATCTAACACAAAACGATATTATGAGTATCAGATTTGGGCGAGATTTTCCCATTTCCCACTAGCAAAAAGTCGCTTAAAAAAGTCTGCTTGGCATATTGGGATTATAGTATGTCCCAAGTCAGTGCTTCCGTTACTTCTTGGTGATTTTTGATCAGAATAAACATACATGTCAATGCAGTACAATTCAAATCGATAAAAAACCAATATTACCTTTAATAAAACACCTTTTGTCTATACCCAGAGGAGTTCATATGGCCAAAATGTCATCGTTTGGAGATTCAAAATAGGACATTTTTCCTTCTTTTTTCCATTCGGATTTACTCGGGACATCTCGGACAATTGTAAACATTATCATCCGGGATATTAAATATTGTTTAATTTGCAATGCAAAATCCCCGGGTGGACAGATAATATGGACGTTTTGTTCTTTTAGTGAATTGATGTAGTTTAGGCACAAAGGTATTCGATTATCGAGATATTGCACTGGAAGAAGCAAAAACTTGGGACAGACTTTGAAAAACTACGGTCGCGTTAGGCAGGGTATTGTTTAAATCATGGTGTTCATAAAACGTTGGGGAGATTAATATGACCGCATAAGACAGTGAGTCACTAAATACAAAATGTCGCAATGAAAGTCTAGACAGTATGTGATAGATCTCGTCTGATTTGTCTGCAGACCTGTCTGAACCAACGATTTATGCACTTGAGTGTCCTTAAAAAGGGGACTTTACTGCAATTCGTTATCTGTAGCTTTTCTATTAGATATATATCATGCAAGCTTATTGTTTTGTACAATACATTGATAAAAATTGTGCATTATATACAACTTATCGAATTGAAATATAATACCCACCTAATGTTTTAAGGTAGAATGTACCTTATGTTTGACGCAGTGTGTGTCAATTCTAATGAATTTGCCTGTGTTCAAAAATGGGAACAGTTTCGACGTATCGCCAAAAGTTTTAAGGGTTGGCCATAACTATTTCTTTTATTTTTTAATGATGTGACCTTGATATCCAGTTTTTTTTCCAGCCATATGCATGAGTAAATGTTTTATTTACTTAAACTGGTATTACAGTACAAAAATACAAAGTCCCCCAAAAATGCAAAATAAATCAATATATTTAGTATAGACAAAATAATAGTAATATCACAAAGTTTATAGTTAAAGACAGTATTATAAATTTTTAGTACATTTAGCTCCTTTTAATTTATTTAAATATGCTTATTAAACAGTGTTAAATGTTTCACAATTATAAAACCACACTTGTTAAACTGTATTTTTGTTAACTTTGCAATCTAAATTAAACATCCGAATCAAAGTAAAAATTACCCGTGTTTATTATGCTGCATTTTTATTGTTTTACACAATTACTAAAATCTTCTACCTACAGACCCTGAAACGTGCTACTACGCCAGTTGGTTGCACGGTTCGGTTCGGTACGCTTTTTGAACTGTACTTTTCGCTTTGTGAACGGTACGGTTCGTTTTTTGAACGGAACGGTTCGCTTCGCGAACGGTACGTTTCGTTTTATGAACGGTACGGATCGCTTCTTGCACGGTATGCTTAGCCAGATAAAGCTGCACGCTTTGTGAACGGTTTGCGCGCTTTATTAATGAGGTAGGCATGGTTTGAACGCTTTCATTTTTCTCGATATAATTTTGTTTAGTTTTTGCCCGATTGACGTCAGCGAGGTCGTAATTATGACGAACATTTTTTTCTTTATTTATATGATATATTACAAATGTATTTCAATCTAATTAAAATCGGAACTTCAATCCGTTTTCCCGTTTTATGATACGTTACATGAAACGTGTACTCATTGAAAACCGGGAAGTGGAGGGTAGTTTTAATTTTGATTAGTCTGTTATTATTTGTATTTAATTAATTTTAGATAAATGCAATTATTACAATAAATAAAAAAAACTGTTTGACTTTAATCCGATATATGTTTGGTATTTCAGCGATCTGTTGATATTTCTAACAACTATCTTAAGATTATTATTTCTTTACATGTACTTGTATTAAAGTCATTAAATATTTTAAATCCATTTAAAATTGTTATGAAAAATTGCCCCGACTTTTCCGATATTTCTTTAGTTTCCTTTCTCGCTGTCTTGATTTTTGGCTAGTTGGTGTATTTACAAGCATCTTTCTATTTCTGTATTCATAATTCTTATGATTATTCTTTATTGTGTACTATTGCCGATCGAACCGGAATTCCCCTGGTGAATAGACAATGTAAAAAACACGGATTTATTGATATGATAAACAATGAATTTCAGTTTTGAAATCTTGAAATAAAGTGTTTTAAAGTTTTTCGACACGGATTTTTATTCATTAAAATATTGATTATATGATTTTTCTGCACTTGCTCGTATACAAAGATCACACCTACATGTAACCCGCCATCGTTTATCTTATCTGAAAAAAATATCGCGTGTAAAATCAAAATATGACTATTAGTTTTAACTATACATTTACATGTACCATATTTCTTACGATAAATTATTATGTACACAACTGGATACTCACAATAAGTCAATGGCTTTTAATGGTGATATTTATCATTTTGTTGGACAAGTGGCCGCTCTTCACTGTATGCATGCGATTTAGCTGACGTTTTACAAATGCTGGCTAACCTGTTTATATTTCATTTACCTCTTTACTCAAATAATTGTTTTAAACAGGACACAAAAAAATACCCGGCAATCAACAACTGAATGTTAAACTTGATAAATATATTCAGAATTTATCTAGTAACAAAAAATATGACAGCGATGGAAAGAGACTCTGTTATGATCGCTAGTACATGAGTTATAATCATGAAGTTGGAAGGAAATGATTGTTGAATAATTTCAAGTAGGAGCACTTTTTAAAATAAGGATTTAAGAAAACATAAAACTAAACGTTTTCATTCGAAAATTTTCTTCTAGCTATGTAGGAGGAGCCAAGTAGCACGCGGCGCATGGCGTGATCTTAAACTGTTTGACAGGCGAAGCACGTGGATTCCTTAGATAAAATTCCGCTCAAAAGACCGACTATAAAAAACCTAAAGCGAAAAAATGGTTCAGTGATAAAACTTTAATTTAAGAAAAATAATTAAGACACCAGCTCTCTCTCTCTCTCTCTCTCTCTCTCTCTCTCTCTCTCTCTCTCTCTCTTCTGTAAGATAGAAAATCTCTTCCGTAAGATCGAAAATGGGCGTGTTGTACGGTTAGACGAAGACGTACGCAATTTTGTAGTTTTTCTTTTGTCTTGAACAGGTGTGAAAACCCCCGAGGGCATGTCGTTTTATACTCTGGGTTTGTTAATCGCAACACACAGGAAATGATCGCGACTTAAATTAATATACACAAGAAAGCCGAGAAAGCATACTGATAAAACACTTTATGATTTAGTGTGCGTTAAACCAACCAACAACTATATAAATGTATGATAAGTTTATTATTTGAAGGAAAAAACTGATTTGTTAAGTTGATTCACGACACCTATTCATTTCACAATGTACGACCATGCAAAGAAAACATTAAGGTATAAGAAAGAAAATTAGATTAAAACATTTTTGTAACGGGTTTAATAAAAATAACAGCGTTAAAGAACAAGATACGGTATTGGCATTATTTTGCCGCAAAATTTACGAAATTTTCAACGTCTTTTTCCGCGTTATTGAAGTTGTGCATTATACTAAGTATGATATTAGCTAAATCCTACAGGCATTAAAATGACGTCATTTTTCATTATGACGTCACTAATGTGCGCTAAACATGGAATGCTTGTTCAAATGCGTTACGATATGATGTTTTATGAGTAGTTTTCGTTAAAATTAGACACTTTCACATGCGACAACCACTTTTATAGTTCACGTGGAGGCTCATAATTTCATCATTTATTCATACAATTAATATGGTGTTGGTTGTTACATGTGAACAATATGAATTTTTTCAAAAAATGAATACGGAAAATGATATTTTACCGACGTCAATAACGTTTTTATCTATTGTGATCGACGTCAACAACGCTATCGACGCTGAGTGAGAAGCTTATTAGCAGAATGTATTAATTGATAAGTTATTATTATTATTAGTCCCCTACCGGTTTCAGCTTTCAACAACATCTAACATCCGATGTATATATGTGAAAAATGGAAGATTGAAGAATAATACTTGTTTTTTTTTATTTAGTTATTTTAAACAAACTTAAATATTTAGAACCATTTTACAAGACTTTGGACTTTCGGTAGGACGTAACTATCTATTTCTTGCGTCAAAACAAGTTTAAAATGACGCTAGTTTCAAGTGAAATATACACAGATTGCCTGGTCTTAGCTAAATAGCCCGACAAATCTGTTGATTTCAAAGAGCTTGACACAACTAACCAAAGTCCAAGCTCTTGTTAAAATCGTTCTATTTATTTACTTAAGAGAAACTAAAGGAAAAGAAACAGAAAACAACAACAACAACAACAACAACAAATTACAAGACAAGCAAAGTTTAAATCATGTTTAAGTCAATTTGTAACTATAATATGTGATCGTATACGTAGTAGTTTGATCAATTTAAATGCGCGTAGATAACGGTAGAACATATATTGTCCCGTAATCTTTTCTCACTTACTCTATTCAACGAAATCAAATCTAAAGGGCTGATGAAAACAATTGTACTTTCTCAAAAAGAATAATATATAGCTTGCTATTTTGTGAAATTTAAATTTTATTTTTTTCTATAATACATGTTTATGGTGTACATGTACATATCACAGTGTAGGAACGGAAGTGAACAGTTTTGGGTAGCGCTGTTTGTCGAAGCGAGAGAACAAGTTGCGCTGCGTACAGTATTTTGATCGTAGATGGAAAATCCGTAAATAACTAATCTCTGAAGGGACAGTATCGCGATTTTTATACGGTAGTAAACTAGAATAAGTCATTTCAATATTGAAATCTTAAAATTTCTCTTCGGAAAATATTTTATTGTATCAAAACAGTGCAAATATTCAATAAGAAATCGAATCAACATTTTTAGAGAAGTGTTTCTCATTTCTTTGAGAAAAAATGTTTGTTTCTTGTAGTGAAAATATTTCCCCAATACGATATCTTTCAGACAAAAAAACTACATATATGAAGGAAGCAATGCATTCTTTAAATGTTTTTTTTTTACCATGCCCTGATATTGTTTACTGTACGCGTAGCTCTTATAAGTATGTACGGGTAGGTCTGATTTTCAGATGCACATCTGTATGCGTAACTTCGAACATTACAATGAGCTAAGATATTTCTGTTGACGGAAATTACGTCCGTAATTCGTTCTTAAAATAAGGTCAAGAAACCAATTAAGAAAAAAATCGGACACAAATAAATGTGTACAAAAAACTCAACGCCCATTAATTTGTAAAGTGTTATTTCCCGCGCTTGCGCGGGATGTCATCTAGTTATTTTTATATAAAGGGTTTTGATATCAATTGCGTATACTGGAAGTATATTTTATATAAAGTTTCTAGTCCACTTGTCAATATAAATACTTGTATCCATATATTTGTACTAGTACTCCGCTTTTAAATCTCATTAATCCAAAACCTATATAGTTGTTCAGTTTAGCACTGTGTTTCGTAAGCTGTACTGTATGTATGACAGCTATGTAAAAGGATGTGCAAGGTCGATTAAATAACTACTAATTACAAAAATAATCGGAGCAAAAATATTTGTTTTTCATCATTGAATTTTTTTTGAATGAGTTCATTCATACAATGGTCATTCTACTGAGTTAACTTACCATTCGAAGCAAATGCTTAATCATAGAACTACGCGTACAGTAAAATTCTGAATATATACTTAAAATTGCGCTACGCGTACAGAATGAAATTATGACAACTCATGATATTCTGAGGAATTTTTCTACTTTTATTTGCAATGATATCAAACTCCAGGTCAGATTACTCTTTTGATGTATATATTTACCTCTACATGTCCCCTATTCAGTCGTAATGATTGTATTTCGTACATAATAATCATTTAAATTTTGGAATGTGACCTTGGATATTGATTGTCAAAAAGTTCATTGAAATTCATGTTGCAAAAGGAATACAACTTTTTATAATTGTGCCAGTTTATTACCATAAAATATTATCATTGTTAAGGAAGTTTTTTTTCTTTTTTACATCCATTTATCATTTCATTTGATTAAAATCAGAGCTACCTCTTCTATTTGTTTACTCGCTTCGACAAACAGCGCTACCCAAAACTGTACACTTCCGTTCCTACACTGTGATTGTAGTATATTCATTTTTATAGCGCGTAGAATCAGTGGACTGGTATATAAAGTTCCTTCCGTGATCTTGTCTTAAAGTTTTTGACTTAATCTTTATAAGACACTTTAAACATTTAGATAAAGTTCCTTCCATGATCTTGTCTTAAAGTTTTTGACTTCATCTTTATCAGACATTTTTAACATTTAGATAGAGTTTCTTCCGTGATTTTGTCTTAAAATGTTTGACTTCATCTTTATCGGACACTTTACACATTTTGTTTAGACATGATTTGTTTGAAGAAACTAAGAGAGAGAGAGAGAGAGAGAGAGAGAGAGAGAGAGAGAGAGAGAGAGAGAGAGATATTTCATTTGTAATTCACTTATATCTCTCTCTCATTGTTTTAAATTCAGTTTCCATGAATAAATAACCCTTTTATCGTTTAAAGTAGCGCACATTGTGATAGAATCCAACAAAGCAGTTTCAGTCAGAGTCCACGTGCTACACCTGTCAATCAAATCAGCCCGTGAGCTGCACCACATGCTCCTTCCATCATGTTTTTCAAGTCCGAAGAAAATAGAAATATGTTTGACATTCACAATAAAGTATTTTACAGTGTTTTTAACGTATAACATGAATCAAGTTGATTTGTATATATACTACGGCGTTTAAACAGAAAACTTCACGTGTAACACACACGCACACGCACGCACACACACACACACACACACACACACACTCTCCCTCTCACTCTCTCTCTCTTTCTTTCTTATTGTCCACTTATTTAAAACAGGGTATGTATAATATTCATTTTTATTTACAAAGTGATTTGGTCTCCATGATAAAACGCTGATGTATACTATTTTTGAATAGATTTGCTTTGATGTCACCGAATATTAAAAAGAAAATCAAAATGTAAAGGGACTGAATACTTCTTGGTTATCACACCCCTAGGGTTTATATCACACGGGTAGGCAAATTTTGATTACACGAAAAGACGATTTATCAAAGTATTTTTTTTAAGTCATTTAAAAAAAGTATCTCTAACATAAACGTTTTTAATATTTTCTCTCTGTATCTCCCTCTCCTTTATTTTGCCTGCCCCCTCCCCCGCTTTCTCTCTCTCTCTCTCTCTCTCTCTCTCTCTCTCTCTCTCTCTCTCTCTCTCTCTCTCTCTCTCTCTGAGTGTATATGTGTGTGCAAACAATATTGTGAAACATGAACAAATTCAATTTGTTTTTAACATCTTTCAAGTCCAGTCCAATCATTCCCATTTCCATTTCTTTTTCATTCAATTATATTTTTAATTGAGGTTGCTTATCAAACTTGCTGACAGTCGAGGACCCTCTTCCCCCTTTTTTCTTACCTTTTTCGAGTTCATTGTTCATGCATTTAAAATTAAAAAATTGTGATCAGAAAGGTTATGAAAGCTTTAGAATTTTTTTTGCTTCCTGTACTTTAGTGAATAACCAATGGAAGCCGTATGGTACTTGTATTTAACTAACTCACTACACCTTGGAATAGTTTCTCAAATCAAGAGAAAATTACTTGATTATAAAAGATACAATGTAGCAAAATGCATCAAAGTATATACATGTAAGTCATATACATGTAGGCAAAAATATATACAATTTTGTATTTAAAACTTATAATTTCAAAAGTTCAATGAAATAGGCCGCATGCAGATTTAAACTTGTGATCTGCGGTTCACAAGCCCGAAACTCATGCACACATTGCACAGATACCGGTATGTTTTTACAAGACAGATAAACTACTCGCGTAAATATGCATGTCGTCGCGTTTAAAATTGCGACGTCTTGCTAAAAACGGAACAGTTTTCAGCATAAATTCCATGATGTATATGTTTAAGTCACACATATAAGTTATATACCATTAGATTTGATAAATTCAAGGCTTTTTAAAATGTTTTGTGCTGTGCATATTTGAAACACGGCATATTTCGGCCAATAACGTCCCTTGTTCTTTTAGTATGCGTTATTTAATTCCGTATAACTAAAATCTAGCAAAATATTTTATGTATCTGGTCAGCGATAATATCCGTCCGTATTCATCGAAAGACATTAGTCAAAAAGCCGTATATGGAAGTTGCACGCTTATTGCACGTTACGGTACACTTTTTTGTCCGTTTTGGGGCGGGTCTTGCATAAATTATATTGCACGCTTTTTGCACGGTACGGTTCGCTTTGTGAACTGTACGGTTCGTTTTGTGAACGGTACGTTTCGTTTTGTGAACGGTACGGTTTGTTTCTTTCACGGAACGGTACAGTTCGTTTTAGAGGTGTAGTAGCACGTTTCAGGGTCTGTAAAATGTTACTATTGTACAGGCTTCAGATTTACCCTGTCAAGTGTATGTATTGTAGTGTTTATTGCTGCAACTGATATTGTAATAAAAATTCCTTTGATTATGTGAATAAGGCAATCAGGGTCAATCAAATATATTTAATTATAAGCTTTTCCTTGAGCGTGGTAAACTGTCTCAGACGTGTTAATGATCTTGCAGAATTGATAAAGGGTATATCAAAAGGTAATACCTTGAGTGATACTTACTGTATATTACAATTGGGCTAAACATGTGATAAAAAAACAAATCTGAATGTAAAAATTAATTTGTTAAATTAGAAGGTGTTACCTGCAATACTTAAGAATATATATACAATGGGAGAAAGCAAATAACAATGATTTGATTATGTAAACGTATACTATTTGTTGCAAATTGTTGGTGTTCAATCGACAGTTTCAAACATATCATACGGATTGTTAATCGAATGTTCGTAGACTGGTTCATCACATCAATAAGTTTTGTTTGCATCTTGATGTAAATGATCGTAAGTAGCCCTTTTGTCCTGGGTTTTGTTATCATCATTCGCAATAATATCATACTCGGACATATTTCCGGTTAAATCAGTTAAAGCATTTTGATATATATTATTTCCTTCCCCTTCTGCTGATTGTTTGGTCTTTTGGTCATTAATACCCTCTTCTAAATTGTTCAATGAATAACTTCCCTTTAACATCGTCTGATAACAGTGTTCCAATGCAAATGATGAGTTACCCTGGGCGAAATCCAGCTCAGAATAGTCTTGTTTCTGAGGTACACATTTTACATCTGCGTTTGTAGTTTTACCAGTCTTCGTCATTTTCCTCTTTCTGTTAAAAAAAAAATTAAAAAGTAAATTATATTTAAGAAAAACAAGCATAAAAAAGCATGACTTAGATTAACCAACCGGTACATTTCCGGAACATTTCAAACCTGAGGTCGAAAGATGAAGTTAATTGCTACTGGATAACAAGATACCCAAGGGCCACATCGCTCACCGGAGCAACAGTTCCCTGTAACATTGTATTTCGTAGCATATGCTATTTTTATTTTAAACTTTAAACTCTTTTCTGAGCCCCCAGTATTTGTCCGTGGTTTATGGTTGGCCTTAACAATTTAGAATCTACACTACCTTAGGATGCTTGCATAGTAATATCGCAAACTGTAGCTTTCTAGTTCTCGAAAAGAAAATTTTTAAACATTTTCCATAAAATATATTTCTATTTTAAACCATGAATCTCTCTTATGGCCCAAGTATTAGTCCTGTAGTCACAGCTTATTGATTTAGAATCTTCAATATTTGAGGATGCTTGCTTAGTAATCTAACAAATTGTAGTTCTTGAGAAAAAGATTTTAAACATTTTTTCTACTAGTTTATATTTTAAACTTTGAACCCAACCTCGGGCCCCATTTGTGTCCTGGGGCCACCATATTTTCATTATATATACTAGCTTTTGTGTAAATATTGGCACTTCTGGCGCATTGGTTCTCGAAATTTTTCCTATGTATTTCTATGTTAATTTTTGAACCCCTCCTGAGGCCCCATTTTTGTCCGCTGATGCATGTTGATAAGTATCTTCAACTTCCGGAATCAGTGATTTCTTGTCCCTTAGGTGGTCAAAAACTCCCTCCTCTGAATTGTTGTAGGGACTCTCATTCCATGAATAATTTCCCTTGATAAATACTGGGGGCATTGTTCTAATACAAAATAGGAGTTATTCTGGACACAATCTACACTGAAATCAACATTTGTTCGAGCTCCAGTACCACTTTCGCTTTGGTAATCCTGTCAGCTTTTGTCGCTTTAAATCTTCTGTTAGAAAATCAATTAAATTATACTACAACATTTCCTAATCAAGCATGCATTAATATATACCTTGAATATACTAATATCAATTTGAAAAACAAATTTTAGAGTAAAATCATAGGGGAGTTTAAATAAATAAAGGACAATTCTTTCGAAGTAGTAAACCGTTTAACGGTCCAATTTTCATTTCAATAAAACCAAACGGTTTTTAATCATAGCTTTTCAATATTTTTTTTTAAAATTAAACTTCCAAAACATCTTGTATGTTAATTTTCTTTGAATGATACACTCAGGATTGTCAGATAATTACCTTGTACAATACAACGCTCCCACTGCAGATATAGATAAAATGATAAAACCTAGTGTGAGTGGTAAGGTTATTTTCAAAACTAAATCCTCACTGGCACCTGAAACAATACAATTTATAGATTTTAGACAATTTATAATTTTTACACAAAATATAGCCAAAGTTTTTCCTTCTATATGATATAATTAAATTACTTGGCATTTGCTGTGTGTCATTAGTTGATGGTAACTGGTCTGTATCGTAATTTCTCGCTGTAGATGTTGAAATGAACAGCTCCTCTGCTGTTGAATGAGTTGACAATAAGGTCGAAGGAGAAACATTTTCTTGCGACGTTGTTAAGTGTTTCGTTATTCGGGCTTGGGAAGTATTAGAAGTTCTTTTACAGAATATGTAACCATTTAGCGAATAAAAACAGTCCATGAATTGGCAGTGGTTCCTTTCACAAATTTGACATTCCAGAAATTTTCCAATTTGTTCCTCCCTAATTTCCTGTCCTTTAAATGGAAAATAAATAATTCTAAAACCAGTCCTCATTTTCTGTTTATACAATAATTTTTAACCATGATGCAAAAAGTCGTTCAAACTAATTGTAAAATTATATTCCTAAAAAAATAGCATATAAGCTCATTTATAACGTTTCTAGTGACAATAACTAAAAATAATTCCGATCGGCATGTAATATTATTTGTCAGCTCTGTTACCCAATAAACATGTTTAAAAGAGATATCGCACAGTATTGTTGATTTCCGAAATAGCATAATGGATTTTATCTTTATTTTCAAATATACTATAAACTATAACTGGTTGTAAAATTACAATATTTGTAATTTAAAACTATCGTATTAATCCGAAGTGTCGTATTTAATTAATATCTCCCGATCCTCATACAAGTAACACGGGTAAAGTGTAATTTTGCCTTATGTATCACTTGTATCATTGGGGTAAAACCCAGGTTATCTGATGAACTACATGTAGGTACATTTTCAGTCAGATTTTTTTTGCCGTGTTTTAGAGTGATTAATTAAAAAAATGTAACATCTATTTCACAAGAATACCAAGGAATTAAATCTAAAAAAATAATATTAATGGCTTTACTATCACAAATGTAATTATAGCGTCACACACAATGCAATGCTCTTTAAACTGAACTAAAGACACAACATCTTCAGTAGTGATCTGAATAGAAAACTATGTCCATAGTCGTCTCTCACGATGAAATTCACATTATAACTTTATCATGAGATACAAACTGACATTTATTCTTATGTGGGCGACGGCTGTGGGCACATTTTCCTCTTCAAACATCTTTGAAAAAAATGTGTCATTGTTCACCAATTTTGACTACATCTTTGAAATATGACAAAATAGTCAAGTCGTTATTCTTTTATTAAAACATTGACTTGATGCTTTAAAAACACACGTTGAAATGATATTTTTATATTTTTTTATGAAATTTCAACAACTTTTAAATGTTAGGGCATATATTGCAAAACTAATAAGTCTACATTCTTTACTTCTCTCCACGACTGCACTTGTTTTATACTATTTGGGAAACATGGAATGTTATTATGTTCAATGCAAAATGATCATGGGGAGATTTACCATTAAACATATCAATAACACAGACTTTAAAAAGCATTATTATACGAAGACATGATGTTATGTGTTTTTTATGACAATATCTTAAAAAACTAAATAACCAATTCATCATTGATAGGAAATAAAAATAAACTAAACCTTCACCTACGGTAACAAAATTACAATACCGTTGATTCTTGTTGAGTAAGATATCCAATTATATAAATACCATGATCAATAGTTGTGTATATTTGTCGTGCCACGCCTACCCAGAGAACCTGAAGTTGACGTGGTATGGATGAACAAACCAGATGGGGCTTAGTCAAATCGATATCTCCCAATAAATATGTAGACATTTGTGATATTTTACATTGTTCCATCGATAAACTCCAGCTACGTGCATACTGATTATCTGGCCATGCTACAAAAAGGGTAAACAAGAATAAATAATATATATTTTAAACATAATCACTAAAACTCAATGTGTTCTGCCATTTTTAATTGATCATTATAAAATGGTTTTAATTCATAATCAAGTGTGTAATTTATAATAGCAAACTTACTCATATTTTCACACACTTTTGCAAAGTTTTCGGAACATTTTTTCGGAATAAATTGTGGTTCTTCAGAGGAGCATTGTAAGCTTAGGCATGCTTCTCTCGAGTTAAAATAAACTAAAACAAGAAATAAAAGTGTGTACGAATTATGACAGGTGTTTTACTGATCCGCCTTATCAAGAACGCATGGATATTTTTTTTTAATAAAAATAAATTGTTCTTCTTATCATTATATGTATGAAGTACCGTCTTGAATTTCATATACGTTGTAAGCGCGTTTCCCACCACATTCTCCTGAATATATATCGTCTGAGTTATCTCCGCATTTAAAGTTGCAATCAGAAGCTGTAAGTCTTTCCAATGGACTTTCGTGGGTGTTGTTTTTAATGCACAAACATTCATTCATCTTCATAAAATAAGGAAAAGGAATTTATATTTATACAAATTGAATTTAATTAAAGAAAAGACTGATTGAAGTTGTATCTTATTCATTGCTTATACCTTTACAGCAAATCTGTAGCTTTGTTCATGATAACAGATTTCTTGACACATTCCAATGGAACTTATGATCATTGTCTTTTTCACAACATCTTGCAGTAAGTCGATGCTATCCGGATAGCATCCTTCAAACAAAGAATGCGAAATTCAAATTCATTTAGGCATGTAAAGTCTTACAGTTGAAAAGCGGATTAAAAACAAACAAATAATCAATTTGAAGATAATTATGATATTGACTAAGAATGTTTATTAGAAAAGAAAACAAACAGATATTAACCTAACATATTTATCCAAGGAGTCCATCTACGGTAAAGTCCTGTCCAATATGGCTGGTCACTTTTGTTTCTCTCTATTGTTAATCCATGTCCCAAGCAATGATTCTGAGCTTCATACCAATTATATGTAAATGTTTTCAGTGGTTTGATATCTGTTCAAAATAGAAATACAAAACTAGACGCGATCTCATTGCGAGGAACGAATAGGTCCTCCGTCAATTTGGTAATAATAATAATATACAATCCTGAATAGTTTTTAATTCCAAAACTCATTACAATTACAAAAGTCTCATAAGACACTAAATTACCATTAACACTGTGCCAGATAATTATGCCAGTGCCAAGGTGGCATTTTTTCACCCGTCTAAGCTGCATGTATCAAAAAATTCAAATATGCCACATGATAGATCATTGCTTAAAGAGTTTACTACCACCTTTGTTTTTATTGTATCTCACCTGTCAGGTGAGATAATTACCTTTCAAAAATAAATTCCTACAGGAAAATAATTTTTCCCGTAGGAAAAACTGTATTCCTATAGGTAATTTGAAATTTCCTATCGGAATACAAGAACTTCCTATAGGAATTTCAATTCCAATAAGATGTTATAAAATCCGATAGAAAATTTTGATTTTCTATAGGAAAACTACATGTCTGAGTTAAATTCCTACAGGAAATAGCTTTCTCCTATAGGAAATATAATACCTATAGGATTTTCTAAAAATCCTATAGGATTGTCAATATTTCCTGTAGGAGAATCGTTTCTCCTATGGGAATTATCATTTTCCTATAGGATATCAATTTTTAAAGGTAAATATCTCACCTATCAGGTGAAACACACTAAAAACAAAAGTGGTTATATACTCTCTAGGCAATGGTCTATCATTTGGTATATATGGATTTTTCCGAAACTGCATCTTAAGCGGGTGCAAAAATACCAGTGTTCATTGCAAAGATCAAGACAAAAAAAAAAAAAAGAAAAAAAGAAAAAAGAATCATTGATCTTCAGAGTGATATAGAGAACACAAAGCCCATAAAAATAATTTTCCGTTCTTTCTGACTACTGACTTAAAACATGACAATACCAAAAAAAAGAGACGTCAGGGTTACCTATTCTGCACACCTATATGTTAATTTCTATTTGATGGCAAAAGTTTAGTTGCGTCACTAGTCATTGAGATTTTTCGCTAACAAAATAAAAAAAACCAACATCTCAAGGAGAAATCTCATACATCTAAATGGAAAAAAAAATATTGGTTTATATACTATCTTATTGCTGTGTTGATTTTTTAAAACAGTCTGGAAAATTATATCAAAAATTATAAAGTAGAACATACCATTTTATCTGCATCCGGTAAAGATTGGACGTGACGGACATATTTTTGATAGCTATTCTGCTATTTACATGTTAAGGTCTATCATATAGAAAAGTTTGGTTTCTCAATCTCATACTGTATTTTGAGATCTCGCGCGGATAAAATTAGGAAAAAAAAACATATCTCTGAAATATCTTAGATATCGCAATGAACAAATGGAATATTTGTGTATTTACTATCGAAATCCTGTGTTACATTTTCTAAGAATCTGGAAAATTCTATCGAAAATTACAAAGTCGAACATAAGATTTTATCTGTTTCCGGTGACGACAGATTATTGATCACAATTCTGCACATCTACATGTTAAGGTCTATCATATAGCAAAGTTTGGTTTCTCAATCAGTTACAGTTTTAAAGATCTCGCGCGGACAAATTAAAAAAAAAACATTAAAATGAGATCTCTCAGATATCTAATCAGATATCGCAATGACAAATGGAATATTTGTGTATTTACTATCGAAATCCTGTGTTACATTTTCTAAGAATCTGGAAAATTCTATCGAAAATTACAAAGTCGAACATAAGATTGTATCTGTTTCCGGTGACGACAGATTATTGATCACAATTTTGCACATCTACATGTTAAGGTCTATCATATAGCAAAGTTTGGTTGCTCAATCAGTTACAGTTTTAAAGATCTCGCGCGTACAAAATAAAAAAAATAACATTAAAATGAAATCTCTCAGATATCTAATCAGATATCGCAATGAAAAAAGGAATATTTGTGTATTTACTATCGAAATCCTGTGTTACATTTTCTAAGAATCTGGAAAATTCGTTCGAAAATTACAAAGTCGAACATAAGATTTTATCTGTTTTGGGTGACGACAGATTATTGATAACAATTCTGCACATCTACATGTTAAGGTTCATCATATAGAAAAGTTTGGTTGCTCAATCAGTTACAGTTTTAAAAATCTCGCGCGTACAAAATAAAAAAAAATTAACATCAAAATGAGATATCTCAGATATCTAATCAGAAAAAGTCTTTCATTCTTAAGGATCGTTAAACAAATCGAAAATTGGACAATTGTGACAACTGGAAGTGAACTCATTATGACAAAGTTAATACCTACTGTCTATTTTATGAAAAAAATGGTAGGAAAAATGGTAAGAAAAAAACATTAAAAAATGCATTAATTCCAGGAGAGGGTACGGGAAAATTTTAAGTCTTTCTTGTAATGCTCACGGTATCCTCATATATAAAGTTATCAAATTCTATCTTGATTTAACATACCTGTGAAAAGTGTTGTTGTTGATATTATAAACAGATATAACTGATAAGACTGATCCATGGATTTTGATTCAATGTTCTAACCTAAAAAGGAAACAAATACATACAAGTATTCACAGCTGTATCATTCTGTCAAAAATCATTCTTCTCTTTATTTACAAAAAATGTTAAATTAACAGATTACACAAAACTGATAGGTTTATGTTATGTATCCTATATTATACGTAAATTAAAAATTGTTGTGTATTAAGAAAGCATATCATAATACAATGTATAAACGTTTTTTTTTCTGTTGCATTGTGTGTTTATTCAACAATGCATCATTACGTATAAAATAGCATTTGTTATATGTATATGAAGTTGCGAGACACATTAGCATCATATATGATGATGCACTTTGCCTTTTATTATTAGTAAACATGTCAACTATCAATCTCTTATGTCATTGAAATCATGAAATAATCAAAATAGAAATAGCCATTGCAATGAAATAAAAATGATCTACAAACAAAAAATAATTGAAAAAGAGAATGTCGAATTATAAAAAAAGAACCGTCCAACGGAATAAAAATAAAACAATACCGTCCAGCAATGCTCACCTGTTAGAATATAAACATAACACATAGCAATCGACCAGGAGAGACCATGTATACGTGCGTTCTAAGTTGTACTTCCTTGTTTGCCGATAACAGCCTGGGGATTTCCCCATTTTACGTTTATTTAAGAGAACCTAGCTAACGTTTTAACAAGATTTTACATCCGTATCCATTATTTAAGAAATAAGGAATCATTCTTTGAGTATTATGAGGTGATAATTTTGGTCGGGGCGTTATCAAATCTAATAACGCCAGAAGAGCTTTATGATAAATTTGATCACGCTCCGACCGAAATTATCACCTCATAATATTCAAAGAATGAATCCTTATTACCTATATTAATATAATTTTTAGCCATCGTACGATTAAATATTTAAATATAAATAAGCAAACCCCGCTGGCGCCTCAATTGGGCGTCATTTGAAGTGATGGGTTATATAGTACAAAATCGATACCTAGTGTTATCACAGGCAAAGACACTGGAAAATGTAAATTTTTTGATATATATGTAATTGTATCCAGTATATAACAATCTGATAAATCTACACATATATTTTTATGCATGCGGTGTGCACTGCATAATTAATTTGGGTCCGAATTGAAGCACCAAATTGAGAGATAAATAGCTACGTAGTGATCTGTTTAATGAGATAGCAAGCTCTAAGAAATGTGTCATATATCTTATTTTAAACTTCCGGCTTATGTTTTGCATCGGGTCAAACACTTTTTTTTGGAAATACTTAAAGGTTTTAAAATCTATCATACTTAAACAAAACAAATCCTTTGTATCTGTCATGTAATTAAACTAATTAACGAGTACTAAAACTTAGTGTTTGTTTAAACACAAGTACACGCATATCGAAAAGTAATGCGGCACATTTGACTAGCTGTGACTTTAACATATCTATAAAAAGGCCATAACAAATTTTGCTGTTTTTGATAAATCACTCGGTACCGTAATATTCATTTTACACGTGCCAAGTGCTTGTCCTTTCAATATGTTCGCATCATTAAAAAAATCTGTAAAAAGGAGAAATGAAATTAAAGTCTAGACGGGCTTAGGTGACCCTCAGCGGGTCTTAAAGAAAAAGTCACATAAGACAGGGGGTCACTTTACTCAATCCCAAAGCAAATCTCACATTAAGCATTACATATAATTTAGTACTTCGGTTTCAAATATTCAAAATAGTGTATATATTTTATCATTAAACTAGGTTTTAATAATTAACTGATTTTAAAATGCATAGCTATTAGAAATAATATTCATTTTTTAGACTCATTTATAGCATGAATTAAAGAGAGCATGTTATTTGTTTTTTCAACAAATAAACTAAGACAATATTTTAATGTACTTATGACTTTTAAGCAATGCAAATATGTTTCTTAAACTTTGCAGTTTTTCCAAAGGTTTTGCACGGATTCATGATCGGTGCTTTCTAAAAAAAAAGTATTTAGTTCCAATCTGACGCTAATACACGTTTGATTTGATGTCCGACTAGTAAAAACGCCATCTTTGTTTTTTGACGAGCAATCTCACTGTTTATCTATTTTAATTGCATAATTGTTAATTGCATAATATCATTATAATAATATATGTGAGTTCAAGTCTTCTCAACATGTGCATGTCCAGATGAGTTTGACAGCGTCTGTCTATGACGTAACATTAATATTTGAAAGCTAAGCAACCTATGTTTTTTTTTGTTCATTGAAGTCCACTTTCTCTCCGCCATGTTTTTTTAAAACAGGAAAACAAGGTGCGACTAAAATTGTCATTAGAATTCATGAAAAACCCCAACAGATGGCATAAATGATCCTGATTGTTATTATAAAATGTGATAAAACTTTAATCATCTAACACAAAACAATATTATGATTATCAGCTTTGGGCGAGATTTTTCCATTAGCAAAAAGTCGCTACAGTCTGCTTGGCATTTTGGGATTCTTGTATATCCCAAGTCAGTGCTTCCGTTACTTCTTGGTGATTTTTTTATTAAAATAAACATACATGTCAATGAAGTACAATTCAAATCGATAAAACTCCAAGATTACCTTATTAAAACACCATTTGTCTATACCCAGAGGAGTTCACATGGCAAACATGTCATCGTTTGGAGATTCAAAATAGGACATGTTTACTTTTTTTCCATTCGGATTAACTCGCGACGTATCGGACAATTTTTAACATTATCATCCGGGGTGTTTAATATTGTTTGCAATGCAAAATCCCCGGGTGGACAGATAATAGGGACTTTTTGTTTCTTTTAGTGAATTGGTTTAGTTTAGGAGCAGCATATACAGTGATACAGAGGTGGAGGTTTAGGTGATGACGTAACTATTAGGGTCTCCTAAGGGTTATTTTTAGAAAAGTAAATTTATAGAGGTCGTGTTCTCATTGGTGGACTGGATATAGAGGTGATGACCTAGCTACTATTGAGGCCTATTAAATTTATAGAGGTCGTGTTCTCATTGGAGGATTGAATATAGAGGTGATGACGTAGTTACTATTGAGGCCTTATAGAGGGGACTTTTCAGAACAGTAAATTTATAGAGGTCGTGTTCTCATTGGAGGATTGACTATAGAGGTGATGATATAGCTATTTATAGAAAAGGTTTTGTACAGAGCTTGTTTGTTATCGTTATATTTAGAAAGGTATCATTATAGAGTTCGCATAGAAACATATTCATTATAGAGTTGATTACTATACCAGATAATAAGCATGCGCAAAAAAAAAAGATTTTTAGTTTATTCATTTATGTAAAAACAATCATTTTATTATGGATTGTCAGGGAGTACAGTACAAATGGAAAATTATAGCATGGAGTGCATTGAAAAAAGATGAGAAAAACCCCAAAACGTGGACATTGAATGAGAGTCGTTGGTTTGACAATAAGAAAGTTTGTATAAAAGATTTTAGAGAAGTGACCCGAAACGGTTACGATTTTGCTGACAGCTGGGGAACTAAAGAAATTTTATTAAAACGTAGAGTTATGCCCCAGTGAGCGCCTGATATGAAACACGATGAATGCAAGACAGACAAAGTTATCAATGTAAAAAGTTCAGTTTAACGATAACGTTCACACTCTGTTAGCTCCATACGAAGATAGGAAAGGTGAATGGATGAATTATGCCATTGATAGAGCCCATTTTAGGAGAAGAATTCAACAGACAGAGATGATTTTGTTGCCTATATTGAATAAGAAAATAAAGTTATTGGAGTGTAACCAAGCATAGCCCAGGTGAAAAAAAAATTGCAAAGGTAGAGATTTTTTTCAGTAAAAAGTTTAAAGTGCTGATATTGCACATCATGTTGAAAACAAAATATTGTTTAACATGGTGAAAGTAGATATTGCACAACGATGGTGAAAGAATATATATAAAAAATGATTTTGCAGAAAAACAGTATGTAAGGGGGTTAAATTTAGTATATGATATAATTTTTAACAAAAGAAAAATGTTATATTACATTGTGTTATGAAAAGTCACCAGAATCAGATGGGTTTTTTGCAATGTCCACGTTGCAATCCAAATGACTTTAATAACTATTAGTTTGTGAAAACAAAAAACATTTCATTGTGTTCAAAGTACCCTTCGTGTTCAGTGAAATATTTATGTAATTATATTTGTTTCTTATGTATGTAATATGCTATACGTTTTTTTTATACATGTAAAGTTAATGAAAGCAATATTTTATTGGATCATGTAGAAATCTTCTTTTTGTATCATTATGATGGTATTGCTATTTTAATCAGACATGTTGTACTATAATAAAAAATGTTTTACTATGGATTATTTTTATAATTTTTTAAAAATATTGTGTGAATTTAAAAAGAGACGTTAAATTTTGTTTGGTTCATTAATCAAAATGATGTTGACTGAGGAACAACGACGGTACTTGGAAAACATATGGACTGACGTGAAACATGCTGCCTCTTTTGCAGGTCCTTACAAATTGTATCAAATTGTGAAAAAAGAAGGGAAACAAAAATTGGTTTAAAGGGTATTAGAGACTTTTTGTCAGATTTAGAACCGTATTCGCTTCAAAAGAGAGTTCAGAGAAAATTTCCCAGACGTCACATTTTAACCGATTCTATAGACACCATATGGGATGGTGATTTACAAGACGTGCGAAACATATCCAAGGAAAATGAAAGCATACAGTATATTATGGTTTTGCAAGACATATTTTCAAGATATGTATTTACAGCTCCTTTGAAACAAAAAACGGCGTCGTATGTAATAGAAGCTTTAAAAGGGATTTTTGCTAATGGAAGAAAACCTAAAGTGTTTAGAACCGATAAAGGAAGTGAATTTAAAAATCGGTGGGTGTCCTCATTTTTAAAAAAAGAAGGCGTACACCAAATTTTTACGTAAAATGAAACAAAAAGTAATTTTGCAGAAAGGAGCATTCAAAATTTGGAAAACAGATTACAGCGCATGTTTACTCATAATCAATCTTACAAATTTGTGAGTAAGCTACAAGCAGTTACTGATAGCATCAATAAGACTCCTTCCCGTCCTTTAGGGGGACATACTCCTGCATCTGTGACTAAAAAGAACGAAGAGGAGATTCGTTATAGAGCTTATTTACAAAGGAACAAAAGAGCTGGTGCTGTGTCAAAAAAAATTAAAAACTCTAAAATAGCAGAACAAAAGAAACCTTATGAATTCAAAGTCGGTGATAAAGTTAGAATATCTTATTTGCGACGGACATTTCAAAGAGAATACGACCACAAATGGACGGGGGAAATTTTTAAGGTTAGTCAGAGATACCGTAGTCAAGGTTTACCCGTCTACAAATTAAAAGACTTTGCTGAAGAACCTATAACTGGTACTTTTTACTCGCAGGAACTTCAGTAAGTACACACAAGTGCCAATTCTATCTGGAAAATCAATAAGATTTTAAAAGAAAGAAAAAGAAAAGGAATGGTAGAGATCCTGTTGTCTTGGCATCAATGGCCTGCTAAATTTAACTCTTGGATAAAGAAATCTGACATGCAAAATGTATAAATAGGAAAGGCTGCTTTTTGTACGTCATTATCTCCAAAAATGAGCATCAGATTGGTTCTAAGATCGTCCGATAGTCAGCATATTTATATCGGTAACACTCCTTACGACTTTCTAGTTCATTTACCCAAACCACTGTACCTACAGGGGCACTGGACAGTTTCACTTTTGGAATTCAATTTGTCAACAACATCCACTCAACCAGAATTGTACGTTTGTAGTAATTTATGTCAGGATTCTATAGTGGGGGACAGAGAATTACCTCTCTTGAGATTAGTGAACTGTAAAAAATCGGGAAACATCATTTATTATTACCCATACGAAGTACCTTTGCGATTGGGTGAATTGCAAGACGTGAGAGTGTGTATAAGAGACGTCAATAATTAACCCGCTTCATTTTTGAAAGGTATAACTAACGTTACCATACTCTTGAAAAAACGCTTGTTTGAAATACAATGATGGGTTCAACCTACGTATCAGACGCACGTGTGTGGAAAACATTTTATCAAAGGATGCTTGATGGACATTTTCGACCTGGTAAATACAGAGGCAAACAGACAGGAGGTGGATTAGGAGGTATGTTTTCAAAAAAACCTTACATGATATCGATCAACCCACACATGTTCTCTAAGGAGTGTACAGATCAAGTAGTGGGGAAACAAGTGACACCTATGGCGGCCGTAGAAGAGAGAGCCAAAGCGGAAATAAAAGAAGCCATCAAAGAAAATATTCCTCACGTACCAGAAAAGACTATAAAACACAGATAAGACAACGTACCGTCAAATCCAAACCAACACTCAAATAGAAAACACCACAAAAAGGACTGAAGAGAAAACGAGACACAGGAGACAGTATTTTTAACCGAGACGAGAAAAAAGTCAAACATCAATAAGAATGGCTTTTTTAAGCGATAAAATTACAGACATTGGACTCCCAGCAGAATTGGCTCTATTTACCGTTCCACCTAATCAAGTAGCTGTGGATAAAATTTATTTTAGTGAATGCAGACCTGTAAGTTCCTTCGATACAGAGGACGCTCCGATCGAGATATCGGTGCCTGGGCAGGGTAACGAGTACATAGACTTAAGAAGAAGCCGCCTGTACGTAAAATGTAAGATTGTTAAAACCGACGGTACAGCCTTGGGATCACAGGAAAAAACGGGGATCATTAATCTGCCACTGCAAACCATGTGGTCTCAGATAGACACTTATATGAACGGAAAACTTATGTCCCTCAATACTAGCTACTATGCTTGGAAAGCCTACCTAAAACTTCTCCTTTCGAGCGGTAGTGATGTGTCTCAATCCCAGTTACAGTCCTAGCATTACTATCCAGACGACGACGACATGGACAATCCGGACGCATACGGAGGCACCAATGGGGGCCTTAACAACCGCTATGCATTTACTCAAAACAGCCAAATATTCGATTTAGAAGGTCCATTGTACGAAGATATATTTAGAATTGATAAATACTTGGTCAATGGGGTGGATTTACACTTGAAACTGTTTAGAAACCCCGCTGCATTTGTCTTGATGAGCAAAGAAGTCTCCCCTAGCTACAGTTGAAGTTACTAGACGTGTCCTTTAAAGCATGCATGATTAAGGTGGACAGTGGAATTTTGATCAACCATGCTGAAATCTTGAAAGACAAGACGGCTAAATACCCCCTGGCTAGAACCGAAGTAAAAATGAGCACCTGTACTCAAGGTTCTGGATCGTTTATCTGGCAGAACGTTTGGTCTAACACCTTACCGACCAAAGCCGCATTCTGTTTCATATCTCAAAAAGCTGTCAATGGTCATTACGAGAAGAACCCATTCAACTTCCAGAACCTTGTGGAAGAGATTGCACTTTACGTGAACGGGGAAAGCATGCCTACCCGCCCCATGAAAATCGACGTAGGAACCAATCAAAATTACGTCACACTCTTTGTCAATTTATTTGAAAAATGGAACAAAGATGCAGGATTGGAAATAACAAGAAGTCAGTTTGGCAAAGGATATACCATATATGCTTTAGCCTGGCCCCTAGTGACCTAGGTGAAGAGTATATAAACCTGGTGAGACAAGGAAACGTTCGACTCGAAGTCAAATTTGCTGCAAATACAACGGAAACCTTGAACTGTCTGGCCTACGCAGAATTTCCGGCCCTCTTGGAAGTGGACCAATCACGGGACATCAAATACACTAAAGTATGAATTCATCCGACATCCTATGCATTGTTAAGGGACATAAACTGCTTAGGAACTTTGTCAGAGGCGTATTTTCACCAGATACCTTACCACAAAGAGTCCACGTTTACCCTTCGGCCTACGTTTGTAATACAGATCCTTCACATCTCCCGGGGACCCACTGGATTGTTATCTGGATAGATGGCTTTTGAAAAGCAGAATTTTTTGACAGTTACGGTCGACTGCCTGACCATTACGATGTACGAATCAAAAAATTTTTAAATCATAATTCGGAAAAAATGATTTGTAATGAAATTCCAATTCAGAAAAAAATGCCTTGACATGTGGTTATCATGTACTATTTTATTTATTGATGAAATGTCAAAATTATACAATGAATGACATATTCTTAAAATGCAGGATGATCCTGATGTTTTTGTGTATCGAACTATATCTCAACAAATGGACTGCATCTAACCTTTGTACTTACCATATATATGCATACGCTTTGTGAATAAAAATTGATGTATTTTTGTTTTATTCTATAAAAATAGTATGTATTCTAACAATAAAATCAGTCTTAACTGAGGAATCAATGAACATGGAAGCTTGGTGGAAAGAGAGATCACTTTTACCCATTCATTCACCCGCCACAGCTATGATCGTGGGACCCACAGTGAGTGGTAAAACTTCTCTTAATTACGAAATATTAAAACATGCCGATGGTATGTTTCAAACGCCACCCGAGCGAATAGTAATTGCATATACCCAATATCAACCTTTGTTCGAAGAAATGGAGAAAAACATCGATAGATTGGTTTTACATCAAGGGCTACCTTCTAAGGAACAGATTGAAGATTGGAGCGAGGGTGTACAACACATTGTTTTGGTGCTAGACGATATGATGATGCAAGTTGCCAAGAGCGAGGAATCTCTCAATTTATTTTGCGTGACGGCACACCATCGTCGAATCAGTGTGTTCATGTTGGCCCAGAATCTATACATGCCCGGAAAGTTTGCCAGAACTATATCTTTAAATTGTCATTATGTCATTCTCTTTCGTAATGTACGCGATTCTAGACAGGTGCAAAAGTAAGCTTACTTTTGGATCTCAAGTATTTCCTTTAAAGTTAAAATATTTCAAGGAGGCTTACGACAAGGCCACATCCAGACCCTTTGGATATCTAGTTGTGGACATGAGTCCAAGTACTAAGGAGAGTTATAGATTGCGCACGCGCATCTTACCTTACGAAGATACCATTGTCTATCTACCCAAATAAAATCCTTTTCTTTTCATATTTTTCACTATTTTATGGTTATGAACCGAACAGTTAAAACGCATCTGTCCTTTCTGGATCTGTTATACACTACGAGCACGAAACAGCGACGAGCACTGTTGTCGACCATGACACCATCTCAAATGCAGACTTTGTGCGAGGTGATGTTTAATGTTTACAAAGGGACCATTACGGTCTCTAATCAGTACATAAAAACTCTGTATCCCTACAAAAATGTCATAAGTACCCTTGTGAGCAGAACAGTGAACAAGTCTCAACGTAAAAAGTTTTTGTTAAAGCATCAGAGCATCATACCTCGTCTGATCAAACCTGCACTACATCTTTTTCAAAATGGCTCAAGAACTAATACTCGTTCCAAAAGAAAAATACCAAAAACTGATTCAACGGGAGGATCATCCCCCGAAGAGTATGGAGACAATCTTGGAGACGGAGAAGGACGCACCCACTGACAAAGATATTCCCACTCAGATGCACGTTCTCGAAATCTTGGAACACGTTATTCCAATTAAATTTCAGAATAAAGCCAAAGGATTGCTTAAATTCTTATCTCAGTACGGCGGTGACGTATTGTCTTGGAAAGACAATGGAAATTTGATTTACAAAGACAGCGTCATCGAAGGCTCGCATATCACCGATTGGCTGAAACATGCGCTGACCCCTTATTCAAAAGGAACTCCTACAGGATACCGACAATTTTATCAAGCATTGAAGGACATTCAAACTCCAACATCTTTCATCCACAATAAGGAAATGATGAAACGTTCAGAAGAACAGAGCGGTAGTGGATATGTGGTTACAAAACAAACAAACGGAGCGCCTCCTAACTATCAACCTCCAAAGAAAAAAAACAGTGACTAAAACAAACATAAAGTGGCTCAAGTTTTAACAAAGCGTGTACATTAATAGTTGATAAACCAGACCAATATATTTATCTATTTTCATGTTCTACAACTTTTATCTTTTTTCATGTCCAACAACCTAATATATGAAATGTGTATGAAAATAAATCATTACTGAAAGAAAAGAATAACACTTATAAACTTTTTTATTAAAGACCAATGTAGAAAAAAACTAGTGTGATGAAAAATTATCGTTTATATTTACGATTCCGAAAACACCATTTGAAAAAATATACATGTTTTTATGTCATTAATAATATTTCAAGCAAAAGATTTTTATGACACATTTAAAAACTGATGAAAAAAAATGACTTTTCATACAAACAAAAAATAAATTGTTTTCCTTTTCAATACACTCAAGTAAAAAAAACCGTCTTTTTAATTTTTTTTTTGTATATTTTAAATTTTAACCAAAAAATACCTAAGCACCTATTATACCGTCACATTATTGTAAACCCTGCAAAAAAGTTTGTATAAATCAATTTTTAGCAAAATTTATATCCGTAACATATTTTTTCAATAATGTAAATTTTAAAAATTGTTTTTATTATTATTTTAACTTATCAAATTAAAATGTTACACTTTCATATCGATATATCAGAGAAACTTCCCTTTGAAAAATTTGGTGACTGTTAAAACAACTGGTAATATTTTTTCAAATAGTCTAGACCTACTTTTTATATTTGAAAAAAAAGAGTAAAAGTAAACTTCATATTCTATCAAATAATATGCGTCAGATTAAACAGTCCAAAAGTATCACTAAAAAATTTTTTAAAAATAAACAGTTCATCGTCTAAGTTCAGTTGCCCTTTAATAGCTTTTTTTATTTAATATCGGTGAAAAATCATTTATGTCTGTTGAATTCTTCTCCTAAAATGAGCTCTAACGGCATAATTCCTCCATTCACCTTTCCTATCTTCGTATGGAATTAACAGAGTGTGTACATTATTGTCAAACTGAACTTTTTTCATTTATAAATTTGTCTGTTTGCATTAATCGTGTTTCATATCAGGCGCTCACTGGGATATAACTCTACGTTTTAATAAAATTTCTTCAGTTTCCCAGCTGACAGCGAAATCGTAGCCGTTTCGGGTTACTTCTTTAAAATCAATTATACAGACTTTCTTCTTGTAAAACCAACGACTCTCATTCAAGTCAACGTTTTGGGGTGTTTCTCATCCTTTTTTTATTGCATTCTATGCTATCATTTGTACTGCACTTTTTAACAATCCATAATGAAAAGAGGTTACGAAAGTTAAAAAGCGTCTTTTAAATACACATTTCTTTCTTATAACTTAATAAAATTCTTAAAAACTCAATAAAGATAAATTTATTCAAAAAAAGAAATACTATAATATACAGTAAACATGTGAATAGAAAATGTTAAAAATAGTATTGTGCACCATTCAATAACACATTTAAATTCCATTTTTTCTTTTACATAATACCATTGAGCCGCATTCAAAAACAATATTTAAACTTAAAATAGTTAAATAACAAAGTTATTGAACACTTGAAGTGTTTTTTGAACACAATGATTATCTGCTTTTTCACATTCTGATAGGCCATCAAGCCTTTCAGATTTCTCATCGTAAACATTGCAAAAAGCCCATTTGATTCTGATGACTTTCGCAATCCTCGCATAACTTTTGATTTAGTCTTTAAGTAGATCTCAAATCTTTTCAACATCAGGAATACGTTTTTTCAAATTCCCACTTCTTGAACGTAATAGAGGATCCATATAGGGCCAGACAAAGGACTGGCGGTGGTGGTGGTGCCACCCTCCTGGGTGCCCTTTTGGGAACTAGTGGTGGCGGTGGGTGGCTTTGGTGGTGCTGGGGGCGGCGGCGGCGGTAGTGTCACCCTCCTGGGTGCCCTTGGTGGGACTGACGGTGGCGGTAGGCGGGTGCCTTTGGTGGGACTGGCGGTGGTGGTGGACTGGCGGTGGCGGTAGGTGGATGCCTTTGGTGGAACTGGCGGTGGCAGTGGGTGGGTGCCTTTGGTGGCAGTGGGTGGGTGCCTTTGGTGGGACTGGCGGCGGCGGCGGCGGTAGTGCCACCCTCTTGGGTCTCCTTAGCGGGAACAATAACATTGACCCGCATATAAAAACTCAGATTTATATGTAACAGTCAAAATGTTTCATTCACAAATTAAAAAAAAAAAACAGTACATCGTCTAAGTTCACTTGCCCTTTGATAACTTTATTATCTTATTCATAATCGGTAACAATATCATTTCTGTCTGTTGAATTCTTCTCCTAAAATGAGCTCTATCGATGGCATAATTCATCCATTCACCTTTCCTATCTTCGTATGGAACTAGCAGACTGTGGACCTTACTGTCATACTGAACTTTTTTCATTGATAACTTTATCTGTTTTGCATTCATCGTGTTTCATATCAGGCGCTCACTGAGGCATAACTCTACGTTTTAATAAAATTTTTTCAGTTCTCCAGCTGTCGGCAAAATCGTAACCGTTTCGGGTCACTTCTCTAAAATCTTTTATACAGGCTTTCTTATTGTCAAACCAACAACCAGCATCTTTTTTTAATGCACTCCAGGCTATAATTTTCCATTTGTACTGTACTCCTTGACAATCCATAATAAAATGATTGTTTTTACATAAATGAATAAACTAAAAATCTTTTTTTCGCGCATGCTCATTATCTGGTAAAGTAATCAACTCTATCAATCCCCTTTTTAAAAATATCAATGATAAGCGAACTCGGATCCCGTTTCTATAAATAGCTACGTCATCACCTCTATATTCAATCCTCCAATGAGAACACGACCTCTATAAATTTACTGTTCTAAAACCCCCCTCTATTAGGCCTCAATAGTAACTACGTCATTACCTCTATATTCAATCCTCCAATGAGAACACGACCTCTATAAATTTACTGTTCTAAAAATACCCTCTAGGAGACCCCAATAGTTACGTCATCACCTAAACCTCCACCTCTATATCACTGTATATGCTGCTTTTAGGCACAAATGTATTCGATTATCGAGATATTGCACTGGAGGAAGCAGAAACTTGGGACAGATTATGAAAAATTACGGTCGCTTGTCGCGTTTGGCAGGGTATCGTTTAAATCAGGGTGTTCATAAAACGTTTGGCAGGTTAATATGATCGAATAAGACAGTGAGTCACTAAATACAAAAGGTCGCTATGAAAGTCTAGACAGTACGTGATAGATCTAGTCTGATTTGTCTGCAGACTTGTCTGAACCAACGATTTATGCACTTGAGTGTCCTTAATAAGGGAACTTTACTGCAGTTCGTTATCTGTAGTTTTTCTAATAGATATATATCATGCAAGCTTATTGTTTTGTTCAATACATTGATAAAAAAATTGTGCATTATATACAACTTATCGAATACAAATATAATACCCACCTAATGTTTGATGTAGTATGTACCTTATGTTTGACGCAGTGTGTATCAAATCTAATAAATTTGCCTATGTTCAAAATAGGAACAGTTTCGACGTATCGCCAAAAGTTTTAAGGGATAGCTATGACTTTTTCCTTTCCTTTTTTAATGATGTGATTTGAATATACAGTTTCTTTTTCCAGCCATATGCATGAATAATTTTTTTATTTACTTGAACTGGTATTACAGTACAAGATACAAAGTCCCCAGAAAATGCAAAATAAATCAATGTATTTAGTATAGACAAAATAATAGTAATGTCACAGAGTTTATAGTTAAAGAGAGTATTATCAATTTTTATTACATGTAGCTCCTATCAATTTATTTAAATGTGCTTATTAAACAGCATTAAATGTTTCACAATTATAAACTATACTTTTTAAACTGTATTTTTGTTAACTTTGCAATCTAAATTAATCATCCGAATCAAAGTAAAACTTACCCGTGATTTTATGCCACATTTTTATTGTTTTGCACAATTACTAAAATATTCTACCTAAAATGTTACTATTGTACAGGCTTTAGATCTATCCTGTCAAGTGTATTGTAGTGTTTGTTGCTGCAACTGATATTGTAATGAAAATTCCTTTCATCATGTGAATGAGGTAATCGGGGTCAATCAAATATATTCAATCATAAGCTATTCCTTGGGTGTGGTAAACTGTCTCAAACATGTTAATGATCTTTCAAAATTGATGAATGGTATATCAAAAGGTTATACCTTGAGTGATATTTACTGTATATTACAATTGGGCAAAACATGTGATAAAAACCCCAAATCTGAATGTAAATATTATTTTGTTAAATAAGAAGACGATAACAGCAATATTTTACAATATACATGTAAATACAATGGAAGAAAGCAAATAACAATGATTTGATTATGTAAACATATAATATTTGTTGCAAATTGTTGGTTTTCGATCGACAGTTTCAAACATATCATACGGATTGTTAATCGAATGTTCGTAGACAGGTTCATCACATTAATAGGTTTTGTTTGCATCTTGATGTAAATGATCGTAAGTAGCCCTTTTGTCCTGGTTTTTGTTATCAGCTTGCACAATAATAGCATACTCGGACATATTTCCGGTTAAATCAGTTGAAGTATTTTGATATATATTATTTCCTTCCCTTTCTGCTGCTTGTTTGGTCGTTTGACTGTCGTTCAATGAATAACTTCCCTTTATCATCTTTATCATCGTCTGATAACAGCGATCCAATGCAAAAGATGAGTTACCCTGGGCGAAATCCAACTCAGAATACTCTTGTTTCTGAGGTATACATTTTACATCTGCGTTTGTAGTTTTACCAGTCTTCGTCATTTTACTCCTTCTGTTGAAAAAAAAATTAATAAATATATTATATTTAAAAAAAAAACTAAAAAAGCATGACTTAGATTAACCAACCGGTACATTTCCGGAACATTTCAAACCTGAGGTCGAAAAACAAAGTAATTTGCTACTGGATAACGAGAAACCCAAGGGCCACATCGCTCACCGGAGCAACAGTTCCCTGTAACATTCTATTTCGTAGCATATGCTATTTCTATTTTAAACTTGTAACCCCTTTCTGAGCCCCCAGTATTGGTCCGTGGTTTATGGTTGGCCTTAACAATTTAGAATCTACATTACCTTAGGATGCTTGCATAGTAATCTCGCAAACTGTAGCTTTGTAGTTCTCGATAAGAATTTTTTTTAAACATTTTCCATAATTAAGGTCTTCCGTTTCCAACGGAAGACCTTGTACTGATTCTGTTGGAAATTCTTCATTATTATTTTTCTTCTTCTTTTTCTTCTAAACGTTTCTTTAAACCCTAATATCTCGCTTGTTTTTCACCCGATTTTATTCAAATTTTCAGGGTCTGTTGTACCTGCAATAGCTCACTATAGCACAAAACATTGTGAAATCGCTACTTCCGGTTTTGAGTAATTCCCCTTTGGATATTTTTTAGTGGGTCTCGTGTACCTGCAAAGGCTCCGAGTTGATTCGTAGCAAGTAGTTTTAATTTACAAATCTTTAATGTAGATATCTTGAACGTTGTCCTCCCAGTCTTAAATGTTTGATTAACCCACGTATACTTCTTAAAAAATCACATAGAAATTTATGTTTCAAAAAATGCTAAATTTTGCTTACATCTTTGCTCCATAACTTTTTAGTAATAAATATTTCCTAAACACATATAGAACAAAAATTGTGCCAAATATTAAGGGCTTGCATTGGATACCATAAAAAAGGGGCTAGCCCCTTAAATTATGGGTCTAGATCCCTTAAAAGTTATTGCTTTATAACTCTAAAACGGTAAATTTTTCGATATGGGCGTCGCTGCAAAAAATGTTGTTTGGGATCTTATTAATATCATAAAGCTGTTTTTGTGTTCGAGTATTGCATAATATGAGGGCAAACAGTATTACGTTTAGACCAGTATTCGCGGCAATTTGGCGAAGTTAACGAAAGTATTTGTGCGTACAAATGACATACAGTTACCACAGAATGTATACCGACTTATACGGGATGCCTTTATTCATAAGAAAAAGGTTTTTTTTAAGTATACATGCTTTTATTTGAGGACTATAAGTCATTTTTGTTAAGTTCTCATAGTGAACAATCCTTTAAAAACGCGAAACAGAAAATAAAAACATTCCATTTCTTTTCTAGTAAAACTCAAATTACGGATTAAAAAAAAACTTCTATGTACTACATTTTAGTTATTATACTGCATGCAATTGAAATCTATCTGGGATCTGAGCTGCGTGTGTGTACCATTACGTAACCTATCTTCCGCCCGCGGCCGAGGATATCGATCTCGGCAGGACTACCTAGCGGCCAGCGGTATCTACTACACAAGATTCGCGTCTGACACATATGGATTTGCTTAGCCGCAAACATGTAGAATTATTTTTAAATTTTGAATACATATACAGTACCCGCAACGTTATTTTTTACAATCCTATCCTATCGTATCGTGTATCAATCCTATCGTATCGTGCGTGTATACTGTTCTATCGTGCGTAAATGCTATCGTATCGTGCGTGTATACTGTTCTATCGTGCGTTAATCCTATCCTATCGTGCGTTAATCATATCAGGTTTATCGTTCAATTTTAACAGTTTTTCCGTTTATCCTATCGTGTTTATCGTTTGATGACTTTCGGCAAGCAAGTAAATGTATTTCAAAGTTGCAAGTCGTTCAGTGCGCCGTATAAGAAAAATTATCGAACAAGAATTGTAAAATCCTATTCAGCATTCTATCATGATACTAATTTCTTAATTTTTTTAGATCAAAATTGACCAATATTACATGTAAATCATATCTGTAAGCATTCGAAAGTAAAAACATAATGTTAACTATCGAAGTTCTTAGAAACGAGATAACATATTTAACTGTATATCGAATATATTAAATCGTACGCGAAGTGTATTCCTGCGTAAACATTAACTGTTATTCAATAAAATTCGTTTTTTATGCATCATATTTTACAGAAACAAAAGTATTTATGATATAATTTATATTTAATTCAAACTTGAATTGTATTTTAATTAAAACCGTTATTTTCCGTATGATATTTGATTTTGGGCTGAAATATTCTCGGCAATCGGCTAGGGTGTGTGGTAATGAAAACAATGTTAACAAATGGTGAGGACTAATCGCCGGAATGGCGACGGAATATACGTAGTGACATGTATAAAAAGGTCGATAACTTGTTTTTTCATCTATGGATATAGGGCTATCGAAATATATAAAAATATTTTTGATAGTTAAATGTTTAATATGCAAAACCTTTGCCGGAATGAGCTATGGTCGTAAAAATCAGGTGCCGGAATGAGGTAGTCATCTTCATAAAACAGTTAATATCTCAAAAAGTTTTTAACATATTTTCATTCGGACACGATTTCTTTAATTATTACGACTATATCTTTGAAATATGTAAAAATCAAATCCATATGTTTTGATTTGATAGACAAAACCTTTGCCGGAATGAAATTTTTTCGTTAAAAAAGAATGCCGTTATTGTGCAGTCATTCCGACATAATCACCTGTATTGTTAATACCATTAAATATATTTTTATTCGGTAAAGATTTTTTTCATCCTGAGATATATACCTTTCAGAAAATATATAGTTTTATACAATAAAATAACTTTAAATGCTCAAAACCTTTGCCGGAATGAAAATTTTACACACAAAATTTACAAATCTTAATCGATTCACTCAGGTATCGCTCAGGTAAAGAAGCCAAAATACAAAGAGGTGTGAACAACACCCGTTATAAAAACACAACGAGAGTTTATTAAAACAACACATTCCAATAAAACAAAATCATATTTCTCAAATTTATTCACGACAATGGTCATTACGAAGCCAATCTGTACAATCATTATTTACATCAGCACATTTTGAATGTTTCCAAATGTTACAAAGTTTTTTCCCTAATTTAAAATCACAACCTACCATTTCATCTACCCAATCTGGAAACCCACAAGAACAACAGCATTGAATTGTTAAAATCTTATGTTTTAAAACGGTAGTGTCAGAAGTGTGTGATGAATTCTGTGGAAATTTTGTAAATTGACCATTATCTAAACATTCAACAAGTTGATTTCTCATACATTCTGATTTGAAAGAGGTTTTAGTTTTAAATGAATTATCGGGATTAAAACAAAATTCTATAAGGTTAGCAATTGCAAATAGTCCACAATCATAGCCATTCTCTTGTTGTTGAACATCTAAAATCTTAATAGGTATTGAAGTTTTATCACGCCCATAAATAAGAGAGAGTTGAATTTCAAGAGATGGGGTGTTTACTGTTTGGTTCTTGCTCTTGCTAAGACTATCTAAAATACAAATTTCATTTTCGTTATTTTGAAAAGATGTTACCGAATGACTTCTACCCGTATGATGTATCTGAACTGAAGGTGGTTGAGTATGTTCAAATTTTTTAATCGCATTTCCATGATTTAGTTTGTTCGTCAAATATTGGTGCAAGATTTGTTAACTGTAACCCATGTTTATGTTGAAACTGCTTTTTGATTATATCTAATGAATAATTCACAATATCGGAACATAACCACCCTTTTGGATCTAAACTATTTTTCTTGTGCGAAACTTTAATCCCAGAAATCCATTTTTCGTCTTGAATACCCTTATCAGAACCCTCTTTACATTCTAATTTGATTTTTTTTAACGGGAATGTCGTCGCAAACATCCTCTTGTTCTAACGCGGCGGCGGCAGAATTCGGAGCTGGTATAACTTCCTTGTCGCAATCATTCGGTCGCAGTTTTTTCCTACCGGATTTTTTTATCGTTACGTTTCAAACTATTCTTAGACAACTGCTTAAGATTAATTGTTTTCTTTATTTCCGAAATATTGTCACCCATTTTGATTCGCGCTGCCAAAATATGATAACAGGTACCCGTGGCTGGACATTGACATGATTCTTTAGGAAATAATGTTACTGCATATTTTTTGTTATTATTACCGTTAACGATGAAAGCCTTCTGATTTTCGACAAAAGTTACACCATTATTCGCGACAGTCAATTTAGCTAAAAACGTCTGTGATAAATTTGAATTATCTATACCCTTTGAATTCGTTTCGCTGATTTCGGGACCAGTTTTCGCGGTTATACTTTCTGAAACAAAAGGTACATGTTCATCAGAGCCGACATCGACATTTTCGTTGGAATTTTTTTCATCCATTGTTTATCCATTGATACTGGTCACATCTCCAATCGTCGGCGTTTTGACTTTTGATGACATACGTTTCACCTCCTTTCGGTTTTACGGGCGACGGGACACACTTGCACGCACACTGGGAACGGGAGCACTGCGACGGGACACACTTGCACGCACACTGGGAACGGGAGCACTGCGACGGGACACACTTGCACGCACATTGGGAACGGGAGCACTGCGACTGGACACACTTGTAGATAAGAGCAAACTTGACAGCACATCTTCAACTCGGGATTTCCTAAGGCACCTTTTCTTCATTGAAGCTGTAACTTTAGTCCAAGAATGAACACTTGTACGAACACTGGGGATTGGAGCACTTACACGGCACACACTAGGCACACTGGGGATAGGAGCACTTACACTGGACACACTTGCACGCACACAGGGAACCGGAGCACTGCGAGGGGACACACTTGGCACACTGGGAACAGGAGCACTTACACTGGACGCACTTGCACGCACACTGGGAACGGGGGCACTGCGAGGGGACACACTTGGCACGCGCGGACCAGGAGCACTACGACGGGACACACTTGCACGAACACTGGGAACGGGAGCACTCCGAGGGGACACACTTGGCACGCATGCAACAGGAGCACTCGCACGGGACACACTTGCACGAACACTGGGAGTAGGAGCACTTGGCAAGCTTGAAACGGGAACACTGGTACGGGACACCCTGGGTACACTTACACTGGGCAACGATGGCCAGATGATTTCGTCGTCGAGATCGGCGGTGAATTCCGGGATGACAGTCGGCTAGATTGTCCGGAGAAGCGCATCTCGGTAGTCGGTTGGAGTCGGATCTTCTTCACGGGCTTCACACACTCTCAGGCTGGCAGGAAGGGACCTTAACACACAGAGACGATCTGATGCGCGACACTACAACCTGGAAGTAGTCGTACAGCTGTTGAATTCCTCTTCTCGTCAGATGAAGTCCGTCCGTTGATAGAAGTCGTCTGTTGGCCGTCCGTCTGTCAACTCCGAATGTAGGATGGGGGCAGAATTCCATCAGCGTTGATCTAGAAGCTATTTTCGATAGTCCATCGTTGATTTCTCGCGCTTTCTTGTTGCATCCATCGATGAATCCAACGTTGTTCCTTGCTCCCTCGAAGACGTTGTAATCCCTGGGCAAGACGGCCGACGCTATGATTCTCGCTGTTGGGTTTGATGTCCAGATGATCTTCAGTATATGCTGGTGTCGATGAAGGGTTGTCGCTGGTTCCTCACACGGGGCGTTGTTGGTTCCGGCATGAATGACGATGATGTCGTGGTCTTTGACGATTCCGGAGAAGAGGGCCCACATCTGTTCCACGCGAAATCCTGAGGAACAACGGACGGCGGTGTTGTCCTCCAGCTGAACATGGTGAAGATACTTCAGCTGTGAATCTCCCACGAATAGAACAGACATTTTACACACTCACTGAACACAAACTCACAATTTCACAATATATCACGCACTTTTTCACTTGAACACAAACTCACAATTTCACAAGAGATCACGCACTTTTGAGAGCACTATTACAACTTGTAAGAGACAGGTTACTAATAGCAAGTGAAGATTTTTACTTAACCAGGGGTTTATATATGATTCTAAATTTCTTTTTAACCAATGAACGTCGAGATATTTCATCTTCCATGCTTAATTGTAGCAATTAATTATCCATAAACTTTACATATCACAGCTTCCATGGACAAGCAGCTTTTATGTATTTAGCTCTTGTACATTCTTATTCACTTTGATGTAAACAATTTAATCATCATCCGATACTAATTATCACGGCTTACATGGACAAGCAGCTTCTATATATTTAATGTTGGTACTTTCTTATTCACTTTGATATAAACAATTAAATCATCATCACATCTTACATGGACAAGCAGCTAATTTATTTTTAGCTTTGGTACTGTCCTACTAACTTTAACAAAGCAAATATAGATAATTATTTATAATGAACGATATGATGACTTTATTAATTTTAATAACCACCATCAATGTCGGTAATGTAAATTTGCATATATATACATTGTTTAATTTATGAAATATTGTATTTAAAAAAGTGGAATTTATAGACGGTAATGTAAATTTGCATATATATATTGTTTAATTTATGAAATAATGTATTTAAAAAAGTGGAATTTATAGACGGTCTATGTTGAATAGTTCATCTTGTGCATGTGTTTTTATAACAGGTGTTGTTCACACCTCTTTGTGTTTTGACTTCTTTGCCTGAGCGATACCTGAGTGAATCGATTAAGATTTGTAAATTTTGTGTGTAAAATTTTCATTCCGGCAAAGGTTTTGAGCATTTAAAGTTACTTTAATGTATAAAACTATATATTTTCTGAAAGGTATATATCTCAGGATGAAAAAAATCTTTACCGAATAAAAATATATTTAATGGTATTAACAATACAGGTGATTATGTCGGAATGACTGCACAATAACGGCATTCTTTTTTAAAGAAAAAATTTCATTCCGGCAAAGGTTTTGTCTATCAAATCAAAACATATGGATTTGATTTTTACATATTTCAAAGATATGGTCGTAATGATTAAAAAAATCGTGTCCGAATGAAAATATGTTAAAAACTTTTTGAGATATTAACTGTTTTATGAAGATGACTACCTCATTCCGGCACCTGATTTTTACGATCATAGCTCATTCCGGCAAAGGTTTTGCATATTAAACATTTAACTATCAAAAATATTTTTATATATTTCGATAGCCCTATATCCATAGATTAAAAAACTAAAAACCGAATGGCGATAGCTTATACACAACACAAGTTATCGACCTTTTTATACATGTCACTACGTATATTACATCGCCATTCCGGCGAATAGACCTGCCCTTAACAAATCGTACGCGGAATGTATATCTGCGTAAATATTTATTTAACTTATATGTTATATAATTCGTTTTTAATGCATCATTTTCTTATACAGAAAAAATGTATTTATAATAGATTTATATTTACTTTTGATAAGAATTGGATTTTTATAATTGAACCCGCTATTTTCTTTATGATTTGATCTCGGTCTGCAATATTCGCGGCGATCGGCTAGGCTGTTCGGTAATGATAGCAATGTTTTACATATTAACTTAATAATACAGAAAATTTATTGATCATTTAAGCTCATAATATTGTTTTAAAAAATTAACTGTTCTTTTTATTACATTCTATAGATGATGCTGCGATATTTAACAACTCGGCAATTGTTACAAAAAACAAATCCCACGTAAATCTCTATTCGTACGTGTTATTTCCCAAAATATGTCATTATCAGGTTATTCATGAAGATCGCTTAAAGCGATCATACGTTTATCATGAACATCGTTTATCCTTTCCTATCGGGTATCAATCCTATCCTATCGTGCGTGGATACTGTTCTATCGTGCGTTAATGCTATCGTATCGTGCGTGTATACTATTCTATCGTGCGTTAATTCTATCCTATCGTGCGTGAATCCTATCCTATCGTTTATCTTGTAAAAAATAACGTTGCGGGTACTGTACATGTAAGGTTTATGCTTCTTAAATTGAATAAAACGTTAGAATGTTAATTAATAAATCGTTCTGTTAATTAATAAAGGCAATGTCATACCCAATCTGAAGCATAATAAGACATAGAACAAATGTGGGTTTTTTTAAGTAAAAAAATTAACTTCTATTTGATACATTTTAATCATTATACTGCAAGCATTTCAAATCTTACTGGGTTCTGAGCGTAATCCATCCCTCGTCCGCGGCCGAGGAGATCGATCGCCGCTGGACTACCTAGCGGTCAGCGGTTATCTAATACACACGATTCGCGTCTTACATATATGTGTTTATTTAGCAGCAAACACAAGAACTGTTTTAAGTTTATGCCGGCTATAAAAGTTTCTTCATCTTCAATTGATTAAATGAAACGATAGAGTGTAAATAAAGAAAGCGTTCTGAAAAATAATAAAAGCAATATTATTCCAAATCAGAAGCATCGTCAGACATATATCAAGGTGAGTTTGTAAGTTTTAAATACTAGTATTGTTAAATTGTACAAATAATGTTTAATGTTTAAGATCAACACAAAATACCCACAAATATTTACCCTTTAAATGATAATCATCCCTCGCACAAGGGCCGAGGAGATACCGCGGGAGTGGACAAGTGATCTGCGGTAGTTTCTTGTGCTTCTATCTTATCACAAGTGCATGTTTATTGATAATCTGTACGAACACCACCATTAAATTAGTTGTTTTATTTTCAATTCAACTACATTGGTTTAAGATGTAACCATAAATTTATCTTACTTGTACAGTTGATTTGGCTTTGGTTTAAACGATAGTGCATAAAATCATATAGAAACTTGACCATCAATGAAATAAAAGTAAGACATCAGTCCGAATATGAATATGCAATAAAGGCAATTAAGATTAAATACAATACAACGCCGAGAGTTTGACCGGTACGTGTTAAATCAACTTATGTTTCAACATAAGATTAATATATTTATCCATGATTATTTCCGTTTATAAATGCTGAAACTTTTTACAGACTTTAAAACTTTTGAGACAATATTATCTATATATTTACTGGTGTGGGAATTAATATTCGACCAACACAAAATCGTGTAAAAGTAAAAGAAGTTTTCTTAAGAGTTGTACAAAAATTTAGCAGGGTGTACAAAGTAAAAGTAAACTTAAAAAAATCAATCATTCTCAACGTTCAAATCAAATCAAATTAAAATAAAGTTCCGTGTTAAAATATAACATGTATGCGGTTGGTGCTGGCACGATAAAAGAATTGTGCGGAATTGAGGGAATCAGTGGTTATTTTTCAAAATATTCATATGATTTTTAAACAAGTTTTGTTTTGATTCTAGCGGTCACTTGATCACCTTTATAGTTCTCCTGTATGATCGTTTGTTTCATTGTAAAAACAAACTCATTGCTGTGCTGCCCATACCCCCCCCCCCCCCCCATCGTCAGACATGAATAAATGGTTGGTTTGTAAGTCTAAAATGTTTTAAAAACTGTACAAATAATGTTTTAAATCAACAAAAAAATGATGATCATCCCGCACACATGGCCGAGGAGACCCTGTCTGTCATATTTTGTATACGTGCAATGATCAGAAGCTAAAATTTTACACAAAGATTGCTTGTGACATGTACTTTAATATGTCCTGACTTGAACTTTGATCATTTGCGCAAGATCAGTGTCACTATAAGAAAAAGAAGCATCCATTATTTTCTAATAGAGAAATACTTTAGTTATAATTTTTTTTCTTAGTGGGGAGGGGAGGAATTATTTGTGAGGTTGCTCACAGAGCCGCCAGTTGGTCCACAGAGAGCACTCTCCCCCTTTCTCGCAACCAAAATTCACCTTAAATTAACATAAAGGAAATTGAATTTTGAGGCATTGTTCCCCCCTTCCCCAACACACATTTTAGTAGAAGGCAATATAAATTTTTATGGCAAATTGAAAACAAATTATATTAAACAAAATAAGTTATAGCTGCCTCACAACTCCCCCCTCCCCTACCACTATCACGGATTAGATTTTGATGATTTTGGTATTTTTTTTCTTTTATTTGCTTGTTAATACATTTCAGATAAATTTGTTCACCGAAGCAAAAACAGTGCTGAGTGCTTGCATGGCTAAACATTATACGGAGAGTTGTCCCTCCCGCTGAGCACCTCTCGTACAGCGAACCCTCAGGATGGAGAAGGCGTCATCGTTTATTTTTGATTTTCTGAACTTACTTTTATCATATTGACAATCCAGTCTGATTAAATCACCACCCTTCTGCTTACATTCATCAGGGTCTGATAGGTATCGATAACAGGTCATCTTCACATGATCTCCATATTTGCACACAACCTAATTATACTCTCAGTTACCAAATACATGACTTTATCTGTTAATAAGAGGTGCAAATCTTCAATACTCAGTCTGGGGGTTACATAGAAAGCAGGCATGAATTAATTTGCCTGTCTCTATTTAAAAAGTTCCAATAAATTTTCTTAAGCCCTGATTGGTCAGAAGTTTAGGTCATGTGAAGATGACCCCCTATTAATACCTGTCAGACCCTGTAAGGAGAAGAAGGAAGCTTTTAATCAGACTGATTGACAATCCTTTTCCGACAGGAAGCTGCAACGGAAGACATATTCGTTGCTTTGCAACGAGCTCGGCTCTAGTATATATTTCTAATTTAAACCTTGAACCTCTGTTATGGCCCCAGTATTAGTCATGTGGTCACAGCTTATTGATTTAGAATCTACATTATTTGAGGATGCTTGGATAGTAATCTAATAAATTGTAGTTCTTGAGAAAAAAGATTTTAAAACATTGTTTCTACTAGTATATATTTTGAACTTTGAACCCCACCTCGGGCCCCATTTTTGTCATGGGACCACCATATTTTCATTATATATACTAGCTTTTGTGTAAATATTAGCACTTCTGGTGCATTGGTTCTCGACATTTTTCCTATGTATTTCTATGTTAATCTTTGAACCCCGCCTGAGGCCCCTTTTTTGTCCGCTGATGCATATTGAGAAGAATCTTCCACTTCCGGCTTCCGTGATTTCTTGTCCTTTAGGTGGTCATAAACACATTCTTCTGAATTGTTGTAGGGACTCTCATTCGATGAATAACTTCTCTTCAATATATACTGAGGGCGTTGTTCTAATACAAAAGAGGAATTATTCTGGACACAATCTACACTGAAATCAACAGTTTTCCGATGTCCAGATTCCACTTTCGCTTTGGTAATCCTATCAGCTTTTGTCGCTTATAATTTTATGTTAGAAAATCAATTAAATTATACGAAAACATTTCCTAATCAAGCAAGCATTAAAGCAATATAAGCTGTCGGCGGCGGTAATTTTAAGAACACAAATTTATGCCGCCAATTCACAGATAACAATAAGTAATGCATATTCTGCAAATACAAGCAACCACAATCTGTGGTAAATAAACATATCCATGCGATTATCGATCGTTTGTTTTAACTGACCATCTCTGAAGCCATCGCTATTTACTATTCGGGACGGAATACGGATATAGCCGAGTATAAAGTAGTGCGTTCAAGATGCTGAATCTATCAATAACCGAAGATGGACGAAACAGAGGTAAGTAATGAATCAACTCTTTAACAATTTTTAAACGTGAATTCTTCATAGAATTGCATAAAAATCTAAATATCCGCCGCAAAGCACATGTTTGTATGAAGTGAAAATAGGACGTAATTTGCATACGTCAAGGGGCCCTCGAAGGGGTTTCCTATCTCTGATTTTATATTGCATACACATGTACGACCCTGTAAACATAATTGTGAGGTGGTTTTTTCTCTCTCTATATTCCATTTTGCGTAAATAAATTGTGTAACCGATTTTTTTTGTATGCCATGCTTTTCAAAACAAAATAATTATTGACTGGAATTTTCATTTGTTTTGCAAATATAATAACATTTACTTTGTACTTACTTTGTATTTTATGAAGAAAAAAAAACCCTGCCAATAATATTTCAACTTTAAAATGACTTTGTAGTATTCAGATAGGTCAAAATCAAGAAGCCTTTCCCCAAATCCAGTCAGTAGCTCAGATGAAGATGTTAGAACACCTGTTAGGCAGAGGAGAGGTCGTGGTAGAGGCAGACAAAATGCACTTCGTCATACTGGGGTAAGGAGAACAGTATTTGAACTCAAATTAATATTTCAAAAAATTAAACAAGAAAAATTTAAAAACAACAGCAGTGACTGTTTATTTACTATTTCTAGGCTCCTCGAGTTAGAGGACAGGGAAGACGCAGAGGGAAACAGAGGGGGCAGCCAGCTGGCATGAACAGGCTTGAATTGGCAGCACAGGCTAGGCGAGACAGACAGAGTCAACTTGAGGTATATACAGGTCGAAATAAATCAAACTACACAAAGGTTGAAAATGTTTATATTTGACCTGCCTTAAAAAATAAGCAAAATTTTCTTTCAATTTATGCTACTTTTTTTAGGAATGTATTTCGAAAATGGACTTGATAGCTCTGAAGGAGACCCTCAAGTTAGTTTGTATGAAGCAGCCCTCAGTATTGACGGATGTCTTAAAGTCTGCTGATGGGAATGGGGATCCAGCGCCGGGAAATCTGCCAGCAGTTCCAAACTGGTGTTCCTGTAATAATTGAAGGGAGATGCCTACCGAGAGGGAAAAAGTGTGCTGTTAAAAAATTCCTGAGAACTGCCACTCCAGATTAGCTGTAAGTTTTCACTATCAAAGAACTTCATGTAAGCATCAAACTGACCATTATTTACTTAACTACCATGTCATTTTATTTTCTTTAGGATTTCTATACAATAGTCCTTGATGAATTGTTCCTTGAAGTTGCCATGAGGTGTAGAAATGATGCCTTAGCAGAACCCAGAGATAATGACTACAACAGAGCGCATCGGGACACAGCTTACAAACAATACGTTATGTGGATGCACGGTCGCCTAATAGCTGGAAACCGGAAAGTTATTCCAAGCTGCTGTGTGTGGCGTATCCGTGACAAATATCCTGAGCCTTCCGGTCAATATGTAGGATATATTGAAGGAATCCTTGATTAAAGTACAGCTTGGCTCTTATTTGGTTGTTAGATCATTCATATCATTTATTTTTAAAATGAAAACAATCAGGAGCTAGGGTCTCGGACACAACTCTTGGAACTTCCACATCAAGCGTAACTGGCCTATTCATGCAAACAGGGTCAATGATCCTGTTCTGGACACACAGCTTCAGAATATCAGTCACATATGAATACTGCTTTTCCTGCCGCACTGGGTAGGCAGACCATCGACCACTTTTTTGCTGCAATACCGCTGATGTCTAAAGTATAAAATCCAATGTATTTAATCACATATTTCACAGTAATCTATAGTCAGCAATATTGACTATTTAACATCAAATAAATGAGAAGGTGTGTAAACCTTTTGAGAAAACAAACCTTAGTGATCCGTCTTTTCTTTTGGCAGCCTCTCTGTCACAGTTGGCATTATGGTCCAGCGCTGCAACAAGATTTCTAGCTCTGTACACAGGAGGTGTGTAAGAGTATCTCTTTGACGAGTACTTCAAGATGAGGTTTTGAAAGTTCTCAAGAGATGCTGTACTCCTGTGATAAATCAAATAATGAAATTTTCATTTCAAAAGAAGTTTTGATTAACATATGAAATACAATTTAAAGAGTGTATAAAAGTGAGTGAAAGTTTAATTTGATATATACCTGCAATTAAGGTACATGTAGCAAGGGACAGTTTCGGATAAAGTACCCGGTCAATATTTTTGTAAAATTGAGAGTTGCTGTACTGGAAGGCATATGAGTGTTGGTAAAATTCATGAAATTATTTTTAATGATTATCATTAGTTAGAGGGATCTCTCTTGTTGAAATTGGCATGCAATATGTAGGCCCCATATGTTAGGTACATGAGAATCAGAAGTAAAATGCGAAACTGTGGCTATGACTGTTGTGTTGACTTTACACAGTGAAATTGCAAGTGACAGACGGGAGGTGAAATATCACGAAAAGTAGGTGGATGGGACATTGTAAACTATACACCGGTAAGTTTGTTTCTGACATGTGATGGTGCAACATGCACATGGTACGGAAGGTCAACCCTTTGCAGAGAATTAGCTGGGGTAGGTCTGAAAAGCTGAAAAATCATGAAAAAATTAGCAAAATATGAAAGGGTCAAAATCTCATAAAATCCAGTATGTAGAAAATTTTACAGGTTTTGACTAGTAATTTTCTTCAGAAATTAGTGATTGACCCTATAACAAGTGAGTTTAAGGTATTTGTGCTCAATGGGAACTGAGAAAATTCTAGTTACAGAGTTCCGAAGACACACATCCCCTGGCTACAATGAATTGTATAAAAAAAACTGTCCCGTGCCACCTAAGGTAGTAAGGAATCTTCTTTAAAAGTCTTTTGTCACGGACAATGTCACGTACAGCAACATGCGCTGGGGATCCTGCCTCAAGTCAGTCTTTGTCCCTTTCCTCTGTCAATGGACCATGCTGGCATGAACTTTTTGCTCCTGCTCTATATGGTAAATTTCATTCATGCTCATTTACCACATGGTGCATGACTCCAAACCAAATGCCCTGAAAAGTAGTACAGGAACAGTTTAAAATGCTGTTTTACTCATATTGAACCGATAATCGATAATATGAAATCTAGTTTACTTATCAAACTTACAATAAACTCTTCCTCTATATTTGCAACATAGGAACAGAACCAAAAACATTTAACTATCTCCCTTGTCCACTGTCATATTCGCTTTTTTGATTTTTCTTGCCCAGGCTGAAAATGAAATTAATGTAACACTCAGTTTATCAATTTTATTTTTCTCAAAATCATCATAATAACTTGAACAAGTTCTTAATTTTTGGGTAATCTTTTTCTGAAATAAAAAAAAAATGTTGAAACAAAGATTTATGGTACAAATGACAACTTTATAAATGTACTACTGAATAAAGTTAAAAGTATTTTTAATTGAATAATTTTACCGATTTACCATGTTTATCATATTTTAAAACCCATCCAATGAGCTTTAAAAAATGAATTTCCGAAATCACTTACTCATTAGTGCTTCGACTGCACATGTGCATCTGTAACCACTTCCACCACATGTATTCCTTTTTCAAAAAGACACTGCAGACCCTTTTGAAAATATGCTTTTTCAAGGATGGCACTCTTTCTTCCTGTCATTCTCTTGTCCATTGTCACTAAACACAGTATTTTGTGGGTCTCGTTTTCCATAAATATGTATGTGCAGTATTGTTCAGAGTGACCTGGACTGTCCATGCGACCATCTCCTATATAAATTTTTTTTAGACACATGTAGTTGAAAGGCTTGTCATAATAAACGGTCAAAGACATACAAAACTTATTAATAAAAGCATTTAGATTATACTAGCCAAGAAAAACAATATCTTTGCCTCTGAATTCTTCAAAAATTTCATTTTGGTGGTTTGTCCAAATTTCTTCAATTGATGGAGTGACATTTGTTCTTAACAAATGAAGAGGAAGACAGGATAGGAAGCTATAAGAACTTTCCAAACAGGGCAATATTTTGGAAGTTGTTTTCAGAGGCAAGTAGTCTCCACTGTGGACTCGCCTGTTTAGAAGTGGTTGAGAACAACATTTGTGAACCTCATGATTGTTTGTGCAGACCTGAAATGAAACTTTGATACCAAGTTGTGGAAACCAGATAGTGGATATATTGTAATATTTATTTTTTATTGAAATATCTTTAAAACAAAAATAAAAGTTGATTAACCCATTTTAGGTACACTGCTGAAGATACAACTTCTGATAAAATATCCACCTCAGCCTCACATTCTCTCACACTGCAAATTCTAGGCACTTTAGTTTCTGCCAAGGCAACCAGTGGGTTTAGATAAACCATTGCTGGGTGATCATTAATTACTTGATTTATCTCATCATTATTGCGGATCTCTTGCACATTGCACTCAGAATGTCCAACAACACTTTCTTCTTCCTCTTCATTCTCTTCTTGATCCGACTCCTCTGAGCTTATGCCATGATCAAGTCTTTAGTAAAAAAAAAATCAAAATTGAAACATCAATCATAAAAATGTTATCTACTGAGTAAACAAATATATTGTGTTTTTTTCCTCTAAAATATTTCCAATAACCAACAATGTTTATTTGTGCTAAAACTTTGTCATATTATATTAATTACTTAAATGACAAATGAAAGCTAGGCTCGTTTTCTTCATCCTTGGATGAATCATCCTGGTCACTAGTCAGTTCCGAGGCACTCATTGTAATTCTAATAGAAATTACATAAAATAATCAAATCAATAGAATCAATAATACATTTAATAAATGATTAAATTAAGTAACAAGTGAATCCAATGAAATAGAGCAATGCTTTCAGATACATAAAAGGATCCATAAAACTGTCTGAAAGTGGCTTAAGTCTTTTCATCCTTGGTTGTGCAAGTTCCTCAATGCCTGACATTGTACTTTCTACACTGAAAAAATTATTTTGTTATTTTAAGTTTATAAGGAATAAAATAATTTTGTTTAACCCTTGATTAGATATTTCTCAAAACTGAAATGTCACTCATGTGCAACATGTATAAACTTACTCTTTTCAAACCTCATCTGGTGAAATGTCAGATAAATCAGATTCCACCACACACATTTTCTGTACAACTAATGGACCAGGCGTTGATGTAACACAAGGGGTAAATTCATTTCGCGCAGGTACACTTGTCGCATTTCCTTGTACATCTTCGTAACTAAAAAAAATGAATTACATGTAGGCTATATCCCCAGATAAATTTTCCCTTTCCGTGCCTCACAAAGTTTACACTACCGACGAATATATTTGTTTATTATTGTTCATCTACAGCAACAATCACTAAAATCGGTTTAATAAACATGAGAGACATGAATAACTGGAGTGTTTTACAATATTTCATATAACAATCTTGAAGAAAATAGGCTTATAAACATTATTTATAAACAATGTTTACACTTACTTATCAAGCAGCATCTTCGCAAGTTCGATATTGGTTTTCAAACACAATTTCGTCCGAAATTCCGTCCATCGATCATACTGATCTCCAATATGGATTTTGTTTTTGTTACGTCTGGCATTTGCTTCTTTTATATTACTCTTCCTTGCTGAATCCGTTAGTTTTAACTTCACTCCACGTTTTCCCGACACCTTTTTTATCACCTCCGACTATCTACGCATGAGTATCTCAGTCTCACAGTGTCTGACCCAGGGGTCACTTGCATATTTCTGAATACGTCAGTGAAATATTGTCTTGCAAGACAAAAATTCCCGCTGAGCATTTTTTCACGTTTTAAAACAAGTTTTAGACTCAATATCAGATAGCATCATTTTAAAATGTAATGTTTTGATGTGGCTAAATTGTTTTAGAGTGATTTCGCCGATTTAAAAAAAATTACCGTCGACGACAGCTTATATTGCTTTAATACATACCTTGAATAAACTAAGATCAATTTGAAAAACAACTTTTAGAGTAAAATCATAAGTTTAAGTAAAATAAAGGACAATTCGTTCAAAGTAGTAAACCGTTTCACGGTTCAATTTTCATTTCAATAAAACCAAACGGATTTTAATCAGTTTAGATAGCTTTTCAATATTTTTTTTTAAATTAAACTTCCAAAACATCTTGTATGTTAATTTTCTTTGAATGATACACTCAGGATTGTCAGATAATTACCTTGTACAATACAACGCTCCCACTGCAGATATAGATAAAATCATAAAACCTAAAGTGAGTGGTAAGGTTATTTTCAAAACTAAATCCTCACTGGCACCTAAAACTTTACAATTTATAAAATTTAAGAAATATAATTTTTACCCAAAATATAGCCACAGTTTTTCCTTTTATATGATATAATTTAATTACTTGACATTTGCTGTGTGTCATAAGTTGATGGTAACTGGTCTGTATCGTAATTTCTAGCTGTAGATGTTGAAATGAACAACTCTTCTGCTGTTGAATAAGTTGACAATAAGGTCGAAGCAGAATCATTTTCTTGCGACGATGTTAAGCGTTTCGTTATTTGGGTTTGTGACGTATTAGAAGTTCTTTTACAGAATAAGTAACCATTTAGCGAATAAAAACAGTCTATGAATTGGCAATAGTTCCTTTCACAAATTTGACATTCCAGAAATTTTCCAATTTGTTCCTCTCTAATTACCTGTCCTTTAAATGGAAAATAAATAATTTTAAAACCAATCCCCATTTTCTGCTTATACAATTATCTTTAACCATGATGCAAATTGTCGTTCAAACTAAGTGTAAAATTATATTCCTAAAACAAAAAGCATATAAGTTCATTTATAACGTTTCTAGTGACAATAACTAAAATGTATTCATTTTAAAGGAATGATCGGCATGTAATATAAGTGGTCAGCTCTGTTAACCAATAAACATGTTAAAAAGAGATATCGCACACTATTGTTTATTTCCGAAATAGCATGACATGAATAAGCTTTACTTTTAGTAGGTTAATTATACTTCCAATTAAAATCTAAAAAATATGTGAAGAAAAACGTGACTTGAACCATTATGTATGTAATTGTATATATGTTTTACTTTCAAGACAAACGCATTAAAGAAACATTTGTTTAGTAATCTACGTATAATTAAAGATGTAAATAATGTCATTGGACAGGTAATAAAGTAGAGCAAGGCGCAATGCATACGCAAATAGTAAAACTTGCCTCATATGGTCACAACTGTGATCGGCCGAAGCCGATCACAAAAATGTAGAATGCAGAATTCATAATAGGTTTCTTTTTTAAATAAGGATTGATTAGCCTTGTGATAGTGTTAACGACCTGAATAAATTCACAGTACTTTTGGGAAGTTTGAGTAGTCTACATTTTGATGTAAAGAAAAAGAACCAAAAGAGAAAAAAAAATGTGTGAAAACAGCGACTTAGGAATAAAAGCAAAAATACAATAATTTATTTTAACTCATTTTAAGAGGTAATTACATGTACCATAACATCACGATATAACTTTAAATCGTTTTACTCGTTATATTTGATCTGAGATTGTACTAGTTAAACAACAACGTAGATAAAATGGATTTTATCTTTATTTTCAAATATACTATAAACTATAACTGGTTGTAAAATTACAATATTTGTAATTTAAACCTATCGTATAAATCCGAAGTGTCGTATTTAATTAATATCTCCCGATCCTCATACAAGTAACACGGGTAAAGTGTAATTTTGCCTTATGTATCACTTGTATCATTGAGGGAAAACCCAGGTTATCTGAAGAACTACATGTAGGTAAATTTTCAGTCAGATTTTGCCGTGTTTTAGAGTGATTAATTAAAACAAAATAACATGTAACATCTATTTACACAAGAATACCAAGGAACTAAATCTAAAAAAAATAATATACATGGTTTTACTATCACAAATGCAATTATCGTGTCACACACAATGCAATGCTCTTTAAACTGAACTAAAGACACAAAATCTCCAGAAGTGATCTGAATAGAAAACCATGTCCACAGTCATCACTCACGATGAAATTCACATTATAACTTTATCATGAGATATAAACTGACATTAATTCTGTTGTTGGCGACGGCTGTGGGCACATTTTCCTTTTCAAACATCTATGAAAAATGTGTCATTGTTCACCAACTTGACTATATCTTTGAAATATGACAAAATAGTCAAGTCGTTATTCTTTTATGAAAACATTGACTTGATACTTTCAAAACACACGTTTAAAATAGTACCGTTTTATTTTTATGAAATTTCAACAACTTTTTGGAGCTGATTTTAATCAACTCTCCTATGCAGTTACTCAGGCAAACCGAAAGTCCAACAGTGTTTGGCCCTAAGCACTAATTAACACCGCTGACAACATTTAGTTCTTGAAAAAAAATCGATAAAATCGATGTAATGTATTCTAAAGCATAGGTTTTCCAGGAAACGTATTTATAGATACCTTGTAAATAGTCATATTTTAAATGATACGAACAATATAGATATTTTTTTTATATTCGTACATTGTATGTATTCCTACGCCAGAGTTCAATATAGTTTTATTCAACCAGACGCTCGGCTATCTCCGTTAATCTCCGACAAGCAGAGAGTCTCTCTTGCTTGTAGGAGATTAACGTAGACAGACGAGCGTCTGGTTGAACGAGACTAGAGTTCTATAGTGCTTGGATCCATACAATTTCTCAGAAATATTTCGATTACTGATACGTAGTTTGATGGAATTAATTTTTTGAATATTACACATGATTCATATGGGGTTTTCACGAAATTCCTGTCGAAGAATTCATGTTATAAAAATGTGTATAATTCAAATACATATAGGAAACGGGGTCTAGGAAACTACTTGCCATGCAAAATAACCTAACATATCATTGATCTTAAAATAAATAATAGTCGATAAAATCAACTCCCGTCAGTACTTCAGTACTTTGATTTATGTTAGGGCATATATTGAAAAAAAAACTCTACCTTCTTCTTAACTTCACTCCACGACTGCACTTGTTTTAAACTATTTGGGAAACATGGAATGTTACTATGTTCAATGCAAAATTATCATGGGGAGATTTACCATTAAACATATCTATAACACAGCCTTTAAAAGGTATTCTTATACGAAGACATGATGTTATGTGGTTTTTATGACAAGATCTTAAAAAAAATAAATGACCATTTCATGAATGATAGGAAATGAAAATAAACTAAACCTTCACCTACGTTGCGATGAGAATGTCACAAATTCAGTTAAATGAGTAAGATATCCAATTATATAAGTACCTTGATCAATACTTGTGTATATTTGTCGTGCCACGCCTACCCAGAGAATCTGAAGTTGACGTGGTATGGATGAACAAAGCAGATGGGGTTTAGTCAAATCGATATCTCCCAATAAATATGAAGACATTTGTGATATTTTACATTGTTCCATCGATAATCTCCAGCTACGTGCATACTCATTATCTGGCCATGCTACAAAAAGAGTAAACAAGAATAAATAATATATATTTAAAACATAATCACTATAACTCAATGTTTTCTGCCATTTTTAATTTATCATCATAAAAAGAATTTAATTCATAATCAAGTGTATAATTTATGATAGCAAACTTACTCATATTTTCACACACTTTTGCAATGTTTTCGGAACATCTTTTCGGAATAAATTGTGTTTCTCCAGAGGAGCATTGAAAGCTTAGGCATGCTTCTCTCGAGTTAAAATAAACTAAAACAAGAAATAAAAAATAAAAAAAACGGGTTATGACAGGTGTTTTACTGATCGGCTTTATCAAGAACGCATGGATATTTTTTTTGGATAAAAATAAATTGCTCTTCTTATCATAATATGTATGAGGTACCGTCTTGAATTTCATATACGTTGTAAGCGCGTTTCCCACCACATTCTCCTGAATATATATCGTCTGAGTTATCTCCGCATTTAAAGTTGCAATCAGAAGCTGGAAGTCTCTCAAATAGGCTTCCGTGGGTGTTGTTTTTAATGCACAAACATTCATTCATCTTCATAAAATAAGGAAAAGGAAGTTATATTTATACAACTTGAATTTAATTAAAGAAAAGACTGATTGAAGTTGTATCTTATGCATTGCGTATACCTTTACAGCAAATTTGTAGCTTTGTTCATGATAACAGATTTCTTGACACATTCCAATGGAACCTTTGATCATTGTCTTTTTCACAACATCTTGCAGTAAGTTGATGCTATCAGGATAGCACCCTTCAAACAAAGAATGCGAAATTCAAATTTGTTTAGGCATGTAAAGACTAACTGTTGAAAAGCGGATTAGAAACAATCAAACAATAATCAATTTGAAGGTAATTATGATATTGACTAAGAATGTTTGTTAGAAAAGAAAACAAACAAATATTAACCTAATATATTTATCCAAGGAGTCAGTCTACGGTAAAGTCCTGTCCAATATGGCTGGTCACTTTTGTTTCTCTCTAATGTTAATCCATGTCCCAAGCAATGATTCTGAGCTTCATACCAATTATATGTAAAATTTGTCAGTGGTTTGATATCTGTTCAAAATAGAAATACAAAACTAGACGCGATCTCGTTGCGAGCAACGAATAGGTCTTCCGTCAATTTGGTAATAATAATGTACAATCCTGAATAGTTTTTAATTCCAAAACTCATTACAATTACAAAAGTCTCATAAGACACTAAATTGCCATTGCAAAGATCAAGACCAAAAAAAAGAGAAAAAACATTGATATTCAGAGTGATATAGAGAACTCAAAGCCCATAAACATAATTTTTCGTTCTTTCTGACAACTGATTTAAAACATGACAATAACAAAAAAAAAAAAGAAGAGACGCCAGGGTTACCTATTCTGCACACGTACATGTTATTTTCTATTTTATGGCAAAAGTTTAGTTGCTCAGTCACTAGTCATTGAGATCTTGCGCTAACAAAATAAAAAAAAACTCATCTCAATGAGAAATCTCATACATCTAAATGGAACAAAATATTGGTTTATATACTATCTTATTGCTGTGCTGATTTTTTAAAACAATCTGGAAAATTATATCAAAAATTATAAAGTAGAACATACAATTTTATCTGCTTCCGGTGAGATCGGAAGTGACGGACATATTATTGATAACTATTCTGCACATTTACATGTTAAGGTCTATCATATAGCAAGTTTGGTTTCTCAATCTCATACTGTATTTTGAGATCTCGCGCCGATAAAATTAGAAAAAAATATCTCTCTGAAATATATCAGATATCGCAATGAAAAAATGGAATATTTGTGTATGAACTATTGAAATCCTGTGTTACATTTTTTTAAGAATCTGGAAAATTCTATCGAAAATTACAAAGTCGAACATAATTTTATATGTTTCCGGTGAACGACAGATTATTGATAACAAATCTGCACATCTACATGTTAAGGTCTATCATAGAGCAAAGTTTGGTTGCTCAATCAGTTACAGTTTTAAAGCTCTCGCGCCGACAAAATCAGATAAATTAACATCTAGATGAGATATCCCAGATATCTAATCAGAAAAAGTCTTTAATTCTGAAGGTTCGTTTAAACGCTTAAATTTTGAGCAAAATTAAATCATCAAAAACGCATTTTTTTAAAGCCTTTTTTGTTTCTCTTTCGCTGACGACCGGAAGTGACGGACAACAATTTCAAACCCCTTGTGGACTTTACAAATGCTTTATCTACCATCTCTTTTCTATCAAACCGTTTAAGAGTTTTTTGCCGGACAAAATAACATTTCAAAAATCGAAAATTGGACAATTGTGACAACTGGAAGTGAACTCATTATGACAAAGTTAATACCTATTGTCTATCATCTCTAAAAGTTTCAAGAAAATCAATCGAAGCGCTTTTGAAAAAAATGTTAGGAAAAACAAAAACAATAAGGTCTTTCGTTGGAAACGGAATACCTTAAAAATGCATTATTTCCAGGAGAGGGTACGGGGAAATTTTAAGGTAAGGTTTGCGGTTACAGGGAGATAACTCTCATTTTTTTGTGACGTAACATCAACAATCCTTTTATTTCAGCTATGATGTCAAAATTTATGTGACGTCATGTTGATTTCAGGTTCTTTTTTATTTCGAGGGGTTTTGAAGTTTCATTGAATAAATAACAAGACACAAGCGTTTTATCAATTTTCATGAAAACAAAGTCGGCATCATGTGGTTTTGAATAGTGTTTTAGAAACATCAGATTACACATATACTAAGATACATTTTTCCTGAAATCGGTGGACTTGGAAAGGTTTGTTTTTGTTTACATAACAGTAATCAAAAATTAAGACTTTTGATGCATTTTATTCTATTTTTAAATATTTCATTAGACATTCAAAAAAAAAAATGAATCACGATATAAAAGGTGATATTATTTTTGAACAATATAAGCACAGATAAGCTCCATAATAGTAACATATAAAATGTATATATTTTCACGAAATTATTTACATTTCATCAACATGAAAATTTGAAATCAGGAACTTTGACCTTTTGTAGTTATAAACCGGGACCTCCGAAATTGTTTGAATTTCATAAGAAAAAAAGACTTTAGTATAGTGAACAAAATCGTAAGTAACTACGGTACAATTCCTAAAATTTGCAAGCCGCAAACCTTACCTTAAGTCTTTCTTGTAATGCTCACGGTATCCTCATATATAAAGTTATCAGATTCTATCTTGATTTAACATACCTGTGAAAAGTGTTGTTGTTGATAATATAAACAGATATAAATGATATGACTGATCCATAGTCTTTGTTTCAATGTTCTAACCTAAAAAGGAAACAGATACATACAAGTATTCACAAAGTTGTATCATAGTGTGAAAAATCATTCTTTTCTTTATTAACAAATAATGTTAAACTAACAGAGTACACAAAACTGATAGGTTTATGTATCCTATATTATACGTAAATTTAAAATGATGTTTCTTAAGAAAGCATTTTATGATACAATGTATAAACGGGTTTTTTCTGTTGCATCGTGTGTTTATTCACCAATGCATCAATACGTATAAAAGAACATTTGTTTTATGTATATGAAGTTGCGAGACACATTAGCATCATATATGATGATGCACTTTGCCTTTTATTGTTAGTGACCATGTCAGCCATCATTCTCTTAGGTCATTGCAATCATGCAATAATCAAAATAGAAGTAGCCATTGCAATGAAATAAAAATGATCTACAAACTAAACATAATTGAAAAAGAAAGTGTCGAGTTATAAAAAAAAAATGTACCGTCCAACGGGAAAAATAAAACAATACCATCCAGAAATGATCACCTGTTAGAATATAAACATAACACATAACAATCGACCAGGAGAGACCAGGTACGGGTGTTCTAAGGTTTACTTCCTTGTTTGCCGATAACAGCCTGGGGATTTCCCTATTTTACGTTTATTTAAAGAGAACCTAGCTAACGTTTTAACACGATATTACTTCCGTATCCATTATTTTGAGATATATGTAATTTTATCCAGTATATAACAATCTGATAAATCTACACATATCTTTTTATGCATGCGGTGTGTACTGCATAATTATTTTGGGTCCGAATTGAGGCAACAAATTGAAAAACAAATTTCTACGTATTGATCTGTTTCAGGAGATAGCAAGCATTAAGAAATGTGTCATATATCTTATTTAAAACTTCCGGCTTATGTTTTGCATCGGGTCAAACAGTTTGTTTTAGAACTGGATACTTAAAACGTTTTAAAATCTAGCATACTTAAACAAAAAATTATAGAAAAATCCGATGAATCTGTCATATAATTAAACTAATTAACGAGTACTAAAACTTAGTGATTGTTTAAATACAAGTACACGCTAATCGAAAATAATGCGGTACATTTGACTAGCTGTGACTTAAATATATTTATAAAAAGGCCATAACAAATTTTGCTGTTGTTGATAAATCACTCGGTAATACCGGTATTTTTTTGCACGTGCCAAGTGCTTGTCATTTCGATATGTTCGCATCATTAAGAAAACTGTAAAAAGGAGAAATAAAATATTGTCTAGACTGGCTTAGGTGACCATCAGTGGGAATTAAAGAAAAAGGTCACATAAGACCGGGAGTCACTTTACTCAATCCCAAAACTAATCTCACATTAAGTATTTCATCTTATAGTACTTCGTTTCAAATATTCAAAATAGTAGATATCTTTTATCATTAAACTAGATTTTAATAATTAACTAATTTTAAGATTCATACCTATTAGAAAATATATTATTCAATAATTTAAAGACTCATTTATTGTTTATGTTTCCAACAAATAGACTATGACACATTTTGATGTAATTATGACTTGGACGCAATGCAAATATGATGTTTCTTAAACTATGCAGTTTTTCCAAAGGTTTTGCAAGGATTCATGATCGCGGCTTTCTAAAAAAAGTCTTTAAGTCTAATCTGACGCTAATACATGTTTGATGTCCGACTAGTAAAAACGCCATCTTTGTTTGTTGACTTGAGCAATCTCCCAATGTAGATCTATATATGTTAATTTCATAATATCATTATATTAATATATGTGAGTTCAAGTCTTCTCAACATGTGCATGTCCAGATGAGTTTGGCAGCGTATGTCTACGACGTAACATTAGAAAGCTAAACAACCGATGTTTTTTCATTAAAGTCCAATTTCTCTCCGCCATGTTTTTTTTTAAAACAAGGTGCGACTAAAAATTGCCATTAGAAATATGGTGGGAGTCATGAAAAACCCCAACGGATGGCGTAAATGATACTTATTGTTATTATAAAAGGCGATAAAACTTTAATCATCTAACACAAATCAATATTATGATCATCAGATTTGGGCGAGATTTTCCCATTAGCAAAAAGCCGCTTTAAACAGTTTGTTTGGCATTTTGGGATTCTAGTATGTCCAAAGTCAGTGTTTCCGTTACCTCTTGATGATTTTTGATCAGGATAAACATACATGTCAATGAAGTACAATTCAAATCGATAAAAATCCAATATTACCTTTATTAAAACACCATTTGTCTATACCCAGAGGAGTTCACATGGCCAAATGTCATCGTTTGGAGATTCAAAATAGGACATGTTTCCTTCTTTTTTCCATTCGGATTTACTCGGGACATCTCGGACAATTTTTAACATTATCATACGGGGTATTTAATATTGTTTAATTTGCAATGCAAAATCCCCGGGTGGACAGATAATATGGACTGTTTGTTCCTTTTAGTGAACTGATGTTGTTTAGGCACAAAGGTATTCGATTATCGATATATTGCACTGGAGGAAGCAGAAACTTGGGACAGTCTATGAAAAATTACGGTCGCGTTAGGCAGGGTATCGTTTAAATCAGGGTGTTCATAAAACGTTGGGCAGGTTAATATGATCGCATAAGACAGTTAGTCACTAAATACAAAAAGTCGCTATGAAAGTTTAGACAGTTTGTGATAGATCTAGTCTGATTTGTCTGCAGACTTGTCTGAACCAACGATTTATGCACTTGAGTGTCCTTAATAAGGGAACTTTACTGCAGTTCGTTATCTGTAGTTTTTCTATTAGATATATATCATGCAAGTTTATTGTTTTGTACAATACATTTATAAAACAAACTTGTGCATTATATACAACTTATCGAATACAAATATAATACCCACCTAATGTTTTAAGGTAGTATGTACATTATGTTTGACGCAGTGTGTGTCAATTCTAATAAATTTGCCTATGTTCAAAATGGGAACAGTTTCGACGAATCGCCAAACGTTTTAAGGGTTGGCCAATGGCCACATATTTTTCTTTTATTCATAAGCAGGTCAAACAAAATATCCAGGAATACACTTTTTAATTTATAAATGGTGTGATCTGGATATCCAATTTCTTTTTTCAGCCATTTGCATACATACAGGTTTAGTTTCCTTGAACAGGTATGTACAGTACAAAAGACAAATAGTCCCCAGAAAATGCAAAATAAATCAATATGTTGAGTTTAGACAAAAATTAGTAATATCACAAAGTTTATAGATAAAGATAGTATAATCTTATCAATTTTAAGTAATTGCTATCAATTTATGAAAATATACCCATTTAAAAAACAGCGTTAAATGTTTCACAATTTTAAACTGTATTTTTGTTAACTTCGCAATCTGAATCAATCATCCGAATCAAAGTAAAAAATTACCCGCTTTTTTTATGTTACCATTTTCTATGCTATAGATCTACCCTGTCACGTGTATTGTAGTGTTTGTTGCTGCAACTGATATTGTAATGAAAACTCCTTTGATTATGTAAAAATGTCAATCAGGGTCAATCAAACATATTCAATCATAAGCTATTTCTTGGGTGTGGTAAACTTATCAAACGTTTTGATAACCCTGCGATTAATCAGCAGAATTGATGAAGGGTATATCAAAAGATCATACCTTGAGTGATATTTACTGTATATTTCAATTGAACCTACCATGTGATAAATTAAAAACAAATATAAATTTTGTTAAAATAGAAGCAAAACTTTACAATATAAATACAATGGAAGTAAGCAAATATTTTTTTTTTGATTATGTAAACCTATACGATTTGTTGCAAATTGTTGGCATACAATCGACAGTTTCAAACAACATTATCATACAAATTGTTAATCGAATGTTTTTAGACAGGTACATCACATCATTAAGTTTCGTTTGCATCTTGATGTAACTGATCGTAGGTAGCCTCTTCTTCCTGGTTTTTGTTTACGGTATTCACAATTGTATCATACCCGGACATATCTCCAGTTATATCTGTTGAAGCATTTTGATAGATAGTATTCCCTTCCGTTTCTCGTGCTTGTTTGTCCCTTAGATAGTCATTAACACGCTCTTTTGAATTGGTAAAAGGACTCTCGTTCAATGAATTACTTCCCTTTAATATCGTCTGATAACAGTGTTCCAATGCAATAGATGAGTTACTCTGGGCAAAATCCAACTCAGAATAGACTTGTTTCTGAGGTACACATTTAACTTCTACGTTTGTATTTTTATCACTCTTTGTCATTTTACGCCTTCTGTTTAAAAATCAAATAAATTAAAAGTAAATTATATTCAAAAGTAAAACAAGCATGAGTATGAATTTAAAAAAACTAACCAAGTTGATGATAAACCATTACGTTTCAAACCTGATGTCGAAATTTTATGAAGGCAATTGCCTCCATTAAAACTATAATACCGACTGGCTATTAGTTTTGTGGGGAAAAAAGTAATTTTAAATCTTTATCTACCCCATCTCATAACAAGTTTTCTCCTTAAACGTATCTGACACTTTTTTTTACCGAAGCGCTCTAAATAGCATGTTTTCAAGCTGTTTCATTAAAAATTTCATATCCCTGACAAAGAGCGTATTATATATGTAACTTTTGAATTGACAATATATAGATATTTCATAAAAAATAAACATTGGAACTACAGGTCTCTCGATAATTCGAAGTCCATGGGACCGAGGAAAAACTTCGAGGTATCAAGAGTTCAAGTTTTCAAGAGTTCGGAGTTTTCCGGGTTGACCGACGGGTTTTAAAATTAGTCTTACCGGATGTTATGATTAAGCCATTTATTAAGCGCTTACCCTTAGGCACGTGCTTAAACAATGTTTTCTTTTCAGTTAAATATACAGACCTGAATGTTTTAAAAACTAAATAGAAACAAATATTGAATAAATTTATGATACACTGTAATTATTTATTTTATGCATCATATTGTGATCAGATTGTTCAGTAATACTGGACTGCGAGACGACATGTCGTAGATTAGATAATTGAATATCACCCAATGTTCCCACTTTACGGGTCCTTCACCAGCTGTAAGAACTTGTTCAGCAATAATCATTAAAATGACAATGATGCTGATAAACATAATTTCTACAGTTTTATAATTCTAAAATTTTTACCATGGCTCAAAATTATCGTTCCGTCTCAATTAATTTATCATTTTCAATGCGCCTTCAAATTAACGTAAAACGGTCGGTGTTAATTATAGATTAGGTACTGGTATGGTTAATCATCAAACAATTATCACCTGGCAGGACAAGTGTCGCTTGAATAAACAACCCGTGACACGGGTCCCGAGTCCAACGCTTGGAGCCATTTAAATGACCAAGTAGGTGTTAATTAGGTAACGCTTGGATATACGTACACAGCAACTTCGAGGTATCGAGAGTAAAAAACTATAGATTATGAATAACGGGACTTCAGTTTGACTTTGAGGGATCAAGGGTTTCGAGAGATCAAGAGTTCGAGAAATCAAGAGTAAATTTTGTTAGTTATATAGGGGAAAAAATCGGAACCCTAGACTCACTTCGAGCGATCAAGAACTTCGTGCGATCGAAGTTCGAGCCATCGAGAGTTACCTGTATTATGAAAATAAGTATTACATCCTTATTTGCGAATATCGTCGCTTTTATAACACCTCAGGCTGCACAGAAAAGTTATCATACCACTCTAACGCACTTGAATAGTTTTAATATTCTGTGTTAAATGGAACTCCAAGAGGTTTAAGAAAATTACCTTTTATAAAGCACTACTCCCACTACACATACAAGTAAAGTGATGACACCTACGGTGAGTGGTAAGGCTATTTTTAACACTAAATCGTCACTGGCACCTGAAACAATTCATTTTGAATTTTGTTAACTAAAATATTCGATACTTTGTTAAAATATATCAATTTTTTCACTCTTTATATAACAGAATAAAATTACCTGTCAATTGCAGCGTGTCATTAGTTAATGCGAACAGATCTTTATCGTAATTCTCAGTTGAAGATGATGAAACAAACAGTTGCAACGTTGTTTCCGGTATTTGGATTATAGAATTTGTGGATATACTTTTACAGAATATGGAAGCAATCGTAAAATCAAAACAGCTTCTGAATTGGCAGTCGTTATTTGTACATATTTGGCATTCCAAAAATGTTTCTCTTTGTTCTTCCTTTGTTTCCCATCCTTTTATAAAAACAAAATAATGTTTTATAAAACATTCTTCATTTAACCCTGCTTATTTAATGATTTCCCGAAAAAAATGTGATCGCTTAAGTTCAAAATTTCTTAAGAATCATATCTTTCAGATACGGAATATGAGATCAAACGTCCATTTAAAAGGAAAATGTTAAAAAGTTAATAATGCGAAAAAGGAAAATACATTTCTTTAAAAAGACTCCAATAATTAGACTAAAATTCATGTTAATGTCCCTCTAAAAATACACACTGATTTCAAGAAAACTTTTGGTAGTCAGAGTGTTCTGCATTTTTAAGTAAAAAAGACACATGTCCTTAAATTTGCATTTCTTAATGGTACTATATTGAGTATGGTAATAAACGAAAAGCAAGGGTAACTAAAGCAATAGATTATGAATTACATTAAGGCCATCGTGTTTACTAATTACTATGAACTCTTGGTAGATATCTCTTCTCCATCCAACTAAATAAGCAAATGTGTTTTTTACAAATTTAAATCTACTCGTAAATTTCATGTGGGATGGAAAATGTATTTTGGTCCCAATTTACACGTATAACATCACGTAAACATCATACATTTATATTTATTTTTAGACCTTAAATGAAGGTAAAATGACAATAGTTGTAATTTTATCAAAGTGTCATTTATAAAATGTTACGTTTGACAACGCTCCTTATATACATGTAGATATAATATTATGTCAGTGCAATCTATTCTCACCTACAAACATTATCAAAAAGAAAAACAAACTGTTGTTAATATTAAGAATAAATAAATACCCCACGATAGCTCCTGTTGTTACTTACTGGGAAACAAGGGATATATTTTTTCAAGTCAATGAAAATGAAGGTCAAGGAGTGATTCATCATAATATGGCAAATATGAAGTTAAAGAGGCAGACTTAATCTGTATACAGTTATGCAATATTTTTGTCTCATTAAAAAAATAGCGTATAAATGTAGTTGGTTATGAAGACAAAATATAAATGATAATTTGGCAATATTTTTTTTTGATCAAATAAGCTTAGAACTATGTTCATTATACATATATTACATTGAAATGGTTACTACATGTAATTATTTGAGATTGATTAAGTATACTGACAAATAGCAGGATGAGTTAAATGAGTGTAGTGAACATGCTATGCTTTTCTAACAATTGTGTCAATAATAAAATATGATATATATATACCTTGATCAATACTTGTGTATATTTGTCGTACGACGCCTACCCAAACAATTTGGAGTTGACGTGGTATACGTACACATACCAGACGCGGGTCATTCAGATCGATATCTCCCATTAAATAAGAAGACGGTTGAGATTGTTTACATTGTTCCATTGATAACATCCAGCTACTTGCATAACCATTTTCTGGTAATGCTAGAAAAAAAGTAAATATCGTAAATAATTGTATTCAAACAAAAGTTATTGTAACTCAGTCTTGTCATGCCATTTTCAGTTTATCATTATACAATGCATATACTGCTCACTAAAATTAATGATTTAATAATAGCAAACATACTCATATTTCCACACACTTTTTGTATGGAGTAGGAACATTTTTTAGGAATAAATCGTACGTCTACAGCTGAGCATTGTAAACTTAAACAAGTTTCTACCGAGTTAAAATGAACTAAAAAATAAATAAAAGTGTGTATAAATTAAAAAAAATGTGTTTTAATGATTAGCTATATCAAGAATTAATGAATGTTCTATTATTTCAATATATGATCTTTGATCTTATCAGAACATAAAGTACCTCCTTGAGTTTCATATAGGTTGTAAGCGCGTTCCCCGCCACAACCTCCTGAATACATATCGCCTGTGTTATCTTCACATGCATGGTTACAAGCAGAAGATTGAAGTCTAGTGAAGGGGCTCAAACGGATGTCGCGTTCAATGTATAAACAGTTATTTATCTTTTTAAATTAAAAAAAAACCCGTAATTCATATTGATACAGATTGAATTTGATTAAAACATAAAACTGATTTAAATTGTATCTTATGCTTTACATATTCATACCTAAACAGCGAACTGGTCAACATTTTTATGATCACATATTTCTTGACACATTCCCACAGAACTTATGGTCATTATCTTGTTCACAATATCTGGCAGTGATTCGATAGAATCGGAGAAGCAACCTTTAAACAAAGCACACGGAATTCAAATTCACGTTGCTCATTCAGTTATCATTGTTTACGCGTGTAAAGATTTACAGTTGTAAATAAACACCAGAACATTATTATCCATTTTTTATTTCTGGAAGAAAAAGATGATATTGACTTGTAATGGTTTCAGGTTAAAAAAAACCCCCAAAACAAGAAGATATTAACCTCATATAAGAAAACAAACAGATACTGACCTAATATATGTATCCAAGGAGTCAGTCTACGGTTAACTCCTGTCCAATATGGCTGGTCACTTTTTTCTCTCTCTATAGTTAATCCCTGTCCTAAGCAATGATTCTGAGCATCAAACCAATTATGCGCGAAATCGCCTGTTGGATTGATATCTGTTTAAAATAGAAACAAAACAAAATAAATTGAGTTTTTAATTCGTGGGTTGCTTTAGATAATTTTCAAAAAGAATATGGAATATTGGAATGTCTTTATAATTTTTAAAATACATGCACTATTTCTTTGAGATAATTATCCAATTATATAATTATTATTAAAATGTTATTCCTTGGGGTTGAAAACTCGCATACAAGATTATTAAATCGTATCTTGAATGGACATACCTGTAAACAGTGTTGTTATCGATAATATAAAAATAGTTGATGGGTACGATTGATCCATGTATTAACAATTTTCACCTAATTGAAAGGACAATACACAATTTTCACGTAGTTGGACTTTTTATCAAACAAAAAACGATAATATGTACATAAATCACTTATGTCCAGATAGAAAGATATCGTCATTGTAAGTACCTACAATTAAGGAATAACATAACAATGGACTGTATGCATATTTGTTGTTGCTAAATTGAAAATAAATAGATCAATACATTTATTTATAACATGGTCAAATTAATATATATTGACGTGTCAGACACAGAAATATCATCTGTTGATGATATGCTTCGCCGATAAATGATATTAAGGTGTCTGATTTATATTCGGACATAACTTTAGAAACTTGAATATCCAACTTGTATAAAAAAAACTCTGATATTAATTCGAAACGTTTTCGAGTAGAAAATGGTTTATCAAGAAAAATTTTTAAAAGTTTCATTACTAGAAATAATTAATGAAGATTGCATTAAGGTCTATGGGGACAACCAAACTTTTAAAAATGAAGAAGTAAGTAGTAAGACTATCAAAAGATGTTTTGGTGGAAAGATGTATTTAATCATTAAGAAAAAAAACTATCAAAATATAAAATTTATACTGAATACATTTTATTAGAATTGATTTTTATGGATTAAAAGCAAAGAGGCAACTCTGCAAGAACAGGAACAGGTCATTTAGTAGGACACATTTTAATTTTACATACTGATATTTAAACAGGAAAACTACGTGTAAGTACACTTAGAATTAAGCTCATACTTCTCTGTTATGCATTCGTATGCATTGAAACTGCGGCTATTATGGATCAGATACCTTAAACTATAACACATACTATCATCATTGTTTGATAAATCATCTGTTCCGTCAACAAATATGAACAGCATTAATTCCATCTCTTGTGGCTCAGGTGTCAATGCAAAACAGTCCGGTAATGATTTCTAATATAAGCAATGTAAGATAAAATGTCTTATAATACTCTAAAAATAAATTTTCATTATAACAATAGACAATAATATAAAACAAGCACAAGATAAAGATGTGTCTCTCAGACAGGATATGAATAAAGGATGACTAAATGGCAGAGCTAGGTCATTCATTTACCTCCTTTGACCTTTTAGTCAATATTTAGTCAACTTCATTTCATAACTGCAGCCTATTTTAAATACAACATTCTAAAACATCCAGGTATTGAATAATTTACTAAAACATACCTTGTGTCGGGAACACCAAATTCCTAAATCCCAAAGAAATGAAATTTTTTCCAAAGTTTACTTCCTCGTCTTTCGCTAACAAACTGGGGACCGTTTCGTGTTTATGTAAACCTGTCCGAATGGTTTTAGACGCTTTCATTACAGTTTAATTTTATTTGTCCTTATTTGTTTGTTAAAATGTATTTTTACCCACGCTATCTAAAAATATAATTTTGATTGATAATATATGTGTATGTAAAGTGTTTTATGTTATAAAACAATGCACTATCTTTACCAGCAAAATGTGTACACATGATTGATTTTCATGCATGTTATTGTGTGCTGCACTTGTACATATACTTCGGGTTCAAAGCACATAAAACAAGTTTTTTTTTTTTACAATTATACGTAATTCAATGTCTGTTTTAACGCACTATTTCAATGGCTAGATCTAAACGTTTACTATTGTATAAACTGTTTTGATAAGTGTACAATCAAATTCGCTTAAACCTTAATAATATTCATTACGTTTCGTTCACAAAATGCATAATTTGTTGTGATTTATGGAGCAAAATCGTGTAAATTTCCGTTTTGGATGATAAAGAGTTGAGTTATATATACGCCGGAAAAAATTGGATTGCAAGAACATTAATACTCGTATAGACTGGGTTGGAGCAGTTAACGCCCTTTTATAAACCTCTTCATAATAGAAGTGACAAATGGTTCATCTCTGTCATTAAGATATTTCTCTATAACGTTCAGCTACACGTGAATTTAGTAAACTAACTAAAAAATCATTTTTGTAAACATATTCATATATACGGAAGCTATTTATTTATACCTGTAGTGGATACAGCTAAATTTGTCAACAGTCACAATTATTACATTGACATTTTAAAATTGTCTGGCATCTTGCCATCCCATCCATAAAAGTAAAATAGTCAGACTGTTTATGTTATATGCGATACCAGTTATAAGAATTGCTTATTCTCATTCTAATTGTTAGACCATAATTAATCACCTATTAATTGTCTACGGACCGTTTTTTCCCGATTACGACAAAAAGCACACGGAGGGTGTGACCGGTCAGCAGAGGATGCTCACTCCTCCTAGGCACCTGATCCTACCTCTATCTTGGAGGTCCGTGTTGCTCTGCTTTGAATTTGTATTCCGTTTTCTGGATTTTTGAGATGGTTGACTGTTTGTTATTGTCATTTTTTCATGTATTTATACGTTTTAAATATTTGATGCGTAATATTTTAGTGCAACGTTGCACGTGTTGTTTTGATTATGACGATGTTAACGTTATTATTTGTGTATTGTATGTTGAAACATAACCGCTTTATACAAGTGTCTAATAATCAGTTAATTAATTAATATTTGTTAACTGTCATTTATTGTTTGCTTAGATTATTAATTCATAGTACGTAAGAAAGTGTATTGATCATGAGCGATTAATACATCTGTTAACTTTTTATTTTAATTTAGATACTTAAATAGCGGTACTGTTTGTTATATTGTATTGTACATTTAAATGTATTTGAGTGATATTTTTGAAACTGTATGTGTAATATGCAAAGAACCTCTGACCCTGGTTCACAACTAGAGCTCCAGAGTGGTCAGTCAAGTTTCAACCATATATTATATAGATAAATTCACACATCTTATCTACATGTACCTATCTTAAATTTTTAAATGAATTATGAAAGTATGGATAAATGATCGTTTTGATTCTTACAGGATGAAGATGCGAGAAATTGCGCAGAAAAAAGACAAAAACATTAATTCTTTGAAATATGTCAGACTTTCAGTCTTTAGATTTTGGTCAATAAATATTTTTTCTGATATTTACTGACATTTATTTTTTTTTATTGGCGGGTATTTTAATTGTCACCAATCTATCATTCAGCGTTTTAAAACACCTTTAGGTCATAATCTAATTTGATCATGTAATCTTATTCAAATGAGTGTCATCAATGAGCAAATTATTCCAAATCAAATCAACGTTATTTTCAGTTTGTCTTTGAACACAGAGAACTTTAATAACGTAAATTGTAATAAGCCGTGGTTTAATCGGGCTTGTAGAACAGCAAGAAGAAATTTCATTTAGCAAAACGAGTGTATAATAGAAATAGTTCAACAGACAATAACGATAATTTGAAGGTACTATGTAAGCAATACAAAAGAAAAATGGATAATTGTTCACGCTGGTAGGTTAAGGCAACTTAGAGTTTAATGATCGCCGAAAGTATGGTCATTTTAAAAATTGTTTATTTTTATGAAAACATTGCTGAATATTAATATCAATTGAATGTATCCAACAAGATATTATATTTTTACTTCGGAATCAAGTCGATCTTTAAAGCTGCCGTGCCATGGTATCACGTGACAGTTAAAAATAGATCATTTTTGTACCTTAATAAAAAATCAAAAAGTGTAACACTACCCCGAAGTTTATTTGTATGTATGATACAATAATTCGATCGGCAATAAGTTCATGTTTATTAATATTGCTGCTAGAATCCTATTGTTAATCGCATAAAATAGATATTGTCATTATTTACCGGAAACCTCCTCAACTTTTTCAATTTCATTGAAAATACTGCGTATTTTTCATTTACAACAACAAACCGAAGGATTCTAGCAGCACTTTTCAAGTATTTAAGGTCATGTGCTTTTGATATTTGCCATATTCATCTTTCATAATATCCGGGGTAGTGTTACACTTTTGTCTTTTTTGTACACACTGACAGAGGAAAGGCCGGTCAAGCCACATAATTGTCTATCTGCTTACCTTATAACACTCGATGATAAAACAAAATATCGATGCCTGTATTATCCTGGTTATATCCTAACTGACACTCATCTAAATCTTGGGTATCTGTATTTAAAAAGTCTTATTTCGGCATTGTTTACACTGCATTCCGATGATTTGTCTCCCGACATTGATCTTCTCTATTAAACATGCTTGTGACGTCATCAATGTTAACGATACGTAATACAGAGAAATCGAAGATATATTCTGTTAAAAGAGCTTCTAATGATATTTTACGCCTGTAGTTTTCATAATTTGGACAAAAAGTTAAAATTGACAGGTTTCTTGAGTAAAATATGACATCATGCTGCTTATTATGACGTCATATCGATCACAGGAATTTTTTTCGCTGACTGTTGCCTTATCATACCCGCGCAAAGATAACCGAAAAAAAACTTGTCAGTTCTCGATCTACAAACCCGAAAGAATACTGGGGAATTTTAAATGGATCAAGTCTAGATGAAAAAAGTGCTGTTATCATTTACGATATGTTTCAATTTTTAAAGGATATGAACTAGGGTTGTGAAAATAATGTAACTAATATTGATAACCATAATTTTATTGCAAATGATTTAATTGATACGTATGACGATATTCTTAATGGTAAATTAAATTTCGAGTGAAGAAATAGTTGTGGCAGTTAAGAAACATAAAGAAAGTAAAGCCGCTGGGTGCCATCTTATTGTAAAATGAACACATTTCATCGACCCTGTTTATTTTTCTACCAGTGTGTGAGAAGTTTTTTAATATTATTTTCTGTAGCGGGTTCGTTCAAGATGAGTGGTTAAACGGAATTATCGAACAAATTTATGAAAGTAAGGGGAACCTACTCAGCCAGTATATTACCCCCTATATCCCTTTTAAGTTGTTTAGGTAAACTTTTCACTAGTATTTTAGCCAATCGTCTGGAAGCATATGCCACTAAGACAAATCTTATTTATGAGAACCAAGCTGGATTTAGAAAAAAATATTATTCAACTTTAGATTATATTTTGACATTACAATTTTTCTGTGATATTTTTATGAAATGAAAAGAAAAATTAATTTGTGCTATTATCGAATTTAAACAGGCGTTCCATACTTTATGGTTGACCTGCCTGTGGAATCAGCTTATTTTGAACGGCATATATGGGAAATGTTTTAGAATTGTTCAAAACATGTACAAGGGTATAAGGTCATTAGTAGAACTAAATGGCATTTCCTGAATTTTTTTTTAATCCAACGTAGGTGTAAGGCAATGAGAAAACATTTCCCCTTTTTTATTTTCAATGTACATCAACCACCTAGAAAACTTTTTACTGGAAAATAACATTGTTGGTTTGCAAGCATGAGTAATGAAATTGAAAACGTGTTATCACTATATTTGAAACTTCTTTTCTTTACGCCGACGATATCGCGGAATCTGTGGAAGACCTGCAAAATGTCCTCAACGAATTTTATACCGGTGGAAACGTAATGTTAATGTTAGTAAACAAAAATAAAGGTTTTCTTTAAAGATGCAACATCGAGAAAGATTTTTTATTATAAAGAAGAAGTTATTTAAAAATGTTAAAAAATTCGAATACCTGGGTATTGTATTATCAAAGACTGGTTCATTTACTAAACAAAAAAAGCATTTGTGTGAACAGGCTCAAAAAACCATGTATTGTGTTGTAAGAAAAAAATGAAATTTTAATTTGCCAGTAAATTGTCAATTTGATTTGTTTGATAAGGTTGTTTTACAAGATTTACTGTACGGCTGTGAAATTTGGGGTTTTGAAAATCTACATGAAAAAAATGACAATAACAAACCGTCAAGAGGAGTGAGCATCCTCTGCTGACCGGTCACACCCGCCGTGTGCTCTTTGTCGTAATCGGGAAAATAAAAACCGCAAAAGTCCGTAGACAATTAGGTAATTAATAATGGTCTAACAATTAGTTTGAAAAACGTCAGTCAGCATGCGACTCAGTGGAAGATTGTATTTGCTGACAAGGTCGTTGTATCGACCATAGAACTTACGACTTTTAACGAGTCTGTTGATAGTCATGTTTTATCAACTTGTTTGTCAGTAGCTTACCTCATCTTAGAAACGAAACTGTTCATACGAAGAGCATGCCCTTGCGTATCGAATTAACTGAGAGACAAAAACACCATATGCAGGAGATGAAGGTATATTGCTATTTAAGTAAGGAAAGGTTTATTAAACACTATAGAAAAATTGAAGTCATCACGTTTATCATAAAGTTTTGTTGTTAGGTTACCATCAATGTCCATTTCCAGTAAAATACCCAAATATATTTACATTTTCAACTGTCTTTTTCTGTGATAACATTACGAATCAATTTTGAACCCCAAAACCCAAAAACTTCATAAATCACGAGTGACACAAAATGGGCGTGTACTATAGCATAACCGAGAAACGGTATTGGCTGCGCCGCGTAGTAATGTATAGCATGTGCTACATGAAAAAATAGTGGTTTTAAAATAATGTTGTTTTAAAGTGTACAAATTGGAAATAATATAAATATAAGTAATAAGGAATCATTCTTTGAATATTATGAGGTGATAATTTCGGTCAGAGCGTGGTCAAATCTATCATAAAGCCCTTCGGGCTTTATTGGATTTGACCACGCCCCGACCGAAATTATCATCTCATAATACTCAAAGAATGATTCCTTAATCCTTAAATGAAAACAGATGACGCTGACTCTGTGGTATCTTTTATTTCAAGTTCACTGGGATATATCGAGTCAACGTAAGTATGGAAATAACAATTGTTAATTGATAATAAGTCGTCGATATACCTAAATGTTGAGTTGAAGGCCACAGCGAGTGATTTATTTTTTTCTCGTACAAGTTTTTTGAATTATTGTACATTTGAATTTTTGAAAACAGTTCACAATTTAAGAAGCACAGCACCAAATGTTAATATATATAGTGAAACAGAGCGTTACCCTTTGTAAAATATTGTTTTACAAGAATAATTACATATTAGGGGGAAATGCTATTAAGCCCTGGGAACAAAATTGTATATACAGTGTACTGATATTTATTTTCACAACATTTTAATAACAAATGTAAAAGTCAATGGATAGATTGTATTCAAAGAGCTTTAAATATGTTCGGGCTACAATATGTTGGCACAACTATAATTTTGTCGATATAAAATGATTAACTGCTACTGTAAATCAAAGATTAAATGACCAATTTGTCCAAATATGGTTCAATAATATAAATTGTTCTTCTAGAGGTCATCTGTATGAAATTTTAAATCTAATTTTGGCTTTGAGAAGTATATCGATATTTTGCCTGTAATACTAAGAAAAAAATAAATAAATAATTTCGTACATCAAACCATCGTCTCCCTGTAGAGACAGGCAGATGATAAAACATTCCTTTAAATGAGAGACTATGCTTTTTTGTTATAAAGGTCTCATTGGCGATGAATTTCATTATTTTAGAATGTTCAGTCCTAGAAGAAATAAGGTAAACATATCTAAACACAAAATATTTTTTTAAGTTCTCTGAACTCATGACCAATTATAATTCTAAATTTCTAAGAAAATTGTGTGTATTTATAACACTGTGCCGGATAATTATGCCAGTGCCAAGGTGACATTTTTGCACCCGTCTAAGCTGCACATATAGAAAAATTCAAATATGCCATTTAATAGACCATTGCTTAAAGAGTTTATAACCACCTTTGTTAATAAGGTATTTTACATGTCAGGTGAGATATTTACCCTTAAAAAAATTCTAAAGGAAAATAATTTTTCCCACATAAAAAATAATTTTTCTGTTTTTGGAGTTTCCTACCAGAATAAAAGAATTTCCTATATGAATTTGAATTCCGATAGGATTTGAATAAAACTCCAATAGAATTTTAAAATTTGATTGGAAATCTTAATTTCCTTAAGGAAAACTACCTGTCTAAATCAAATTCATGTAGGAAATATTTTAACCTACAAGATATATAATTCCTATAGAATCCTAGAGGATTTTCAAAATGTCCTGTAGAAAACTCATTTCTTCTATGGGAATTATCATTTTCCTATAGGATATTAATTTTAAAGGTTAATATATCACCTTTCAGGTGAGACACACTAAAAATAAAAACAAAATGGTTAGATACTCTCTAGACATTGGTCTATCATTTGGAACGTATCGATTTTTACAAAACTGCATATCAAGCAAGTGCAAAAATGCCACCTTAGTACTAACATAATTATTTGGCATAGTGTTTTATTTCAAATATTTTCGATGCTGCCTGTTGCCCTTAGTTGTTTTCCTATTTTGATCCTTTATACCATAATCTAACATAAGTATTAATTCTATAATATGTCCTTTTTTATTCAAAAATCGTTTTTTCTGTATGACAATGTACATGTATACCTCTGACGATTTTTATTTTTGTGTATAATATATATATATATATATATATATATATATATATATATATATATATATATATATATATGTTTACATTGCACCAAATTATTTGGTTTGATTGTCTGAATAAACTGAACTGAAAAAAATTAACTCATTTACTATTTTACTAATTAAAATAAATCTACTGATTAAAGATAACGGTCCACGAATTTATATTAGTTTAACAATAGAATTTGAATGATAATTGGTAGCACAACAATAGAAACTGACCATAAGTTTTCGGAATTAAATATAAATATACAAATACATATATCACAAGACATTGGTTAATTATAAATACTTTTAAACAGTGGCATCATACGGATTGTCAATCGAAAGGTTGTTTGCGCGTAAATCACAGCCATAATTTCCGTTCGTATCCTGATGTGAATAGTCATAAGAAGGATCTTCTTCCTCTGTTTTGTTCAGTACATTCGCCATGGTATCATATTCAGACATATCTCTGGACACACCTGCTGATGCATGCTGATATGTATCTTCAACTTCCGGCTTCCGTGATTGTTTGTCCCTTAAGTGGTCATAAATACCATCTTCTGAATTGTTGTAAGGACTTTCATTCGATGTATCAATTCCTTTAGATATATACTGAGAACATTGTTCTAACACAAAATAGGAGTCATTTTGGACATAGTCTATATCGAACTCAATATTTCTCCTAGGTTCTGATTCCACTTCCACTTTTGTAGTCCTATCTGTTTTCGTCGCTTTAAATCTTCTGTTAGAAAATCAAATGAATTATAAACATTTCCCAATCAAACATATACACATCTATAACTTGAATAAACTAATATCAATCTAACAAAGAACGTTTTAGAGTAAATTCGAAATCTCAGGTTGAAGTTAAAAGAAGGACAATTCGTTCAAAGTACAGTGTAGCAAATCGTTTCCTGGGTCAATTTTCAACTTCATAAAACCAAACGGTCTTAAATCATAGTTTAAATAGGTTTTCAATAATTTTTGTTTATGTGAAACACGCAGAACAGTCAGATAATTACCTTGTAAAATACAACACTCCTACTGCAGATATAGATAAAACAATAAAACCTAAAGTAAGTGGTAAGGAGATTTTCAAAACTAAATCGTCACTCGTACCTGAAACAATACAATTTATATTTAAAGAATTTAGGAAATATAATTTTCACAAAATATAGCCACAGGTATCCCTTTTATATGGCAGAATTAAATTACTTGGCATTTGCTGTGTGTCATTCGTTGATGCTAACTGGTCTGTATGGTAATTTTTAGTTGTTGATGTTGAAACGACCAGTTCTTCTGATGTTGGATGATTTGACAACAAGGTTGAAGCAGAAAAACTTCCATGCAACGTTGTTAAGTGTTCCGTTATTTGGCTTTGGGAAGTATCAGATATACTTTTACAGAATATGGAACCAGATAATAAATTAGAGCAGGGAATGAATTCGCAGTTGTTCCTTTCACACATTTGACATTCCAGAAATGTTCCCACTTGTTCCTCCGTAATTTCCCATCCTTTTATTAAAAATATTTTTTTGAAATTAGTTCTGATTTAAAATCAGGTTATTAAATGAGTTTTAACTATGGTGCAAAGAGTCGTTTTACACTTTGTGAATAATTATCAACATCCAAAACGGAAGATAAGTTCTGTTAAAACGTATCTAGTGACACTAAAACCCCATAATGCAAACTACTTTTCTTTTACAAATAAGCATCGATTAGCCATATTATCATGTTAATAACCTAATTAATGAACATTGATTTTACACTACTTTTAGAGAGTGTTAAGTGTTTTACCTTTTATGTTAAAAAAACGGCGGTATGATAAACTGAGCTAAAATATTATAGAAAAGCTAGTAGACTAATTGTTCTCGAACAATTAGAGGTCTTTCCACCTTAATATTTTTTAATGAATTGCTAGACTGCTCAATAAGGTATACACAAAATTATTATACCTATGCTATATGTTGTACTATAAAATGGAATGGGAAAACCACAAAGCCATAAATTATTTTTAAAGAGATTTTTTTTTATTTCAAGCCATTTATTTAAGAATTCTATGTCAATATCGTAAACATCTATTGAATTACTTTGTTGTTGTTTTTTTACTTACTCTGAACAAAACTAAGCCAAGTTAATATTCTTTACACAAGCATATAAACAGAAAACATAACAATAGAAGAGAGTGTTCTAGAGGCTAGCTGTGTTGCAACCACTATTGAAATAAAGCCACTATTGAAATGAATTATTTCAATAGTGGTTGGGAATGTATTTCATTAGTAGAATCACTTTGCAACCACTAATGAAATAAAACCACTATTGAAATAAATTATTTCAAAAATGGTTGGGGATGTTTTTCATTAGAAGATTTTTTTTTAACCACTAATGAAATACAAGCAATATTGAACTAATTATCTCAATAGTCTTTGTTGATGTATTTCATTATAAGATCACTTTACAGCCACTATTGAAATATAACTACTATGAAAGTTTTTTATAAATATTACTTTGTAATAACTATTGAAATACATTTGTAAAGAAAGAAGTTGTGTATCATTTTTGCAAACTATTTTCAAATGCAAGAAACACTTTATCTAACGAACTATTCCAAATACACAGTTTAGGTATTATAGACTTGCATTTTTTACAGTAATAATAACTGAGACTATGCAATTAATGTACTAATGTTAGAATTTTCACTGCTGTGCAGAAATAAATAACCAATTCTCGCAAATATACACACATATAAAATTGTATTAATATTTTTCCTTAACCTTTCTCTTTCTATAGATATTTCATGTTTTAACACTTTTATGTATTGTTGATTATTAGTCTAAGGGTAAACTCGTTGCCAGAATTTTTATTCAAACGCCCTGTATACTGTGGTTTCATCAATATTCGTGGGTATCAATTTTCGTGGATTTTCTGAAAACCACAGTTTCAAGGATGCGTAAATTCGTGGCCAATGACCCTATCAATACAAAATGTTAGTTGATATTGTTGTTCGATGAGCATTTAATTTCGTGGATCAACTTAACAACGGAATCCACGAAAATTGGTATTCAACGAATATTGATGAAACCACAGTATTATACATACAATAAAATTTGTTCAAACCAATGTAACACAACTATAGAAATAAATGTTGTTGTTTACTTTTAATCAGAATCGGGAATATTAAATTGAGTTTGACCATCTGTCTGACCGTCTTCAGTATTATTTTGTGTCTGTGTTACACTTTCGTTAATCACTACAGAAACAAATTAATCCGATAGTAGTTGCATGGGGTGTACTTCATTATTAGAATCACTTTGCAACCACTATTGAAATACAACCACTATTGAAATAAATTATTTCAATAGTGGTTAAGGATGCATTTCATTACAACCACTATTGAAATAAAATACTATATACAGGGCCATTTTCGCTCCGTGTTATTTTCGCTCATCTTGATTTGCAAACGGTTTCCCCTCTTTATTGAATTCTCCCAGACAAAGTTGTGTTAAAAGAGAGATATGCTAAGACATTAAAATTCGCCCAGTCTTAAATTCGCCCATTGACAACGAAGGCGAAAGGGGTGAAAATAAAACAGAGGCGAATAGTTCCCTGTGTACAGTATTTCAATAGTAGTTGGTATGCATATCATTTTTATGTATATTATTCCGTCCGTAGGTAACACTTTCGTTTTTAGATGACATGTGTTAGGGGAATTTCTTAATATTAGAAGTATGACTTATTAGACGAAGAATTACTTCTTAATTAAGATGTACATGATTCACCTGTATATCGTCATATTTCCCATACTATCTGTCATTCAGAACCAAAAGTGTTACATACAGACGGAATAATAGACATAAAAAGAACATGCATCTTAACCACTATTGAAATACTTTATTTCAATAGTGGTTGTAATAACCCACATCCTTAACCACTATTGAAATAATTTATTTCAATGGTGGTCGTAATAAAATGAAACACCAACCACTATTGAAATAATTTATTTATATAGTGGTCGTAATGAAATACATTCCAAACCACTATTAAAATATTTATTTCAATAGTGTTTGTATTTCAATTGTCTTTGCAAAGTGATTCTCATAATGAAATACACCTTAACTACCATTTAAATAATTTGTTTCTGTAGTGATTAACTAAAGTGTTACACAGACACAACATAATAGACTGAAGACGGTCAGACATATGGTTAAACTCAATTTAATATTCCCGACTCTAATTTAAAGTAAACGACAATATTTATTTCTATAGTAATTGTGTTAAATTAGTTTGAACATATTTTATTGTATATTTATATACAGGGCGTTTGAAGAAAAGTTCTGGCAACTTACAACGTGTTCACCCCTGTACTAATAATTAACAATATATAAAACATGATATATCCATAGAAAGAGAAAGGTAAAAGAAAAATATGAAAACAATTTTATATCTATGTAAATCTGCGAGAATTAGTTATTTCTTTCTGCACAACAGTGAAAATCCAAACATTATTACATTAATTATATAGTCTTAGTTATTATTACTGGAAAAATGCAAGTTTATAATACCTAAATTGTGTATTTGGAATTGTTCGTTAGATAAAGTGTTTCTTGCATTTGAAAATAGTTTGCAAAAATGATACACAGCTTCTTTCTTTCCAAATGTGTTTCAATAGCGATTATAATGTAATATTTATATAAAAAACCATTCCCAGCTACGATTAAAAGAATATTTTAGTAGTAGTTGTATTTCAATACTGGCTGTATAGTGATTCTTAAAATGAAATACATCCACACCGAATATTGAAATAATAAGTCCAATAGTGATTGTATTTCAATAGTGGTTGCAAGGTGATTCTTCTAATGAAAAACATCCCCAACCACTATTGAAATAATTTATTTCAATAGTGGTTTTATTTCAATAGTGGTTGCGAAGTGATTCTACTAATGAAATACATTCCCAACCACTATTGAAATAATTTATTTCAATAGTGGTTTTATTTCTATAGTGGTTGCAACATAGCTGTCTTTGTACAAAATTAATGGGTTGACTGAAAAAACAAGTTCCACTTGAGTAACCACAGGACTTGATGTGATACCTGGCTGACCCAATTAAATACCTTATTGCGCAATCCAGCAAGCTATTGAAACCCTTACCATAATTCTGTATTTCAAAAGACATGAACATTAATTAATTAACAGATTTTCAAATGACCTTGACCTTTAACCTTTATGTCATTTTGTTCGGCCAAGGTTGGCACTTCTATTCCAAGTCGTCCGAAGTTTCTATGATAGATAGTAAAAAAGTTAGAAGTGATTTTATCGAAGTTCCAATACTTTCAGGGGCAATTACTGCTAGAAGGGGCCTCAGATCCTTTTGGTATGAATAGATTGAAGAACCCTCAAAGTGTACTGAAGACATTGGTAAAAGTTCCAAGTCTCTATCTCTAATGGTTTCAGAGGAGTAGCGATAACAAGTATTTAGTATAAAAGGGGCAATAACTCTGTAATTATTGAAAAGTGTAAGCTAAAGGGCTATATTTTTAAATGTCTTAAAATGTCCTACTACATCTATGAAAAAGTTTTTCTCTACCATCTTAAACAAAAGAGATCTAAAAAATCATTAATTAACAAATGATTTCCAAATGACATTGACCTTTGACCTTTATGTCATTTTGTTTGGCCAAGGTAGGCGCTTCCATTCCAAGTTGTCCAAAGTCTCTATGATAAGTAATAAAAAAGTTGGAAGCGATGTTATGGAAATTTAAAGACTTTCAGGGGCAATAACTACTAGAAGGGGGCCTCAGATCCTTTCAGTATGATAAATTGAAGAACTCTATAATTGTACTCAAGACATTGGTAAAAGTCTCTATCTCTTATGGTTCAGAGGAGTAGCGAAAACAAACTTTTTTTCTCAAAGGGCAATAATTCTGGAAGTTCAGGTAGTTTTTTGACACAGGGTCAATTGGTACCATAACTTTAAATGAGCAATTACATAAAGTTTAAATTGCTTGGATACTAACAAAAAAGTGACTCCGAGGTAAATAAAAACAGGAGCCCAATAGGCCTTAACGGTCACCTGAGTAGCATAACCCATACACAAACTTGTCAAGGAGTCTCATATATGCATTTAATTAAGTTTTATTCTGGAATAGAACATTTTTTAATTTGTAATGACAACCACCTCCCTGCCTTTCAAAAAGGACTATTAAACCTATAATTTTAGTGAACAACTTAAAAGATCATAAAAGAGTGCATTACCTGATATTGAAAAGGTGCAAGACTCTGATAGAAAATAATTTAATAATCATAACAAGGTGGCTATTATTCATGGTTTCTCTAAAACAACCCCCCATCCCCCATCCCCCCGGGGCAGACAAAAACTCTCCCTGTGGGCATTTAAACAAACGAAAAAAACCAGCTTTATCGATAAAAGCCATCATGAGTTACTCACTTCTCCTGTTCCAGTTTTTGAATATTCAACATTCGTTGAGAATCACCATCTGGCATATATACCAAAATCATTTTACCTTTATATCAAGGATTTTAGTTAGCCAATTATTACTTTACTATTAACAAGTCTTTTTGTTTATTTTGAGCGTTCGAAAACATTTTTTATTCAAATGCTAAAAAGCCTTGCATAACTCTTTTGATCATACAACTTCTTTATGATTACAGTATATTCAATGATTAATTACTAAATATGAACAAGCAAAGGAAGAAAACTCCATTAGGAAGAAGCAAGGGAAAACAAGATGTAATTATAATCGGGGCGATTATAAAGTCTCCCAAACGAACGATGCTATCACATAGAGTAGGAATGAACCACAACGTTTCATGATGTTTCCAGGGGTCCTTTACTATATATCAGGTGAACTAACATGACCCAAGGAACAAGAATATATATGGTTTAGGGGTGGGGATATTAACCGTTTTCAAGATATTCAGGCACTACCTGTTTGAGGGGGGTCACGACCACCCCCAGGGCCCATGACCTACATACCATATGATGCCCCTTGACACAAGGAACAAGAATATATATGGTTTAGGAATGGGGATCTCAACCATTTGCAAGTTATTTGTGCACTTCCTGTTTGAGGGGGGTCAGGACTATCCCCGGGGCCCATGACCTACATACCATTTGATGGCCCTTAACACAAGGAACAAGACTATATATGGTTTAGGGGTGGGGATATTAACCGTTTTCAAGATATTTGTGCAATTCCTGTTTGAGAGGGAGACAGAGGACCAGCCCCAGGGCCCATGACCTTCATACCATTTGATGGCCCTTAACACAGGGAACAAGAATATATATGGTTTAGGGTTAGGGTTCTTAACCGTTTTCAAGATATTCAGGCACTTCCTGTTTGAGGTGGGACAGGACCACCCCAGGGGCCCATGATCTACATACTATTTGATGCCACTTAACAAAAGGACATCATATCCATGCTTTTAGTTTTTCACAAATATATACAGGAGTAGAGAAGAAGATTTTTTAAGATTTAATACATTTTAACTATATGGCCATATTGGCCCCACCCTAGTGCCTAAACACCTGTCCCAGGGGTCATAAATTTCACAATTTGGGTAGAAGACTTCATGTACATCATATCCAGGCCTTTAGTTTTTCACAAATATATCTGGGAGTAGAGAAGAAGATTTTCTAAGATTTAATACATTTTTACTAAATGGCCATTTTGGCCTCATCCTTGAGCCTGAACCCCTGACCCAGCGACCATAAATTTCACATTTTTGGTAGAGGGCTTCATGGACATCATATCCTTGCATTTAGTTTTTAACAAATTTTTATGGGAGTAGAGAAGAAGATTTTCTACGATTTAATACATTTTTACTATATGGCCATATTGGCCCCACCCTAGAGCCTGAACCCTGACCCAGAGACCATGAATTTCACAATTTTAGTAAAGGGCTTCATGGACATCATAACCATGCATTTAGTTTTTCACAAATATATATGGGAGTAGAGAAGAAGATTTAATACATTTTTACTATATGACCATATTGGCCCCACCCTAGAGCCTGAACCCCTGACCCAGGGGCCATGAATTTCACAATTTTTGTATAGGGCTTCAGGGACAATATATCCGTGCATTTAGTTTTAAACAAATATCTATGGGAGTAGAGAAGAAGATTTTCTAAGATTAGATACAATTTTATATATGGCCATATTGGACCCACCCTAGAGCCTGAACCCCTGACCCAGGGGCCATGCATTTCTTAATTTTGGTAAAGGGCTTCATCGACATCATAACCGTGTATTTAGTTTTTAACAAATATATATGGGAGTAGAGAAGAAGATTATCTAAGATTAAATACATTTTTACTATATGACCATTTTGGCCCCACCCTAGAGCCTGAACCCCTGACCCAGGGGCCATGATTTCACAATTTTGGTAGAGGGCTTCATAGACATCATATCCATGCATTTAGTTTAAAACAAATATATATGGGAGTAGAGATGAAGATTTTCTAAGATTTAATACATTTTTACTATATGGCCATATTGGCCCCACCCTAGAGCCTGAATCCCTGACCCAGGGGCCATGAATTTCACAATTTTGGTAAAGAGCTCCATGGACATCATAACCATGTATTTAGTTTTTAACAAATATTTATGGGAGTAGAGAAGAAGATTTTCTAAGATTTAATACATTTTAACTATATGACCATATTGGTCCCACCCTAATGCCTGAACCCCTGACCCAGAGACCATAAATTTCACAATTTTGGTAAAGGGCTTCATAAACATTATAACCATGTATTTAGTTTTTAACAAATATCTATGGGAGTAGAGAAGAAGATTTTCTAAGATTTAATACATTTTTACTATATGGCCATATTGGCCCCACCATAGAGCCTGAACCTCTGACCCAGGGGCCATGAATTTTACAATTTTGGTAGAGGACCTCATGGACATCATAACCATGCAATCAGGTTTTTCCTCACATGTTTGGGAGTAGAGAAAAGATTTTTGAAAATTTTGGCTGTTTTTTGCATATTTGGCCCCACCTGTGGCACTGTGGCATTAGAGCCACCAATTTCACAATTTACATCCCTCTTACCATAGAGATGCTTCACACCAAAAATGGAAACAATTGGCCTTGTAGTTTTTAAGAAGAAGTTAAAAATGTAAACTGTTAACGCACGACGCACGACGAACGACGATGGACGAAAACAGATAGCAATAGGTCACCTGAGTTTACTCAAGTGACCTAAAAATTATCTGTGATTTTAAATCTAAGTTTAGGTCAGAATACATTTTAAGGAACATGTATATCGGCACAATGTACTGCATTTTTATTTTTTCGGTAACCTTTAACTGAATTAAAAATTAAAATATATTCAATTTTAAATTGTCTATAATCAAAATGGTCGTAAAAAATATTTCCCAGGCATTATTTTTATCATTGCACGGGTTATAGCGTAAATTCAATACATGTTTTGTACCATTGAAGACTAAAACAGGTAAACTAAATCAATAGACAGTGACAGATCTTGTTTTATACTATTTGAAAAACATGGAATGTATCTCTCTAAGTGAAATGAATAAATATTAAGAAGTGATTTACCATTAAAATATGTATAATGATGACATTAAACAAGGTATTCTACTTAGAAGAAATAGTGTCAAGTAGTATTTTTATGACATATCTAAAAACAAATATTTTGTTGACCAATTTATCGATAAATGAACGTAGAAATAAAATAAATCTACACCTACTGGGATTACAAAATTGCAATGCTCCTGGGGCTCAAATTCAGTTATTAATAAATGAGTGTAGTGATTATTTGTATGAAATTTGATTTTATGAAATTTGAAGAATCGTACCAATAATAGAATTTGATATTTACCTTGGTCGATATTTGGGAATACATGTCGTGCCACACCAACCCAAAAAAGCTGAATCTCAATTGTTATTTGTTCACAAACCATATGAGGGCTATTGAGATTGAAATCTCCCAATAAATAGGTAGACGGTTGTGAATTTCTACATTGTTCCATCGATAAACCCCAACTACTTGCATCATCATTATTTGGTATTGCTAGAAAAAAAGCAAATATCGTAATGTGATTAGAAAATAAACCATCTGTAACTCAATGCTTGCGTTCCATGTTCAACTCATCATTACACAATGCATTTATTTCACAATCGAGTTAGTGATTTAATAATAGCAAACTTACTTATATTTTCACAAATTTTCTCTAAAGTCGTTGAACATTTTTTCGGAATAAACTTTCTGTCCCTAGGTGAGCATTGTAAACTTAAGCATGTTTCCACCAAGTTAAAATCAAATGGAACTAAAAAAAGTGAATGAATTAAAAATGTATTCTAATGATTGGTCGTATCAAGTATTCATATTCTATAATAACACTACATTATCGTTCATCTTTTAATGATATGCATAAAGTACCTCTTTGAATTTCATAGATGTTGTAAGCGCCTTTACCACCACAGTCCACTGAATAAATATCGTCTATCTTATCTTCACATTCAAAATTGCAATTAGAAGCTGCAAGTCTATTGAAAGGGTTTACGTGGATATTGCGCTCAAAGCATAAACATTTATTCATCTACGTAAAATAAGAAAAAAAAAATCATATTAATGCATACTCAATTGAAATGAAACAGGAAACTGATTTAAGTTGTATCTTGTGCAATACGTATACCCACCTTTACAGCGAATTTGTAGGTATTTTCTTGATAACACATTTCTTGACACATTCCAACAGAACTTATGATCATTGTCTTTTCAGCAACATTTTGCAATGATTCGATGGAATCGTGATAGCATCCTTCAAACAAAGCACACTTAGTTTAAATTAACTTAATAATGTATTTTTTATACTTTCACAGCAAGTTGAAACTAAACAACAAAACAGTATGTATGTATGTATGTATGTATGTATGTATGTATGTATGTATGTATGTATGTATGTATGTATGTATGTTCAGTTTCGTATATCTTATCTCCTACTTAATTGTAAGAAACTAATTTGTTAACAGTAGTTAGGTGGAAACCGTGTATATTCCATACACTGTCAGTACAAGATGTACCTCTCCTGGAACAATATGACGTTATTCTTACAATATTTTGACGTTTTGTACCCAAACTTAAAACATTGTTATAAAACGCATGATTTTCATTGTTTTATCTAGTACTTTTCGTCATTACACAAGGAGAGTCTGTAAGATACGAGGGTCAATCAAAATATGCGAAGACTTTTGCCATAGCTATATCATTTAACGTCATATTATAACTAAATTTAGTAGACATAATTTAGCAATTGTTTCAACCAATTCGAAATTAAAAAAGTTCATATCTTCCTTCATTTTTTTAAGAATTATTTAGAATCTTATTCTGCAAAAATGAGGTCACGGCGCAAGGTTAAAATTTGTTTCCGTCAACAACAAATCATATTATGTTGAAAGTAATATCTCCATAAATTGGGCTTTAAACCAACTAAAATTGAAACCTAAAATTAAAAATTGATATGTTATTCTATGTACCAAATCATGACGGGATATATAGATTTGTTGAACAGATATCAATAACTAAAGACATATAGTCCTCTTTAGAATTGACTAAAACAATTATGTCGCCGGACGTCACGGCGCAACGAAAAGTATAAACAGTATGTATCTAACTCGGGAAAACTGTGAAAATGCTCAGTGGTGGAAAAAATAAGTCAAAAATTATTTTTACATGTGTGTTCAACTTTAACACATTTTGTGGGGGTTGTGGTAAATGTATTTTGAACATCAATCAGTACGAAAGAGAATAGGATATCTGTAAATATTTGATCAAAAAATAAACAACGTCATCTGACATTCAGGGATTGTCTTACTGTAAACGAAGAGACATGCGGTAAAACATAAGAAAACTTCGAGGAACAAACTTAATATTTTCGAACAATTGTGAACAAATTAGATGTCAAGTGATATAGTGCCGATTTAAAGTGTATGGTGAAAAGCACAAAAGACCTAGGGTGATATAAAGATTGGATATTTCTATTAACTGTGCTTGCGTTACCTTGACGTTATCTTTTCAATGTTACCCTGCGCCGTGGTGACAAAACATGTTGATTTTAAAATCGAGTAACAAAAATACCTTTTCTTCAAATGGAATGAAACTTCGTATATCAATAAAATAAGTATTGTTGCATAAATTAATCTGTTAGTATTGACTATAATGAAAAATATATGGTAGACATCCACATTGTCTTCGTATTTTTTGATTGACCCTCGTATATGTTACATAGCTTGTAGTTGACCAAATATGGTTTAAACGTGATCTGTAAATTCCGTATGGGGCGAGAACGGACCATACTAGCTAGGTAACTAGTAATGTATGTATGAATGAGTCCATGTGTGAATGGTTTTATATTTCACATGATTTTTTATTTTCATTACATCGAGTGACGAGGTACAGGTATATGTCCGATACGTCTGATTGACCAATAAGAGACTACTATTAAATCATCAATATGCATGTTTTATTAAGTCCATGCAATGTATTAAGGGAAAGTCCCGCCTATCCTAGTGCCCAAACATTCTACCATTTCGGCTTTAGTTATATTCAACTTATTACTTTTTATCAATATATCGATAAATAAAATACATATGATTTGTGTCCAAACTAAGTTTATCTACTATAACAAAACACACTTTCTGTTTTGAAACGCTCTCTTTACCACCTCGAGTTGCAATATACATCCCACAAATATAAAGTCTACGGAAATTATGCATTGCAAACAAAAAATACCCCGATAATAACATTAATATCGTGCTAGGCGTCTCAAGCATTTCTAAATGGAGAATATATGTAGACATTTCCAATTAAAACTCTCCGTAAAGAATTGTTTTCGTTCATGTTAATTTCTCCCGAAAATAAGATTAAAGAATAAAAGGAATCATGATTTTTTTTTATCTTACAACGATTGCAATCCTACTTCATTGACAAGTATGTGTCTTTTCGTTAGAATTTGTCATTTGTCAAAGAATGAGGAAAACAGTAACCTGGGACAGACTATGACAAAGTCCTGGATACCTAGGCTTCAAGGCATGTTCCGGAAACTTTCCTAAGATATGGCCCAAGTGTGTAACAGTAAAAACAATAAAAAAATCTTAAGATCAACCTAGGACACATCTTAAAATGTAGCTCGACGGTAACTTAGGAACATCTTAAGTTAGGGAATCCTAATCTACTAAAATCATTCTTATCAATTCACTTTGAGAGACTTGTGCAGGGATAAATCATTGTTTATTTTGTCAGAGAAAATCATGCGTGTAGGCAACACGATAGGCCTAAATACAAACATTTTAATCTGTATACCTTTTCAAAAATATACACTAACCTAGATATATTTCAGTAACCAAAAGCAATTTAGTTAACCCCTCCCCAAAAAAATAAAATAAACTAGAGCAAAGCTCGTTGCAAAGCAACGAGTGGGTCTTCCGTTAATGTCGAAAGTAAAGCTAGAAGTTCCTGTAAGAAGTAGAATTCTTAAACCAATATACATGAGAAACAAAAAGAAAAAATCGAATTATTCTTGGTACGAGTTAACAAAATCCGAATGATTCTAAGTACGAATTAACACAAACCTTATCAATATCAAGAACGACTTTGCAATTATAAATCCGAATGTGTTTAAGTACATTTAACAATCATCGAATTATTTTAGGTACGAGTTAATTTAACTTTGAACATAACACTATTTTCTTAACCAAGAATGTGGAATCAAAATTTCCGGAAAAATCAATTTTTTAAACCCCTATATCTCTGTATTGCATCGTCCGATTTTAAAACGGATTTCAGATTTATATTAAGCCTTATGAGTTGAACATTTTTGCTTCTATAGTTATTAACAAATTATTCTTCAGTAAAAAGTTATTATTTAAAGACTTTGTAGCCCTCCTGGCCCCTAATTTGAGGGGTCAGCCCTTTTTCCTTGATATCAAATGAAAGGTCTCGCAAATATAAACATATTTTGTTCAACAACTGTTCACGAATTGTTAACCGTTCTAGACATATCTGAACAACTATGTTTTAGGGGCCGACCCTTAAACTCCTGACTGGGGCCACCAACAAAAAAGTTTTAGGTGTTATATTATTAAAAACATTATTTTGAGCAACTTTTCTTCTACAATGCTTTTCAAAATATTTCTCCTTTTCTAGATATTAATAATCAGAGTTTTGGACTTCTGGCCCCTTGAAACCCCTAATTACTTAACATATGACTTAGGTATGGTACTGTATAGATAAATAACTGTACAAAGAATATTTTTGCTTCTATAATATATAACAAATTATTTTTCAGTAAAAAGTTATTATTAATAGACGTAAGAGCCCTCTTGGCCCCTAATTTAAGGGGCCAGCCCTTTTTTCTTGATATCAAATGAAAGATCTCGCAAATATAGACATATTTTGTTCAACAAGTGTTCAGGAATTGTTGACCGTTCTAGAGATATCTGAACTAATGTGTTTTAGGGGCCGACCCTTAAACTCCTTACTGGGGCCACCAACAATTTTTTTTTGTAGCATAATGTTCAGAACATTATTTTAAGCATTTTTTGTTCTACAATGCTTTTCAAAATATTTCCCCTTTTCTAGATATTAATGATCAAAGTTTTGGACTTCTGGCCCTTTGAAACCCCTAATTACATAACATATGATTAAGGTGTGGTATTGTATAGATACACAGCTGTACAATAAACATTTTTGCTTCTATAATTGATAACAAATTATTGTTCAGTAAAGAGTTATTGCAAAAAGACTTTAGAGCCCTCTTGGACCCTAATTTGAGGGGCCAGCCCTTTTTTCTTGATATCAAATGAAAGCCCGTGGAAATTGAAACAACTTTTGCATTACATGTTTTAACAAAATATTTATACATCAAAAGATATTAGAGAAAATGTTCGAAAATTTCGTGAAAAAATTTGGTGCTAATTTTCAGGTTCAGGCGAGCTTCGAGGCTTTGCGCAATTTTAATAATTGGAAGCAAGGGGGTACAACTTCAGACTTTAATCTACAATCCTGGAAAAATTTCAAGCTTCTATCTTGATTAGTTTCGGAGGAGATGCGTGGACAAAATGACCCTTAAAAATTTACAAAATCATCAATATCTGAAACCGGAAATGACGTCATCATTTAAAAATTTGACATTATGTAGCGCCGATGATGCTCTATCAGTCCTGAAAATTTCGTGCATATCGGTTGATTAGTTTTTGAGAAATAACGCTTCAAAAAAGTCAGAAAAAGAAAAAAAAGAATAATAATAACTAGAGCAAAGCTCGTTGCAAAGCAACGAGTGGGTCTTCCGTTAATGTCGAAAGAAAAGCTAGATGTTCCTGTAAGAAGCAGAGCTCTAAAACCAATACCAGGAGTTTTAAAAGAAAAAGATATAAAAAATCGAATAATTCTTGGTACGACTTAACAAAATCCGAATGACTTTAAGTACGAATTAACAAAAACCTTAACGATTTCAAGAACGACTTGACAAAAAAATCCGAATGTGTTTAAGAACGACTTAACAAATTTTGAATCATTCTAGGTACGAGTTAATTTAACTTTGAACATAACACTATTTTCTTAACCAAGAATGTGGAATCAAAATTTCCGAAAAAATCAATTTATAAACCCCTATATCTCTATAATGCATCGTCCGATTTTAAAACGGATTTCAGATTTAAATTAAGCTTAATAAGTTGAACATTTTTGCTGCGATAATATATAACAAATTATTTTTCAGTAAATAGTTATTATTAAAAGACATTGTAGCCCTCCTGGCCCCTAATTTGAGGGGCCAGCCCCTTTTTCTTGATATCAAATGAAAGGTCTCGCAAATATAAACATATTTTGTTCAACAACTGTTCACGAATTGTTAACCGTTCTAGAGATATCTGAACAACTGTGTTTTAGGGGCCGACCCTTAAACTTCTTAATGGGATCACCAAGAAAAAAGGTTAAGGTATTATATTATTAAAAACATTATTTTGAGCAACTTTTCTTCTACAATGCTTTTCAAAATGTTTCTCCTTTTCTAGCTATTACTGATCAGAGTTTTGGACTTCTGGCCCCTTGAAACCCCTAATTACGTAACATATGACTTAGGTATGGTACTGTATGTATAAATAACTGTACAAAGAATATTTTTGCTTCTATAATATATAACAAATTATTTTTCAGTAAAAAGTTATTATTAATAGACTTAAGAGCCCTCTTGGCCCCTAATTTAAGGGGCCAGCCCTTTTTTCTTGATATCAAATGAAAGATCTCGCAAATATAAACATATTTTGTTCAACATGTGTTCAGGAATGGTTGACCGTTCTAGAGATATCTGAACAAATGTGTTTTAGGGGCCGACCCTTTAACTCCTTACTGGGGCCACCAACAATTTTTTTTTAGGTAGCATATTGTTGAGAACATTATTTAAAGCATTTTTTCTTCTACAATGCTTTTCAAAATATTTCTCCTTTTCTAGATATTAATGATCAAAGTTTTGGACTTCTGGCCCCTTGAAACCCCTAATTACGTAACATATGATTGGGATGTGGTACTGTATAGATAAACAGCTGTACAATAAACATTTTTGCTTCTATAATTGATAACAAATTATTGTTCAGTAAAGAGTTATTGCAAAAAGACTTTAGAGCCCTCTTGGCCCCTAATTTGAGGGGCCAGCCCTTTTTTCTTGATATCAAATGAAAGCCCGTGGAAATTGAAACAACTTTTGCATTACATGTTTTAACAAAATATTTATACATCAAAAGATATTAGAGAAAATGTTCGAAAATTTCGTGAAAAAATTTGGTCCTAATTTTCAGGTTCAGGCGAGCTTCGAGGCCTTGCGCAATTTTAATAATTGGAAGCAGGGCGGTACAACTTCAGACTTTAATCTACAATCCTGGAAAAATTTGAAGCTTCTATCTTGATTAGTTTCGGAGGAGATGCGTGGACAAAATGACCCTTAAAAATTTACAAAATCGTCAATATCTGAAACCGGAAGTGACGTCATCATTTGAAAATTTGACATTATGTAGCGCCGATAATGCTTAATCAGTCCTGAAAATTTCGTGCAAATCGGTTGAATAGTTTTTGAGAAATAACGCTCCAAAAAAGTCAGAAAAAGAAAAAAAAGAATAACTAGAGCAAAGCTCGTTGCAAAGCAACGAATGGGTCTTCCGTTAATGTCGAAAGAAAAGCTAGATGTTCCTGTAAGAAGCAGAGCTCTGAAACCAATACCAGGAGTTTTAAAACGAAAAGATATAAAAAATCGAATAATTCTTGGTACGACTTAACAAAATCCGAATGACTTTAAGTACGAATTAACAAAAACCTTAACGATTTCAAGAACGACTTGACAAAAAAAATCCGAATGTGTTTAAGAACGACTTAACAAATATCGAATCATTCTAGGTACGAGTTAATTTAACTTTGAACATAACACTATTTTCTTAACCAAGAATGTGGAATCAAAATTTCCGGAAAAATCAATTTTTAAAGCCCTATATCTCTGTAATGCATCGTCCGATTTTAAATCGGATTTCAGTTTTAAATTAAGCTTAATAAGCTCTTATTTTTGCTTTTATGAGTATAACAAATTATCGCTCTGAAAAAGGTTACTATAAAAAGACTTTGTAGCCCTCCCGGCCCCTAATTTGAGGGGTCAGCCCCTTTTTCTTGATATCAAATGAAAGGTCTCGCAAATATAAACATATTTTATTCAACAAGTGTTCACGAATTGTTAACCGTTATAGACATATCGGAACAACTGTGTTTTAGGGGCCGACCCTTCAACTCCTTACTGGGGCCACCAACGAAAAATTTTTAGGTATCACATTGTTAAGAACATTATTTTGAGCAACTTTTATTCAACATTGCCTTTCAAAATATTTCTCCTTTTCAAGATAATAATGATCAAAGTTTTGGACTTCTGGCCCCTTGAAACCCCTAATTACGTAACATATGCCTTTGGTATAGTTCTTAATAGATGAACAGCTGTACAATGAACATTTTTGCTTCTATAATTAATAACAAATTATTTTTCAGTAAAGAGTTATAATAAAAAGACTAAAGAGCCCTCCTGGCCCCTAATTTGAGGGGCCAGCCCCTTTTTCTTGATTTTAAATAAAAGATCTCTTTAATATAAACATATTTTGTTAAATAAGTGTTCAGAAATTTAATTAGTCCTGTAAATTGACCGATTTGGAGATATCTGAGCAACAGTGTTTTAGGGGCCGACCCTTAAACTCCTTACTGGGGCCATAAACCATAAATTTTAAGGTACCATGTTCTTAAGAACATTATTTTAAGCAACTTTTATTCAACAATGCCTTTCAAAATATTTCTCCTTTTCAAGATATTAATGATCAAAGTTTTGGTCTTCTGGCCCCTTGAAACCCCTAATTACGTAACAAATGTTTAAAATAAGGTACTGTGAAGATAAACAACTGTACACTGAACATTGTTGCTTCTATAATTAATGACAAATTATTGCTCAGTAAAGAGTTAAAATTAAAAGACTTTAGAGTCCTCCTGGCCCCTAATTAAAGGGGCCATCCCCTTTTTATTAAAACAAAACAAAAGCTCGTGTAAATCTTAACAACTTTTGCATTACATGTTTTAACAAATTATCTACAGGTTAAAAGATATTTTGCAAAACGTGTTAAAACTTTGCCAAAAATTTTGGTGCTTATTTTCGACCTCGGGCGAGCTTCGGCGCCGTGCGCATTTTCCACAATGTCAAATACAGAGGATCATCTACAGACATCCATCTACATATTCCTGAAAGTTTCACGTTTCTATACCCCTTAGTTTCGGAGGAGTTACGTGGACAAAATGGTCCTTAAAAATTCACAAAATCTTCAAAATCTCAAACCGGAAGTGACGTCATCAGCTCAAAATTTTATAATCGCAAGCACGTTTTATGTTCTATCAGTCCTGTAAATTTGGGGGAAATCGACCAAATAGTTTTTGAGTTATAGCTCTCGAAAAATGTCAGAGGAAAAATAATATAAAATAACTAGAGCAGAGCTCGTGGCAAAGCCACGAGTAGGTCTTCCGTTGTTGCTGCGAGTTGAAAATTTCCAAATATGATTCGGTGTCAAATGATTATAATGACTAATGCCTAAAATGTCACTTCTGCGTTTGTTATAAAAACGTGTTGTGATTGAAAATCTGTATAAAGACAGGAAGAAAATGTTTTAGGAAAACTATTTGTCAAACACAGTTTGTGTAATTGTTTTGAAAACTCTTTAAGGCCCTGTCACACCAAGTTGCATTCCCAGGGCGTGTTAATGGCGTTGTAAATTTCATGGAATCGCCGTAGGATCGGAACGAAAATTCAGAAAAAATATACAATCTTATTTAAAAATTTTACAAGTGAAAATGTCACGGCATCCTGACGGCGACTGAGGCGTTCTAACAGAGCTCCCAACTACGTTTCCACAGAGTTCTACTTGGCAATTGACTGCGCTCTCGCTGGGTATCCGCCAAGCGCTCATGACGTGCTAGGAGTTTTTGCCGCGCGTCCACGGCGTGCTCTGCGCGCTGACTGCGTGCACATGCACTGTTGGAGACTTACGGCGCTGTCAAGGCGACCTTACTCCACTTCTACGGCGTGTTTATCAGAACTCAGAGCCACGGCGCGTACTTTGTGCATGGTCAAAGTGCGCGCCGTCGCATGGCGTTCTAAAATGTTCTAGGATATCCCACCGCAGCAAACGAAGATGCCGTTGCGTTGTTACGGCGCTGTAGCAGACTCTAGTTCGTTTACCATGGCGTTTTACATTATTCAATGACACAGCGGGATCGCCGTGAGGACGCAGCTCCAGTATGACAGGGGTTTAAACAATGAGAAGTTTAATGGCGAGTTAAATTGTTAAGGGTAGCAAGGATTGTTATATACATGTACTCATGATTCATGAAAGGAAATGTATTTTTTAAAAGAAACGAACCCACCTTAAAAACATGTAACTTCTGTAATTAAATCTTTCTAATTTTTTGAAGATGTGCAAGTTTGAAATTGTTGCGTGCTGTCAAAATTTGGTAAATAGTCAAAATTGATGGCATCTCTGAAAATTTCTTCAGGGCTGATATTATTTAATAATACGAGTAGACTTAAACATTTAAAATAATAATCAACTATCAAAGATCATCCGGAGAATTTATGCATAAGTGAGCGTCTAAATTTTACACCTGATATACAGACACCGCTATGTAACGTAAAATTAAATAACATAATTTACAGAAATGAATATTACTTCTCTCGACGATGCAATAATATGCAAAATCCCTATTTTTATGTCAGTTTTTTCTCCTTTATCGGATCAAAAGTAATTCTCTCGGAGAAAGTTTACGTATGTATTTTGAAAAAAAAAACGAAAATTATGGTGTTACGGTTCACATGTCCATCTCACTTAAGTGTAACTTTGAGAAGCGCATATATTTTTTGGAGGCAGATATGTCGCTATATTATAGTCTGTTAGTCAAGTGATCTAATCTGTCCACACTTGCAATACTTTGATGATTTCTATGGCGACCGCCTGCATAGCATAATGTAGTCGTATTTCATAACATCTAATCCCAAGAACAAATTACCTTTGACTTAAAACTGTAAATTATAATATATATTATTCTGTTCATAACTATATATCATAGAAGTTTAGCGTGTTCAACAAGTTTATTTATTATAATTAGCCACGTTCTCGGATTACGATCTCGCAACTTTAATGTGAAAATGAAAGTCTTATTGTTTGATAATTGACCACTTTGAAGAAAACACACTTCGAACTGTTGATTAATTGCATAACAATTGATGATCTGTAGCCATAAATAACCTGGGGCTATATATGTTCTGAGCTGTGTGCGCTGAAGCGACTCAAAATTTTCGGTAGCACGTGGCGATTGAATTTACGCAATAAAGAAATTTACAAAGACTGACCGAATAAAAAAACGGGAGGGAAAGAGAAACACGTTCAGGAGAAAATGTTACACATGAGAAGAAGTCACTATCAAATGATTTTCGACAGATCTGGAATTTAAAAAAAAAGAGCACTTGGCAGCGGGGCGGTGGGAGGGCAACACAGAAATAAGTTCGTTTTCACAATGAAACGAACGACCATGTAGAAACACTACAGAAGTTATTAATATGTGACCAATAGAATCTAAACAAAACTCGTTTCAAAACTCATGTAAATATTCTTTAAAATAATCACCGAATGCCTCAATTCAGGGCATTCTTTTATCGTGCCAGCACCTACCGCAAACATGTAACATGGAACTTTGATCATAATTTGATTTGATTTTTAAATTACCTTTTACGCTGTCGTATAAATCAATGCTAAATCAACTATACGAGTAAAATCAATGTATCTGTTCACCTTAAACCAATATATTAGTTGAAAAAAAAAATAGTTGCGTTCGTACAAAATACCAAACATGCACGTGTGATAAGGTACATGTAGAAGATGTCCACTTGCGCGGGATCTCCTCGGCCATGTGCGAGGGATGATCATTATTTAAAGGTTTTAATATTTGTGTTGGTTTTTTTTTGTTGTTGATTGAAAACATTATTTGTACAGTTTTTAAAACAAGACTTACAAACCAACCATTTAAATATGTCTGACGAGTATTTCCGATTTGGAGTAATATCGCTTTTATTAATTTTCAGAACGACTTTTTAATTTACTCTCCAATGTTTAATTTAAATAAATACAAAATGAACAAACTTTTATAACATAAAATTAAAACAGCGTACAGTGTATTTACGGCTATATAAAGTCAAACACGTTCATATTCATGTAAGTGTGCGGGTGCGAATCTTGTGTATTAGATAACCGTTTACCGCTAGGTAGTGCAGCCGTGGCTGATTTCCTCGGCCGCGGGCGAAGGATAGATTACGTAAAGGTTTAACGCATACACACGCACAGCTCAGAACCTAGGAAGATTTGGAAAGTTTGTAATTTAATGACTAAAATCTATCAAATAGAAATTCTTTTTTTTTTTTACTTAAAACCCACAATTGATCAATATATCTGATATTGCATTAGATTGAGAATGGTACAGTATTGTTTTTATTAATTAACTGAACGATTTCTTAACAATTCTTTAGTTCGCAGCTAAATTAACGCATATATGAGAGACGCAACTCTCGTGTATTAGATAACCGCTGACCGCTATGTAGTCCAGCCGCGACCATGGTGACCGATTTTTCAGCCGCGGGCGAGGGATAGCTTACGTAATGATACGCACACAGCTCTGATTTAAGGTGGATTTTAAATGCATGCAGTACGATAACTAAAATGTAATGCAAAGATTTTTTTTTTCAAAATGTATTTTGTGTTTTACTAGAAAAAAAAGAGAATGTTTTGTCTTCCGATTCTCGTCTTTAACGTTTGTGCACTATAAGAACTAAACAACAATGACTTAAACTTCTTTAAAAAAAGCATGTGTTCTAATTTTTTTTCTATTAAAGCCCCCTGTATAAACCATCATACTTTCTGTGGTAATGTTATGCCAGTTTTACGCACAAAGACCTTCGTTAACTTGCCAAATGAAAACAGGTACATGTTAACATGTAAAGCTTTTTACACTCATACTACACAAATCACTTACAAAATAACATTGTAACGACATTTATGAGATCCCAACAAACAACTATTCCAGCGACAGCCATATCGAAATCCTAACTGTTTTTGAGTTATTAAGCAAAATCTTTTAAGGGCTACTGGCCCTTAATTTAAGGGGCCAGCCCCTTTTTATTGGTGTCAAATGAAAGCCCTTAACATTATGCACAACTTTTGTTCTATATGTATTTAGAAAATATTTCAAACTAAAAAGTTACGAAGCTAAAACATGAGAAAAATTTTGCTATTTTTAAAACATAGATTTCGATTGATTTATTCGAGTGGAATAATTGGAAAAAACTAAAATACAAAAATCAGAGGACAATATTCAAAGTGTCAATAATAAAGATTTTTAACTATAAATTATTTGCTACCGACCATTTCGGAGCCTTTGTCTGGAAACTAATGCCCCTAAAATTTTAGAAAAAAGGGGGAAAACTCAAAACCGGAAGTTGCGATTTCAATTTTTTTGGTGCTCTAGAAACCTAATACAATTTACCATATACCGTGAAAATTTGAATGAAATCGGATGACAAACAAATAAGTTATTGAGGTTTTAAAAACGTCTAGAAGAAGAATAACAATAATGAAGAATTACCATCAGAATCAGTACAAGGTCTTCCGTTGGAAACGGAAGACCTTAATAATAAAAAGAAACCGTAGAATAACAAGAGGGTCTTCCGTTGGAAACGGAAGACCCTAATAATAATAAAGAAAAAGAAACCGTAGAATAACAAGAGGGTCTTCCGTCGGAAACGGAAGACCCTAATAAAGAAAAAGAAACCGTAGAATAACAATAGGGTCTTCCGTTGGAAACGGAAGACCCTAAAAATAAACAACTAGAAATCCAAATAACTGCTACTGTTACATGTACAAACACATGTACACGTACATACACAACCAATTTGCCTTTAATCTGCAACAAAAATACGCGTACAGGTTCAATAAAAAATAATTTGTGATATATCTCGAAAATACATAAATACAGTTTATTCAACATTACGATTTTTAAAGATGAAATTATCAATTTTTTAGAATGAAGTAATAAAAATTAAGAATGACCACGCATGACTTATATCAACTGATTTACTCTTTATCCAAGGACATATATATGAATAATTTTTTGGCTAATACTAGTAATCCAAACAATGAATGTAGCTTAGTAAGTGTAAATATTGAAAATAAGTAAATAAGTTTCTTTCGCCAAACAGAGACAATATTTGTGAAAAAATTGTTTAATTTGTCAGCTCCTATGCAGGCATGTAGCAACATAGAATTAGGAGAAGGGGGGGGGGGGATACGGGGAATCTCTTCACATCATTGTATTAAAATAATTGTACATGATAAAATAAATAAATATGTCCCCTTCCGGATCAAGAATTTGAGGTTGGTTGGAAATGCTGGAAATGTGAACAAAATTGCCTTGTTCTACCGGTCTTAAGAAAACAGTTCAAAACAGTCCCAATATCCCCTACCACTACCAAAAAAACCCCGCGATTTTACAGCCTTAAGATGGTCTTAGGACAAGGTTAGTGATGCCGTAAAGTTAGGACAAAATTCGAGGAACAGACCTAAGACTAAGACCTATCCTAAGACGAACTTAGGACGCACCAGATAGCTTCGTGAACATGCCTGCTGGTTTCTTCACATATTTTATATAAACGCGTAAGTAGGATTCCAGACTTCTTTATTCTTTAACGACCCCGTGGCATTACAGAAAAATACTTACTGGTGATACATGTAACAGAAAACAAGCAGATATTGACCTAATATGTTTATCCAAGGAGACAGCCTACGGTATACTCCTGTCCAGTAAGGCTGGTCATTAATGTTTTCCTCTATAGTTAATCCACGACCCAAGCAATGATCCTGAGCATCGAACCAATTATGTGAGATATCGTCCATTGACTTGATATCTGTTCAAAATAGAAGCGAAACATAATGTAATAATGTCATATGTGGAGAGAGGCCATAAGGACATGTTAAAGTCATTCTTGAAATGCCCACTGTATCATCATGCATATTATTCTTAAATTATATCTTGATATAGCATACCAGTAAAAAGTGTTGTTGTCGATAATATAAACATATATAATTGATATGATTGTTCCATTGTATCTGCTTTAATGTTGTAGCCTAAAAAGAAAACAAATACATACAAGTATTTACAATATACCACACGGTCAAGAAAAAAATCAGTCTTCCTTTTTAAGAATACACAAATCTGAAAGATAAATGTATCTTACATTGTACGTATATTTGAAGATTTGTCTTTAAAATTTATATTACAAGACATTGGATATAAAATTTTCTCTGTTACAATATGAATATATGGGTATTTATCAATGCATTAAATTATTCTATATCGACATGCATTCATTTAATGTATATACGTAAGTGCGGGCCACATTTATAAACAACATTCAGGTTGGTATATTTTGTCTATTATTGTTAGTGTACCTGCAAACTAGCTTTATCATTTGTCTTTAAATCATAAATTATAAAAAAAGAAATGACCATTATAATGTAATGAAAATATAATAAATAGGATCTACAGATTAAATATGAATTAAAAAGAAAGTGTTAAATAGTCAAAACGTACCGTGCAACGGAGAAACTGACACCAACACCCTCCAAAAATGATCACCTGTTGCAATATAAACATAACAAGCCACAAGGACAAACCGGACATGTATGTTTTAAATTTTACTTCCTTGTTTGTAAATAACAGTATGGGGATTTCCCCATTTTAGTTTATTTAAAGAGAACCAATAAGTGCGAACGTTTTAACAAGATCTTAATGTCGTACTCATTTTTTTTTAATATAGCGGTACATTTATCGAATAAAACAATCTGATCAATATACATATATTTTTTTAATGCATTCGGTATGTGCAACATAATTAATTGGGGTCCAAATTACATAAATATGTTTATCATGAGTCACCAACGTAAAAATAGATAAATCACTACGTTTTGATCTGTAAAGGGTGATATCAAACATTACGGAATATGTCATTTATCTTATTTACGACTTATGCTTTGCATCATTTCAAACATCTTGTTTACGAAATGGATACCACAACAGTTTTGAAAGCTAGCATACTTAAAATAAAATTTTTAAAATTGTTTAAAGAATCTGTAATGTAATTATGTAATTAAAGGGACCTGGACACGATTTCAGATGAAAATTTTATTTTTGATTTTTATGTATTAAATAGTAAACTTGCGTATTTTGAATGATTTACCAAAATTTGAAAGTTAGAAGTCGTGTTACAAGCGAGATACAGAGGAAAGAATGCGTTGTTATGTAAACAAAGCTCGAGTCTTATATTTGTTTACAAATAATGTAAAGTAAAGAAATTACCATGTCTTTGACAAAATAACTTGTGGAAACAAGATAAACTTATTAAATGTGTTCATAAATAAGTTTATCAACAACAAAATGCAACATTAGATTGAAACTTTTACCAATTCAAGACATATGTAAACAATAATAGGACTCGAGCTTTGTTTACAAAACAAAGAATTTTAACCTATGTAACTCGCTTGTAACTCGATATTTGACTTTCAAATTTTGACAGAGCATTAAAAACATCCATATTGACCATTCTAGACATTAAAAATGAAAAAATAAATTTTGAAAAAACTGAGCTCAAATCGTGTCCAAGTCCCTTTAAACTTTTTCAAGACTACTAAACTTAGAGTTTGTTTAAACGTAAGCACGAGCTAATCAACAAGTAATGTTACAATGTTGACTAGCTGTGACTTAAAAAAAGAGTTGATAAAAAAATCGTAACTGATTAAGTTGTTGTTGACAAATCTCAGTAATATTTATTTTGCACTTGTCAAGTGCTTGACATTTTGTTAATGTCCGCATCTTAAAAAATCTGTTAAAAGGAAAAAAAGGAAATATATGTTATAGATATTATCTCATTTGTTTGCAGAATTGTCTGAACCAACGAATTATGCAATAGAGAAACATTACCGGAATTTTTCTTTTTGTTTTTCTTTAAAACTGTTTAGTATTTTGTACACTACATTGAAATAAATTGTGTAATCTCAATTTACAGTATTTATTTTTAGTTTTGGAATGCCACTTTCTTAATACCCCCTATTGACTTTCAAAAAAAAAATATGTATCGCGCTACAGACACATACTTGGTTCAAAAAGTATTAACAAACTGTAAATCAATGTTTTAGTCAAGACTTGTAATGATTGGATCTAGGTATTGTTCATTGTTTGGATAAAGCATAAAACTGTGGATAACTAAGTCTTAACAAAAATACATGACTTTTAATACATTTTTTTGTATTTTTTTTTTATTGTTAAGAAGTAGAGAATATTGTGTACTATGTTTACGTTAAAATCTCAATGATTTAGGTGGTAGTGAAATAACAAGTTTTAAGTACATGTTTAAAGTATTTAATGTTTATCATTTAGGAAAAGTGATATACGCCTTTGCAGTATTTCATTTGCAGATAATCTTCTTTGACCTCCACCTCCTTCTACCTCCCTCCCCCTCCAAGGAAAGCAGAATAGTTTGAATTATTTGATTTGAATTGTTTAAAGAAATTTAATTTAGCGCATTTATGTAAATGGGTTGTCAACCCCATAAATCTCAAAGCTGGACGGTCGCCTCGTGTTGATGGAAATCTAAACAATTTATTTTTATTTACGACATCGCTTTATCTTACTTTAAGTTAAATTATGATATTGAATTCATACATTGTCTTATACACATGTATACCCCCTGCTGTCTATACAAACGGTTTGGACACATATTCATAATGCAAAATTAAATAAGCTTTATAAAAGTTTCAGACAAGGTGAGTAATATATATAATCCAAAAAAGGTTTGAAAACTAAAACACTTGTTATATCTGAATTAAATATTGCATAAATTTATAACATTCCCACGATTTGGTATTAGATAAAATGGGTCTTATAATTAATGTTATCTACGTGTGTTATAGGAAAGGAATGATGATGATTTAATAAATAAATTTGGATTTAGCTGCTTGATTATTTATAATGTGCTTTTTCACGAAATAGTACGTCAACGTACGTACATCTCGTAAATCCTAATGCCATGATATATATTTTGTTAATTTCCTAGTACTTGCGGTTTTGCAGTGTTCCTATGGTTAGGGTGGCTTCTTGTAAATATATCCGTGTTTTATTAAAATAAAAAAAATGAGGAAAGTAAGGACTGTTTTAGAGTGGAACAAGTCTGTGGAATGTATTTTGTTTATTTAAGTCTTCCAAACGAAGTTTAGAGACTTATTGCGGTTTTTTTTAAAACTTAGAAATATATATATATTTCTCAAAAATTCTCTGATGGTCATTGATACTTGTCAAAATAGCACGGAAGCGAGAAGCTGGGACAGGCTATAGCTGACAATGAGCGATAGTGAATAGTTCCTGCTGCGCTCGCCCCAACGATCACACAGTAAAACATATTACTAGTAATACTTACAAAGTTTTAAATTAAAGAAAATGTACTCATTAATTTGTTATAGTCTTATCAATTTATAAAATAAAGTTCATAATACAGCTTTAAATGTTTCACAATTACATCGTTAGGTTTTTCAAACTGTATTTTTGTTACTTTTTTATCGGAGTAGAAGACTACAAGCAGTCTTATTTTTGGGGGGTGTTGAATTTATAGGCTATATTTCGTTTCGAAAGGCAGCGTTCTGAGTGAACTAAAAAGTGACGGATACATGATCTAGAAAGAGTACGCAGTATAAATCCAAAAAGTTTTTACATTAACATATTTTACATGAGTGACATTCATATCGTATTATGAGCTGAACATCTACTTTTGAATTAAGATTTTTTTTCTTTTAAAACGTTTTATTAAGTAAAACTAAAAGCAAATACATACTGTACTTTGCATTAAAATGGAATGGAAGTAAGCGAATACCAATGATTTAATGATGTAAACTTGTAGCAAAGGGTTGACTGGTTTCAAAAAGCATTATCATACGGATTTTCAATCGAATGGTTGCAGACACTTAAAGCACATCAGTTAGTTTCGTTTGTAAAAAAAATGTTGTTACATGAGGAATATCCATATCGTTTAATGAACTAAACATGTGATATATTAAGAATTTATTCTTATTTAAAAAGTTTCATTTATTTCGAAAAAGCAGATACATACTTTACTTTGCATTATAATGGAATGGAAGTATGCGAGAACCAATGATTAAATATTGTCAAGGTTTACTAGTAGTAAAAGGTTGGTCGAAAATCAATAGTTTTAAACGACTTTATCATACTATATTGTTGTAAACAAGTAAGTCCCTTTAATAGGTTTAATGTAAATGATTGTAAGTAGCCTCTTCTTCCTGGTTTTTGTTTACTGTATTCGTAATGGTTTCATACCTGGACATATCTCCAGTTATATATGTTGAGGGATTTTGATAGATAGTATTTAGAGGGTTATCGACACCCACTTCTGAATTGCTGTAAGGACTCTCTCTTAATGAATTACTTCTCTTTGAAAGCTTCTAATAACAGTGTTCTATTGCAAATGATGAGTTAAACTGTGCGTAATCCAACTCAGAATAGACTTGTTTCTCAGGTACAGATTTAACTTATGCATTTGTAGTTCTTTTAGTCTTCTTCATTATATCTTTTTTGTTTAAAAATCAATTGAATTGCAACTAAATTATTTTTTAAAGTAAAACATGCATAAAAAGTATAAGTTGAATAAAGTAAACAAGTTGATTACCAACCGGTACATTTGAAATCTAGGGCCAACGTTTTTTTGTATCTCTATAGAGGACTTTCTCCTCTATCAATTAAAAAAAAACGATCGCGATTTATAGCTCTATAGAAACAGACAGGGTTGAAATCTACATGATCCAGTTTTAATCAGTTTACCGATCAGTTGAAACCTAAAAAACCCCACAAACTGTACGATTTTATCATGATAATGTCAGACTCGAATTCCCATATCAGACAACTTGGATATTTCTTTTATCTAAAGTATTGATGTATATTTACAATATTGTGGTTACTTTTAGTTACTCTTTACGATCAATTCATTAATTTGTTAAAAGAAAGATTTATTGTAAAATAAAGAAAAAATCAATGGTGTCGTCAATGATTCATGCAGGTGATAATGGTAGCTGAAAGAGGTTAGGTATTTTTTTCTGCAATATCGCTACATTATATCCCGAATCAGTCACCAAAGAAAGAATTTTATTGTTTAAATGGAAACAATTTCTTTCGAAAACAGACCCGATTTCTGTATCCAAATTTGAAAATTATAATTTGTTATATCTGATTTTGATTTGATTGAAACTGTCAAAATTTAAAATTTACATAAGTGAGTATTTTCCATATGGAATCTGTGACGCTTATAGTTTTTTAGGACACGTCAAACATTTTAAAGGCGAAGAGACACACATGACAGTGCATTTTGAAGTTTTGAGCAAAAAAATATCATTGTTTTATTATTTGTTTCATTATTTTACCGACTGGGTATTAATTTTGGAAATAAAATTCGTAAATCTTAATTAATCCCACCCAAAAAAATATTTTCTCTGAAGTCTCTGACACTATATTTTTGTTATTGCAGTAGCATGCTTAACGGTTGTTCCATCAAAATTTCATATCCCTGACAAATAGCGTATACTGTAACTTTAAAAAAATATAGTGTCAGAAACTTCAAAGAAAATAACATTTTTGACGTGGGATAATTTAAAAGTTATTTTCTTTGAAGTTTCTGACACAATATTTCTTTTATTGCAGAAGCGCTCTAAATAGCATGCTTTGTTTTTGTTCCATCAAATATTCATATCCCTGACAAATAGGGTATAATGTAACGACAATGAATCGACAATGCATAAATATATTTAATAAATAAAACATTGGAACTGATAGACAAGAAGCATTTTGTCTTTATTTTTGGATATTGTCCCTTCTATAATCCACCGAATTGTGCAGACAAATTCTCATAAATTATTTTTATTTAAATTACTTTCCATTGAAAACTTTGAAAGTGTTTAATAGAGTAAATGGACAATAAACATAGAAAAGCGCCACCCATTTAATGAATGAGTTAACTTTGTCAAACAAAATGGCGGCCAATATGGCGGCGCCCATGAGCTGGAAGAAAATTTTTCAGCCCTCAGTACCCCTGATTCAACTTCTGTTTTTCACTGATTTTCTTATGTATACGTGTTACCATTAAGCCTCGCGGTATTCAATTTTTCTGCTCCAGCTGTGTGTTATGGCACCCACGTTATCAAAAAATAAGAACTCGATTCTTAAGTTTCTTTTTAATGTTCTGTGTTTTCTTTTCATGAGATCTAAGATAATTATCTTTTATAAATCACCACTCCCACTACACATACAAGTAAAGTAATGAAAGCTACGGTGAGTGGTAAGGATATTTTTAAAACTAAATCGTCACTGTCACCTGAAACAATAATATACATTGTATTAACTATTACAAAAAATAGAAATCTTGTCAATTTATACTAGTTTTTTACTGTTTATATAACAGAATATAAATACCTGACATTTGCAGCCTGTCATTAGTTAATGCTAATATGTCTTAAGGTATCCTATCCATAATAGCCCCAGATTCAATGAATGTGGATGTATAATATATATGTATGGGCTTAAAACTCAGTATACTTGGACATAATTTTCATGTTAAGGTATCAGTATGTAGGAGTGGAATGTGTCCTAATAAATGACCTTTTCCTGTTCTTAAAGAGTTGTCCCCCTTTGATTAAAATCTATAAAAATCAATTTAAAAAAAATACATACGGTATAAAATTTATTTTAAATAGTTTTTGTACTCCTAATGTTTAAATTCATCTTTTCACCAAAGCATTTATTGATATTCTTAGTATTTACTTTTTTATTTTAAAAAATGTGCTTGTCCCCATAGACCTTAATGCAATCTTCATTAATTAATTACTGCTTAGTTAATAATATTTTTGAAAATATCTCTCGGTAAATCTTTTTCTACTCTAAAAAGCTTTGAAATAATACCAGAGTATTACATATATGATGGATATTCAGGGTTAGAAAAATTAGGTCCTAATATGGGTCGGATACCTTAATCGTAATTTCTAGTTGTAGATGATGATGCGAACAGTTGCGACGTTGTTTCCGTCATTTGGATTTTAGAATTATCCGATATAGTTTCATAGAATATGGAACCAAATATAGAAACAGAACAGCGTCTGAATTGGCAGTCGATATTTGTGCCCATTTCGCATTCAAGAAAGTTTCTCTTTGATCTTCCTTTATTTCCTATCCTTTTATTAAAAACAAAATTGTGTTTTAGAATGCATGCTTTATTTCGATCTGGTTATTTAATGAGTTTCGGAAAAAAATGCCACCACTAAAGGATAAGGTGCCATTTCACAACTTCTGTATAATGATATCTCTCAGATAGGGAATTTATGACCAAAAGACTCTTTTATCACGAATTGATTGAAAATAATTAATAATGCAAAATTGACTTCTTTTTTATTGAATAAACATTAACTAGCCTAATAATCATGGTAGTGACCCTCATAAATACACTTAAATTCGGGAAATATTTGGTAGTTGAAGTGATTTGCTGTTCGATGCATGCATTTCTTAATTGTAATACACTGAGCAAAATGATCAATCAAAACCAACAGGGACTAAAACAATAAAATCGTATATGCAATTTAGATCTCTCTGATTAGTAATTATTTTGAAATTTTGATGAATATCTTATTTGTTGATTAAAAAACAAATGTGTTTGTGCAATTCTATATTTTGGAATGTTCAATGTATTTTATGTCAATTTAACACTTTAAACATCAAGTAAACATGACGAATTCAATATAAAATTACAATTGTTGTAATCTTATCAAAGTGTCACATTTCCGATGTATTTTGATTGTCAATGCTCTGTAGGTAGATATATTCTTAAATAAGTGCCCTATTAAATAACTGTGTTATACTTACAGTGAAACATGGGAGATATTTCTCCGAGTTCAATGAAAATTAAAACCTACGAGTGATTCACTATCACAAGACAAAAACAAATAATGCTTGTTTCATCTGTCTTTAGAATAGCATAAAACCCGTGTTGATGTTAAAGGGAGACAGACTCAATATGCATACATTAATGCGATAATTTTGTCTCAAATAAAATAAAAATGGCGTAAAAATGTAGTGGGTTCATAAGAAAACATTTTAAATATATTTCGACAATATATTTTTTCGATCAAATAAATACAGAACCATAATCATTATCCATGAATTGCATTGAAATTGTTACTTAATATCTGAAATAAATAAGTATAAATACAAATAACACGTTGAGTTAAATGAGCCAAAACTAAATAGTCAAAATTTTATATTCGAACAATTGTGTCAATGATTAAATTTGACATATATACAGGGTGATCCATAAATTCTGATACCATTTTAAAACTTAATAAAACCCTTACCCGATGAGATAAACTCTTAAATAAGGTATCATTCTAATCTCCAGGGGCTAAAATTTTATATCATTTGTAATGTACAGAAAAAATCTACTTTAAAAAGAAGAAAAGACGTCATTAAATTGGTGCTGGTTTTTTCATAGTGACCCATCTTTACCAAGTGGCTACAGAATCGAGCTACTGTACTTTGATTCTTTGAGACTCGTTCACCTTAAACTGTAATTCGTTCTATGATGAACTGGTTTTTGCAGACATATAATTTTTTTTAGATTAGTGGGGTAGTAAAGAATTAAAAATCGAAGAAAATAGAGTTCATCATACAGGCCTATATCGTGAAAGAAGAATTAAGGACAACTATGGACAAACAAGGAAAATCAAGATCTCTAGTTTGTCAAGGTTCTCTGACTGATCATCTGAAAAAGCTGAATATGTTAGCAGAAGGGTATTCAATGATATACAAAGTAACATAATTGTGAATAATAGAAGGTCAAAGCATGAACAATGTACCCTAAACATATCAAGAATGGTTGAGTGGTTTGAAAAAAAATTGAAGAATGTTTCATTCTTATACTTGTGTATATTTGTCGTGCCACGCCTACCCAAACAACCTGAATGTGACGTGGTATACGTTCACAAACCAGATGAGGGTCATTTAGATCGATATATCTTAATAAATACGTAGACGGTTGAGATTATGTACGTTGTTTCATCGATAAACTCCAATTCCTAGCCAAACTATTATCTGGTAATTGTAGAAAAAAAGATAACTGTCGTAATTAATTGTCTTTCAAATCATAATGTAACATAATTTGTTTATATCATACGATGTACATAATTAATTAATGATTTAAAAGCAAACTTACTCATTTTTTCACACATTCTATTAACAGTTCGGAACATTTTAGCAGAAGAAACCGTGTATCTACATCTAAACACTGTAAGATAGGGCATATGTCCACTGAGTTATAGATGACTGAAAGTAAACCAAGACTATGTATGAATTATAAAAAAGTTTTCCAATTATCGAACATGTCTGAAGTATATGAATTGGTTATAATTACAATATATTGAGTAGGTTTTAACTTCTTCATTGTATGTATAAATAGGGAAGTAAATACGTCCATGGTTAAATTACCTCCTTGAACTTTATATATGTTGTAAGCTCGTTTCCCACCGCATTCTCCTGACTATATATCGTCTGGGTTATCATCACATGTATTGTTGCAAACAGAAGGTGGAAGTTTATTGAGGGAGCTTAAACAGATGTCACTTTTGATGCATAGACAGTTATTCATCTACGTAAAAAAGGATATTATAAAAAAAAATGTATGCGTCTTTTACATACAGATTGAATTCAACTGGACCTGTAAATTTAAGTTAGGTATACGTGGCAAAATAAATACATTTACAGCAAACTTGTGACCATTTTCATGATAACACAATTCTTGACACATTCCTACAGAACATATGATCATAGTCTTTTTAACACTCTCTTGTAGAGTTTCGATGGAATCTGAGTAGCATCCTTAAAAAACACGTTAAGTTCTAATACATGCATGGAAATTTATTACCCTAAAACATCATTAATGCCAGATAAAAATAAATTGTAGAATAAAACCCAAAACGTTTATAAAAGGGGTTATTCTGCGATATATTCCTGTCCAATATGGCTGGTCACTTTTGTTTAACTTTATTGTTAATCCATGACCCAGGCATTGTTTCTGTGCATCAAACCAATCACATGAAAAAGCGCCCGTTGACTTGATATCTGCTCAAAATAGAAATGAAACAATATGAAGGAAGCTACATGGAAATTTTTCGACTTCCAAATACATGTAACTTTTATAAAGTTGAGATAATGAACCTTTAACACGAAAGTCAACACATTAAATCGTATTTTAAATTGACATACCTGTAAACAGTGTCGATATTGATAACATAAAAAAGATTCAATTGATATGATTGATCCATTTGTTTAAATGTTGGAGCCTTGAAAGAAAACAAAATATGTGTATGTAATTTACAGGGCTATAGTAGATGTTCACGTTGTCAATCTATTTTATTAAAAAAAAATGTAAACATGCATCTATACATTAAGATATACATTTATTTTTACTGAAGTGCCAGACATAAAAAGGTCATCTTCTGTTTGTGTGTTTCTCCATTTATTGATTTTTAATTTTAATATATTTCAACATCATTGTTTTGGATTAATTTTCGCCGCAACACTACATAATGATGACACCTTCTCGTCTAATTTATCACATGTTAATAAAAGGGAGGGTGGGGCAAAAGTAATTGAAATAACCACCATTAGTTAAAACTTTTTTTATTATTAGATCGTTATTGTTATTTTTTTTTTTAAGTACCAATGGTCATTATGATAAAAAGTAATGTGTTTAAACTGGCACAGGGTGAAGCTGTGTCGCTTAACTGAAATATAACTGAATGTTTACATACACTGTAGGATGACTGTGGGCAGAGTTATATCCTCCCTGACCTTTTAGTCAATATTCAGTCAAACAGGTGGCAAAACGTTCCCTTTTGTACAAATTTTATTAATTTATTAAAAATCCAAATTACCGTGTGATGTAAAGACCAACATCCGGACTCCTAAAGTAATGATCACCTGAATTTGTTAAATTTTACTTCCTAATTTATCGCTAGCAAACTGGGGACTTTCCTATTTTCTGTTTTTGTAAAAACATCCGTGAAATTTTAAACGTTTTTATTAGATATTACTTTCGTATATCCTTATTTTCAAATGTAATGTGCCAACGTTAAGAGTAGATATAACTGTGAATGTTTATTCTTTAGTAAGTCCATTTTATGTAATAAAACAATGACATATATGAACTACCAATATGTTTACAAATGTCTAGTTTTTATAAATGCAATAATTTGCTACTCTTCTTTATATACTTAAGGTTCAAAGCAATTAAAACAGGTGATACACAAATATATTTAAATGTCTGTTTGTAGCGCACTATTACATTGTTAGATCAAAATTGTTTACACTTGTAGAAGCACATTTGATTGCGTCACAATCGCTTGCTCTAAAAACGACCAATCGACATAACTTTTAGTACAAAACCTGTTCATTTTATTGTAAAGTTTGAAGACAGATCGTCTCAATTTCTGATTTTGGTGATATAGAAATGAATTATAAGGACTAAAATTAATAACTTTAGACTTTATACTACAATAAACTAGGGTAGAACAATTTACTCAATTTTTTATAATCCGTCTTGCGATTTATTAAGCTCAAGCTGTGTAACCTACTTTATACTCGTTTTCATTTTGTAGCTATTTAAATTTAATAACATAACTTATCATTACACAAACATAAAAAAAACTTGACGTGTTGAAAATCACGGAATAAGAATGTATCCTGCATTTATTTTATGATCTCGATATATGTTAGGCATCGTGTCAAGACTGATGTCAAAAAAGTGGACAGACAAAAGGTAATCATTACATTACTGAAAATGAAGATAATATCCTAACCAACACTATTTTCTTTTGATCGTATATTATGTAAGCATTGGTATTTATACACATGCTGCATATCATAATATGTTACTCTTAGTTTTAAGAATACAACCCAGATAATGACAAAAACGCAAGTTATATTTTTATACTTTCATGTTAAATACTGAAAGCTGATTGGTTTAGACGCAGTTGACAATCCGTTCTCATACCCTCAGCGTTAGCAACACACTTGGCAATGGGCTGATAGAACGAATTGTTACATGCGCGTAAATTATGCGCGTACGGTTCGTCGTAGAACTCAAGTATTTTCTATATAAAAGCAGTAAAATTTGCTATAAAATTAAGACATTCAGTATAATAAAATAAATAGTGCCTGTTTGGGAGGGTACCAGCTGAAATTGAAACCCCTCGAAAACTATTGTCAACCTCCGCTTCGCGTCGGTTGACAATGGTATCTCGGGGTGTCATTTTCAACTGGTACCCTCCCAAACAGGCACTTTTTATATAAAATCGTCATTAATCATATAATTGTTTTTGATAATTCTCTTGAAATCATTTTTTTAGTAACGTGGTTAACATTATCTTATGCCAAAAGCATGTAGAAACCCATTAAAACGGAAAAAAGAAAAAAAAAAGTTTTAAAAATCTGTAGACATGTATATTGTTTGCAGACTTTCCCGATCAATTGACGATGATTTGTGCACTTCAGTATCATTCATATGGACACATTTTCTGTCATTCATTATGCGCTTTTCTTTCGTATTCAAAACTGTGTAATATATACAGCTTATATTATGCACGTAAAAAAATGATACAGACAACATTTTATCCAGAAGATACCCCCGTTCAAAAAAGTTGAATTTTTATTATTATAAAATGCATAAATCATGTGCATAGAGTGTAAACAGATAACGATAAATGTATTTACGTCGGCATGAAGATTTTGTTTACAGTATGACATACTGCTGTAAAGACTTTTATATAGCTCATGGTGCTTTCATTTGTATGTTGTGATGCAAGTTGAACAATGTAGTTTAGTCTATTACATGCAATAATAACGATGATTCTCATCTTCTCATGATCACTTGTATCACTTAAGTTGACGAGTAACATTCTTCGTCTCAAGCCACGGTGCAGAGTCTGCGGGAGGATCGATGATATTGGCTGTGATTTGCGACGATGTGTAACATAATGTTCTATACTATGTTTCGATATTAAAAATAACAAAACAGAACAAAACAACAACAAAAAAATCACACAAATGTTTCTTGTCTTCAGTGATAACAAAATTAATACTGTTTAATAGTGTTAATTTAGAATAGTGTCGAATTATCATCTTAATTGTAATATTTTGTTTATGACCGTAATTGATTTATCAAAACCATATGATAACACTCTACCGTTCACCTCTGAAATGTGATTAAAAGTTAACGAAAAGTTCATTTCTGTCATTAATAGGTCATCTTTCAATACCTTTAAACTAAGTTCGTTTGACGGAATGATTTATCACGATCTTATAAACATTTATTGAAACGGAAGCTATTTTTTCTGTTCATTACTAGGGTTAGTATATCCAAACTTTACAACAATCACAATATTATATGTATGCATTGCAATGAATATGACTGGTGTCATGGATTCTACAAAAGTCAGATTGTTAATGTTCAGCGACACTTTTGTTCAGAGGATTTTAAATAAAGGCAAACAATGAGAAGAGCAATATCTAACGTTCTTTTTATACATATATAAAACGATTTCAAAGTTTTTGTAAAGAGTAACTGAATTTATTACAGTACAATATGCTGGTATTCGATCCTTAGGTGCTTATTATTATTGTTCCTAAAATACTAAATGAAAGTATTTAAAGGGAAAAGGGAATTAAAAGGGAAGCAATAATATGATTGAACATTTTTGGAATTAGCTGCTCAATTATTTAATAAGTGTATGGTCACAGAACTGTACACCAACGTTCACACATCTCGTATATCTTAATACAACGCTATATGTTTGTTGATTTCCTAGTACTTGCTTTTGTGCAATGCTGCTATGGTATTGCATTTAGTCAATCTTCCTGTAAATATATCCGCCTTTAATTAGAAATCAATAAAGGTAAGGGAAATATATTGAAAAACAAAAACACTACAACAAGTTTTGAATCCCTGTTGCAGTGTATTATTTTTTGTTTTTATACATTCTTGATACTTGATATGAGCTAAAATTTAAATGTCATAATGAACTTGCCGTCTTCTATTTTGCGTTACAGAACTATTGTTCAGTTTTTTCTCCGTTTGCTCGCATTTTCCCAATGTTTTGGTAAGTAAAATTGGCTTGTTTATAGTGTTTGAATGTTACAATAGAATGCAATATTGTTAGGCATTTTCCTTTTAAAAAATTACCTGCTTAACTCCTAACTATTACAGAAAATGTGCAATTACAGGTTGGTTCAGTGGATCTTACGCCGCTAACGTCAGTGAAGTATGCGCGCAATGTCAAAATATAAACAAATTTTTCCAGGTAAATGAAACATGCGTAAATGGATATGCAGATGGTAAAGAAGTAGACCCGTGTAAAACACGTAAGTATAAATAGTCATGAATCAACGTATCGAAGTTATCAGTGAATTAGAATGTACAAGTATATTTTGTCTTAAACCGAAATTCATTAAAGTACTCATGCTTATTTGATTGCTTATACTTCTAAGATACATTTTGACATCAAATGAAGTATGATACTAGTGAGTTTTTAAGGTGTGCTAACAACAAAGGTCCATATAAAGCACACACAATTAATCAATATATCATCAAACATTGTGGATAATTGGATAGGAAAACAAATTCTTTAAAAAATGATAATTAAACAACAATGAAATTAAAAGCTTGTTTAGTATGTTTATTCCAAGTCATTAATGTGTAGATCTAACTGTTGAGATAACGTAATAACACAGATGGTTGCTTTATAAAGTTTCAGTAGTTAAAAATGTTGACATTAAAAAATCCTATCAATTTTAAAAAACATTGTCCCAAAAAATAATGGACAATACTTACTATAAATATGAAAGAAGTTTCGGAAAATTTTTTTAAAAAAAATATCAGTTATTCATACACAAACCGCAATATAAGTGTATACATAGATAGTTTTATACTTTTCTTTTAAAAGTAAGTCCAATCTACTTGTTTTCTTATTTTCAGGTTTTGTTTTACATGTGTTCATTTTCATTATATAGACGTATAGGCCATTCTTACTTTTTTTCCCAGGGGACGAAGTTTCAAGAACAACCCTTACCGTTTTGATCTGCTTCCTCTCTTCTCTTTTGGTAACCACGTGGTTGTTGGTGGCAATATTTGCTTTTCTTAAACGTCGACGCGGGCGCTTACACCTTAACGAAACACACGGGGCTGTAGACATTCGTATAGAAGATCAGGAGGTACCGCATCAATATGACGATGCACAGGATATTGATGAATGTTATACATAGGCCTATCTAGATCGTCCCACAAAGGAAACACACTACGAAGATGTGGAAAAAAACTAATGGAATGTAATGACAAGTAGAGTAAGACGGTGTAAAATATCACAGAATATTTTTTTTTCTGTTTCCTTGAATGTTATATTACAGACTTGAATAGTATTACAGTATTAAGAATGGTTTTTTTAAAATTCTTTCTTTTCCCCTACACTAAATTAACTCTTTATTTACATATGGTTTTAGCATGGCTAATATTATCATTATGATTATGATATTACCACTTTAGTTTAATATTGGAAGTAGAAAACGTAAAAATATTGCTTGTTTTATAAAGTACGTACAAATATTCATACATACGACTGGTTTCTTAATCTGCGTTTTTTCTTGTGTTATATTTGACTTTTCCCCGTTCATTTTGGCTGGTATTCATACAGTTTTAGGAAAGAAAAAAATTATAATGTGAAATGTCGTTTATAGAAGTACTTACCCTTCCGTTTCTTTTCGCGTGTAACAAAATTTGCGAAAATGGAAAACAAATGTGTAACTTTATTATTTTCCGTCAGTCATTTTTTGCGATTTGAAGTCTTCTTATGGCAAACAATACCAGATAGATCTTCTGCGTGTTGTATATTTTGCGATCTGAATGTTATCGCGTAAAAAAGCAGAAAATTAAATATCGCGAAAATTCCTGGTTACACGGTATTGCGATTTGTATCTCATGTAACTTGGATTTCAAATTCTTAACAATGTTTACAATTTGCTTGAACATTTTTTGAATATGTTTTTAAAAGAAGGGTTACTCTATATAATATCATTTAACTGTGTTTGAAATATATTCTTCATTATTTTTCCCTCTCTACTAGTTCGTAAGATACCGGAAGTAATTTTGTTGCAACTTGTAAATTATAGTTACATTCATTTATTGTAAGATCTAATAACAAAAACACATTCATTTATTTTTAATCATAGACTTAATATCTTCTAATGAGTCGTCATAAAATATCATTTAATATATCCAAAGGTATGCAGATTAAAGAGTTTTTATTCAACTATCAAAGTCTATGTGATGAAACATCCCGAAAGAAAACATAAAAAGTGCAATTTATTTCAATTCCAATTTATTTTAAAGCCATTCTCGATGCATAAAATCAATGTATGAATACATGTTTTTTTTTAATCGATTTGTTGTGTAAATTTCAAATTGTTGACTCTGAATATGCTTTTTAAAACATTAAATGTACATTGCAACTTCTTTCAAAGAAGAATTACTTTTTTCATCAAAAACATTAACTAACGAAATCATCCTATGTGAATCCTATGTAAAAATCATTACACAATTCAGGTTATAAAATGCAATTTGATATTATATAAAATACGAAAATAAAAAAAATTATCTATATAACTATGATAATATTTAATATTTGACTTCATACGAAACAAAGAGAAAGTTTGACAAAAAAAAAACTCTTTTAATAATGAATTCGAAATGTTTCAAACCCCAAGTCGCCATAAAAACATATCATTTTAACTGATGTTCAACAGATTTATATAGAACCACTGTATTTTAACCGCGTTGAAACATTCTATGTAAACCTTAATAGTTTCGCTACATTTTCTTTGGTTTTGTTTGTAAAAATATTCATATTACACATGATATCGCAGATAAACCTTACCAGACAAAAGTAGTAAAACCATGAATTCTTTTTGATTTGTAATTGACTATGAATTCCAGTGAACTGGGTGTAAAAAACACATGTATATACATACTTCTTTCCATATTTTCTGTTAAATTTCGACTTTGCTTCTTTTGTATATTCATATCAGAGCGGGGGTCTCTCAAGTAAGCATTGGCTTACATATATCAGCTATATAAGTTATTCGATAAGTTGTAAAAAAATACCATAATTAAATACAGCTTACACGGAAAACGGTAGGTTGCATCAAATCAACACAGAATACAGGTTTCTACATTAAAATAAGGCATTGATCACATTGCTGATACGTGTTATATATGAGTTTCATAATACTCGGGGTGTTCTTCTCGCCTGGCTGGAAAATAAATATTTGAGAAAGTAATCATTTGTTCTAGTATTCTCTTGATCAATACTCAGCAAATCACACCGAAATACTTTATTATAGTTCTTATTTCTTGTAATATGAATCTGTGTACGACCATTAATAGACTAGATTAAAAAGACATTCCACTTTCAGTCATGACTTCATCAATGTTCACATCTACATAATATAATGATATTAATCAAACACAGTTTTTCTATGATCTTTTTTATTTGATTTTGGTCTAGGTTCGTATGTTTTTATATTTACATAGGAGTATAGTTACTAGTATTTGTAAGTTCGCGGAATTATACATAAAACTTAGATTCCATATGCTTCCATAATAACCCTGGGAAGTATTTTCTTCTGTACTTTCACAGTCATGGGATATTCACAAAATGCATTGATTTTGTTCATAATGTCCTCTTCTTAACTACCACAGGACAGGGGTTTTAGCTTTTTATTTGGGGGGACAAATATAGCCAGTGGGGTAACCTACTGCCGTTGGTCGTGCGTCGTCCGTTAACATTTGTACTTTTTCAACTTCATCACGAGAAAATTATACTCCTTTGCCTTGACAATACTTTGACATTTGAATAGGATTAGAAAGTGCAAACTTAATCGCAAAAGTGCACCAAGGCTATTGAACCTCACAACATTATCAGTGCAAGCTTTCAGTTAACTCTTTAAAAAGTGACCATTAAAAGCCTGTTGGTCTCCTTTTACCTAAAATAAATAATGTTTGGCCCCGGTTGCCAATAGAGATAATCCGACTTTCCTCTCTTATGATTAATACCGCATATCTTGTCTTGTCCAAGATATGCGAATTTATCCAGGGACCTATAAATAGTGTTAATGTTTTTTCGGAATTTTTCCAGTTGAATATACTAGCTTCAAAATTAGATCTCATTTTACACTTCCTTTCTCGACTCTTCTTGAAACTGTTAAGACATGTTTAAATTGTCTGTAAAAAAGTATACTCTTAGATTAATTTAATTGTTAAGTCTCCCAAACGAAGATTGGAGACTTATTGTTTTTGTATGGTTCTTCTTCTTCTTTCTCGCTCTGAACTTGTCCGTCGTGTTTCTGAACAGAATTGTACAAAACTCTAGGATACGATAGGCCTGCATATCTAGATGTGCACCCTGGTTTGATTTTTCTCATTTGGGGTTGGTCAACCACTTTTCTGGCGGGTCAAAAGGGTGTGGGGTTTAACATTGAACCTTATGGGAAAAATCGACGACTCTGTTGTAAATGATTATAACTTAAAAACGGACAAAGATAATAATATAGAGTTTTCAGAATCATATATTGACTGTTACAGTCAATATTTAAGATTTATAAGATCTGATCCCTGGGGTCATCCCCACCCCCCAGGAATTGAAAATGACCATATATCTCAGAAAGTGTTAGAATCCTGACCCCTAAACTATATATATTCTTGTTTCATGTGTTAAGGAGCATCAAATGGTATGTAGGTCATGGGCCCCGGGGGTGGTCCTGTCCCACCTGGGGCTGGTCTTGACCCCCTCTCAAACAGGAAGTGCACAAATATCTTGAAAACGGTTAATATCCCCACCCCTAAACCATATATATTCTTGTTCCTTCTGTTAAGGGCCATCAAATGGTATGTAGGTCATGGGCCTCAAGGATGGTCCTGACCCCCTCGAACAGGAAGGGCCCAAATATCTTGAAAACGGTTAAGAACACCCCTTAACCATATATATTCTTGTTCCTTGTGTCAAGGGGCATCATATGGTATGTAGGTCATGGGCCCTGGGGGTGGTTCTGACCCCCCTCAAACAGGTAGTGCCCGAATATCTTGAAAACGGTTAATACCCCCACCCATAAACCATATGGTATGTAGGTCATGGGCCCTGGGGGTGGTTCTGACCCCTCTCAAACAGGTAGTGCCCGAATATCTTGAAAACGGTTAATATCCCCACCCATAAACCATCTACAGTGTAATGCTATAAGTGTTTCCCGTCAACGTAATGTTGACGAAATAATAAAATTATATCCTGAACTAAATTCCTCATATATCTTTGTTATTATACATCGTTCCTCAGTTATATTTGGACGGTAGAAAATAGAGTGTGTATACGTCATTTTGGATTCCCCGATGGCGCGTGGGACTATTTTTAGATACAGAAGCAGACGTAAACAAACATGGCTTCAAATCGCCGTGAAATGTCACCAGTCCTAAAGGAACAGATCGTACGTCTTCATAAAGAAGGTAGAAATAATTCTGAGATTGCCGAAATTACTGGATATGATCGCTCTACGGTTTCTAAGTTTTTGAAGAGGTTTGCTGTTCGACAAAGTGTAGCAAATAACGCTCGAAGCGGAAGACCAAAACTTACGAGTGATCAGTCAGATCGTGTCTTGAACAGGTTGGTTTTGAAGGATCGTAGAAATGGTCTGAGTGATTTAACTTCAGAATTAAATAAATCTATACCTAACCCATTGTCAACACGAACTGTTCAGCGCAGATTACACTTTTTAAAATATAATCGACGAAAAGTTGCGAAGACTCTAACAATCTCAAAGGTGAACAGAGTAAAGCGTGTTAAATGGTGCCGTGATCATAAAGACTGGTCTGTGGATCAAAATTGGAAAACAGTTATATTTTCCGACGAAACTCAGGTTGTTTTAGGAACTGATCATAAAGTTTATGTCTGGAGAAAGGCCGATAAAAAATGGAGACCGGAATGCCTTGGTTTACGTTCGGTCCGAAATGGCGGAGTTCGTCTATCTGTGTCGTTTTGGGGCTGTATCTGTTACTCAGGAGTGGGCTTACTAACACCAATAGATGGAAATTTAAACACAGATAAGTACATTACGCTGTTAGACAATAATTTGTGGCAAGTTGTCGCCAAACACTTTTGTAACAACCCCTGGGTGTTTCAGGACAATTGCCCCGCCCACATGTCAGCTAGGGCTAAAGCCTGGAAAGAAGAAAATGATATCCTTTGCTTAGACTAGCCATCCTCACCAGACCTAAACCTCATAGAAAATGTATGGAGATTAATAAAAATTAATCTTGCAAAGGAGCAACACAACATTAAAACAAAACAGGAACTTGTTGATGCTGTCCTCCATATCTGGACCTCCCTTACCCCAGCATATATACAGGGTTTATATGAATCCTTACCAAACAGATTAAATGCTGTTCTTAAAGCTAAAGGCCATGCCACCAAACACTAAAAATGCCAGAAGTTTGTAATCAACTATATTAAGGTAAGGAGGTGTTTTGATACATTGAATTCTACTACTGAATACACATGACGTCGTGCAAGCGTGAAACACTTATGGCACTACACTGTATATTCTTGTTCATTGGGTCATGTTAGTTCACCTAAAATATATAGTAAAGGACTCCTGGCAACATCATGAAACTTTTTGGGTTATCCCTACTCTATATGTTAGCCTCGTTCGTTTGGGAGACTTTATAATAGCCCCGATTATAATTACATCTTGTTCATAAATACCTTTATCAATTTTATTAAGGCGAAAAAAGGAAAATCTACCACCGATTTTTGCTCAATGGCCACAAAGATCCTTTGATTGTATGGTTTTAGTAGCACTAATCTTCCGAGCGCACTGTTCAATGGCGCACATTATTCTTTCGTGTTCTTAAATTCACTGCTTATCTCCGCTTAGGTAACGAAAGTACGAATAGAATTTTATTACATTTATTAACATTAATTTATTTGCAAATTAATAATATAACAATTTTCGCTTTTGTTTGAAAATACCACGAGGCCAATGCCAAGTCCAAAGAGACAACCTAAACGGGCGGCTGCCCGCAACTTTCAGTACCCAGAACAGGCACGCAGGCCAGATCGGCACAGGGCTTACCGACAACAGAATGACAACTCTGGACAAAATTTCCATGCTCACCAGGCTCAACTGGCACCCCGCAGCCCCAGGAAGTCCAACAACCCCAGGCAGCCACACAGCATCAGGCGGCCCTATTACAGCAGGCAGCCCCCCTTTCCCCACCAGCAGCAAGCCCAGGACCCAACTAATGCCCATGCAACATCTACACTGACAATTGATGCACAGGGTAACATCATATCACAAACAAAACCCACCACCAGAAAAATGGACAGATGCATTTCTCATTTATTTTAGCATCTACACTGCAGTGCACCCACTTAAGACAGTAGCTTATCAAATACATGCACGACGTTCGCTTAGAGGAGCAGCATTCTAATGGGTGGTTTTTGTATGATGCACAATTTAGGACACATACATGCAGATCCACAGTTCACAACAGTTAATTATACATCATTCGACACGGTGGTCCAGACCATAAGCACTCTAGATCCCAGGGATCTATTAGCCAAGGTCGACATTAAAATGCTTTTCGTCTTCTGCCAATTTACCCAGGGGGCTTTGAACTTCTACGAATTTACATTAATGGGGCTTATTACATTGACAAATGCATCCCCTTAGGGTGCTCAATATCGTGCAAAATATTTGAAACTTTTTCCACCTTCTTAGAATGGGCTGTAAAATTTAAAACACAACTCGATACAGTTCACCACTACTTAGATGACTTTATTTTTATTGGCAAGTCTAATTCAGATACTTGTTCAACTCTCATGCACACTTTTCAGAATATCTGTTCAGAAAAAAAGGGTCCCCATGAACCAAGACAAACTATTAAGCCAACCACTAAGCTTACATTTCTTGGTTTTGAAATTGACGCTGTGAATATGCTCGTCCAAATTCCTGTTATTAGGTTCAACTGCTGTTGCAGCATTGGGTTACACAGAAAACAATTCTTCTTTCCCAGTTAGAAACTTAAGTGGGCAAGCTTAATTTTGTTAGGAAAGCCATCCCAGCTAGCCGTGCATTTAATAGGAGATTCCACAATGTTATGTCTGGGGTGCCCTCTCCCTACCATCACATCAGAATTACATACCCTATCCGTGAAGACATGTTCACATGACTATACAATGTTTAGACAACTTTAATGGCGTCGTGTACTTTCCAGACAGTGAATGTGTTACACCAGATACTTTGGAACTTTACACGAATAGTGCAGGTTCTAGCCACCTTGGTTGTGACAGTTCCTTTCAGGGTCAGCGGGTTCATTTTACCTGGCAATCTTCATGTTTAAACAAACCAATTTTGTGTGACATAGATTTCCTTGAACTAGTACCCATTGTATTAGCCTTTATGATATTGGGATTGCGTTTACAAAACAAAAAAGTCATCTTTTATGTCGATAATATTTCCCATGTACACTTTCTTAGCAAACAGTCAGCCAAGTCGCCAAGAGTAATAGTATTTATTAGATCGTTAGTGTTAATGTCTTTAAAACACAACATACAATTTAAAGCACAACATATACAAGGGAAATCAAACATCGTTGCTGATTCTATATTTCGCAAACAGTGGGAAGTTTTCCGGGCAGCAGCACCTTATGCCGACCTTCATCCGCCATCCATTCCAGCCCAATTCCAAACATTACTGTCAGAAGTCACACCCAATCATTCTTCAACGCTTCAATAGCTGTAAACACTAGGCAAGCACATACAGCAGGCACCAACTCATTTAAAACGTTTCGCCGATCTCATAACCTACAGAATCTTTGGCCACCCCTCGACACACACATTACAAGATTTAAAGCTTACTAATCCCTTCAGTTTACAAATACTCCACAGCTTAGTCAAACATTGCAGTCATCAGTTTTTACAGCAAAGCATTTTACAATGTCGACCCTGCTAATTATTCTATTATAAAAAAGCTATGGCAGGGCATGCAAAGAACAATACTACACAAGGACACTCTCGTTTGTCTATTACATTACAGCTCTTAAACAAAATTATCCCAACATTGCAAACTGTATGCAACACTACATGAAACCAAACTATTCGCTGTAGCCTTCACCTAAGCATAGCACGCCCTCTTGTGCATAGGTGAATTCACATTGCCCAAAGGCAACACAGCAGCAACTATCATACAATTTGATGACATGTCACTTCAGCAGACTAAAATTTACTTGACAATTCGTCATTCAAAAACGGACCAATTAGGTGTGGGGGCAAACTTGCACATTCCAGCTTCAAATTGTGTTGCTTGTCATTTCGCCGCAATGCATGCCTTCTTACAGATACGCACATCTAAAACCGGCCCATTGTTTATTCATTTTGAAGGTCAACCATTGACCTGCTTTCAATTTATCACCATATTGAATCACTGTCTTCATACCTTAGAGGTTGATAGCTCCAATTATAATTCTCACTCATTTAGAATAGGTGCAGCTACAACCCTTGTACTCCAAGTTGTTCACAGTGACAACATCCAAGGGTCAGGACGACGGCGCTGCAACGTATTTCGTACATACATTTGTTAACCTTACCATTCCAACCATATCTATCTGACTAACCATAAACAAGCTAAATCTATGTCCTTTCAGAGTTTGGATTGTTGGATCGTCTATCGTCCAAAGAGCAGCTATGTGTGCAGTATCAATACAAGGTGGGCTTAATCTTAATCTCGAGAACACTTCAGTCCTATGGCAAGGATACAGTGGCATGAAGCTACAAGACCTTAATACAAGGCTATCAACATTACTAACATTAAAAGATCGTCCCCAGTTTCTGATCATTCATTGTGGAGCAAACAATGTTGGCCAAAACACCACTGAAAAGTCACTGGAGCTTCTTTCAACAGCCTTGTCCCGAATCTGTGACAGTTTCCCTACCAAAACAATATTTTGGTCTTCTGCCTCAATGTTAAAGCAATGAATGAAATTAGGGGTAGAATGAATAGAGAAGCGATAAATTTGGTATCATCCAGTGGCGACATTACATAAAATACCCTCAGTTTTCCCCAAAACCACAAACGTTGTTTGACCCTGATGGAGTTCACCTGTCCCAGCTGGGTAATGATATCCTTTTAAATACCATTCAAGGTGCGTTGGACGTTTTATTTAATTGTGCCAGTGTTGGCCTTCCGGCCAAACCACATCACAGTTAACTACTTCTGTCTCGCGGTGACCATTGGAGTTGTGGTCCTGTCGCCGTCACCAATGTTACCTTTGGAAAGTTGTGCTCTCCATTGATGGCGTTTGCAGCTTCATAAAACGTTCATGACCCTTGCAAGTGGTACAATCGTCGCACCCCAACTCCAATGGAATAGTGCAATCATTCAAATTATTATAGTATACAATTTCAACTGTCATATCATGTGTTTCTAATGCTGATAATGTGTTTCAAATGCTGTGTATTTATGCATGTGCATTCGCGCACATACCTACTGCACAAGAACTTTGACAATTTTAATGCGTTTTGAACTTTGTAACTTGTGCATTTGCGTTTAACCATTTGCACAAACATTTAAGGAAGTATGGGACTCACAATTTTGAATCTACCGCGCAACTCCGAATGACGTAAACAAATTCGCGGTCTTTAAATCTGTTGGTTCAATTCTAAGGTAATAAACAATAAAATATATTGTGGAGAGGATTTCATAGTTTTTTTTTTAAATGAAACGTGAACATAAATGATAATAAAAGTTAATTTAACCCAAAAATCTTATTTCACGACATAAATATCAGTTCGGTTTTCGGCAATGCGGAGGAAACGTGGATTTGAATTTGAACGCTGAAAAGACATAAAGGTTGCTAAAGCTCAGAAAGAGGATGGTCTAGGGCAGACCAATCACATATTTTGATATTACAACTGAATAATTCTCATCACAGATGGAGGAAGATGACTCGACGCCAGCAAAAGCGATCTGTCCAGTTTGGCCTGCATTCATTGATAGAGTAAAAGTATTTGGAAATCTCAGCGAGGTAAAGTTCGTCGAGACTGAAAATTTGTGACAGGCGTCTCTTCAATTACTCAGTCTCAGTGAATCTTGCTGAGATTAGAGTAAAAGTAAAATTGGTATTGGCATCATCGAATATTTCTTATGCTATGCCGGTGTAATGCACTGGTGCTTGCATACATTGGTCTCTGCTCATGAATATGTAAGATACCTATACCTATATAAGAAGGCATCGTACATATTCGTGAGTAAAGCCCCAAGCCCCTGAAGTGTAATTTCATAATAAACAAAATAATTATAATCATGTATACAAGTTTTTGACAGTATGGTTCAATACACATATCAGAACCAAGTAGAATTATAAATGTTCTCGTTATTAATAGTTAATTCTAAAATATATCAAAATGTGTATCATGTCGTCACATGTTTCAGATAATCAGATGTTTCCAGTAGTAAATTTTCAAGGCATGAGTTCATTCCAAAATGATGTTATACCACACATACAAAATCAACTGTCGTCTCTATGCATAGCCATTAGTCGAATTATTTGGCATCCAGTTTATTTTTAACTACAAGTAGAAACTGCATATGATGACGACTAACTTTGATTTTGTATCAGTAATTACTGATGTTATGTTAGAGTGAGGTTAAAAATGATTGTTTAGATAAAAATTGTTAACTTACAGCCATTATGTGTGGCGTTAAGTGTTACACTATCGGACACCCATGACGTCAGGAGATGTATTTTAAAAAAGAAAGACAGATTGAACACTTAAGATAATGATATTTGTTATGGTATACACATTTTGACAGCAAAAAAAAAATTCAAATAGGTGTGAAATAGGTGTCAAGAACAATTTTGTTTTTGTTTAAAACTCAACATCAAATGGTGTCTTTTTCAGTTAAAACAGTATCCGAAGCTTTTGTGTGACTTTCAGTCTTTCACAATAATGGTCCCTCAAAATTTACTTTTCACAGCCCCATGCCCTTCTTCATGTGGAAAGATTTGCATGTACATATTTATGTATTTGATTGGAGAACAACTAATTTAAAAGTGAAGATTTTAGAGGTCGGTGTCTAATAAAAGATATCCCTCTCCCAGTAAATATTAATATGTTTGTTAAATCTGAGTTAACCTCTGCTTATGCCTTTATAATATCAAGTACATATGCATATATTTTTTTTACTGATCAATTGGCAACCAATAATTGGTGTTCTAATTATTATTCTCTCATGGTGCAAAGATTCCTGATTATGTAACTTTATATTACAGATTTTGACCATGAAGAAGGGATGTAAGCAGATATGCATTTAAGAGAGCTCGATGGTCGTGGCCATTTTTAGACTGAATTGATATCCTAAGGAAAAAGAGCTATATAAAAAATATGCTGGTTGGCAGAACACAGAAAGAGTGGGAAGTCATGACAGTTTGTCAGGTATTTGATAAATTAAGAAGAAGAAGAAGAAGAAGAAGAAGAAGAAGAAGAAAAAGAAGAAGAAGAAAGAAGCATTCATGTCCAATACATATTTCTTTTTCGATATCGTCAACATCGCGATGTATACACTATTGATACGATATCGAGTTTACATTGTCAACATTGCCGAGTTTTTCTTTGCCGTTAACATCGTCGACATTGTCGACATCGCAACGTCGACAATGTTGAACCGATATCGAATTTACATCGTCAACATTGTCGATATTTCTTTGCCGTTTACATCGTCGACATTGTCGACATCGGAACGTGCGATGGTGCGATAGTGAAATTCAACTGAGGGGACAAGATTAACGGTCTAGGACGAAACTCTGTCCTACTTTATGTTTATCACTCCGCTGGTTACAAACAATGCAAGTAAAGCAGAGCATAACAGACTTTTCTCAAAGACATGATAAGTGGTAGTCAATTAAGCAAACCAATTACCTACCGATTAGATGATTCCTTTATTATCATTTCCTAACATTATACGATGTTTGTTTAAAAATTACAACAGCGTAGAAACATACAATGTAAGACATAGAATATCACCATGTTGGTCATCATTGCGGTATTGACAATGTCGACGATGTAAACAGGATATAAGAGGTACGATGTAGACACGATGTTGACTCGATGTCGATCAACATTACGATGTCGACGATATCGACGATGTAAACAGGAAAGAAGGCACACGATGTAGAAACAATCTCTACTAAATATTGCGATGTCGACGATGTAAACAGGATATAAGAGGTACGATGTAGACACGATGTTGATTCGATGTCGAACAACATTGTGATGTCGACGATATCGACGATGTAAACAGGAAAGAAGGCACACGATTCAGAAACATTCTCTACTAAATATTGCGATGTCGACAATGTTGACGATGTAAACAGGATATAAGAATATAAGAGGTACGATGTAGACACGATGTTGACTCAATGTCGATCAACCTTGCAATGTCGACGATATAAACAGGATATAAGAGGTACGATGTAGACATGATGTAGACTCGATGTTGGTCAACATTGCGATATCGACAATGTCGACGATGTTAACAGGATATAAGAGGTACGATGTAGACACGAAGTCTACACGATGTCGATCAACACTGCAATGTCGACAATGTCGACGGTGTAAACAGGAAAGAAGGTACACGATGTAGACACGATGTCGACTCGATGTCGATCAACACTGCAATGTCGACGATGTATACAGGATATGAGAGGTACGATGTAGACACGATGTCGACCCGATATCGATCAACATTGCGATGTCGACGATGTAAACAGGAAACAAGACACACGATGTGGACACAATGTCGACGCGATATCGAAAATGTAAACAGGATATAAAGGGTACGCTGCAAATGCAAATTCAATAATTATGCTAATATGATATTAACACAATGTCTACCCGATATTAGCCAACATTGCGATGTCGACAATATTGATAAAACATCGTGCATTGGACATACCTCGAAAGAAGAAGAAGAAGAGAGAGAGAGAGAGAGAGAGATAAAGAGAAAGAGAGAGAGATAGAGAGAGGGGAAGTCATGCCAGTTTGTCAGGTATTTGATAAATTACATAAACTACTTTCGCTTGGTATCTCTGTGATTGGTTTAGTTTTCATGGATTTCAAGGGTATGCTCTTTCATATCAACAAATCCCCCCCCCCCTCAAAAAAAAACCCACAAAAAACCCCAAAAATGTTCGTTAACTGTGAAAAATAGTCCATGAAATTGCATCCCAATGAACCTTTAATGAATGATAACAATTCCCAAAAATTAGACCTTACAAAATGCAATGATTTGAGAGTAGGGTAAAAGTTAATTGTAATATTCCATATATTGTTGACTGAAATCTATAGTTCCAGTGATTATCACGGTGTCATTTATTTTCATTGATTTTATTCTGTTTAATACTCTAAGCATGAGTGTGCCAATTGAAAACCTCTCATTTATACCTTCGAAGGCCATGGAGAGTGACATGATAAAAGAGATGGTCAAGGATGTAAATGATGGGTCTGTTCGTATAAAGACAATAGTTGGTGATGAAGATAGCACAATAATTTCCAAACTTTGGACAAACATTGACAAAAATTTTGGTAAAACATTGGATGCTATTCATGTGAAAGAAATCTTAAGGAACCCTCTATACTTTGTGAAAAATAACACAAAACTTTAACTTTCAAAGTCATACATTATCTCAAAAGATGTTTATACTACATCCTTGCCCAAGGAAAAGGGGATGTTGTAAAGATAAGCATAGGACTTGTGCTCTTGTCCGCTTCAATATTTATGTTAGATATGTAATAAAAATGTTGAGAGGGTTGTTCATTCTGGAGTGGTAATAGTCAGCTTCATTATTTATGCTTGATTGGTAGTATATGTAATAATGTTAAGATGGCTTTTGATTTGGGTGCATTATTTGTATAAATCTGTTAATTTATTACATGTACATGTGAGGAGTTAAATGTCCAGTATAAAAAAAGAACTCATACCATAATATATGGTTGTAACAGTAATGAATGTTGTTATACCGAATGGCTTAGAATTAAGTTCGTCCTTTGTACTGTGCATATTGTACATGATGTAATGCTGATTTCGATCCTTTTATATGTTTAAGAGTTGAAAAAAATAATTATGAGATACATGTAGAAAATCATAAATTAAATATTTATTCGTTTATACCTACTAGAATTATTGTGTTCCTACCTGGTATCTTGTTATACGGTTAAAATAGTTTAAAAATCTGTACTTTAACAGAGGAATTTCAAGTTAAACAGAGGAAATTTGGAATTTAAATGAATATTTTTTTACTTTCTTGGTGAATTTTATAAAGTACTAGCATTGTAATAAAGATATTATTAATTGACAGAGTGTTTATTGAACAAAAACTTGGTATTGATTATTTTATCTACACTAGAATAGTGTTTGTGAAAATGGCGCGAAATTGAAAAACATACCAGAGGAAATTCCGACTGCAATATATTTTTATCAACATCATTGACGTATGAGTTTCTTATTCTCCAGTGAAAGCATAACGTTTAAACATTTTATTTCAGTTCAAAAATAAGACTTTTAATTATATTAAAATATATTTTTGACCATTTTGCATTGAAGGTCAACACAAAAAGCAACAAATTAGAACTATGCAGAGGAAATTCGGTTGCAGTTTGTAAAATACTGAGGAGGCGTTGACGAAATATATTTTTAAACAAATCATTCTTCTGTTAATGTATTATAAATAGCATATAAGAAAAATGAAATCAAATAATTGAAAACTCTGTAGCATTGCATCATTTCTGTTGCAAGCGGTGTATTTTAATGAGCTGGAGTATTTCCAACCAGGGTATGTTTAAGTACCGTTACCATGGAAACAAACATATAAACCTATACTTTTTTTCATATTCTGTTAGAGGAAATGCAGTGCTAACCGTTGAACCAAGTTTTATAATTGTTTAATTACTTTGGTGTCAGTCCTATACTTCCTTATTGACAGTTTTAATGTGTTTTGAACATTGAAGTTCATTTGCGTTTACCCATTGGCACAAACTTTGTGTATAACTTTGTCGTTTGTATATCTGTGCATTTGCGCTTACCCACTGCACAATGAGCCTACTCATGAGTCGTCACGTATTGTTGTTTTGTTTGATTTGTTATGAGGCAGCCCATTGGTAGCCTAAAGTCACTGCGGCCAGTAACGCCAAACCACAATAATGTATTTAGTCCTGATCAAAATCTTTCAGTTTATTCATCAGGAATCTTGGATAATTGTTTGTAAACAGCAAATAATTAACGCGGGGCAGCAGTCGAAACGTCTCGGACTATGGCTTATTCTTCAAATTGAAGCAACTGCAAACATTTTCCTTACAGTTTCCTTTACGGGCTTTGGAAATCAGGTGACCATCAAGGTCTGTTGTCATCTTTTTGAATTAATTGGTTTTTAAATGATTAGATTATGTATGTCTTAATTCTACTGTCATCCCTGGTCATCGACATTTCATAACCAAATTCTGTGATATAAAAAACAAAACCAATTTATGTAAATATTTTAAGCTTCATTTTAAACATCCACAAGGACTGATACAATTATCAAGGTATTGTAGTAAACTGTTGTTATTTTAAATTTTAACAGACCAGATCATTGTCACTTACTGATTATAGTTATGCGCTTTATTCTTTTGTATCAAGTGTAGCTTAAATGGAGAGAACTAATGTAGGGTAATGTTTCCTGCTGTTAAATCCATATTCACTTATATATTTTTATGTATATTTTTGAATTAGAATAAAAAAATTCTTAAACTGTATTGATTAAAAGATTTGAACATTTTGAAACATTTTAAAGCATGCATATACAGACTAGATACACCATCAAAAAATACGCTAGAATCTGCACAACCTGTAAAAAACTGAATAGAAATATATTGTTTTAGCAAATTAAATGATTAACTTTGATTATTGTATTTAATTGTTTGGATTTCTGGATAATAAAATATATGGTTTAATCATATAAAAGAGGAACGAACACACAAACGTTAACATTTTCACGCAATCTCATTATTATTTTAAGTTTAAAAGTTTATTTTTTAAAGTTGTATCTGATTTCTTTGTTTTTTGTGTGATTGATATTTCTCTAAGTTTTTGTTTTGTTTTGTTTTGTTATTTTAAAAAAAAATGTTTGTTTTGTTATTTTTTGTTTGTTTTTGTTGTTTTCTGGGGTCTTTTAAATGTTGAATAAACCTGTTGCAGCTTATACATGCAGTTTTTTTTTTATTTTCGCTACCTGCACACAATCTTTATTTTAAATTTATAAAACTTGAATTAATTTTTTTATTATTACATTTTTCTTTCATAACATTTCCTTAACTTTAAGATTTTTTTTGGTTGGTAATGATATCAAAGATTTCAAAAAAGCATTATTTTTTTTTTAAAGAACACTCTCAAATTAATATTGTGTACTTTGACATCTAACTCAAAACAATAAATATCAAGGTATATCTACAAAAAAGAAAACAAAAGATAGTTTCAATACATGTATTTTGAATTGTACACTTTTACATGTTGAAAAAATGATACACAATATTTCGACAGAAACGTTGTTATTTAAGATGTCAATTCAGGTCACCATACACAGGGTAGTTAGTGCAAATATCACACGGTTGTTGCAGGCATTCTTTAATATCTGATCATTTTGGAATTAAACAACAAATATGAATGAACTGTTCTCTTAAAACTCACAACAAAAAGACAATGGAAAGTGCGAATCAAATTAGTTTTGCCGAGTAAAATCATTTATAGGCAAAGGTACTCTATTTCTATTCTTACATGGATTTATTTGACATTTGGCAATATCTAAATAATTTAGAATACAAACAAATAACGCAAAATTACATAAGTCCGTCGATAATGACCCCAATGAAACATTTTTGCTGTCGAAAACGGTAAAAAAAAGCTGTATCAAAATACAGAGGAGTAGATTACAATCATTTACAGTTGAGATATAAGGCGGTGAAACTAAATAAAAATAGAAACAAAGATATATGTACCTTCATCGCAGAGGGCCCCTGTCCATCCCTGAGTACAGGTACCCTTGAAAGATCCAGCATTGTTAGTGCACTGCCCATCGTTTTTACATGGATTTTTTTGACATTCGTCAATATCTGAATATTTAGGAGTACAAACAAATAACGCAAAATTACATACGCCAGTCGAAAATTTATCTCATGAAACAGTTTTGCAGTTGAAAACGGTAAAAAGATATTTCATAAGAAAGGAGACATATTACAATATTGTAGTTCATTGAAGAGTTTAATTGATTAACAGTATTCAAAATTTGCGATGGCCTAAGTAATGCCCGTATTTAGTGTAAATCACGTGAGACGTTACACCAGAGACATAAATAACAGAGATTGGCAACTCCGTCATTAGCGTGGTTTGTTGTTGAAAAATGTTACGGGACCGACCTTACTTTGAGAACTACTTTTTAGTAAACAGAGATAATGATCTCTTAAACCAAAAGTATACCTTTTTTACGAAAAATAGGCATAGGTTTTAGACATTTTTGAAACAAAAATTGAAAAATAAGATTAATATATAGAAAATATATTGGCCAGCTATAAAACATCGGCGAAATCTCGGACGACGGGTAGCCAACTGCCTCCCTAAACTCCTCTTTATAATTGTTTATAAGGCATAAACCCATGAAAATATAATATTTTGAATGATTTGGTAATAGGTTTTAGCTGTTTATATTGCAATATAATTGTTTATTTGAAAGATATACTGATTTAAACTGGGAACACTTTACAATAGAGACCGCGAGATTTTGCGAGATTTCGATCAGTTGCTAATCTCTGTTATTTATGTCTCTGGTTACACATTAACTGGTAGTTTACCTTTATCACACATGGCCCCTTCCATCCGCATTTACATGCACAGGTGAATGATCCATGTGTATTTATACTTTCCCCATCGTTCTTGCAAAGGTTTCCTTTGCATTCGCCAATGTCTTAAAATGTGAATTGCACTGTTAAAACTCTTATGTACTTCTCAGATTGATAGTTTATCGATATATTGATCTGCCTCAGTAACTTATCCAGCTTGGATTTAACCATTTTCCGGTGTATCAGATAAATAAATAAGTTTGAAATAAATGCCAAAAGCTACGTATACATTAGAGGTTCTCCTTAAGAGCCGGCACCCGGCGATTTCTCGCCCCCTACTTGTAGCGAATTCGCCGCCTACTATAATTGTAAATGAAACAAAGTTTTTAACACTTAAGATTTTCTTTCATAAAGAATTAAGTACATAAACGATATTTCACAGAATGGTGACAGATTCCTTCTGTTGTAGTGTTATTTTTTTTACGTACATCGATCCCGATCCTGTGCTGCATAACCAATAAACACCGAAAGCATAAGATAGATAAACCAAGAGGAGTCTTTTCGCAGGTTTTTTGCTCTCTCTTGACTTCGGAATATCTTCATGATTATTTGAAGAATTTACATCACTCAAAGGTAAAGTCATGTTGCTTTCGATAAGTTTAGCGATCGAGTATCTTGTACATTTTGACACGATGTGTTAATTATGCGGCACACAGATTTAGTCTGACGAAAGGGATAAGTCATTTGATCATTTTTCAATTTAGATCTCGTCTAAAAACGTTGGAGAAATTGGAAAACTTGTTTAACACATACACTGTAGCTTGAAACGGAAACCTCCTATAAATACAAGATGGCGAATGTTGTCTTTTACTTTTTTTTCAATGTACATTGAATACACTTTTAAGTGATTGTTAATATTGCAATGAACAGAAAAACACATAAGATCACCAGTTGCAATCCATTTTGTCTCCGGAAACAAATAATTAAGAATTAATATAACTTCACTAATCACTATCCGACAACCGAACTCATCTTGTCCATGTTGAAACTTTTGATAAAAGATCATTTAAATCAAAAACGAATAAAGGCTTTGGAAGACTGAAGCAAGATTTTATTGAACTTTTTGGTTCCTAATTGTGTATGGTTGAAACAGATCTTCACCTGAGGAGTAACAGAAACATGCAAAGGAAAAGAAAAAACATGTTCCAACATTCTATTTGTCCTTAAAAAAAAAAAGTTCATGCATGCATTCTCGATAAAATGAGTTAGTGAATGGTCACTTCATAAACACTTCGTTCTTTTTTTTACTCATCTGTATGCTACATTTTTGTGTCTGGAATGCAGGAAATTGCTTTAAATGGCTTCTTATTTTCAAAAATTTTCCGGGCGAGCATGCCCCCGGACCCCACTAGGAGGCTCGCGCCTTCGCCGCTCACATATGGTGCCTCCTACTTTACTCTAATTCCCCTGCTACTTGTGATATTAAGGAGAACCCTGAATTTAGCTAAAGTTACAGTACTAGCTTAACCCAATTATTTGGTTCGATTGGTTTCAGGTGATGAACATTTATGTTATTGTATTGGAGGGGGGTTGTTTTTTTGTTTTTGTCTTTTTGTTTTTAGTTCTGTTTTTTTTAAGCAAAATAAAGTTGATTAAACATGTAACATGCAAACAGGTTTTTTTGTCGTTGTGATCATCTAAACAGATTCATATTATGTTTTTTTTTATCATCATTATGATGTTGACAATATAGGTATGTAAAATGAGGAAAAATAAATTATTAGCGCAAAATTATAAGGCACCGGTATTTATTATTATTATTATTATTTTAACTGTTTTGTTCCCTTTGCCATCATACAATATTATTATCTTTATACTATAGTGTAAACAAAAGGCTTATCATAGAAACTTTCTTTGAATTTTTTCTGTTAATGTCATATTTATTGCATGATACATGTAATTATTCATAATAAACCAATGGCACAAACGAAAAACTGTTTGTGCTCAAGCGGGTGTTGAAGAAAAATTTTAAAGTGATAAAAAAAACAACGCAAAATGTCAACAATTTGAAATTTAATTTACAATTGCTAAATATTATATTAATTTACATACATGTAATATAAATCATTCTTTGGAGATAACATGTATAATGTGATGATAACAGTCAAGACGTGATAAATTCTATCAAGAGCCGTTTGAGTTTCAATGGATTTACGCCCCGACCATCATGATAATAATACTCACAATTGTTTTTCTTAATATTTAAACATAAGTCAACTACAAATTGCTATCACATGACACTACAGCAAAGGGCTTTAATTATATTCTATTGGATTGATTTGCAATAAAAAAAGAAACTTTTAAGATATCTAGCTTGCATCAATTCATAAATTTTATTAAACGCCCATTTTACATTCTGAATAAAACATTTAATTGCGAAAATCAAACACTCGTGTCAATTCAACATTGGGTTAATAAAACATTGCTTTCATCAAGACTGTAGCGTTAACAGGAACCACTTATACAAGTCAAATCAACGCCAACGGCCTGTAAGGTGACTAGTGTTAAATGTATCTTGTGTCAGTTATGGTCTAAAAAAGTTTCAGTGAATCATTCAATACAATGAGTTGAAATTTATATCAAACTTAATTTGTGTGGCTTAAGTTGGGTTTTTTTCTTCCTCGGGTGAATGATGTACTTATAAAATGTATCCTCAAATGTGAAACCGTGGTTTGAATTGACTTTATATTACATTATCAAAATCAGAAATATTCATGCTAATCAAGAAATTAGAGTCAAATCAAAAAAGATCATGATGTGCGAATAAAAGTTTACGTTTTGATCTCCTAACGGGGAACAAGAAAATGTTTAACATCATTTTTTGGAAAAAGAAACATTGAGAAATGGATTCGCTTATTGTCTAGAGTTAAATAAGAAATAATAACCTGTAAATCACAAACTGGTTAAAAATATGGAATAAATGAAACAGTACTCAACTTTTTCGAAAATGCACAATGTCTGAACAGAAAATGCACATGTTTAAGAAAAGAATTTGATTCTAACCTATTTCGCAGTGAATGCCGGACAGTCCTTTTGGACATATACACGTGTAGGATCCATCGATGTTCTTACATGTACCCAGACCACAGGGTGATTTAGCACACTCATCTATATCTGTAAAATGCAGAAAAATATTAATAGTTAAATGTACAAACTTATGTATTTTATACTCAGAAAGTACAACAAAATCATTGAATTTCCTTACATTTAATCTTATAATGTCATAGGCAGAAATTGTCGGAAAAAGCGGTTTTGCACACAATTATACATGTGTGTGTTTAGACATTGTATTTCAGAAATATTGTACATTTATTGCATGATAGTGAGGGAGATACAAAGATTTATTCCCCCGGAAAAAAAATCAACGCCCGAGGAAAATATGATTTTTCTGCGGAAATAAAATATTAATTCGTTTTCAATATAAAAAAAAGATTAAAAATGTTGGTATTTTCCGATAAAATTTTAGAATTATTGATTGGATTACATCGTGTGCCCATTCTCGAGATTAATCACACGCACAAATTGAAATTTCCCGTGGCTTCCGGAAGAATGGGATATGATGAAACATATGACGATGACATGGAAATAGGAATTTTTATTGCCCTGACACGTGATTGTCTAGAACCAATCAGAAAACGCATTAAATTACTATAATGCGGTAAAATCATATACTGACTAGATATGATAGCATGGATACATTGTATATTTAAACTTACCCTCATCACAATCCTCACCTGCAGGACACTTACAAATATAACCCCCTCGGGTATACCCACATGTAGCACCATTACCACAAGGGTTATCTTTTTCACAAATGTTTCCTGAAATTTCAAGAGTTCACAAGAATAGAAGATACAATAAGTCCATGGACCACAATGCTCACTTTTGCAACAATAGATCGCAAAAAATCAGCTTTATGGCGTCATATACAAAATATCTGAAAAATGTAGTAGAATAGATCCTGTATAAAAAATAGTTTTCATTTTTTTTTCTCCAGATAGTTTTAGGTAAAATATTGAGGCCCTTTTGTATCAGGATTATTTCACAATCACATCGCATATTGACAATTGGAATTTTTAAATTCACAAGATATTAAACAATTGTTCATTTATATATTTATAAACCTACATCAAACGTTAGATCCCTCGTGGGGCCGAATAATTGTCCACGGACAGCAGTCTAACAATTTTGAATCAACAATATGTCAATATGCTTAGATATAAGTAGAAGTATAACCATATATTATTATACTGAATTTTGTAGAATAATTTAAAATTAGACATCACAATGTGGCTCCACCCTATCCCTGAAGATCATGATTTGGACAAACATGAATCTACACTATACGAGGATCTTTTATGGCCAATTGGTCTTTGAAAAGAAAATTTTAAAAGATTTCTTTCTATAGATTCCTATGCAAAATTTTGCATTGTGATCAAACCCTACCCCGGGGATTTGAATTTAAACTACTTGAGAATGATGTTCACACAGGTTACGAATTTTCTGGTAATTTGGTTGTTTAGGAAAAGATTTTTAAAAATACCAACAAATTTTTAAAAATGCTTCATTTTCTTTTCCTTGAAAAAATTTATCCACTTTACACAACAATGCTATGTTCACGTTAAATTGATATTGGTTAAATGGTCTTGGGACGGGGGGATGAAAATGTGAAAAGTTTACCACAACGGCAGATCTAGACAATAAACCAATGTTAATCAGACAAGTTCACTTAATCCTTCAGCTCAGTTGAGTTAAAATTTGTTCGATACAGGTTATGCCAGGGTTATTATTTATTAAAAAAAATATCAAGGATATTAATAAAGGTTGTCATTCGTTTTTTTAACTTTTTGGTTTGCTTACGTAGTCATCTGTAAACAACTGTCCAATCATTCGTATCCTTTTATCAGGAGAATCGTTAACAAACGCAAGTGGTGTTGCTATATAAAGTACTGTGTGCAGTGCACAATAGCAATGTGTTAGGCCTTGTTAAGATCAATATTATTTGCATGTGTTCCTAAGGAGAAAACAAATCCCTTTTATTCTTGCAACAACAATAAATATTACGTTATTGACCTTATATGTTTTTCATAGGAAAAAGAAACTTTATGTAATATTAAAGAATACTTTATAAAGGGACTTGGACACGGTTTGAGCTCAATTTTTTCAAAATTTTTTTTTTTATTTGTAATGTCTAGAATGGTCAATTTGGATGTTTTTAATGCTCTGTCAAAATTTGAAAGTCAAATATCGAGTTACAAGCGAGTTACAGAGGTTAATTTTTTTGTTTTGTAAACAAATCTCGAGTCCTGTTATTGTTTACATGTGTCTTGAATTGGTAAATGTTTCAATCTTATGTTGCATTTTGTTTTTAATAAACTTATTCATGAACACATTTAATAAGTTTATCTTGTTTCCACAAGTTATTTTGTCAAAGAAATGGTAATTTCTTTACATTATTTGTAAACAAATATAAGACTCGAGCTTTGTTTACATAACAACGACTTCTTTCCTCTGTATCTCGCTTGTAACACGACTTCTAACATTCAAATTTTGGTAAATCATTCAAAATACACAAGTAAACTATTTAATACATAAAAATCAAAAATAAAATGTTCAGCTGAAATCGTGTCCAAGTCCTTTTAAGACAAGAACTGTTACTCCCAAGAAACCTGAAGCGTTCTAAATATTCCCATTAAATAGTGAAATTGCCACCACATATTTTACAAACAAGAGAAAAAACACATTAAAGATAAATATAACAATTGTACAATGAAAACATGTAAATTAACATTATGACGTCCAAAGGAACTATGTCTCCTGAAAATTAAAAACAGAGATAAATTAACTTCTTAGTGACTATGCAAATCAAAGTAAATGTTGCGATTAAGATATTGGTTTTGCATTTTATTTTCTGATCTTCTTATCGATGCTATTTTTAGTTGAATCTATGATGTAGTTTTAAAATATTTGGTTTTCTTCAGAGGTTAATATCCAAGAGCAGGAAAAGGCTATCCCATTCATTTATTTGAAAAAGGGAGGTTTATCGTTTAGTCAAGATCTCAGATGACTAAATGACCAACAATTATCATGTGGAGTATATTATTGCTTAAGTTAACCAGAAAAGTCAACAAGAAACCAACAGGCATTGACTATCATCTGAGTACCAAAGCCGTGATTGGACCTGTTAGGGAGTATCATGTTTGCATTATTAAGCTTCATTTGGAGTCGAGACCCAAATCAACACTCCACAGACTGTACCTTGCAAACATCAATTGATAATAAAGGAAAACGTAAGAGTCGGACTAATCTTAGAATATCTTTACCCTTGCTCTTGTGGCCAAGACTTGTAAACTTTTCATAAAAAGAGACTTGCAGGCCTTAAATGGCATTTTTTTTAAAAATAGTATTCAGATTAAGTTTAATTTAAGATAAGATATAGTCAAAAATGTAAAATTGGTAATTGTCCAGAGGGGTAAAAGTACCTTATTGTTTTAAAACCTTACGGAAGATCTACCCATTGCTTGTAACGAGATAGCATCTAGCGTGCTTTCAGTTTTTATCCATGTCCAATGTTATACAGAACAATTTTGCATAATTATTTACCTATTCCAGAGAAGCTAGAACAATTGACTGCTAACAAAATGTTGTATCAGTTAATATATCATATACTTATCTACTATTCATATACTTTATTAAAAAACAATTTCATTTTACAACAGAATTCCGAAATTTTAAAACAATTGTTTTTTTTTTTCAAATGTTCGGCGATGTAGATTTTAACACAATTGTTCAAAATAGCAAGCCTGATTCACCATCATACGACATATGTATAACAAAGACATAACTTAGACATACAGTACAGGCAACGCGGATCCCGTGTTTCCCGCAACCCGTCACGGTATAAACACATTGAGGTAATCGGCCAGGTGAGACAGGTATACCGCGTTCCCATCACGGTAAACTCATTATCTACCTGTCCCCGCCACGGTAAAATTATCGATGGAAAAGTATCGTATACAAGCGGGAGTTATCTCCCCGAATGACAAATATTTATATTTAATGACGATATTTAACCAGATTTTCACAGAGATTATAAACGAAATACTTAGAGTCTTTTTAACTGTTATTTGTTTATTTCATAGCTATTAAAGTATTTAATTTAATACTTGTGCAGCAATTGCAAAAAAAGTATTTTCGATTCCATTATCATATTTTAAGAAGGTCGTTAAAAAAAATTATCATGAAATGATATTCATTGCCAAAAAATTATATATGTGTCAGCAGTGTGTTTTTGTTTTCTAAGCAATTAATTGGTCCGCCTACATTTGTATTGTTTGTTGTTGAAGTCCATGCGTGTCAGTTAATGATGAGCAAGTGATTAAAAATAAGGGATTCCTATAATTAGCAACCCGGTATCTGTAGCACGTTTGGTTCATTTCCTACAAGGTCTTCAACGTGTAAAGAAATTTATGTGAATACACGTTTTAGTGAAAGTTGTGTTGCGTTACTTTAAGTATGACTCGTCGTTTGTCATTGCGCGGGGATTCTCACTTTCTTGTGCGTTACGTTTGCGACGACAATCATCAAGTGCGAAGACGTGTGTTTTTCAAGACTCATTGTTATGCGAAAAAAATCAAATTTACGTGTATCTCTCTGAACTGAATTAAAACGAATAGAGAGTAAGGAACCTTAGAGATACCCAGAGTTGCATAAAATTATGTAATCGAAAGATATTGTGGGTATCCCTTGTCATGTTGTAACCGGCCGTGACAGAGGTTAGCGTTCGCTCGCGACCGGGCCCCTCACATCTCTCTCTCTCTCTCTCTCTCTCTCTCTCTCTCTCTCTCTCTCTCTCTCTCTCTCTCTCAAGCACTAAACAGAATAACTAGATAATTATTTTAAGAAATAAATGTTGTTAAACCATATTCTTATGTTCTTTAACATTTGAAACGGATTAAGAACATGTTTTTAAAAAAAATGCTGTTAATTTTTCATGTCGAAAAAATAAAAACATTTCAGTTAAATGTATTGATATCATTTTATGTGTGCATGATGAATATGAAGCTACTACACATAATTTTATGTTAACCAATTTTCGGAACCTTACCCCCCCCCCCCCCCAAAGTTTTAAGACTGTCAAAGTAAACTAAATTTGACTTTAGTTCCAATTGTTTTACACAAAGGTGTGAAATCATCGCACAGACAGGAAATTACTCTACGCTTTAACGCACAGAATACACAGGTATTAGGCAGGTAGATAATCGGCCGTGTAACGAGTGACCATCAAGAATTCTACATTATCTCAATTATTGACTCGTATGATATCATTTTTCTGTCTGAGTGTTGGTTTGATGTAAATATTGATATTGATGATAGTCTAATCAAAGACAAATACTCATATAAGTGTTTTCCTAGAACGTCATGTAAAGGTGGAGGTTTTATACTTATATACAGAAAAGAGCTGCACAACTTTTTGTGTGTAGAGAATATTGTACATGAATCTATTTTGTGGATCAAGCTAAATAACGGTATTAATGATGACAACACTGACCTGTATATTGGATTTGTGTATATACCACATGAAAATAATGTTTTTTACAAGAAAAATGAAATTGATTTATTTAGTATACTTAGCGAAGATATATCAATGTACAAAGAAAAAGGCTGTGTTATTGTAAGTGGTGATTTCAACTCACGAATCGGCACTTTGCCAGATTATATAGAACATGATGTCATGGGCACAGAGATGAATACTTTTTTTTACCCCCGTTATAGATTATAAATGCGATGTTCCCATGTATGTTAGAAAGTCACATGATACATTTGTAAATAGTTTTGGAAGAAAGCTTTTACAGCTTTGCCGTTCAACTTGTACACGAGTATGTAATGGTCGTACAGTTGGCGACAAAGAAGGTAGATATACATTTTTTAATCATATTGGTGCAAGCGTAAATGATTTTGCGTTAGTTACAGAGAATTACTTTCATATTATTGATCATCTCCAGGTTGACGATTTTAATGAATGGTCTGACCATGCTCATTTATATTTTCATATATGTGTTAAAAGACATGTTATACCTTATATTGAAATAAGTAATGCGAATACGCATTTTATTAGAACACGATGGAATGATTCGTTGTATGATGATATAAGAATTCAACTGTTTAATCATTTACCCCAATTGGATGAAGTTTTAGTTAATGTAGAATTAACAAAAAACGGTGTGAATAATTGTATAGATTCATTTACGCAAGTACTTAATAATGTATTTTTACCGCATTGTAGCAAAGAGTTTGTTGTAAATAAAACTAGTAATTATACTCATTGTAAAAATTATAAAACCGTAGACAACAAACCTTGGTTTGATGAAAAATGTGTAAATCTTCGGAGAATCTATTTACGGAATTTGAAACTGTTTAATAGTGCAAAAACTCACTACAATAGAACTCTTCTGGTTACAGCAAAAAGAACTTATAAAAAATATGAACGAAAACGTAAGCGTGTTAACCTCCGGTAATTTTACTAATAGTCATAATAAATAATTGATTCATTTTACTGCGTTCTTAAACAGGTAATCGTGTTTAAGATGTTCCTTCCCGCAAAAAACCTCATTATAAACTAAACGAGAGAGAGAAAAAACCCACAACGAATTTAACTTCCCAAACACAGTATATCAAGCATCACGAATATTGTAAAATACTTGATTGTTAGACATACTTCTTATTTTCTTTATTAAAAATAAAACTAATAGAACGAAACTTTATCATGGAAAGAACACGTGGTGCAGCTCGCGGGCTGATTTGATTGACAGGTGCAGCACGTGGACTCAAAACTGAAACTGCATGATGGATTCAATCACAGTGTGCCTTATTCTTTTATGAATACTAATTTTATAAATATTTAATATTAGATATTAGTATATTTGAAATAAGTGTACGTTACATTACGCCTCAAACGCTCTCTGTCTCTCTGTCTCTCTCTCTCTCTCTCTCTCTCTCTCCTCTTCTGTAAGATAGAAAATGAGCAGTGTTGTACGATTAGACGAAGCCGTACGCAATTTAGACTTTTTCTCATGTCTTGAACAGGTGTGAAAACCCCCGAGGGCATGTCGTTTTCTACCCTGGGTTTGTTACTCACTATACACAGGAAATGATCGTGACTTTATATACACAAGAAAGAATACTGGCATAACACGTTATGATTCAATGTGCGTTAAAACAACCAACAATTTTATATATGTATGATAATTTTATCATTTAATGGAAAAATAGATTTGTAAAGTTGATTCCCGACATCTGTTCATTTCTCAATTTAGGATATACACATGTATTGACAGTTTACGGCGCTGTGTGTAAACTTATAAAATGAGAAGATGAAATTGCTCCGCATTGATACAATGTCATCTAAGGAAAATATTTAATTTTAAGATTGTTCTAAAAAGATTAACAACTAATAGAAATAAAAACTGAAATAAGCATATAAAAATCAAATAAAGAGATATGTGTTCTTATTTACACAACACAGAATTTACAAGCGTAATAATCGTGTTATGTTGTAATTCTAATGAAGTTTCCAATTTTAATTTATTAATAATTTTATGAAATTCTATTACATAAATCTTATTTATTAATTTAAATTAATATGAATCACAACTGATTAACAATGTAGCTGTTATGCTTAAATCTGAAGTTGCAGATTTCATGTGGATTTACGGGACCCACATGGCCTGTAATGTACAGCACAGGTAAAGTAACAACAACAAACAGCAGAAATAACGGCAAATCACACCGTCGCGGTGGCATCATGGTCGGTTTCAATACCGCGATCAAAAACCGCGATGGTGTATCGCGGGAACGATAAAAATACCGTGACGGTAACGCGGGCCAATACGGGATCCGCGTTGCTTGTACTGTAATGTATAGTTGGTTCGTATGAAAAATATTTTAAAATGTTTTGGTAGTCATTTTTTCGATCAACTAAATCATGAATTGAAATAAATATACACATATTGTGGTAACAAAATTATTATGATATTGTGTCTCAATAACTAAAGTGTAATTACAAAATCACACGAGTTAATTTAGTGTAATAATTCTTTGTATGAAAAAGATTTGCTATTTTGAACAATTGTGTCGCTTATAAAATTTGATATTAAAATGTACCTTGATCGATACTTGTGTATATTTGTCGTGCCAAGCCTACCCAGACAACCTGAAGCGGGTCATTCAGATCGATATCTCCCAATAAATAAAAAAACTCCAATTTCTTGCAAAACCAATATCGGGTAATACTAGAAAAATGGGTAAATAAAGGATAAATAAAGCAAGTTCAAATCATAATCACTGTAAGTCAATGTTTGTGTGCCATTTTAATATATCATTATACAATGCATAAAATGAAAAATCAAATTAATAATTAAATAATAGCAAACTTACTCATATTTTCACACACTTTTGCAAAGGCCTCGGAACAGTAACACAGGATGAATGACCATCTTTAAGTTCTCCTTAAAGATAACTTAAAGGTGCTTAAAGGTAGCTTAAAGACGATCTTTAAGCCACCTTTAAGCTATATGTGTTGTTTAAAGGTGGCTTAAAGAAAGCGTAAAGGTGGCTTAAAGGCAGCTTAAAGACTATCTTTAAGCCACCTTTAAGCTACCTTTAAGGACAACTTATAGGTCCTTAATGTCCAAACTTCTTTAAGCCACCTTTAAGCTACATTTAAGCCACCTTTAAGCCACCTTTAAGCCATTAAAAAATCTTTTAATTCAATATTGTGCTTAATTTACCAGCAAAATGTATGAATTTTATGATAGAAAAGGTATTAAAAACGGTTTTTGCTCTAGAAAATAAAATGAAAAAAAAAAATTCAAAACGCCCAAGACGAGTATTGAACCCGGGACCCTTCGTTTACCAGCATCACCTCACTCCCTCTGCGCCACGGTAACTTATATATATTAGGAGGTTTTTATATCCTATAAATTAGTGGCTTTTGAGTGTGTATTTTTTACTTGAAAAAATTTTGACTTCCATTTAGTTTGTAACAATCAATTATATCTAATTTATAAATTAAATGCATGCATGTATTTAGAATTAAATACGAAACTTGGTCTTCAGTGACAAAAATATATTATACCTAAATGGAAGCCATTAGGCTTACTAGTACTTAGTTAATAAATTTAAACCAAGTAGATATAGGATATGTTCATCTAATTCATAGCTAAATGAAATTAAATGCAAGGAAGAAGATGAAACTATTTCTTTTATTAAATGCATTGAAACTATTAGCTAGGGTAGCAGTTCTACGCAATTTCCCGGTTTTGATGATCACGGCGCCGTTCCCGTATGTATAATTTTAATAATATTGATTATTATACATTTACAACAGATCTAGAATAACAAATGAAATGATATATGTTTAAATTTTTAATTGTATACATGATTTTTAAACTATCAATTCTATAACAAACAATATTACCGGTTACGTATTTACTGCATGTGGCAATTGCAAATGCATATACTTGTACATACAATTGTATGATGTACCAGGCCGGGTATGTGACATATTTAGCCTTATACATATATTTAAATAATTAACCCCCATTTATGATCACCGGTACAGTAATTAATTAGCCTCTAGATTTTACTCTTACATACATGTATCTTTAATTTGTAGACGTAACATTTTTAAAACCCACAGCTAGAAAATAATACTTTGAAAATGAATTACAAATGTAAATAAACTTTCATTTACTAGCTTATCGTATACACGTACATACTAAGATTCCAACGCCTTTAGAAACCCTGACGTGCACCTGGGCACACGACACACCTGTTGTGTATATCTTGTATATTCTGTGTTAGTTCCAGGGGTTTTCTTAACTTGGACAAACAATAGACTCTAATTAGATATACACAAACGAACAAAACTATGTCTAGACAAACAAAGCGGTAATATCCCGCCCGATATAACCAAGGCAGTTGAGAGTCTTTTCATCTTTAACATGTATCTAGCATATCTAGAATTAGACCTAGAAATAATAAATAAATTGAAAAAAATACATATCTTAAACCGATTAAATTAAATTATGCATTATTGGTTCATTTTTTCTAATTTGTTTAATAACCGGATGAACTAAGAGAGAGAGAGAGAGAGAGAGAGAGAGAGAGAGAGAGAGAGAGAGAGAGAGAGAGAGAGAGAAAAGAGAGAGATTTCACCGATTAATTTATAATAGGAAACAAACATACTTTAATATATTTTCATGCGCAGATTTAGATACAGAGACTGCGCTCACCCCTACAATAATTTTGAGAAAAAAAAATTATAAAGAATTTTATAACGGCAATGTGTGTCTATTGGAGCGGTGTTGTTGATAGCGATCTGTGTTTAATGGAGCGACAATTAAATCCTCCTGGAACACCCCCCCCCCTTCCTTGGAAATTATATCATCACTCGGATCACCCCCTCCCATCCCTATAAAAGAGCTTTTGCATTTAATATATGTTTTCAAGATGAATCTGTTCAGCTTGATCAAACCTGACTTAAAGGGAACTTAAAGATGGTGTAAAGACAACTTAAAGGGAGCGTAAATGCCACTTAAAGATGCTTAAAGGTGGCTTAAAGATGGCTTAAAGGTGACTTAAAGAAGTTTGGACATTAAGGACCTATAAGCTCGGCTTAAAGGTGACTTAAAGGTTGCTTAAAGATTGTATATCCTTTAAGCCACCTTTACGCCACCTTTAAGTCACCTTTAAGGACTTGCTTAAAGATTGTTTTTTCGCCCTGTGAGTTTTGTGGAATAAATCGTGTGTCTCCAGGTGAGCATTGTAAACTTAGACATGATTCCAGCGAGTTAAACTGAAAAATTTAAAGAAATAAAAGTGCGTACAAATTAATAATAGTGTTTTAATGATCGGCTAAATAAAAAATGTATACATATTTTATTATTACAATACAGTATCTTTGCTCTTATTATAATATGCATAAAATACCTCCTTAAGTTTCATATACGTTGTAAGCGATTTCCCCACCACAATCTCCTAAATATATTTCGTCCGATTTACCACTACATTTAAAGTTGCAATCAGAAGCTGAAAGTCTATTAAAGGGGCTTATGTGTATGTCGCGTTCAATGCATAAACATCTATTCATCTACGTAAAATAAGAAAACGTTAGTCGTATTTATACAGATCGAATTTGATTGAAACAGAAAACTGACTTGAGTTGCATCCTGTGCAATACGTATATCTACCTTTACAGCGAATTTGTAGCTTTTTTCATGAAAACATATTTCTTTACTCATTCCAACAGAACGCATGATCAAAGTCTTTTTTACAACATCTTGCAGTGACTCGATGTTATCGGAATAGCATCCTTCAAACAAAGAGCGCGAAATTCAAATTCATTTAGGCATGTGGATTTACAGTTGTAACGCTGATTGACAAAACAAAACATAATCATCGATTTTATAAGATGATCTTGAATAAGGTCTTGAAAATTGGTAATAAAAGAAAACAAACAGATACTCACCTAAAATAGTTATCAGAGGAGTCAGTCTACGGTACACTCGTGTCCAATATGGCTGGTCACTTTTGTCTTCCTCTCTAGTTAATCCCTGACCTAAGCAATGCTCTTGAATATCAAACCAAGCATGTAATAAAAAAAACGTCCGTTGACATGATATCTGTTCAAAATAGAAACGAAACAAATTCTAGTAAAGTTTTTATTCGTAGAAAACTGCAGGGAAATCGTATAAGTTGTTCTTGGACTTGTAAATATATCTAACGTATATTAATTTGAGATAATGAACCTTTAACATTAAACTCCGCATCTTAAGTCGTATATTTAATTGGCATACCTGTGAACAATATTGTTATCGATATATAAAAATATTTAATTGGCTTGATTGATCCATTTGTTTAAATGCTGGAGCCTAAAAAGAAAATAAAATTTGCATATGTAATTCACAGGGCTATACAGATTGTTCAATTTCTTTTTATATAATAATAGACTACACAAATCGATTAGAAATGCCGAATATTTGTATTGCAAATGGTGTGTTAAAGGAATCAGGTATCAGTAATATTATTGATTGATTCAAACAATGTATCAATACATTCAGACATACATTTATCTATTTATACTGAAGTGCCAGATGTAGAAATGTCCTCTTCTGTTACTGTGTTTCGCTTATTAACGATATTCAACTGTTATATATTGCAGCATCATCTGTTTGGGTTAATTTTCAACACAACACTAGGCAATAATCACGATGCATCGTTCAACTCAGACAATAAATCTTCCTCTTTGTAGAGCAAGAGTAATTCAAATAACCGTATCAATAAATTTTTAAAAGATTGTAATCGTTGTTACATTTGATATTCAAAATACAATTGGTCATTATGATAACAAGTAATCATACGAAACTGCCACTTACCTGAAATATGATTGAATGTTTACATGCACTAAAGGATGAATAAATATCGCAGGGTTATGCCATTCAGTTACCTTTCTTAACCTTTTAGTCAATATTCAGTCGGCTGGGTGACATAGCTTTTTCGGATTAATAAATAAAAAATCACTCAAAATCCAAGTCATTTAAAATTTAAACGTACCATGTGTCGAAAACGCCAAAAGCCAAAATCCTAAATAAAGGATATCCTGTTGCAATATGCACATGGACATTTAAGAGAACAGACAGAGCATGTGTTGATATTTTCTTTTCTCTTCTTCCTTGTTTATCGCTAACAATGTTGGGTGTTTCCCTTGTCTAAAAAAAACAAGTACTTTTAGACTTTTTTGTAATAGGTTATTTTATTTATCCTTTTAATTGTTTGTTAAAATGTCATGTTATCGATGATTAAATGATAGTTAATGTAAACGTATGTACAAGTCTGTCATTTTATGTCATAAAACAAAGTAATTTATTAACAACAAATATGTGTGCATATGACTAATTTTATGTAAGTCATTGGTGCTGCACTTATATACCTGAGCTTCAACGCATATAAAACAATTAACATATATAAATAACATGTTTCATCAAAATGACAATGAGTTCCTGCTTTTTTTTTATCAACAACAAAAATGAGTCCTGTACTTGTTATGTGACTGTCGATACATTCTTGGCATCGTGTCAAGAGCGATGTCAAACAAATGAATTGACAAAAAGTTATCAAAGCAGACTGAAAATGGAGATAATTAGAATATATGACTTTTCTTTTATTTGAACCATTACAAAAGCATAGGTACATACACATTTACTACATAAATAAGATGTGACTCAATGTCTAACATAAGAAAAAAAGGGAAAAAAAGATGTGTTACAAATACACAAGTGTCACAGTTGTCATTATTAATATCTTTGCTATTTGTAAATATTTCAAAATATTTGTTTTTATATCTGCATCATGGAGAAAACCACAAAAATAGAAGTTAAATATTTTTAAAAAATCTAGATTGTTTGCAGACTTGTCTGATCAACCAACAAAAGTTGCACTTGATAATGTTGATATATACAGTTACATGTATTTAAACATTGAATCATTGGTATAGTATCATAACTGCAACGGTTTATGCAAACACGTTTTCGTAAAGGGGTAAGGGCGGTTACTGTATGTCAAGTGAGTGAGATTTGAATATAATATTAAAATAGTTTGTATCTGCAGAGATAAAATGAAGACTATACCGAACAAATGAAATTTATGAACAAAAATATTTTAAAGATTTTTTTTGCCAATATATATATTGTATAATACCAGATTTATTTATTATTTAATGCATTTTACTGAAGTTTAGAAAATTCCAGGACTAATAGTGTTAATAGACGTTGAAGAAGCCTTCGATTCAATTTCTTGGTTTTCTTTTTTTAATTTATAATGTCTTGAATTTGCTTGGTTTTGGTGAACACATTATTCGATGGGTTAAGATACTTAATACGAACTGTAAGGCTGCAGTTTTAAAAGGTGGTTTATTATCAGAACAACTTTGCTTTTAGAGATAATGCAGGCAAGGAGACCCTGTTGCACCTTATTTATTTCTTGTGTTGAGATTCTATCAATTTTCATAAAGCAAAATAATGATATAAAGGGCATTAGGATAAATGACAAGGAACATAAAACAAGTCAATATGCAGTTGCATCTCTAGTTCTTGATGGCTCACCGAATTCACTATTTACAGCTTTAGATACTTCAGATTTTTTTTTTTAATTTCTGGGTTAAAAGTAAATAGCTCAAAAACAAAAATAGTCTGGATAGGATCGACATTTTTTTTCAAATCAGGTTTTTCATCACTCTAGATGGAAAACTTATTGGGGCACAACGACATTTAACTTATTGGGTATTTATTTTTTCTGTCGACTTAGCAAAATATTACAGACTTAAACTACTCTGCAGATTCCAAAAATAGAAAGTATGATACAACACTGGAAAAGAAGAATTCTAACACCAAATGGTCGTGTTGCTGTAGTAAAGTCTTTAGTTATTGCAAAAATTAGTCATTCAGTTATTTTATTGCAACACCTAAAAGGGAGACAATTTTATCTCTCATTAAAGACATTTATGAATTTGTTTGAAATGCTAAGGAGTGACAAAATAAAGCGTTTAAGTTTAATTCAAGATTATCAACACGGAGGATTGAAATTGGTAGAAAATAATAAATTTAATATGTCTTTGAAATGTTCATAGTTAAAAATGTCGATTAAAAGGTAAAAACTCATGGATACATATATTTTTAAAGCGATTAATGGGGTACATATTGTTCACAAAGTTCTTGATTTTGGTGATGCATTTATTTCTGAATGTGTTATTGCAAAAAACGTGTTCTGGCAAAATGCTTTTATTTCAGTTCTCTGCGTTAAAAAATCTTTTGATGGGAGCTTCTTTAGAGAAAACTTTTCTATTTTTCCTGTTTGGTACAATACAAATAAAAGAGTTGGTAAAGAACACTGTTTATAAAAAGCTGGCATGAAAAAAGTTGACAAAATAATTGATGATTTTCTAGGTGTTGATGGAAATCTTTTACCGCATTATATTTTTCAACATAAATTTAATAGGAAAGTCTGTATTATGCAGTATAACAATGTAGTATGTGCCACATCAACATATCTTAAATCTTATCTTACCAAAAATTAATACAACAGGTATATCACTCCATATATTCCAATATATTATTATTTGCTTTCCAAAATAAATGTACTAATGTAGTGTATAGACAGTTAAATTCAAGTAATGTATTTCTACTTCTATACCCAAGTGGGACTCAGAGTTCAATATAAAGCCGAGATATGTGTTAACGATGTTTTTAATTTATGTTTTAAAACAACCAAGAATACTCTATTACAATGGTTACAATATAGCTTACTTCATATAAATCTTTCTTTTAAAATATCAATGTGGTGTCCTCTGATTGTTGTTCTTTTTGTAAACATGAAGTTGAGACAATTCAGCATGTCTTCATAAACTGTAAAAAAATATCCACAATATGAAGCAACCTGAGCTTGCATATTTATCATGATACTTCTTTAAAAATTGGTTTTAAAGTAGATAATATCTTATAAGGGTGATTTTCCATTGTCTAAACACAACAAAGTTATTAATTTAATTCGTGTTATGTCTAAAGCGATGATGTTTATTTGTTTAAAAAAAGGGAAAACTGCCAAACCTTTTGGGGCTGTTATTTCACTTATACAACAAGTAAAAAGTTGAAAAATATATTGCATGTAAAAAAAAAATGAAATGCATAAGTTTGACAATACCTGGCAAACCTTGTTATCTATTTTTGATACTATTACTCAATCATAGTCATGCTATTTGTCAAAATTTAACTTATACGTCATTTATTTATGTGCTTGCATCTGTCTTATTAATTATCCTTTTTTCCTACATATTCATATTATTATTTTGTTTCAACCTAATGCAATATTTAAATAATGATAATTTAGTGATAAATTAAGAAATGTCTAAATGCGTAACTTTTCTTTGTTAAATTAAATAAAAAAATGGGGAAAAAATACCCGGCTGATTTCGCTTAGCTTAAATATTTACGTTCATATCAAGTTTGGTTGATAATCAATATTTTTGAGTAGCAACATTATACGGATTGTCAATCAAAAGGTTGTTAGTGCGTAACTTAGATCTACAATTTTCCTTTGCATCTTGGTGTGAGTAGTCATAAGAAGCCTCTTCGTCCTGTTTTTTGTTGACTGCATTCGCCATAGTATCATATTCAGACATATCTCCGGTTGTACCTGTTGCATGCTGATAGGTATCTTCTACTTCTGTCTTTCGTGATTTTTTGTCCCTTAGATGGTCATAAACACCCTCTTCTGTATTGTTGTAAGGACTCTCATTCGATGAATCACTTACCTTTGGTATTCCCTGAGGACAATGTTCTAATTCAAAGTAGGTATTATTCTGGACATAATCTACATCGGAATCAACATTTTTCCTGGGTTCAGATTCCACTTCCACTTTTGTGGAGTAAGGAAGTAAGGAAAGTTGACTATCGTAAAATTGAAGTCATCGCGTTTATCATAAAGTTTTGTTGTTAGGTTACCATCAATGTCCATTTCCAGTAAAATATCCAAATATGAAACAGATGACGCAGACTCTGTGGTATCTTTTATTTCAAGTTCACTGGGATATATCGAGTCGACGTAAGTATGAAAATAACAATTGTTAATTGATGATACGTCGTCGATATACCTTAATGTTGAGTTGAAGGCCACAGCGAGTGATTTATTTTTTTCACGTACAAGTTTTTAAATAAATTCTGCTTCATAAGAATACAAAAAAAAGGTCTGCTAACAATGGGGCACAATTGGTACCCATGGGAATTCCAACAGATTGTTGGAAGACTTGATTTTCAAAGACTACATAGATGTTGTCTATCAGAAATTCAAGCATCTTTTTAATGTCAACTTCAGAGTACTTGTGTGTTCAATCAGAATGGTTTTTCACAAAATAGTTTTTTAGATTTCCAATGACAAGGTAAGCATTTTTACGACTTCCATTTTTATTGAAGAAACAACTGTCGATGATATCAAAAAGTCTAGATTTTAATTTGTCGTGGGGAATGGTTGTATAAAGCGTTGAAAAATCGTACGTTTTGATGGTATTGATTTTGGTGAGATTTTGGGTAAGGTTTCTTATAATTCTTTAGAGTTTTTTAGTATCCACATCTGATTCACACCACTTCTGGAGTATATTGTTGTGCAGTACTCTTGAAGCTTTTCCTTAACTTCTGTAAGAATTTAAGTAAGGAGCAAAGAGAGAGGTTTGGTAGAACATTTACTGGAACCTGCTATATATCTCTGTTTGTAAGGACTTTTGTATTTCCTGCTTGGAAAGGCTGCTATGGGTGTAAGTAGGATTACCATGTGTAGAATCGAAACCTAGTTCTTTGCAAATGCAATTAAAATACTGTGCCTTACAAACAAAGACAATGTTGTTACTTGCCTTATCAGCAGGGACCAGTACATACTGATCATGCAATCTACCTAGTTCTTTTCTCACTTCTGTATTATTAAAAACAGAATGCTATGTATAATTGCAATCAGAAGCTGAAAATCGATAGAAGGGACCTACGTAGATGTCGTTTTTAATGCATAAACAGTTTTTCATCTACGTAAATACGAAAAAAAAATTAAAGTTAAAAAAAAAATATCTTTTACATACAGATTGAATTCAGTCGAACCTGAAAATATTCTAAATATCTTTACAGCAAACTTATAACCATTTTCTTGATAACACATTTCTTGACTCATTCCTACCGAACGTATGTTCATAGTATTTTTAACAACAATCTGGTAGCGTTTCGATTGAATCGGAATAGCAACCTTAAAAACGTGCTTAATTCTAAATTAATGTTTGCAAGTAAATTATTCACTTATACAAATATTGCTGCGAGATAAAAAAGAAATTGTAAACTTAACCTAAACTGTTTATAAAATGGGTTAATCTATGACATATTCGTGTCAAATATGGCTGGTCACTTTTGTTTTTCTCCATTGTTAATCATTGACTCAAACTTTGTTTCTGTGCATCAAACCAATCACGTAAAGTTCGCTCGTTGACTTGATATCTGCTCAAAATAGAAACGAAATACTATCAATGAAAATTACATGTATTATTTGGCAGAATCTACATGAGAATTGTACAAGTTATTCTTTGACTTCCAAATACATGTAACTTGTGTTAATTTGAGATAATAAACCTTTAACATGAAACTTCACACATTAAATCGTATCTTAAATTGACATAACTGTAAACAGTGTTGATATTGATAACATAGAAAGATACAATTGGTATGATTTATCCATTTGTTTAAATTTTGGAGTCTTAAAAGATGTGTGTGTGTAATTCACAGGGCTATAGTAAATGTTCACGTTGTCAAATTTCAATCTCTTTTATTAAAAAAAATATGTAAACGATAGTGGACACAAATCACTTAATATGTTAAACATGACCGATATTTGTTTTATTGTAAATGTTGTATTAAAGAAATGATGTATCGCACTATTTTTGATAAATTCAAACGATGTATAAATACAATAAGCTATACAATTATTTATCTGAAGTACCAGAAATAAAAATGTCTTCTTCTGTTGATGTGTTTTTCCGATTAATGATGTTCATGTTTATGTAAAGTTTTAAACCTGTTCATTAGAGATCGCTTTCGTATGCCCTTATTTTTTTTTTTTTGTTTAAATGTTATGTGCCGACGTTAAGACTAAATATAATTGTGATTGTTTATTCCTAAGTAAGCCCATTTATTGTAATAAATTAATAACCAATATGTGTACACATGTCTCATTTTTTATATATGTAATAATGTACTGCAGTTTTATATATACTTGAGGTTCAGAGCAATTAGAACAGGTTATATACAAGAATAATTCAATGTCTGTTCGTAAGAAACTATTTTATTGGCTAGATTTAAAATGTTTACACTTGTAGAAACCTTTTTTGTTGTGTCACAATTAATTGCTCTTAAAACGTACCATTCGACATGACATTAAGTACAAATCTGTACATTTTATTGTAATTTTTGAAGCCTAATCGTCTCAATTTATTGTTTTTGATGATATAGAAATGAATTATACAGGAATAAATTCAATAGCTACAGAATGTATACTACAATAAACAAGGTTGGAACAATTTACTTGTTTTAATTATTCGTCTCGCGATTTATTATCGCAAATCTCACAGGGGTGTACACGCTGCGACCGATAAACTGATGCGTTGAGTGATGACACTATTGGGGTCGGGAGTTGCAGTTTTTAAAACAAGCATTTTCATTGGCTGTTTAGTACCCGCCCACTTTTACCTGTACCGTGGTATTGAAAATTTATGCACCAACTGCTGTGTCGTTTACTCTGTATCAGGACTGCAAAAACTAAATCAGTGCAATAATTACTAAGAGTTCTCACAACAATCGCTTTTTGTTTTTTATGGTGTAAACAATTGTCAAAAATACACTGTTTAAACAGGTTTCCCATTAGATTTTTCAGCACAATGCTTCATCGATAAATTCAATCTTATTTTACGCATCAATTTAAGTTGAGGCAGTATTTATTTTGTTGTAGCTTATTCCAAAGAATTCACAACAGATACTGACAATAAATGTTACATAAATATTGCATTTTATTGAACTTCAACCGTTCAATGACACACTTCTACAAGTGTGCTTGTGTTTTCGAACATGTACACAAAACTTGAAATTTACAGCACAGTCGTGTTCAATTTTGGACTAATCTGTGATTAACCTTATTTTGTAACTCACTTAGACTTTAGAAACATTAATTCTATTACATGTAACTCAATATTCATCAGACAATATTTACTACTGATGTTGACGCTTTACTTGCCGCTAACTTTCTCTCAAACACGCTAACCGACCTCGGATTGACAAATTCACGTGCAGATCGAGTCGCCATTTTACAGTTTTATATTTATAAACAAACGAGACTTCTTCATTTTACGGAGCTAGTGACGATGTTTCAAAGATTTTCAGTACAGAATTATTATAAGCAAATAAGTGAATACATATTTTGTATAACGTCTAATGGATTTCACGGCGTGTCAACCCGAATTTTCCCGTCGATCTACATTTTGCAGCAAGCTTTTTGTGAGGAAAAGCTGAATAACGTATGTTATTCGATGAGCGAAGTCCAATCTGTGACTTCAATCTATAAAGGTTACATGCAATTTAAATTCACAACGATTAAAGAGTGTCATCACTCAATGCAATGCAATATCGGCCGTAGCGTGCACAGCCATGTTGGATTTGCAATAAGTTCAAACTGTGTAACCTATTTTTAACTCTAATAAGTTGTGTACCTATTGAATTTATTACCATTATAACATATTGGTACACGAACATAAATAAAAAAGCTTGCCGTGTTAAATTTTACGGAAGAAGAATGTATCCTGTATTCATTATGTTAGACATCGTGTCAAGATTATAATAAAAAAATGGATAGACAAAAGGTTATCAAAGCATTACTGAAAATAGAGATAATATTTTTAATAACTTTATTTTCTTTGGACCTATTCAAAGTAAGCATGGATATTTATAGATATGCTGCATATCTGAGTATGTTTCTCACAGTGTTAAAATTACAACACAGATATGACAAAAACGCAAACGATAAAATCGTCATCAATGATCATTGTTTTTAATAAATCTATTGAAATCATTTTAGTTACGTGCTTGACATTATCTAACGTCAACATCATGTAGGAACCCATGAAAGGGGAAAAAGAAAAAAGAAATGCTTAATAAATCTGTGTAGATTTTTTTGGCAGACTTGTCTTATTAATCAACGATTAGTGCACATAAGTATCATTCACATGGAAACATGTTCTGCCATTCAATATGTGCTTTTTGTTTCGTATTCAAGCTGTGTTGTATATACAGCTAATGCACGTGATGAAAACAAAAATGACACAGACACCATTTTATCCAGATGATACCAGCGTTCAAAATAGTTGCATTTTGATGATTATAAAATGCATTCATTAAGTGCATAGAATGTGAACAGATAACGATATTTATAATTACGTCAACGGGACACAGTTTTTGTTCACTGTATGTCATGTTGCGGTTGAATATATTTAATACTAACTCAATACATGTTGCTTTCAATGTTATTTTAAGATGCAGGATGAACAATGTATTTTATCTCTTACATGCAATAATAACGATGAATCTCATCTTCTCATGATCACTTGTATCACTTCAGGTTGACGAGTAACCTTCATCGTCTCAAGCCACGGTTTGGAGACCGAGAGAGAATCATACACATTGGCAGTGATTTACGACGATGTGTAACCTAATGGTCTGTACTGTATTTCAATATTTTGAAAAAAAAATTAACCTACACCTAATCTTTTTTGTCTTGAGTGATTACAAAATTGATATTGTTTTTATAAACTGTTAATTTAGAACATTGTAGATTTATGATCTTGAGATATTTTTATGACTGTAGTTGATTTATTATAATCAAATGATAAACTCTGCCGTTCACCTCTGAACGGTGATTAATAGGTAATGAAAAGGTGTCCAACTACTTCATCTCTGTCATTAATTAAGTCACCTTTCAATAACTTTAAACTAAAATTCATTTGACTGAATGATTAATAACACTCTTGTAAATATTTATTGAAAAGGAAACTTTTTTTCATTCCTAGGGTAAGTACAGCCAAAGTTTACAACAATCACAATAATGATATTGACAATGGAATTGAATTTCCGGGTGTCTTGGAATCTATACAAATCAGATTGTTTATGTTCAGCGACACTATTGTTCACAGTATTTTAAGTAAAGGTAAACAATGAAGAGAACAATATCTAAAGTTGTTTGATACATATATAAAAACGATTTCAAAATTTTTGTAAAATGAAATTGAATTGATTACATTACAATATGCTGGTATAAGATCCTTTGGTGCTTATGATTAATGTCCCTAAAATACAAATTGAAAGTAATTTAAAAGGGAAGCGATATTGATAGTTGAATAATTTAGGATTTAGCTGCTCTTTAATTTTGTAAATTCATTGTTACAAAATAGTACTTCTACGTATACGCATCTCGTACATCCTAATACACGGTATTTGTTTTGTTGATTTCCTAGTACTTCCGTTATTGCAGTGCTCCTATGGTTATGCACTTAGTGAGGCTTCCTGTTAATATATCCGCGTTTAATTAAAGGTCAATACCATTAAGGGAAATATATTGAAAACACAATCATTAATATAAGCTCTTCATCAAATTCTGGTTTCAGTGTGTTTTTGTACTTACGCATTATTGATACTTCCGATGAGTTAACTAACCTAAATCATAATGATCTTTCAGTCTTTTCCTTTTATGCGTGACACAAATATCGTCTCCGTCTGTTCGCACTTTTTCAGTGTTTTGGTAAGTAAAATTTGCTATTTCTAGTACTACGAGAACATTAAAGTACAATATTGTACGCTTGTTTGCTTAACTCATTGTAATCTAAAAATTATTTGCAATACTTGATATTAGAGATTATTATGATGCAATCTTTGGTATTGTGATACTTTTTAATAAACAAAAACAAGTTAAGGTTTAAAAGCTTTGACAATAACTTTCGATATCAGATTATTCACCGCTTGTGTAATTTCATATTCTGAATTTGATGTCTTACACTTTTTGTTTTAACACTTCCATATAATGGACAGCTTTGAAAGTCATTATTGAAAAAAGCTAAGTAAAGATTCGCAGCTTACTGGGTATCACAGGTCAGTGCCTTAAAGGGGCATGGTCACGATTTTGGTCAAATTCTATTTTTCTGTTTTTATTATTTACAATGCTTTAGGAATGCATTTCCAATGACCAGAAGAAATTGGAGAGTCAGTAGTGAAGTTATAAGCAAGATACAGGGCTCTCAATTCTTTTTCATGTAAACAAGGCTCGTGCCCTGTTTTTGTTTACATTAGTTCAATATACCGGTAAAAGTTCTGTTTCAAGCCGATTTTCACATCTTCTTTTTCATTTTAAGCATAAATAAACAGATCCTAATGTTTACCACATTCATTTTGGGTCTAAAACTGGAGTTTTCAATTCAACGTTCAAAATGTAAACAAAATCTTTGTTTACATAGCAAAGCATTGTAAGCTCTGTAACTCGCTTATAACTCAACGAATGACGCTCAAATTTTGATTGCCTATTAAAAATGCCTTACAGAAGCAATGTAAACAAAAAATCGGGAAAATAATTTTTTACCAAAATCTTGACCATGCCCCTTTAAATAAAACAAGATGTTGTGGATGTTTGATCTTATAATTAAAAATGTTTATAATAGATGGTTGGTATGTTAACAGAATATTTTTCTGAAAACAAAATACGTAATTAAAATCATTTTTTTATTCTTTTATTTAGGTGAAATAAAATACACAAACAATATTCCGAATTAGACATGTCCCCCTTTCTTAATATCGTTTAATGATTATTGAAATGCATCATTTATATTTATACCTAATTTCAGGCTGGCACTGTACATTTTACGGTGTATATTGCAGTGCCGAATTTGCACACTGTCGCGATGTAAAAAACTGTTTTCATATAAATTAAACATACGATGACAGTGGATTTAGTCAGCAGGGAAACTGGAGCAACACACGTGAGTATGGATAAATCATGTATCGCGATATTCGCACATATACTTATTTGGAGTTGTCTTCAAGAGAATAAAATTGCTTTGTTTAAAACTGATTTTATTATTACATGTGTGTGTAACAAACCTTTTTCGGTCATACTTATTTTTTTTCTAAAAGGGGGTTGTTGTTGTATAGCAATCGAAATAAATAAATGTTCTTGTCGCTCAATAGTTAACATAGGCTTAAGTAATTGTTTGTATTAATTGACACAACTACAATCATTAGAAAGTTAAGAGTTATATTGTTACCTCGATATTCAGTTTCTTTTCTCCAATCATAGGTATAACGTTTTATAACCTTCACATGTATTCCTATACAGAGGACAAATAAACAGCAGGAAATGCAAAGAAAAAAATATCGATTTTATAAGTTCAGACGTTATTATAAGCTATGCTTAAATTTTAAGTAAAAGATATGTTTAATATAAAAGTATATGGTTTTTTTAATGATTTAATGAATTTAAATAATTTATGTGAAATCTGACGAGTCTTGTGTTAATAATATTTTGCATCACATTCACAGGCTGTCATAAGATATCGCTAAAATATCTTTTTTTATTTTAAGGTTGGTTGATAATCAAACATTTCAAGTAGCAATATCGTACGGATCGTCAGTCAAATGGTTGTTGGCACGTAAATCACATGCATAATTTCCGTTTGAATCCTGATGTGAATAGTCATAAGAAGTATTCTCTTCCTGTGTTTTGTTGACTGCGTTCGCCATTGTATCATATTCAGACATATCTCTAGACACACTCGCTGATGCATGTTGATAAGTATCTTCCAGTTCCGGCTTCCGTGTTTTTTTGTCTCTTAGGTGGTCGTAAACGCCCTCTTCTGTATTGTTGTAAGGACTCTCATTCGATGAATCACTTCCCTTCAATATATACTGAGGGCATTGTTCTAATACAAAATAGGAGTTATTCTGCACACAATCTACATAGGAATCAACAGTTTTCCTGGTTCCTGATTCCACTTTCACTTTTGTAGTCGTATCAGTATTCGTCGCTTTAAATCTTCTGTTAGAAAATCAAATGAATTATATGAAGACTAGAAGATATCCCGCGCAAGCGTGGGAATTAACACTTTACACATAAATGGCTAAACTGTTGATTTATGTTTTGTTTTTCATTCTCGTATACACTTTGTCCTATTTTTCTCTTTATTGCTTTCTAAACATATTCTTTAATATTGAAAAACCAACAACAAATGCATTGCTGGATATCTAGATGAAGGATGAAAAATCTACACTGAATTAATGATTTTTTTTAACCAGTGAGTGGGTATTTGGGATGTCTCTAAATTTTGTTTTTTAAAACCAAGTTTCACAAAATTTTTTATCATAACTGTCTCAAATGAAGATTTCATATAAAGACTGTTTTAAAAAAAAAAAACCGAACCGATTTGGGGAAGGTGGTCACCCCCCTCCCAAATTTAATATCCCCGTTTAATGCATACATCATTTATTCATATTGACATATATGCTTATTTATTTGCATATATTAAACCAAAGTTGTCAGAAATAATTATCTGCCCGATAATTAACTCGCCCTACACTTTCCGCCATGATGTAAATTAATCAAACCGGGTTCCTTAGCACCCCTTTCTGGATAACAAAAAATTCCATTTAAACTTAAATCGCATCAAATGGTTCTATTATATTTATTAACTTGTTATTTATGAGTCCCATGCAAGGTATGACTATCTGCCCGCGATGGATGATGAGCCGGTCCTACACTTTTCGCCATGACGTTAATTAGTCAAACCGCGTTCTTGGTTACCCATTTCTGGAAAGATCTATTGCATTCTCTCACAAGAGGTTGCGATTGGCTTTCTTTCATATATCATAACTTAATTCGCGCATTCAAGAAATGAATTGCCTTATTTCATTTATTAAACATTTGTCAAATCTTAACTTATATGTATAATCCAAGAAGTTCCTCATACCTTTATTCATCGTTTACGTAATCATTCAATATTATTTCATTGCAAGTATATATTTAGAAAGTAACTCCCACTGACTTGGATCCGCCAAAGCGTGTTCAACACCTTACTCTCTTTTTTGCTATTTCGAGCTTGTTTATCGAAAATGAAAGTTGGTTTTTAATTTATTGTACAATAATTAGTTATCAGGTAACATTCAACTAAAGCTTACGAACTTCATAAAACACTTGTTGAAATACCAAAGGTGTAATCAGTTACTCTGGTGCAGACATGTTTTAGTTTTTTTTGGCACAACGTCTTAACTTATAAGTATAGATTTTTTAATCTAATTTGCATAAACGCATATCTTGAATATATTAATATTAATCTGAAAAAAATCTTTTAAGAATAAATTCAAATTCACAACTGTAAGTTAAATGAAGGACAATAAGTTCAAAGTAGTAAACCGTTTCCTTGCTCTATTTCTAATTTCATAAAACCAAACGGTCTTAACTCATACTTTTAATAGATTTTCAATAAGTTTACCAATTTAACTTCCATGAATTATTTTTGCTAGTTTTTCTTTTAAATGATATACCCATGATTTTTTTTTAAAGATAATTACCTTGAATAAAACATCATCCCTACTGCAATTGTAGATACAACGATAAAACAACATGTGAGTGGTAAGGATATTTTCAAAACTAAACCATCACTGGTACCTGAAACAATACAATTTTTATTATATTCAAGAACTAAGGAGATAGAATTTTCATAAGATATTGCCACAGTTTTCTCTTCTATATGACAGAATTAAATTACTTGACAGTTGTTGCGTGTCATTAGTTGATGGTGACTGGTCTGTATCATAATTTCCAGTTGTAGATGTTGAAACGAACAGTTCGTCAGATATTGAATGACTTGACAATAAAGTTGAAGCAGAAAAACTTTCTTGTGACGTTGTTAAGTGTTCTGTTATTTGGCTTTGGGAAGTATCAGATATACTTTTACAGAATATGGAACCTCTAAATGAATCAGAACAACGTCTGAATCGGCAGCCGCTATTTCTACACATTTGGCATTCGATAAATGTTATAATATGTTCTTCCATTATTCCCCATCCTTTTATAAAAAATAACATTTCATTGCAAAACAAATCAGCCTTAATTTACATTTGGTTATTAAATGAGTTTTCGGAAAATGCCATCGCCATGATGTAAGTTGCCGTTCATACATTTTGTGTCTAATGATCTTCTTCAGAAAAAAGAATATTAGATCAATTAAAACTATCAAGTGAAATGATTAATCATAGTAATTAAAATTAAAAAATATTTAAACTAAAATTATTTGTCTCTACAATCATGTTGTATACTTCTTTAAATGCACATTGATATAGAAGAACTTTCGTGTAGTTGCAACGAGTAGCCTTTTGATATAATCAAGACAAAAATTAATTGAGTTCATGAGTTGTGCATTTAAAAAAAATGAGCAAACAAAATAAAAGAGACATAAAAGTGCTTTTTAACATCATTTTGAAAAGTAATTGATTTGAAATATCCGTATACATTCCTATCTGTACATTAAAATTGGCAAATGGGGTTTCAATTTTTTTTTAATAATTTTAGAATAACGAATACAATTTCATCTGGGGTGATCAATGTAGTTCGCCAGAAATTTTTACATATTAAACTTTTAGTAAACCTAAAACAATTTGCAATATGTTTATTTTTGTAATTTTATCAGTTTCGAAGAATATTTCCCAAGTGTTATATTGTCATTGTATGGGATATAGAGTAGTTTTAATATCTGTGCTTTCAACTTTTATCTTCTATTATTGAAGAGAGAAAATAAAATAAATCATAACAAAATAAAACATATTTATAATTTTTGGTAAATTATGAATTTTACCAGTATATCAAAATTTAAGGAAAGATAAATAATCATCATTTTTCTTAAGCATTGAATCATTATATTTTAAAAGATAAACACGAGTGCATACAAATTAAGTAACGCGCGTTAGCGTGTTGGGAAAATCTGTTTGCACATACCATAAAAAAGTGATTTCATGCTTATATTTACATTCTTTGAAATTCGTGTCTGCAAATGGAAATTATACCATTATACCTCAAGACTCCAGTTTGTCCTAATATATAATATGATTCTATATGTATTCTTATTATATACTAGTATTACTTATGTGGCTCAATAACAAAACTAATTAGAAATTTACAAAACGAGTTAAATGAGTATAAAAAATTTTTGTATGAAACTTTTATGCAATTTTTGTTTTGTGTCAATGATTTAACTTGATATTTTTTTATACCTTGATCGATACTTGTGTATATTTGTCGTGCCACGCCTACCCAAACAACCTGAAGTTGGCCTGGTATACGTGCACATACAGGATGTGGGTTACTCAGATTGAAATCCCCCAGTAAATAAGTAGATGGTTGCGATTGTTTACAATGTTCCATTGATAAACTCCAAGTATATTTATTATCTGGTAATTCTTTTAAAAAAAGATAAATATAGAATATTTAAAGCGTTTCCATATGATAATTACTATTACTCAATATGTTCATGCCATTTTCAATTTATCAATGCATATAATGCTTAATAAAATTAATGATTCAATAATAGCAAAATTACCCATATTTTCACACACTGTTTTAAAGGGTTTGGAACATTCTTCCGGAATGAACCGTGTATCTCTAGCTGAGCATTGTAAACTTAGACACTTTTCCTTCGAGTTAAAATAAACTGAAATAGAAATATCATTTAAATAATGTGTTTTAATGATCGGCTCTATCAAGAATTAATGAATGTTCTATTAATACTATATATGGTTTTTGATCATATCATAATATGTATAAGGTACCTCCTTGAGTTTCATATATGTTAAAAGCATTTCCCCCACCACATTCTCCTGATTCATCTTCACATTTATAGTAGCAATCAGAGGGTGGAAGTCGATGTATGGGTTTATGAGGGATTTCACGTTCAATGCACAAACATTTTTTTATCTTTGTAAAGTAAAAAAAAAGTAATTCATATCGATACAGATTAAATTTAATTAAGACAAAAAGCTAATGTCAGTTGCATCTTGTGCAAAACGAATACCTACTTGTACAGCAAACTGGTCGATGTTTTCCTGATGACATATTTCCTGACACATTCCAACAGAACTTATGCTCATAGTCTTCTTTACAACATCTTGCAGTGACTCGATGGAATCGGAATAGCATCCTTCAAACAAAGAACACGATATTAAAATTCATTAAGGCATGTACAGATTTACAGTTGTAATGCTGATCGAAACCAAACAAAACTTACAGTACCGTCAACGCGGATCCCGTATTTTCCGCGCACCCCCGCGGTCCAAATTGCAACGCGGTTTACGACAGGTGTCTCAGGTAAAACCGCGTACCCCCGCGGTAGAGTCGTTCAGCAAATCAACACCGCCGCGGTCTTGACGATCAAATACAGGTGAGGAAAAGTATTGGACTGAAACGCGAGTTATCTCCCTCGACTAAAAAAGTAATTGACAGCTACAAGTAACTATATAATTATATCATATTATTAATGGAAATATTTAAAACTTCAGACGATATATTTTCAAATTGTTTTAAAAAATTTATATAACGTGTGTTTAAAATCTTCCATCGATGCTATTTCATTTAGTAACTTGACAGTGTATTTTTACAAACTATTTTAATTGACGTAGCCTATTCAAAAATTTATATGTTTGCCAGTTGTATTTTATTTTTTTCCTTAAGTTATTAAATTGTGAGGAAGTATTGAAACTTTTTTTATTGTAACTTGACGGTGTATTTTTACAAACTATTAAAATTGAGGTAGCCTATTCAAAAATTTATATGTTTGCCAGTTGTATTTTATTTTTTTCCTTAATTTATTAAATTGTGAGAAAGTATTGAAACCCTTCTGTTTAATCAATGCAAACTGCATACCGGGTAAATCAAATTATTGAAATATGTCCGTCCGATCGAGTTTCAACAAACTTTCAGCCAGTTTGCAATTGTATTTTGGAAAACAGAAAGTACACATTTATATGTAGTATATTAATTATATTCGTATTTTGTATGTATTTTAAAATTTTAATCTACTTGTTCATGGTCATGGTTTTCTGTGAAAGTGATACATGTATAATTTGACAGTCATAAAACATTGTAGATAAGGGTGGGGGGCGGGGGCGGTTACGAGAAACGTTATTCGCAACTGATATGTACAACATATGTGTAGTAGCTTCATATTCAACACACATAAAATGATATCAATACCTTGTAGTATTTTAAGTGTAAAGTAACATTTTCATTTTATGCCGTTGATCGTAAGGTAAACATTCACCGGGTAGCATGTGCTTGTAACGGACTAGGTTAACTGTCTTGAGCATCGAGAGACAGTGCCGTAAAACATACTACAAATTGAAATGGATTAAAAATATTTAGAGTCGGAAATGTTTAAAATCATTAAAAAATCGGTATTTTTTTTTCAGTTTTTATCTTATCCTACATGTAAAAATAATAGCTTTATCCACATTTACATGAAAATTGTAACGGGTGCAGATGATTCTTTAATTAAAATTTCTCTAAAATAACTCATAAGGAGTTTTCAAAACGTGCATTTAATATGTAATCATTTAAGGAATGATTCTTAATGTTAGGTGGCCGTCTTATTGTCTAATGGCGTACATGTAAAATTAAATCTCTGATTACCTTGTTCAACGGTAGGTCACACCGCCGTGGTTTAAACATGGCTGTAGCGAGGACCGCGATGAATTCACCGCGATGGTGTAACGCGGAAAGGATTAATTAACCGCGGGGGGAGTGCGGTTAAATACGGGATCCGCGTTGACGGTACTGTAATCATCGATTTGAAGATAAAGATAATATTGAATAAGAATGTGTATTAGCAATAAAAGACAACATTGAAATATTGACCTAATATGTTTACCCAAGGAGTCAGTCTACGGTAAACTCCTGTCCAGTAAGGCTGGTTACTTTTCGTTTTCTCTATAGTTAATCCCAGACCCAAGCAATGATCATGAGCATCAAACCAATTATGTGAAAAATCTTCTGTTGACTTAACATCTGTCCAAATAAAAAGAAAACTCCAAAATGTATTAAAGGAACGATTTGGTAGATGCTACAGGGAAATGTTTAAATAAATCTTACTAAAACGACCGTACCCAAATGCTTAGGTTATTCAATTCTATATAAATTTACCATACCTATGAAAAGTGTTGTTGTCGATAATATAAAAAGATATAACTGATATGATTGATCCATGGTGTTTGATTTAATGCTGTAACCTAAAATAAGGAAACATATACATAAATGTATTCACAGAGCTATACCACGCTGTCAAATTAAAAAAAAAAGTTAATATATTTCAATAAAACAGACAGGTATATGTATCTTATATTGTACGTATATTTTAAATGATTTGTTTTAAGAAATCATATAACAATACGTCGTATATACGATTTTTGTCTGCGACATTTTGTGTGTATTTATCAATACATCAATCCATTTAGACATGCATTCATTTATGGTGCCAGACACATAAACAACATTCATGTTGGTATATTTCGTCGATTATTGCTATTTTTCGTGTTAACTTTCATTTATATTGATCAGTTTAATCCTTGAATACTAGTAATCAAAATAGAAATAATCATTATAATACAGCAAAATAGATCTACAGGTTAAACATATATCATTGAAAGTCAGATGCTAAATAATGAAAACGTACCTCGCAATGGAAAAACATAAACAAAACCATCAAGAACTGATCACCTGTTGCAATATAAACAAAACAATCCAACAGGAAAGACCAATATGTCTGTTGTAAATTTTACTTCCTTGTTCGTGAATAACAGTCTGGGGATTCCCCTTTTTTAGGATTATTTAAAAGGGTATTTGTAAGTTCGCAGGTTTTAAGAATAGATGCCTGTCGTGTCCATTATTTTGCATATATATCTACAAGTGTAAAATGAAAGCGGTTAAGATTAAAAGTATTATAATACAAGTTCACAAACAGGCAAACCTTCGATTTTTTAAAGTAAACGATGAAACGGATTAATATATACATGTACATCTACATATAGTTTTTTATGCATTCAATGTTTACTTCATTTTTAAATCGGGTCAAAGTACAGCAAACTTACTGGAAATGTATACTGAAGTGCCAGATACATAAACATTATCTGTTGTTGGTGTAATATGTCGATTATTTACATGAAAGTCACCAAATTAGAAAATAATGAGTTGCTACGTTTTGCTCTGTTGAAGGAAATATGTAGCAATAAAAATGTGCTATTTATTTCATACTTATAGTGTATATTACTACCTGTGTAATAAACCTATATCCTATATATGCGTGTATCTTATTTACGTTTATCGGCTTATGTTTGGCATAATGTTAAACGCTTTGTTAAACTAAGTGAGACACGGTAAGCGTAGAAAGCTAGCATGCTTTAAATAAAATTCAAACAATAAGACAATTTCATAGAACATGTCATGTACTTTTACTAATTGAACACTTTAAAAATTAACATATGTATTAGCAGAACTCGGACAATGATATATTTTTACGGGTAAATCACGGAAAAAAATATTCTTCACTTGTTAAGAGCTTGTCGTTTTCAATGTAAAAAACAAAATCAGACATGTAAAGGGGCGATACGAAAAATATTTTATAGATCTTGTTACGTTTGTTTGCATTCACCAAAATTTTATGCACTTTAGTATCCCTAAAATGAAACTTTCCACCATTCATTTTCTGTATTTTTTTTTAAATATAGATTATGCCCGTTTGTTTGTTTTGTGTAATATATTGGCCAACAAATGCGGTATCCTTTTACAGTATTCATACTCAGTATTTTAATGCAATTTTACAAATTCTACCTTTTGAAAAAGCTCATATAGGTGTCACACTACATACTTGCATACATCTACCTATATATCGCCTTTACATCTTTTAGGTCGTACGACGCCTACCCAAACAATTTGGAGTTGACGTGGTATACGTTCACACACCCGTTTCGAAATTTTCAGATCGATATCTCCCAATAAATAAGTAGACGGATGAGTGTTTTTACATTGTTCCATAGATGCACTCCAATCATTTTCATAACCATTATCTGGTAATGCTAGAAAGAAAGGTTAATATCATAATGAATTTTTAAAAATAACAACTATTTTAACAATTGTTTATACCATTTTCAGATTATCATTCTACAATGCATAATCAAATTAATGATTTAATAACAACAAACTTACTCATATTTTCACACACTTTTTCAAAGGGCTCGAAACATTTTTTTTAAATAAACCGTGTGTCTCCAGCTGCGCATTGTAAACTTAGGCATCTTTCCAATGAGTTAAAATGAACTGAAATAGAAATAAAAGTGTAAATGTAGATAAATAAAGATGATCGGCTATATAAAATATGTATACAATGTTTATTATTACAATTACATTATCTTTGATCGTATTAGAACATGTGTAAAGTACCTCCTTGAGTTTCATATAAGTTGTAAGCGTTTTCCCCACCACAGTCCACTGAATATATGTTGTTATCTTCACATTTAAAGATGCAATCAGACGCTGGAAGTCAACGACTGAAGGGACTTGAACGGATGTCGCGTTCAAAGCATAAACAATTATACATCTGCGTAAAATAAGAAAAAGTAATTCATATTGATACAGATTAAATTTAATTACAACAGAAAACTGATTTAAGTTGTAATATAGTATATTGTGCAAAAGGTACGCCTACTTTTACAGCGAACTGGCCAGTATATTCATGACGACATATTTCTTGACACATTTCAACTGAACTTAGGATCATAGTCTTTTTAACAACATAGTGCAATGACTCGATGGAATCTGGATAGCATCCTTCAAGCAAAGCACGTAGTATTAATATCAATTTAGGCATCTAAAGACTTACAGTTATTATCTAATTGAATACAAACAATAAAATATGACTATCGACTATCGATTGAAAGATAAAGATGATATTGAATGAGAATGTTTACTGGTGATAATATAAAATCAATACATTAGAACATAGTCAAATTAATATACTATGGAATCATTAGGTTTCGTGCTGGCTCAATTTTCGTGGAATTCATGGGTACCTTCTATCCACGAATTAACACCCTCCACGAATTACTAAACTAGGATTATTAATTCATATTTCCTTATTTAGGTATAAGATAAAACACGAAATTACGTCCCACGAACCTGTAAAATTTAAACAATCCACGAAAATAATCCCCATGAATTAAAATGAGCTCACAGAATATTGACTTGTCAGACACAGAAATATCACCAGTTTGTGATATGCTTCGCCGATAAATGATAAATAGGTATCTGATTCATTTTAGGACATAATTTTAAAACCTTGAATATCCAACTTGTATTAAAAACTCTGATATTAATTCAAAGCATTTAAGAGTAGAAAATAGTTTATCAAGAAAACTTTTCAAAAATGTTACTACATAAGAATTTATAATTAATGAAGATTGCATTAGGGTCTATGGGTACAATCAAATTTTTTAACATGAAATGAGGCAAAGAATATTAAAATATGTTTTGGCGGAAAGGTGTATTTAATCAATAATAATAAAACAATTTTATTAAAACAAACTTTCATACTGAGAATATATTTTTTTTTAAATTAATTTTATGGATTACAAGCACAGAGTCAATTCTTGTAAGAACTGGAACAGGTATATTATTACGACACATTTTGCTTTTACATACTGATACACATATTTAAATAGGAAATTTATATAATACTGAGTATTAAGCCCATACTTCTCTGTTATGCATCCAGATGCATTGAACATGGGGCTAGTATGGATCAAATACCTTAAACTATTACACATACTATCATCATTGTTTGATAAAATCGGTTCCGTCAACAAATATGAACAAACATAAATCCCATTTCTTTTTGCACAGGTGAAATTGCAAATCAATCCGGTAATAATTTTTTTATATAATTAGTGTAAGATATATAATGTCATATAATACTTTAAATAAAAACAAATGTTCATTTTAAGAATTGGCAATAATAGAAATCCAGCACAGGAGAAAGCTGTTTCACTCAGACAGGATACGAATGAAGGATGACTGAATGACAGAGCTAGGTCATTCAGTTACCTCCCTTGACCTTTTAGTCAATATTTAGTGAACTTCATCGCATATCTACAGCCTATTATAAATGTAATATACTAATACATTTAGGTTAATTGAATAACTAAAACATACCTTGTGTCGGGAACACCAACGTCCTATATCCAAAAGAAAAGATGTCCTGAATTTTATCAAATATTTACTTCCTTGTCTATCGCAAACAAACTGGGGACTTTCCCGTTTTATGCTTTTGTAAACATTTCAGAATGGTTCCAGACGTTTTCATTAAAGATTAATTTTGTATGTCTTTATTTGTTTGATTGAATGTAATTTACTCATGCTAAAAATATAACTTTGAATGATGATATATAAGTATATGTATACGTAAGAGGTTTTACGCAATTAAAACATATAATATATTTACAAACAATAGGTATGATAGTTAAAACAGACAAAATGTTGATAAGGTATAAACGCAAACATAAGTTGCCGCAAACTAGTTCATCTCTGGTAAATCGCGAAATAAAGTCGTAGGGAAGTTGGTTTACAGTCATTTTACATCTTGCTACTATAACACATTTTTAAAATTTTAAATCACACACTTGTGATATTTGTCGTACATACAATTTGATAAATCCAAAGGTATGCAGAGAAAAGGTTGTTTTTTTTTTAAGTATCAAAGTTTATGAGCTGATTTAAAAAAAAATTAATAGCAAATAAATATTACTGCTATATAATTCAATACCAATTTAAACCATTGTGTACTTATAAAATGTATTTAAGCACGGTTTTGATCGATTTGTTCGGTACATTTAAAATTGCCTCGTTTGACTTCATTTTATTGTTCAAGAAAAAACATTAACCAACCAAAAATACGGCGTTAGCGTCAAAATAACGGACGAAAACTATTTGTCTTGCTATAAAAAAAAAGCTATTGAAGAGAAGATAAAGTTCTATTTATAAATGCAAACATATAAAACGTTTGCTACTTAATTACTTAATTTCTCGCTGGATGATTCCAAACATCCACAAAATGACATACACCAATACGTAATGCAAATATTTGCAATTCTAAAACTTGTTAAAAAAGAATAGAAACTGAATATCATTTTTTTCACAATTCATTTATCTTTTTAAATCATTATTAAAGGAACATTTTTTAAACAATTGGTTTCGTTTAACACCCTCCCCCTCTCTCTTTCTCTCTCTCTGTATTATTTTAGTATTAACCTTATTTACTTATTATCATCATAATATTGTAAAAAAAAACTAAGTTGTATTAGTAAATAATGACACCATGAATATATGAACTTAGTATAAAAAAAAACATTTATACAGATCTCTTCCACAGTATATATGTTTCCGTGGATAATTGATGCAGATGCTGCCATTCTTAATAGTATATATTTTAAAAATATTTATTTGCATATGTTTTACAAGGATGATGTCTTAACAACGATGCAATTTTCAATGTTGATATCTGTTTATATAGGTCAAGTGCGCGAAATAAGTATTTTCGATCTGTAGTTCTAAACTGATATGATAAGAACTGAAAATCTCATAGTTTAGTTTCTTTTGTTTTTTAGTAATTGAAGAATGTTGTTTGTTTCTGATTATATAAGACTGGTTTAAAAGTCAATTGAAATAGGTCGTTAGCTTGTCTGAAAACACTAGAAATAAGACAAATCAACAGAGCAGGAAAAAAAAAATCTGAAAAACTACAATCTATTCCTTGTGGATTGATATTGGACTTAAAAAGTATATACACTCAACAAAAATTTTAAGTGTTCACCCACTATAATGTATTTCGTATATGAAATTAGCACATTTATTTGTCTTGCCGTCAGGGTGACTGATTTCCACTTCAGTTTCAAATTTGAAAAATGATGTATTGACCTTGACATCTTGTTGCGATCCGATACCTTGACATTTGCTTAATATCACTAACACTTCCGGTTTGGTTGAATTTAGTTTAAAACTTTAAGATTGTTTTAAGTTGCCGATAAAAATGATAATGCACTTAAGAAATAAAAAAATTATATCAAAATAACGTTTCCTTCGGATTGCTTGATATTTAAAACAATGTCGAGGACAACATAAGCAGCAAATTTAAAGTGAGTGCAATATGTTGTAGAAACAATGCAGACACCAACACTCTAACGGCTCTGGCTGTGTTCTCAGTGATAATTTTGACCATGTAAAGTGGTTTTTGTTTTAAAACTATCACCAAAGACTAATATTAATAACAAAAAAATAACAATCATATTAAGCATGCGCCGAAAAACACCAATTTAATATTTCGACGTTTCGTCACGGGTAAATGATTTTAATCGAAGTTGTCTTATTTTAATTGTGCTATTGATAAGAAGACAAATCAATTACGAAATGTTTAAAATTTCACATCATTTTAATTTGTAAATTCAAAATTATTCTATTAATTAAGGTGAACACTTAGAAGTTTTGTTGAGTGTATAGTCCAATTTCTCTCCATCTGTGTTGTGTGTAAAAAAGTGTTTAAAAAACATCACATATGTATTTAAGATGCGTTTTCATGACGCGATTGCTGTCTTTATTTTCATAATACCGATGAAAAATAACCATACTTCGCTTAAGGAGTCTCAGTGGAGAATGTTTCAAACATACGATTTCCTTTAAATTTTTTACAGTAAAAGTTCAAATGATGAGTAAACTATGTGCAAAATTTTAAGTAAATTGACCGGATAGTTTATTTGTATACCCCGCTCAAATTTTGGTCGTATGTCCGATTCCCCTCAACATTTTATATAGGACTATATTGGAAAAAGGGAGTTTTCAATTTCATATGCAAAAAATAACAAACATACGATTTTCTTTTAATTCTCAGCGATGGATGGTTAACATATAAGTAAACTTTTAGCCAAATTAAAACGAAATTGACCGGACAGTTTATGCTATCCGCTCTCATAGTTTGATCCTATAAACGTGCCGTACCAGCCATTTTGCATATAGAATTGTATAGAACAAAAGGATGTTCCCGAATAAAATTTTATTTTATTTGTAAAAGAAGTCAAAAATCTTTCCACTCACACAGAACGTAAAAGGATCGCGTATATGTTTTTATTTTGCTAATTATAGTTTTGATTTTAATTATTGAGGCTGCAATAAATAATGCACGTCGATTATTTTTGTCAATTGATACGTCAGATTCTCAACTAACGTCATCGTAGGACGTTGAATCCGACCTGAATAACGTTGATTTTAAAGAAGAGGCGAAATGATTTTAATACTTCTGACATTATTCTAACGATTCATTTCACAAAAAATAATTTTTTATAATAAGTAATTTTAAAAAAAAATAATAACGTTACATGATTACCTGTATTTAGAACAGATTACTTTACATTTTCGTTTTATGACAGTAATGCACCATATCCTGCGCAGAGGGCGCAACATTGTGAACCTGCTACCGACCTTAAAAGTTCATTGGTTAATAATAATAGTAATTTATACTTTTGTTTATATTTGAGCTGTACATGAGTATTTATCTTTCATAAAACTTAAATAAACCTAGTTTCATAACAGTGTTTATGTTTTTGTTTCTCCCCATTTTTCACGAATACAGATACACATAATTCTTTCAATTTTGCATTATTCGTAGGGGTCATCCAAGATGATTAAGCAGCTTTGTTTTTTTTTCGTATGCATGAACCAAGAATCTCGGTCAACGATCGAGTGCTTTAAAAACTAGTGTGTTTAATTTTCAAAAACTCACAAAATACCATAAAATCCAAACACGACGAGGGGTGACTTCGTCTTCAAATGACTTCAAATCGACTTCTCCCTCACTACGGAGTTATTGGTTGCACCACTTTATAACAAAATAGCAGGCAAACAACGTAGGTACGTACCTGCATGTTTGTTTTCTTATCATCATTTTACTTCAAGTTAAATTAAGTCGTCTTACATCGAAAATTGCATTAGCAGTATGGCGATTTCAGCATTACTGATATTTGTTCTTTTGTGCTGCATTGCACAAAATTTGGCCCTTCTCTTTCACGGAGACAATATTCCAGGTCAAACCACGACACTTGGACCACTAGGAAAAGATGCCACACTCTCTCTTTTGGTTCAGGAGGTTTTGGAACTAAAGGCTCGAGTTAAAAGTCAAGAACACGAAATGCAAACGTTAAAGATCCAACAAGTGTCCGTGGATAATGCAACTACAAATACTGTAAATAGATTAATGTCAGAATATATAGACATTAAGACTTCATTTGGAGTAATTAAACAAGAGTTTGACCAGAACAACAACCAAACAGGACTCCTAGCTCTCAAAACGAGGCTGGACAACATGGCGAAGTCTATCCGTTATTTGACGATCTCTCTACAAGATCATGAGATTCATGATGAAGCCACAAACATGACAGTTTATCGACAGTTTGAGAAAATGAACACGAAGCTTATTGAATTATGGGGCAATACAAATAATTCATTTATGAAATTACTCGAAGATATGCACAGTGAAATCTCGACGAACACAGCAACCGAGACTAGTGATATTCAGCGGCTTAAGTCTCAAGTATCTGCACAAACTTCAGCAATTTCTTCAAGACTAGGAACACTACAGGCTGAATTGATGAATTTGAAGAACACCCTGTTTGGTACTTTGAAACCAACCGGCAAGTTTCTTTTTTAGCATCTTCTACATATCAATTCAATTTACAAACATTTTCTCTTTTTTCCTCCATCATGATGTTAAAAACAAATCACTGTCCTTATTCAAATTACTAAAAGTGTTGTGTAATTTCGAAACTAATCTATTCCGCAGTAAGATAATCAAAACATATGTCAACATAAGTCAACGATTATAAAGTTTCCTGGCAATAACTAAACCCACACTCTGTATATCGACAAATGTAAATGCATTCATTCAGTTTTGCAAAATCATTGCGAAATTTATCAAAAGAATGACAGTATTTATTAATACTAGTAATTTCTAAAGAAAGTTTGAGTTTATACAAAAACTGGGTTTCTTTCATGTTTAATACATGTAATAATAGAATTGTTAGTGCAAACAGACACGTTTGAATGTTTGAGTAAACAAAAAAAAAATATAAATCAAAAATTACTTTTTATGCTCAGAAGGAGGTTATCAGATGTGGCCCAGAAAGTTTTCTTATAGGAGTAGGACGATGGAAAAATGAAGGCAAGGGTCAGATTATTTTGTAATATTCATCATTAAGCGTTTATTAAAATAGATAGCATACCAAAAAAATACACCCAAATGGTCTAAAGTTTAAGTTATCAATTCGAAGTATTTCCCAGTATTTTAAGGATGATGGAAATGGAATATTAATGAACATTAGGGCGGTATTACTATCTTAAGTAAATGAACAAAATAGAAATGTTGTTTGGGTCTGAGGTGGTAGCCAAACACAGGATTTTAATATCAATTCTCACGCATAGTCACGAGTTATCTTAAAATTTTATACATGTACATGCAAGAAAACTAAATAGTATTTTGAAAAACTGAAACACAAAAACGTGTTTGTAATTTTGTTTACTGTGTTTTATAACATAATAAAAGTGTTACTTGTATCAAAACAATTATTTCAAACCTACGTGTTTTGTTTTTTTTAAAGAATATGCATGCCCAATAAAAACCATTTAGATAAAAAAAAAACTAGTATTGTGATCACTCTTAGACGAATTGAGCAATGCCTGAACACGTATAATTATACATGTACAGAGGTATAATTGACGAACGAATAATAGGTCTGTTTGTAAACAGTAATGATAACTAGATACGATTTCGTTACAAATATCGAGTAAGTCTTCCGTGGGATTTCTTTTTTCAAAGATAACGTGACATATTGGTACAGTTTCAGAATAACCCCCCCCCCCGTACTTTTAGATAATGTATAAAAATTCCTAATTACGTAATAAATGGGTGTGGTAATGTTTTTCAATCAGGATATTGTTACGATCAACAACTTTGCTTTTATAATGCATTAAATAATCTTTATCGTTTTTAAGTTATTTGTATAAACTTTTCGAGTTAACGGGGTCAGCTCCATTTTTTTTTAATTTCATACGAACATTCTCAATAATACTAACATTTTTAATTTTTTTTCTGACACCCATCTAAAATTGTTGTTCATTTTTCAAATAAATTTTTCAAATTAATTAGTGTATTGATTAATGGAATCGATTAGAATTATCAATGCAGACATTTTCTCTCCGACAATTCTTAACAAAATATCTCTCCTGCGTCTATGTTTTAGGACGCTTGCCCATAAAAATCCCTCATTACGTAATAAATGGGTGGGACAATATTTTTGTTTAATCGGATACTGTTTCGATCGACAACTTTGCTTCGGTGATGCATTACAAAATATTAATCCTTTTTAAGCTATTTGTAATAGATTTTACAAGTCTCTTGATCCCTAATTAAAGGGGTCAGCCCCTTTTTCTTGATTTCGTTGGAAAAAAAACTTTTGATAGTCTACTACCTTTGCTATATATGTTTTTTAACAAAATATCAACTTATAAAAAGATACAGATCAAAACGTATGAAAATTATAGGGACCAGTCCCTTTTTCTTGCTTTCACACAAAAGGTCTTACAAGTACTATAATTGTTTGTTCTTCACCTATCTTAAATTGTGTTGTTCATTTCTTAAATACAAGTGATTGAATAATTTAAGGGTCAATCCTGTAGATCTTTTATAGCGAGAGACATAGTGTTTCGATTGACAACTTTGCTTCTGTAATGCATCACAAAATTTTTATCGATTTAAGCTATTTGTAATAGACTTTAAGATTCTCTTGGGCTCTAATTAAAAAAGCCAGCCCCTTTTTGTTAAATTCCTGCGAAAGGCCTCACAAATACTAACATTTTTTTTATTCTTACATCCGTCTAAAATTGTTGTTCATTTTTCAAATATAAATGATTGAATTTTTTAGGGGCCAGCCCTGTAGATCCTAAATTGTAACCGACATTATTGTTGCGATTTTTTGTCTTCTTCAAGATATGTCTCCTTCTTCTCTAGATATATTGCGTCAAACTTTAAAGACTTTGGCACCTAAAATCCCTAATTACGTCATAAACGCGCAAGGCAATATTTTTTCAAACATATATTGTTACGGTCACAACTTTGCTTCTATAATGCATTACAAAATCTTTATCGCTTTTAAGTTATTTGTAATGTCTTTCATGAGTCTCTTGGCCCCAATTCAAAGGGGCCAGCCCCCCTCTTCTTGATTTTGTTAAAAAGGAACTTCTAGTTCTTTACCATTTTTGTTATAAATGTCCTAACAAAATATCTACTGAAAAAAAAGATACAGACGGAAACGTACGAAAATTTTGATTCAAAATTCGTGCCCATGTTTAGTGCCTAGGCAAGCTCCAAGAAATGGCGTCATTGACATAAAGCAACTTTATAAGGCACAACTTCTAACTACAGTTTAACTATCCTGAAAAGTTCATATTCATATCTCTATTAGAACCTGGGATCTGCTCTGAACAAAATAGGTTGTAGAAACTTACAAAATGGACAATAAATCGGTACCGGAAGTGTTGACAGGAAAAATATCAAAATTATATTAAGTTTCCATCAAGTAACATAATCTCTGAAGAAAAAAATTGGTTTAAATCGGTCAAATAGTTTTCGAAAAATCGCAGCTATTGGAAACGGAAGATCTTAATAAGAAACAGAACGAAAACAATAAGGTTTTCCGTTGAAAACGGAAAACCTTAATAATAACAAGAACAGTACGAAAACAATAGCAGTCGCAGGTATAAACACTATCAAATTAATTTTATATCAATTTTAAGGGAAAAAATATGTGATTTATATGTTGAAACGTAAACCATTCTAAAAAAATCTAGATATTTTAAGGAAACTGGAGGATATTACAAATATATACAAATAAGATGTTTGTTAAGCTGTCTGATGACATATACCAACTTTCTGTTGTTGTTAAGAAGCATGTTTGAAGACCTATTAACAATTACACATACAGATAAATATAATTGAATGATTGTGTACCTGTAATTGATGATAACTGGTGCTTAAGGAGGAAAAATACAAATGAAATAAAAAAAAAACCCAAAACCCACCACATAAAAATCGCAATCAACAGCTCAAAGTTTAACAGGCATGTTTTTATTATTCACATTTTAGATATACGATTAAGCGGGGGTGGTTCAAGCGGCAGAGTAGAAATCAGAATTCTGGGAACGTGGGGAACAGTGTGTGATGACAGTTTTGGTGACGCAGAAGCTAAAGTCGTCTGTCGGATGCTAGGACGGAGCACGTAATAGTATTTCTGTTTATTCGTTAAAAACACATGTTTTTCCAATGATTACAAAAATTTCGAATGAATAAGAAACGATTCAAAGTTCATAACATGTTGTATTCTGCTACTGTTTGAAATTAAAGGACCCACGCATCTGCATATGGCAGTGCTCACTTTGGTGAGGGAGGTGGACCTATTCTATTTGACGACTTAAGCTGTACTGGATATGAAACAAATTTGTTTGATTGTGGTCATCAATACATTGGCCAACATAACTGTGGCCATAATGAGGATGCAGGAGTGAGCTGTGGTAAGAAATATGGATTTGTTGTTATGTATATACAACTTGTATGGTGATAATTACAGCTTTAATAAAATCGTTTTTCTCAATAAAATAAAATATTTATATTCCTTGCACGTTTTATACTGTTTTGTTGCCATGTAGATTGAGCAACTTCTTTTTAACCTTATATTTTACTTCATAATTATTAAATAGAATAATAAAAACGCGTCCAGAGAGCACATTCAAAATATGTTCTGAACACGTTTGTAAATTGAATAAGGATTTGTTTAAGACGTGAATATCTTCAGGTGAATGTATTCCACAAATAATTTAGACTATATTTTTTTTAAATCTAGTCAGAACAAGACAGCATACATCCAATTATTTCTTTTTAAAATGCTAAGTTGTTTATCTTTAAACACTTTAAGGTAATTGATTAGGTCGGTATAATACTTTTGTGTGAGGTTTGTGTCCTATTCAATATTTTATATTATTACGTTATATAATAATATAAAATACAGCATTCTCGAACACCAAAATTCAATATTTACATTCACTTTCTTTCCCTCTTTTATATTGCGTTGATTGATTTGAGTGTTATTTACGCATAACACAGAAGACCCAATCACCAAACCTGGTGCCTAAGAATATATTCAGTATTCCTTCAGTATTCCTAGAAGAATATAACTGACTCTCCTCGTGACCTCAAACTGGATCACGACCTGATATTATACTTACGCTGATTAACATTTCATTGATGTTAATTCAATTGATTATTTCCTTAGTATACAAAAAGAAAATTCATCAAATTACAAAATGAAAAATAAAAATGTGTTATTAGAAATTAAAACGCTGTGCACTATTTTTGTCAGCATAATTCGGCTGTTCTAATGGCGCTTCCGTTAATTGCGCATTACTCGTTAAATAAGGCCGATAATCCTTTAAATAAATCATATTTGCGGAAAGGGAATACATGTTAAAAACGTAAATATCGTAAATATCGTAACGATGCTTAAGCATCGTGAATTATTTTTTAAAAGATTTGGTCTCATTACTGCAACGGTATGTGCAAATAAATTTTCATAACGCGCTCGCGCGCGTGCACACACCGTTGCAGTTATGAGACCACATCTTTCAAAAATAATGATTCAATGCTTAAGCATTTGACCCATATAGCATGATTTGATAAGACTTTGATTTACACGTAATATTCATACCATGCCTTAGAGTTATTGGGATGATACATTAAAAAAAATTAAATCCCTAATTATAATATGCGAAATTTCAATATATACTCGAAGTTAATTATCATACACTGTTTTTGTTTGACTTTCACAGGATGAAACTGGAACAAAATGAAGAAAAGAAAACGACAATCAACAGAACCCGTTTGAGATGTATCTATCAAATTTATTGATTCAATTTTGACATAAACTTATATTTTTTCTTATTTAGAAATTTTTTAAAACTTTTTTATTACTTATAGTACAGTCTCGATTAATTATCATGTAATCTTTAGATGATGAGTATGTGCAATTGAACAATCAAAACGTTTTATTTTGTCTTTTTATAGAAGTGATTTGATTTTTAATTTCAATTATATCGGTAAAGTCATGAACAAAAAAAAAACAGATGGAATAAAGGAAAAACAATTGCAACAAAACCCTAAAAATGAATAATCTACTGTAATTGTCTCCGAAAATTGAAACCATGTGTTGAAATATAATATTCCAAAAAAAAAGCACCTAATGCATTAATTGAAAATATTTATGCATGTAAAAACCTTAAAATAGATTGGGCTGCAACATTTTTTTGTAGATATAATGTTACAGAATGGTACTAATACATATACACATATAGACATTGTATGGCAATTAAGGGGGTCAACTTTCGTGTAAATATATACTAATTTTCAGTACAGTTAAAATTGGGGAGTATATCAAAATCGAAAATACTGCAGCAACACTTGTATTTATTCCTGTTTACAATTTTTTTAGTTACGCATTATCAAAACATACCATACGTAAATATACCTTATGTCAATCAAGGCAAAGGTAACAAAGATCTTTTTTTTTTCGTTTTGTGCGCGACACAAATATCGTCATACATGTATGTTGTCTCCGTCTGTTTGTGATTTTCCATGGTTGTAGTATGTTATTAAAGACAATGAAGGCAAATGTGAAAATATATGATTTATTTTGTTTGCGAACGTGACCACGGATTTAGGACTGCTGTATGTAAAATGGATAGCATTGCCATTAAAACATTAACATTACATTATGCATTAAATTATAGATTAAAGAATGCATTACATTATACATTTCATTATGTGTTACATTATACATTACATTATGAATGTCAACCATTAATGACCATTTTATCATCCATTACTCATTATGCAACATTAAGACATTTAGCCAACATCATATAAATAGCGCTTCTTTGGGAGGGTAACAGTTGAATTTGACAGCCCGAAAAAACCATTGTCAACCGACGCGAAGCGGACGTTGACAGTTGTTTTCTCGAGGTGTCAATTTCAACTGTTACCCTCCCAAACAGGCACTTTTTATTTTATTAAACTTAATGTCTTAATTTTAGAGAAAATTTTACTGCGTTTATGTAAAAATGACGCTAATTAAACGGCGAACCCTACGCGCATAATTTACGCGCATGTAACGATTCGTTATATCGGCCCGTTGCCAAGCGTGTTGCTAACGCTGAGGGTACGAGAACGGATTGTCAACTGCGTCTAAACCATTCAGATTTCAGTATTTAACATGAAAATATAAATAATATACATTTAGGCATTATGCTCATTATCAGGCATGGGCACGATTACTAAAAAATGTAATCAATTAATAATCGATTTCATAGAGGAATTTTGTGTAATCGATTTTTAATCTATTACACTCATTTTTGTCCAGTAATCGATTGTAATCAATTACTTTATAACATGTAATCGATTAATAATCAAATACTTTAGAAAAAAATCATTAAAATGTGCATGGTATCTCTTCTGAACATATCATATAAACTCTTCAAGTTAATTTGGTTTTAAACTTAAAGGGGTATTTTCATTATGAGTGATATGAAAATTTGAGACATCTTATTTCAATCTTCATAAGATAACATTTTATAATTTCTACTGCTTAATATTCAAATGTCAAATTATAAGCAATTACATAGAGCTCTGTCAAAAAAAAAATTTGTATACAAGTTTTTTTCTTGGAAGTTAACAAGTTTAGATGAAATCTTGACCTTGCACCTTTAGCCATCATAATAATTCTAATGTTTTTGATAATATCTCGAGAATTTTTAAAATATCATCGGCAAATATGCAAAACTTTGAGGGAACCTTGCTTCATGATTTGAATGAATTGTGTTTGGAGCTTGTAATTGTTCTGATTTTTAAAATAGATTCTTGTTTGGGCTATTTACATTGTTATGTTAACATGATTAGGGTGGTCACACCTCATTACATGTAACTGGATTGTGGATTCCTTACCTGACAAGGAAAAACCCACTTAGTGACACTAACACACCCTTAAGTTTCTTTCACTGGCAAAATAGACACAAAATATAACTTCTCTCTCTCTCTGCCTCTCTCTCTCTCTCTCTCTGTGCCTATCTCTCTCTCTCTTTGATAATGGTCAGTAGTTTAGTGGTTTCTGTAAGCCACACTATGTTAAATAACTAAAAAAAATGCAAGGAAGTGTGAAACACAGAGTGAACTGATTATCTGATTATATACTCAATGAGATGTGAACCAATATTTATATTTTAAGTGAAAGTGGAAAATCATAAAAAATGAATATAAACAATTTTATTCTATGAATTGTATAATAAACAGCACCTGAAGTGTATTTTTTCATCACAATATATTTATGTAAAGAGTAATCGAAAGTAATCGAAAAAGTAATTATAATTACACTGAACTTTTTTGCTGTAATCGATTAAATTACGATTACAAGTAATCGAAAATCTCATCGATTACAAATTATTGTCGATTACTTGAAAAAGAGTAAACATTACAATCGATTCCGATTACTCGATTACGATTACCCCATGCCTGCTCATTATACATTAAGACATTATACATTACAGTATTGGCTAAGTGATTTTGAAAGATAGACAAAACAATACTGGTACATGTACTGGGAACAGATACCCAGTATTATTTGGCTATCAAATCAGCGTCGCGAAAAATCGCCACATGGTTGTTCGAGTCATGAGCTCGAGAGAACAACCACCGCCAATAACATTGGAGGATTAGCGACGCTTAGTACATTGGTTGTGACCTTCGCTCGCCATTAAAAGAGCAGATTTGCTGCAATGTACTTTGTAAATTGTACAGTCGTATGCCATTTCCAAGTTCAGTTAGATGAACTACGTCTTTTCTGAATAAGTTTTAAGAATTCCATGCAATTTCTTGATAGCTGATGTAAAAACAATAATTTTGTACAAACAATTTGCTTATAAAGCTGTTAATTCTTTTGGCTGCAATTGCAAAGTTTTAAGATTTTACATTAATGCTATAACGCCATGAAGATGTAGGAAGAATAGGAGACAACCAAGAATGGTGTTTAGAAGCCTGGTCTGAATTCTATGAAATATTTCTTTCATTTTCGTACATAATTCAAGAAGAGGAGCATTACCAATATCATTTCCCCAACAGTGAATAATTTAAATATCTGGAGACGGTTCGTACCTCAACAACAACTGAATTCGAGGGAACAACTTATTCAACGTTAAACAGCCCTTGACCTGCCAAAGGATGCGATGATTTTGTCGTTGAAGTCCTAGACGTGCTTTTTCTTCAGAAAGGCAAACGCTTTGAAAAGCCCACTTGCTAATAGATGAACCTATTATCCAAATGTTCTTTTCTTGACCTATATATGATAACAAATATGTATGTAAGGAAAAAACAAAAATTCTTACGGATTCTAATTTTTTAACAAATTCTAATTTAGCTTTTGTATGCATTTGATGACCATTTACCTTTTTTCATAATTTCCGATTCAGAATGACCTTTTAAAAAACTAAATACGATGATATTATACAAATATAGCCCTCTCATGAGGTCGATCCATAGATATATCGATTTCACACAAAAGCATATCGACCGAGCACGAAGTGCGAGGTCGATACGCTTTTCTGTGAAGTCGATATATCTATGGATTGACCGAGTGAAAGGGCTACATTTGTTATATTATTTTCCAAAGAAGAATTTGCTTTTATACTGATAAAGCAACTTTATCAAAACAATTGATGAATTGAGTAATTTCATATTTCCTTCAATAACAACACTTTATTTATTCAATTAATTTTAGGTATTCCAGAACATGTTATGTTGTAATTAATGGTAACATTTGAGCAATATCTAATTATGGGGGCAGCAGGTAACATGGCATTTGCTTAAACTAAATTATTATTAACAGTTTTTTAAGTACATTTTCATTGACATCAATGGATCGTGAAAAGTCATCCACCCCATCCATGGCATTCAATTTATCCAGGAGACAACTTTCCTGAGAATCTGTCAATGGAATCAAGCTAAAGTTTGCTTGCACATTAATATCATCTAGAGGTTGCAAAGTTTTTTTTTTTTTATTTTCTCACCAATTTTTTCCGACATGATCTTCTTTGTCTTTTCATCAGTTCTTCCTGAATAGGTTTTTAAAGAGGACTCTGCTTTATGACCAGTAACAGGCATGATGTGTCTGCTTGGTATTTGAGCAGCATCGAGGACACTGACTGTTGTCGCTCGGCATGAGTGGTTAGTGTAAGTTGTATATATCCCTGATAGTTTACTGATAGTTTGCATGAACTGTCCGAGTCCATTATGACCAACTGCAATGTTATTAAAGTAAATACCATCCTTTGGACTGGTTCTTGGTTGTTGGAACAAGCGTGGACAATTTGGGTTTAGCCTTCTGATCAACTTGACAAAACTACGGACGGGACATCTGTCACTACCTAAAATTGAAACAGTTGGGTTATTTATTGCGATTAATTCAGTTTGTTTTGCTTTTTAAAAGAAAAAAAATATACAGTTTTTATTACAACAGAATGTGAAATAGTTGTGACAGACATTATAAGATAACTGTCTAAAATTACTAGTACTTAATTAATAAATACCTTTTATCTCGTACATTCTGCCATCTGAAGATCTTTCACTATCGTCCTGGTGGTTTTTGGTCTTTTCATCCCATGTTTTGTAAACAAACAGTCCATCATCTCCATTCCTCACAGCAAAATCATCTCTTGTAAGTTGTGCTAAATTTTCCCTGCCCCTTCTTCCAAAATGTAGCATGATATCCAGGAAGACCTAATTGTATAACCGTATTTTTGTTAGTACTAAATATTGATACTTGAATTTAATTTCAATGAATTTGCATGGTTTACATATGTCTTTAATTTGACAGCGCTCAAGATACATGTAAACATTGTTTTCTTCAAAGATATTGATATAAATACCTTGCATTGCAAGATCTGGACATCTTCCAACCGTTTAGTTAAATAATCATAGATGGCCTCCAGGTGTTGATCTGTTATGGCCGGGTAGTGGTCTATGACTGCAAGCCCCTGCTTCTTGAGTTCTTTTCCGATGCATTTGAATGCTTTCGTGGATTTCTTGAATTCCTCCCCCTTTATAATATTTATCTCCTTGTGTCTCTCCAAATGCCGCTGTAACCCCTGTCTATACGACAGCATTGTTGACTTTTTATACATTTCTCCATCCTTTGTTCTAGCTTCTATGTAAAATTAAGCCAGCAAATCGTCCAACTTCTCGCACTGAAAATTTTCGAAGTCTCCGCTCTCGCCTTTCGACTCAAGGTATTCCCGAAATAGCTTTACGGCTGTTGCTGTTACCCTGTTCGTGTTCCTTGCATCAACATTTTCCATTATTACTTTCATTTCCGCTTCATTAATAGTCGCAAAACGATCTTTCACTTTGACGTCTGCAACTTCCATCTTTGTTGTTTGTTTACGCGGATTTTACCGGAAAGATAATTTTGATTGGTTGGGATGAATAACGCCAGCAAATCAAATTAATTTTAACATTAGAGCAAAATTTCCCTAATCTATATTTAGAAAGTACAGGTCAATCCGAGTTTTTAAAGCTTATTTTTAGAAAGTACAGGTCAATCCGCATTTTTATACTTTGACACGTGGTATCAAAGGAACCAATGATAAAATTCGTTATAATGCATGAAAAATAATATTGTACTATATGCTAGACCTTTCGGGGACAAATGCGCAATGAAAAAACTTAAGTGGGAAACTGGAGGACTCCAAGTTTCCGGAAAACCATATTCTTTTCGAAAACTTGAAAAATTCTTAAACTATTATTGTGTGAAATTGTTGTGTTTGCGGCTACAATGTTTACTCTTAGCAGTTCTATTTTAACTCTGATATCATCCTCTTGAAATCTTTAATTTTAAGATTAAGATTAAGAAGTCAGAATTTTATTTTGTCATGGAAAAATACAGACTTTTTAATCTTAAAATTACGCACAGGTACCTGACGTTATATATTTATGTCTTTATAAAAATAAATATATTCTCTACTTAATAAAACAGTATAGAGGTGTTAAATATATATATATATATATATATATATATATATATATATATATATATATATATATATATATATATATATATATATATATATATATAATAACAAGTGTAAACCTTAAACTCTGTCACACGATGGAATGTAAATCAATTCTATGTCCAAAAAAAATTGCTAGCCCGACTCGCCCGTTCCACTCAGAAGCAAACGGTCATCTTCTTAGCTTTATTTACATAGTGTTATAATCATAAATGGATATCGAATTTTCAGTCTCAAAATTAAATTATTAATTGTAATCGGACATTTTAACCTAAAATTAAACAGCCACGTTCAAATATGTATCGGACAATATGAACATTTTAAAACTGAAACTTTCAAATATGTGAGGTCTAAATATGTGCATGATTGTTCCAGATCAGATCAAAACTCTGAAGTTGGGGTCAATTCTCAACAGGTTCAATTTTCAACGTGTCGCTCGAGGTCATTAGAGTTTAGAAAAATATTTTTCCTACCGTTGAAAAATGAACCCAGGTATAAATTTCACAATATTTGGTCTAAATTTTCAACGTTCAAAAATGATCCCCGGGTCAATGTTCAACGTTGAAAAATTACATCCGGGTCAATGTTCAACCCGGGTCAATATATGTTCCTAAAATACTATTAAATGAAAATAATTGGAAAGGGAAGCAATATTGTTAGTTAAAAAAATTAAGGATCTATTGTTATTTTTTAATGTATTGTTACAAAATAGTACTTCTACGTATACGCATCTCGTACATCCTAATGCACGGTATATGTTTTGTTAATTTCCTAGTATGTGAGTTTATGCATTGCTCCTATGGTTATGCATTTAGTTTGGCTTCCTGTTAATATTTCCGCGTTTAATTAAAAGTCATAACCATTAATTGAACTCTATTGAAAAAAAATCACTAAAATAACCGTTTCATCAACTTCTGGTTTCATTGTGTTTTTGTATTTACGCATTATTGATACTTTTCATGATTTAACTAACCTTAATCATGATGATCTTTCAGTCTTTTCCTTTTAAACGTGACACAGATATTATTAAATATTTTTTTCGTCTGTTCGCACTTTTTCAGTGTTTTGGTAAGTAAAATTTGCTATTTCTAGTACTACGAGAACAATATATTACAATATTATACGCTTGTTTGTTAATTCATTGTAACGTAATAAGTATTTACAATACTAGATATTATAGATTATTATGATGCAATCTTCGGTAATTTGATATTTAATAAATGAAACCAAGTTAAGCTTTGACATTAATTTTCGATATCAGACTATTCACCGTTTGTGTACTTTCATATTCTGAATTTGATTTCTTACATTTTTTTTTTGTTTAAACACTTCAATATGATGAACAGCTTTGAAAGTCATTATTTAAAAAAAGAGCTGAGTTATAATTCGCAGCTTACTAGGTATCATAGGACAGTGCCTTTTGTAAAACCTGAATGTTTCATCTAATAATTAAAAATGTATAAATAATACTGTAGATGGTTGGTATGTTAACAAAATATTTGTTTTCTGAAAACAAAATAAGTAATTAAAATCATTTTTTATTCTTTTATTTAGGTAAAATAAAATACACTAACAATTTTCCGAGTAAAATATGTCCGCCTTTCTTAATATTGTTTAATGATTATATATATATATATATATATATATATATATATATATATATATATATATATATATATATATATATATATATATATATAAATCATTACAGGCTGGCACTGTAAGGTTTACGGTGTATACTGCGGTGACGAATGTGCACATTGTCGCTATGTTAACAACTGTTCCAATGTTGATGAAACATGCAATGGACGTGAATATGATAAGCAAGGAAACTGGAGCAACATACGTGAGTATGGATAAATCATCTATCACGATATTCGTACTTACTTTAAATTTTTATCAAGAAAATAAAATCGCTTCGGTTAAAATTGAGTTTTGTATTATATATTTGTGTGTGTAACAAACTTTTTTTGGTCATACTTTTTACTGTTAAAGAATGGGGTGTTACATAGCAATCGAAATAAATAAATGTTTTGATTGCTCGTTACGTGGCACAGGCTACGAGGGTCAATCAAAAAATACGAAGACATAGCTACATCCCCTGAAACGTGCTACTACACCTCTAAAACGAACCGTACTGTTCCGTGCAAGAAACGAACCGTACCGTTCACAAAACAAAACGTTCAGTTCACAAATCGAAACGTACCGTTCACAAAACGAGCCGTACCGTTCACAAAACGAACCGTATCGTGCAAAAAGCCTGCAATATAATTTATACAAGACCCGCCCCAAAACGGTCAAAAAACGTACCGTACCGTGCAATAAGCGTGCAACTTCCATATACGGCTTATTGACAAATCCCTTTCGATGAATACGGACCAGATAAGTTCCATATTTTGCTAGATTTTATTTTAGTTAAACGGGATTAAATAACACATACTAAAATTTAACGCTGTTTTTTTTTTATTAAAACCGTTACAAAAATGTTTTTATCTAGTTTCCTTTTTTTAACCTTAATATTTTCTTTGAATAGCGCTATAAACTATCAATACATGTACATGTGTGTGTCGTTAATTGCACATTGAATCATAACGTGTTGTATCAGTGTGCTTTCTTGGCTTTCTTGTGTATATTAACTTTAAGTCGAGATCATTTCCTGCGTACAGTGATTAACAAACCCAGGGTATAAAACGACATGCTCTGAGGGGTTTTCACACCTGTTGAAGACAAAAGAAAAACTACAAAATTGCGTACATCTTCCTCTAACCGTACAGCACGTCCATTTTCGATCTTACGAAAGAAATTTTCTATATCTCACAGAAGAATTAAAGTTTCATCACCGAACCATTGTTTCGCTTTAAGTTTTTATAGTTCGTCTCTTGAGCGGATTTTATTTCAGGACTCCACGTGCTTCGTCTGTCAAACAGTTTAAGTATAGCAGTACAGATCACGCCATGCGCCGCGTGCTACTTGGCTCCTCCTACATAGCTAGAAGAAAGTTATCAATTGAAATAAAAACGTTTTAGTTTTAAGTTTTCTTAATTCCTTATTTTAAAGAGTGATCCTATTTGAAATTATTCAACAATCATTTCCTTCCGACTTCATGATTATAAGTATAACTCATGTACTGGCGATCAGAGTCTCTTTCCATCGCTGTCGTATTTTTTTGTTACTAGATGAATTCTTAAAATATTTTTCACTTTTAACATTCAGTCGTTGGTATTTTTCCGTGTCCTGTTTAAACACAAGTATATGAGTAAAAAGGTAAATGAAATATAAACAGGTTAGCCATTGTGTTATCCAGTTGTGTACATAATAATTTATCGTAAGTAAGATGATAAATGTACGTGTATAGTTTAACTGAATAACAAAAACTTATAGTCATATTTTGACCATACACGCGATTATAATATTATTTCAGGTAAGAGAAGCGATGACGGGTTACATGTAGGTGTGATCTGTGTATACGAACAAATGCAGAAAATAATAGAATCAATATCTAAATGAAAAAATATCCGTGTCGAAAAACTTAAAAACAGTTTATTTCAAGATTGATTTCTAAACTGAAATTCATTTTAATCTTATCATTAATTGCGTGTATTTTTACATTGTCTATTCACCAAGGGAATTTGATCGGCAACAGTATGCAATAAAGAATGATCATAAGAATTATGAATACAAAAATAGAAAGATGCTTGTAAATATAACGACTAGCCGAAAATAAAGACAGCGAGAAAGGAAACTAAAGAAATATCGGGAAAAGTCGGGGCAATTTTTTAAAGCAATTTTAAATGGATTTGAAATATTTCATGACTTCAATACAAGTATATGTATAGAAATAATAATCTTAAGATGCTTGTTAGAATTATTGCCAGGTCGCTGAATTAATTGGTTTAAAGTCAGACAGTTCTTTTTATCTATTGTAATAATTGCATTTATCTAAAATAAAATACGAATAATAATAGACTTATCAAAATCAAAACTACCCTCAGCTTCCCGGTTTTCAGTGAGTACACGTTTCACGCAACGTATCAAAAACAGGATAGCGGATTGAAGTTCTGATTTCTGATTTTGAGATTGAAATACATTTGTAATATATCATATAAATAAAGAAAAAATGCTTGTCATTATTACCACCTTGCTGAAGTCAATCGGGCAAAAACTAAACAAAATTATATCGGGAAAAATCAAAGCGTTCAGGCATTAATAAAGCGCGCAAACCGTTCACAAAGCGTGCAGCTATTTTTAACAAAGCGTGCCGTGCAAGAAGCGAACCGTACCGTTCACAAAGCGAACCGTACCGTTCACAAAACGTTCACAAAGCGAACCGTACCGTTCACAAAGCGAAACGTACCTTTCAAAAAGCGTACCGAACCGAACCGTGCAAATGGTGTAGTAGCACGTTTCAGGGTCTGTATGTTACTTAACGTCATGTTAATATTAAATTTAGAAGACATAATTTAGCAATGTTTTCAAACAATTTGAATCTAAAAAAATAATATATTTCTTTATTTCAAAGAATTATCTAGATCCCGCAAAAATGAGGTCACGGTGCAATGTCGAAAGTTGTATTTTGTCAACAATAAACTATATTATGTTAAAAGTAATATCTAAATAAATTGGGCTTAAAAACAAATAATATTGAAACCTCGAATTTAGAACTGTCAAGATATTTATGTATTCAATTACGACGGGATTTATTGTTTTGCTGAACAGATATCAGAAACTAAAGACAGATAGTCCTCTTTAAAATTGACTAAAAATGTTGACGTCGCCGGACGTCGCGGCGCAACGAAAAGTATAAACTGTATGGATTTATCTCGGGAAAACGCCTATCGCCTATACAAACTGGTAAAATGCTAAATGGTGGAAAAAATAAGTCAAAATTATTTTCAAGTTTATGTTTAATTGTATTACTTTTTTGGGAGGGGGGGGGGATTTGCATTTTGAACATCAAAAGTACGAAAGAGAATAGAATATCTGTAAATATTTGGTCAAAAGAATAAACAACGTAATCTTACTTAGGGCTTTTCTTACAGTAAACAAAGAGACATGCGGTAAAAAAAAAATGCAAACTAGATGATATAGTGCCGATTTTAATTGTATGGTGAAAAGCATAACAGAATCAGGGTGATAAAAATTTCCAGTTTTATAAGCTCAGACATTAATACTAGAAATGTTCAAATATTAAGTACAAGATATGTTCTGTATACAAGTATATGTATTCTTTAATGATTTGATAATTTTAGACAACATATGTTTAAAGAACAGATATATACCTGTTTATCAATCAATAAATGTACTCCGAATAATATATGTGAAATCTGACGAGTCATGTGTCAAAAAATTGTGCATCAAATTAACATGCTCTCATTAAGTTACCCTTTTACGATTGATAAGAAAACCTAACATGGACAGGAAGGCATAACTTAGAGCTGCTGGCTTTTTATGGAAAAAAAAATAAGCCCTATCTATCGATCAAAAATTGCCAGAATTGTGACATCTAATGTTTTTTGCAGAGGACGATCTTTTGAGTACAACCCTGATTGTTTTAATCTGTCTCCTTTCTACTCTTTTGGTCACTACCTGGATTTTGATCGCAATCTATGCTTTTCTCAAACGTCGACGAGGACGCCTCCGCCTTAACGAAACACACGGGACTGTAGACATTCGTATAGAAGACCAGGACGTACCGCATCATTATGATGAGGTACATGACATTGATAGATGTTATACATATCTAAATCGTCCTGAACAGGAAACACACTACGAAGATGTGAAAAAAATATGATGGAACGTATAGACAATTTGAGTAAGACAGTGTAAAAAATCACAGAGTAATGCTTCTGGTTCCTTGAATGTTGTATTACAGACTTGAATATTACAATATTTAGAGTCTCATTTTTATGTTTGTTTCCTACAGTAAATGAGCTGTTTATCAACATATTGTTTATTATAATCATGATTGCTGTATTACCACTTTATTTTAATATTAGAAATAGCAAACTTAAAAGTATTGCTTGTTTTATAACTAATGTACAAATATTTATACATCAGACAGGATTCTTTAAAACTAGAGCGGTTTTTTCCTTTTGTTGTATTTGACTTTTTTCCGTTCATATTGACTGTATTCATACAGTTTTAGCAAAAAAGGAATCAAATGAGAAATGTATTTTTGTAGTACATATTACCCCCATGTAACTCACCACACTTATTCATCCCGAAAAGACTTTTTTCTAAGTTTAAATTCTTCACATTTTTAACAATTTGCTTGAACAGAGAGCAGCCTTAATATTATTGAATATGTTATTAAAAGTTATTGCTAAATTTGATATGCTTTAATTGTGTTTGAAATATGTTCTAAGCTAAATCTTGGAAGTATTTGTTGTTGCTACTCAATGTAAATTATAATAATATTTCATCTTATTTTACATCTTGTTACAAAAACACTTTCATTTATTTTGAATCATAGACGTATGAAAATCTGAAAAACTACAATCCATTTCTTGTGGATTGATATTGGACTTAAAAAGTATATATAATCCAATATATGCCCTTCTGTGTTGTGTGTAAAAAGTGTTTAAAAAGCATCACATAATTATGTATTAAACATGCATTTACATGATGCGATTGCTGCTTTTATTTTCATCATACCGATGAGAAATAACCATACTTCGCTTAAAAGTCAATTGAATTTTTATCAAATAATTTATACATTTTATATATTTGAAGAGTACATGATTATTTATCGTTCATGAAACTTCAATAAATCTATTTTCATAACAGTGATATTGTTTTGTTTCTCCTTTTATTTCCTCGAATACTTTTACACATCCTTTCAATTTCGCATTATTCGTAGGGGTCATCCACGATGATTAAACAGTTTTGCTTTGTTCGTATGCATGAACCAAGAACCTCGGTCAACGATCGAATGCTTTAAAAACTAGTGTGTTTAATTGTCAAAAACTCTCAAAATAACATGAAATCCAAACACGACGAGGGGTGACTTCCTCTTCAAATGACTTCAAATCGTCTCTCCCTCAATACGGAGTTATTGGTTGCATCCCTGTATAACAAAATAGCAGGGAAACAACGTAGTTACGTGCCTGCATGCTTGTTTTCTTATCATCATTTTACTTCAAGTTAAATTAAGTCATCTTACATCGAAAATTGCATTAGCAGTATGGCGATTTCAGCATTATTGATATTGGTTCTTTTGTGCTGTATTGCACAACATCCCAGGCAAAACCACGAAATTTGGACCACTGAGAAAAGATGCCACACTCTCTCGTTTGGTTCAGGAGGTTTTGGAACTAAAGGCACGAGTTAAAAGTCAAATGCAAACGTTAAAGATCCAACAAGTGTCCGTGGATAATGCAACTAGGAATACTGTGCATAAATTAATGTCAGAATATAAAGACATTAAGACTTCATTTGGAGTAATTAAACAAGAGTTTGACCAGAACAACAACCAAACAGGACTCCTAGCTCTCAAAACGAGGCTGGATAACATGGCGAAGTCTATCTGTTATTTGACGATCTCTCTACAAGATTCATGATGAAGCCACAAACATGACAGTTTATTGAGAATATGAGAAAATGAACACAAAGCTTATTGAATTATGGGGCAATACAAATAAGACATTTATGCAATTACTCGAAGATATGCATCGATCGTGAAATCTCGACGAACACAGCAACCGAGTCTAGTGATATTCAGCGGCTTAAGTCTCAAGTATCTGCACAAACTTCAGCAATTTTTTCAAGAATAGGAACACTACAGGCTGAACTGATCAATTTGATGAACACCCTGTTTGGTACTTTGAAACCAACCGGCAAGTTTCTTTTTTTAGCATCTTCTACATATCAATTCAATTTACAAACATTTTCTCTTTTTTCCTCCACCATGATGTTAAAAACAAATTACTTTTCTTATTTAAATTACTAAAAGTGTTGTGCAGTAGTAATTTCGAAACTAATCTATTCCGCAGTAAGATAATAAGAACATATGTCAAAATAAGTCAACGATTATAAAGTTTCCTGGCAATAACTAAACCTACACTCTGTATAGACAAATCTAAATGCATTCAGCTTTGCAAAATCATTGCGAAATTTATCAAATGAATGACAGTATTTATTAATACTAGCAATTTATAAAGAAAGTTTGAGTTAATACAAAACCAGGGTTTCTTTCATGTTTAATACATGTAATAATAGAATTGTGAGTGCAAACAGACACGTTTGAATATCTGCGTAAATGAAAAAAAAAGATCAATCAAAAATTTCTTTTTATGCTTAGAAGGAGGTTATCAGATGTGGCCCAGAAAGTTTTCTTATAGGAATAAGACGATGAAAAAATGAACGCAAGGATCAGATGTTTTGGTAATATATATCATTAAGCGTTTATTAAAATAGAGAGCATACCAAAAAAAGACACCCAAATGGTATACAGTTTAAGTAATCAATTCCAAGGATTCCCAGTATTTTAGGATGATCGAAATGGAATATTAATGAACATTAGGGCGGTATTACTATCTTAAGTAAATGAACAAAATAGAAATGTTGTTTGGGTCTGAGGTGGTAGCCAAACACAGGATTTTAATATCAATTTAAAGATATAAAGATTTAAATATTTATATAAAGATCTGGTCACGCATTGTCACGAGTTATCTTTATATTTCATACATGTACATGTACATGTAAGAAAACTAAATTGTTTTTGATAAACTGAAACACAAATACGTGTTTGTAATTTTGTGTATTGTGTTTTATAACATAAGAAAAGTGTTACTTGTATCAAAGCAATTATTTCAAACTTACGTGTTTTTTAATGAATATGCATGCCCAATGAAAACCAGTTAGATAAAAAAAAATAGTATTGTGATCACTCTTAGACGCATTTAGCAATGCCTGAACACATATAATTATACTTGTACAGAGGTATAATTGACGAACGAATAATAGGTCTGTTTGTAAACAGTTCTAATGATAACTAGATACGATTTCGTTACAAGTATCGAGTAGGTCTTCCGTGAGATTTCTTTTTTCAAAGATACCATGACATATTGATACAGTTTCAGAATTAACCCCTCCCCCCGTACTTTCAGATAATGTATAAAAATTCCTAATTACGTAATAAATGGGTGTGGCAATGAGTTTTCAATCAGATATTGTTACGATCAACAACTTTGCTTTTATAATGCATCAAATAATCTTTATCGTTTTTAAGTTATTTAGAATAAACTTCTCGAGTGTCTTGGCCCTTAATTAACGGGATCAGCCCCTTTTTCCTAATTTCATACGAACATTCTCAATAATACAAACATTTTTAAATTTTGTTCTGACACCCATCTAAAATTGTTGTTTATTTCAACAAAAAATTCAAATCAATTAGTGTATTGATTAGTGGAATCGATTAGAATTATCAATGCAAACATTTTCTCTTCTACAATTCTTAACAAAATATATCTCCTTCTCTAAATATATTGCGTCAATGTTTTAGTACGCTTGCCCCTAAAAATCCCTAATTACGTACTAAATGGGTGGGGCAATAATTTTTTTAATCAGATAATGTTTCGATCGACAACTTTGCTTCGGTGATGCATTACAAAATCTTCATCGTTTTTATGCTATTTGTAATAGTTTTTTTCAAGTCTCTTGATCCCTAATTAAAGGAGTCAGTCCCTTTTTCTTTATTTCGTTGGAAAACAAACTGTTGATACTCTACTACCTTTGGTATATATGTTTTTTAACAAAATATCAACTTATAAAAAGATACAGATAAAAACGTATGAAAATTGTGATTTTACACGAAAGGTCTTACAAATACTATAATTGTTTGTTCTTACACCAATCTTATATTGTTGTTCATTTTTGAGATATAATTGATTGAATATTTTAAGGGCCAATCCTGTAGTTCCTTAATAGCGAGAGACATAGTGTTTCCATCGACAACTTAGCTTCTATAATGCATCACAAAATCTTTATCGGTTTAAGCTATTTGAAATAGACTTTACGATTATATTGGCCCTAATTAAAAGAGCCAGCCCCTTTTTGTTTAATTCCTGCGAAAGGTCTCACATTTACTAACATTTTTTTGTTCTTACATTGTTGTTGTACATTTTTCAAATAAAAATGATTGAATGTTTTAGGGGCCAGCCCTTTAGATCCTAAATGGTAACTGACATTATTGTTGCGATTTTTGTCTTCTACAATGCTTAACAAAATATGTCACCTTCTTTAGATACATTGCGTCAAAGTTTAGAGACTTTGGCCCTAAAATCCCTAATTACGTCATAAACGCGCTAGGCAATATTTTTTTGGATTTGGATGCATCTGTTTGAAAAAAAAGTATTGCCTAGCGCGTTTATGACGTAATTAGGGAATAAATATAGTTGAATGATTATGTACCTGTAATTGATGATAACTGGTGCTTAAGGAGGAAAAATACAAATGAAATAAAAAAAAAAACCCAAAACCCACCACATAAAAACTGCAATCAACAGTTCAAAATTTAACAAACATGATTTTATTAATCACGTTTTAGATATACGATTACGCGGGGGTGGTTCAAGCGGCAGAGTAGAAGTCAGAATTCTGGGAACATGGGGAACAGTGTGTGATGACAGTTTTGGTGACGCAGAAGCTAAAGTCGTCTGTCGGATGCTATGACGGAGCACGTAATTATGTTTCTGTTTATTCGTTAAAAACACGTGTTTTTCCAATGATTACAAAAATTTCGAATAAGAAACGATTCAAAGTTCATAACATGTTGTATTCTGTTACTGTTTGCAATTAAAGAACCCAATCATCTGCATATGGCAGTGCTCACTTTGGTAAGGGAGGCGGACCTATTCTATTTGACGACTTAAGCTGTACTGGATATGAAACAAACTTGTTTGATTGTGGTCATCAATATATTGGCCAGCATAACTATGGCCATAATGATGATGCAGGAGTGAGCTGTTGTAAGGAGAGATAGGTTTGTTGTAATGTAATACACAAGTTGTATGGTGATAATTGCAGCTTGAATGATTTTTTTTCTCGATGAAACAAATGATATCCTTTGAAAACTTTAAATCTTTTGTAGCCAATTACATGAACCAACTTCTTTTAAACCCAATAGTGTATACTTCATAATTTATTAAATAGGATGAGTAAAAAGCGTCCATTGAGCATGGTACATATCTGTTCTAAGAAATCGCTTGAATTTAATAGAGGTTTGTTAAAGACGTGAATACATTCAGGTCGATCTACACCACAACTTAACTATGTTATTTCAATTTATTTGAAATCTTGACAGAACAATACAGCATGCATCCAATTATTTCTTTTTAAATTGCTAAGTAGTTCAAATTCAATCACTTGAAGGTAACTGATAAGGTTGGTGTAATAATTTCGTGTGAGGTTTTTTTCCCATTTAATATTTTTTTATTTTTTATCAAACGTTACAAAATAAAATGAAATGCTGAACACCAAATTTCAGCATTTGACCCATACAACATGTTTCGATAAAGACTATGATTCACAAATAAGCTGAAAACGATGTTTTAAAGTTATTGGGAGGATAAAAATCTAACAAGTTCTGAATTATAATATGCAAAAATTAAAAGAATACTCTACGTAAACTATCAAAAACTGGGTTTTTTTTTACTTGCACAGGATGAGCTTGGAATAAAATGAAGAAAATAAAACGACAACAGAGTCCGTTTGAGTTGTATCTATTAAATTAATTGTTTCAATTTTGAAATAAACGATTATTTATTGTTATATTCTTTACATTAATTGGATACAAAATAGTTAGATTTTTTTTCTAAAACATTTTCATTACGTACAGTACAATGTCGATTTATAATTATATTGATACTATTATATACTTTAGATGATGATAAGTATGTATAATCTAGAAAATTAAAATGTTTCAAGAAGTGTTTTGTTTTTTATTTAATAATAAAATGGGTACAGTGGTGAAAAAATAGAGTGAATAAAGGAAGAACGAGTGCAATAAAACCCCGAAATTGAATAATATAGCACAAATGTCTCAGAAAATTGAAACCATGTTCACGTTTGTAGGGTAAACTAAGGAGTAATGTAACTGTTGCAGACAAAAATTATTGGCAATACAACGGTTTAAGGTTGGGTGCAATACACTTACGAGACAAAAATGCTTGGAAACTAAACACTTGTTTGAGTTCAATGAACATGGCATCAATACTTTACATTATCGTCTGCTGGTACTTGATCCACATTTGCTTAAAATTAATATTCCTTAAACAATAGCACTGAAGGCAATAATTGAAGATATTTAAGTATTAAAAAAACTTCAAATAAATTGGGCTGATTATAAGAAATTAAGAGAAGCTAACGCAGTTGGGTTTAAAGAATCACTGTTAAGAAGTTGAAGAATTGTTTTTAATACACTTGACTAAATCTTCTATTTAATTTCCTGAATTCTAAATAATTTAATAAAAAATAATGACAAAACGGCGCAATGAAGTAATACAAAAAACTAGTGTGTTTTAACGAAGATTAACGCGAAAAATGTTCAATGTTGATATCAAACCGGATAATGCGTTAAAATAACGACGCAATTTTCTCTTAACCAACCAGAATTTTCTCTTTATATAAGTCAAGTGCAGGACATAACTAGATTTGATATGGAGACGGATGTAGGATATGATAAGAAATGATAAACAGATATTTCAATTTGTTTTGTTCTTTCGGTGATTGAAATAGCCTGTTTGTTTCTGATAAAACGACTTTAAAATCCAATTAAAAGAGGTCGTTAGCTCGCCTGTTAAACTTCTCAAATAATATCAGACATGGAAGAGGTATAAAACACCAGTAATTTTTCCCCATGATTCAGAATTTTCCCGCATTTTTTTTTTTATAGTTAGACGTCTAATTTTAATTTGATTTTTTTTTTATTTGATTTGGATTTCAGGTCTTGTTCCAATCTATAGCTAGGTGCAATTTAAAAAAAAAAGGCTAAACAAACTGTAAATCTTTAATTCCAAATATGCATCGATTGTAATTTTTAAAATGCTTGTTTATTATCATTCAGGCAATTGTAAAGTCCGAATGCATCGGCTAGGGATTTTATTGCCATTGAAATTGCATGACCTGTTTAAATGTCATTAACTCGAAAATGAAAGGAAATAAATAGAAATGAAGTTACTTGAAAACAAAGATTCTAGTTTTTCTTTTTCAGAGCTAGTGTCGTCCTTATTCCTATTTCATTAAATATCATTAAAATCAATAATATTCCTAAAACTACCAGCCTCAAAATATTTCAGAAAAAATGCAACAGGCGAACAAACTAGGCACATGCCTGAATACTTTTTTTCTTATCAACATTTTATCTCTTGTTTAATTCAGACATCTAACACTAGATACCTCATTAGCAGCATGGCAGTTCCAGTATTACTTACTCTGTTTATTTTGTGTGTTATAACACATAATTCTGCTCTACTCTTTCACGGAGACAGCATCCCAGGTCAAACCACGACACTTGGACCACTGGGAAAAGATGCCACACTCTCTCTTTTGGTTCAGGAGGTTTTGGAACTAAAGGCTCGGGTTAAAAGTCAAGAAATAGAAATTCAGACATTAAAGGCACAGCAAATCTCCGTCGATAATGGAACAACTAGTACTGTGAATAAGTTGATGGCGGAATATATAGACATTAAGACTTCCTTCGGGGTGATAAAACATGAATTTGATCAAAACAACAACCAATCAGGACTACAAGCTCTCAAAACAGACAAGACAACATGGCTCAGTCGATCCGGTATTTGACACTGTCTCTTCAAGGTCACGAGATAAATGATGAGGAGACAAATAAGACAATTTATCGAGAGTTCGAACACTTGAACGCAAAGTTGGTGAACGAAATGCAGGTATTGCAAGAAGAGATTCAGAATTTAACAAAAATCGAATCTGCGGACATCCATCGACTTGAAGCTGTACAGCAGACAAAACTCACGGCATTGGGATCAGAAATAGCAACCCAGATAACTAAACTGAACAACACTATTCTTCATCTTTCTGATTATAGTAAGTATATCCTATTTATGCAGCACGGTCGCTTGTCAATGATTGATCGACTCTTGATTGGACGATTGTTTTTCAATGTTTGATTACAAAAGAATACGGATAGCAAAGCAAAACTATAACTGAGCTTAACGTTTCACAAGAAAATAGCCTTACAACTTATAACCTTCAAACTCCGACACACGTGTCATGTGGTATTTTTCGTTTTTCGTTTTTACAATTCTCCTTTCTTCCTTACAAAACATATAAACTTCTAAAAACAACACACACATCCTCTCTCTCTCTCTCTCTCTCTCTCTCTCTCTCTCTCTCTCTCTCTCTCTCTCTCTCTCTTCTGCAATCAATGTGAAAAATGAGATTTACATTTATAAAAACAAGCAAAAACAGTCAAAGAATTATATGCCTACATTAATTCACTGATAATATATATCAATTCAAATTGAAAGGCTTTAAAAAAAATAAATCTGTATTTAGGAATACGACTAGTGGGGGGAAGTTCTACCTCTGGCAGAATAGAGATTCTGTATCTTGGACGATGGGGAACAGTTTGTGATGACGCTTTTGATACCAACGATGCTAAAGTTGTGTGTCGAATGCTCGGATTGGGCACGTGAGTAAACATGAATATATATATATATATATATATATATATATATATATATATATATATATATATATATATATATATATATATATATATATATATATATATATATATATTAATTATTTACAACATTGAAACATTAATTCATTAATTTCGATCTAAGGGCTGTTTCAATCTACAGTTTGTCTATGAATAATAGCAAAAGGGATTTTAACAAGCCGTTATTCGCAGTTCATGCATTGAATTAAAGTCAAACAAATGTTACGGATGCATTGTGGTAGAAGCACTCATTTGATACATTAGTTTAACAAACAATGTTCAAAATCGACCGTTTGCATGTGTACATTTTAAATTATATTAAGTTATCTAATTTATTTAAATAAACAATATTTATTTATTTCAACAATATGCATTCAAAATATAAAACATGGAAACAAGCCATGACACTTATATTTATTCATTTCATAAATATCTAAAATATAAGTGGTATAGAATCCATAACAATACATGTACAGACAGACGCCGGACAAAACATGATCAGAATAGCTCATTTGATCTTTCACCTCAAGTGAGCTTAAAACGAAAAAGTATGTTAATTTCAAAATGCATTTTACAAACCCCAGTCGTGTTTCATTGAATGTTGACGTCTTTAAATATAAATACTACTTATATCTATCTTATCATAGCCTCCATATAGTAAATGGATTCCGATCTTATTTCTTTTTCTAGATATATATTTTGGCATAACCGGGTGTTCATAATATACTATGCAAATCATATAATTTCTTAGATATATCTAACCCATGTTAAACCTACATGTGTATTTTGCTTAAACTGTGTGCATGTTTAATTTTTTTAAAAATGACAGAACCAACGTTGTGGCATATGGCGATGCACATTTTGGACAAGGCACAGGCGATATTTATTTTGACGATTTAGAGTGCAATGGATCTGAAAAGGACCTGTTAAGTTGTCGGCGTTCTCTATTAGGTCATCATAATTGTGGCCATGGTGAAGATGCTGGAGTTCAATGCGGTAAGAAATATTCAGATTATCAGCAAATCTAGGGAAATATTCGAATTTTAAAATGACTGGTAAATATTATTTATCATTGCTGTTGAATTTTAATGAATACGTAATTCTATGAATTATCTGGGTTATCAGAATATTATCTGGGTTTTTTTTTTCGTTTTTTCTTCTTTTTTTTTTTTTGTTTTGTTTGTGGACTTTTTTTTTTTGTGGTTTTTTTTTTGCAAAAATAATGCATAACTATAGATACAATGTAGTTACATTATTGTTTTATTATAGGATGAAGCTATCCAAATTTGTAGAAAAATAAAGGAAGACAAGGATGCACCAACCGTTTGAAACAATTGTGACGTTTGTTTTCAATAGCTTTTCAATACTTTTAAATAAATAAATATGAATGTTTTTATTGTCAACTGCATGAATGTATCACCTCATTATAATTTAAACAATATTTTTATATGTAATGTATATAATCACATCGGGATTAGGCAACAACCCTCTGCCCATCTAAACCCTCCTCCAAGGAGGTACGTATCACCTCGTCTTAAAATACTAAATACTAACGGAGTGACCTTAAAACCAAAAGGACAGTATATTTACATCCACTAAGGATGATACTCTCTATTTCTTACGGAAATTGGTTGTAATGATATGACACAGACCACAATTATTTTTCCCTCTTATTCCATTAAACAACAAAAAAATTATATAAAAAAATTCCACCAATTCAAATCAATTCAAATATGGCACACCTATAGAATGATACTAGTACATGAATATATCCAAACTACAAGCAAATCAATCTAGAGGGGGCTGAAATATGACTCCTAAAATAATCCCTACCATGAACAATCCAATTTCACTTTAGAATATGTGTAATTATTGGCCTCTTTACACCCTACCTAATGCGTCTTTAAAGATAAATTTTCTTTATTTTTTCCTGCTTGCATTTTTATATAAGCCTTCTTTCCATCCATGCCCTAAAAAGAACCAAATTCGCCCGCCCATTTAGCACCCTTGGGAATTTTGGAAAAAAATTATATACATTTTTAGAATGGAACTGTATGTGACCCAATACACAGCTCTATAGAAACTAACAGGACTAAAATCTACACGATCTAGTTTTAACCAATTTATCGATCGGTCAAAACCTTCAGCAACCAAAGAAAAATCGCAGACTGCACGAAATAGCAATGATGATGACAGACTCAAATTCCCATATAAGGCGATTTGGCTATTTCTTTTATCTAAACGTAATGATGTATAAATAGCTCTTCGGCCTTTATTGAATATGATCTCTCCCGACCGTGCTTGATCACTTGATAATAATCAAAGAATGATTCTTCATTCCTTAATCAGAAAATAATTAACACGTGTAGATCAGTTAAAATAATGAACTTGATTTTGAGAAAAAAAAAGCACAGTCAAGTTCTAATGATAGGCCGTAACACAAACACAACGAACTAATGTTGTTCAATTAAATTACATAGAGAGGGTTTTGTGTTCTGCATCCGGTGATAAAACTTAACCCTTTCATCAATCGCAAGTTTGGCTAGATCAGTATACGATTAAGGAAAGGGAAATATCGTGATAAAGGATACTATAGTATATGTCTCCGACGTGCTGGAGTGATGCCACCTGAATTGAAAAAAATAATAAAATGCAGCTAGGGATTTTTGTAAAACATATGCAAACAATTAGCTTACCACACAATACTAACAACAATTAATACGTGTTGAAGAAAAAAATCGGAACAAATCGGTCGTATTACAATTTTCAAGAGAGGAAATACAGACAATCTTCATACTATAAGCTATATATTTTATGTATGTTTTTTTTATTGGTTATCTTGATATATTGAGGGGTTATAAAACAACACGTGCATTTGTTTTCATAACCATGTCCCCGTAGTTGAGGGGGTGGAGGTTATAAAATAACACGTGATTTTGTTTTCATAACTGTAATCCCCTCTTTAAATAAGACAAAAAATAAAAGAATCTGCAGCGATCAGCCAGTAAACACTCATATGAAAAGGAAAAAAAAAATATTAATTGATTTATCTGTTTAAAAAATATGAGACTCGATTGAAAAGTATATTTGTATTACATATACATGAATTAATTAACAAACAAAATGCAGATCTTGATATACGTTTAACTAAAATCTTTGCATACTGCGCGATGAATGCCTTAGTAACTATATGCATGTGTATTAGGACGACAGCGCTGAAGAAGGCTAATCTAAATAAAACTCGGTGACAATAAAGAGGTCGCTAGTTACTAAAAAGCGCCACGAATTAAAATCAAATCAAACAGGTGCGCGAAAAGTCAATGTCGTTCCATTGGACAGAGGAAACGATCACTGGTTCGTATAAATCTATATATCTAATAATATAATATAAATCATCATCTGATGATAATATGAATGATTGCAACTGTTATTATGAAAATTTCTTTTGTAATAAATGTTAAATATTTTATTGGCAATTTAAAACTGTGAGCGGCCATTATGCCTCAGGGTCATAATTGAAATTCCATTTGATTAATTGCCACCGCGCAGCAGACGAATTATTTAAGTTTATTTTAATTGAACGCATTTTTTTGGTTTACAAATGAATTCATTATTGTCTTCCTTTATCTCTCCTTCTCAAAAATTAAACTGGATATATTAGTTTTTATTTTAATTCACACTCGATTTCATTTTTTTTTCATATTTCAAATCATTGTTGCATTTACATTGTTTTAATACACATCAATATTTAATTCATCCTCTAATGCAAACTCCGCAGAGCGTAAAAGAAGCACAGTCATGTGTTTGCAACAACAACAAAACACCGTTGTAAATCATGCTTATGAATTCTACGAAAAAAAGAAGAAAATAAATATTTATTAGTATTATTATATTTCATTTATTTTGTTCTTTTCATTTAACTTAATTTTTCCTGCACGTGTACTTTCCGTCCTTAAAAATTAAAGATACATGAACAAAATATACACTGACAGAGTTTCTGTGTGACGTTCTCTCAACTTTTAAACGTTTCAAGACATTCTTACACATTGCAGGCAGTGAATATTTACAGTAGTTTTCAAAGTTGTTTTTCCATGCAGTTCAAGGCCAGATAAGTAAAAAAAAGATGTATACTTTGTAGAAAATGGACTACTTTATGACACACATGATTACATGCATATTAAAAAAAGTGCGGAAAAACGGATGCAATAAATGTCACATTGGTATAATCATCTGACAGTTTTATAACTCAAACATTTTCCCGAACCTTTTTAAAAGATATGTTTTGTTGACGATGCACTTACATGTAGGCAAACAACAAGATGGATTCCATTAGCGACCTCTTGGAAGACATCGTTAAGGAATGCGGCGGACTGGGGAAGTTTCAGGCCATTCTATTGGTCATCATGTTCGGAACAAAGGTCACAGTGACGTGGAGCATGCTCATGATGACGTTCGGAGGCGCGACTCCTGATTGGTGGTGCAACATGCATAACGTGACGTCATCATCTGGTCAGAACAAGATGTCGAATTCTTTGACTATGCAGTTACTGAAACAATGTGCGCCACCTGCAAACATTTCCATTTCCTGTGACTCGCGGAGCTATTCCTCAGACATGAATACTCTTGTTAGTGAGGTAAGAATAAATAAATCAACTCCTTTCAATAAATCACGATCAATTTCAATGCAACAGCGTGTTAACCATTTTTCAGACAAACTTACCTTTTTAAACAAATTAAATTCCTCCTTATAAAAATAAAAAGAGATTAATGTGGTCATATGTTATATGGCCATGAAGAACAACACATTTTAAAACCAATAGATAATCAAGATTGACAAGACACAAACATTTTAAAAAAAACCACAGGTGTCTTTTTGCGATACAATTATACAGAAACCTGTTAAAAATTCTGTCAATTCATATTCTCTCACCCCCCCCCCCCCATTAATTCGAATTCAAATTTAGTTTAAACACTTGTTTCATTTCGTCGCATCGTTCCGGTCAAGAAACAAAAGCGTGCGTTTTTAAGAACTCATTGAATAAAACCATGCCTCGGCACAAGGTAAACCTTAACCATTCAACCCAAAAGTTCACTGAAAGTTATGAAAAGGTGACGGAATTGCAAAGATATATCATTAACTCACCTTTTAGATGACTAAAAAAAAACTCCGTTCCATATTTAGAGTGTCATTGCAAAGTTGAGCCACATTTGAGTTTTTACTACTTACAGTTTGAATTGATCTGCGACAGAGACTGGATTTACTCCACCATCACCACCATACAAATGGCGGGCCTCCTCGTCAGCTCTCCTGTCGCCGGACAAATGGCGGACTCCCTGAGCCGGAAGCCAGCTCTCTTCCTGTCCCTTCTGGTCCTGACCGTCTGCAATCTGATTGCAGCTTTCTCCGTTTCCTGGGAGATGTTTGCCGCTTGTAGATTTCTGATCGGGTTCGGGTGCGGGATGTATCTCACGACCTTCTATTCCTTTACGCAAGAATTTGTTACCACTAATTGGCGCTCTATGACCGCGGCAGTTCCGGCGTGGGCCGTTTTTGCGGCGCTTTATGGGTTCTTTTCATGGTGGCTTCATGACTGGAAATACCTTCACTATGCCACGGGTATCGTCACTGCGCCATTTCTTTTAGGAATATTGTATGTATCTGCGTTGAGTTGATGTTTACATAATGAAGAAAAATTCTAGTGACAATAAACAACAATTGCTACAATACAATTGCATTTTGGCAAACTTCATAATTCTTACAACTGTTAATGCATCATCAAAAAAATATGACGGAAGAGAAAGTTCATGATATCTTCTTTTAGTATTTTGACGGAGAGTTTCCGATGGCTGGTTTCCAACAACAATGTGGCGGATGCAGAGAAAGTTATTATACATATAGCCAAGATAAACGGCCGAGAGACTCCTAAATCTTGTATAGAAAGACTGAACAACATTGTAAAATCCAATGTCTAACAACACAAGTAAAAACGCACACTCTGATAGATGTATTAAAAAGCAGAGATCTTCTGAAGAAATCATTCTCCTTTGGTCTAGTTGGTAAAAACACTTTTTAAATATGTTTTCAACATCCCTTTTTCTTAATTTCAAAATATGCAGACTTGCTGTCAGGAGGAAAGCGTTATCACGCATGCCCATTATCAATAAAATTCATATAATTTGTTACTGCAGAATTAATTGCGGTTGCGCTTGTATGCCTAGAACACGAAGTATAATTATATGTTATCTTTAAGTAACATGTCGATTGAGGGATAAGGATGGTAATTTATTTCGCTAAAGGATAACACAATGCTTGCCACAAAAAAAAAATGCGAAAACGATCAATTCAATGATTTTGATATGACATGTTGGCTTACCTGCAATTATTCCATGCTATAATTTTAACTGGACAGGTTGGCTTGTGGTTATGCCTACTACGCCATTTCATTTGGGGTGGAGCAACTCTCGGGCAGCCTCTATCTGAACATGTTTCTCCTGAGTATCGTAGAAATCCCCGCCAATTTACTGACTTGGTGGATGAACAACTGGTATGTGACCTTTTTTTTGTTTTGTTAAGTCATACTACTGGAACCTAACAATACGGATTCAACCTCTATATGTATGCGCACACAGTTTGAAAGCACCACCCAACGTGTTTGAGGAATTTAAAGTCGTGATTTACATTTTGTTTAGGACTTCAAACTAATTAATACATACATGTATCTTCTTAGACGTAAATTATGGGGGGGGGGGGGGGGGCTAACAATATTGTATATGAAATAGAATACTGTAAATGCCAGCAATTACCATCCTGTAATAATGAAACAAAAAGCTAATCATTAATTGATTATGAAATCAATATATAAATTACACTTTAAACATGTTCAAATTATTCTTTTTCTTGGGCTATTAAATATTTTTTTTTCAATTTCCTAAAAGCATTGGCCGACGATGGACGTGTTTCCTGTTTTTCGTTGTCGCTACAGTGGGCGGGGCTTTGGTAGGAACAGTCCAAGTCATGGGTATGATTATGTAACAAAATATCCCATTGGTCAATTAACATATACATACAATTAGGTTTTGCAACAGTGCAGATAATTCGTAAAAGACGTCTTATTCAAACACATTTCAAACCGGTGTATAGGATATTTTCTCTGATGATCGAGTGATATCTATTTTGAAGAATTTTTTAATATATGAAATCTAGTTTAATTATGCAAATGCAGCAGATTACACAATGATTACATAAATGCTATTATCTAACAATAATGCTGTAGTGTGTATCACGCTACAGCCATACGTACGTGGTTAAGAATATTCACAAAATGTTAATCAAAGATTAAGTCAAGATTTGTGAATCTGTCAATATGTCAACCTTTTGACCTGTCAAACTGTCATTATCTTGGGAGTTTTTTGTACTATTTAATGCACCTTGTCAAAACCTGGGGTATTTATAAATATCGAATAATCAAGAAAAACAAGAGACAGATTATAGAGGTAATATTTTTGTTTTAAATACGTGGTTAAATAGTTATTTAATATTTTAAAAAAATTATATACGCTTTAAAAGTTTTCAGAATTTCATTTGCATATAATCTCCACAACATATTCTGAAATTATATGTACATGTATGTGTGTGTAACCGACATTTTCTTCGTCACAAAACCATTCGCCAACAAATTTGGTAGACAACTGGGTATATTTTATCTGTTAATTGGGTAGATGTGGGACTGACCCTTATAGCAAATGAAAAACAAATGTTATTGTCACCCATTACGTTGCATGTATACTAAAGAGCGGTTACTGACACTGTTACAACTATTTAAAAGTTGATACGCAAACAAATTGATGAAAACTGGTAGTATCTTGATTTGTTTAAACCTTTTTAAAGGACGAACATTTAACAAACGCCTCCTTTTTTACCTGTACAGACTTCAAAATGATGCCGCTTGTCAATCAAGTTTGAAACAATAGCACCCAGTTTGATTGACGTGATTGTCAAAGCGTGATCTGGCCAGGTCCGCGGATTTCTGTTTACTAGGAATTTACAACGTTACCTTTGATATCTTCTGTCACGTATTAAAAGAGCGAATTGAAAATTGAATTTTTAACATTACTGGTATTAACATTGTTTATGAAAAATAATTATTCAGTACTTGAAAATATGCGATTTATATTTGAATCATGTTGAATGTATATGACCTACTGAATTCCACGAAGATGAATGAGCAGCCCAAAACATATAAAATTTTCTTGTTTCTTGTTTAAAACGAATTTAGATGTATGAGCTATTAAAGCTGTATTTATTGGTAATACACTCAATTGGAAATTGCTGCACGAAAACGTCACTCCATGGAAAACGAACTCCATTAACTGTCATCTTATAATGGCGCAATTGGAAATTGCTGCACGAAAACGTAACTCCATGGAAAACGAATTCCATTAATTGTCATTGTATAATGGCTGCCTTTACATTCCACATTTCTACTAATCGTATGGTTTTCTCATACAATTTTATTTGTTAAAATTAACTTCTTAAACAATGTCAAGTGCTAAACACAATGTACTGAGTTATATTTTTAAAGCAGAATTAGGTAACTGAGCTTTACACACGTGCTCTTAGAGAAAATTCGGACGACACGTAACATAATCGCTTCGTATGGTTATTAGAACAATGATATATTCAAACTAAGACTAACTCTCACTAATTTTTATATTCTGTGTATTAATTTGCTTCCTGTGTATAGTGATTAGCAGTGTTCACGAACGCAGGTAGATTTCCAGCCCCGGAGGCTTTCACACCTCAAGAAATTAAGCCCCCCCCCCTCACCTGTGATTTACCACCCGATAAAAATGTTCGGCCTTTAAACTAATCAAATAGCAATACAATATCCACCTTACGATTGACGCGGTGATTCAAATAATTTAAAAAATTGCCCTATATATGTTCAGGATGTGAACAGTCTCGACGAATCGCCAATAGTTTCGAGGATTGACAAAAGAAAATTATTGATTCATAATCAGGCCAAACAAATATCTTGGAAGATACTTTTTAATTATTAATGATGCGACCAGGGTATTTAGTTTCTATTTCTAGCCATGTGCATAAAGAAAGGTTTAGTTACTTGAACACGTATTCCCGTACAACAGACAAAAAGTCCCCAGAAAATGCAAAATAAATTGATATAATGATTTAAGACAATAATGTTAGTAATATCACAGAATTTTAAGTAAAAGAAAATGGTATCTTATCAATTTTCATAAGCTTCCATCAATTTATGAAAGAATGCTAACAAAACAGAGTTAAATGTTTCTGAATTATAAAAGTACACTTTTCAAACAGTATTTTTGATACTTTACCGCCTAAATCAATGTTCCGAGTCAAAGTCAAAATAACAAACTTTTTTTATGCTGAATTTGTATCGTTTTGGACAAAAACTAAAATTATCTGCGTAAGATGTTACCGTTTTCTTAGTTTTAGATCTACCTTGTGACATGTATTGTCGTGCTTGATATGCTATATTATATGTTTCGAAACACAGCGTTACGTTGTATTGAGTGAACTAAGGGGGGGGGGAATCACTCATCTAGAAAACGTAATGGCACCAAAATTGATTGGAATACATTTTGGTCTGTAATCGGCATAACTTGTCTATGAGTGTCGATCTGTTAAACAATCTTGATTCCACAAATGAGGTTTTATAAAGATAAAATACGCAGTGAAAATTACAAAAATGGTTTTTACATAAGTGACATCAATCATAAATTGGGCCAACATTGTGACAAATTAAGATTTATTTTAAAGGTTTCTGAATCTTTGTTCATATAATTTCAAGCAAGCTGATGCATGCAGTATTTATATTGCAAATGCAATGGAATTTAGGGAATAGTCATGATCAATTGATGCAAACGTATACTAGTGATAAATGTTATAATAGAATGGTTGTAGACACGTACAACACATCAATAAGTTTCTTTTGTATCTTAATGTAAATGATAGTAGGTAGCCTCTTCTTCCTTGTTTTTATAGTTTCCGTTCGCTTGTGTATCATACCCGGATATATTTCCGGTTATATCAGTAGAAACATTTCCATATATATTATTATCTTCCCTTTCTTCTGAATGTTTGTCTTTTAGATGGTCATTGACACTTGCTTCTGAATTGTTGTAAGTATTCTCATTCAAAGAGTTACTTCCCTTTTAAATTTTCTGATAACAGTGTTCCATTGCAAAAGATGAATTATTCTTGGAAAACTCCAACTCAGAATATGCACTTTTTTCAGGTACAAATCTAACTTCTGCATTTGTTGTTCTATCAGTCTTCGTCATTTTACCCCTCCTGTTTTAAATTCAATTGAATTACAAGTGAATTGTATGTTTAAGTAAAGCATACATAAAAGTATGATTTGAACAAATCAATCAACACAAAAATCAACCGATACATTTCAAATTTGGCGTCAACATTTTTTTTTTACATCTACCGAGTAATTTCTCCTCTATTTCTTAAGAAATCAATTGCGATTCATAGCTCTATAGACACAGACAGGGTTGAAATCTAAACGATCCAGTTATAACCAGTTTATTGATCGGCGAAACCTAAAGCAGTCTAAGAAAAATCACAAACAGCACAGAAATGTTATGATTATGTCAGACTTAAATTCCCAACATACACGACTTAGTTATTTCTTTTATCTAACGTACTGATGTATATTAACAGTAATGAATTTACCTAATACTACATTGATTTACTTACTTAAATACTTAATCTAATTGATCAATTCATAAATTTGTTAATAGAAAATTTTAGATACAACCAATAAAATAATTTCTTTGATGATTCATGCAGGTTAAGAAGGAAACGATCATTGCAGGAAAAAACCCTTAATCAGCCTATCGTTCATATCCCACATGAATGACCGATGAGGGTTTGCATAGGCTTTGCCTGTTGCCCAATCCATTTGATTGTTCAATAAAATATGTTTTAAATTAAATTTAAATTAATGACCAAACAAAGTATTTTATTGTTTAAATTAAAATAATTGCTTCAGGAAAAAACTCCGTTTCCTGTGTCCAAACTTTAATTCATTAAAAAGAGTCTAAGTATCATAAATTATGTTTGTACTGATTATATTTATAAAGCTGCCCAAATTTAAACTTGACATTCAGTGTATATTTTCAGTTGAAAGTCTGTGACGTTTATAAAACAATAACACACGTCAATCCTGATCACGGCAAATGCACACACATTTTGAAAAAAAAAAAAGATTTATTATTGTATATCCTAATGAATTTTCAAGTTTTTTTTTACCGATTTAGTACAGTTTTTATAAAAAAAAAATAACCGTAAAGCTTTATCTTTATCAAGAGAAAGTTTTTTCCATAACGATTCCTGAAATTATATTTTTTATTCTTGCAGAATAGCTCTAAACAGCATGCTTTATGGCTGTGTAATCAAATAAAGATTTCCCTAGCCAATACCGTATAATATAAAAATAATATATAAAACCTTGAATCAATATTTTTGGATATTGTCGTATCTATAACACAAAAATATGTGCAAAGAATTTCGCGCTAACCAGCGGCATTCTTCGTGTCTTATTGAACCCACGTTTTCAAATACTAAAGAGTCGATGCTTAAATATTTTTAATGTTCTGTGTTTCATCACCAAAAATTGTAAGATAAATACCTTTTATAAAGCACCACTCCCACTACACATGCGAGTAAAGTGATGCAAGATACGGTGATTGGTAAGGATATTTTTAAAACTAAGAAGTCACTGGCACCTAAAACAATTCAATTTAAATTGTGCTAACTAAAATAAAAGTAGATATTATGTCAAAATATTTCAAATTTATCACTTTTTATACAACATAATATTACCTGAGATTTGCAGGGTGTCGTTAGTTAATTTTGATAGGTCTTTATCGTATTTTCCAGTTGTAGATGATGATGCCAACAGTTGCGACGTTGTTGAATTTTCCGTTATTTGGATTTTAGAATTATTAGGTATACTTTTACACAATATTGAACCATTTAAAGAATAAGAACAGTCTCTGAATTGGCAATCGTGATTTATGCACATTTGACATTCTAGAAATGTTTCCCTTTGTTCGTCCTTTATTTCCCATCCTTTTATTTAAAAAAAATATATTTTATAACACATCCTTGATTTACATCCATTTATTCAATGAGTTTTCGAAAAATAATGTCATCGCTAAAGTGTGAGATGCCAATTCACAACTTCTGTTAAATGATATCTGTCAGATATAGATATAAAATTAAAACGCCCTTTTATAACGGACTAGCTGAAATAGTTAATAATGCAAAATGCAGAATGATTTTCTTTTAAAAGTAAACAAATGTTGCTTGAAATGGAGCTCATATAAAATTAATGCATAAAAAACCATGTAGTGATGCATCACATTTTATATTATATAACAGTTGGGACATTTTGGACAGTTGGGAGGATTAAAGAAAAAAGATATTTAGCCTTAAAATATGTTAATGATACTATTGGTAAATATATCCTTTCTGCCGATAAAAAAGAAGCAAATATATGTCGTTGCATTTTTTTTCAATTTTAAATGTACACAACAAATTTATTTGGAAAGGTAAATGAATTCTTTGCCTATTATACATTTAAAACATCCTTGAATAAAGATACATTGGCAATAGTTGTAACTTTATCAAGTGTCAAACAATATTTCAAAAGCGTGCTCTGTATATATAAAAATAATATTATATTTGTGCCCTTTATCCTCATTTACAAAACTTATTAGATTGAAAAAACGATAATTAAATTATGAATTATTAAAATCATACGATAACTCATGTTTTAAACTTATTTAAAAAATATGAAATGTATATTTCCAAGTTCAATCAGAATTGAATATAGTCAGTACATTATAAACAAATGTACAAGATCATGTTTAAGAAATAAAATAGGTGTTTCATCTGTCCTTATAATGGTAAATTTACATTTGCAAATATGTTTCCTTATATGAACCTAAAGAATAGCGAAAACGTTCAATTCTGTATGAACGTTTTTGTGACGTCACAATGATAACCGCACGCGCTTATCGCTTGGATTATTGTAAACATAAAATCTCGGTGATTTTAACAGTTCTGAACCATTTTGTCTCTTTCAAACGTAAATATAAGTAATAAACAGCAATGTTAAAAAGTTCACCGGGATATGAAGTTGGTTGATACCTGATCAAATCTACTGAAAAGCCCTTCGGGCTTCACAGGATTTCATCACGTGACCAACCAACATCATATCCCGGTGAACTTTTAAGATTGCTGTTTATTTCTTAAATAAACCCTATATCTAAGTTAAGAGAGATGTATTTAAAAGGCATATACATTTATACAATATGTTTTTCTCAAATTAAAAGTTGCAAATAGTTGATATTATGATCATACTTTTAATTTTGATAAACCAAATGCAGAGCCATATTAAATATATACTTGAACTTGCGACCTCCGGAACCCACTCTCCTAGCAGTGAGCGGCCACCGCGCTAACCACTCGGCCATCTAGGCAAGGCAAAAATCTGGTTTTCGATGACGAACGGAACCTAGCCCGCTGGTCGCTCACTACACGGTCGTTTGAGATACAGGTGGAATACAGTTAAAGGATCGAAGCGATACACATTGCATAGATTTATACATATAATAAGCATAGACATTGATATATATATATATATATATATATATATATATATATATATATATATATATATATATATATATATATATATATATATATATATATACATTACATTGAAATTGATAACATTGTAGACATCTGAGCCTCAATGAATGTTATAACAAATAAGAAGTTCATGTAAATGAGCGTGGCAAAACTTTTGTGCTATTTTTACCATTGTGTCGATAATAAAAAGAGATACATACCTTGATCGATACTTGTGTATACCTGACGTACAACGCCAATCCAAACTACATGAAATTGATAGTTTAAGTGAAAACAGGCATGGTCTGGATTATTGAGTCTGACATCTCCCAACAAATAACAAGGTTGTTGTGAATTTTTACATTGCTCCATTGAAACATTCCAACTACAGGCATAACTAATATCTGGTCTTCCTAAACAAACCCAATAAAAATCCTTATGCTTGTTTGAAAAAAAACAACTGAAGATTAAGTAAAGTCACTGTGTGTAAGTTTCAATATATCATTAGACAAAACATAAAGTACATCAACCAATAAATGATTGAATAAAAAAGACCAAACTTACTCATATTTTCACACACGCCACGAAGAGATACGGAACATTCTTTAGGAAAAAATCGATTGTCAGATTTGGAGCATTGTAGAGTTAGGCATCTTTCCACTGAGTTGAACAACACTGAGAAAAAAGTTATCAAATGAACGATATGACCATACTTAATCTTAAAAGTACATCATAAAATGTATAAAGTACCTCCTTGGATTTCATATATATTGTAAGCGCTTTCTCCACCACAATCTCCTGAATACACATCGTCTGAGTGATCCTCGCATTTAAAGTTGCAAGCAGAGGGTGGAAGTTCATTTAAAGGATAAATGTTGACGTCTCTTTTAAAGCATAAACAGTTATTCATCTACGTAACATAAGAAAAAGTATTTCTCACATTTAACACCAATACACATTGAAGTAACTTAAGTTATATCTTGGTAATACCAACCTTAACAGCAAACATGGCACTATTCTCATGATGACATATTTCTTGACACATTCCAACAGAACTAATGACAATAGTATTTTTAACAACTGTTGGTAGTGATTCCACGGAATTTGAATAGCATCCTTCAATCAAAGAGTGTAAAATTTCAATACATGTAACCATCGATGAATTTACATTTGAAACGCTGATTGAACTATCAAGAAAAAAAAATATATTATTAACCAAATATATTTATCCAAGGAGTAAATCTGCGATAAATTCCTGTCCAATATGGCTCGTCACTTTTGTTTTTCTCTAATGTTAATCCATGACCATGGCATTGTTTCTGAGTTTCAAACCAATTATGTGAAAAATTGCCCATTGGTTTGGTATCTGCTCAAAATTAAAAGAAACAAAGTGATCTTAAGTTATATTTCAGGGGATACTACAAGTCAGTCTTGGAAATCATAAGTTCTCTTTCGAATAAATATAGCATATTAAGTTGAGATAATTATTCTTTTGATGTGAAACTCAATCGATAACTTTATTAAATTGTAGCTAAGTAATTGACTTACGGGCAAACAGCGGTATTATCAATAATATAAAAATAAAATAAAATCGATATCGATATGACTGATCCATGTATTGGAATTTTGGAACCTAAAAAAAAAACCATATGTTAATGTAAATCAAAGGGCTGTGAAAACTGTACACATTGCCTACACCCAATCACTTTTATAATATATATGCAATAGTGTACAGAAATCACTCATGCACAAAATGTCATGTATTTCATTGTGAATGATGTGTCAAAGGAATCAGGTATCAAACTATTTTTTGATAAAATTAAACTAAGTATCAATGCATTTAGACAAGACATAGTTATTGTTACTGAAATGCCAAACGCGGATTTGTCATCTCCTGTTTGTGTATTTTGTCTAATATTGTTAATCAATTATCATATAATGCAGCTTCATTCTTTTGTGTTAAATTTCTCCACAGCATTGACAATGATCTGTCACAATGTATTGTCTAATTCACCACATGTGAATAAAAATGAAAGTAATTTCTCCTGGTGTGGAGCAGTTGTAAAGAGGAAAAATCACAATTTTGGTCACAATGAATCAGTAAAACACTTTTAATAGTCAACCAAAATTTGAATGTCAGTCTTCGAGTTATAAGAGATATATAGAGCTCAACTTTTTGTTACGTAAACAAGGCGCGAACCATATATATATATATATATATATATATATATATATATATATATATATATATATATATATATATATATATAGTTTTTTTTTTACTGATTAAGGTTCTTTTTTGAAGCTGATTCTCCTCTCCGCTAATTTCTTTAAAACTTAAATAAACAATAACTAGCGTTTGTCACATTGTTTTTTATTCACATTCAATTTTCTTATCAACATTCAGAACTTAAACAAAAAACGCGAACGGGCTATTGTTAAAATGAACATCATGTCTTATTGAAAATACAAATGGTCGTCACGATAAGAAGTAATTATATTAAACTGGCATAGAGTATAGCTGTGCCACTAAGATAAAATTTGACTGAATGCTTACCTTGTTTGACCTTAAAGAAGTTATGGTCAACATTTTGTCGACTTGGTTACATAGGTTAACCCCATGAATAAGTTTAGTTCCTAAAAATTCAAATGTTAAATAATCAAAACGTACCATGTGCCGAAAACAACAAAATCCTAAATCCTCCTTAATCCTATAAGATCATCTGTTTCGATATGCACATAAACATTTTTGATAACAGATCAGGTATGTGTTTTCTTTTGAGTTTACTTCCTTGTTTATCGCTATCAATCAAGAGATTTCCCCGATTTAAGATTATATAAAAACAGCCACTTATCTATAAACATATTCGTAAAAGCTAAATTTCGTATCTTCTCATTTGTTTATTTAACTGTAATGTAACTCCGGCAATAAAAAAATGTTTCTCCGGGTGCAAGTGTTAAGATTTAAAGAAATAAGGCAAAGTAACATATTAGCAAAGAACAGAAAAATAACTTGCTGCGTCGTTTTATCAAGCAATACAAATGTATCGGATGGTATCCTGTATGTTTTATATGACTGTTGATACATCCTTGACATTGTGTCAAGATCAATGTCAAACACATGGATATACAAAAAGTCATCAGGGTATATGGGAAATAAAGATACGTATATAACATAACATCATATCAATTTGAACATGTTTAATATATACAAACTGTTAGTTAAAACTACTAGTGCTGCATACTAGAAAGTGTGACTCTTAATGTTAAAAATGTGTGGCAAAAAAGCCATTAACAAAAGTTATTGATATCATTGGTCTTAGCATCAAAATCATTTTGTTAAGTACTAGAATTATATATAATGTCACACTAATGAAGAAGAAAAAGAAAAGAAGTAATATATCGACATGTCTGATTAAACAACGATTGTTGCATTACAGTTTCATTTGTAAGGAAGTGTTTCATTTTCTTGTATAAAAAATGTGCAAATGACAAGTAATAGAATAATGATTTAGACAACAATTTATTAGGGCGATACCAACATTAAAAAAGTTGTATTTGGTAAGATAATAAAATCACTGGATACATAAAATTGGAAATTATGACGATATGTAAAAGCTGATGCGACTCTCAATAAATGTTTTCCTTCTGTCCGACTTCTTGTATAAAGAAACCAGTACAGTTATCTTATGAGTCGTTTGCAACCAATAATAAGCCGACAAGTTATTGCATTTTAATGAGAACAAAAAATCGACTTTTACCCCCTGTTTTCTTGCATTTATTGTTATTGCTCAGACGTAAAGCCTTTACATGTTTGTACTATGTTATATATTTTAATCTCGTTGAAGTGGTAGATAAATAAAAATATTTCGATTTAAACATGTTTAAACAATATTTTAAAGATATATCGACAATAATTTTTTTTTCGACCAAATAAATGCAGAACCATAATTATTATTCATGAATTACATTGAAATAGTAATATATATATATATAATATATATATATATATATATATATATATATATATATATATATATATATATATATATATATATATATATATATATGAGCTAAATAAGTATAGTTACTTTATGTGTACCTGTACAAATAACGTGTTGAGTAAAATGAGCTTAGTCAAACGTTTATAATATTCTAAAAATTGTGTCTATGATAAAATTTGATATATAATAACACCTTGATCGATACTTGCGTGTATATTTGTCGTAATACGCCTACCCAAACAAGCTTAAGTTGTCGTCGTACATTGTAAACGTACACATACCTGATGCGTGTAATTCAGATCGATCTCTTCCCTTTTACCATAGCTTGGTGTGTTTTATTTTGTTAAAGTGTGAGTTATCTGTACATACCCCGCATTTTTTTTAGAAATACTCCCACTATCTCAGGTAAACACAGCATTAAAAATGTTGTTTTCTAACATGTCGATGATTTTGTTCACCATAAGACATTCCTCCAGATCAAAATTGCCAAAAACTCAACACGCGTACGGATAACTGACTCAAACTAAGTTCGTAGAATACATCTCATTCGTAGCTCATAATCAAGACGAAACAAGATCGGCAATGACTTTATTAGAATGATTCCATTTGAATAGTTTCCACTGTGTGTGCGAACAATAGAGAAAGGCGTGTAAGATAAAATAGGGGTATCCTGTAGAAAGTTTCTTTTAGAAAGAAATCACGTGATAGGAACGCGTTTGAATAGTAAACTTGTTTTGTGTACAGAGTGAATAGCGGCGGCCAATCGGGTTTGATATTTATTATTCACGGTTTCTCAAATATATTTTGTTTTTGCTTATTGATTTATTTTTTAAGTACTAGTATATATAACTAGATGCTGTCATTAGACAGTAATACCCGTACCAAGTGGTTGGCCCAAAATACCACTGTTTTTATCAGTTTTAGTAAAAATGAAAGCATCATAGAATTTCTGTAATTTTTAAAAATTATAATTTTCATGAAAGATGAGATGCCATCCCATAATACACCTGAGCGGAGCTTTATGTACAATTTGTGGTTGAACTGTTTGCATGTGAATTGTAATTTAATCAATAATCTAAACATTTCATGTCCTAAAAAGTATGGTCTATATAATTATTACAAACAAAATGAAATTATGTCCCCTCCCCTCAGCGGTTGCCATTTTTAGATTTGCTTCTGGGTGCCAACATCATCGTGTGCACGTATCTAGAGAAGGAAGGCTCCAGACTATTCCCCCTTGATTTTATTTTTTTAAATCCTCCCACACACACACACACACACACTCCTCATGGATGAATAAACATCAGAATATTTTGATAACAACGAGAGCCTGTATATGTACCGGTAGTTGCAACAAGGAAGATTGTAAACAGTGCTAAATAAATAACATTATTATATTGCGCAATGATTTTTAATGTAGAACTGCCAGGACAGAATTAAGAGATAATTACTGATTAAAAGGTGGTATAAGACCCATGTTGATATTTATGTGGATACAAATGTGTTATAATCAAAATCAAATCAAATCAGTTTTTTAAATTTTTGAAACAGCAGGATTTGAATGGTCTACTTACAGACATGTAGTTAACGTTATTTTGGGGGAAAATATTATATGCATACTTTATTGTTTATTACAATAGAGAGTACATCACAATATGCAGGTGTCCTATACCACCTTATATCTGAAATGGGTGCTTTACATAGTTATTTACCAAATAAAAAAGTGCAAGGGGTTTTAAAGAATACAGTGATGAAAATACATGCATGTTACAAATAACAGATCTTTGTCTGAAGTTACGTACACAACACAAATCTACAGGGCGCATTAGCGGGTATTAGTTTTACTCAGCTCTTCGTTTAGTTGGGTGCCACGTGGTGTACATACCGGTAAGTGTTTTCCATAATTATGCAGAATAGGATTAATTAACATGCATAAACGTTTCTTTTGTGATGATCAACTAAAGGGATTCATATTGTGCTCGTATTGGATTATCATTATTATTTTGACCAATATAGGTAAGCATATGCAGTAGCACAATATTATGAGACACCGCAATACATAAATTTTACTTTCACGTTCTAAATATGTGATCTCCCTTTGCCAGCATCACTGTATCATCATCTTTTGATATTTAAATAAGCTTATCATCGTTACATATCTCATCGCATTTGTACAGTTTCTGTCATTTTAATTGCAAAAGTTGGTTGTTTTTTTTTTCATTTGTAAGACTTACACTATTGATTTGATCCCATATTTACCCTGTAGCCTTTAGCAGTTAAAATTGATAACAATAAATGAACAATATTAAATGCTTATTTTCCACCCCACCCCCTCCAAATGAAACCTGGTTCTAAAGATTCAGAGTCTTCTTAAATTCTTACGTGTCTGCAGTAGTAAATTTTAAATCATTTCTTGATTGGTATTTTTCTCCAGATGCACAATAAGATTTTGGAAATTAATTTGCTTGATAATTTTTAAGATAATCAAAATGTTATATGAATTCGGGGCAATTGTAAAGTCTCCTAAATAACGCAGGGTCATCATTAGGCAAGGAATTACTCACATGTGTCAAACACTACATATGAATATGATAAAATACTTTATCATTTCCAGTTCTGGAAATCCATGGTGTCTGCAGGGGGGCAAAACCCATATTCCAATTGATGCGCAATGACAATGACACAAAGAGCGCAAGTATAACTATGGTTTAGGGGTGGGGATCTCAAAAGTTATCAAAAAATATCATCAATTCCTATTTCAGAGGGGGTGGATTGGGGGGGGGGGTCTTGTTTAAAGTCATGTACTTTACACCATTTGATGCATCATAATGACATTAGAAACAAGAATATGGTTTAGTGATGGGGATCTAAACAGTTTTCAAAACATTTGGTATTTTCCTGTTTCATGGGGTCAGAACAATCCTATAATAATACATGAAGAAAAAAAGACCCCTTCCTCCCTATAATAACTCATATAAACCTCAATAGATAATTTGTAAATTATGCAAGGTGTAATGTGATGTGTAAAAAAATTTTTTTACTAGTTCATAAAACTTTTTAGACCCCAAATTATATTTCGATTTTAATAGATCAATTAAACAATTTAAAAGAGTTTAAATGTAAGGTTCTTTTTTATTAAAAAAAATGCTTTATATTTTTGTAATATTAAGAAAACAAAATGTCATTGTATTTACAGTTTAAGGAGGGATATATATGTTTGGCAATTTTATGATGTTATTTAAAGAAATTTGAATTTTGGAGGGGGGTATGGACCCCCTGACCCCCGTCTAGATCCGCGCATGGGATAAATGTAATTTTTTGCTACTTTTTAATTACTAGGATTAAATTTAATTTTTTGGTCACAATATTTTAAATAAAGACAAACAATGGAGAGAACAATATCTTAAGTTATTAATACTTATATGAAACGATTCCAAAATGTTTGTAAAAAGAAATTGAATTTATTACATTACTATATGCTGGTATAAGATCCTTTGGTGCTTATTATTAATGTCGCTAAAATACTAAATAAAAGTATTTTAAAAGGGAAGCAATATTGATAGTTGAAATATTTAAGATTTAGCTTCTCTTTTATTTTGTAAATGTATTGTTACAAAATAGTATGTCTAAATATACACATCTCGTACATCCTAATGCCACGGTATTTGTTTTGTTAATTTCCTAGTATGTGAGTTTATGCATTGCTCCTATGGTGATGCATTCAGTAAGGCTTCCTGTTAATATATCCGTGTTTAATTAAAAGTCAATACCATTAAGTGATCTATATTAACAGAAAACACTACAATAACCGTTTCATCATCTTCTGGTTTCAGTGTGTTTTAATACTTACGCATTCTTGATGCTTCCCATGATTTAACCGACCTCAATCATAATTATCTTTGTCTTTCCCTTTTATGCGTGACACAATTATCGTTCAATATTTTCTCCGTCTGTTCGCACTTTTTCAGTGATTTGGTAAGCAAAAGTTGCTGTTTCTAGTACTACAAGAACAATATAGTACAATATTGTATGCCTGTTTGCTTAATTCTTTGTAACGTAATGAGTATTTGCTTAACTAGATATTATAGATTATTTTGATGCAATCTTCGGTAATTTGATACCCAGTTAAGGTTTAAAAGCTTTGACAATAATTTTCGATATCAGATTATTCACCGCTTGTGTAATTTTATATTCTGAATTTGATTTCTTACACTTTTTGTTTTAATACTTCAATATGATGAACAGCTTTGAAAGTCATTATCAAAAAAATCTGAGTAAAGATTCGCAGTTTACTGGGTATCATAGATCAGTGCCTTAAATAAAACAAGATGTCGTGTATGTTTGATCTTGTAAATAAAAATGTTATTAATAGATGGTTGGTATTTTAACAGAATATTTTCGGAAAACAAAATACGTAATAAAAATCATTTTTTATTCTTTAAATAAAATACACAAGCAATATTCCGAGTAAGATATGTCCCCCTTTCCTAGTATCGTTTAATGATTATTGGCATGCATCATATATATATATATATATATATATATATATATATATATATATATATATATATATATATATATATATATATATATATATATATATATATATACCTTATTTCAGGCTGGCACTGTGCGTTTTACGGTGTATATCGCAGTGACGAATGTGCACACTGTCGAGATGTAAAAAACTGTTTTCATACAAATGAAACATACGATGGCTGTGGATCTAATCAGCAGGAAAACAAACTAGAGCAAAACACGTGAGTATGGATAATTCATGTATTACGATATTCGCACATGTACTTACTTGAAGTTGTCTTCAACATAATAAAATTGCTTCGTTTAAAACTGATTTTATTATTACATGTGTGTTTAACAAACCTTTTCGGTCATACTTATTTTTTGCTAAAAGAGGGAGGGGGTTGTTGTTGTAAAGCAATCGAAATAAAAAAAATGTTATTGTCTCTAATTAGGTTACATAGACTTAAGTAATTATTTTTATAAATTGACACAACTACAACCATTAGCAAGTTAAGAGTAATAATAATGTGACCTGGATATTCAGTTTTTTTCTCCAATCATAGGTTTAATGTTTTATAATCTTTACATATTTTCCTATACAAAGGACAAATTAACAGCATAAAATGCAAAGAAAAATTATCGATTTCATAAGTTCAGACATTATTAAAAGCGTTGCTTAAATTTTAAGTAAAAGATAATTTCAATATGAAAGTATATGTATATTTTAATGATTTAATGAATTTAGACAAAATAATATGTGAAATCTGACGAGTCATGTGTTAATAATATTGTGCATTACATTAACAGGCTGTAATAAGATTACCTTAAATATCAATCGGTATATCTGAGACAAAAAATCCAAGCATGCACCTTGTCTATTTTGACAGCTGCAATATAATTGGCTAAAGAAAACTTAAATATGATTGGATCAAAATGATATTTTTTATGATTAAGTAGCAGTATCTGATGCAATGCATATATAATTTCTTTGAATTTTTTTTTACCGGTTGGTATTGTTTTATTGACACATAGGTTTTTCATATTTATTTGTTTTAAGGGAGTAATTATTTCACTTTATTGCACAAAGAATGCTTTTTGGATTTAATATAAGCTCTGATATGATAAATTCACAAATCGTATTTATGTACGTATTTCATGAACTATGAGATTACATAAACAAATAATTGTTTTAATTCCTACAGGATGAAGATGCAACAACTGCGAAGAAAAAAAAGATGAAAATCGTCAATTATTTGAAATACGTCGGACTGTATATAATTAGTTCTTTGAATGTACGTCAATGAAAAAATGACAATAACAAACCGTCCACCATCTCAAAAATCCGTAAAACGAAATACAAATTCAAAGCAGGGCAACACGGACCTCCAAAAAGATAGATGTAGGATCAGGTGCCCTGGAGGAGTAAGCAACCACTGTTGACCGGTCACACCCGCCGTGCGCCAAATGTCCTATCAGTAAAAATGTCATTTTTCGGGAAAAATGTCGTAATTTGGGGAAAATGTCATAATCGGAAAAAAGGAGAAACATCCAAGGACAATTCGGTATTCAATCAACAGTCGAGAGCAGAGCAATCACGGACCTCTGAAAACCCCAGAGGCAGAATCCGGTGCCATGGAGGAATAAGCATCCTCTGCTGACCGGTCACACCCGCCGTGTGCTCTATGTCGTAATCGGGAAAAAAAACCGGAAAAGTCCGCAGACAATTAGGTAAATAATTACTGTCTAACCATTAGTATGAAAAACGCAGCAATGTTAAGGTGTCCCGGAGCAAAAAATAACGGCTGAAAAACAATATTTTTTAAATCAACGAATAAATAGTTTGACAGGTAGTTTATCAGTAAATTTTAATATCATATATTGACAACGATGTCAAACATAATACTTAATGCATTTTTGTGACGTCATATGTAATTCGTTGTCACGTGACGTTCGTTTCCTAACATTGCATATTATCTGATTAAATCGCATCGGCGCAGGGGATTAATGACAGTAGATCATAGATATTTTTAAGAAAAATCCTCTGTTATCTCATACACTTTGAAGTTCTTGCTTGGGCTTCAAATAGATATTTCGTTTATTAAAGATATTGTTAAAACATTTCGCCAAATGTTTTAACATTTTGGCACATTTTAACTAATTAAAAGCGATTTACCTAAAATTGGGGTTAATCCGTAGGTTACCCAAGCATGGTTCACTTTGGTAACCGTATTCTCTATCAATTTTACTTAAAATAATCGAAAACTGTATTGATCTTTCACCTGCGCCAAGCTGTTTTTACATGCATTAAAATTCCTTTATTCAATTGTTTACACGTAACAGGGAGAGTCTCCAAAGCACTAATTTATAAATAGCCGTTTACTTTGACTGAAGCTATAAATCTACAAATTATATAATACTGTTTAATACTGATTATTAATATGAATGAATTATGTATATCTAGCATAAACGGCAGCATATATGTAAAGGAAATAAGCGGTTTTATTACAGTTTCAATAAAATTCACTTTTAACGTTACGATACATTCCCCAATACCTATCGAAAGGAATGCAGATCGTGACGTCAAAGTTGATTATGACGTCATATTGTATGAAGTACAGACAAGTGACTTTCTACATATCGCTTCGGGAAGCCTTAACATACCCGCGAACGTCAGTCAGCATCCGACCCAATGGAAGATTGTATTTGCTGACAAGGTAGTTGTATCGACCATAGAACTTACGAAAAGATGACTTCAAACGAGACTGTTGATAGTTCTGCTTTATCAACTTGTTTGTAAATAGCTTGCCTCGCCTTACAAATTGTTCATAGGAAGAGCATGCCCTTGCGTATCGAATTAACTGAGAGACAAAACACCATAAGCAGGTGATGAAGGTATATTGCTACATAAGTAAGGAAAGTTGATTATAGAAAAATTGAAGTGATCGCGTTTATCATTAAGTTTTGTTGTTAGGTTACCATCAATGTCTATTTCCAGTAGAATATCCAAATATGAAACAGATGACGTAGAATATGTGGTATCTTTTATTTCAAGTTCAATCGGATATATAAAGTCGACGTAAGTATGGAAATAACAATTGTTTATTGATAATACGTCGTCGATATACCTGAATGTTGATTTGAAGGCCACAGCGAGTGAATTTTTTTTTCAGGTACAAGTTTTTGAATAAATTCTGCTTCATAAGAATACAAAAATAGGTCTAACAATGAGGCACAATTGTACCCATGGGAATTCCAACAGATTGTTGGAAGACTTGATTTCCAAAAACTACATAGTTGTTGTCTATCAGAAACTCAAGCATCTTTTTAATGTCAACTTTAGAGTACTTGTGTGTGCAATCAGAATGGTTTTTGACAAAAATTTGTTTAGATTTCCAATGACAAGGTAAGCATTTTTACGACATCCATTTTTATTGAAGAAACAACTGTCGATGATATCAAAAAGCCTAGATTTTAATTTGTCGTGGGGAACGGTTGTATAAAGAGTTGAAAAATCGTACGTTTTGATGCTATTGATTTTGGTAAGATTTTGTGACCTCAAAGTTTTTAATAATATTTTAGAGCTTTTTAGCTCACCTGAGCTGAAAGCTCAAGTGAGCTTTTCTGATCAAAATTTGTCCGTTGTCTGTCGTCGTTGGCGTTATCGGCGTCGGCGTTGGCGTTGGCGTTGTAAACTTTTCACATTTTCATCTTCTTCTCCAGAACCACTGGGCAGATTTCAACCAAACTTGGCACAAAGCATAACTGGGTGAAGGGGATTCAAGTTTGTTCAAATGAAGGGTCACGCCCTGTTTAAAGGGGAGATAATTTAGAATTATTAAAAAATTGTAGGTATGTTTCAAAAATCTTCTTCTCAAAAATTATTAGGCCAGAAAAGCTGTAACTTGTATGGAAGCATCCTCAGGTAGTGTAGATTCAAGTTTGTTCAAATCATGGTCCCCGGGGGTAGGGTGGGGCCACAATGGGGGGATGAATTTTTACATAGGAATATATAGAGAAAATCTTAAAAAAATCTTCTTCTCAAAAACTATTAGGCCAGAAAAGCTCATATTGGAGTGGAAGCATTCTCAGATAGTGAAGATTCAAGTTTGTTCCAATCATGCTCCCAGGGGTTAGGATGGGGCCCCAATGGGGGGATGAATTTTTACATAGGAATATATAGAGAAAATCTTAAAAAATCTTCTTCTCAAAAACTATTAGGCCAGGAAAGCTGTAACTTGTATAGATGCATCCTAAGGTAGTGTAGATTCAAGTTTGTTCAAATCATGGTCCCCGGAAGTAGGGTGGGGCCACAATGGGGGGGGTGAATTTTTACATAGGAATATATAGAGAAAATCTTTTTTTTTAAATCTTCTCAAAAATGCTCCAATCTGAGTGGAAGCATCCTCAGATAGTGCAGATTCAGGTTTGTTTAAATCATGGTCCCCTGGGATAGCGTGGGGCCACAAAGTGGGAGGGGGTATATAGGAATAGAGAAAAATCTTCTTACAGATACAACAAAAGGGGCTTGGTATTTACCATAAAAATATGTGGATAAAAATCGGCAGATGTTTTAAATATTTTTAGCAAGATCTACCGTACTTAGTTGTCAAGATATTTTGATTTTGTTACTGTTATGATAATTTGATCAGAGTTAAGGCTATTGTTGCTCAGGTGAGCGATGTGGCCCCTGGGCCTCTTGTTTGTATACACAACTGATTCACACCACTTCTAAAGTATATTGTTGTACAGTACTCTTGAAGTTTCTACTTCACTACTGTAAGAATTTTAGTCAGGAATAAAGAGAGGGGTTTGGTAGAACATTTACTGGAACCTACTATATATATCTGTTTGTAAGGACTTTTGTCAAGCTTTGGAATCCAGTACAAATAAGGTAAATCAAATTCATTTTGTTTATAGGGGATATTAAAGATATTCATAACCGATTTATGATGTTGAAGTATTTCCTGCTTGGAAAGGCTGCTATTGGTGCAAGTAGAATTACCATGTGTAAAATGGAAATCTAGTCCTTTGAAAATGCAATTAATATAATGTGCATTACAAACAAAGACAATGTTGTTACTTGCCTTATCAGCAGGGACCAGTACATACTGATCATGTAATCTATCTAGTTCTTTTTTCACTTTTGCTTTATTGAAAACAGAAGGATAGATGGTTTTCATTTGACCTCTCAGTCGTTTAATACGAGATTTCAATATACATCTGATGCTTTTAACCCACTCTGACAAGGTATTGAAGGTCTTCTTGTTCAAATTTTGCCCATCGCTTCGCGTAATCTTCAACAGAATTCATGATATGTATAAAATTACGACGCCATGTGAAGGAGTTAGGCTCCCTAAATTTTGGTCCTTTCATAAGTGATTTTAGGTCTTCGTTTTTAACTAAATTAACATCACCAGTAATGACGTGTCCGGCAGTTGTAGGGTGAAGAAAAACATGAACACGTTGGAGGATTATTGTTCAGACGTTCGATATAAAGATTTTGTAGAGTTTGTTTGAAAATCTTTTTCTTATAATTTCATTCATTGGTTTTTTACTATCAGGTATTCTATGAAAATTCAATTATGCTCGTGTCATCTCATTCAAATGAATGTTCTTAAGCAATTCATTTAAAGAAAACAATCCTATGTAAAGGAACGAACAAAATAATAATACTGTGGAATCATTTGATTTAGTAGGGGCCAATTTTTATGGATTTCAAATCGTTAGCTTATTCGTGGGAATGTGACTTTGTAGATGCGTCGGTTTTCAGTTTCAGTAAAAAAGTAACTCTAAATGAAGATTTCTTTTTTTTCTAATGCTTAAATTTTCGCAAAAAAATTCAAATGCAAAAATAAACCAATACTCGGATGATTTTCCTAAAATATTTTTTTTTTAATTTTAAGGATCGTTAATAATCAAGCGATCAAACAGCAACATCGTATGGATTGTCAGGCAAATTGTTTTTGGCAGGTAAATCGCATGCATAATTTCCGTTTGAATCCTGATGTGAATAGTCATAAGAAGCATCTTCTTCCTGTTTTTTGTTTACTGTATTCGCCATGGTATCATATTCAGATATATATCTGGACACTCCTGCTGATGCATGTTGATAGGTATCTTCAACTTCCGGCTTCCGTGATTTTGTGTCCCTTAGGTGGTCATAAACACCCTCTTCTGAATTGTTGTAAGGACTCTCATTCGATGAATCACTTCCTTTAGATATATATTGAGGACATTGTTCTAATACAAAATAGGAGTTATTTTGGACAAAATCTACATTAGAATCAATATTTTTTCTGGGTCCAGATTTCACATGCACTTTTGTAGTCCTATCAGCTTTTGTCATTTTTCTCCTTCTGTTTATAAAATAAATTCAATGGCAAGAAATAATTTTTTTGTTAAAAAAAGCAAGTAATAAAAGACTTCGATAAACAAATTAAAATGATAAACAACCTTTAATGTGCATTTGAAACCCTAAAGTTATATTAAATGAGAGTCATTTTCCTACAGAGGAAACATTTAAAAAATCTCCTGTCCTTATATCACAGTAGTTGAATATTATATAAATTGACCCACAACGTTTCATATTTCGTGTTTTGATAATTTACTAAGGAGTTACTGTATTACCTTGAATAAAACACTACTGCCATTGCACATAACGGTACAAAAATGAAAACCATAATGACTGGTAAGGATATTTTCAAAGCTAATTCGTCACTGGCACCTAAAAAAAAAAACAAATTATATTCAAAGAATTCAGAAATAAAAACCTTATTAAAAATAGCCACAATTTTTCCGTTAATATAACAGTATAAAATTACTTGACATTTGCTGCCGGTCAGTAGTTGATGGTGACTGGTCTGTATCGTTATATCTAGTTGAAGAAGTTGAGACAAACACTTCTGATGATATTGAATGAACAGACACAAAGGTTAAAGCAGAAAAAGTTTCTTTCGACATTGTATGACCTTGGGACTCATCAGATATATTTTTACAGAATATGGAGCTAGCTGACAACTCATGATCAGAACAGCTTCCGAATTGGCATTCGTTCATTTCACACACTTGGCATTCCAGAAATGATGTCCTTTGTTCTTCCTTTACTTCCCATCCTTTTATGAAAACAAAATATTATTTTACAATTAAAATAAATCTATATTTAAATTTGGTTATTAAATGAAGAAATAATGCAGTAAGAATTCTTCTGCAAAAGCCATAACACTGTTTGAATGCATACTAATTTTAGGGTACTTTAGGGTAGTTTGAGTTTTCTTTTTTTTCAGAGAAAAGAAAAGGAATAAAAGACTTCCTAAAATAAGCATTTCTCAATTATAATAAAATGAGCCATTTATAAAATACAACCAAGAGTGACTTCAAAATAAATCATAGATAATATTTCAAATCATTGTAAGAAATAATTACGACTACATTCCGGTAGATAACTCTTCAATAAAACTAAAATTAGTCTTGTAAACTATTTTGCTTTTACTCGTTAAATTTCATCTGGAATCGTATATGGTTTCTTTTTCAGTTTATAATACACTTTCCACAACACGGAGATCGATTTTGATCTCTAAAATACATGTATAGCTGAATGTAAAATTACAATACTTGTATATTTAAATTATTGTATAATTCCAAAGTAATATTTCCCAAGTATCATTTTTGTCATTACAAACACTATTGAGGACGAAAATCTTTTAATTAAATTAAAAAACAAGAAATCATATTGACGCAAGCGTCAAATGGGCCGCAAAAATATAATTGTTGTATGAATCATTGGTTGTTTACATAAAAACACACCACAAAGAAGAAAATAAGAGTTGGTTGTACTAATTTTTATGGTAAATTTTAATATACTTTCAGCAACTTGTTTTAAAGTTTAACATTTTACTATTATCATTAAGAATCGATTTCGTTACTGTAAGCATTTCTAACGGAAATTGTATGATCATTGCCATAGTATGAAGTAATGGAGAACACATTGATTTGTACATTACTCTAATACATAGTTCAACTCATCATTTTTCTCTTGGAGATTATGTATTTCAAACCATTTTGGTTTTTGTTGTTGCATTGTGTTGAATGAAAACTTAATGCATTAGTTTAATATATGATTTCAAGGGACCTCATAATAAAATAAAAATTGATTAGTTCAAATTTTCCAGTCAATTCAAATTTTCATTTCTGTCATATTCTTGCGTAAATAAGTGATATAATGTCATTTCATTTCATTTCATATTTTCTACCACATTTTACATGGAAATATAATAAATACACACGCAAAGTCATTTTATTTGACACGGCACATAGAAATTCAAATATATCATTTAAATAAAATTTAATGACATTCAGGTCTTTAGTATTTCAGGTCTTTAGTATGTCCCGCATACCGATCCTGATGCATTGTTTTGAAAAGAATGAAGAAATCCGAAATTTTCCGAATAGACTATAGTCTCGATAAAAACGCGCCAAATACGACAATCTACTAAGTATGACCTACTTTTCATTTACGAGTAAAACAAAAAATATGTGATATTTTCTAAAAGGCATAAAACATATTTCTTCATGCAAATTTACTTTTAATTCATAAAAATAAGCATAGTATTAATTCTATTAAAAAAGAACTATCCCGCAGAAACGCAGTAACAATATTTAAATGTGTATCAAATAACGGACCGCCTTCCGGCGGCCCGTAATAACGTTCCACGACTGTTTTTTAAATACGTTTTGCATTGAATATATCTTTCGATGGTCAAAAAAAAAATATGGTCATTTATCATTAAACATATTTATACTAAAGACATGATATAATTTAGAATTGTGCTATGAAGATATAATGTAAAGTGGTTTCTTTGATAAAATATTTGAAAAATTTCGCTGACCAAAATAAACGCAGAAATAAAATAAAATAAATGTACACATACTGAGTTCATCAATTTTAGTGATTAATTATATGAAGCTTTAAGAATGCTATTTTGTATATATATACCTTGATCGATACTTGTGTGCTTTTGTCGTGCCACGCCTACCCAAAAAACATTGAATTGAGGCGGTGAATGTTCACAAACCGAATGAGGGTCATTCAGATCAATATCTCCTAATAAATAAGTAGACGGTTGTGAAATTCTACATTGTGTCATTGATAAATGCCAACTACTTGCATAGCCCTTATTTGGTAATGCTGAAACAGAAAAATAGTGTGATGCGTGTTCAAATAATAATCACTTTGACTCAAGTTTTTCTTGCCATTTTCAATTTATCATTATACAATGTACGAGGGCTGTCCGAAAATAGCGTAGACAGATCACATAACTTAAAATCTGTTCACTGCAATTTCATTTGACTTCTTTCTTTAATATCCCTTTTGCGAACAATACTAAAAATTTAAATCTGTATTTCATTTATTTCTGGAGAAAGTGAATAATTGGTAACAACAAGTTTTGTTTGGCGGCGCAATGGGCGACGTTTAATATTTCAAGTATTTTCGTTGTTGCTAGACCCTCCACATCATTTACGATGACATTTAACTTTTTATCCGAAACTATCTTGGAAAAATTATTTTCTTTGAGCATGTACCCTGAGTGACATTAAACATACATTTATTGCTTGTTTTTAAAATTTTTACAACAAGTACAAATACAAACGATCTGCCGACTCCAAACTTGCCATGTATTAATTGTTGTCTAAAGTTCGTCCTACCGAAATGTGTTGTTCAGCATTTTGACGTCCATATCTTATCGGTCTGGATTTCTTTTTTTCACTTATTGTCATCATACTCGTCCGAATATGTTGTTGGACTACTATTTCACAAAATGAATTTCTAAGCGATTTTGTTAAATTTATTTACTTCAAATGCCGCTTATAATTTGTTTTAAGGTCTTTACAAAATATTATCGGTTGCCGCTGCGCCGTCTTAAACGCTGACGTCGTCATTTTCTTACAAGTCAACTATTCAACTTGTCACAAAATGCGCTATAAAACTTTAAAGGTTTTGTTATAGGCAAAACATTTTCTGAGTAAATAATTGAATTTTTAACAAATGTAAATGTATTTTTTTGTTTGAAGTTTTTTATTTGAAAAGTCCTTTCCCTCAAATTTTTCATTTCATTATATTGATTTTAACTTTTCGTTTTTGACATTGCGCCGTATGTCGAATTTATGACCTAACATACTTTTAATTTCACTTATTTAATCTCAAACACACTTTAGTTTCAAAACATAATTTGAATGAATATTACTTGAACCCTTTGTGGCACAATTTTCATAATCCTGTGTCTTCGATTAACTGAATGACGCCACTTGTCTATGCTATTTTTGGACAACCCTCGTAAATAGACATAAAGGAATGATTTTTCAAAAACAAATTTACCTGAATTTCCACATATGCTGTTTAAAGATTTGGAACATGTTTGAGGAATAAATCGTGTGTCTTCAGGTGAGCATTGTAAACTTAGACATGATTCCTTCGAGTTAAAATGAACTGAACAAGAAATAAAAAAGTTTGTATGAAAAAATGTGTTTTTAATGATTAACTATATCTATATAAAAAATATAAATGTTACATACATTATATTTGATCTTATTATAGCATGAAGAAAGTACCTCCTTGAGTTTCATATAAATTGTAAGCGCTTTCCCCACCACAATCTCCTGCAAATATATCGTCTAGGTTATCGTTGCATTCATAATTGCAATCAGAAGCTGAAAGACGATGAAATAGATGTCGGTCGATGTTGCTTTCAATGCACACACATATATTCATCTGCGAATATAGGTAACAAGTAAGTCATTTTTACAAATCAAATCTAATTAAACAGAACACTGATTTAAGTTGCATCAAGTGTGTAAATCCTACACCTACCTTTACAGCGAACTGGTCAATATTTTCATGATGACATATTTCTTGACACATTCCTACTGAACTTTTGGTCATAGTCATTTCAACAATATCTGGCAGTGACTCGATGGATATGGAATAGCATCCTTCAAACAAAGCAGACAAAATCCAAAAGCATTTAAGCGTGTAAAGATGTATATTTGTAAATAAAACTGAAAAAAAAACAACAAAACAAAATTATCGGTGAGTTAAATATGATATTAAATAACAATGTGTACTGGTGATAAAAGAAAACAAACAGATACTGACCTAATATATTAATCCATGGAGTAAGTCTACGATACACGCCTGTCCAATATGGCTGGTTACTTTTGTCTATATCTATTGTTAATCCATGACCTAAGCACTTATCTTGAGCATCAAACCAATTATTTGTAAACTCTCTCGTTGGCTTGGTTTCTTTTCAAAATAGACACGACATAAATTGTATTACTGTCAATTTTCGTGAAATTCTAGAGGGAAATGTTACAGTCATTTTTAAATGCTCACCGTATCATCAGGCATAAAGGTATTAAATTCGAACTTGATTTAACATACCTGTAAAAAGTATTGTTGTTGATAATATAAACATATATAACTGATATGACTGATCCATAAGTTTTGTTTTCATGGTGTCGCCTAAAAAGGAAACAAATACATACATTTATTCGCAAAACTACATCACGCTGTCAAAAATCATTCTTCTCTTTATAAAAGCAGTGTTCACAATACCTTCATGTATTTTAATTTGTACGTATTTTTTTAATGATGTTTTTTTTAAGAAATCGTATTACAATACAATGGATATACAATTTCTTTCTGTTACATTTCTGTACTCATCAATGCATCGAATCAATCCATATAATCATGCATGCATTATGTAAGTGCCAGACACATTGACAATATATAGGCTGATGTACTTTGCCGATTATTGTTAGTTAACGTGTCAACTTCCATTCACTTAGTCATTGCGATCATGTAATGTTCAAAATAAAAATAACCATTACAATATAAAAGAAAAAGATCTACAAATTATACCTAATTGAAAAAGAAAGTGTTGAATTATGAAAACCTACCAATGGAAAAACTTAAGCAATAACGTCCAGAAATGATCACCTGTTATAATATAAACATAACAATCAACCAGGACAGACCAGGCATGAGCTTTCTAAATTTTACTTCCTTGTTTGTTAAAGGCAGTCTGGGGATTTCCCTATTTTACGTTTATTTAGAGAGAACCTAGTTTATGCGAACGTTGCAATAAAATATCAATATCTTATCCATTGTTTTAATCTATCTGTAAGTTTATCTAGTAAACGACCGGACAAATCTTCACATATCTATTTATGCATGCGGGTGTGCAGCATAATTATTTGCAATTGGGTACAAACTGAGTCACCAAATTAAACAAGTAAATTGCTACGTATTAATCTGTTTAAGGAGATAGCAAACATTAATTAAGGAATGTGTCATATATCTTATTTACAACTCTCGGTTTATGATTTTCATCGGGTTAAACACTTTAAGAAATGAATACTTAAAACGTTTTGAAAGCTAACATTAAAAAATAAAAAAAATCCGAAGAATCTGTCATATAATTAAACTAATTAAAGAGTATTAAAACTTAGTGTTTGTTTAAACACAAGTAAAAGCTAATCAAATGCAACATATTGGACTAGCCGTGACTTAAACCAATTTATAAGAAGATAACAAATTTTGCTGGTGTTGATAAATCACTAGGTAATACTTATTTTGCACGTACCAATGCTTGTCATTTCGATATGTTCGCATCATTAAGAAAACTGTAAAAAGGATAAATGAAATATACAGTCTAGACTGACTAATGTGACCATCAAAACGACAAAAAGAAAAAGGTCACATAAGATAGGGAGTAATTTAACTCAATCCTGAAATTAATCTCACATTAAGCATTACATGTTAAAGTACTTCGTTTCAAATATTCAAAAATAATATCTTTTTTTTTAAAGTATGTATACAGCCTATATTTAAAGCTAAACAACCGATTTTTTTAAAAGTCTTATTACTATCCGCCATGTCTTTTTTATACAGGGTGTGACTAACATTGTCACTAGAAATATGGTGGGAGTTATTGAATACCGCACGTTTTTTTTTAAAGTTAACAAGAATGATTCAGGAGGTTCAAATAAATATAATATATTATTATCAGAGTTTCTTGTCATCAATATATATTGTTAATTATTATACAATATATATTATGTTTTAAATTTTGTTGTTTTATTTGGAATGTTTTATAATTTAAAACACAGTTTAAATTAAAATAAAAGAAGTAGTCAACTGGAAGCTGTCTTTTGCCTCCACTTTTATGTACAGGGAAAAGGGCTACCCCCCCCCCTCCCCCCTGGTAGTGGAAGAGATAATTCTTGGCTATTTAACGTGGCACAGGCAACGACAGGTGTCTGGTCAAGGACAAATAAGGTCCCAAGGATTAAATTAACTGAAAAATCGTATTGGGCGAAATGTTTTAATTCGGATCCTACCGTTTTGTTGTGTATCTTGAATCGTCTGATGATGTACACTAGTATGTCTCAACTCAGTGCTTCCGTCACATCTTGTTGATTTTTTGATAAAATAAACACACAACGCAGCACTGTTAAGGTTTACTATGAAAATATCAACGGATTTAAACGTTCATAAAACGATGCATCTATTTTTACAAAATATTTATGTAATGTTATTTTATCATGATATAATAAATTTGATACTAAAAGAAACAGCATAGTAAATGCCACTTTGTACGACACTTAGTGTGGTCCTCTGAATGGACAGTCACGTGATATGTGTTGATGATTCTCCCGGATGGAGGTCATTAACAAATTTCAATATGACAAGGGCATACCCTTATTTGAATTAAAAATTTAAATGATAATTAAATTCTACTTATCTAGTAGATTCTGAAAAGTGCTGCTGCTTTGTATAGAGTTCATCTTTTATTAGAATAAATATCAAATAAATGAGCTCCGGTTGAAATTTATATGACCTTCGCTTAATATTTTACGTAATTATTAATTTATTCTATAGATTTCATCGAAGCAGCAGCTCTTTTTAATAAATTAAACATTCCAGTAATTTATAACCAAAAGATCGTAATAATCTGTTAAGTGTTTTTGACGACTTGTTGTTTTGTGTGATGTCATAGTTAACATTTCCCGTACTTTCTGGTCGGCGCGACCACAAAGTAGACCTTAACAGTGCTGCGAAGTCAATGAAGTACAATTCAAATCGATAAATATCCAAGATAACCTTATTAAAACACCATTTGTCTATACCCGGAGAAGTCCACATGAACAAAAACGCTCATCGTATGGAGATTCAAAATAGGACATGTTTACATCTTTTTTTCCATTCGGGTCTACTGGGACAATTTTTAACATTATCATCCGGGGTACTTAATATTGTGTGCAATGCAAAATCCCCGTAAACCTTACATGGTTGGTTGTGTAATAAAACCTGTAGTGGTAGAGGGGAGGGGGGTGGACAGATAATCTAAACTTTTTTTCCTTTTAGTAAATTGATGTAGTTTAGGCAGAAAGGTATTCGATTATCGAGATATAACACAAAAACTGGGAGAAGCAGAAACTTGGGACAGACTATAAAACATGACGGTCGCATATCGCGTTAGACAGAGTATCGTTTAAATCAGGGTGTTCATAAAACGTTGGGTAGTTAAGGTCTTCCGTTTCCAACGGAAGACCTTATAGTGATTGTAATGTTTATTATTATTATTATTATTTTTTTTTCCCCATTTTTCTCAGAGATGACTGAATATATTTTCTTGAAATTTTTAGGAATGATAGAGAATGAAAAAGTCTAGAGTGGTTTTTTTCATTTTTTCAAAATTCATTTCCGGTCGTCCGTTTCCTGTCCCGCCACAAATAAGCTTGTCACCTCGAGATCTCAAAAACGATAGGGACTTGAGTATTCAGACTTTGTGAGATAATAGACCTATATTTGTAGATGTGTTTAAGCTATTTTGTTTTGTTCGTCGTAACTTCCGGTCGTCACCGGAAGCACTTCAAAAAAAAGTTTTTTTCAACATTTAATTTATTTCACACAGAATTAGAATATAAGTAAAAGTACTTACATATGTCATCAATCCGATGTTAAAGAAATAAAAAAAATCTACTTCCGGTGAGATATCTCAAATATCTCAGGAAGTTTTTTTAAAGAAATTTTGTCACCGCGTGATCTCGGAAACTGTTAGTGATCAAGACACGAAACTTACAAGGATAATAGACATTTGATAGAAGATGTGTTTAACGGGTTTAATTTTGTTGACCGTCACTTCCGGTCCACACAGGAAGAGATCAAACAAATCAAGTTGTTTATAAGTTTAGCTGTTTATATTTGCCAATTTTAGATAAATTGACAGGCAATTTAGTCATGTTGTTTAATGTTTAAGAACTCCTAACTTTCATTTTTCACTGAGCACTCCCGTTTGTCCGTTTCCTGTCCCGAGACAAAAAACCTTGACTCCTCGAGATCTCAAAATCGGTAATAACTTAAACATTCAAACTTTGAGGGATGATAGACCTATGAATGTAGATGTGTTTACACTATTTTGTTTAGTTCGGCGTAACTTCCGGTTGTCACCGGAAGCACTTCAAAAATTATTTTTTAAACCTAGTTTTAGTTATTTTATAAAGAATGATTATATTAGTATAACTCCTTGCATAAGTGAAGTATGCGATGTTTATTAAACAAAAAAGATCTACTTCCGGCTAGTAATCTGAAGTAGCTTTTTTTTAAAACTAAATTTTGTACCCGGTAGATCTCAGAAACTGTAAGTGATCAAAACACAAAACTTACATAGATGGTAGACATTTGATAGAAGATGTGTTTATCGTGTTTCATTTTGTCGGCAGTCATTTCCGGTCCTCACCGGAAGGGTTCAATCAAATGACAATTTTTATGAGTTTAACTATTTTTCTTGCACTGTTTTAGTAAGCATGATAAACAGAAATGTACAAAAGGCAAATGTTAAAGATATACTAACTTTTATTTTCATAGAGCAATTCCTTTCGTCCGTTTCCTGTCCCAAGACAATAAATCTCCTCTTAACAAGGTCTCAGAACAGTAAAGAATTCAACAACCATACTTTGTTGGATGATTAACTTTTGCATTAAGATATGGTAAACATGTTTTGTTTGAATCGGCGGAACTTCATGTCGTCCCAACAAGAAGTAGTCAAAAAATGATTTTTTTTTTCATTTTGTTGTTTGACATTGAAGTACGGTCTGGAAGTTTTCTTCAAAATAAATACGGTATCCTTATATTTTCTATTTGAAAAAAGCTTTTTCATGTACAGAATAATACATTTATATAAGAACGGATGACCTCTTTGTTGCCATAGCAACAAGAGTCTAGTTATTAAGGTCTTCCGTTTCCAACGGAAGACCTTATAGTGATTGTAGTGTTTTTTGTTTCTTTCTTTCTTTCTTTCTTTCTTATTATTTTTTTTTCTCCTTTTTTGTCGGCAGAATTTCTCAGAGATGGCTGGATAGATTTTCCTGAAATTTTCAAAGATGATAGAGAATGTTAATATCGCGAGGCATGTTTTTCATTTTTTCAAAAATCATTTCCGGTCGTCCGTTTCCTGTCCCGCGTCAAAAAACCTTGTTCCCTCGAGATCTCAGAATCGGCAAACAATTGAACGTCCAGACTTTGTGGGATAATAGACCTATATTTGTAGATGTGTTTAAACAATTTTGTTTTGTTCGTCGTAACTTCCGGTCGTCACCGGAAGTACTTAAAAATTATTATATTTATGTATTTAACTTATTTTACATAGAATGAATCTGATAGTATAAATCCTTACATGTGTCATCCAAGCGATGATACATAAACAAGAACATTCTACTTCCGGTGAGATATCTCAATTATCTTAAGTAACTTTTTTATAACAAATTTTGTTCCCACGAGATCTCAAAAGCTATAAGTGATGAAGACACGAAACTTTCATGGATGATAAACATTTGATTGAAGATGTGTTTAACTGGTTTTATTTTGTCGACCGTCACTTCCGGTCCACACCGGAAGAGTTCAAACAAATCAAGCCATTTATCAGTTTAACTGTTTTCCTTCGATAGTATTAGTTAGCTCGATGAACAATAATGTACCATGGGCAAGTACACAACAAATGATAAATTAATTTTTCATTGAGCACTTCCGTTTGTCCGTTTCCTGTCCCGAGACAAAAAAACTGATTTCGACGAGATTTCAAAACCGGTAACGACTTGAACAACCAAACTTTGTGGGATGATAGACCTATGTATGAACATGTATTTACTATATTTTGTTTTATCCGGCGTAACTTCCGGTCGTCACAGGAAGTACACCAAAATTTGATTATTTAATAATATTTGGGTTATTTAGCATGGAAGTTACATTTTAGCAACAAAAATACAAAAGTTCATCTACACATGGATAAATAAACGAAAAAATTCTACTTCCGGTGAGACATCTCAAATATCTCAGGTAGTTTTCTTTTATAAAAATTTTGTACCCGGAGATCTCAGAAACTGTAAGAGACCAAGATACAAAACTTATATAGATGAAAGACATTTGATTGAACACGTGTTTAACGGGTTTCATTTGGTCGTCCGTCACTTCCGGTTCTCACTCGAAGCGTTCAAGCAAAATGAAGTTTTTTTTTTAAAGTTTAGATTTTTTTAAACAATTTACTCAGTGTGATGAACAGTAACGTACCGTAGGTAAATGTACTAAAAATATCTACTTTTAATTTCCTTAATCACTTCCGTTTGTCCGTTTCCGGTCCTGAAACAGAAACATTTTCTCAGCGAGATCTCATAAGTAAATAAAACTTGAACATCAAAACTTTAAGGAAAGACAGAACAATGTATGAGGATATGTCTTCTATGTTCTGTCTGATCCGGCGTAACTTCCGGTCGTCACAGAAAGTACTCAAAAATTGACTTTTTGTCTTTTTGTTTTGTTTTACATAGAAATGATAAGTGGGAAATTCCATTATCCAGTATATCCATTTTCGTTTTACAAGACAAATGAATTTTTTTAAGATTAATACATAAGGTACGGAAGACCTTTTTGTTGCTATAGCAACAAGAGTCTAGTTATTATTATTATTTTTTTCCCACTTTTTGGCCACAAGATTTCTCAGAGATGCCTTGACAGATTTTCTTGAAATTTTCAGGAATGATAGAAAATGATAATACCTCGAGACGGTTTTTTCATTTTTTCAAAATTCACTTCCTGTCGTCCGTTTCCTGTCCCGTGACAAAAAGGTTATCACATCGAGATCTCAGAAACGATAAAGACTTGAGCATTCACACTTTGTAGGATTATACACCTATAGCTGTAGATGTGTTTAAACTATTTTGTTTTGTTCGTCGTAACTTCCGGTCGTCACCGGAAGCACTTGAAAAATTATTTTTTTTAATTATTTAATTTATTTAACATAGAATGAAGATATAAGTATAAATCTTTATTTATGTCATCTAAGCGATGATCAATCAACAGAAAAATTCCACTTCCGGTGAGATATCTCAAATATCTCAGGTAGCTTTTTAAAAATAAATTTTGTACCCGCGAGATCTCAAAAAGTATAAGTGATCAAGGCACGAAACTTTCATGCATGATAGACATTTAACTGAAGATGTGTTTAACTCCTTTTATTTTGTCGGCCGTCACTTCCGGTCCACACCGGAAGAGTTAAAACAAATCAAGCTGTTTATAAGTTTAACTGATTTTCTTTGCCACTTTTAGATAAATTGATAGGCAATAAAGTTCTGTTGTCAAGTGTTTAAGAACTACTAACTTTCAATTTTCACTGCGTACTTCCGTTTGTCCGTTTCCTGTCCCAAAACAAAAAACTTGACTCCTCAAGATCTCAAATATGGTAATGACTTGAACAATCAAACTTTGCATGATGATAGACCTATATATGTAGATGTTTTTACACTATTTTGTTTTGTTCGGCGTAACTTCCGGTCGTCACCGGAAGCACTTCAAAAATTACTTTTTTTAAACATTCTTAGTTATTTTACATAGAATGATTATTTTAGTATGGATATTTTCATAAGTCGCTTATGCGATGTTAAATAAACAGAAAAAGATCCATTTCCGGTGAGATATATCAAATATCTCAAGTAGCTTTTTTATACTAAATTGTGTACCCGCCGTTAATCAGAAACTGTTAGTGATCAAAGCACAAAACTTACATAGGTGATAGACATTAGATAGAAGATGTGTTTAACGTGTTTCATTTTGTCAGCCGTCACTTCCGGTCCTCACCGGAAGGGTTCAAACAAATGGCATTGTTGATAAGTTTAACTGGATTTTTTTACACTGTTTCAGCAAGCTTGATAAACGGTAGTGCACGAGAGGGAAATGTTTAAGATATATTGACATTTTTTTTCATTAAGCTATTATGTTCGTCCGTTTCCTGTCCAGAGACAATAAACCTTTTCTCAACGAGATCTCATAACTGACAAAAGCTTAAGCATCCACACTTTGAGGAAAAATAGAACAATGTATGAAGACATGTTAACCGTGTTCAGTTTGATCCGGCGTAACTTCCGGTCGTCAGAGTAAATATCAAAAATGACTTTTTCTCGTTTTGTTTTGTTTCACATAGGAAAAGTTACCGAAATATTCCATCACAGAATCGATTAAACCCCCTTCTTTTATAAGAGAAATGCATATTTACAGACTTATACATGAGGAACGGAAGACCTTTTTGTTGCTATAGCAACAAGATTCTAGTTCTTAATATGATCGCATTAGACAGTGAGTCACTAAATACAGAAAGTCGCTATGAAAGTCTAGACTGTTGTAATAGATCTGGTCTCATTTGTTGAAGACTTGTCTGAACCAACGATTTATGCATTTGAGTGTCCTTAATAAGGTACTTTTACCGCAATTGCTTTTCTGTATTTTTTTTCTAGTAGATATATTTCATGCATGTTTATTGTTTTGTAAAATGCATTGATAAAAACTGTGCATTATCAAAAAGAAATGCAATACCCACCTAATGTTTGAGGTATAAGGTATCTTATGTTTGACGCAGTGTGTGTCAACTCTAATAAATTTGCCTATGTTCAAGATGGTAACAGTTTCGAGGAATCGCCAAAAGTTTTCGGGGTTGGCCGTATATTTTTTTTTGGAATAATGTGACCTGGATATCCATTTTTTTTTCAGCCATATGCATGAAGAAATGTTTTATTTACTCGAACTAGTATTACAGTACACAAGAAGAATAGTCACCAGAGAATGGAAAATAAATCAATATATTGAGTTTAGACAAACATAATAGTATATTCACAAAGTTTATAGTAAAATATGGTATTATCAATTTTTAGTGCATGTAGCTCCTATCAATTTATTTAAAAAATGCTTATTAAACAGGTTAAATGTTTCACAATTATAAAACTACACTTTTTGAGCTGTGTTTTTGTTAACTTTGGAATCAAAATCAATCATCCGAATCAAAGTAAAATATTACCCGCGTTTTTTTTTAATGCTGAATTTTTATCGTTTTAGATAATTAATAAAATCTTTACCCTAAATTGATACCATTGTCCTGAATTTAGATCTACCCTGTCAGATGTATTGTCGTGTTTGTTGCAGCTGATATTGTAATGAGAACTCCTTTTATTATGTGAATAAGGCAATCAGGGTCAATCAAATATATTCAATTATAAGCTATTCTTTGGGTGTGGTAAACTGTCTCAAACGTGTTGATGATTCTGCCAGGAATCAGCAGAATTGATGAAGAGTTTATCAAAAGGTTATACAGTGCTGCTTTCCTGAAAGTTGACAAGGATAGGATACAGGATATAGGATGCAGTATACAGGATACATGATAGAGCTTATAGTAATTTAATCCAATCCTATCCTATCCTGCTCTTAGTCTCTCAACCAATCAGATTCAAGGAAGTGTATATTGATTTTACAGATTATATTGACAAAACGAATAAAAACGATGTTGTTTAAATGAGCATTATAAAGTATTTCGTCCTTTTCATTTTGCCCTTAATAATGACATTTGGTTTCTGTTTTATTATTTCTTTCATGGATATAGGAAACAGGATACAGGATACAGGATAGGATAGGATACTTTTGTCAACTTTCAGGATAGCAGCACTGTAAATCCAACTGTGCATCAGTTAGAACAGAAATGTCTTCAGACTATTTCATCAATCTATTGTTAAGTAAAGTTGTATAGGTTTTAACATGCAACTCATGAGAGTGATTCCTCTATAATTATCTGTATCGTCTGGGTCACCCTTTTTAAATATTAGTACAATGACACCTTCACACCATGTGGGATGAAAAATATCTGTATCAAAAATTACATTAAACATTCTTGTCAAAAGTGGACTTAAATCATCACACATATGTTTAAAATATTCATTAATCAAATCATCTTTTCCATATGATTTTCAACATTTTAAATTAAATCATTTATAATATCTACAACCTCTTTATCAGAAATAGGAACATCAAGTTCATCAAATATAGTATTCATATCGCAATCTGTATTCAAAAAATCGATACATTCATTGCCTTTGTGGACACCCAAATTTTTAAAGTGTTCCAAAAACGTTTTATACTCCAAGATTACAATTACGTTCTTGTCTATTACTCTAAAAAAATGTAAAACTTACTTGGTAAATTGTGCCTTAGGTACTATATTTGATTACCTTGACATCGCATAAACCCACATTTTAGAGTATGCACATACTTTTTTATAATTAGTTTTACATTCAGTCAACAATTGCCTGTTACAGTCGCTTCTACATTCGTTATATTCATACGATTTTTCTTTATATATATTATACAGGTATCTTCATCTTTCATAAAACCAGAGTTTATTTTTAATGACACCTTTGCTTCTTTGTTTATCAAAAACAGTATATTTACAGTTTGGCTCAAAAATATTATTAGGGCATTGTCTAAAATTTAAAATAGACTCAAATATATTCAGACCTTCTTCCTTGGTAGAAACAATACAATTTAAGTCGTATAATACATTTTTTAAATCATTTGTCATATCACATAAATGTTCTTGATTCCATCATTAAAAATTGACTGTATTACATACACTATTACTATCAATTAGTGTGTGATTTTTATGAAACCTGTTATTTTTTTTGGTTTCATTTAATTTTTAATACACTGTATGCACAAAAGCATTCATGCATACAGTGATTTAATTTTTTTTTCATTTACAAGCTCTTTTTAAAAAGTCTGCTTCATATGATTACAAAAATAGGTCTGCTAGCATATATTTTAATAGAGGTCAGAGGAAATTCAGACGGTCAGACTGAAAGCTCAAGTGAGCTTTTCTGATCACCCGTCGTCCGTCACCGTCTGTCCGTCCGTCTGTAAACTTTTTTACATTTTGAACTTCTCTAAAACCACTTGGCCAAGTTCAACCAAATTTGGCAAAAAGTATCCTTATAAGAAGGTGAATATAAATTGCAGAAATGCAAGGCTGATCTTTATTCAAAATGGAGAAAACCTCGAAACTGTAAAAAAGGGGGTGCATTTTTAAAAATCTTCTTCTCAAGAACTATTGAGTCAAATTCAACGTAATTTAGCAAACATAATCCTTATGGAAAGGAAATTATTAATTGCAAAAAGTTATGATCCAATTCAGTTTCAAATTTGAGTAATTTACGTAACTAATAATAAAGAAAAAATAGCTGTCATCAGTTTATAACTTCAGATTCGGTATTCCATACCTCGAAAACGAAAGTGCTTTGTTTGAAGCAGCCATGTTGAACGCATGACACACTGGTTGACAAAGATGAATTTGCTGGTTGTGCAACACTTTACGTGCGAAGAGAATATTTGAAACATGCAACATAGATTTGTGCCGATTTTGTGAAGTAAATTGAGGTTAAATATTTCAATGCGGTGACATTTGCACTTACAACATATTATAAAATACTATACATTTTATTGGTAATACAATACGATCTCTACGGAATGGTTGATTAATGCAACGTGTTTTGTTAAGATGCTCAGCTTTTTAAGTATAAACGGAGATTGTTTTCGCTGCTAGAAATATATAGGTACATGTATATATGTGATGAAAAATAAATTGTGATCTTTCTTTGTTTTAGTGCACGTTTCTTCTGTTTAATTGTTTACAATTTTCTATTTACTTTCCATATTTGAGTGTCAAGCTTCGAATTATATGCAAGATACAGAGCTTTGCTCACAATTTTCTGTTTGCACACAGAGCTGAGGCCTTGCTTTTGTTCTTTTACATTTTAAATGCTGAATAGGAAATATCAAGTTTAAAAATCTAAAGTTGAATGTGACAAACTATTTTGAACAAAAAAACTTAAACCTAGTAGAATTGCGAGCTCAATATCTTGCTTACAATTTTATGATTGATGCTGAAATTTGGAATGATCACTAGAAATTTCTAGCTAAACGTTAAATACTTGTACAGAAAAATTCAAAGAAGATATGCTGTAACTACTTTCTTCGGCCCCCTCCTAATACGATGTATTATATGAAATCTGCACCAACCTTGATGGTTTTCAGACACAAATATAAACGATCGCTTTAAAACCTTATCGCTTTTAAGAAAATATGGATGGGGGAGACTAGACCTTATCAGAAATCTTGACAAGCCAAAAAAAGGATTTTGAGTATGGCTGTCTAACTTTGCAAAAAAAAAGTGGGGAGCTTAGCCCCCACCCAACTCGTTCCGACGCTTGTGCATTGATTATAATAGCTCTTTAATGTTTCACAGGACACCATTTTTCATTCGGGTAAATTCATCGATCAAGTGAGTAAGGTTATAAAACACGAATTTACGCCAGGTAAACAACACTCGTTTATAATGCGGAAGACCAAATAAATTTTTGAAAGATTTTTTTAGTTTGAGTGCATTGGGGTACAATTTTCTTCTTTCACATAAAGAATTTTTAAAAATAAAATACAATAACTAGTAAGAAGTTGAAGAAGAAAATGTACCTATATGCTCTCATATATTTTGATTGCTTTATAAAGTGTGGGGAAGAGGGGGCAAAACTGAAAAAAGGTACAGAAAGAAGTTAACAGTGTACCCCTACCAAACATTTAGTTTTATATATTGCATAGGATCTTGTTTTCGATAAAAATGGTATAACTTCATAAATGTTCATGTACAATGTCAAAGATTAAGTGTATGCAAAAATAAGTCTAAAATTTGGATACTTTACGGCATTCTTTTTGGGAAATGATTTTAATCAACTCTCCTATGCAGTTACTCAGACAAACCGAAAGTGAAACAGTGTTTGGACTTAAGCACAAATCAACACCGCTGGCAACATTTAGTTCTTGATAATAATCAATAAATTCTATATATGTAATGTATTCTAAAGCATTGTTTTTCAAGGAGACTTATTTAAGATATCTTGTAAATAGTCAGATTTTAAATGGTACGAATAATTTAGATATTTTTGTAGTCGTACATTGTATATATTCCTACGCCAGAGTTCAATATAGTCTCGTTCAACCAGACGCACGGCTGTCTCCGTAAATATCCGACAAGCTGAGAGTTTCTCTTGCTTGTCGGAAATTAACGGAAACAGCCGAGCGTCTGCTTGGATCCATACAATATCTCATAACTATTTCGATTAGGCCTACTGATACGTAGTTTGATGGAATTAATTCTTTGAATATCAAACAACATGATTCATATGGGGGTTTCACGAAATTTCTGTTGGAGAATTTATTTTATAAAAAATATGCGTAATTTAAATACATATAGGAAACTACTTGCCATGCAAAATAACATCGTTGATTTTAAAATAAATAATAATCGATAAAATAAGTCCCGTCAGTACTTCAGTACTTTGATTTGTTATTCTACCGAGGGGCCATATGTCACAATATCCTTTGAACACCCATATGAAGCCATCGTTGCTCAGGTGAGCGATGTGGCCCCATGGGCTTCTTGTTTATAATTAGTTTGTTTCTTTTTATCATTTCTTTACAATAATATTGTAAAAGTAATTGTGTACCAGTCATCAACTCCCCCTGAATGGACCACCAGTCCATCGCAGGTTAACCCCAGCGTAAGCCGGTACCCAATTTCAACTGGGTGGACTGAGATAATGTAGGTTAAGTGCCTTGACTAAGTGCACAACACACAACATCAAGTGAAAACAGCAGGGTTTGAACTAGCGTCCTTTCGGTTACTATCCAAACGCCCTTGACCACTGAGCCATGTGCTCTTTATAGTCTTAATATATAAAATAGAATTTTATATTTTTTTTTTCTAATTCGTTCACATATCCCTAACATGGCCAAAATGCTTATTATAAAAAAATATCATGGACCTAAAACATGTTTACATTTAGTCAATAGATATGACTACTACTTGAAGGTTTGTTTATTCATTTAAGGTACCTCACTACACCTAGACTTATACTTTTTAAGGCACGACGTCACAAAATGGCGATTTAAATGTTTTGTTAAATTGTTTATATCGTTCAATTGGGTTGTATATCATCATAGCTAAGTGGTTAAAGTATTGGGCTTCTGATCCGCAGATCATGAGTTCGAATCCGCCTGGAGCTTTTGTTCATGTTTACTGAATTAAATTTTCGAAAATGCAATTTTTAATCCAAAATTGCACATTTTTTGTTTGCCTATTTGACTTAAATACTTTTTATCCATTATGATATCTACCATAATCAAGTAATTTCTGCTGATTTGAGAAAATATTTCAATGTGTAGTGAGCCACCTTAATGAGAACAATTCAGAACATTCATGTTGGTGTATCTTGTTAATTAATGTTATTGTACGTGTAAACTATCATTTTCAATGGTCATTGTTATTTTAACAATTAATATAAGAATGATCATTATAATGTAATAAACAGAATTGACAGATATACATTATTAAAAATACAAGTGTTAGATTATTAAAAAAACACCCTCCGGAAATGATTAACTGTTCTAATTCAAACATACCAATCTACCAAAACATACCGAATATGTCTGTTCTAAATTTTATTTCCTTGTTCGTTAGTTAGTCTAAGATTTCACCATTTTGGCTTATTTAAAAGAGCCCTTGTAAGTTCGAACGTTTTAAGAAGTTATTATTAGCGTATCCATTGCTTTAAAAATATATATGTAAATATAAAAATGAAGTGATTACGATTAAAAATATAATAATACAAAATAACCACCCACTAATCCTATTGTTTTTTCTAATTAAACAAACTGACAAATATATACATTTACAAACTACATATGGGTTTTAATGCATACAATGTGTACTGCATTATTAGATCGGGCCAAGTTATAAATATGCATTTATGTAACGTATTCTGAAGTGTTTGACACATAAAAATCATCTGCTGTTGGAGTGTGATTATATGTCAACAACTTTAAGAAGTGCATTGTTACGCTTTGCTCAATGGAAGGAGATAAGAAGCGATAAATATTGTGCCATATATCAATTTAACGTCTGCCGGCGGTGCTTATAATTAATGTTCCTAAAAACTATTAAATGAAAATAATTTGAAAGGGAAGCAATATTTTTAGTTGAAAAATTAAGGACTTATTGTTATATTTTTAATGTATTGTTACAAAATAGTACTAATAAGTATACACATCTCGTACATCATAATACCACGGTATTTGTTTTGTTAATTTCCTAGTTCGTGAGTTTTTGCAGTGCTCCTATGGTTATGTATTTCGTCTGGCTTCCTGTTAATATATCCGCGTTTATATAAAAGTCAATACCATTAAGTGAACTCTATTGAAAAAAAAATCACTAAAATAACCGTTTCATCAACTTCTGGTTTCATTGTGTTTTTGTATTTACGCATTATTGATTACTCATGATTTAACTAACCTTAATCAGGATGATCTTTCGGTCTTTTCCTTTTAAACGTGACACAGATATTATTGAATATTTTTTCCGTCAGTTCGCACTTTTTCAGTGTTTTGGTAAGTAAAATGTGCTATTTCTAGTACTATGAGAACACTATTATACAATATTATACGCTTGTTTGTTAATTCATTGTAACGTAATAAGTATGTACAATACAAGATATTATAGATTATTATGATGCGATCTTAGGTAATTTGATACTATTTTGATAAATGAAACCAAGTTAAGGTTTAAAAGCTTTGACATTAATTTTCGATATCAGACTATTCACTGTTTGTGTACTTTCATATTCTGAATTTGATTTCTTACATTTTTTGTTTTTTGTTTTAACACTTCAATATGATGAACAGCTTTGAAAGACATTATTTTAAAAAAAGCTAATTTATAATTCGCAGCTTACTTGGTATCATAGGCCAGTGCCTTTGGTAAAACCTGAATGTTTGATCTTAAAGTTAAAAATGTATAAATAATACATGGTTGGTATGTTAACAAAATATTTGTTTTCTGAAAACAAAATAAGTAATTAAAATCATTTTTTATTCTTTTATTTAGGTAAAATAAAATACAATAACAATTTTCCGAATAAAATATGTCCGCCTTTCTTAATATTGTTTAATGATTATTGGCACTGAATTATATATATATATATATATATATATATATATATATATATATATATATATATATATATATATATATATATATATATCATTACAGGCTGGCGCTCTAAGGTTTATGGTGTATACTGCGCTGACGAATGTGCACATTGCCGCTATGTTAACAACTGTTCCCATATTAATGAAACATGCAATGGACGTGAATATGATAAGCAAGGAAACTGGAGCAACATACGTGAGTATGGATAAATCATATATCACGATATTCGTACTTACTTTAAATTTTTATCAAGAGAATAAAATCGCTTCGTTTAAAATTGCGTATTTTATTTGTATGTGTTACAGACTTTTTTGGTCATGCTTTGTTTTGCTAAAGGAGGGGGTGTTATATAGCAATCGAAATAAATAAATGTTTTGGTCGCTCATTACGTTACACAGGCTAAATAGCTAGATCTTTTATTACATGACACTACTATTTAAAAGTTAAAAGTTGACATGATGTGACCTGGATATTCAGTTTCTATTTTCAGTCACATGCAATAGTTTTTGTACACCTTTACATGAATTTCTATACAAAGGACAAATAAACAGCAAAAATGCAAAGAAAAAATTCCAGTTGTATACGTTCAGACATTTAAGGGGCATGGTCACGATTTTGGTCAAAAATTATTTTTCCGATTTTAATGTTTACAATGTTTCAGTAAGGCATTTTTAATAGGCAATCAAAATTTGAGTGTCATTCATTGAGTTATAAGCGAGTTACAGAGCTTACAATTCTTTGCAATGTAAACAAAGCGTTTGTTTACATTTTGAACGTTAAAGTGAAAACTCCAGTTTTAAAATGAATGTTGTAAAAGTTAGGATCTGTTTATTTATGCTTAAAATGAATAAGAAGATGGAAAAATCAGCTTAAAAAAAGTACTTTAACCGGTAAACTGAACTTATGTAAACAAAAGCAGGGCACGAGCCTAGTTTACATGGCAAAGAATTGTAAGCCCTGTATCTTGCTTATAACTTTACTACTGACTCTCAAATTTCATTTGGTAATCGGAATTGGATTCCAAAAGCATTGTAAATAATAAAAACAGAAAAATAGAATTTGACCAAAATCGTGACCATGCCCCTTTAATACTAGAAATGGTCAAATATTAAGTAAAATATATGTTCTGTATACAAGTATGTGTATTCTTTAATGATTTGATAATTTTAGACAATATATATTTAAATAACAGTTAATACATGTATATACTTGTTTATCGTTCAAAAAATGTACACCATTCTAATTAAGATTGATAAGAAAACCTAACATGGACACGAAGGCAAAACTTAGAGCTCTTGGCTTTTTTGAAAAAAAATAAGCACTATCTATCGATCAAAAATTGCCAGAATTGTGACATCCAATGTTTCTTGCAGAGGACGATCTTTCGACTTCAACCTTGATTGTTTTGATCTGTCTCCTTTGTACTCTTTTGGTAACTACATGGCTTTTGATCGCAATCTATGTTTTTTTCAAACGTCGACGCGGACGCCTACACCTTAACGAAACACACGGGGCTGTAGACATTCGTATAGAAGACCTGGATGAGTCGCATCATTATGATGAGGTACAGGACATTGATAGAGGTTATACCTATCTAAACCGTCCTGCACAGGAAACACACTACGAAGATGTGAAAAAAATATGATGGAACGTATAGACAAGTTGAGTAAGACAGTGTAAAATATCACAGAGTAATGCTTCTGGTTCCTTGAATGTTGTATTACAGACTTGAATGATATTACAATATTTAGAATAAAATATTATTTTTTCCATAATGAATGAACTGTTTATTTACATATGGTTTTGAACATGGCTAATATTAACTTCATGATTACTGTATTACTACTTTAGTTTATACTAGAAGTAGCAAACGTAAAAGTATTGCGTGTTTAAAAACTTTAGTATGTACAAATATTCATACATAAGACTGGTTTATTAATCTCTGTATTTTTTCTCGTGATATATTTGACCTATGCTTCGTTCATTTTGGCTGATATTCATAAAGTTTTAGCAAAAAAAAATAATAATAAAGAAATAAAATATAGTTTATAGAAGTACATACCCTTCCGTTTCTGTTCGCGTGTCACAAAATTAGCAAAAATGGGAAAAAAGTGTAACTTTTATAATTTGCGTCAATCATTTTTTGCGATTTAAAAAGTCTTCTCATAGCAAACAATACCGGATAAAATTTCTGCGTGTTGTATATTTTGAAATCTTAAAGTGATCGAAAAAAAAAGAAAAAAAATCGGATCATCGAGAAAATTACCGGATTTACGTATTACCACATGTATCTCACCGTAATTATTTATATTGAAGAAACTTAGATTTTTTTCTAATTTAAAATTCTTCACATTTTTTACAATTTGCTAGAACAGAGATTATGTTTTTAAAAGAAGGATTACACTATATTTTTGATTTAATTGTGTTTGAAATATATTCTTGATTATTTTTTCCTCTCTATAAGTTCGCTAGATCTTGAAAGTAATTGTTGTTGCTACTTAATGTAAATTATAATCATATTTTATTTAATTTTACATCTTATTACTACACAACATTCATTTATTTGAATATGGACTCTTGATCTTAATTTTGACGAGCTGCCTTAAACTATCTTTTAATAAATCCACAGGTATGCAGATTAAAGGATGTTTATTCAAATATAAAAGTTTATGTGCTGATTTAAAAAAAAACTCTACATAGAAAATATACAAATATAATTTATTAATTTCAATTCCAGTTTGTTTTAAGCCATTGTGGACGTTTAGAATCAATATAAGTATGCATATTTTTTTGTTAATTTGTTCGAATCGGTATATTTCAAATTGTTGACTCTGAATATGCTTTTGTTTAAATTATATGTGCATTGTAACTACTTTCAAGAAGAATTATTATTTTTCAACAAAATCCTTAACTATTGAAATAAAATCCTGTACAAAATCATTTTATTCATACATTGTTCAATTTTGGTTGAAACCCGAAATTTGATTTGACATAAGGAAGGTCATAAATAAATGGATCTATACAACTATAATAATATTCAATATTTGATTTAAGACGAAAGAAAGGGAAAGATTCCCAAACAACTTTTTAATAATGAATTAAAATGATTAATGATGTCGAAAATTTTTAAACTCGAAATCACCATATTAACACATCATTTCAGTTGATGTTAAAGAGATTTATATATAACCACTTTAATTATAGCTCTTTAAAACATGTTAGATATACACCTTAGTAGTTCCGCTACTTATATCTTGGCTCTCGTTCTTAAAAAATATTCATACATCACATGATATCGCAGAAATTAAACTTCCCAAACAAAACTAGAAAAACTATGAATTCGTTATGATTTGTGATTGAATATGAATTCTAATGAACTGGGTGTAACATGTATACACATATTTCTTTCCACAGTATATATGTTTACATGAATAAAAGATTCATATGCTGCCATTCTATTTAGTATATATTTTTAATATTTATATGTATGTACTAGTATTTCACACGGATATCTTTTTCAAGTGCTCGAAATAAGTATTTTCGATCTGGGGACGGATATGATAAGAAATGATAAACCCATAGTTAAGTTTCATTTTAGTTTACATTTTAATGATTGAAGTATTGTGTTTGTTTCTGATAATTTGGGTTTAAAGTCCAATTTAAATAGGTCGTTAGGCTGCCTGAAAATGCACTAGAAATAAGATAAATCTTCAGAGCAGAGAAACTCAATCTGAAAAACTACAATCAATACCATGTGTATTGGACTTTCAAAAGAGAATATTTCATAGTCTGTACATCTGTCGTTTTAAAAAAAAATATTTAGATTTCATCACACCTTTATTCAACATATATTTTTATGATGCGCTTGATGTTCTCTTTTTATCGTACTGATGGGAAATGACCATTATTTGCCTCAATTTTGTAAAATAGAATCATCAATAACGATATTATGATAATGGGATTCGTGAGATAATATTTTTTTGAAATTTGAACTATACATGTTTTTCTATCTTTCAAAAAAAAAATGTAACTTTTTCTATAACTTTGATTTTGCTTTATTTCTCCCATTTTCTTTTATACGGATATACATCTTTCGAATTTTGCATTAATAGTGATGGTTATAATTTTTAGGATGTAATGTATGGGATAACACATATAATAATACCAGGGGTCATTCAAAATGGTTAAACAAAATTACTTCGTTTGTATTCATGAATCAAGTATCCCCATAAAAATCAAGTGCTTAAAAAACAGCGATGTTTAATTGTCAAAATCTCAGAAAATTAAATGAAATAAAAAGAACAAAAGCAATGAGAGGTGACGACCTCTATCGCAGCTTGTATAGTCTTAAGTCTTGATTATTAATTTACCATCAAATAGTCTACCCCTAAACTACAGTATTACTGGTCGTATTGCTATAAAAAAACAACAGGCAAACAAATTATGCATGTGCCTGCATGCTTATTTTCTTATCAATATTTTACCAACATTAAATGTAGTCTTCTTACACAGCAAAAGTAATTAACAGTGTGGCAGTTTCAATGTTACTGTCATTGTACCATTTGTGCATTATTGCACACAATTCCGCCCTTCTTTTCCACGGAGACAACATCCCAGGTCAAACCATGACACACTCTCCCTTCTGGTTCAGGAAGTTTTGGATCTGGATCTAAAAACTCGAGTTAAAAGTCAAGAACAAGAAATTCAAACGTTGAAAAACGAAAAAACGTCCGAGAACAATGCAACGGATATAACTGTAAATAAATTGATGTCGGAATATAAAGACATTAAGACTTCCTTTGGAGTAATTAGAGGGGAGTTTGAAAAGAACAACTACCAAACAGGACTTTTATATCTCAAAAGAAGGCTGAACAACATGGCGAAGTCTATCCGTTATTTGACAATCTCTCCATTAAATCACGAGGTTCTCAATGACTCCACAAACATGACAGTTTATCTAGAAATTGAAAATATGAACACGAAGCTAATAGAATTATTGGGCAATACAAATAAGACATTCATGAAAGCACTCCAAGATATGCACAGTGAAATCATGACGATCACAGTAAATGAGTCTACAGATGTCCAGCGCCTTGAGTCTAAAGCATCAGCACAAAAGATAGCAATGTCTTTGGAAATAGGAACACTACAGAGTGAATTGCACAAATTGAAGTACACTCTGTTTGGCACTTTTTTCGGCAAGTTTCTTAATGTCTTTACACAAACCGTTTCTCCTTTTTCTCTCGTACCATGTTAAAAACAAACCAATATCCTTTTTTAATTACTAAAAGTGGTTTGCAATATTAATTCTGAAACTATTCTATTCCGCAAAGATATAATGAAAATATATCTTATAAGTCCACAATTATAAAGTGTCCATGCAATACTAAACCTTTATTTTGTAGAGATAGATAATTGAATTTGCATTCATTCGATTTTGCAAAAACATTCGTCAAAAGAATGACATTATTTATTAATACCCGCCTTTTTTTAAAGAAAGTTCGGATGTATGTTAAAACAGTATATATAATAATAATAATAGAATTGTTACTAAAAACCAATACGTTTGAACATTTGAGTGAGCAAAAATAAGATCAATTAAAATTATTTTTATGCTTGGAAGGAGTCTTAAATAAGGATGTCAGATGTGGACCAGAAAGTTTTCTTCATGTGAGTAAAACACTGAAAATATGTAGACGGGGATTTTATTTATTTTGTAATATTCATCATTAAAAGACACCCACGTGGTCTATAGTATAAATAATTAATTGCAAGGAATTCACAGTATTTGTAATTTTATTTATTAATTGTTTCTTTTGACATATTTGAAAAGTGGTATCAAAAACATTTCAATCGTACGAATACACATGTTTTTACAAGAATATGAAAAAGCATCCCCAATGAAAACCATTTAGATAAAAATGCTGGTATTGTGATCACTTTTAGACGCAATGAGCAAGGCATGTACACATTTAAATTATACTTGTCCAGTTTGTAAACAGTTTCAATGATAATAATCATTCTCTAAAATTATGTATCAGTTATAAAAAACACCGTCAAAACTATTATATACAAATGTAGAGGGACAAAAATAATATGTGAGCCATTCTCATTCATCTTACATATTTTTAGGAAACTGGAAGATATGACAAATATACAAATAAGATGTTTGATGACAGCTACCAATTATATGTTGTTGTTACGACCTTAAGATTGTTTGAAGACCTATTAACAATTACACAAACAACAGAGCCCTTTTGGGATGTATCTATTAAATTGATTGTTTCAATTTTGACATTAACGTTTATTTTTCATAGTACAATGCCGATTTATTATCTTGCAATCTTTAGATGATGAGTATGTGTAATTGAACAATTAAAACATTTAAATTTGTTTAATAAGAATTGATTTGATTTTTATTTATCAATAATATCGTTTCAGTGGTGAAAAAAAAATACAGAGGGAATAAAGGAAGAGCAATTCCAATAAACCCTTAAAATTGGATACATGTAGTGTAGCGTAATTGTCTCCGAAAATTGAAATCATGTTCAGGTTTGTATTTTAAAAAAAAAGGAGTAATATAACTGATGCAGACAAAAATGATATTGACAATACAACGGTTTAAGGTGGGATGCAATAAACTTACGAGACAAAAATTCTTAGAAACTAAAACATTTGTTTGAGGTACATAAATATTGCATCAATTCATTACATTATCAACTGCTGGTACTGGATTCAAATGTGTTTTATATTAATTATAAAAAAAAACACTGAAGGCAATGATAAAAAATAAGTATTTAAAAACCTTAATATAGGTTGAGCTGTAACATTGTTTTGTAGATATATTGTTACAGAATGCTACTAATGCATATAGACATTGTATAGTAATTACGGTAGAAAACATTAGTGTAAATATCTGCTGATTTTTTTTTTGTACAGTTAAAATAAGGTAAGTACATCAAAATAAAAAAATACTGCAGCAACATTTGTATTCCTTCCTGTTTACAAACGTTTTAGTTATGGGTTAATAAAACATCCTATAAGTAAACATACATTTTGTCAATCAAGGCAAAGGTCACACAGATCCTTTTTGCTTTCGTTTTGTGTGTGACAGAATTATCGTCTTATATCATCATACATTGTATTCGTCTGTTTGTGATTTTTCATAATTGAAGTATGTTTATATTAGCTATCTCTTTTATGTTTAATAAAACACGCACACAAATTACTGCATCAATTGAACTTTTTAAAGATAATTATGTATTTAAAACTGGTGCAGTGTATATTATGGTGTTGAGTGCAGTGGAACAGGCGGATATCGTAAATATGTTAACCACTGTTCCTATATGAATGATTAATGAGTAATTGGTAACACAAGTATACAAGTGCAAAACACCTAAGTATAAATAAATTATGTATGTACAACTTGATGGTATCATTAAGGTCATATATCCTTTCTTCTAAAATTGATTTCAATATCCATGAAATCAAAGTGTATTTATTTGGTCGCAAAAAGTTCTATGTAGAATCTGAGCATTCCACATTTAGAAGCATACTTTCTAAATCGAACATGCGTTTTCCCAAAGACTTCAATGTTAAATTCAAGGTGCAATTAATTGGTCATTAGTAAAAATTAAAAAAAAATTCCTATTGGTGGAGTATTTTAATTTGATAAAACCTTCCAAAGGATATCATGATTAGGAATATCGGACCATTCATTTATTAGGTAAAAGTGTGGTCGTTATACAGTAAATATATTAAGAAGGGAGACAGGACTATTGGACTGAATCAATAATGAATGAATAAATACACAATCGTCATTATCTCGCATGTTATTACATAAAATGAAAACTGTTTAATTTAATATAAGAATGTTGCTAAAACCATGCAGTTGGAAGTTTAAATCCAGTATGTGCATTTCAGTGTAGATTGATTGTTTTATTAATCACAAAATTATCCACTCAAAGTGTAAAGTCTGAAGTACTTGTATAAGATCATTTAGAAATAAAGAAATGATCAATATAAAAAGAGCATTGAAAGCATTGACATTGTATTGCATAAAATGAACACTGCTAAAGTGTGCATCTAAAAGCATTTTTTTAAAGTTCAATGTTTCATGTCTTTGTTAATCATCGGGTTACAGATAGTATAATACTATCGACATCATGATACTTAGCACTTTTTGGTGTTTTGTATTTAGGCAGAATTTGACCATATGAAGAGGGGAGAGGGAGGAGTGAATAAGTTTGTTGCTGTTGCTGTCCATTTCCACGACCAAGAATAGCATAGACAAATATACAAAGGATTTTTTTTAATTACTGAACACGTTTTAGTATAAAATAATTTAATGGCTGCATCTTCAACACATCTGTTTAAATGCCGCGCAAAATATTACCCTTATAGTCCCATATTGGTTGATTATGGGACTAATATTTTTAAAAGACGTATGTATACAAGTGCAACTTGTATTTATTATTATTTTTAAGATTTCACTCGCATATAAATCAAATCATATTTCTCTGATAGCTTAGAATCTTTAATTTTTTGTGTCATATTTTTTAACAGTACACTAAGGAAAATCTATAAGATTTTGGGAAAAAACCCTATGTATTTGGAAATCAAATGAATACCTTTTAATACAATTTTTGCAAAAATATTAAGATACAAACATATTTCTTTAATAATAAAAAAAAGATTCCATGCCACAGTGCAATTTAGTTTCTCAAAGAAAATAGGCCCTGTCGTTCAACGTCCAAAGTGAGAACTGTCGTATGGACGTGCATATGTTCTGTATAACAAAACAGATAAATCATACTGCAATATATTATTTCGACATTGTTTGACACATGTATTTGTTTGGATTTTTATGATATAAAAACAACTGTTCCTGTTTACCTGTTATATCCTAGGATCCGACATACTACTTAAGCTTCGTTACACCAAAGTTCTTTGCACATACAGTTCCCCAGTCTCCTAAAAAATTGACTTCCCTTCTGCCAGCTCTACTATCTATTGATACTAATATAATGCACAAAATAAGATTTATAAAAATAAAACAAAACGGACAAGTTCATGGCCAGCAACATGTTATGTTTTTGATTAAAGTATATATGTAGTATTATAATGCAGCACGTTTACCAGAAAGCATACCTACATTATATACATTCCCATAACATATCAGAAGTACATAGCATTAAATAATATGAGTTAATTAGGTATTATTATCATTGATAAATAAATTCAATACATTATAAATACTCATGTAAACTGTTGGAATAGTAACCGCTATTCTATAAACCGCTTTTCAATTTTATTAAACATGAACTATCCAAACCAAGTTTATTCTCCCATAAAAAGAATGCGAAATGAATTCATTCGTCGTGATTTATTTTTGTTTTTTGCAAATAAATACGACAAAATAATACAATTCTACAACAGTGACTGTCATGAAAATTTAATATATGGTAGAGTAACTAAAGATATATCAAAATCAGTAAATAAAATCATGTGAAAATCGATTTAAAGTTTTAGTAGGAACATTTCAAAAACCGTTTATATTACTTTTTAATTGAATTTAATTGGGGAAAGCGTTCCTGTGGGAGATGAAAGAAAGTACAAATTATAAATCTCAGGCAAAACATGGAAAGATATAAATTCGTTTTGACATGTAATTGAATGTGAATTCTCAGTTACCAGTAATCAACACATTTATGCACAGATTTGCCTCCACATAATGTTTGTTTGTAATATCTAAAGGATATAGATAGTGTCTTATTAGTTAGTAAATGTACATGATTGGATATATTTTGGTCTGTTCAAAATATTTTAGATGAAAACAAGCTTATCTTTAAAAAACGTTTAAGAAGCTAGCGCAGTTTGTTTTAAATAATCACTAATAAAAGGTTGATGAATTGTTTTTTTAATGCACTTGACTAATTTTTCTCTTTGATTTCCTGAATTCTAAACAATTTAATATAAAATAATGACAGAATAGCGCAAAGAAGTAATATAACAAGTATGTTTAACCGAAGTTATGCTTTTAAATATGAGAAATCTTTATCATAAAAAGTTGTCTACATGTATGTCTGGTTGTCAAAGTTCATAAAAGGTTAGGTGAAATAAGTTTACAATTTTCGTCGAGGACCAAACATTACGACTGTATATAAAACATGTATTTTAATGTGCGATGAACATAAAATTCGGTCAGTATGTTGTGAAAAGATAAAAGATCACGAAATGCAATATCTTGGATTTTTCCGACAAAAGAAATACAAATCCTATTTTTGCCGGAAAAGTACGAGAAAGTGCCTTGCATCATAAAATAGTTTGGCGCGTTTTAGACAAAACATACATAATTCCAGCAAAAAACCAATGTAGATCCGAGGGCGCTAGCAATGATAATCTAAATTAAACTCGCAAGGATAACCATTAATTTCATTTTAAATCGATAAAATTCATGCAGTTTGAACGTGTAGTGTAAATTCAGAAGTTGAATTGTCAGAAAATAATGTGAATATAAGAAAAACGAAAATTGTTCAATTTTTATATCCAACCGGATAATACGTAAAAAAAAACGAGGCAATTTTCCCCTAACCAACCACCATGTTCTCTTTATGCAACTCAAGTGCAAGACATAACACGATTTGATATGGAGGCGGACGTGAGATATGATAAGAAAAGATAAGCAGATAGTTTAATTTGTTTTGTTCTTAATATGATTAAAAATAACCTGTTTGTTTCTGATAAAATGACTTTAAAATCCAATTGAAATCGGTCGTTAGCTCGCCTGTTAAACGTCTGAAATGGAATCAGACAAGGAAGAGGTCAGAAACACCAGTGATTGTCCATTTGGTTTACATTTTTCCAGCAGTTTCTTATTTTTAGACGTCTTGTTTTGATTTGGTTTTGATTTCAGGTCTTACTCCAATCTAGGTGCAATTTTGAAAGATTTGAGTAAACTGTAAAACTTTAATACAAAATATGCATCGATTGTAATGGTTTAAATGCTTGGCAAGTATAAAACCATGGAAGCAATCGTATATTGTCCAGAAGGTAATCTGTATGCATAGGCTATGGTTCTTTTTTGTCAATAAAATCACATTACCTGTTTGAATGTCGAAAACTCTGTAAATGAAAGGAAATTAAAATTTGAAACAAGGATTCTAGTCTTCCTTTTTCAGAACTGGTGTCGTCCTTATTCGTATGTCATTGAATATCACCAATTCAATAATCTTCCTGAAAATATCAGCCTTAACATATCTCATACAAAATGTAACAGGCAAACAAACTAGGCACATGCCTGCATGCTTCTTTTCTTATCAACATTTACCTCTTGTTAAATATCAACATCTTACACCGAAAACCTCATTAGCATTATGGCAGTTCAAATGACACTAACGTTGGTCATTTTGTGTTTTATTGCACAAAATTCCGCCCTACTCTTCCACGGGGACAACATTCCAGGACAAATTACAACCCTTGGGCCTTTAGGTAAAGATGCCACGCTCTCACTCCTGGTACACGATTTTTTGGATCTGAAAGCCCGAGTCATCAGCCAAGAGCAAGAAATCCAAACGCTGAAGAACCAAAAGGCGTCCGATGATAATGTTACGGTCAGTACTGTGAATAAGCTGATGTCAGAATATGTAGACATTATAGCTGCATTTGGACTTATAAAACAAGAGTTTGATCAGAACAACAACCAATCAGGACTTCAAGCTCTCAAAGCAAGACAGGAAAATATGGCTCAGTCTATCCGATATTTGACACTGTCTCTACAAGGTCACGAGATGCATGATGAGGAGACAAACAGGACAATCTATCAAGAAATTGAACAATTGAATGCAAAGTTGGTGAACGAAAATCACGTTTTGCATGAGGAGATTCTAAATTTAACAAAACGTGAGTCTGCAGAGTTCAACCGAGTCAACGCTCTTTTAACAGCATATGAGGCAAAATTCACTACTTTGGGATCAGAAATAGCAATACAGAAAACTAAATTGAACAATTTGAACAACACGCTTCTTCATATTGGGGACCATAGTAAGTGTAATGGCAGAACGGTCGCTTGAGTGATCGTCTCTTGAAGTGATAATTGTCTTTCAATACTGTAAACGTATTACATTTGGCTGTGTATTCTATTTAGCGTTTTTAGCGGAACGCAGCTTCCGCTATAAATCAAGTACATCGCTTAATGCCATGGACACATGTAAATGAATAGGAACATTTAGGAATTCGCTAAATCAAATCCACGCCAACTTGTTCAAAAACTACTTTCCGCCAAATATAATACGTTTACAGTATTTGATTACGAACTTAGATTTCAAAATTATCTAATCTGAATGTCTAATCGGAAATACTTTTTCATTCACGCACCACCTCCCTCTCTCTCTCTCTCTCTCTCTCTCTCTCTCTCTCTCTCTCTCTCTCCTGTCGTTTTCTTATTTTAAGTCATTAGTGAGATGCATATAAAAATGTAACGAATAATTGATTAAGGAGGCTGGGGGGTCAAAAAAAAAATTTCTCCAAAATTCACAAAATTTGCAGAAATGTTTCACATAATCTTAATTTACATTTTAATGTGAAAGACCACATCACAATCATCGTTAATTTTATCATGTATTGCATCTAAAGAAATTGCACGTTATGTAAAAAAAAAAAATATGAAAAATATATGAAATATAAATAATGGCAAAAAACATACCAATAACATCACAAAAAAATAAAACAATAATAAAAACTTTTTTTTTTATAACAACTGTTTTTATTACCCCAGAACATGTAGAAGTATTCTTATAGCCAAGGTTGGGGAGCCTTGGAATCTATAAGTTAACATTATATATACTGAAAAAATTTTGGAACAGGGTGTTTTTACATATAGCATCTTTCATACACCCACTCATTCAGTTGCGTGTATATGCACATCAAAATAAGGTACTTTGTAATATCTAAGATCATGGGGGCAAAAGGCTTAAAATCAACAATCATTATTAAAGGACAGCCTCGCCCATCTTACATGAAATTTCTCTAATTCACAATTTTTCGTGTAAATAAATTTTTCACATTTGTAATAATAAAGTATTTCGCGTTTGATTCCAGTAAAGGAGGGTAATTCTTTTCTACTCCTTTTTCTATATATATGTCTCTTTACAATACATATTATTATATTAAAAATGTTATAATATTTGTAGTATCTACCAAATATAACATCTATTTTATTCAATGGTATATCTAATTCAAATTCTTCCTTCATCCAAACTAGTAAATTATCCCAGATTTCACTCACATATTCACATTCCCAAAAAAGATGACAAAGAGTTTCTGCATTACATCTACAAAATGTACATAACTCTGATTCAACTATTCCTATCTTACGTAAATAAGTATTAGTCGCAATAATTCGATGTACAATCCTGTATTGAAACCATCTTAATTGTACGTCATTAGTTATTTTGAAAAATAATAAATTTTGTCTCTTCCACCATGTTCTTTACATTCATGTCTAGTTCCTTTTCCCATTTCAATTCTGATTTTGGTTTTTTCCATTTCTCATCAATAAAAATGTCATAAAAGTCTCTTGAACCTTGTTTATTTTTCCTAATTATCCGTAAAAATTCTGGATAATATGGAATATTTTGAAGAATAGTTTCTGTATCATAGTTTAACCGTAACTTTTTAATACAATCTACAATTCCTAAGAAATGTGTAAACGGAGGTTTAATATCATATTGGTTACAGAATTGTTCGTATTTCATTATTGTACCATCATTGTTAAAAAAATGTAGTATTTGATGTACACCTTTTAAAAACCATTGCTTATAAAAGACATATTTGTTATTAATACATATAGACTCATTAAACCATATCGGGCTTAAAATTGCTAATTCACTGTCAGTACATTTTCTCAGCTCAAAAAATGACAAAAAAACATCTTTCCAAAATAGATTTTTACAAGTTTTTGACAGTTGATATAGTATTTGTCTTCCAAAAATTGTCATATTTAAAATATTTGGAAAAGTACTTATTATCAAGTCTTTCCAACTTGACTGACAAGCATCATTAGAAAATCTACGTATCCAAGTGATTTTCAAGCTTTTGCAAAAAGAATCAAGACATATCATTCTTAGCCCACCCTTTTCATAACTTTCAATAATGCTACTTTTGGCTACTCTTGATGTTTTTGAATTCCATATGTAATTATAAAAAATTGTTTCAATTTCCTTTATATGTTTTCTTGGAGGATTGGGAAGACTTATTAAGAGATGCGTAATTTTTGGAAGAATCAAATTTTTAATTACTGTGATACGTCCTGCTGTAGATAGCATTCTTCTAGACCATGCGCTTATTGATAGTTTCATTTCATTGATTTTTGGTTTAAAGTTTAACTCGTACATATATGTATTATCTAAGTTTACACAATAAGTAATGCCTAAAACTGTAAATGGTTCCTGAGACCAGTTAACTTTTTCAAAATCTTTGAAATATTCATTTGATTTGTTTGATAAGGGTCCTATTTTTACACACTTAGTTTTATCATAATTAGGTTTTAGTCCTGAGTATTTTGCATATTCATTAACCAAAGAAAGTGCTGACTTGATTGAATTTTTCGAACCTTTTAATAATAACACTGTGTCATCTGCGTATTGTAGTAATTTATATTCTTTGTTCATTACACTAATCCCTTCAATTAATATATTGTTTCTTATCATAAGGCCCATTATTTCCGCACAAAGTATAAAAATATATGGTGAGATAGGGTCCCCTTGTCTACATCCCCTGCCCATATTAAAAAATTCTGAAAATATACCATTTTGTATCACGCGAAGTTTTGCATTATTAAATAAAGTTCTTATTGCATTTTGGAAATTCTCACCAAAATTAAAAAATGTTAAAACTTTAAAAATAAATTTCCAAGAGACTGAGTCAAATGCCTTTTCAAAATCAAGTAAGAGAATTAGACCTGGAGTATTAGTTTCATTGCAGTATTGTATAATATCATAAAGTAGTCTGGAATTCTCCCCGATATATCTCCCTGCTAAAAAACCTTTTTGATTTTCGTGGATTATATCAACAAGAATGGGCTTCATACGGCAAGCCAGGACACTTGATAATAACTTATAGGTTACATTAAGAAGTGAAATTGGCCTCCAATTTTTAAGATATTCTCTGGGTTTTTGTCCTTTTGGTAGGATTGATATGATTCCTTGTGTTTGTGAGTGAGAAAGGATACCAGAATCAAAACTACATTTAAAGGAATTAAATATATAAGATCCAATATCAGACCAAAAAAATTTAAAAATTCTGCTGTAAATCCATCTGTTCCTGGTGATTTATCATTTTTAAATAGTTTTAATGCCTCTAATATTTCCTTTTTAGTTATTTCTAATTCTAATTGATTTCTCATACTTTCTGTAACTTTTTTTACATCCTTTTCCATTATTACTTCTTGAAGATTTACCTCATCAAGTAAATGATCTTTATTCTCATACAATGACTTATAGAATTTTTTTACTTCATCTAAGATTTCATTTTGATTATTGATCTCTACTCCTTGGTCATTTATTAGTCTAGATATGTTTTTATTTATATAGTTTCTTTTTTCAAGTGCAGCAAAATATTTAGTAGGTTTTTCTCCTTCCTCTATCCATTTGCAATGACTTCTTATTAGTAGTCCATTAAGTTCATATTTTCTTATATCTTCCAACTCTGTTTGAAGTTCATTTAATAAATCTGAATAAAGTTGTGAAGGACACGTCATACATTTCTTGTAGAGTTTTAATCTAAATGATAAAATCTTTTTTCTTATCTTTTCTTTCTTTAGCTTTAAGTGATGAATAATATATGGATAAGCTTCTGATTTTCATTAGCAATACATCTAAGAATAAATCTTTGCGGATATATAATTCCGCATCAGGCCCTGGCACGTATGGAGGCCTTGTATATTCAAAAACTGTGTCATTAATAATTTCTTTGATTTTCAATATATATTCTTTGTCTCTTAACAAAGAGTTATTAAATCTCCAGAATCCTCTACCTCGTTCGAAATCATTAATCTTAAATTCAATATTAATTATTGAGTGATCTGTTCTATAACCTGGAATAATCTTAACATTTCCTAAAATTGACATTAACTCTTCAGATATGAGAAAATAGTCTAATCGAGCTTGTTTTGTGGGATTTCGACGAGTCCAGGTAAATTTTTTTGAAGTTGGGTTATTTACTCTCCAGGGGTCTACCAGATTGAATTTATTTTTAAGATTTTGTATTTCTATCCTATTTTTGGGGTTGTTTTCTTTGACATAATTATGGCAATCTAGCTTGAAATCTTGAACTACATTCCAGTCTCCACATAAAATAACAAATTCGTTACCAAATTCTTCTATAATATTTCCAACATTTGAGTAAAAATCTTGATCATCTCTATTTGGTCCATATAAATTAACCAAAGTTATATTATATTTATTATCTACTAACATATTGTTAATAATAAAGTTTCCATTGGAATCAGATTTTGTTGAAGATATTTTAACTTCTACATTATTGTTCATAAGTATTAGTGTTCCCCTAGCATCTGTTCTACCTGCACTCATCAAAATATCATGTCCCCACTGGGCATATACTGAACTCTTTTCATTCTCTGTACAATGGGTATCTTGGAGACAATAAATGGAAGATTTTAGATCTCTAAGGTAATTAAAAACATCCTTTCTTTTCTTACTATCATTTAGTCCCCTGCAGTTTACAGACGTTATACTAAAATATGACATAATATAAAGTTGTTAAGTTTGTGTTTGAACATGCTACATATACACACACAACATTCATGCTTAAAAAACCAAAAGCTTCCGAGTTGTGCATCTACTTACACCAAAACAAAAAACAAAAAAAATTGAAAAGTTTCAAACATGAATGTGAGGTAGGTTTATAATAAGCTTTGAATAGCCACAAAAAACCTCTTGTGTTACATATATACTGAAAATAGGCTAATAAGGCTACCTGTAGGACTCATTAATAATAATGATCAGCTATCACTATGTTAACTATAATCAATCATCCTTGGTAGGGGATCCATTTGTCTTCACTCTTTCGACGGCACTGGAGAATTACATCATCTTTTGTTTCTATGATCCGAGTCTTCAAGTTTTTTTCCCTCCTCAGTTTGTATGCTTTGCTGGCTAGCTCGCTACGTTTTTTTTTTTTCAGGTGATTTACGAGGTCTGTCCGAATTGCCATACCTTTCGGATAATAATAAAAACTTAACATTATTTGTTATAAAGAAAAATATCACAATTTTACCAATAAAATATATGTCACAAAAATGCAAATATGTAAAACAAAAAAAAAGTAGCCACAAGATTATTTCCAAATTTTAACATAATAATAATCAATACATGTGTAATAAAGATTGAGCATTAGAAAAAATTTTCGATGGTGAAATTTAAAAAAAAAAAATAAAAGGAAAATATTTGAACAAAATATTTGGAGTTTTACAAGTTACCTCCCTTTGAAAAGTTAGAAAATGATGAAAAACAGCCGAAATTATTTTTTTGCATCTTGTAACCCTTGGTTTTCCATCAATTGACTCTTTAAATAATGTTTCAATACCATCATATCCATTTCTTTCAAAAGACAAAGTCTGTACAATGTAAGAGTTATAGAACATTAAAGTGAAAATCTTTTTTGTGTAGAGATAAAAATGCTTTAAAATGGCAGCCACCCCCCCCCCCAGCCTCGTTAAGAAGAAGAATAATTTTGAATAAAAATGATTGACATATATTCAAATTTGGACTGCATTTTAGAAAATAGAGTCTCAATTTGTATCTGCTTTAGAAATTCGTCTAGCTGGGGGAGATTCAAATTCTGGCAGAGTGGAGGTTCTGCATCTTGGACAATGGGGGACAGTTTGTGATGACAATTTTGATAACAATGATGCTAAAGTTGTGTGTCGAATGCTCGGAAAAGCCACGTGAGTATATATGAATATAGATTACTTTCGATTTTTCAAAATCAATGCTTAGAACATTAGAAAATCGGTTCATACATGTAAAATATATTTCAGAAGGATGTTTAAAGGATTAAATAGGATAAAAGTCAAATTTGGCACCCATGATTTAACATTTTTAAAGAGGTTTAGGTATAGATAATTGATTTGTTACTTTGTTGAAGAATTTATATAAGATACATTTTTAATCCATGTATCTTATTAATTTATACTCACTTGCAGTATTTGAAGTCAAACGTGACGCTATTGGTTAAGAATGTTATTGTCGAAAAATGTCCACGGCCACGACCATCAAGCCGTCTTAACAATATGCATTAACGATAGAAAATGGTTAAAACAAACAAGACCAGGACATAGCAATTAGACGCATGGTAATCCCTCTTTTTTATAACAGCGATGTTTGAAATTCGTATAAACTAAAAAAAGCGTGCTGATATCAACAGGATTTTACTAACATCCCTACAATCGTTTCTTTAAACAAAAACGTATTTCAAGATAAATACTAATCATCTACCCCTGCAACTACTGACCTTGTCTTGTTAATTTCAATATTATCTGGTGAATACTAACGTGTTTTATATGCTATAAAAATAATGTCTTACAGGTTATATAGTTAAGTCATCTAAGAGCTACGTAATTATTATCATGTATAAACTTGCTTGTTGATGGTTTCAAATTTGAAAGAACCAATCCTGTTGCATATGGCGACGCACATTTTGGACAAGGAACTGGTCCTATTTATTTTGATGAATTAGCGTGCGCTGGATCTGAACCAGACTTGTTCCGCTGTCAGCGTCCTCCAATTGGTGTTCATAATTGCCACCATGGTGAAGATGCTGGAGTACAATGTGGTGAGAAATTTTCAAAATATCTACAAATCTACGGAGTAATTTTCATTTAAAAATAATTTCAAACCAGTATTGAATAGAAAAATTATCACTCTTTTTTAATTAAAAATTACAATTTTGTTGTGTTTCGTCGGTACTAAATCTCTTAATTTTGCAAAAAAATATCCATTATCCAAATTACACAATCCATCATTACAGGATGAGACTAGAGAGACACAGAAAGAAAAGACATAGAGATGAACCTACTGTATAAGATTATAAATGTTCATCTGAAGTAGAGTGAATGTACACAGAATAAATAAATCATCCATAAAAAAAAAAACATTTATTTGATGCTATATCACAGACCTTCAGGATGAAAAATTCACTTTAATGTAAAATGTGATTACTATGACAGGGGTCATTTGGGCAGTTTAATGTTCAAATGATGTCTCATGCCTGAAAGGGAGGTAGCATTGCAGAAAACTCACGGACGCTGGTAATGAAAAATCATCTTTCATAGCCCGTACACAAAATAAACATTATGTTATGACATATGGCAATGCAAACCTTAATCAAAGTACTGAGAGTACTGTAAGACGGGGTCTTGCAAGTTTGAATTTGTAATTGTCCACGTTTTCCTCGAAATTGATTAAAAAAATTATGAGTTTGAATTAGGTGTTTCAATCTATGTTAAAATTCGATTTTTGCAATTGCCTGATACTCTGTCTAATATCTTGGCCGGGACTGCCCTTCATAATTTTAGAAAATTGACACAACGGGATTTTATGTAAAAATAAGACCCCATAAGAAAAATGTAAAAAAAAAACTACAACTAAGCGGAAAAACAAAACATCTGTATCTAGGTAGATCATTTAAATTATTAAATTTATTTAATTTTGTGATCCAATGGAAAATCCATAAGTCAGTATCCGTTATACAAGGTTTATGAAAACTACAAAAACTCTCCAACTGCTGAATTACCGAACAAAGTTAACATTTGTATACCGATAAAATACACAGGCACTCGACGTTATAGAAATATTTCTTTTTACTATAAGAATATTCCAAGTACTATAACAATAACAAGGTTCGTCACGGTCGCCATTTTGATATTTTAGACCGGCTTATCTGACACGATTTTCTGGCAGCGATTCATGTAAAATTAATAAGTAAAAATAAGTCCGTTCACCACTTACTACTTTTTGTGTAAACTCGTGCATCATCTACACGAATTACGATACAACCGTTCCTTTTATTGAAAATCATACTCCGAATTCAGTCTACTGCTTTTCACATCGATAAAACTAGAAAATTGAGACCGGAAGTGAATGAATCACGTCATACTTTGGGGTAGACCTTTCCTGATTGACTGTTACATTTGTCGTTAAAAATAAAGCAACAGAATGATAAAGACATTACCTGATAAATGTACAGAGATCAGTCAATTAAAGGACTGGTTAGAAAAAAAAAACATGTAAAATATCTAGATCAGTCACTTATTGTTAATGAAGGAGAGAAGGTGTTATGTCTAAGAAAAATATTCACACGGCAGTAATATGTTTTACTGACCATTGATAAAGCGATGTTTATTGTATGAAAATTTTAAATTGTTAATTTTAGCTATTGATTCAGAATTATTTGATTTTAAAATTTCTAATATATGCAAGGTTAACGCTTTTGACAGCAAAATTAACAAATGTTGTATGAAATTGTCATTTCAGGGATATGTGTCTTTTCATTACACTCTCGTCTATTAAGCGCAAATTTTCAAGCTTGTCTTGGAAAAAATGAACTGAATTTCGAAAGTGATTTAATTTGAATTTTTTCGATGAGCTACAATAAAGAATTTGTAAATCCGATTTTAAAACTACGATATAAACTTTGAGTCTCTATCTTCTTAAAATTGACATAAGTACTACTTACATTTACATGATAAATATAAATTACGGTAAATTAAAAAAATTAAAACATAGCAACCGTGCATTAATTCATAGGTCTAATATTGGTGTGAGATAAAAGATCAGCTGAGTTTCTGATGATAGACATTAAGATATTGATGAAGAATTTTTTTAATCATAAATGTGACTTTTTTTGTCGTTATAAAGTATAGGAAAAAAAGTATAAACTTACGTCTCATAACATGTAACAAAAATTGCATATATATTCCAACTAAGCCGGACAACATGAAAAATTAACATTTAATTTGGTTCTTTAATCGATAAGATTGTATATTGGTTTTGCTTAAAATGCATTGTTCAAAATTTAAATTCAGTTTAGTTAACTAAAGAGTCAATGAAAGAGAATGCAAATTGAAACTTGTTATTATTTTCTATGTACAAAATTCCTTTAGAGATGAACAGCAGTCATACCGCAAGTAGACTGGAAGCCAATGAAGAACCTATTTAATAAGTAAGACAGCTGTGTATAACCCGTTCAGATTTTAACTTCGGCTCGCGCATGAAGTTCGGTAGTATTCAGATGATAAATTGTTAAAATAAAATTCACAACTTTTCAAAAATGGCACATTGCATTTGTGAACTTTACTTTCGATTCAACCTTCAACCCCTTCAATTAATTAATGAGCTCGTCCACCAACTGAATCGTCAACGGCGTTGTGCATTCAGTTACGTAACTCATTCCACAAATCGTTACAACTATTGAATCCGAGCACGAATATTTTCTTTATAGATTTTGGTTTATACATAAAGGATTTAAACATATTTAATTAATGCGTGTTTTTTATAATATATATTTTCTGAAATGCATGAAAACTTTCTGCACTCATTTCTTACGCGTAGATTCAAGTCATGAGTTCTACGCGTGCCTTCCAGTTTGAGACTTCGAATAGACGGGGTCACGTGACCCCGTCTAAAAACCAAAGGGGGCTTTTTTTTCAATTTGAATGTATTAAGGTGGTAAATGGGACATATGTCGATATTTATGTGGAGTAAAGCACATTATAATTAAAATACTTTCACCGGTTGAAAAATTTCAAATTTCACAATATTTAACCAAAAAATAAATTTTTAAAATTTTTGGAAAGGAAAAAACTTTAAAATTCCCAGAGGGATTCGAACTCATATTCGTAGAGAAACCTCTAAACCACTGCGCTACGTTGTTAGGTGACAATGTTAGGAAAAACTATTTATAAACTTGAGTTTATTGTTTATTTCGATAAATAGTACGTCACAGCCTTGAGATGTTCCATTCCCCTTTAATACATTATACATTCAATGGGTAAAACATATAAATTATGTAGAAACGGAATCGATATAGAAGAAGATAGTAAATGTTTGAAATATGCAGGTGATTTTTTGTTTATATTAATATTTTTTTTTTGTAAATATAATTGTTAAACCAAAGACATTTGTTGACCAATCTAATTTTACAAGTCCGAGGCTTAGATTTATGCAATCCCCAGACGTGATTAACTACACGGTATGCTTAATATGATATCAGAAAATAATTAACACCTGTAGATCATTTAAAGGAATAAACATGATTTTCATAAAATCACATAGTCTAGTTGTATTAATAGGCCGTAACACAAACACAGCGAAGCAATGGTGTTTAATTATATATTATGATTAAAGTTTTGTCAGCCATGCACAAGATTGGCTTGATCTGTATACGTGTATTAAGATAAAAAGGGAAATATCGTGATGAAGGATATAAATACAAGTATACGACGTGCTGGAATGTTGCCGCCTGATTTGACAAAGAGAAATAATAAACTGCAGGGATAATTGTAAAACATATGTAAACAATAATTAAGTTTACCATATATTACGGACTTTAATTATGGGTTGAAGAAGAAATCAGGACAAATCGGTCGCATTCTAATTTTCAAGAGAGAAAATAATTTTTATACTAAGCTTTATATTTAGCATGTCTTTTTTGTTGGTTATCTTGATATATTGAGGGATTATAAAACAACTCGTGCATGTGTTTTCATAACCATGGCCCCGTGCTTATAGGGTCGGAGGTTATACAATAACACGTGATTTTGTTTTCATAACTGTAATTCCCTCTTAAAATAAGAAGAGAATCAAAGAATCTGCAGCAATAAGCTAGTAAACACTTAAATATGAACAGAAAAAAAAATATCCATTGATTTATCCGTTTAAAAATGAGACTCAATTGAAAAGTATATTTGTATAATATGTACATGAATTAATAAAAATCAAAATGCAGACCTTGATTTATATTTACATAACATTTTTGCATTCTTTGCGATAAATGCCTGAGTAACTATATGCATGTGTATCAGGGCGACAGCGCTGAAGAAGGCTAATCTAAATAAACCCCAGAGACAATAAAGTGGTCGCTAGTTACTTAAAAGCCCCACGAATTAAATTCAAATCAAACAAGTGCGAGAAAAGTCAATGCCGTTCCATTGGACAGAGGGAAAGACCACTGGTTCGTATAAATCTATTGATCTAATAATATAATATAAATCATCATTTGATGATAATATGAATGATTGCAATTGCTATTATGAACATTTCTTTTGTCATAAATGTTAAATATTTTATTGGCAATTTAAAACTGTGAGCGGCCATTATGCCTCAGGGTCATAAATGAAATTCCGTTTGATTAATTACCACCGCGCAGCAGACGAATTATTTAAGTTTATTTTAACTGAACGCATTTTTTTATTTACAAATGCATTCATTATTGTTTTCCTTTCTCTCCCCTTCTCAAAAATTAAACTGGATATATGAGTTTTCATTTTAATTCACACTCGATTTAATTTCTTTTTTTTCATATTTCAAATCATTGTTGCGTTTACATTGTTTTAATACACATCAATATTTAATTCATCCTCTAATGCAAACTCAGCAGAGCGTAAAAGAAGCACAGTCATGTGTTCGCAACAACAACAAAACACCGTTGTAAATCATGCTTATGAATTCTACGAAAAAAAAAAGAAAATAAATATTTATTAGTATTATTATATTTCATTCATTTTGTTCTTTTCATTTAACTTAATTTTTTCTGCATGTGTACTTTCCGTCCTTAGAGATTAAAGATACATGAACAAAATATACACTTACAGAGTTTCTGTGTGACGTTCTCTCAACTTTTAAACGTTTCAAGACATTCTTACACATTGCAGGCAGTGAATATTTACAGTAGTTTTCAAGGTTGTTTTTCCATGCAGTTCAAGGCCAGATAAGTAAAAATAAGATGTATACTTTGTAAAAATGGACTTCTTTATGACACACATGATTACATGCATATTAAAAAAAATGCGGAAAAAACGGATGCAATAAATGTCACCTTGGTATAATCATCTGACAGTTTTATAACTCGAACATTTTCCCGAACCTTATTTTAAAAGATACGTTTTGTTGACGATGCACTTACATGTAGGTAAACATCAAGATGGATTCCATTAGCGACCTCTTGGAAGACATTGTGAAGGAATGCGGCGGACTGGGAAAGTTTCAGGCCATTCTGTTGGTCATCATGTTCGGAACAAAGGTCACAGTGACGTGGAGCATGCTCATGATGACGTTCGGAGGCGCGACTCCTGATTGGTGGTGCAACATGCAAAACGTGACGTCATCATTTGGTCAGAACAAGATGTCGAATTCTTCGACTATGCAGTTACTGAAAAAATGTGCGCCACCTGCAAACATTTCCATTTCCTGTGACTCGCGCAGCTATTCCTCAGACATGAATACTCTTGTTAGCGAGGTGAGAAATCAACTCTTAAGATTTAAAAATAAATTACGATCATTTTTAATCAACCAGGATGTTAACCATTTTCCGCACAAACTCGCATAATTTTAACAATGTTAAACTCCCTCATACTTTTCAAATTTTCAGACATTTGTACATGTTTTATTAATCATGTGTCATACGGCCATGAACAACAACACATTTCAAAATTATTAGATTACCAAGATAGACACCACACATTCTTTTTGAAATATCAGTGTCTTTTTGGGATACAATTATAAAGAAACCTTTTAAATTGAAAATGTTGTCAATTAATTTTCCCGCACTAATTGAATTTTGAGTTCAAGCACTTGTTTTCATCGCATCGTTCAGTCAGGAAATAAAAGTGTATGTAAAAAGAATTATATGAATTGAATCCATTCCTCCGCACAAACCTTAACCACTCATTAACCCAAAAGATCACCCAACAAGTATGACAAGGTGACAGAATTAACACACATAAAGACATATATTATATCACTCAGTCGTCTTTCCAGGTGATAAATGGCAAAGTTTTAAATTCTGTGCTGAATAGCAAAATTGGATCACACTTGAGTTTTTATTACTTTCAGTTTGAACTGATCTGCGACAGAGACTGGATTTCCTCCACCATCACCACCATACAAATGGCGGGCCTGTTAGTAAGCTCCCCCGTCGCCGGACAAATGGCGGACTCCCTGGGCCGGAAGCCAGCTTTCTTCCTGTCCCTTCTGGTCCTGACCGTCTGCAATCTGATTGCAGCTTTCTCCGTTTCCTGGGAGATGTTTGCCGCTTGTAGATTTCTGATCGGTTTCGGGTGCGGGATGTATCTCACGACCTTCTATTCCTTTATGCAAGAATTTGTTCCCACTAATTGGCGCTCTATGACCGCGGCAGTTCCGGCGTGGGCCATTTTTGCGGCGCTTTATGGGTTCTTTTCATGGTGGCTTCATGACTGGAAATACCTTCACTATGCCACGGCTATCGTCACTGCGCCATTTCTTTTAGCAATATTGTATGTATCTGCGTTGAGTTGATGTTAACATAATACAGAAAAATTCTAGTGACAATGAACAACAATTGCTACAATAAAATTACATTTTGGCAAACTTCATAATTCTTTCAACTATTGTAATGCATCAAAAAAATATGGTGGAAGAGAAAGTTCACGATATCTTCTTTTAGTATTTTGCCGGAGAGTTTCCGATGGCTGGTTTCCAACAACAAGGTGGCGGATGCAGAGAAAGTTATTATACACATAGCCAAGATAAACGGCCGAGAGACTCCGAAATCTTGTATAGAAAGACTGAACAACATTGTAAAATCCGAAGATCTAACAACACAAGTAAAAACGCACACTCTGCTAGATATATTAAAAAGCAGAGATCTTCTGAAGAAATCATTCTTCCTTTGGTCTAGTTGGTAAAAACACTTTTTTAATATGTTTTCAACATCCTTTTTTCTTAATATCAAACAATCGAACTTATTGTCAGGAGGAAAGCGTTATCACGCATGTCCATTATCAATAAAATTCATAATTTGTTACTGCAGAATTAATTGCGGTTGCGCTTGTATGCCTAGAACACAAAGTATATATGATATCATTAAGTAACATGTTGATTGATGGATAAGGATGGTAATTTATTTAGCTAAAGGATAACACAAATGTTTGCCACAAAAAAAAAATAAAAAAATAAAGGGAAAACGTTTAATTCAATGATTTTGAAATGACAATTTGGCTTACCTGCAATTATTTCCTGCTATAATTTTAACTGGACAGGTTGGCTTGTGGTTATGCCTACTACGCCATTTCATTTGGGGTGGAGCAACTCTCGGGCAGCCTCTACCTGAACATGTTTCTCCTGAGTATCGTAGAAATACCCGCCACTTTACTGACTTGGTGGATGAACAACTGGTATGTTGCCTTTTTTGGTTTTGTTAAGTCATACTATTGGAACCTAACAATACACATTCAACCTCTCTATGTATGCACACACAGTTTGAAAGCACCATCCAACGTGTTTGAGGATTTTTAAAGTCGTGATTTACAGCTTGTTTGGGACTTCTAAATGATAAATACATGTATCTTCTTAGACGTAAATTATGATTATGACTGGGGGGGGGGGGGAGGCCCAAAAATATTTAATATGAAATACATTACTGTTAATGTCAGCAATTAACATCCTGTAATTATTGAAACAAAAAGCTAAGCATTCATTGATTATTAAATCAATATACATATTACACTTTAAACATGTTCAATTTCCTTAAAGCATTGGCCGACGATGGACGTGTTTCCTGTTTTTCGTCGTCGCTACAGTGGGCGGGGCTTTGGTAGGAACAGTCCAAGTCATGGGTAAGATTATGTAACAAAATATCCCATTGGTCAATTAACATATACATACCAAAAAGGTTTTGCAACAGTGTAGCTCATTCGTGAAAGACTTTAATCTTAAAAATATTTCCAACCGAGGTATAGGATTTTCTCTAATGATCGAGTGGTATCAATTTTGAAGAAATGTTTTATAATTTAATGAAATCTAGTTTTGAAAACATCATTAAACATGTCATGGTCGATCGAGAGAGTTCCAAACGCACATTTATCTAAAGAAAAAAATCGATTTTTTTTTTAAATTAAATAGATCCCCCTGAAGCAGCTCAGATTATCAACTTCGCAGCACTGATTTCAAAAATGGGCGTGTCAGCGGGGTGGGCGGCGCTTATCACGTTCACGACAGAGAGCTACCCTACAGTTGTAAGGTAAGTCTAAAGGCGCGTATCCAATGTGGGAAGGCAGGATTGCTGGGGTAGGGACAGTTCCAATTCTTACTTTAAAAAAAAAATGTGGACTTATTATATTCACATAATATGCCACGCTCTTTCCCACCGAAAGCCACTTTCTGATTATATTACAACGCGGGTTATGTTTTCTGATTACATTACAACGCGGGTTATGTAATTTTTTTTCAATACCTTCATACCTACGTCAATAATCAAAGAAAGCAATTTTTGGTTTAAGTAACCATTGAGCGCTACTTCATCACTGAGAAGTAGTTTTAGAATCTGTCGTACCGATCACTAATCAACACGTCGCTGCAATATTTTATATTATTATACTTTCATGTTAAATACTGAAATCTGATTGGTTTAGACGCAGTTGACAATCCGTTCTAATACCCTCAGCGTTAGCAACACACTTGGCAACGGGCCGATAGAACGAATTGTTACATGCGCGTAGATTATGCGCGTACGGTTCGCCGTAGAACTTACGTCTTTTCTATATAAAAACATTCCAATTTGCTATAAAATTAAGACATTCAGTATAATAAATTAAATAGTGCCTGTTTGGGAGGGTACCAGTTGAAATTGACACCCCTCGAAAACCATTGTCAACCTCCGCTTCGCGTCGGTTGACAATGGTTTTCTCGGGGTGTCAATTTCAACTGGTACCCTCCCAATCAGGCACTATTTATATAATGATACATGGACATACATGGACATATGGGAAAGAAGAAGAACTTTTTTTTAATATTGCTAACTGATTTTTCTAAAGAATTGCCCCCCCCCCCTCCTATAAAATCAAATTATTTGAATTTCATTTACCCCCCCCCCTTTTTTTTAACGGGGATAACTGCTGCCATGTGCTTGAATTCTCGACGGCAAACTTTTAACTCCTCTCTCTGAAAGATAACATATGTAACACAAAAAAATATCAATATTTAATATTCAACTTTTTCGTAATTTAAAAAAAAAACTTTCTATCATTTTTCATCAACATTTAGAAATATTGGCATTGGCTGGGCGAACTCCTCAGCAAGAATTGGAGCGATGATAGCACCACAGATTGTCCACGTGGTGAGTACATTTAATACATTGGTCATTACATGTAGATTTAAAAATTCAGATTTAAGCCCAAGGATGTATTTTTTTGGGGGGGGAATATACAAATATTTACTTATATTTTCTGTACATAAGCATTTCACGTGTTTCTCAAACTTTAAATTAGGACTTAAAATTATCATGTGATCGAAGATTCAACTTTTAAACCCTCGATTCTTTATAGACAAATTGATTACCACACAGCAACTGAGGGTTATAAAGTTTTCGAGTATTTTTGTGCAATGAATTGTGCAACCCCCCACCCCACCCAAAAATACAAAATACGATTCTATTTTGATTTATATTTCTTATAATTTCACCTTTGCAGGGCAAACATACCCCGGGCGTGATGTACTACATCTGTAGCGGGTGCATGCTGATCTCGGCCGTGTTTTCTCTCCTACTTCAAGAGACCAAAGGGAGAGCACTCGAAAATATGATAGCGAAGAAAACGGGCTCAAAGATTGACAATGAGGGAAAAAACAATGACCAAAGCAAAAAATACGAAGTTTATGATCTAGAAAAGTATTAAAATTCCATAGTTCATATGAATGTTTTGAATTATGTTTTTACACATAGATGACTTGTTTTTTTTCAACAAATATATGAACTATAATATCCCTTTTGAATGTTCTTAATACATTTCATCTGCGATAAAGAAGAGTATTTATAGATCCTTTCAATGAAAAAAAAGTATTTTTTTTAAAGAAATCGGTCGATTATTCTTTTCTTTTTTTTTTTGAAGTTAGATTCAAAGATCCGGAATTAGATGTACATTTTAAATAATTTTTCTTTTGTGTATCGTAAGTGCTTTATTTATTAGTAATCATTGCAGAGAAACATATTTACTTTATTTAGGGTTAATGCAATGTTCATTACCATCATACTCGTCCCACATGAACCAACAAAGAAAACATTTTACTATTATAATTATACTTTCATGTTAAATACTGAAATCTGATTGGTTTAGACGCAGTTGACAATCCGTTCTTAGCAACACGCTTGGCAACGGGCCGATAAAACAAATTGTTACATGCGCGTAAATTATGCGCGTACGTTTCGCCGTAAAATTCACGTCATTTCTACATAAACGCAGTAAACCATGACGAAAACCATTGTCAACCTCCGCTTCGCGTCGGTTAACAATGGTTTTCTCGGGGTGTCAATTTCAACTGTTACCCTCCCAAACAGGCACTATTTATATATTAATACATGCATTACTATCGTGTAAATTTTAGCTTTGTTTTTTTAAAACAGTTGTACATGTATTTAAAAATTATTTTAATTTCTTTCCAACGCATCTTACAATCCATATTAAGACCTTTCGATTTTTTGCGGTCTGCAATTACAAATGATCGAGAATTCCCTTTACACAATAAAATCAAAGTTTTTGAAAACAAGAAACATAAGTTTTATACTCAAGGGGGAAACTTTTTTTTTTAGTAAAAACGGCTCTGACAACCCCCACAACCTCCAAAACAAGAAGACAAATTACAGTTGTTTTAAATATTTATTATCATAATGTTTAATCAAATGCAAAACATGTTTGTAAAAAACAAATACAAAAGATGTGTTTCAATAATATCTTAGCGGAAACTTCTATTTTCTATAAATCTCTGAATTAGGTCATAACCTCGCTCTGGTTGATCGTAAGGAAGAATATGGCCTGCATTTCTTACGATGACCTATAAAATTAAGATTTAGTTTATAAATGTTATTTTTGGGGGAAGAATGAATTGATTAAATAATAATATGTATGCATATCTGATGTGTGTTATTTCTCTTTTAATTAAGCACTTTTTGAACAGGCCATATCTAAGTCTAGGTGCACTAATATGCCTTTTTAGAGAGAGAGAGAGAGAGAGAGAGAGAGAGAGAGATAGAGAGAGAGAGAGAGAAGATAAAGAGAGAGAGATATTAAGTCAGACCTGGTAGAAGTTCTTGACGATCCTGACGTAGCCGGCTACCTCTTTGTCGCTGGGGTTGACCCTCCAGATCATACGGTCCGTTGTCCTGTACAGGTCCTTGCCTGACCAATCAATGGACAGTAGGAAGGCCTCTGTCATAGGGACCGGGATAATGATGTCTAGCTGACCGTTATAAAACATCACCTGGAAGACCAGTAAAATCAAAGTACTGATATTACTGGTAAACGCAATCAAAACAAGCACTACTAATAACATTTAAAGAGTTTCTTTTATACATGTATGAAGAGGAATAATTATGCCTGACTGACCTAGTCGGACATCACATAGTACACAAGCGAAATAAGACATACTCTTTAAATATTCTTTCTTGTCCAACAATGCAATTGCAGTAAACTATGAAGTCTTCCCTAGCAAGACGGGGAGATGGACAGACAAATATAAGAAGACAGATAGACAGAGGGGGATACACACATACAAACTAAGAGACAGACATAGTGTTGAACAGACATATAGACAAATGAATGGACAGACAAGGGAGATAAATCAAAGAAACACAAACAGACAGATGGACAGACAGACAGATGGAAAGACAGATGGACAGACAGACAGTCAGACGGACGGACGGACAGACAGTACCTTGTAGTTCTCCATGAGAGTGGCTATCCAGGGTTTGACGGTGTCCATGACGTCGTTAATCAGGTGAAGCTCCACCTGTGTCCCGCTGTTGTAGGTCAGGTTACCTACATGTATGGCCGCTCTCACCTCGGGCTTGGCCAGGTAGTTACCGTAGTAACCGAATGATTCTGGTTCCTGTTGAAATAACAATTAAATGTTGAAAAAAGTGTGAGTAGTTTCCATAGTAATTAAATCCTTATGGCTCCTGTTGAAAGGATAGTTATAAAGAATGAAAGCACAGATCTTTCTAAAACAAATTCTGTCCACTAAATTTGTAGCATGAGATCTGTACATTAAGTTGTTTAAGCATTGAATCATTATTTTTTGAAAAATATATTCTCATAACTGCAGCAGTGTGCATAAAAATTGAGCAACACACATTTTACTCTAGTATTCATAAATACTGAGTTCACTTATTACAATTAAGAGATTATGATATGATATGACAAAATTTAATCCAAACAAAATTTTATTTGTTAAAAAAAAAACACCCCAAAATTTTAATCTAGCGAATATATAAGTGCTTCTACGATATTTCTGAAATTACTTTAAACAAAAATGCAGAGCATTAGAAAAACTTGCTCTGTCCACTAGACATTTAGTAGCACAATATGATTTTATTACTAATATTATACATCATAATTCTGACAGCTTTATTTGTTTACTGTACTGTGTGACAGAGAGAATATACTGGGAATGGGAAATTCACTTGACGTATAAATTTACAAAGTGCATAAAACATGAACATGTTCTTGAAATTCATGAAAAATTTATGAATAGTTAAAAAGACTCCTTACATTGCCCTTTAAAATGTAAATAAAAAGGCCCTCTAATTCTTGAAATGAATTGCAGAGAATGATTGATACGACACAAAGATGTACGAAAAATTTGAAAATACATGCAATGCAGAATATGAATTGAAAATGATTCAGGCAAAATTCCTCATTAACATAAGATAATGTCTTGGTTAACAAGGTATTTATTTAATAAAGGTGGAATGTGACAAGATGGTTCCATTGACATCATTGACTTTCAAATAAACCTGAAAAGTTAGTTTAGGTGCTTTGATGGGATTAAGGGATTATTGTAAATTACCTCTGTGAGAAGAAAGTTGTAGTAGTTATGTATGTTTGTCACATTGTAAAAGTAGGGCGCATTGGGGGACAGGTCACCATTCAAAAGTGTGTCAAAAATCTAAAAATAGAAACAAAAATAAGAAATTAGGTCATGCAAATATCAGCTTACCTGTGTAAGTAGGAAATTGTAATAGTCTTCCAGTTTTGTAGCATTGTAGAAAAAGGAGTCGGTTCCATCCATAATTACTTTACCTATAATCTGTAATGGCAGTATAGAAAAGGAGAATCTTGGTCATGGCCAATGTAAAGTGATGCTTCTTTTCAAAAATATCACTACCTACTTCAGGTCAAATGTTACAGCATTGATCAATTTAATTTAGTTGTACTGCAATACTGAAAAGGGATATAACTCATTTCTTATAACTTTTGGTTATATCCCTTAAACAAAATTTTGCAACTATCAGTAAGGCCAACAAAAATTAATTCCTTAGTTCTCAGGCCTGTGCGCATCTGATTTAACACTGCACATTGCCCGTTTTTATCATTAAATTAATAAAATGAAATTTTGATAGTGCACTTGCTTATTCCAGAAAAATATTCTGGATTTGGGACCGCATTTAAAATACTCAAGTCAGTAAAATGCTTGACTAAATACAGAACATAATTGCAAAACATTGCAACAATTCAGATTTAATTATAGCAATAGCAAATGGCAGATGATTCTAGTTACAAGACACTATGTTTAAGTTATGATTGCAATAGGAATGATTTTAGTTTTTGTACATGATAACGTTGTTTAATCTTAAATGCATATAGGAGGAGAGTTCCTGGGGCTTGTTCTATACTAAATATCCCACATTAAACACATGGCTCTCAAGCCTCGTAGTTGTGGTGTTTCTTGAAGAACATGATGAACATGATGACTTATTTATTTCATTTCGTTTGAGATAATAAATCAGATATATTCGTTGCAAGGTAACTATTCATTTGCTTTAAAACATCCCTTTTCTGGATTTGAATAAGAATTGCACATTGTTAAAATAAAAATAAAAATACCTCTGAGTCATCTTTTTTTTATGAAATAAAAAGAAAAAATTAATACCACCCTACCTAACTGTTTTTGAAAATGTTTGCATGGGAAACAAAAAATTAATTTTTATGGCCTAAACGAAAAATAAAACATTGGCATGCTGCATCACATTTTGAATATTTTCGCATGAGAAAGCATAGATAAACATGAATTCTATTTAGCCTAAATTCTATTTTATATTCACACTAAATTTCAAAAGCCCAAAGATATTCTTTACGAAAAACAAATACATAATTCAATTACTTTGTCTGTATTATTTCAGTGTTTAATATCGAGTATGCTGTCTATGTATGCATGCTGCCTGCTATAAAATGCTTACATCAAATGCTGCCTTAAAGTTCTTGCCCCTAATGAACACGACGGCTTTGTCTGTCATGTCTTGGAAGAATGCTCGTTGTTTCTCGTCCAGTAATCCAAGGCTGTACATGAAAGTGGCATACTGTCCCATCATCTTAATATTAATAAATATGTACAGTAAAAAGATGTTCAAATGTACATGTGAAAAAAGACTTAAAGCTCTTGCAAGTTCTAATGAACATTGTTAAGCTAACAGGTGAATTTTCTACATCTATATGTAAATATGTATGTGTGTTAGAGAGAGAGAGAGAGAGAGAGAGAGAGAGAGAGAGAGAGAGAGAGAGAGAGAGAGAGAGAGAGAGAAAGGAGAAGAAATACAATTAAAGAAATATGAAATAGAAAAACGACAGATTAAATCACTGTAAAAAAAAGAAGATGAAAAGGAAGATAATGAAATGTGAAAATGTGAACTGGAGAGAGAGAGAGAGAGAGATAGAGAGAGAGAGAGAGAGAGAGAGAGAGAGAGAGAGAGAGAAAGAAAGGAGAAGAAATACAATTAAAGAAATATGAAATAGAAAAACGACAGATTAAATCACTGTAAAAAAAGAAGATGAAAAGGAAGATAATGAAATGTGAAAATGTGAACTGGAGAGAGAGAGAGAGAGAGAGAGAAAGAGAGAGAGAGAGAGAGAGAGAGAGAGAGAGAGAGAGAGAGAGAGAGCGAGGATGTAAGTAACTCACAGACTCAGGGTCACACAGACCGTCCCCTATGGCTAGCCCCTTCAGATTAATCTTGGTCTTGGCTGATGGGTTCTCCATGTGTATCTTGTAGGAGATGGCAGGGACATACTTCCCAGCATAGGACTATCAATAAAAGGCAAGTACAATGTATATAATAACAAAAAATTCAAATATAGTAGAGCACAAAAGAGTTTATTGTAAATAAAGATATAATTGAACTCAGTCTTTACTAAGTTTAAGGATCGTGTACTTTTTGACAGTTTTTTTTTAAATATATTTTCTTCTCTTTTCAGTGCTTGGTTATTTCTAGGAGAAAATAAGGCTTTTACAAAACTATGCATATTGAGTGATTTCTATGAGGATTTGGCCCACAAAGAAATTATTTAATTTATGATATAGACTTTTTTTTGGACATAGTAAAGTAAAAAACTTATAATAGTAAGCAAGTTAAGGGATGAATACTGAAATTAAAAAATGTCTGGACTTACCTCTCCTGTGGCATAAAAGTCATTTTTCTGATATTTATAGAAAACTTGGAAAAACTGAGTCAGACAGCTGTCAAAAAGAATATTAAAGATACAATTTTTCAATTACCCCAAAAATGTATTGCTTAAAATTCAAAAAAAAGATCTTCATAGTAATAAACCAAATAATGAGGCACATATTTCAATACATTTAAGTGCAAAACACAAAAAAGATATTCAAAGAGAAACAAACGATACTGTCACTGTATTCAATTAAAAGTAAACAAGGTTTGATACTGTAAGCCAACCATTTGTGAGGACTTTTTTTCACGATTTACCTCAGATGAACTTGTTCGCAATGACTAATTTTCACGACCAACCCTTATCTACACCTGTTTTTTTTAATTACAACTATATAGCAAATACTGGTCTGAAATATTTGCGACAATGAGGCTCTTGCGAACTTCACGAAAATCTCTTGCATGCGAATAAAAGTTGGATTAAGTTTAATTTTGATTAAAGAGAAACAATAAAAAATCAAACTATTTTTCAATAAAAAGTAAAATAATATATAAGTTTTGGCTGAGAGAGATGATGACAGAAAATATTTCACCTGTACAAATCTCTGGCTACATCTTGCTCATTTTTGGCATATCCCTCATCTTTATCCGTAAAACTGAACCCAGTTCCAACCTGAGAGAAAACAAAAAAAACTTCCACTGAAGACTATAAATGGACAAGTACAGTCCCTGAAATGTTCTACATTCCCACTTGAACAGTGAGTGAACGGTGAGCGCATGCTGAGCAAACGTTGAGCTTACTCTGAGCAAACGGTGAGCCCACCCTGAATGGAATTTGGTGAGTGCTTAATAATATATGAATAATGAACAGTGAGAGAACACAGAGTGCAAAAGGAGCACCAACGCGAGCGCAAAAGGAATGGTGAATGCACAGTGAACGCAAAATGAACGATTTATTTGGGGTGACTCGGAAGTTATTCTTACATTTTGTTTCGACGGTAATCAGTAAAAAATAACAAATAAAGTACATGTATGTATCGTTATAGCCTAAATATAATATTATCTAAATGAACGATAAGTGATACTGAAAGATTGGTAAGTGAAAGGTAAACACGTTGTGAATGCACAGTGAGTGCTTTGTGAATGGTTAGCGCGTGTGGAGTGGAGAGCACAAGTGAATGCACAATGAATGCACGGTGAACGCATGGAAAATGGGATAGAAGAAAGGAAACTGGGGGTCAGGTACGGTACTTACTGGATTATCTATATAGTGACATGGAGTACTTACTGGGTTATCTATATATAACATCAAGTACTTACAGGGCTGTCTTAATTATATAACATCAAGTACTTACAAGGTTATCTATATGTAACATCAAGTTCTTACAGGGTTATCTATATATAACATCAAATACTTAATTTACTGATCCAGAGGATTTTTGTGGGGAAGGGGGTCGATAGGATATTTTCCTTGCCAGGGAGGGGGTGGGGTGGGGGTGTCAGAGACCTTTTTTAAATAATTCTACTTTGTAAATTTAATACGTTTACATTATCTGGGGGATGGGCTGTCGCCTCTAGATCTGTACATCTACTTATTGGGTTATCATCTGTACAGTATATAACATAAAATACTTACTGGGTTTATATGTATATAACAAAGAATATCTACTGGGTTTATATGTATATAACATAGAATACTTACTGGGTTTATATGTATATAACATAAAATACTTACTGGGTTTATATGTATATAGCATAGAATACTTACTGGGTTTATTTAAACAATAAAATGCTTTCTTTGGTGATTCATTCGGGATATGAAGGTAGCGACATTGCAGAAAAAATACATAACCCGCGTTAGCGGGTTATGTAAATTTTTTCTGCAATGATCGCTACCTTCATAACCCGAATGAATCACCAAAGAAAGCATTTTATTGTTTATATTAACATCTTTCTTTTAACTAATTAATAAATTGAGCGTAAAAAGTAAGTAAAATTCACTAAATTACTGTTAACGTACTGAAGTACGTTAGCTAAAAGAAACAGCCAAATCGTCTCCTGTGAGACTTTGAGTCTGACATCATCATGGTTATTTCGTGCAGTCCGTGATTTTTCTTAGGTAGTTGTAGGTCTCGACCAATCGATAAACTGGGCGTGTCAATTTCAGTCCTGTCACTTTCTTGTCAGTTTCAGCCGCTGTAGATTTCGACCAATCGATAAACGGGGCGTGTAGATTTCAGTCTGGCTGTTTCTATAAAGCTATGAATTAACTGTAAGTCTCCGTAAGAAATAGAGGGAATAATACTTGGTAGATGTAAATATATGTATATAACATAGAATACTTACTGGGTTTATATGTATATAACATAAAATACTTACTGAGTTTATATGTATATAACATAAAATAATTACTGGGTTATCTTTGTATATAACAAATAATACTTACTGGGTTTATTTAAACAATAAAATGCTTTCTTTGGTGATTCATTCGGGATATGAAGGTAGCGACATTGCAGAAAAAATACATAATCCGCGTTAGCGGGTTATGTAAATTTTTTCTGCAATGATCGCTACCTTCATAACCCGAATGAATCACCAAAGAAAGCATTTTATTGTTTATATTAACATCTTTCTTTTAACTAATTAATAAATTTAGCGTAAAAAGTAAGTAAATTTCATTAAATTACTGTTAATGTACATAAGTAAGTTAGCTAAAAGAAACAGCCAAATCGTCCCCTGTGAGACTTTGAGTCTGACATCATCATGGTTATTTCGAGCAGTCCGTGATTTTTCTTAGGTCGCTGTAAGTTTCGACCAATCGATAAACTGGGCGTGTCAATTTCAGTCCTGTCAATTTCTTGTCAGTTTCAGCCGCTGTAGATTTCGACCAATCAATAAACGGGGCGTGTAGATTTCAGTCTGGCTGTTTCTATAGAGCTATGAATTAACTATAAGTCTCCGTAAGAAATAGAGGGAATAATACTTGGTAGATGTAAATATATGTATATAACAAAGAATACTTACTGGGTTTATATGTATATAACATAGAATACTTACAGGGTTATCTATGTATATCATGGAGTACTTTGTATTCCACGTGACCTTCCTGTTGCTCACTGCAAAACAAGAAAAACATATAAATATCTCAACATTATCATAATTATCTACTGAACTTCCTTGTTTGCATCAATTTCCCTAAAATTGAGGAAGGAAACAATCAAAATATATCAAATATGATGATTTTGTCTACCGGTAATCAAAATTCATACAATTATGCATTTGTCAACCAGATTCAATGGTTTGAGAAATATTATGATTTTCAGGGAAGAAGAAATGGGAAATTACATAATATATTAAGTGTAGTTGCAATAATATATTAATTAAGTGTAGTTGTAATAAATTATTACATCAGATAAAAGATAAATTTACAGGCTTTATAAATATTAAAAATTCTTCATACATTATAATTAAAATTTGTTTGACAGATTAGAGTTTTTATGTGAGGTAATTCTTATACTTTATACTGTAATTTATGCGTACTAAAGTTTGCCTTGCCACAATTGATCAACCAAACAGCAGCAGAGTGTGCATGAACAGTGGGTTAATTATTCGATGGTGGTGGTGGTATCGGTGGTGGTGGTGGTGGGGGGGGGGGGTGACACAATGTCTGTCAATTGCCAAATTTTTACAGGTTCTGGGGGATGTACAGTAAACATACTTATAATGAAGTGCCAGGGGCAGGTGATTTTGCTTTTTTATAAGCGTAATTCGTTATATCTGTCAAGTTTACAACATATAATAAAGTCAGGGGGAATGAAAATCACTTCGCTGTAAGCGTAAATTCATTATAAGCATGTTCGCTATAACCGTGTTTTACTGTATATAGTTTCAAAGATTTATATGTAGTATCATTTGTGGAATTCATTATTTGTTTATTATTACATTCTTTGAGAATTAGGGTGTATTCTGGTTTGTTGGTTGGTTGGTGAAGGGACCTACGGAATTCCATGAATAAATTGAGCTGCCCCATTTGATTCCCCAGTATTGTACTCACATTTGATGTCTTTGTCCACCATGATCGGTCCGTTCTCAACGAACAGGCCAAACAGAGAGGAACCACCTGGTCCACCCTGAAGCCACAGCACCACGGGGGCGGTCTCAGGATTAGTCTGAAAATCATTCGGTCAATGTTACAAAGAAACCTTTCATTTTTTTATTCATTTTAAAGTACAAACTCAGAGGTCCACATTGCCAGAGGTCCACATTACCATGGAAATCAATTCATAACAACACTGTAGCTTCAAGCACTGAAGTTTCCTCAATAATTGAATCAATTCAATGCTCTATTGTACTTAATATGCCTTATGCATGGCACTTCAGATAACATTACCCGTGTACAAAATTTTAACGTTCTACTGGATATGATATCCCATTGTGCATTCCTGTAAAAAAAATGTTTTCCTTCACTTCAAAGAGGAAAACTTTAATATTTTTTCCCTTTAGGTATTTCAACTGCTCTTTGCTGACAGATGTGTGTTTTCATCAAGAAAATCAACAAAAAAGAGACAGAAAAGGAAACATTGAACAGAGGACATGTTTACTCTCTCTTTTTCTTAAATACAACATTTACCATTTACATATTCATGTTTAAGCACCTGAATGTGTGTTAATTGTTTTTCTGAAAAGGGTTGGCAAGGCATATTTTCCGTAAATTTACTAGTTACTGAATGTGAATTTGATTTTGAATTTTCCACGAAGAGGGGGTTGGGGGGGGGGTCCGGCCTAGCCAACCACCCCTTGATCCGCACATGAACAATGATTAATACTTGTATCTTATATATATATAGCTTGTATTTTATAAAACGGTATAGTACCTGAGCTGGAAAAAACCAGAAGAACATATTGCTGTTGGTAGTTTTGTTAACTGTGAAGAATCCTGCATAGCTTTCAACATTCGTTCCATCTAGAGGTCCAACCCTGCTAAGCTTTTGTGCTGAAAATAATTAGTACATAATTGTATATCAAATTTCAAATATTAATAAGACACAGCAACATGTAAATCTACTGGCTAAAAATACTGTAACCCCCCACCCCTTTATTTTTTTCTTCTTGGTTGGGAGAGGGGGACTTGATTTTTATAACCAAACTCCTACCATGAGAAAAATAGTTTTTTGAAGAAGTTGAGTTATGACTTACAAAACTCAAGGTGAAAGAAGTAATCTGAATACTTTTAAAATGAAAAAAAAAAAAATTGACCACATGAACATGATTTGCAAAGCATGTGAATATAATGAGGCCCAAGAGCTCCAATCTTTTGCTCAAGGACATTGAATCTCTTTTTAGATTTTGACCCACATTTTTCTGACCTGCATTAAACATACTACTAATGTCTACATATCTGATAACACTGGGTCACCTTGACTTGCAATCAAGTTCTAAAATCATCTTTAAAAATATGTTATGTTAACTTAGAAATTTGAGAGGTGGCATGATTATAATTGCCTACTAAAAACATGTGTAATATATCAGTCAAAAAATAATAATACCAGTCTTTTTTAATATTGTTTATATTTATAGGTCTCAAACTTTCTCTAAACCTGTATAAAACTCCTCTTATGCATCATAATTTGAATATATAATGAAGTTTTACTAGAAATGAGGACAAATCTTACACAAAAAAATGTTTGGAAAAAGAATTATTGAAATGTAAGGAAAAAACTAATATATCCATGACAATAATGGCTCAATATAGTGATGGGTTCTTATTCCAACCTATTAAGGGCTCAAGTTCAATCCCCACTGTAGACAAAAAGTTCATTCCTCCTTTTCTACCACAGATAAATTGTACATTAAATTTACCCTTACCCATATCAAACTGTCCTTTCTCTACATAAGGGGTCAGGAACAAAGGATTCCCCGGGTTCACTCCATTCTGTAGCATGGGCGGATACTTATCCGGAAACATTCCTCTGAGGGCGCTCCTGGCGGAACACAGTACTGTCAAGCTCAGAAGGATGACTGCATGGGTGGAAACAAAGCCCCACATCGTGTCTAAAAAAGATTATTTTTAAGTTGAGACTTTACTTTTTAAATTAATAAGACGGGCATTGTATAACCCTTAATATCATTGGTACATGTATCTGCAAAAAATGCCGATGATAAATGTATGTACAGATCAAGAAGGGGGTCAGGGGGGTCACTATCTCTATAGCCCCACCCCCTTTCCCCGGGGAAATTCTAGATACATGCATGCATTCTGAATATATCATATTGTACAGCTGTTGTACATGTAATTCAATTCACGTCTTTACTTTCGTATTACAGATACATAATTCAACCTCAGGGGAAAATTCCTCCGTGGTACCCACTTTTTTAATGTTGCCCCCCCCCTACACAAGCCCCTGTGAGTCAACGTGGTCAACAACACCTGCCCTGTATTATTAATTTTACAGACGTGAGAACATGGCACTAATTCATTGTCAGTTTGTCTTAAAATAAAAGTTTGTACACAGTAGAAATATTTGACAATATAGAGCGAGTACCTATCCGCATGAGAGAAAGAGAGAGAGAGAGAGAGAGAGAGAGAGAGAGAGAGAGAGAGAGAGAGAGAGAGAGAGACAGTGAGAGAGACAGAGAGAGACAGAGAAAGAGAGAGAGAGACCGAGAGAGAGAGAGAGAGAGAGAGAGAGAGAGAGAGAATATCTGCATATACATGTACATGCAGGGCCTAGACAAAGTCAGAGCAAATGCGAGTAACACAATTACAACGATAATTTATAACAAGCCTGCATTAACAACCAATACGCGTTACAATTCCATACATACCACTTTCTCTCCAGTCCTTACCTAAGTATATTGAACAGTTTCCCGGTCAGTCCTGTGTTTATTTGTCATATGAAAGTCACATGACAATCACATGTTTGAGCAATTTGTCAATTCGTTCAATGACATACTCGTGTAATCTATTTCAGAACTTATGTACCAAGGAAAATATACCGTACTAGACAGTAAAATAAACGTTATTATATTAGCATTACTTTATCAAAAGAAATAATAAAGGTCAAAAGGATGTGCTGCATTGCTGCAAATGAACTTTTTTATTAATTTTATTCAGTTTCAGAGAAAAACAAATCTTCACAAGAACAAAAAAATTAAAGGGATTTTAATTATGTCCTTTTATTTTATAAAGAAACGGTTCTCCATTTTTTCTTCTTTTCTTCAAATGTTAAAATGAAGTATACACGCATTGGAAATATACAATTTGTCGTCTTTAGCTTACTTTATTTATTGATTCAGGATAGCAATAAGACTTTTTAACAATATTTGGGTTGTTTTAATTTAACAGCCGAAATTTTCCACCCCCCATTAAATTTTACTTCAAATTTCTCATCGAACTAACCATTCTAATAGAATATATATTAAAATGTATACGGTGATATCACTGATCTTCGCTAGCCAAGGGTTTCTGATCCGCACCGCTCCTTCCGTTCGCGAGGAGCGGTGCGGATCAGAAACCCTTGGCTAGCAAAGATGGAGGTGATATATTCGTTTGATGTTATTATCGATTGCTGTCAGAGAAAAGCCGTTACATGTATCTGTATATGTTATGCTAATTGATAATAACTCATATTGGCAATAACAGATTCGTTATTCTCGTAACTGCAGTGTTGAGAAAAAAATTGTACATACATGCATACATACGTACGCATAATACATGCATTGAAAAGGTGAAAAAAAAATTAAAAAGTAGAGCTCTCAATTACAACCATTTACAACCAACAACAGTAGCGAATATACATCAACAGTTAATCATTTATTGATGATAACTCAGTGCTTATGATCCAGTGCATTTGTTTAATGTGACGAATGAATGAAAAATTAATTAATAGAAAAAAAAACAGTAAAGAAATATTGTACGAACTTCAGACTGCAAAAAATTTGCGATGGTATGACACATATCATTCAGGCATGATGACAATAAATCGATTCAAACTATAGATGTACATTTCAAATATCTTTAAATTGTTAATGAGAAGTGCTTTTCTATTCATCTTGGTACTTCAATACAAAAATCGTGATTACCTATTAAAAGAATAAATTCAACATTATCGATATCCGCCAATTCATATTCGCATCATTGAGAAAAAAAAATAAAGATGTTTACAGATATTTTCAAAGAGACAGATTAAATATTACCGATTACCATGGCCATAGTCAATAACGAATACTTCCAATGAGCCGAGCCAGACATTGAATGACAATAGTATATATTTAACATAAACAAAAATGGAAGTTATTAATCTTGTTTTCCGACACTATCAATTGTTTTTAGTACTGGGGCTTGCATTCCATACAAGCAGGGCGGACCTTAGACGTGGCTACTCAATGCTACAGTACGGACACAAACTGGACAGAAGGATGATAACGTCGTATATAAACTACAGTATTCTGGACTGTGTGGAGGATTGTCTGAGAACAACACGATGTCGGTCCGTCAACTACCACCAGGGAGCCCACTTCTGTCAGACCAACTTTGAAAACAGGACAACTGTACCTGATCTGTATATAGAAAAGCATGGCTGGATATACAGCAATATAGAAGACTGGGACAAAGTGAGACTTTTATCGTTTTGTAAAATAATTCTCATCAAAATTTAATACAAGTATATATATATATATATATATGTGTGTGTGTGTGTGTGTGTGTGTGTGTGTGTGTGTGATTATATATATAAATTCTTTGTAAATCGAACATGTTTTGATTCTTAAATCAGTTACGGGGGATGTGCGGCCATCTTGTACATTTGAGTGTAGTAGGAAAGGAGGAATATGAGCATATATATGAAAATATATGGCTGGACCGGGAATCGAACCCGGGACCCCTGCAACTTTAGTCAGGAGCTCTACCATTAAGCTATCCACGGTCGATATAGCCCCAACTACTACATTACGATAAGAATGTAAACATTTCTTGAACTGGCTTGTTTCTGCCCGAAACTGACCAAAAATGATGACAAAAGATACAAAGGCAATAAATATGAGATTTGACTTGTTGTTTTGTATGCAAATTATGCATACAAGAACAGGACAATGCCTTTTAAAATCACTAAAAACAGCTGTCGAACTGCGCAGTTACAGAATTATTTTGAAGATTTAGATATCTGAAAAACATAAATGGAGTTCATTAATGTCCTCTCTACTACCAATTGTTGAGAAAAAGTTTGTATATTGCACATTAATGTTGTATTTTTGCCTTAAAATAGGGTATCCTATTTTTATCAGTCGGTATGGGATTTATTTTTAGAACAGGAAAAAATCAGTCTTTACTTAGAACTCCTGTATCTATGGAGACACATTAACGTTATATTTTCATAGAAAAAAAGTCAATTCAAAACAATCCGTGTTGATTCTCTATACATGTACCATGTTTGTTTTATGTTTGGGTTTTTTCAGTTCTATAAGTATAAATTAAAGTAAAATTCTTATGTACAAGATGGCCGCACATCCCCCTTAAAAAAATCAAATCTTTTTTTTGTTTACAATTTCAAATTTATTGAAATTGAATCAGTATAATTATGAAAATGAATGAAATATTTACGCCAATGATATTGGTTTATGCAAAATAAGAAAAATGAAACCTCCATCTATTCATCCATCTCCCTTCGTCTATCTGTCTTTCTGCTTTACAGAAAATCACGGGTGCCTGTTCAAATTCAGCGTGTAAAATCAATGAAAAATGTCAACTTAAATCCCTTCAACAGTTCAATTGTGCTATATCAGGTAATATTTTTCTTTTCTTTTTTTAAAACCAAAAATTCATCTCATATATTGCGCTATTGATATATTTTAGTTAGTATGAAAGAATATTTTACTTTAAATTTGTTTATATTTTAATTAGTGTTTTTTTTTTTAAATTTCACAATAATTGACCTTTTGTTAATGGATTTTCCCCTGTTCACTTTAAGACTGCGGAATTCCAACTGCAGAATCATTCTCTTTGAGAAACGTCAATGAATGGGACGCCATTGGGATAAACAGACGTATGCACATCACGTGCGCTGACGGTTTTGAACAACAAGGATCCGGGTCTTTCGTCTGTCGTCCGGACGGGGTCTGGAAGTCGGATTTGACATGTTCTTTCAAACGTAAGTTCAGTCTTTTGTTTTGCAATTGATTTTAAATCTTAGGTAAGCCACCTTACATGTAAATAACCAATCGATTTTTACCTATTGAGACGATAAAATATTTTTTTGGCAAGAGCTACAGTAGCGATCAGACCAGACCTAACAGAAAGTAAACCCAGACTAAACCCTGGGTTTACTTTCGAGGTTTACTCTGGGTTTACTCCGGGCTTACTAGAGTGGACCATAGTAAACCCAGAGTAAACCCAAAGTAAACCCAGAGAGAAATCCCGATCAGAAGTAGACCCCTAAGCCAGACGCTACATTTATATTTGGAATATAAAAAGGGTGGGAATTACAGACACTAAGATAACTAGTTAAAAGACGGGACGTCTGCTTCACATTTTATTGTTTAAAGAGGACCATAAAAGCAAACCGCGAGTAAACCCAAAGTAAACCCTGAGTGGACCCAAAGTAAACCCCAACCAGATACAATTTTCCAAAAGTAAACCCTAAGTAAACCAAGAAAGTAAACCCGGGGTTTAGTTGGAGTTTACTCTGGTGTTAGGTTGGGTCTGATCGGTACTGTATCACAATTTGAAATATATGTATGTTACCTTATTAATATACAACATTAAATTTTATTATCACCAGGCTGAAGCTAGCAGCCACTAACAGCAGCCACTAAGCTCATAGAAGCTAGCAGCCAATAAGGAAAATCATTTAAGTACTGATAGTACTCCAACAGAAAATGATATTTTACTTTATTTTCAGCATTATATTACATGTATAAGACAATTATTTCCCTGTCTCAAATTAGGGCTGAAGGGGTACCACCAAATGGCTCCCAGGGGTTCGGGTTCATTTCAGGGGTTTATATCTCACTTAAGTTTGATCACAACAACTTGGAAAAACTGGAGTTTAGCAGAGGACACCAAGAGGTATAACGTAGCCATTTTTTACCATTTCAAAATGATATACGGGGAAAAGGTGGGTTATTATCTCCCTTATTTTCAAATGTCATTCAAACGAATACCAGATTTTGGAACTTATAGGGCTTTTTTTTCCGCTCTGAGATTAGGCTTGTAGGGGTACCACCATGTGGTTTTTAGCAGTTTGAGCTTATTTCAAAGGCTTATATTTTCTTAAATTTTGATCACAATATCTCATAAGATTTTTATCTCAATAGCTTCAGTTACAAATGTACAATGCTTAAGAAGTGGACCTTAAAATGTATTTATAAGAAGCATTAAATGTCATTTAAGATCCTTTTAGGGGTCCGAGATGACTTAAATGCTTATTATTAATGCATCTGAAGGTTCACTTCAAACCCTCAGTGATTAGAAGCTCTTGTTGTAAAAAATCAAGGAGATATACGCCTTTTTAAATGAGCCCAAACCACTAGAACCACCTGGTGGTACCCATTTATGCCTAATCTGAGGGTGAGAAATGATAGACCTATAAATCCCCTGTATTGCCCTTGTATTCCTTTAATGCACACTTATAAGATAAGGGAGGTAATGGATCACATTTTACCCCTACATCATTGTGAAATGCTAAGAAATGTCAAAGTTCGGGTGAGTTAACTGGACCCTTTTAGGGGTCACAGGCGCCCCCTATGTCTTATTATGAATACCTCTTGAGGTCCTCTACATAACCCCAGTGTGAAATGACCCCGAATTCCTGGAAGCAACTTGGTGGTACCCCTACAGCCCAAATTTGAGACCGGGAAATAATTGCCCTTTAGGTCCCCTACACTACCATGGTATCCGTTTGATGCACACTTCAAAGAAAAGGAAGATAATAAACCACGTTTACCCCTATATCATTGTGAAATGCTAACAAATGCCAAAGTTTGGGTGAGTTGAATAGTCTCTTGTATATATCTTAGCAATGTTTTCTCGAAGGTTCACGTCAAAACATGCCTGACACAAAATAATCTCAAACTCACCATTGGATTCCTTTGTTTTAGGTTTGGCTTGAGACAGAGGCTATTTTTTAATGAGAATAAAATCACAATGTAAGATGTCCCATTTTTGTAATAATACAAGTACTTTTTTTGTTAATTTTCGGTGCATGTTATATCCGGAAAAAAAGTAAACAGACCAAGGGATAATTTTTTAAGCACACATATAAACAAATACTAATATTCAATTGATTTTCATTAAGCTTAAAACGCATTTATAAATCTAATCCAGACGAGCTTTACAGCCTCGAAGTTGTCAATGCTCATATAAATATGCATAAATCTTCTTCTGATATTAAATAAAGTATGCCGATAATAAAGTAAAATAGAATTTTATGTCCGAGTACTCTCAGAACTTTGATGATTTTCTTTATTGGCTGCTAGCTTCTACGGGCTTAGTGGCTGCCGTTAGTAGCTGCTAGCTTCAGCTAGCTTCTGGTTTTATAATCCACAACATTCAAATAGAATAACTAATTCAAGAAATATGTTCTCTGGCATCTGGAATTCTGTTGACTTCCTTTGAAATTGGAAGAATAACGTTTTAAGAAGGTTGTTAAAAACCTTAAAGAATACTTGGCAAATTGAGTGTGTAGGATCTTAAAACGAGAAAAATCTCCACGCCAGTGACTAAAAATATCATCAAAGTTAGACGGACCATAATGTCATAGATAGAAGTTTTTAATTAAGGAGAATTGGTCTAATTTGTTCTACCCTAGATTTTTCAACGATTTTATTACATGAATTTCTACTGATATAATTATTATTTTAAGATAAACAAATTAGACATTTACTTCATCCTTTATTTATGGGTCATCTCAAAACTTGTTAAATTTTAAAATAGGATTCTGTGGGATTATGCTTGGGAAATGTATCAATTTTGCACGTTTCTTTTTTTTTTTTTTTTTTTTTTTTTTTTTTTTTTTTTTTTTACATTTTCTTTAAACTTCTGCCATAGGGTTTTTTTCTGATCCACATTTAGCTTATTGCTAAAAGACAACAAATGATCACATTAAAAACAAACAAAACTTTTACCTCCCGGTTTGTTCCAGGGGTCTTGTTATGATATTTTTTTTTAAGTCCGATTTCCCAGATTTTTTAAATAATAATTGCTATTTCTTATTTGACAAAGGCGTGAATGGTGATCTAAAACATTCGGACATATTTAAGTAATAAACATATATATGGCATCACATATTAAAGGTCATATATATAAAATACGTGGTAACTGTCTTGATATCCATGTACTAAGGTTATTATCCATATGTTATAAAACAACGTCTGAAGTAATTTTCGAGTTATTACTTTCCCGTGCCCGATCTAATTAACACTTAATAGTTGTATTTTTAAATTTTTAAACAAAGAAACCAAGATGACTTAAAAATTAATTTAAAACAAATCTTTTAAAAATCCTGAACACTGCAATCAATTAATAATCAAATGAATGAAAACATAAACTGGGTTATGTCGATAGTCCATTCCACATTTTAATCCGAATCTTTGAACATGACCATAAACAGCCAAAATAAAATTTTGACAGAGATAGATTTCAGAGCAATAAGGGAGATAAATACACATAGGGGAATAATTTGACAACCTTGTTAAATTTACATCATCTTTATTTTATACGCTTTCATGTACCAACAAACATTAATACAGTTTCCGAAAAATGTTTTTAAAATTAAAATTAATAATTGAAGAAAAGTTTTATTTAAATTTTTAGAACAGTCTTTAAAGCCAGTAAAAATAGTTGAATAGGTTTTGTCTTGAAAAAGTGTTTTCTGCGTATGTAACTGCAATTTCTAAATACCGATCTCGATCAATGATAACAAAAAGCTAAATATACTTCTTAGAGAAATGAAATGATGAAACTATGCAAAATGTTATTCTTAAGGAACTATTTTAAAACATATGTTTTAATGAATTTTACTATCGTGATGCAAAAAAGCCGGCCCGTTGGTTTTTTCCCTATTAATTAAGGGCAGTAAAGGGGAAACATTATCAACATTTCAGAGAATTATGTAGGTATAAAAGAGTAAATTCTTTTTGAAAATTTATTTCATTTTATCTCATTTGTGAGCAAATTTATCATATTTTTTAAAAATAGATAAGCATGTGTAACATTAAAGTATTTCAAATAGGATATAAGTAAAAAAAAAAAGGATTTTCTGAAAGGCAAATTTCAGGCTAAGGCTAATATTCTTAATGTATAAGTATGAAAAAGCACTATTTTCCGGAATAGGTTCTATTTATAGCAATGACCCTAGCTTTTATAATACCGACGGATCAGCCAACTGGGTAAAATTTGATAAGGATATATCCCCCGATTATTGTTTGATCAATTTGAAAAAAAAATATGTAGGTATATTATTTATGAAGTGGGGTATGGATCATTACCTTAAGCTATACTGTGGCGGGGTAAGAAAACGTGACTGAAGGCTAGGGTTGCAGAACACTCTTCACGTTTTCGACTCGAGCCAAAATATAGCTTATACTTCAAGACATTTATGTTTATTTTACAATATCAATTTTACACCTCAAATGAGCTATTTTCGACAAAATTTGCTGAATATCTGCAGGGCGTCAACCAAGCAAAAACAGACGTCACAATGCAAATGAAACGCTTTGCGAAAGCGTGCACGTGCGTACTCGAATTGTACTCGACTTCGTTTAATTTACAAATACAAAGTTTTATTTAAGGCGTAATGAATCATTCTTTTAGTATCAGGATGTGATCACAAACGGTTAGGGAATATCAAATCAAATTTATGATAGGTCCAACTCCAACCGTATTTGATCACCTCATAGAATTCAAAGAATGATTCCTGATCAAATTACTTATATTTATATAATTTTCAGAATTTTTACGATTAAACATTAAAATAGTTACATGTATGGATGAAATGCATTGGACTAAACGTAGGTTACAAAATCGACTCGTAGTGTTATAACGGACAAATACACTGGACAATATAAATATTATAATTTCACTATCCTCTTTTTTGATGACATTGCGTCATGTGACCTTTCTAAGTACATACTGCATGATTGGTGTTGTGCGGTTCACTAGAATAAGATAAGTACTCTGTATAACAGTTAGAGTGCAAAGTAATTGCTTATGAAATCGACTGAAGCACAAAATTGCACTTTTAGAAATGCTTAAGTGCATTTGTAAGCAACTGCTGTTCTGGAATTATTTAACATGAACTACTGCTGATATTTTTTTTTCACCCGAAACAATTATGCATAATTATTATTCCGTCGATAATCCTTTTGACTAGATTTCAGTTAAAAAAATTAAAATAATGTAATTTTGGTTGTAACGCGCTTTCTGATTAGCTAAAACAATTATTTTATATGGTATAAAAAATGTTGCCTACGTCATAGTAAGACTATAACGTCAAAAAACGTATCAATCCGCCTGACGTTACGTTTGAATATTGTACACTTTGATGTCAATTTTAGGGTTAAATGACCGTTTTTATCTACAGTTAAAAGCAACAAATTAAATGATAAGTAATGAATTCACATATTTATTAGTTTAATACGATATAAAATGGTTTACGCTTTTTTATAAACCGCTTCGCGATTTATAAAGCGTAAACTGCCCAAAACCATTTTATATCGTATAAAACTAATAAGTATTGAATTCATTCCTTAAATAGATGGATTAATAAAGAAATGAGATGATAACCGACTTCAGAGAAGACTTTTTAGGAACATAAATATATTGATACCGAGTTGTGAAAAACGTACAGTTTATGAAGTATGCTACACCAAACACATGTGCCAATAAGCTTAAGATTTAAGCTTTAAATTTGTATGCTTTTGATTTGTATGCTTGTCACTTGCATTATATACCTATATTTCCTGGCTAAAAGGACGATATCAAGGTTATTGTCACCCAAGACAGCAACTATATTCCCCTCGGCTTCGCATCGGGAAATAGTTGCTGTCGAGTGGGACAATAATTTTGCCGAATCGTCAGTAAATGTAGGTTTTATTATACCGAAGAAAACTGTATTTGTCGGCGATGAAGATTGTCTTGATTCTAAACAAATTAGAGTTATCGGACTTTAATGTAGCGACTAGGATTGCAACAAAAGTGGTCTTAGTTTAAAACTCAAGGGAAATCGAATGCAACCGGTAAATAGTTTGGATGACTATTCACAATGGGTCGTTTTCCATACTAATTGTTAGACCATAATTAATCACCTAATTGTATACGGACTTTTCCGTTTTGCCCGATTACGTCAAAGAGCACACTGCGGATGTGGCCGGTCAGCAGATGATGTTCACTCCACCATAGCACCTTTTCCTACCTCTATTTTTTTAAGAGGTCCATGTCTGCGCTGTCCTGTTTTGTATTTTTTCTTAGGGCTTTTGAATTTGAACACTGTTCGTTATCGCAACATGTCATAGAATAGCATTTTTATTCGTTTTAATTTTATATAGAATATATTCACAGAGGTATAACAAAGTATTCCATTTTATTTCAGCTAGGTTTCTTGGCTGTTTTAAGGACAGCTCAACCCGAGTCCTAGGAGAGAAGAGTTCGATTATTATTCCTAATGGAAAAATTCAATGTTGGAGGGAATGTAGTGCGCTAGGAAGTTACAAGTATTTTGGAATGGAGGTGTGCCGGTTTTTATAAAATATCCAATACTGTAAACGTACTACATGTGGCTGTGTATTCTATTTAGCGCTTTTGGCGGAATGGAGCTTCCGCTAAATCAAGTACATCGCTAAATGTCATACATATATGTATGAGAATAGTCACGTTTAGGAATACGCTAATTCAAATCCACGCCAACTTGTTCAAAAACTAATTTCCGCCAAATATCGTACACGCAAAATATAATATGTTTACAGTATGTTCCCTTTGATATCAATCAAGACGAATTTAGAAGAAAACAATTAAATGGAAACTAAATCGTTGATTTGCTCAATCTAATTCAAATAAGATCTTTGGTCCGTTCCAATTAGATAGCTACAATTTAAATAAGATTTATGGTCCTTTCCGACCAGATCAATAGTAGATGCGGAGCAAAGATTGAATATTAATTAGATTAAGAATAAAAACGAAAAAAAAACATGAAATTGAAATATAAAATACATGTACAAATACTTGTGACACGAATTAAAGATTATTTCTTTATCTTTTCTGGCTACCAAAACATGCTTTATATAATTCTTTTAGTTAACATGACTTGTATAATGAACTTTTGTTTGCTATTTTAGTACATGCGCGAATGCTATTGTGGAAATCAAATACTATATACAACGGAACGCTCTCCAGAGAGCGAATGTAATCTTCCTTGTGCAAACAACGACGAAGAAACATGCGGCGGACCTTGGAGAGTGGAAATTTATGCCTTATAAAAACAAAACCTTAACACATGTCAGAAACAACTATTTAAACAACACCAACGAGAACAACAACAACAACAACATTGTCGTTATTTGTCAAAACTGGTACAATTTAGTTCTAGAGAATATTATTATCAATTATCAATTCAAAGAAAATGTTATATTTTTATAATATACATTTTTAGCTCACCTGAGCTGAAAGCTCAAGTGAGCTTTTCTGATCAAAATTTGTCCGTTGTCTGTCGTCGTTGGCGTTGGCGTTGTTGGCGTTGTAAACTTTTTACACTTTCATCTTCTTCTCCAGAACCACTGGGCAGATTTCAACAAAACTTGGTACAAAGCATCACTGGGTGAAGGGGATTCAAGTTTGTTCAAATGAAGGGCCACACCCTCTTAAAAGGGGAGATAATTTAGAATTATTGAAAATTTGTAGGTATTTTTCAAAAATCTTCTTCTCAAAAACTATAAGGCCAGAAAAGCTGAAACTTGTATGGAAGCATCCTTAGGTAGTGTAGATTCAAGTTTGTCCAAATCATGGTCCCCGGGGGTAGGATGGGGCCACAATGGGATGAATTTTTACAAAGGAATATATAGAAAAAATCTTTAAAAATCTTCTTCTTAAAAACTATTAGGCAAGGAAAGCTCAAATTGGAGTGGACGCATCCTCAGATAGTGTAGATTCAAGTTTGTTTAAATCATGGTCCCCAGGGGTAGGGTGGGGCCACAACAGGGGGATGAATTTTTTACATAGGAATATATAGAGAAAATCTTTAAAAATCTTCTTCTCAAAAACTATTAAGCCAGTAAAGCTCAAATTGGAGTGGACGCATCCTCAGATAGTGTAGATTCAATTTTTTTTAAATCAAGGTTCCCGTGGGTAGTGTGGGGCCACAATGGGGGATGAATTTTTACATAGGAATATATAGAGAAAATCTTTAAAAATATTCTCGGAAAGTTTTCAGTCCAAAAAGCAGTAACTTGTGTGAAAGCACGGGTTGTGCAGATTAAAGTTTGATGAAACCATAAGCACTGGCCCCGCCGTCACCAACTTTCCTCAAGTCAAAACTCAGCCTCAAGTCTGAGTTTTTACCTCAAATTCGTGAACTTTTCCTTTAAGGATTTGAGTTGAGGACTGAGTTGAGTGATTTAAAAATTTTGTTGACATCAGGGCCTGGTCGTTTTTCATATCATATATTACTTTGATATATGTTAAAACATGAAAATCTATTAAGATATATGTATAATTTCATCATCTAGCTGTTAATTAAACTAAACGATGATATTCAGAACAGAGTTATCGTTCGTGTTCAACCACTCTCCAACGTGGTTGAAAATTTTAACATTGGGTTGCTTGATAAAATCATAGCAATGTTTGACGCTTTTGGTGTGCAATACCATGTCTTTAAAAAAAAAAGAATGGGTATCTGTTTTGTATAAAAACTTAGTATATTGAGCCATTTTCAAGGAACATTCTGCATATAAAAGTATAGTCTGTTTCATTATTGATGCTATTACTAGGTCAGGCGCGGATCGAAAATTAATCCTTACGGGGGTCGCTACTAAGCATGTTAATTGTTTCAACAGTAGAAAAAAAAATATATTTTCTATTGTGACATTTATTTCCATAACTCATTTTATCCACTAATAAATGACGATATAGTTTAAAATCAATAAACGTCTAGATTTTACATTTAATAACAAATACCTATAGATTCTCGGAAAAAGACTATAAACACGAGGCACGATTTTTACTGCGAAACTGAAAAGGTCAAATAAAACCACGTGGTCTAAATTTAAATGACAATAACATTCGCAGGGGTGGAATATAGACAGCAATTTCAAATCATCATAATTAAGGAATATCTACATTATAAAGATTAATTCTAAATCATCATAATTAAGAGCCAATATAAACGTTAATGTTAAACAGTATTATGCTTACATTTGCAAGAACGTTCATTTGTGTGTGAACTTTTTACTAAGTCAAAAGGTTATAGTTTGGACGTCATAAACAGCACCGGAGCGTTTGACAGGTGCATTCGAATGGTTATTGTTTATAAATTGGAACAATTTGCCTTTCACTCTCCTAAAAAGAAGTAAAAGTAAAAAAGTGATTCACAAGATTTTATCACGCTATCAACCACATTTATACCCCCTGAACTTTGTAACATTGATGTTCATGTCATAACTATACATATGGACAAACAGCAAAGATTCAAGAATATATCAAGAATATGTTGATTGGGAATTTCAATCAATGTAACCTAATTAGTTCTATCTGTGTCGAAATATGTATACTGTGATCAGTTAACCATTTACCTTGCATAATTTTGAAACCTTAACAATAAGATTAAAGGGATTGTTTAAGCATTTATTTTTGGATGTCGTCGGTCCTATTACACGCCAGGCTGTGCAGACAAATTAAATACCGCGCGTAAAGAGGCATCGTCACAATATAGGTCGAATTATTTTTTCCCTATTGTTTATGTTAACAATGTTTCGGTAAGGCATTTATAGTCAACCAAATTTTGGGTGTCAGTCGTCGAGTTATAAGAGAAAAACAAAGCTTACAATTATTTAATTTGTATACAGAATTTAGATCATGTTTTTGTTTACATTTTCAGTGTGAAAAAAAATCAAGGTATAGACTTAAATTGAAGTGTGACAAACGCTAGTAACTGTTTATTTATATTAAAAACAAATAAGCAGATTTTAAAAAATGACAACCTTGTGAAAATGCTCATTGCATAAAAATTAGAAAAAATAAACAATTGCCTTCGATTTTACCTTTTTTCATTAATATTCTCAAATAATTTAACTGGTGTTTAATTTCTGCAATTACAATATGGCAACAATTTTCGTGGAGTTGATAAGAACCCGATGTTTATCTCAGGTAGAAAGTGTGTATTGCAAGAAAACGTGATTTGTGTGTATAAAATTTACTTTTAATATAAAGTCAATACATTTTTAAGTAAAAGGTTTTCAAAAATGTATATTTATTTTTCATATATGTAACAGCCTGTTTGTCCCGTATTTAGGCCTCGCATATTTTTTATTCATAAAACATATCAGTAATTTGTTTTCCTTGCATCATTATTGGTCATTAGTAAAAGATGAATGTTTTAGAAGAAGGTTTAACTTTTATTGATCAAATTGAACTAAAACACATTAAACGATTGCATGCAAATAAAGAAATGAATAATATAACAGTCCTTTTATGTTGAAGCTATAAAAGCTTCAAAATCTTATCACCACATTTCAATCTTTCCGATTTAGAGACTTGGTTCTTTTTATTGGAAATAGCAGAAATTGTATTTATCTTTAATCAACTTTTTGAATTGTGTCTGATATTGTCGTTTGTCCCCTTCCTCTGTATGGCGAACATTAAATATGGATTTTCGAAGTTGCAATATGGTCACAAACTGGACAGAAGGATGATTACATCGTATACAAACTACAGTATTCTGGATTGTGTAGAAGATTGTCTTAGAACAACACAATGTCCGTCCGTCAACTACCACCAGAGAGCCCACTTCTGTCAGACCAACTTTGAAAACAGGACAACTGTTCCTGATCTCTATATAGAAAAGCCTAACTGGATATACAGCGATATAGAGAACTGGGACAAGGTAAGTAGTTTCTATTTTACTGTAAACATACTAAACAAACTAAACGTACATGATTATTTTTGCCAAGTGTTAATTTTGCCCTTCCACACTTTCAAACGGTTTCGCCCCGTCTTGATTTCGCCCAGACGCAGTTGTAATAAAATAGATAGATTTAGAGACATTGGAATTTGCCCAGTGTTAAATTCGCTCACTGACAATTAATGTGGGAAAAACGGGTGAAAATAAAACAAGGCGAATAGTTCGCGGTACACACTATATCTCACTTGTCCGATATTTGTCGAAATTGTGTTTTCAAAACGTTCGTCTAGATTTGATTTATTACATTTCTAAATGTTTCCATGTAAATACATAATTATACATGTACCCATATATACTCAGCGATATACTTAATAGATATAGCAGTGCCTTCGTTTAGCCAAATATATTTACATCTATACCGAGTATGATTCCCTCTATTTCTTGAAACTTATAGTTAATTCATAGCTCTATAAAACAGCCAATCTGAAATCTACACATCCCGTATATCAATTGGACGAAACCTACAGCGACCTAAGAAAAATCACAGACTGCACGAAATAATAGTGATAATGTCAGACTCAAATTACCATAGGAGACAATGTTGCTGTTTCTTTTGGCTAATGTACTGATGTACATTAACAGTTATTTAGTAAATTTTACTTCATTTTTACAAGCAATTTATTACTTTGCCAAAAAAAAAGACGAAATTATAAACAATAAATGCTTTCTTTGATGATTAATTCGGGTTATGAAGGTAGCGATCATTGCAGAAAAAATTACATAACACTTAAGAGGGTCATAACACTTAAGAGGGTTAAGTGTTTTTTCTGCCATGTCGCCAACATCATATCTCGCAAGAATCACCAAGGAAAGCATTTTATTGTTTACATAATAATAGAATTAACAACCAGTTTTTGTAAGTTTCTATAGTATTACGCATGTGTATTTACTATAAACAAAACGCACGCAGGGCTCGCGAAGATTCTCCTGGAGAGGTTTGTTGACATAAATATGTTTTTTCAACTTCTCCCAGGTAACAATTGTTTAAAGTTTTTAAAATAACGAGAATTATCATTTTGTAAGCATGTATTTTGCGTTTTTATCACAGGAGTTGCTGCAACCTAAATTCATTTTGTAAGTGAGGCCACTTGAGGGGGTATTTGACATATTTAGGTCTGTTCATTATAAAACGAACTGAAATTGGTAAAACATTTATAAATTATCGAGAAAATGATGATGTGTTCTGTTTAGAGAGTCCCTTTTACCTCGTTTTCCACGATGACCGTAGTCGGGCAAAGATCCTGTAGTTGTCAGCACGTGTAAATTACTGTAAATCAAAATCAACATCTTACAAATAAACAATATTAGATTAATCCGGTTTGTACGTCTCTTAAATTTCCGGAAGCTCATAATTACATTAATTAGGTATGTGAAATGGATTTTTATGTACTTCAACTGTCACAATCAGCGTTATTTCTTATTTCCCACGATACAATGGGTAAATCTGAAGATAAACACACATGTGTTTTCAGCGTACTGTCTCTAATGTCTCTATTTATATTTGAATAAAACTGAATGCATGGTTATGATGTCAACGAACTCCTCTAGCTATATTGTGAAATTGTTGGTCCCTGGTTCAGAGGTTTAAGCTCTAGGGCGGGGCCAATTTAGCCATATAGTGAAAATGTATTAAAACTTAGAAAATCTTATTCTCTACTCCCATATATATTTGAATAAAACTGAATGCATGATTATGTCCAAGAAGTCTTCTCCCTAAATTGTGAAATTCATGGCCCCTGGTTCAAAGGTTGAGGTCGAAGAGGGGGGGGGGGGGGAGCATTATGGCCGTATCGTGGTAATACATATAATGTTTAACAATCTTCTTCTCTACTCTCACACATCTGTAAAAAAAAAACCTGTTGTTTACTCAGGGTTTGAGTTCTCAAATTCGGATTGTTATAAAGTTCAATGAGTAAAATTTGTTCTAAACACAAAAAGTATTTATTAAATGAATTATTTTTGACATAACATTCGATATTTCTACTTTATTATGGAATTAGGCTCAAACAAAAATTGACTTTTAGCCGAACAGAGAAAATTCGGACTAAATTTTGCAGATTTTGTTTTCCTCTCAAACAATTTTAGCAGTACTCTAATAATAAATGTTAAGATTTTATATTTTAGTCTTTATAATTTTGCATATTTTCTGTTGGGTTTTCCTCACTTATTCATTAAAATGATCGTATGGCACGAATTGCAAAAATATTAAAAAATGCTTAAAAACGATAAAAGAAACCATATCTCAAAATTTTGATCATTGACCTCATATAAATTTTATGGCAACGGAATAAGGTCAATATACGTAGTTTAACACTATAAATGTTTTTGTGTTATCATCACTCAATTTTTTGTAAAATTGGATCAAAAATGGGTAGGGATTTGAAAACTGATAGAGGAAATTCGGTCTGTATTATCTTAAAACATTGTAGCTGAAATTAAAATGCTATATATCTATATAGTGCCACTACCATTCATAAACTGTATTTCATTTTTTAAAGTGTTAAATTATTTCTAATATTTTCACTATTAAGAAATTTTTAATCGTGGTGTAAAATTTTAGTAGATTTTTCTTGATTTTTCAAAATATATTCAATGGCCATTAACTCAAAAAGTAGGTCATTGGCCTACTTTTTTGAAAGTGAAAAATAACACTTCAATCAAAGGTCTATAACATACAATAGATGGTTTTCATTATCATCAGTGGAATTTTTTTTTCATTCTGAGTAAACGTCATCCTTAATAATTATGTTAACCAAGAAGTCTTCTACTAAAATTGTAAATTTAAATTTCATGTCCCCTTGAATATGGGTTTTGAATCTAGGGCGGTGCCAAAATGGATGCATAGTTTTAATGCATGTAATGCTTAAGAATTATCCTCTCTGCTTCCACAACTGAATTCATAACTTTGTAGACCAGAAAGCCCTATACCAAAATCATGAATTTTATGTCCCCGGAGGTAGGGGTTCTAACTCTAGAGTGGGGCCAAAAAAAGTCATATAATAGTGTTAATGCATTTAATGTTTAAAAAATTGTAATCTTTACTTCTGCTGATACTGAATAAAAACTTACTGCATATAAAGAAAGAAAACAAAGCTGTCTATCACATTTTGAATTTTATGTCTCCCAATGTAGGGATTTGAATCTAGGGCAGGACCATAACACTCATGTAGTGTATAGGGTAGGGGTTCTTAATGTAGAGTGTGACCAAAATGGTCATTTACTGTTATTGTAATGTTTAAAAACGTCTACTAACACAGAATAAAAACTGACTGCATATTTAGAAAAAAAAATAAGCTGTCATCTTTAATAATTTTTCATGTCATCTACATGTACGGCAAGGTTTATGGCTGGGAGGGGGGAGTATATTTGTCTTATTATTTTATATTGCTCAGGAATTTATGAGTTATGAGTTAATTTGCATGTTAAGAAAAGAGAAAAAATGAAGCTGTCTATCAAAATTATCGATAAGATATTGCGAAAGCGTTTGAAAAGAGTTCGGGGAAGATAATTATAAAAGTTAATGGCGTTATCTTCCCTTGCTTATTCAAAATGGAGTTATCTTCTTATGCTTGTACATGTTTAGTAATTAATCATATATAATTTTAATTAAGAAGTTGTATGATCAAAATAGTTATGCAAGTATTTTTATCATTAAAAACAAAAACAGTTTTTGAACATTCTAGATAAACAAATACTTTTGTAAATAGTAAAATGATAATTGACAACCAAAATATCTGATGAGCAGTACATGTAAAATGCTTATACATAGTATACTAGCCACAGTGTTTTAGTTTATCTATAAAAACATATATACATAACACGTATATTGAAAGTTTTTAAATTTGGGGAAAATATTTTCTCGCATTATCACCGGTGTGAGATCGGTTTGTCCAGTGTGAAACAGCAGTGTGAGATTTTTCTGTCTTACACTGTGTATTACTACGCCGCTTTAAAACGTAAACAAACGTTGTCTACTGTAGGGAAATGCAAAATGATGGATTAAGATTATCCAGTAAGCAATGGTTCTGCTTAATTAATTACAATTTAGCCTATACCCAGATAGCAGGACGTCATTGGACCTTTGTTGGGCCAACATTGTTCCTTATGTTGGGCCACCGTATGCATTTAACATTGGGCCAGCGGCAATTTGCTCTTCGGCCCTTAATCAGACCAACTTGTTGGCTTATTGTTGGGCCAATGTAACAGACAATATTGGGCCATTGTTGGGCCACTGTATTCTTTTAATATTGGGCAAACGTCACTTTTGTACGGTTGGGCCATTGTAAGCAATTAACATTGGGCCAACCGCAATTTGCTCATCGGCCCTTAATCGGACCAACTTGTTGTCTTATTGTTGGGCCAATGAAACGAACAATATTGGGCCATTGTTGGACCACTGTATTCTTTCAATATAAGACAAAAAATACCAGAGCAAAAAGAAAAGAGTAAAATATAATTAAATTGTAACATATTTTATTGCTCATGAATGCACTTCATGAAGAAAACATATTTATAAAAAAACAAGAAGTTAATGCTCACTTGTAGTATTATATGTATGGTGTTATCCCTGCTCTGGTGTGAATGCACAAGTTCAGTACATTTAAGATATCAATAAGCAAGTCTAAAAAAAACAAAGAGGATAAAACCGCAGGTATGCCATAGTATTTTTTTAAATATTAAAAATTATGCACTGCCACTTTCCATCTGCTCCCTCTCCCGAGTCTCCTTCTCCCTTCTTTTCTTCTCTGCGGTAGTGCCCGTTACTTCCTTCCCCCTCTCTTTGGCATATCTTTCCCATTGATATTGTTCTCAATGTCCTTTGTTTAAAGAATCAGCCGTTGCTTTGTTTTTTCGAACAATCTCTAAAACTGTAGTATTTAGTATTTAAAAACATTTGTTACTTTTCTCAGTAAAGAGTAAACATACAATACGATTAAATTTATAAGTACATGTATATCACTATATGTTTAAGCTTTCAAATAAGAATTTAACAAGAATAACAAGTCATTGAGTTTACATCATTCTTGCTAAAGTAAAGATGTTTATACTAAAATAACTGGTAAGTAACCTTTTAAATTCTACTTACTTTCAATGACTGTCCTTTAAGACAATCCTTGGAAGAAAAGTTTTTCCCTTTCTCATAAATACTTATGATTTGGATGCAGATATGCAAGGTATCGGTCTCATTACTCTCATGTCAAATGAAAAATGGCGCAGGTATATGTACGATATTACGAATAGTAGCCCGGATGTTGTTTACCCATGATGCTTAGCCAGATTCATGGCATTGGGCCAACCAAGGGCCGATGTCAACCCCGCAACAAATACTCCCTCTAACTACAAGAGTTTTATGATATTATGCCAACAGTTAGCCCAACATTGGCCCCATAATACGTAACCAACTATCAATATTTCATGTTGGACCACCGTTGGCCCAATAAAGATAACCCAACGGCGATGATACAACCATATTGTGAGATTGGGCCAACGGTGTGCTGCTATCTGGGTATCTATTGAAAAAACCTGTCGTATGCTATAATTTTGACTTGCACTATTTGAAGCACGCGGAGGGACAAGCCAGAAGTAATCTTTCGAACGTCATAACAGAAGGTTATCAGACATCGTCTCTTTAATGTAAAATAATGCGAGAAAAATCATAATTCATTATTCCGAGTGTGGGATAGTGAAATTCCATCTCGGGACCAAGGTTAACGGTCTCGTTCTAGACTGTGATTCTTGTCCCCTCGGTGGAATTTCACTATCCCACATTCGGAATAATGAACGATTCTATCATTTTATGAGGGCCTTGTATTTTTTGTGTATCTGGATATATCCTCTATTTTTATTTATATGGTGTCCGCTAAATTATAGGTTGTATAGTCCTTTTTTAATGATTTCAGGCAGAAAGGTGGTGGCTATTACAATATTATAATTTTTCTACTCCAAAATGAAACTCAATTAAATGCATATATGATACTCCTCGACGAGTTTGTGTATGGGCTATGGTACTCGGGTGACGGTTAAGGCCTATTGGCCTCTTGTTATTCCAAAACGTTGTTTGACTTGGGATTTCTTTTATCGATACTTTAATGATTTATTAATTTACAATTTTTTTAAGGCAATAACAGGTTCCTGTTCACTTTCTACCTGTGCAGTAAACGAAAAATGCATTGCTTCATATCTGCAAGACTTTACATGCATATTGTCAGGTACCGTTATTACTTTTAAATTCGTCATCTAAAGTAGAAATGTTGGATCGTTCCTTATGCACGATTTAACATAAGATTCTGACATGGTACAATAATCCTTTTGATTGTTTGACTTAATTGAAACCAATTCTTTTAGACATTGATTGATTTTCCGCTTTAAAGATGTGAAACCCTGCATTATTGTCTAAATCTGGTTTGTTTTAAACATATATAAAAACACTTATCGTCTAGACCTTGGATGTCTAGGTTCAAAAGGAATCAATTCGAAAAAATGATCCCTGTGAAGATAATTATTTATATTATATCATCATTAGCTCTAATATTGTATGCATGATGAAATTGTATCTTTCAAAACTTTGTCCACAAAAGAGTAACTAAATACTCTGGTTTGCTTGAGATAATATGTCTCCTTGTCTAAATTGATGCAATAACTGACAATGTTCTGATTATCTGTCTTAATGAAAGCGACGGTGACAAATCAAGCATTTGTAACAAGTCAAGATTAAAAAAAACAAACAAACAATAAAAAAAAACACAAAAAAACAAAATTGCAATGACATCTGAAAGAACAGTAGCGTTTGCAGAATGAACGCATTACAATGTCTTAAGAAGAAATATTTGAGTACAGTTCGCAACATAATATATTACATGTACTCTTTGGTCTAGTAGCAAGTATACAATTATGCTTTTTTTACTTTTGTTTTTTCCTTATTTTTTTTTACACAGAAAAGTATAAACCCTAACTATCATGGTGCCAGTACTATAACCATTGACATTATATGGTATAAACACTTTTTTTCGATATCTGTTGGATTTAGAACCATTGTTTTAAAGAATGGTACTTTTAAGAGCAAATCAACTATCAATTCAAGTCATTGTGATTTGTCAGGATTTGTGCATAAATCGTCTTTTCACAATATACATGTATGTGATCCTATATCTATTGTGTTAACAAATCAGAGGGATAACCTAATCGAGCTTTATTTGAATATTATTAAATTAACAATGTATAACGCACCAAAATTACGTGGTTACCTCATTTATAAATGTTAAGTATACATTGCTTTAGGTAGGGGACACCTAACGTCACATACGCTCTTGTCTTTGTACTTCTGTATAAGATTCTATTCTCAACTTTTCGAGCCTTTTCAGCGTAGCCCGAAAAAAACACCTTCACTGTATTACATATGGGTCCATGACCCCCACCCCGCCCCCATCTCCTTCTTTTCAGGAATGGCCCGATAAGTTGCGATTAGATATGATTCACCAGTTTGACTTATACGGTGATTATCATTTACCGTTAGACTGCGGAATCCCAGTTTCACACTCAATGGTAGAAGTCCAAGAATGGGATGCCATTGGAATACATAGACGAATGCATATCACGTGCTCTGACAAATTGGGGAGGCAAGGATCCGAATCTGTTGTATGTCGTCCTGACGGGGTATGGGTGTCGAACTTAAAATGCACTTTCAAAGGTATGTTTTTGTACATATATAAATAATCAATGGAACCTCGGAAAGACATATAATATAAATATTTTGTTATGCTAAATGATTTTTGTTTTCTTGTCTGACTTCAAATGCCCCTACGAGGTATAAAGTATAGATTACACATGATTTATCAATCGTGCAACAAAGAAACTTTAAAGTAAATATTTCCGTAATTTTGATGATTTTAAGGACGCCGAATTGGGTTTTTTTGCGGAGACACTACAATAGCAAAGTTTTTTATTTTTTAGCCATTTGTAATTTACACTAACTCTAGTTTATTTACGAAGTTTCCAGAAAATTGATCACCTGGTTCTTTTCAGGGGCCATCTCAAAAATGCAGGTGCATTTACTATAGGAATATATATGTAATATCATTTTTCAAACTTCGAAGTAGATTTTAAAAAATGCTACAATGGCTGTTTTCCTTAAATTGTAATATGTGATTTGTAAAATCATGTTCTACATGTACCTTATATGTAAATGATACTAAATTTAACTGTCTTGTTTTTAGTAGGGGGTCACTCAAAATAATAAAATGCACCCAATTTTGTTATATACATATGTATTTAGAGTATTGCAAAACTTAATGTAGAATGGTATAAATGGTTCATTTAAAAAATGAGAAAAATACCCCAGATGATAGCATTATTCTCTGAATAAAATTTCAACGGCGAACGATTTTTTCTTTTTTCTTTTATGTCATTTCCATTAACGTACTCCTACAAAGCATTATTTTATCATGACGTCATATTAAAGCACAATGTTAACGCTCACCTACCATACAACGGAAAAATTGTTTAAAAATTTAAGATAAATTCTTTAAAAATCTAAATTTCTTAACTTTTTTTTGGTTTATTTAATTTCAATTTTATAAATGATATCTAAAAACATTTCATGAAAGGTATAATAATACAATGTATTTTACTGGAATGCGCAAAAACTTGCGGAATGAAAACTTAATTAAGTCGGCCTCCGTAAATATTTAATATCAGAGACCACACAAAATCATTGTTAGTGGAATTTACTTGCAACCTCTCTCATTCAAATAAATATAGAGCAGAGGATGCCGTTTAAAATGTATTTTAAATGAAAATGTTTTCAACCCTTATAAACTATTTTTGAAAACAAAATGATTAGAATCACAGATGGATGAATTCATTTACTGCAAGAACATTCCAAAACATTTCTTTTAAAAAGATCAATAAGTTTAAAATGTTTCGCAATCCTGTTAAATAGAAATGAAACGGCAACATCAATCAACTACAACCTTATCAGGGTTTCTTTTTTTAAAAATACTGTCATTGTCTTTGTATTTGTATAGGAATATTTCATAAACAAAATTAAACAAAATCAATATACTAGGAAAATAGATTAGCAAAACATTTATTTCTTATAAATCTGGCCCAGCAATGACCAGCATCTAAACTTTTTTAAAGACACATTAAAAATTGAGGTAGTCCCTCAGATTTATTGGCAAAAATTTAGATGAGAAAGGTCGGTGTTGTTGATGCCTGATCTAATAGGGCAAAACGTTTTTATCCGTAGAGAAGTTAAATTGGTGGAAATAGTAACTCATGGATTTTTCTTTTAGAAACTTATCAGTATTTTTAAGACTCCGTTATATTAAAATTCATGTTTACATATGAATAAGCTTTTAATAAAATTAAAAAGACGATGATGTACAAATTATGTATTGAGTAAACAGCGGCGTCTAAATTGTAAATTAAGCCAACTGTAGATCGCTTCTATGGATTATCTCTCTTGATAGAGATGAGCACATTCCTGCAGGAACGTTTTGGAATCTGTGCTTAAATATGACTTAAAAGTGTTCGTAAGATATGGTTTAGAAACAAAAGAATGAATATCCATAGATTAACCTAAGATACATCGTAAGATTAAGCTCGATGGCACAACTAAGGAACGTATTAGGTAAGAATAGCCTAACCTACTTAATGCATTCTTTTTATTTATAGATTGATGATTGAATTTTATTTTCACGAAAATATCAATTTCTCTCAGTAAAAGTATTGCAGAAACATGATGACTTCAGTATCTTATTTTACTCTTTAATTCGTTATTGAATGTTTTAAAGGAGCATAAACACAAAAAAAAAAACAAATCAAAAATCAAATGCGCGTTCTTCAAGTGCTTAGATTTGTTTGAAATTGTTCTCTTTACATTTAAAATATACATAAACTAGGACTTTTCAGAATAATTATAGGAAATACTAGTACCCTTTAATATCTACAATTGACTTAATTCGTTGTTTTAAAATATTCAAATATTAGATGTTATTAATTCGTTGTTTTAAAATATTCAGATATTAAATGTTATTAATCACAAAACATTATAAACTTCTATAATTTGAGAAATGAAAACAGTCAGTATGCCACATTGAGTTTCTATTTCAAAGAAATGTTTAGTTTTTTATAAATTATAGGTTGATTATTTGATTATTAGAAAAGTAATATTGTTTTATCTCCTCAGTTGATGAGTTTTCAGCTCAAAGTCTATATGTTTGTAAAATGGATTTTTTCAGTTTGGTTCATGTATGTAGGGTGTTTCAAGGACAGCTCAGATCGAGTTCTTGAATCAGACAAATTGTCTCCTAGTCTCCTAGTCCTAATGGCAGATTTCAATGCTGGAAAGAGTGCTCTGCACTCGGCAATTTAAAATATTTTGGCATGGAGGTGTGTATTTGTATACTTTCTGTTGTGTTTTTATGAGCGAATAAGCAAAATCTAAAAATCATTAAACTATAAATGCCTCAAAGTTTATGTACTCGTTTCCTTATATCATATTGTTTATGATCTCTCTCTCTCCTCTCTCTCTCTCTCTCTCTCTCTCTCTCTCTCTCTCTCTCTCTCTCTCTCATCTTTTTATCCACTTTAAAAAATTGCTTCACAAATGTATTATTGTATTTTTTTTAGATTGGATCTCAATGTTTTTGCGGAAACCTTATAAAAACACATCTCAGAGTTTGCCTGATAGTGAATGTAATAAATCCTGCGATGGAAACATTGAGGAAACGTGTGGTGCAAGTTGGAGAATTAAAGTATATACGTATCTATACCTATAGTTTCGAAACGAGAATTAAACTTAACAAAAGTAAAATATAGCATCATAATTTCGCTGTTTTATTCCGTATGCTTTGTAAAAAAATCTGTTTATATAAAAGCGTCCACAAAAATATTTCTTGTCGATTAGCGCAATGTGGAAACTATCCTAACTGTATTGTTAGTATACAGCATTGGTAGCCTTTTAAAATGTTGGACTCTAGTCTCTCTTTTGCTTGTTACCAACATTAGGAGCGATGTAAAAAAAAAAAATGCATTGTTAACACTATGTTATCTGGTCACTTCAATAACCTGGAGGTTTATACTTGGAAAATGAAACAAATAGTTAACAGAATATTGAAGAGATACAGCATTTATGTGAAGGATTCTCAATGATACAATAGCATTTAAATCAAGGGGATAATGCTTTCAGCATTTTTAAATTGAAAAGGTGTTTTAGTGCATCATTTGTTTTGATAAAAAGTTAATATTTTCCAAATCAGATTGCTTATTTATCTAACAAACATCAATAAATAAAATAAATACTTTGTTGATATTAAACAACATTTTATTATGAATAAAATATATCCATGCAAACAACTAAGAAATCTACAAACCCAATTGTCTCAAAGAGGATTTTCACATAAAAATAAGTATCACTTGATTTTTATGTGGAATATTTAAAAAAAAACGTTAATGATACAATTAATCACGAGAGATTAAATAATCATGTCACATTTCACTCCTCTATTTTGAAAACTGGATCCCAATTTGAAAAAAAAAACCGTAAATTTGTGGACGCTGATTCTATTAATACACTACGAGATTGCACCTCAATTTACATTCAATTCCGTGGATCAGCTCAACAAAAACATCCACGGAAATTGGTATAAATTAAAAATTGCTGAAATTACAAAAAAAAAATTTCTTGGTTAGGCAATATTGATTGTACAAAATGTGCAATTTACCCCAAAGCTTTAGTTTACATACAACTGTACAGAAGAATATTCAAAAGCCTAATACAACATTTTTTTTTATCCAAAAAAAGTACAAAAGATGATAAAATACAACAATATGTACATAAAGCTTGACAAAACAAACCCGAGATGTACACATTTTTGTTTTAAGAATTTGAAACATTACATAAAAAAAACTAGTTTTTAGTACCGTCAACAACGCATGTTTGACGTACGCTACCATTCCTATTGAACGAATAGTGAAAACATAAATCTAAATATTCAAAATAACCATTAAGAATTTTATTTATTGCAGTACGTTTAAATAAATATAAAAACCATGCTTTTGTTCAAGTTAGATACACTGTTTATTTAATCTGCTGTAAAAGTAATGTAAAGTTAAATTTGAAATGTTGTCATAAAAACATTGAAACGTAATTTACATAGAAACGTTATTTGTACAGAGAAACACAACCTTGACTTTAGCCTACAGTTAGTTAGCCTAATTAACTCGATTAAGCGTGAAGTTGACAGTCGATTGATTACTCCAGAGCGATTGGCCGCATTGGCAAAACCTTAGCAACGTTGATTATGAAAACTATATAAACAATTTTTTGGGTAGTTTCTTTAGTAGTGTTAGTTGTAGTGCTAGATTTTGTTTTCTTTGTTTTTACCTATGCATTTTTTTCTTATGTCCTGAAAAAGGGACTTGTTGTTCCGAGAAAATTGACAATTTTAATTGTTGTGTCGTTAGCCTTTTTCAGTGCTTTATATATTCATTTTACTGGCTTAGTATCTATACATTAGATCCGACACTTTAAATATGCCTGGTGTTATTGATTTTATTTATTGCCTTATATATATATATATATATATATATATATATATATATATATATATATATATATATATATCAGTGTGTCTTTAACAAAGGCTTGAAATCCTAGCGAATGGTTAGTGAGGAGACAGCAATTGTGTCGACGGAAAGAGGAGATAAAATACACAACAATGATGCAATTCCATAAAGTATTTGCGCCATAATTATTTCCTACGATGAAAGATGTATACGAGGTAAAATTTGTTTAAAACTTGGATGAAGTTAGTCGTCTAGGTTTATTACATTAGTCGCAAACAAACCTCCACAGTGATTTGTGGTTTTATATTTGTTTGTTACGCAGTTATGCCACAAATTTCTTTACGTTTTAAAACATGGATACGCCTTGTGTAATGAGCAAAAAGACACTAAAATTTGGTTGCTGGGGATAACTGTTACCAAATTAACCGGTACTAAAAATTGACAAATTCCAAAATATAAATACTTTGAAGCCATAAAATATGGTTATGCCCTTTTATACAAAGTCTCAAAGACATTAAAAGACCTTTTTATATTGTCAAATTTTATTTACTATAATAAAATTGTAAAAGAACTATTACTTTTAAAATGTAACTATGGAAACAGCTAAATTTAGGTAACTATTAAAATTTTACGTCCCTATCGATTTAAATGCAATATACATTTTAAATATCAAAATTGAAACCTGTTGCTATAGTAACATTAATTAGAAATAGAAATAAACGAAAACATAACACTGATTTTTGTGTTAGTTTTGATAAATATCGGCCTTGATTCCTTAATATACCTCAGTATACCTTGTAATGAAACTTAGAGGTATCGCTGTTATGGAAGTTGACGTATTATTGAAAATACCACACCAAAATTCTTACTTTTTCAGAAGTCTATAGTAACGGCTGTATTCTTTAATAAAATTCAGGAAGTTTTGCCAAGTTGCGTAAAAGCTAGCGACAAACTTTGTTGTTTCTCGAAAAATGATATCAAATATTTTATAGATGAATAATAACTAGTCAATTATGTCGCAAAATATAAGTATTTTTCTTATTTTTCAACTCCTTACCAAAACAATGGTTCTCATTTTTTTTTAAATTCAAATCATTCATTATGCAGACATATCAGTGTTTAAGAAATCTATAATACGCATTTTAATTTCAAATTGTCTAATGAAAAAAAAAATTGAAATTTCTTTCAAGTGACCATGGAAACACTTTGAAAATATGCATTTCTCTATAACTTTCTTTCTCTTGAAAATTGGCAATTTGTTTCATAATATTTGGCCAGGAGACCCTGAATGAATGCCATTACTTACAATAGATTCTCGACAAATAAACTTTCAAATACTATTTTGACATGTTAATCCTATGTTACCAAGACAAAGGAACCACAAAGCAACACATGAATGGTTTTAGGCTTTTGTATTCATCAAAGTCTATAAAACTGTAAATTTGTCAAGAAAATCAGCGGCTATTCGTGGCACCAATTTTTTATTTTTTCATTGAATTGATCTTAAAGTGCCAATATAGATGTCAAATCCTCAACATTTACATTCCAATCTATGTAAGTAATTTGTCTATACATATGAAAAGATGAATAGCTTAAACATACCACCACACAATTCATAACTGTTTCCAACACAGGGCGTATTGCACTCTTCATCCGGCAAACGAAGTGGTGAATTTAGAATTTCATTCCCGCAAAAGCAATATTTACCATACTGAAAAAACATATCATCGTAAAGTTGCACTTTTGGATATGAATAGATTATATGTCAAACAAAAGCAATCATTTCAAAAAAGTTAGTACAGTTTTGTTGTAAAAAATATCTTTAAAATAATTAAGATATATAAGCAAAGTTCTTTTTTGTGTAAAGTGACATAACAAGTTATAAATGATAATCTTTTCGTTGGTCCACAATTTAAACTCATTATTTTTCACCCAGTATTCTTTTTCTGAAGAAGTTGTAATATTTATACCAAACATACAATGTACATACAGAATGATGCATTAAGTATTCGGACAAAATGACGGTGTATTTATATTCGCGACAGAATAAGGTAAAACTTCAAGCTCCAGTTTACATATTTAAAAATATCTTAATAACTAACACTTACTAATGACTTTGCAAGATGACTCTTCGGTCAAATGACATTTTGTAATCGTCGAGGAGTTGCCTACTGTAGGCTTTATACATACGGAGGCGTAAATTTAGTCCAGATGAGCTGGATTTCACGAATATAATCTTTGATCTCTATTCTACTACCTCTTCACTGATGCTTTCTTTTAATCAGAAGGTAAATATTTTCGATTATGTTGATGTTTGAGCTCTGTGCCTGCCAGCTAATTGTTCTTAGGCTATTTCTATGTTTGCTTCACAATATGTTTAAAACCCACTGGAAAGGAAAACCAATTCACTATAAGCGTCAATTTATTATAACGTGTTCAATATAAGCGTGTTTTACTGTAAGTAATCCTGGGTGGAAAGCGCACAACGTACCATATCATTGTCGTATTAAAAAAACATTGTTTTCAGTCGGAAATAGACGGGCTCAACAGGACACAAATTGTCATCTAATATCTTTTGATATTGCCAGCATTAATGTTACCATCAAATGCATAAATAGTGCCGACACCATGCCATGTGAGACACCCCAACATCATCACTTTGTAACATGGCTTAGTCTTTCGCGCCTCCTCCACTCGGGTCTTCAACCATAGTCTCGTGCATGAAGATTCCTATTTCCAGTAATTTTCTACTGTCAGTCTTTGCTTTTTACGACACCAAGACAAACATTTCCGACGATTCACATCTTTAATGACTATACTTTCTTCCTTGAAACTGATATTCTGTACCCTTTTTAAGTAAATGAAACCGCAAAGTTCGTTTTGATATTGATTTGTCTCCATTCTCATTTAAAGTTGATGCGATGTCGTGTAAATTGTCTCCTCCGTTAACATTTACTTACCTCTCTGATATGTTTTAGTCCCTTGCTTAACTGCGGGGGTTTGTCATCTTCAGAGAATATATGTTTTCTATCAAGTACCGTTATTCAGTATTCTTTTTCAAACTCCCAACTGTAGATCTTTGTATATGCAATGTATTTGATACATTGTCAATGGTTTTACCTGTTTCAAAGATTTCTGAGTGATTTCTTGTTCAAAATTGCTTTCTTCTTTTCTGCTGCGACCAATTATTTGTACGATGACTGAGGTTTGTTTACCAAAAAAGGCGAAATTAAAACTCCTGATATTTAAAAAGGCACTGATGACAAAATACTAAAACCCACTGAAATCTCAATTCCATTTATAACCTATTTTATTTTCATTGCAATGTAACGCTATTAAGCGCGTTGTAAACACATTGCCATTTCGTCCAAATACTAGTACATACTGCATCAGACTATATTTCAAAAGACTATACAAACCCTCAAGCCGTAATATTTAAAATTGCTGTGGTGTTGGTGTAAACAAAAATCTTCGCATTCCTGTTGTCCATTTGGGTTAATGTCATACCGTCCGAATTCTAGAACATTGGGGCTGTCATAATTTCTAAAACATCCCAGTATTTCTAAATTGAAAAAAAAGTTTCAATGAAATTATATACCTTAGTTTGTTTGGTTTTTTAAAAATGTTTTACCGATTTGCGGTAATATCGAGTATATATATTTCAAAACACTTAACAATTAACAGATCGATGACACTTGAGAACTAAATTTTAATGCTTGTAATTGTTTTTTTCTACAGATAATTAAGGAATAAGGAATCATTCTTTGACTATTATGAGGTGATAATTTCGGTCGGGGCGTGATCAAATCCAATAAAGCCCGAAGGGCTTTATAATAGATTTGATCACGCCCCGACCGAAATTATCACCTCATAAAAGTCAAAGAATGACTCCTTATTACTTATATTTACATAATTTAAGCCACCGTACGATTAAATATCTAAATATAAATAAGCAAACCCCGCTGGCGCTTCAATGTGGCGTCATTTGAAGTTATGGGTTATATAGTACAAAATCGACACGTAGTGTTATCACAGGCAAGACACTGGAAAATGTAAATATTTATATATACATGCAATTAGTTACAATAATACGCTTTCAATATTATTTGGAATTAGTTTTCTATACAAAATTATGTGTCAGGATCTAAAAAAAGCCATGATTGTAAAATAAAACACCTTACAACCTCTTGAGAAAAGAAGGAATACCTACCATTGAATGATTGATTATGATGTGACCTTTAATTTGTAGGGGGGGGGGGGTATCAGAGTAGTTACAGGCCAGTTATTATTTTTTGCATTTTAGCAATTGTTCAATAGCGATTTTGTTTACATGACGATTGAAAAATACGGTTTACTACCAACAAGTTTTACTTATGAATTTGAGTGTTCACATAGGTTTAATGTGTTGTAAGATATTATTTGCAAAGTCAGCTTGTGACGTTATCTTACGCTTCATAGTGCAACTTAATTCTGTCCTCCAAGATCCATCAGGACGACAGACAAAACGTTCAGAGCCTCGTTGCTTGTATCCAGCAGAACAGGTGATATGAATTCCTCTCTCTAAACCAATGGCATCCCATTCCCTAACCTTTTTCATTGAGAAACTTTCATTTGAAGGTATACCGCAATCTGTTAATTAAAATTTAAACATCAATTCTCGGTTATTATTATGTTTTCTTTTCTTGTTAGGACTAATGGTACTTATGGTATTAAATAAACCTTAAATAGAACCTTTACCAAATTAGGTTTCATATGTATATCTAATTAAAAAGATCGTAATTGGGGTCTATTAATTTATCCTTATAAAATGTTACAATTGAAAATTTAAAAAAAAATCCACAAAACATATTATTGAGGTAACGTAACTGTCTTATTAAACGTTCTTTGTGACACAAAGCAAAGATATCAAAATGAGAAACCTGACAGGACACAAGTAAACGTTCCGAAAGGTTTTTGAATGCACTTTTCATTCACGGAACAATTTGACATCGAACACGCTCCTGCAATGGCCTGAAAAAAAATAATCAAAAACACCTAATAACCTAGTTCAAAAGAGAATTTCACATAAAAAGTGTTCAATACATAAAAACTCTCCATGATGAACTTAAAGATGTGACAACAAAAATAATTTCATATCCAGCGTTTGTCATAAATAAATATCAGTGCTAATTTCGTTTGAGTTTCGGTTTTTTTCTCCTATATCAGTTTTCTGATTTAATGTGTTCATGTGGTTATTGTTATATGTAGGTATTTCTTAGATGATAAATATCAAAATTAAAAACAAATCATCATGGAGGTTACACTGTTGCATATGTTAAGCAAAGCATGTAAACTAATGGATTCGTACGTTATTAATTAATTTGTAAATTGTTTTCAGTGGAATCATATTTATAAGACAAATATCGCACCAATTTATTTGATATCTTAATTTCAAATTTCTAAAACCAAAGACCGTTAATGCATTTCTAAAAAAAAAACAATAACGTTTAATAAAAGTATGTATTTGCGAAGCAACTAAAGAAATGATTATTGAAGAAAAATCATATTACTGACTAAAATTAGACCTTTAATGATATTCACGTCTTCGTGCTAGTGGATGATTATAACATCTTTACCAAAAACAAAAGATTAAGTTTGAAATTTGTATTGCATTACAATGATGTATTCCTAAATTAGCTTCTTAAAATTTGCTGTGGTATTTTGGGGGGGGGGGGAAAGAAGAAGAAAAAAAAAAAAAAAAAAAAAAAAAATATATATATATATATATATATATATATATATATATATATATATATATAATAGGGACTTCAAACTCAATTCGTAATTCAATTCAATCAACCAGTTATATAATCGAATCAAAATTCACAGACAAATCTAACCTTGTCCCAGTCCTCTTTAGCGCTGTATATCCAGCCAGGCTTCTCTATATACAAATCAGGTAAAGTTGTCCTGCTTTCAAAGTTGGTCTGGCAGAAGTGGGCTCCCTGGTGGTAGTTGACGGACTGACATCGTGTTGTTCTCAAACAATCTTCCACACAATCCAGAATACTGTATTTATCATACGACTTTATCATCCTTCTGTCCAGTTTGTGTCCATACTGAAGCATCGAGTAGCCAAGTCTAAGGTCCGCTAAACAGTGATTTATAAACAAGAGAGCAAGAAACATCATTGATCAATGGCGCAAGCTATCATACAGAGGATACAATTTTCTCCAGACTTGACACATGTTTTGTTGAATTTATTCTCGCAGAGGACGATTTATTGCTCTAAGTGCTATTGTAAAAATTAAAGTCAACAGTAAATGTTCAACGAATCGTTAATGTAAATGAAAATAGAATACTCATTTTCGATTTATTTTACTATTGTTTTGGTAATTAAAAATTTTCAGTCTTGTCATTAAATCATAAATTTTTAAAGTACTAATTAGTTGTTGTTAAAACAATCAATCAATAATACCTTTCCGCTAGTCTGATTTACAATAAAACGCTTTAAAAATGAAATTAACTTGTGCATTTGTGCTATCAGAGAACGTTATTTTTTAGTTATTGATATTTATCAGTCGTAGGTAGTTTCCAATGATTCATAATGACATTTTTAGATAAAGTAACCTACTGAGGATGAAAAAGTGTTTGAAGTATGTGATAATTATACTTTTAAAGAAATTCCAGAGTGTAATGTATGGAAAGACATTTTCACCAAAAGTCTTAATAGACGTGAAATAACTAATCACATAAAACGCTTATTTCGCAAAAGATCAATAAATCGTGTAACGCCGCTGACACTGAAGATTCCTTACATTATGTGAGTAATTCATTTCGGGATACCACCATTATGTGACAAATTGCTAAAATATAAAACCAAGAGCACCGAAATTCAGTTATAATTTCATAAAGTTTAAAAGTCAGAAAAATAAAAGTGACCTTTTCAAACCTTGCGAGGCATACGTTCCTAATTTACGCAGATATTAATTCCTCAGCTCTTGCAAAATTAAAAATCTACAGTACTGAAGCCTAATGACATTCATTTAGTGGTTCTTAAATAAGTACTTTGACAGATTTGTAATTCTAATTAGCAATGCCCCGGCCCCCTTTTATTGTTTATCAAGGTTTTTTTTTTAAATTTAGATTACTTTAAGTTGCAATTCATAATACATGTTCCTGAGTGTTTATCACATTCATATAATGACCGGTGTAAATTAATTCAAAGAATGTCATTCGTATTCGGTACTTGCATGCGGAGATCTAGAAGACAGCCCGTAAACTGCGTTCCCTAGAAAATTCAGACTTATAAAATAAACTTTTAAACGTTAATGAAATGTTGAAGCCTCCCCCCTCCTGAAAATAATTTTGGAACATCCAATTAATTGTAAAAATGTATAATGAAAGTTTTTATCAATGACCAGCGTAGCGTTTGAACCTGCATATAGTATTGTCTGTTAAACTGTTTAATACATTAATTCATTTGCCTCTCCTATTCCTTCCACTTTTGAATCAATATTCACTATTCCTGAGATTGAGGACTAGATTCGTTTTGATAGTGATATTTTCATTTCGGGAGCATCAATTGTATCAAACACACTGCAGCCTGGCGTCATAATGCAGGATAAAATTTTGTCTTGTGCGTTTCATGGTTTGTGTGATCGAATTCACTAGCTGCGTTTGTAATAGAGATACAGAAAATAATGTAGTAAAGAGCCGGTGTTGTACAGCAATCTTCCCTCACAATAGCCTCCCCATCCCCCATTTAGTTGTCTTTTACCCCTGGGGAAAAAAGTACTATATAGTACTTTACCCATAGTAGGATTTCTACCCTACGTTTTGAGTTCAGAGTTTAAAAATATATTTATGGAAAGCCAATCGGGATTAAAATTTAAGTCAATGTATTGTACACCAAGGTTGTATCGTATTGCGATTTGTTATAAATACGATATTAAAATTTCTTCGATCCTCGGGATCTGATTCGTCCTTTGTGTAACGTTGTTTAACCCTGGAATTATCTCCTCCTCAACCTGGGGAGTAGCCCTTTTTCCCTGTACAAAAAGACGAGGCAAAAGACAGCTTCGAGTTGACTACTCTTTTTTCAACATATTTCAAACATTTATAATTATAAAACATTCCGAATAAAATACCACAATCTAAGTACTACAATGTATAATACATAACAATAAATATTGATTACAAAAAACTCTGAAAGTAAAATATTATATTTATTTGAACCCTCTGAATCATTTATGTTAACTTTTATTTTTATTTTTAAAACGCGCAAGTATCTTAATATGATCTTACCTGTACAAAAAGAGGAGGCAAAAGACAGCTTCCAGTTGACTACTGGAGAGCTGCTTTCCCCGCACCTCCTTTTATACACCCGGACACCGCACCTCAAACCTCCTCACCTTATAAGTTCATAAGATCAAGTTCATTCTGATCTTCTGACTCACCGAGGCCAGTGTTCGCATCTGACCCGGTTTCGACAGGTTCATCACTGGTCTTAATTGCTTATTTTTCCATTAACATAAGTAAACATACGCTATCTGTATAACGCCTGTACTTTTACCAATTTCTATAGAATTTTCGTAGTATTTTCGTTACGATAAATTCCCCCTACTAACAAAAAAATCTTGTCCTCAAGATTCTTTAAATAAAGTTTCCAAATAAAAATGATCAAGGTCAGGAAATTGAACAGTGTCCGGATGATATTTTAAAAATTCATCTTTGGTAACAACAATTGTTGTTCTGAGCATAGCCCTTGGCACATGATAAATGAGGTGCCAAAAGGGTACTGTCTCGCAGAATGCACACGGCGTGTTTTCCGTAATTTTGTCCAAACACTGCCTGTGCAACCGCGCAAAACAGCATTCGGTTGTCGCACACAACTGTGTTGCTGGACACTCGACCATGCATACAGCACAATGAATATTAAACCTATCATCAGTAGGTTGATCATACCAAGATGACCTTAATTGTTCTCTCACCAATTTTTTAAATTTATTTTTCCTATATTGGTATGGCACATACTTATCATCTAAAATTAAGGTGAAAACGAGTTGATTTGGTAGCTGCTGCTGTGAAGTAGGTGTTACATTGGCATCGGGCAACGCGTATCTAGCCGGTCTTGATCTATTCACTCTGACATTCTGACGTCTCGGCCGATAAATAGGTGTTTGTTGTGGCGGAGAGTAATATCTAACCCTTTGCTGAAAAACAGGTGGTCGTTGCGCTACAAATTGTGGGGAATAATCTTGAGTTTGCGCTACAAATTGTGGGGAATAATCTTGAGTTTGCGCTATTACACGGTTCATTTCATTAATTTCTGTCTTTGCATCAATTTTTTCTTTTAAGTTTTTAATTTCTGATAACAAATTTTCATACGTCTCTAATGTGGTAATTTGATTGGGTTGAGATTTTTCCGCCAAAATTGCGATTTGTCTCAACTGTTCCATTGTTTTAGGATTCTGCGTAACAACATGTGTTTTAATATCAGATCGTAAACCGTTCATTGCAACGGAGAGTAAAACTTTTTCTGGAATATTTTTAATAGAAGCCACACTAACAAGTCTGGATAAAAATTCTCCTACAGGTTCTGTCCCTTTTTGTTTCATTTGAAGGACCGACATATCCAAAAAAAATTCTAATTCTTTAAACCTTTCTTGAAATAAATTTGTGATGGTTGCAGGATTTGATTTTTGTTCCGCGGATAAAGAATCGTACCAAATTTTGGCATGCCCTTCTAAATAAAATGGAAAGGCATCAATAATTTTAGCATCAGGCAAATCATGGAATTTCGCCCATTGCCCAAAATTTGTAAACCATGCATTAACGTCCTGGGTGCCGTCTCCTTTAAATTTATCCAATTTAATGTGAGATGACATTGTAACGGGAGATAAAGATGATTGTCTACCTGCTGCAGCTGCAGTTGCTGGTTGATTGTTGGTTAGTGGGGCCTGATGGGCGTCCGGGGCGCTTGCGTTGTGTGCGTCCGTGGAGCTGAATCCGTTCCTGGCGTTGAGTGCGTCCGGGGCGCTGAATCCGTCCTTGGCGTTGTGTGTGTCCGGGGCGTTGAATCCGTCCCTGGCGTTGTGCGTGTCCGGGGCGCTGAATCCGTCATTGGCGTTGCGCGAGTCCGGGGCGTTGAATCCGTCCCTGGCGTTGTATACGTCCGGGGCGCTGAATCCGTCCTTGGCGTTGTGTACGTCCGGGGCGCTTGGAACGTTGCGGGTTTGGTTTCTATCAACGGACAGAAATTGAGCCTTTCCGAGCGAAGCCGCCGTGGATGGAGTTGCCTCGTGTGGATTAAGTACCACAGATGGATAATTGAAATTCAAATCATCGTTAGAATAAAACAAAGGCGGAGAAGTTTGCGAAATGTTTTTATAGTTTTGGCCGGATCCTGATACGAAATCTGGTCTATAAGTGTTAGCGTTAAATTCAATGTCTGAATCTTCAAAATCAGGCTGAATAAATTTTGAATGAGATGTTACAGAAAGTTTTGACACAGCTCTTTTAAGTTTTTGAAACGGTGTTAATTTGGCCATTAACAAAGTTCTTTTACTGGAAGTATAACGTTACCGTGGCGTGGACGAAGACCGGATTCTCACCACTTTATCGTATTGCGATTTGTTATAAATACGATATTAAAATTTCTTCGATCCTCGGGATCTGATTCGTCCTTTGTGTAACGTTGTTTAACCCTGGAATTATCTCCTCATCAACCTGGGGAGTAGCCCTTTTTCCCTGTACAAAAAGACGAGGCAAAAGACAGCTTCCAGTTGACTACTCTTTATTCAACATATTTCAAATATTTATAATTATAAAACATTCCGAATAAAATACCACAATCTAAGTACTACAATGTATAATAAATAACAATAGATATTGATTACAAAAAACTCTGAAAGTAAAATATTATATTTATTTGAACCCTCTGAATCATTTATGTTAACTTTTATTTTTATTTTTAAAACGCGCAAGTATCTTAATATGATCTTACCTGTACAAAAAGAGGAGGCAAAAGACAGCTTCCAGTTGACTACTGGAGAGCTGCTTTCCCCGCACCTCCTTTTATACACCCGGACACCGCACCTCAAATCTCCTCACCTTATAAGTTCATAAGATCAAGTTCATTCTGATCTTCTGACTCACCGAGGCCAGTGTTCGCATCTGACCCGGTTTCGACAGGTTCATCACTGGTCTTAATTGCTTATTTTTCCATTAACATAAGTAAACATACGCTATCTGTATAACGCCTGTACTTTTACCAATTTCTATAGAATTTTCGTAGTATTTTCGTTACGATAGTTGCATAAACCTGCATACACTGTTTTTTTGACGCATTATTCAAAATAGACACTGTTTAAATTTGTTTTATATAGAATACAGAGAACTTATCGGACCTATTTATTTGACAAATTTATATGGTATATATGGCATATTATGCATTTACATGCTAGGAGGGATATTTTCTGAATTTGTAAATAAGAAATGTCACTAGAATTATAAATGAAATTTTCAAAAAAATACAAGTCACGTTGTCCGGTTGTCCGTCCGTCTGTTAGTGCAATCTTGTCCGGGTCATATCTCTATAAAGTTTTGTAGTTTCTAAGTAAATATTTTTGCTTGATAACATTCTATATTTTCAGAGAGTATATCTAAACTATATGAAAACTGAAAGCAATTAAAATAGGCTTGAATGATAGACGGCCTTGTTTAAAAAAATACTAATGATAAGCCATGAATAATTTCATCTAAATGTTTTTATTTTAAATAACTGTAAAAAAAACCAAAATAAAACAAAAAATGAAGCTTAAGTGAAATGTTATTATTTATAGGAAGAATTTAATATTACAAGTTATTATTACAAATTTAAAAAAAATCAACAATATAACACAACTATTTTTGTGATCGGCTTCGGCCAATCACAGTTGTGTCCGTATGGGGCATCCGGCAAATTTTACGATTTGCGCACGCATTTCGCCTCGCATTACTTTGTTTACTATGCAGTGACAGCTTCATGTAAATCTTTAATTACATGTAGATTACTAAAAAAACGTTATTTTAATGCGTATGCCTTGAGGTTAAAACTTTTATACAGCTACATAATGATTCAAATCACGTATTTTTTTTTACATGCGTAGGAATTTTAATCGGAAGTACTCTTCGCCTAATAAGAGTAAAGTTCATTCATTTCTTGTTATTTCGGAAATCGACAAAACGGTGCGATATATCCTATTTATAATGTTTATTGCTTGTAATGCTTTTACATTATATTAACATAAATCATACCAATCATATAACATGCCGATCATTCCTTTAAAAGGAATACTTGTTTAAAGGCTTAATTTGTAATCTGGAATAGCACATCGTTATATTAATTGAAAATTACTGAATCTACATGTAGTGTCAACCTTTAGATTTAACGCCTATTTTTTTAAATAATATTTCATTAATTTTTCTTTCTTTAATTTAAATTAAAAAAAACTCATTAATAGTGAACAGATATAATAAATTAAACATCTTATATGATAGCAATTTCCCTGTGCGGAGCCTCATGATATTTTCTACACAAGTGGACTATCTTTTTTGTTTTCCGACGTGATCATATATAGAAATGCCATTATAAAGAGTGATAAAAGCAATGCATCGGGTATTCGTTGTGTACAAAGAAACAATAGGTTTCACCCAGATTGTTGAGCTTGTGTGTGGACCCGAATTGTAGGAGATTGAGAGATTATTTAGATGGCTATGACACATATAGCGAAAGTCGGCCGCGAGTAAACAAACGCAGATGGGCGGATCAACAAGTTATAATCGATAGGCCTAACGAAAACTAAGTCGTGGATAATGATTTTTCATTAAGCTGTAATTTTAAAATTATTTTATTCTCAAAACATCCAATACCAGATTCAGTATCTTAAATTAATCAATGGAATGTAAATTATTGAATAATGCTATTGAATAAACAAGTCTTTTGATGATGATCAGGAGTTGTCTTTCGTTCGTATCAAACAAGGATTTGGTTGTGATTTATGAGTAAATATTCAGCATTAAAACACGTGCTTATAAACAAAGTAAAACAATTTCCCCGCGCTGTTTTGTATTATCAGCTATTTTTTTCTTTACGCAACGTCATATCTTTATGACGTTTTTTCTCTGTTTTATACAAAAAACCATAAGGACCTTTACTCATGGGCGCTATTTAAGATATGATGCTGAAATTTTCACGGTTGGTAAACAAAAAACTGAAATTGTGCATGGCAGTCTTTAATGATTTTTATCTCGAAAAGCATAGATTAATTCAATTTTGACATTAAAAAAGGGGGCTAACCCTTCAAATTAAAGGCCGATAGGGCTCAAAATTCTTCTAATAATAAATATTTTTAAATACGTTTTATATTGACGCAGTTATGTTTGTCGTAACGTTAATTACCTTTATACAATTGTTTACTTCTTTGTTACGTAATAAGAGAGTTGAAGGTACCAGAAGTTTAAAATATTAATCCTCAATATCTCAAAATGGAGGAATATTTTGAAAAGGAATATTTAAAATTGCTTCAATATTGTAGTGACATAGAGTCGAATGCTTTTTCGAAGTCAATAAAGTTGATATATAAAGAAGCTTGTCATTCATTCACTTGTTCAATGATTTTACGTAGGATGAATATTTGTTCTGTTGTCCCTCTGCCTGACCTAAAACCTGCCTGTTCTTTTCTTAGTTTATCATCTACAGTAAAACACGGTTATAACGAAGTGCCAGGTACGGTAAATTTTGCTTCGTTATAAGCGTAATGCGTTATATCCGTCACGTTTACAACATGTAATATACTGTAAACGTATTATATTTGGCGTGTACGATATTTGGCTGAATATGATTTTTCAACAAGTTAGCGTGGATTTGATTTAGCGCATTTCTGAATGTATCTATTTATCGACTTATATATTTTACATTTGGCGATGTACTTGATTTGGCGTACGCCGTATTCCGCCAAAAACGTTAAATAGAATACACAGCCAAATGTAATACGTTTACAGTAGTCACGGGGAATGAAAATCACTTCGCTGTAAGCGTCAATTCATTATAAGCGTGTTCGGTATAAAGGTGTTTTACTGTATACCATATGTTATTCTATCTATCAGTATCCTTCCAAGAATCTTGCTCATCAGTGATAGTAAAGTTATCCCTCTCCAATTTTATACATGCACTAGATCAAAGAAAAAGACTGAAGTTTCGTCGTAAATCTGCACGCTCCTTTTATGAATTTATGATCAGCAGCGAAAATTAAAATTCATTTCTTATTAGACAGCCTAATTGATGCATGCATGCTTCCATTGAATAATTTTGTTTAGTCATGCAAGCTTTTTGAAAAGATATTACTTGTAAAGTAACAAGTTTTGACAGTCACAAGCATCAATACATGTGCGTCAAAACTGACGGCACATGCAATAAGGGTTCCATCGGTCTATTCGTAGAATAGAAAATACGTTATACAAAATGACTCCTAGAGGGAAAGACCTTTTAACAGAGCGAAAACACACGATGGTTAGTATGAGTAAACCTGGATAAAGTAGCCAGAAAATTAACTTTTGATAATAAATTCACCAATTTACGAACATTTCAAATACAATTATTCTAAATACTTTCTATGGTTGCGCGTGATATCATACCTGAATACTTTTTAGTTGTGTATACATTTATATCTTTAGGCTGCAGTGGATCTGGTGACGTCACAGAGAAAGACAGTCAATGGATGTTGCAAGAGGATAACTGCCCCGAACATCTGTCTGGGCAAACAGTTACATGGAAAGACGAAAATAATATAGATACACTTACATGGCCAAGTCAATCTCATGATATTAACAAAATTGAATATGGATGGAGAACAATTAAGATTCGTTTAGAACACTGCTTGCATGATATCAAGAATCGACAGGACTTGATTCGCGTTGTAAATAAATATGGACCTCGATCACTACCAATACTATAAAGCGTCTGTTTACGTCAATTCCCAAAAGAATAAGGGCTGCAGAGGCAAAGGGATATATTATCAAATATTGATAAGGTAGGAGAAATTTCCTTTTATCCTTTTGCAAAATAGGAAACAAAACATCCAAGTTTGAAAAAGTTTTACTAACATGGCCACCAATTTGCGTAATGCATTACGGCCAGGTACTGTATATTTTTTATTTTAATTTTCTCATAAAAGGTTTGTTTGTGAATTGCACGCGTTTTTGGTCATGTTTTGCATTTATGATTTTGAGCTGAACTGTTTGTTTGTCTTTTTTTTAATAAACCGTTTTTAACAAATTAAAATACATTTTGGCTCTGCTCGGCTAAATTATGAAATATTGAGACCTATATATCATATAATAACATTGAAAACTGATCTACGTAACCTACATACGTATAGTGTGATATCTGATTTATGTCTTTGTTTTGTCTACTTTTGTTTGCATTACAATGATTAAACTTCCTTATCGGTACCACGGACTTATTTATCTGAATGAATGTTAAAGCCATCCTATTTTTAAGCTTATTTCGATAGCATATCATTATATCATTCCAGATTTAAAAATTGGGCCCTTTTGTAATCCGATAACAGTGTATATAGGGGCTACATGAGAGAGAGAGAGAGAGAGAGAGAGAGAGAGAGAGAGAGAGAGAGAGAGAGAGAGAGAGAGATAGAGAGAGAGTATATTCTTACTCATAAAAATAATAATGGGTATTCGTCACATTTAGCGGTTCTATAGGATGAAAATAAAACGCAAGGATGTAATCCATGCCTCACCGCCCCTCCACACCATGGTTTTTTTTTTTGTTTATACAAGCAAAGTTTGATTGAAAGTTTATAAAAGATAAAATAGGATGGGATCGAATATAAAAATATAAAACGGACCGAAATTTGTTGAGACCGTATTAACTAGAAACCGAGAAGTGGTCACATGAGTTTTCACTTTCATACAGGACGTTTTACAGGTATCATGTGACAAGGAAAACACCTGAAGACGATAACGGGTCTGTCTTGGGTGTCAAATTTCGCCTTCTTTAATTGTCCAGGTTTGTTTGTTTTTTGTTGATATTTGTTTCAGCAGATGTGTTCAAGGGGTTATCTATACTCTGTCCCAAGATATCCTTGATTCACATTTTGCTTAATTACTCGATATTTGTAGATACTTCAGAGTTAAAACAATGTTTTTAACGTTATAGTCTTTGAAAAATCTTGCGGCACCTTTGTACTTTTAGGTTTTGTTAATGTTTAATTTTAAATTATTCTCTCGTTCCTTCACACAGGACAGATCAAATATCGATCCTGCCATTTTATTCGGCTTTGGACACAACAATGTGATGTCAATTCAAAGGGTAACTACTCTAATTTAAAAGTAATTTCAAACGGCAACTACTACATGTACACATATTTTAAGAACTTATAGAACGCGGTTTTTGTATTAAATATTATGGAATGTCGAGATGAGTAAGCGAAACGTCGGTCATATTGCCGAATATTAATGCTAATCAGGCGGTCATAGAGATATGTCCAGTGTAAAGCAGAATAACTAACCCCTTAGAAAAATAACCGGGTGTCATTTTTCTACGTAGAATAATGTCCGGGGATCATTATTTTACGTAAAAAAAATTACCATTTTGCCTAAGGAATAAGTGTCATTTTCAGAAAAATGAGTACATTGTACGTGAAGAAAGGTGACCCCTAGTGAATAATAACCCCCATATAAATTTAGTTTTTTTTTCTATATCATTTATATGTAAGGTAGTCTCTACAATATTGTCATTTTTATTGCAGTAAACAGAAAATAACTTGAAATTATAATTAATATCTATCTATCTATCTATCTATCTATCTATCTATCTATCTATCTATCTATCACAATATATCTTGACAAATTTATTTAATCAATAAAATGCTTTTCTTGCAATTGGTGGTTCATGCGGAATATGACGGTAGCGGCATTGCAGAGAAAAACCCATAACCCGCTATAACCCGCTAACGAATTTTTTTTTTTTTTGCACTGATTGCTACCTTCATTAACCATATCATCATTTAATTGCTTATATTTTCATCTTTTTGTAACAAATTAATGAATCGATAGTTAAGAGTAAGAAAAGTGAACTAAAGTATTGTTAATGTACATCAGTACGTTTGGTAAAGGAAACAGCCAAGTCGTCTTATATGGAAAGTTGAGAGGGCATCATCATGATGTTTTCGTGCAGTCCGTGATTTGCCTTAGGTTCCTATATATTTTGACCGGGACTGGTTAGAACTGGATCGTATAGATTTCAGTCCTGTCAGATTTATAGAGCTTTGAGTTGCAATCAATTTCCATAAGAAGTAGAGGGAATCTTACTTAGTGAATGTAAATATAAAGTAATATTCACAATCAAAATTAAGGGCCAAACCTTCACTACATATGATATATTTACATCTACTGTATAACTTCTCTTCTATTTCTTAATAAAACCGATTGTGATTCATAGCTTTGTAGAAACTGACAGGGTTGGCATCTAAAGGACAACTTTGCTGTTTCTTTCATCCAATGTACTGATGAACAAAATCATATAAAGTCGAAATCACGATTTGGTAACAATTCTGTTTTCTAGCGTTAAAACGGATTGGTCATAAATTGATCTTAAAATACATATCAATTTTTCAGAGTAAACTGTCTGCAGTATTTTTGTAAAACATTAATTTAGAATAATTCTGATCGGGGTCAGTTTTTTTTAAAATTCGGATCGGTTCAAATTAAAAAAATTGCAGTTTTTCTAATATTTTGCATTGTATCAATTTCTTTGTAAAATATCATTGTTTGACAAGTGCTTTATGTGACTCTTTGTTACTCTTTAGATTTTGTCCTTATATTTAAAAGATATAAAATAATAAAGATTTAAATTTTCATAAAAGAATCAAATAAAAAATTAAAAAACTTGATCAGACCATCGTTGGCATGTATTTATTAATGTTTGAAAAACACATCAATTGAGGCCAAGTTTTTAGCTTAAAAATACCGTTTTCACGGTCAAAACATTTTGTCCGTTTAACCTAAAATTACAAAAAAAATCATTTAAAAAGCCAAGCCAATATTAATCTTTGTTTTGTGAAATCGTATTTCAAAAAAAAGATTCCTTTCGATCCATCAAATAATATATTTGTGTGTCGAGAAACCTTAACTCAAAATATCAAGAGCTCTGTGTAAGGTTACACACTATATTTTAGTCCGTGCCTACACGGTGATTACAGATGCACTGTATTTACTCTAACATAAAATTGCAACTTTCTATACGCAAAGAATATAATCTATAATGGGAAGTACATGTAAGTGCAAATTAGTTTTTACCTTATCAATTTTCGATGTTGTATATAGTTTTTCTTTTTTACGGCAGGGGTTATTTTTCTATGGGGGTCATTTTTCTTCATGCTTAACATGCAGAAAAATGACCCCTGTGTCTTTTTCCTTCAAAATAGTCCAATTATTCTACAGCTGGGGGTCATTATTCTACGTCGAAAAATGACCACCGGTCATTATTCTACGGGAGTCATTACTCTTCTTTACATCGGCAATCCCTTGTCATGCTGAAACCAATGACATATCAGTCCGAGGGAAAACAGTACAAATTAACCACATGATCGAGTCATTCTTTTAAAGGGTAATGGAGATAATTCACATTCAAAAAGAGAATAAAATAAATGCATATACAGGTATGCTTCATACATTGAGAAAAGTAAGAGCCATCAGATTTCATATAATATGATATGTTATATTTAAACCAGTACTCATTCTCGTACGCCAAAGTCTGGATATATGCTCCACTGAGTACGACTCAAAAAACCGAGGTTATAAACGTTTTTGAGTACGTTCTCAGCTAGAGTATGCTCCAAAAAATGTAAAAGGATATATATTCGGTCTCTATAGTGAGAATGACACAGTAACTCATGTCAACAATTCAGGTATGAAGGCAAAATACAGCAAACATTTTCATCTGCAACTTTTCAAGAGATGACTTTAGAATCGATACATAGTGTTTGAATCTTAACAGCAAAGATAATAAATCATGCAAGATGTATAAATGTTGGAAAATTGATCTATAGGAATTGTATTAAAACCAAAACAAAAAACTATGAAAGTTTATATGAGAATTTTGTACATTTTAATTCCAGTGTAAAGGCAAATGGCCGTTTCTTCTACAATTAAAATCAGAAAATTAAATTTAAAAAATGAATTCAAAAGCTACCTAATTCATATACTTGTTTATTATTTAAGTTGGAACCGTTTACGCTTTTTTTAAAAACCCTTCTCGGTTAGCGTCAACTTTCCCAACCCAATATATATGAGTATAAATGTGAGATATATTGAATTCGTTTCTTAAAGATGATCATTAAGTAGTAAGGGAGGCAAAAAATATCCACCTCCCGATAGGAGAAAAATAAAAATTCCGATTTAAAGGTTTTCCCACAACTTAAGTCACGGAAATCATATTTTCTTTGCTACTGTAACAAAGACAATTTTTAAACAAGAGGCCTACATGTACATGCCATGACGTTCACCTGAGTGCCATAGCCCTTTTAATTCTAAACCCTAATCCGAGACTCCTCTGACTGTTACTCCGCCTTTTAGTATTTGATGTTTGAAAAACAATTATTCATAAAAGGGGAGTATTTATGGCAAGATCTAGAGGAATGTTAGATTATTTTTACCCTAGCTCCATGTGCCAAAATAATACACTCTTGGTAAAAAGAGACCAGCAGGCCTCAAATGGTCATCATATATATATATATATATATATATATATATATATATATATATATATATATATATATATATATATATATATATATAGTATACATGCTGTGTTGTTTAATGTTTAAATGAAAATAAAATTGTATGGCATATCTCAATGGGACTAAAATAAATAAAATACATGTATATTTCAGAGTATTTTCTTTACAATTAAAGGACTTGACCATGGATCCCCGAAACAGCGCCAAAAATCTGGTGGTGTGTTGTAATGTTTGTAATACCCCTGTCCCCCAACTACACTGCGACTTCTGTCAGACCAATCTCTGCAAAGCTTGTGTTGGGTACCATATGTTAGATTTATCCAAAAAACATCAGTTGGTACCGTTGCAAGACAAAGGATCTAGTCAAAATTATCCCATTTGCACAGAACATGTCAAAGAGCTGTGTAAATATTACTGTGAACAATGTGACATTTCTGTTTGTGCCCATTGTATTTCTTTAAAAAATCATCTAAGTCATAACTTGGTAGATATTTCAATCTACATTGACAGGAAAAAAGGAGATTTTCAAAAAGATATGAGAGAATTAAAAAAATCCATTTATCCTAAATATAACGAAATTGCAAACAACATTACAATTCAGAAAGCTGATCTGGATGAAAACTCACAAAAATTGACAGCATCAATCAACAAACATGAAGACAACTTGCACAAAGAAATAGACGCCATTATACAGAAACTGAAATTTGATCTAAATGAAATGGACTCTAAACACCTGACTGTCTTAAATAAAAAAGAAGATGAAATCACTCGTACCATTTCTGAAATCACACAGAACATTGCTGAATTGAAGAAACTACTGGACTCTAATGATATTAACCATGGCTTTGCCTATAAATCCAGGAATACTGAATTCAGAAGATTGCCCCCAAAACTGCCAGTTTATACACCAAACTTTACCCCTAAGAAAATTAATACAGAAATACTCTACCAACAATTTGGTTCCCTGTCACCATTGTCCATTACAACTATCAAACCACTGCTTGATGAGCCACGGGTAATTTCCACCATAAAGACACAGTTTGGAGTTTCAAGCTGTTTGACCTGCCAGAAAGATGAAGAAATGATCTGGACTCCCCATTTTGAAAATGATAAAATGAGACTATACAACCTCCAGGGGGAACTAGTGAAGTCAATCCAGAGCAGGTCAGGGTGCGCTCCACTGTTCATAGCAGTGACAAGGAGTGGGGATCTAGTTTACACTGATAACTATGATAGAAGTGTGAACATAGTGAAGGATACACAGATACAGACAGTGATCAGACCACAGGGGTGGATACCACGTGGTGTCTGTATTACCTCCACTATTGACCTCCTGGTTGTCATGGACAGTGATGATAATAAGCAAACAAAAGTTGTGCGTTACTCTGGCTCCACAGAGAAACAAAGTATTCAGTTCGATGACAAAGGACAACCTCTCTATACACCTGATGGAACGTTATACATCAGTGAGAACAGGAACCTATATATCTGTGTGTCATACTATATTGCCTGTGCAGTAGTGGTGGTCAATCAGGCCGGGAGTTTACGGTTTACTTACACTGCTACCAAGGAATCATTTAGACCACGCGGTATCACTACAGACAGCCAGAGTCGGATCCTGATATCCGACTGTTACAAACTCTGTATACACATCCTGGATCAGGACGGACAGTTCCTCCGCTACATTGGCAATATTTATTTTCAGTGGCCATTGGGTATATGTGTGGACACCAAAGACAACCTCTTTGTGTGTAACTGGGAAACGGGTAAAGTGAATATAATACAATATCAAATATAAATATACTTAGTTTATGTAGTTCATTAAAAAAATATATTGTGTATGTATTGTATGTAAACAGATTATGTGTATGTGTTATATGTTTAAAAACTTTATGTGTGTTCAGGTGTAAACAGACTGCATGTGTCTATGTACTGTATGTAAAAAAAACTGTGTGTATGTGCTAAATAGATGTATATGGATGGATAACAGTCGATTTTAGAATTGCTACATGTAATTGTTTAATCAAAATTTGTTTCGACTAATTAACCGATTTCATGTATTATACAAATTAATGTCACATTCTGTCTTTTTTATATAAACTGCTATCAATACACAATTATCATGATATGAATTTTCTGCTTTTGTGCAAACGCGATTGTTTTATGTAGTGTTGTCATTTTTTTTAGGTAACCGGTTACTCGCTGACCTTTCCGATCTAATATTTGGTTAATTGTTACAGATTTCATATCCTTTTTTATCGTGTCTTTAGTGGCATCATGCTAAACAATGTTCCTCTGACTACAGGCACGTAGCATCGTTTTTGAAAGTGTGGAAGGGGGGGGGGCTTATCCTAAAAATCTTGACAAGCAAAAAAAAAGATAAATTCAAAAATGTTCAAAATCCTAATTTGTTGGCGGATGGGGGATGCGGGGTGGGCTGGCGTAGTATTTTCACTCTTAATTTCCTTCTTTATAATTATATATTTACATACTCCCAAAAAGTGGGGTGGGGGGGCAACTCCAAGATAATTAAATTTTATGTAAATATGTAAATTTAAGAACACAAGTTGTTGCGAGAAAAAAGGGGGGGGGGGTGGCTGCCCCATCCCTTCCCGATGCTTCGTGCCTGAGTCTAGCAAATATCTATATTTGGTAAGTATAACTCACGTACCACTACGTGCGGAAGTTCTTAATCATATAAACTGTTAAATCATTTTTAACGGTTATTGAAATAGGTCTGCATATGTCTGCATTTAATATCATTTATAAATATTTTCTACAAATTTACCATGTAAAATGTATCTTATCAGAGTAACCGAATACTAGTTTTACTATCCGATCATCGCATCGCTCGGTGGTTAACTGGTTTACCGAGCATTGCAATATTAAAGGAAGTGAACATGAAAAAATTATCATGGGCTCAAATTTGTCTGTTTGATGTATATAATGATATCTGAAAACCATTTAGACATAGCTTTCCTCAGTAAGAAGATATATCACTTCGAATAACTAATTCTTGCAATCCATGAAGGCTGCCATATTGTTAAAATTATTACCTCCCTGCTGGGTTATCTCTAAGCATCTATGAGAGGGCAGCACTGATGCTGACGTCATTAGGACACATTGCATCTTTACACACGCTTAGTAACAGAGATAAAATGTCATCATCAAAATGTGAATTGAAACTTGAAATGAATGTAAAGAGTTTCATTTTGAAACAAGGTTTATGGAGGAAGATTTTGGATCTCAGAATGATGCATTCCCACCAGGCACCAGCACTGCAGTTAATGTGACATTTAACTAGAATGGAATGTCCCTGGATCAGTGTTACTGTGACCTGTTTTTCTTGCACTCGGGAATTTCTTAATTTGTTGTTATGAGTTTGAACATTATGTGTGCTACATAAATGAGCACACAAGGTGCATTGCTCAGCATCCTGATTTTTAAAATGTGACTTAGTTCTGTTATTCTTATGACAGCCTAAACGGAACCGGCATACGTATCATCAAGATTTAATCTAAAAACAAATCAGAGAGGAAGATTTCTAGAGCATTTAAATAAAAGTAATGGTAAGAAACCCCACAAAGAAAATGAAATTACATTTTTACATTTATTTGAAATCTACAAAGAGCATTTTATTTATGTAAACACTGACTGCCACATCTCCGTACAAACATCTGGAATGCCATGGTCTCATATTTCACAAATTATCTATTTTTATTTTTGCACAAATCATGTGTAGTTACCTAAGGTTCAGTTAAAGAAATATACTGAATCCTTGTCCTCTCATGACAGTACAAAATTTTGCTGCACATCCAGGCATAATTTTTCTTTGTAAATTTTCTCAACTCTGCATAAACATTGACCCAGTTTTATCATTGAGCCAGTCACCAGCAGCAATGTGGCTTATCTACGTCAGAGAACAGATGCATGCTGGGAAAAAATGGATAACCTCCATAAACCTTTCACTGAGAGTGTTAAATTGATAAAATCTCATGATAGAAATAAACAAAAAGGTTACAGTCCTCATTTATAAGTTTTAAAAGTCTTTTAAAATTTATTAAGCAACAATTATTTTTTTCATGTTCACTTCCTTTAAATGAAATTTTATTTGAACTAACACTTTCAAAATAATAATCCTTTGATGATTTCAATGAAATAAGAGTCTTCAACAATATGTTCATTTACATTGTTTGTGATAAATTGTGCCTGCAATACACGTTTTACCATATCTAACAAGTACATGCAAACGAGTCAGTTTAATCTGCATTCACACATGTAACTGAAACAATCATATGATACGTGTGCCTATGATGCTAATACATGTGCTCTTTGTCGTAATCGGGGAAAAACGGAAAAGTCCGTAGACAATTAGGTGATTAATTATGTTCTAACAATTAGTATGAAAAACGTCACTCAGCATGCGACCGAGTGGAAGATTGTATTTGCTGACAAGGTCGTTGTATCGACCATAGAACTTACGAACAGATTACTTTAAACGAGACTGTTGATAGTCCTGTTTTATCAACTTGTTTGTAAGTAGCTTCCCTCGCCTTAGAAACTGTTCATAAGAGCATGCCCTTGCGTATCGAATTAACTGAGAGACAAAACACCATATGCAGGTGATGAAGGTATATTGCTACATAAGTAAGTAGTTGACTATAGAAAAATTGAAGTCATCGCGTTTATCATAAAGTTTTGTTGTTAGGTTACAATCAATGTCCATTTTCAGTAAAAAGTATCCAAATATGACATAGATGACGCAGAATCTGTGGTATCTTTTATTTCAAGTTCACTCGGATATATTGAGTCGACGTAAGTATTGAAATAACAATTGTTAATTGATAATACGTCGTCGATATACCTGAATGCTGAGTTGAAGGCCACAGCGATTTATTTTATTTTTTCACGTACAAGTTTTTTAATAAATTCTGCTTCATAAGAATACAAAAAAGGTCTGCTAACAATGGAGCACAATAGGTACCCATGGGAATTCCAACAGATTGTTATAAATGAGTGGCACAGAAAGATGATGCTTAGAACCAACCATTTTGAGCTGGAAGTGTTTAGTGATGCATGTATGAGATGCTTAATTTAAAAAAAACCACAGTTTGTTATATAATTTTATATAGAATAATATTTTGTAAACGATATTAAATTACATTTTGTAAAAATTGGATTTTCAAATATTGTAAAGGAAATCAATACATGTTTGCTGTGTTTTAATCAACAAGTCAACACTGTATATAGATAAAATCTAATTTTATTTATATTAAGCCTTACAACTGAAACCGTAATTTAATACATTTTTATTATATGTGAAATTGAAATATTAAACCGCAAACAAAATACAAAGTTGCACCTTGAAAACAAGAAACTGACCCCAGCCGACAACTTATTTCTAAAAAATATCTAATAGAAGTGGGCATTGAATTATGTGCTGAGGCAAATAATCTATACTTATAAATTAAGACTTTTTGCCAATAAACTACAAAATGCCTTCACCAGTGTAACTGCTTATACATTTGATATTCCGACACATGTGAGGTAATGTCCGTAAGCTATAATTGAATTATACCTGATAAGGAATTATTATGAAATTTATCAAAAACCTACTTTTATTTTCGATAAACTAACCCGAAATAGCAAAAATAAGAGTAAGGTGGTGGACACGCTTTGGCGGTTCCAAGTCAGTGGGAGTTTGCATCCAAATATGTGCTTACAATGAAATACTATTGAAAGTTGAATGTGCGATTTTAGTTTTGATGGGTGAACGCTTGCGAGGCACGACCTCTAGTGAGAGAATTGGATAGAACTTTCTAGAACGGGGTAACCAAGAACGAGAATTGACTTATTACCGTCTTGGCGAAAAGTGTTGGACAAGTTTATCATGGATCCGAGACAGATACCTTGGATCGGGCATCTTTGGTTAAAACAAAAAAAGTGAAGAAAAAAGATTGTACAATTTGATGCGATTTTAGTTTTGATGTAAATAACTTTCCAGAACGGGGTGACTATAATGAACGACATGACGGAAAGTGTAGGGCGAGCTAACCAGATACTTTGGTTCTTACAGCTTTTGTTTCAAATGTTCAAAATATGCAAATAAATACAAGCGTTTTTTTTTTATTTTCATACATTTTTATACATGTACCACTACAGATTGGCAGATTGGTAGTAAATCTTATACATTATTTGTAAACAATGAATACTCAGCAGATTGTTTTCTGCGTCCAGTATATGAATAAATGATATATTAATATATACATACATAAAACGTAAATTTAATGGGAGCTGACCCCCACCCCCCACAATTGTTTTTTTTTTCTTTCAAAAGTAGTCTTTTGTCTAAAAATCTAATTTGGAACAGTAATAAATGTTATAGTACAATTTGACCCAAATAACACAGTATAGAGTAACGACACACTAAATACCCACTAACTGGTTTATTTCCAGTCAGTTGCAAAAAAAAAAGAAAATAATAATAAAGCCAAGTATATGTTTATATCATCCATTTCAGGTAAGATTTTTCAACTCTGTCCGCTCCTCTAAATGTCCAGCAATGCAGTTATTTCTTTATTTTGATTTTAAAAAAATAGGTAAAGAAAGCAATTAAGAAAAATTTCGGACACAGTATATATACAGTATATACAAAATATGAACAGAAAATATATATGTTAAACATATTAAGCATTGCATCATATTAATGTGTAAAGTGTTAAATTCCCGCGCTTGCGCGGGATATCATCTAGTTTGAGATAATATTCATTAAGGTCACCTACTAGGAATCTTTAGAAACAGTTTCTGACCTGATCCTGTCAAGAAATGCATCGCTTATTTGTACATTGTATAGTGCTTAATTTGAACATGGGCGCTTAAAGATCATCAGATATATTAATTGTATAGATATATTGATAAACAAAGAGGAGATCAATTATTGATAATAGGAAACAATTTTGTCATGGCTTGACACGTAATTTACCTAGTTTTTGTGCATCTAAATGGTAATGACTATTTTTAGAATGTGATGCATTGCTATTAAAGTGAATAAAATATTTATTTTTTAAAACTGATCTTTTTTTAATAGTTTTTTTTTCAAAAAAATTGTTCAGTGGCGTCATACAATCAATATTTTTAAAACACAAACGTTCTGTGTTTACAGTCATTAATCCAGAATACTTCAACATTTTGCTTTAAACAGCAGTAATAGGAGATCGTTTTGCTTTAGTCAATTTATTTCTGCATAATGAATATTTCTAAACTATTTTGGGTGTTTTTGTAAAGATATGGGTCACCTTAACTTGACCATGTCTAAATTTAACGGTCACGTGACTTTTTAGGTTTACATGGTCGTCTTTTAGACAAAAAACGTCAAAGCTAAATTGGGACAAAAAGTTCAAGGGCAAGGCAGAGAAAGTTTAGAGTAACAAATATGCCAAATTATTCAAAATTTTCTGTACATCATAGAAATCAATGCTCATTCAGTTGTAAAGTTCACTAGTTATGTAAATTTCTTAGAAAATTGGCTTATTGTTCCTAAAATAGTGCATTTTTGTACATTTCGATTAACATTACAAAGTAAACCTCTATCTCTCAACAAATGAACATTAGTTTTCATTAAATACTCGTAAAAAAGGAAGCAACTCATACCAAGTTTAATAATATGTATAGCCGTCTTGCACTTGAACTTTTACATTTACTTTCTCAATCTGGAAGGTCTCTTAAATCAATACACATTTCAAAGCACAAGTGATCCCAAAAGGGTAGGTAACACTTTGCGCAATTACTCTTCTGATATCGGTGGATGTCATTTTATCACCATATCCGAATTAATTTTAAGACATGTTTCAGCAGTACATTATGTAAATGGTTACTTAAACAAAGTGTTTCTGTTTTATTTATTTCAAAAGAGACAAGATAGTAATGATGAATCGCCCGCATTTCCTCTGTCGTAATTATGGATGAAAACAAAAAATCGTTTTGTATCATTTTTCTTGGTTAACTGCATTCGCGGAGTTAGGAATTTCTTATTTTTTTTAAGGAATTAGAAAAAAATATATAAGAGCTAATTGTACACAAATATTTGAGGGGTTGGGTGGCGTTGGGTTAAGCTCCTAGTGTTTTAAATGTTTCTCATAATATCAATATAAGATATGGAGTATATTTTCATTATGATTTAATGTCAGGTGAATGCTTGTGCTGCCTGTGCCCAATGACTGCATATTCTATAGCACTGCATGAATCTTTAAATATTATCCTGGGGGAGGGGTGTTCAAAGGGGTAGCTTTATTTTAAATTCCAGGGACCAGGGACCGAAGCATTTTACTATGTGAATTGTGAATTAAATAGATTAGATTTTTCCAGGGGGGGGGGGGGGGGCTATAGATCTGCCCATGTATAAAACCTTTTCTCCTCCCCCATAAGCAATCAACATTATGTACCTTTGTATTACACTTTTATTATTAACACTCATTAAAATTTACGTTTATTTTAATTTATATGACACATGTACATGCATAATGATTAAGATTAAGGAGAGGGGGTAACATATATTCATTCACAAAATAATTTCCAATTGCATATATATTTTTCATTAACGAGAAAGAAAAGAGGGTGTGTAAATACTGCGACAAGGCGATCAAAATCCATATTTGGGTCACATCAAAATAATTTTACAATTTAAAAAATTCTGAACTATCCTATGTGCGTGGTTAAAGACTCTCTCTCTCTCTCTCTCTCTCTCTCTCTCTCTCTCTCTCTCTCTCTCTCTCTCTCTCTCCCACCCCTTTACATCCTAAATACATGCAGCATATAGCAATTTAAAATAGCTAACTTAAGTAAATGTCCGTCCCCTTCCACTTCTCAAACAAAATTATGAATATAAAAACAATTATACTTGGTTCATTTGTTTTATTAATTTAAGAAGATAAAATGACTTTCTGAAAAAAAAAAATATGTGACAACATTTAAACCTGACATATGCATGCACACTCAAAATTTCAATATCTTTGCATGAAGTCAATGTGTTTATTGTATGACTTCTAAGTTTTGCTCCTCTCCCTCTCCAAAAACTCTCTTAAAGTTCTGGGTTTTTTTATTCATCCTTTACATATTTTATATCCCCAGGATAAGTGTGTGGGTAAATTTTCACCAATAAAAACATCATTTATGTAAATCCCAAAACAAAGCAGGTACCAGCTTAAATGAAAATGATATTTCTATTAGTTTAACTTGTAATCAAAATGGTTGACAGATTGAAAGGGAGTATTTTTTAAATTTGACACACAATGTAATTTATTAATCTAAATAAACATTTCATTATGTTTAGATATGCATTTAGATTTTGCACAAATTCAAATACATGTACAGCTTTGAAACAGCGTTTCAGTTTGATTTCAAATTATTAGCATCCTCACCCCTGATTATGATAGTTTACTTGCACCCCTTAATTTTACCTGACCTGACCTTAAAAGTGCACCTCTCTCTCTTTCTCTCTCTCTCTCTCTCTCTCTCTCTCTCTCTCTCTCTCTCTCTCTCTCTCTCTCTCTCTCTCTCTCTCATTAATGTTTTTATACAAAATTACTATCACAATGCTGGTACGTTCAGTGTGAAATCATACTATGTGATGTTGCTTGATGTAACAATTTGTAAACATGTACTATTCAACATTGTAGGTTTATTATTCACATAGGTTTTTTTAAAGCATAAACCATTCATGCATGAAGATACTTTTTCTAATTGAACTGTTTCATAGAATTATCAGATTTATCATTATTGCAATGATGAATTATTGTATATGTTATTTACTTACATTTTCTTCAAGCCTCTTTTTTCAAATCAGTGTAAAACTTTTCAAATTACTCTGCAAATAACAAACAAAAAAATAATAAAATAATTATAGGAAGTTTTACAAATTTACATGCATACCTGCATAGGACTACATGTCAACAGCAATTTGAAAATTTTGTGAAAGGTCTATTTTGCATGGATGGGTAAAATGACCATCACTTTAAATATTATTTGAAAGTTACACATACAGTTTCTAAACAAACATACCATATGACCATACATGTAGATTCATCATTTAGAAAAAATCAGATGGAGGGACATGCAGTCATTAGTTTATTATTTGGTTTGTTATTACCAATAGTACAGAAGCATAAGTATGAACCCAGGTGACAAGATTGCAAACAGTGTTATGATAGTAATATTCTGAGTGATATAACAAGTTAGTAATAAGAATTAATGTGCATTGAACATCTTATATCAACTGAATGAATGTGTAAAAAAATATATATATGAGCTGTCATAGAAGATTTTTCAACACAGCAGAAACGTGTTATTGATCAGCTGTTCATCAATTTTCAGAAATTCAAATCAGCTGTTTATAATCCTTTTGCATGTACTGTACTAATTTTCAGAAAATCAAATCAGCTGTTTCACAAAGTATTATACATGTATTGTTTACTTACAAATTAAAAACAAAACTGTTGTGTAAAGCCAAGTATTATCAGTACAAGTACTATAAGCTGATTCGTGTCGATTGGTTTCTGATGATAATGATCAACAATTTAACGAACTTGCTTAAAAAACTTCATGTACATTGTATTAATGTAAACAATGCAGTTTCTCCTCATGTTTTGAGCGAAACAACACACTAAGTCGATCAGAAATTCATCATCTGTATAAAATCACAATAAAAAGTTATTTAGCTATCTGGTTAATTACAATTACACTGTATATCTATTCTACATACCTGATACATCATCAAAAGATCGCTGTCATCAGGAATACCAGCTATACGTGTTTACATCAAATATAGCGTCTGACGAGCGCTTATTGGACGCAAATTCACACTCATACGACAGATGTGTTATGGAAATTATTCGAATATTCTGATTGTTGTAAGCATATAAATACACACAGAAGTGATTCGTAGTTATATTTTTCTTATGAAGTATTTAATCAGACATGTTTTGCTTAAACTGCTGTTTAAGGTATATTTTCTATATATGGATATACAGAGGAGGGGCATATATTATGACGTCATATCTCATTTTCCTTTCATTAGCATACCAAAACGATGTGTAGCCTTATCTGTCCTGCGAATTAATTAAATCACTTTAAAAATGGAACGAACTTGTAAAATAGTGCCATAAGTGATCATGAACGCTCATTCATATATCTATATCTATATCTATATATATATATATATATATATATATATATATATATATATATATATATATAATGGCGATTAAGAATAAATATCGGGTAAAAAATGATCAGGTCATCGACTTTCTTTTTTTGGGGCGTGGTGGAGGGCATGTGCTTAATTGCGGTATGTCGTTATTTTTCTTCATTTTTTTCCTGAAAAGTACTGCGCAAACTCTCAAAAAGGTTATGTACACATTTTCGAAACCAATTTATAAAAACAAAACAACTTTTTGAGTGTGCTTAACATTTGGATGATGAAATACTTCAAAACGTATGCACATGGACATTTTTACTCTATTTCCAATACGAGTATTGAAACGGGTCAGGACATTACCTATCAATTTTTAACTTTTACATCTCTGAAAAAAAGAGACTTTAGATGCCATAACATAATCTTAAAATCAATTCCAAGATGCCTTTAAGCACGACAGGTTAGACTGTGATTTTTGTTTTATATGTCATCAGAGTATGGCATTCATTTTGTTCATGCTACACTTGCTTGTTTGGCATTTCTGGTTCAGTTGAGAACACAATCAACTAAAAAACTATGTTCTTCCCATTCGGAATTTTTTGTATATTAAAATATTTTGATGTAAAAAAATGAATAATTGAATTGTAAGAGTATTTGAATACGTCATGCCCTTTTATCTAATACCTTTTTGACAAAAATATCAGGGTAGCGTTTGAATAAAATATGTCAGAAAAATGAGTACTAAGACAACTATTACGACATTTGTTCCACCTCATCAGGAGCAGTAAATCGAATCTTGAATATTGAAAAATATTATTTAAAGTTATATTTTACATTAACTGAAACGTCATTTATATAATTATTACTTGTCACTTCTCTATATTTGAAAAACACTTTAATATGAAATGTAACGCATTGATTTTGAACTTATATTGTATTTTTGAAAAATCCAATAGTTGCAACTGATTCACACTCTTATTCTTTTAATTAACATTTGTCATGTTCTCTTTACCCAAGATCAAATGACTGCTCATTTTCTAATGCATAATTCTCTTACAATATCAATAATGATAACTCCAATTCCGGCTATTTTCTGTCTACAAACAAGCTCAAAATTGGCCTGCCATGATATAAAATAATTCTATATAAATCAAAATTTACACCTATGTACTGGCTATGAGGATGATAGCAAGTTTATTCACCCACAAGACAGCAACTATTTCACGGGACGAAGCCGAGGAAAATAGTAGCCGTCGGGGAGGCAATAAACTTGCCATCGTCCCAATAGTCAGTACATACATGTTTCGTGTTTAAAAACAAGGGAAACCGAATGCCGCCGGTGAATAGTTTCGATGATTATTGACTATGGGCAGACATGTAACATGTTTATTCGTTGTAATTTTATATATAAAATATTCACAGAGCTATGATAATGTATGTTCATGTCCGCTTTGTCTTGTTTAAGATATATGTATATCTTTCTCGCTACATGAAAAAAAAACCCCACAATACAACCACAAGTTAAAAAAATAAGGTGTCCAAGAAACTCAATAAACCATAATAAAAAATTATCAAATATACAGTTTAATCTCAAGAAACATGGCGTCATGAACTGCAATCTAATTGCGTTGGAATATTTATAGTTAATATAACAAAAGAGAACTTACAGTAAATATTATCATGATAACTGAATCATGTTGTGTACTTTATAGTATATGACTGTATAAATAAATCATAACGAATTGTAAATTGATTTATCCTTTAATTATTGTTTTAAAATTTAGGCATGCAGACAATCACTGTACGAATAATACATGTAAATGACACAGCATTTTTACATACAATATTTTTTTTAAAATATCCAATCAATCTATGTAGTCAGGTACTCTTTATACAATTGCCCTCATAAAATAAAGCTCCATTATTTAATAATCAGCAAATACAACATTACAGAAAATGTTTTGAAAACCGACGTTTATCTTATACGTGTAAAAAAAAATTAACTTAAAAATAACTCTTCCCCAGAAATGTAAACAAGATGCATTTATAATTTTTTATCCTACGCTTGCTGCCTCCTCAGTCTTTTTCACAAAAATATACAAGGTCATTCTTCGATTGACATTTTTTTATACATGGGGAAACCCATATCTATTCTTGTTTATGGCGCGGTCATATTTCGACGGGGGTCAGTTTTCTTCATGTTTAACGTGAAGAAAAATGACACCAACATGTATGTCTTTTTTCTTCAAAATAATCCAATTATTATACCCGCACTTTCTAAAAAAGGGTTCGGGTATATTTTTGTTACCCTGTTCTGTCCGTCCGTCTGTCACGTTTTACTTTCTCAAACTGCTCTTACAACTTATTAACCAGCAAACTGAACTCTTGGAGTTTGATTTGGGGTGTCATGTTGTTCATTATAAGGTTTCAAAAAGTAGTCTTAGGGGTCAAATACTGTAAACGTACTACATTTGGCTGTGTATTCTTTTTAGCGCTTTTGGCGGACTGGGGCTTCCATTAAATCAAGAACATCGCGAAATACAACGCATATATGTATAGGAATAGTAACATTCAGCAATATGCTAATTCAAATCCGCGCCAACTTGTTCAAAAACTAATTTCCGCCAAATATCGTACACGCATAATATAATACGTTTACAGTATTTGGTAAAAAATGATGTTTTTTCACAACAAAAAACCTTCTTCCTCGAACCCCCTCATACATTTTCAACAAAAGACAAATCATTTCACGGAATATGTTTTGGGGTGTCCTATAGATGAGCAATAAGGTTTCGGAAATTTCAATTTTGTCCTGGGGGTATGCTGAAAAATGACTTTTTTTTGTGTTTGTTTTTTTGTTTTTGTTTTTTTTTACAAAAAATCTGGTTTCAAAAACGTCAACATTTTTTTTTGCAGTAGCCAAATGATCTTCTAGAATATGATTAGGGGTGTCAATTTAAATTGTGATCAGATTTCAGAATTTCTTAAATTTATAACGAGGATCAGGCGGCAACAAAAAAAGTATGGTTCCCAGAACTCCTCTTACAACTTTTGGTGTAGCTACATCATCTCTTGGGATATGACTGGGGCTGTTATTAAGATGTGCAATAAGGTTTTAAAAATTTAAATTTCATCCAGGGAGTCAAACAATAGCAGAAAATTGACGTTTATCACTCCTAAAAAAACCTAGATCCCAGAACTCTTCTCATGGTCTTATAAATAGACACATCATATTTTGGGATATGATAAGGACTGTCCTAAAGAAGTGCAATAAGTTTTTTAAAAATTAGATTTAATCCTGGTAGTAAAATAGTAGCAAAGCATTTACATTTATCCCATGCCCGGATCTAGAAGGGGGTCAGGGAGGTCCAGATCCTCCCTCTACAATTCAAATTTCTTTAAATAGCATTATAAAATTGTAAAACATATGCCTCGGACCCCCCCATCCGGAAAAAATCTTCTTGATCTGCGCATATATCCCTCCTTAAACTGTAAATAAAATGACTTCTTTTTTCTTAAAATAATAAAAAAAAACTTGCATTTATTTTTGCTTAAAATAAAAAGAACCTTACTTTTACACTCTTTCTAATTGTCGAATGATCTAATAAAATCAAAATATAATTTGGCGTCTAAAAAGTTTTATAAATTACATCTTGCATAATTGACAAAAGATTTATTGAGGTTTATATGAGTTATTATAGGGAGGAAAGGGTCTTTTTTTTCATGTATTATTATGGGATTGTTCTGACCCCATGAGACAGGAAAATACCAAATATCTTGAAAACTGTTAAGATCCCCACCACTTAACCTTATTTATTCTTGTTTCTAATATTATTATGATGCAGGAAATGGTGTAAAGTACATGAACCCATGAGTTGTCTTAAACCCCCACTCCCCTCTGAAATAGGAAATGATAATATATTTTGAAAACTTTTGAGATCCCCATCCCTAAACCATATTCATTCTTATTATTTGTGTAATTGCGCATCAAATGGTATATAGGCTATGCCCCCTTAGACACCCTGGATTTCCAGAACTGGAAATAATAAAGTATTTTTTCTTATTCATATGTACCTAATGCTTGACCCATGTAGGTAATTCCTTGCCTAATGATGACCCTGCTTTGTTAAGGAGACTTTACAATTGCCTCGAATACATAACATTATGTTTGTCCTAAATATTATAAAACAATTTATTTCCAAAATCTTATTGTGCATCTAGAGAAAAATACCAATCCAGAAATGATTTAAAATTTGCTACTGTACACATGTACGAATTTAACAAGACTCTGAATGTTAAGAACAAGGTTTGGTTAGAGGGCGGGAGGAGTTGGAAAATAAGCATTTAATTTTAACGATTTACTGTTATCAATGTCACAGGGTCAATATGGGGTCAACTTAATAGTGTAAGTCTTACAAAAGAAAAAAAAGCGTTTGCATTTAAAATGACAGAAACGGTACAAATGCGAAAGGATCTGTAACAATGATAAGCTTTTTTTAAATATCAACATATGATGATACAGTATGCTGGCAAAGGGAGATCACTTATTTAGAAAGTGAAAGTAAAACTCATGTATACCGGTGTCTCATAATATTGTGCTATTACATGTATTATGCTTACCTATTTTGGTCAATATCATTATGATAATTCAATTAGAGCACAATATGAATCCCTTTAGTTGATCATTACAAAAGAAACATTTATGCATTTAATTACCGATAATCTGCATATGGAAAACACATCTAACCGAAGAGCTGGGTAAAATTAGTACCCACTAATGCGACTTGTAGACCTGTGTTGTGTACGTAAGTTCAGACAAATATCAGTTATTTGTAACATGCATGTATTTTAATCACTTTATTCTTTAAAACCCCTTGCTCTATTTTATTAGGTAAATTACTATGTAAAGTACACATACAGCTATAAGATGGTACAGGCACCTGCATATTGTGATGTACTCCTTATTGAAATAAACAATAAATTATAAATATAATATTTCCCCCCAAAATAATGCTACTTAACAGAGAAGCGCAATGGGTTAAAGTTTTAACTACTTGTCTGTAAATAGAGAATTCAAATCCTGCTGGGGCTTTTCTATATTTTACTGAAGTTTCAAAAAAATTTAAAAACTGATTTTTTTTTTGATTGCCAAATACATGCATTGTAAAAATATAAAATTCTAAACCGTCACAGTGAAAATGTTTTGATTATAACACCCTTTTATCCACATAAATATTGACATGTGTCTTAATTATACCACCTTTAAATTAAATCAGTAATTTTATCGTCTGTCCTGCATTGAAAATCATTGCGCAATATAATTATGTCATTTATTTTGCACTCAATGTTTACAATCTTCAATGTGTCAACTACCGGTACATATACCGGGTTTCGTTGCTATCAAAATATTCTGATGTTTATTTATTCATGAGGAGTGTGTGTGCGGGGGGGGGGGTGATTTAAAAAAAGATTAACAAAATTGCAAAGTCGGCGGGGGGTTTGGACCCTCACTCCTTCCCCTTCTCAAAATACATGCACACGATGATGTTGGCACACAAAAGCAAATCTAAAGGCGGCAACCACTGATGGGAGGGGGCATAATTTCATTGTGTTTGTAATAATTATATAGACCATACTTTCTGTGACATGACATGTTAAGATTATTAATTAACTTAAAATTCACATGCAAACAGTTCAACTCCAAATTGTACATAAAGGGCCGCTCATGTGTATTATGGGAGGGATCTCATCTTTAATGAAAATCATAATTTTTAAAAAATTACCTGAAATTCCATGTGGCCTTAATTTTTAATAAAATTGGTACAAAACAGTGGTATTTAGGGGCAAACACTTGATGCGGGTATTACTGTCTAATGGCGCATCTAATTCTACGTGTTATTGCTTCATAAATGTTACTTTTAACGACCTGCTTTTAGTGAAATAGTGATATTGTAACAATCAATCTCGTGATATTTCATACTTTGTGGTGAACAGTAAGATATGATTTTCATGATCTCATTTATTCTTGATGCATATTGATTGTCGTGTATAAAGAAAATCAGTGTCGTACAAAGGTAGTTATTCCCCTTTATCTTAGCAAAAAAAACCACGGCACTAGTTTTTTTTTTTACATTTTAAATGTAATTTGCCAGTGATTGTAGTTTGGTCTGCTTACATTTTAGCTGAGGATACATTTAAAGTCAAATAAATATGATTTATATACATATTACACAATTCTAGTCAATGTGACTCAAATAACTCAGCATCAATCTTCAATGTTTGATTATTACTTTTCTTCTTTTTTCATAACGGTTTTCAGATCGTTTTTCTGACCAAAAAAAATATTATATTGTTATTGATCATCAATTACCGGTTTTCATTTGTGTCGATTTTCATCAGAACCCTCACATTTTTAGATGTAAGCATACAACAGAGATATAAAGCTTTGAATAAAGGAGATGAGAACTTGTGTTTTTGGTTCAAAATAAATATGCTGTTGCAAACTTCAGACTCGTTTACGTTGTAGTATATGTATTTGGATTATTTATTTGTAAGGTCAGCATTAGGTTCATGAAAGGACATCTCTCTTACATTTTTTGTTGTTGTGTAAATCCATGTATAAACAGTAAGATGTTATTTTCCAATTTGCACAGAACGAGTGCACTTATGGGACCCGGTAAAAAGTGGAAAAAGATAAAGGTTCAAATTAAGTATAATCTCACATCATTGATTGATATTTACATCATAAGAATCAACAAGCTTTAGTGCTAAATTTAGGGTCTATAAAAATCACGAAGATTTACAATATGCTAGAGGTCAGCCGACATTCTTGATTTTGTATAGTAAATCGAGGGCGTGCATTCATTTCAAAGCCTTTATTTATTGCCAGCCTAACCGTGGACAAACTTGAGGAAAATATAAAAGACGCATTATACATTTAGAAAACTTCTGTGAAAATAAGAAAATTGTACAAAATTAGGCTAGTACTTAAAATATGAAAAATTATGAACATTTCAAGGTTTTTCCTGTAGCAAGCGAGAGGTATTACGTGCGTGACCCGGGCATGTTTAACCCATGTATATATGGAATATATTATTTCGAATAGTCATGTGAGTTCTGTCCAGGTAGATGTTTGTCAAATGCGCTCACTGTAAAACACTGACCCGTTTTAAATCGTTTTCCATCGACTTTGTATGGTCAGGAAACCCTATGGTAATATGCAGCTTCAAAGTTTTATTCGATTGTTTTCCAAACATGAAATAACTCATAAAGTACAATTCACTAAGCGATCCACCAACTGAATAGTGTAAATCTAAATGCCTCCTCCCTCTAAATAGACACTATTAAAAAATGATTGGTACGATTTATCCGTATTTAGATTATTTATAGGCATTTTTAAATGCTCAGTTGTTTAAAATGTATGGTAATATTAGTGAAGTTAAGCGTGCACATAAATCAGAAGTATCCATTAGTGCTTAAAAATTATGGAAAAAAAGCAATTTGTTGATATTATATTTCAAATATTTCCGTGAGATATAATAATGCATTGACCTTCAATTCAACAATAAAATACAGCTCTTTAAAGTCTGACTACCTATAAATAGATAAAAATCACTCAGGTATGAAACCCCGCTGCGCATACCCAAGGTAAACCCTATCCGTTCGATTGATACAATCGATGACTTTCAATTCAGCTCGCCAATTGTATACACGTGTTTTCGAGTTCGGATGGCCAATGCCCAACTGCGTTCGCCGGGGCCTGGACAGGCTACGCCGGCTCATGACGAGAGAGAAAGCTCACCCGCAGAGGCGGTTGAGAGCGATAATGCGAAGGTAGATGAGTCGGAGGACTCTCAATGTGAATTAGACCATATCTCTGTGGCTGATAAGACAGAGGATGACTTTAGGCGGCAGTGGTCGTCAGAGCAAATTCGGAATGGTATAAGTAAGTCTGGCGATGTTTCTAATAGAACACGTTCAAGCTCCAGAAAACGCTAAAAAAAAAGCAAAACCTCTACTGATTCAAGCTCAAGTTCTAGTTCCTCTAGTTCTAGCTCCTCTAGCTCCTCAAGCTCTAGTTCCGAATCTGACTCGGAATCTGATTTATTCTTATGTTCTGATAGCGCAAAATCTAAGCCTAAAATTCCCAAAAAGATTCTTAAATTTGTCACTAAGTATGCAACAAAAGGAATTAACAAAAAGAACAGACAGGCTATTGCAAAGAGTTGTCCCATACCTCATTCTAAAAAGTACCAGAGTTTGTCTTTGGACAGATTTTTCAAGAAAATATATTTCAAGGGGAAAAAATGGAATGGAAAGTTAGAGAAAAATAAAAAAAATACCCAGATGAGAATTTTAGATGCTTTAGGGCCACTTTCTGTTTTATGGGGCGAGGCAGAGCGAATAAGCAAAACAGGCAAGGGCATGGACCCCTCTGATGTTATTCAGTTTGTCCAAAGAGCAATTATATTTGTAGGAAATGCCCATTTCCTTTACAATACGGATAGGCGTAAGGCAATTTTAGCTAAAACAATGCCAGAATCAGTAGATGTACTGTCTGAAAAGAGGTACAAAAATCATTGGGAAAATGTAAAAGTGATTTATTTGGGAAACATTTTTTCAAGCAATTAGCGAAAGATAACAAAGATAATAGAGAATTAAAAAAGCTATTGTCTGATGGCAGTGATAAGAAAGTTTGGTCACAAACAAGACAATTTTCTGACAAAAACCGCCATTTTTTTCTCCAGAGACCCTCATCAAGCCTCCAGTATGGGGGTCGCAGACAGACAGACAGGAGGCAGTTCACTCAGAATCAGAGATAAACACAGTACCCACAGTACAGGGGTCAGGGAGCAAATCAGAAATATACAGTGCCTTCCAAGAAACCATTCACTTAATGAATCAGGTGAGTCTCAAACGGATAGAATTGTCAGAGATCGATCGGAATCTGTCAAAATTCCTGTTTCTCAACACTGTAGAAATTCCCCAGTCAGTGCCAGGTGGGGGACGTGTAAAACATTTCTATCAGAATGGAAAGTAATTACAAGGGATCCTTGGATCCTTCAGTCGATCAAAGGGATAGAACTTCCGCTTTTAGCAAATCCCTATCAGAGAAAAATTCTGGTTTCATCGAAATTCAAAACAGAGGAACAGATTTTGATAGATTCCAAATAGAGAATTTAGTGTTAAAAAATGCTGTACGGGAGACAACTCCCACAAGCGATTCCTTTTACAGCAACGTGTTTTTGGTGCCGAAGAAAGGGGGCGAGTTAAGACCTGTAATAAATCTAAAAAATCTGAACAGTTTCTCCATTACGAACATTTCAAAATGGAGGGGGTACATCTGTTAAGAGATCTCATGGAAGAGGGAGATTGGTTAGTAAAACTAGATTTAAAAGATGCGTACTTGACAATAAATGTGGCAGAGGAATTTCGAAAATATCTGAAATTGTTTTGGCGAAACAAAATAATGGAGTTTACCTCCCTTCCATTCGGAATTGCAACAGCACCACGTGTGTTTACAAAAATAATGAAAATCCCAATTGCAATTTTACATCGTCTTGGTATACGGCTGGTGATTTACCTAGACAACAATCTGATTATGAACCAATCTCTCACAGGCATTCAATCAGATCTGTCAACAGCTGTCTATCTCTTAGAGAATCTGGGGTTTTTGATCAATCAGGAAAAGTCAGTTCTAGTCCCTTCACATGTAACAGAATTTCTGGGATTCACCGTAAACTCACAAACAATGACCCTCTCTCTCCCAAATGAAAAGGTGATAAAGATAACGCAGAATTGCTTAGATCTTGTGAGTCGTCAATCTGTCTCTGCTCGGGATCTAGCCCAATTAATAGGACGTCTGACGGCTACAAATCAAGCGGTTCTACCTTCACCTCTTCATTACAGAAGTCTTTAGTTATTAAAAACAAGAGCCTTGCATACGGGAGGGAATTACGACCATCATGTAGAATTAGACGAGGATTCGAAACAAGAACTAATATGGTGGTCTTCAAAACTAAGCAAATGGAACGGGAGAGCTTCAGTTCGTCCCCAACCAAACATTGTTGTCAAATAAGATGCAAGCCTGATAGGTTTGGGTGCAGTTTGTCAAAATACAAAAACGGGCGGTCTTTGGATGGAAAACGAAAGGGATCAGCACATAAACGAGTTAGAGCTAAAAGCAGCGTTTTTAGCAATTCAGTGTTTTCAGTCGTTTTTAGCAATTCAGTGTTTTCAGTCGAAAATTTAAAAAAAAAGCATGTACTATTGCAATCAGTAGCGATAGCATACATAAACAACATGGGGGTACAAACTCAAAGAAATTGATGAATCTTGCAGGTCAGATTTGGCAATGGTGTTTGGAGAGGGAAATAACTCTAACAGGGGATTACCTACCCGGGGATATGAACATAGAGGCAGACTGGGAAAGTCGTCATTTCAAGGACAAGAGTTCTTGGAAGTTAGATCCAGATATGTTTATTCACCTAATGAAGATAATGGGCCCTTGTACAGTAGATCTCTTTGCAGACAGAACAAATGCCCAGCTGTATTTCAGCTGGAGGGAAGACCCTCATGCACAGGCATTAGACGCGATGCTACAGACTTGGAGGGATATATTGGGTTACGCTTTCCCCCGTTTTGCATGATAACGCCTTGTCTAGCGAAGGTGAGGGAGGAGAAGTGCCAAAATATGATCGTTACACCAACATGGCAAACGCAGCCCTGGTATCCTATCCTCCTTCAGATGGAATTTCCAGCGCTGATACCGATGGGCTCGAGAACCTTAACCTCTCCCCAGGGGGAAGTTCACCCTCTGATAGTCAAACACACATTACAATTAGCAGGGTGGAAGGTATCAGGAGATATTACATTTCAGAAGGTTTTTCAGAGCAAGTTAAAGAACCTCTCTTGCACTCCTGGAAAACAGGCACACAATCTGCTTACGACAGTGCCTGGTCGAAATGGAATAGCTGGTGTTTGGAACGGCCAATTGATCCCTTTTCATCCCCTTTGGCCTCTGTGCTAGATTTTTTAGCATGGATGTTTTTTCAGGGCTATAAATATTGAACAATAAATGTCCATAGATCGGCAATATCCTCAGTGTTACCGCAAGTGAATGGAGTTTCTGTAGGACAGGTTCCTATCGTAAAACAATTGTTTAGGGGGATATTGATAAACGACCCTCCTTGGCCTAAATATGGTTTTTCTTGGGATATCAATGTTGTTCTTAAACATTTATTAGACTTGCCTAATGATAACGAACTTTCTCTTTTACAGTCGAGCAAAAACTTTACCATTTTACTTGCTCTAGGAGCCCCACAAAGAGTTTCAGAGATTGCTAGATTCGATCGTCGTTTTATGGAAAGAAAGGGGGAAAGTATAGCGTTTCATTTACCAGGTCTATCAAAATCTCAGAGGGATAATAAATGTAGATCTGTTCAGTATGATAAAACAGATAATGAAAAATTATGCGTGGTACATTGTTGTTCCGTTTACGAGAAACGAACTGAATCATTTAGATCACAGCTTGAATCTGAACCTGATCCACTGCTGCGTACAACCAAAAAGCCCCATAATAGAGTTTCTGCACAAACAATCAGCAATTGGATAAAATCTGTTATGTTAGATGCAGGTATCGATAAATCAAGATTTCAAGCGCATTCGTGCAGGATGGTCTCCTCAAGCAAAGCGCATAATACCGGAATACCTTTAGAAGAAATTCTATCAAAAGCAGATTGGTCAAATGCGCGATCATTTAAAACATTTTATTTACGCAATAATTTATCTGATATATCTTATACACGTAATGTTTTGACTATGGTGAGTTTGGTTATTTTCGGCTTTAAACATGCATTATTATATCTCACGGAAATATTTGAAATATAATTGACGATTTTGTAAGGGCGCGAAGCGCCCGCAATGAAATATAAATTATATGATAATATTGTAGTGAGATATAATAATGCATTTCCCTCCCACCCTTGCCCGCTTATTGGGTAAGATGGATGGTAATGATTTATTGTTAATGTATAACTAATATATTTCAGATTATAGTTGAGTTAATTTGTGTCGTATGTGTTGTAGGAGGATAACTCTGTACCAAGAAATGCAACGACGCCCGATTGAGACCGTCAACAGTTTACTAGTGAAATGTAACAGAAGTGACAGATGAAAAACGATTATGATAGTGAATTGATGAACAATCACGACTGTACAATTTGATGAATATAAATGATAGTTCTCATGTTTATTATGTTGGACTGAATAATTAATATTTTTGGATATTACTATAAAGTCTGTCAAAATTACATTTTGAAGTTTTTCTTTTTGTTTTGGCTCGCTTTGAAAGTCATCGATTGTATCTATCGAACGGATAGGGTTTACCTAGGGTATGCGTAGCGGGGTTTCATACCTGAGTGATTTTTATCTATTTATAGGTAGTCACACTTTAAAGAGCTGTATTTTATTGTTGAATTGAAGGTCAATGCATTATTATATCTCACTACAATATTTTCATATAATTTATATTTCATTTCGGGCGCTTCGCGCCCTCATAAAATCTTCAACTTCTACATAAAAGCGGCACTGAAAAAGGGCTCGTTCTCTGTATCTAAAGTGCACTCGTTCTTTAAAAAAAATGCACGTTTACTCTTAAGTATTTTACTACAAGTACAGGTAAATATAGAAAGAAATGTCAACCTCTTGATCAACATTTTCATATCAGCATCCTATATAATTGCAATATGCATAGCAACAGCATGATCATTACTTAAAACATTGTGTAATCGTTTTATTTTGTTCAAATTGGAATTGACGACTTGGGAGCTATATTGTCACCCATAGTAAAAACTGCAATTTACAACGCACAAAAGTCTATGCTTATCTTGGACAGACACCTTATATACACGCGAATACTGTGGAAAAAAATAGTACAAACAAATTCCTTATGCAATTTTCTACTGATATCGTCTCTTTATTTGCCTCCGACTTTCCACAAAACACGCTAATCTACCTACCTACCTAGCAAAACGAAATATGTTAAATTCACGTGGTGATGGCGATTCGGACAAATTTTACAACGTTGACTTCATTTTACGAGACTGGTAATGGTGCTTAAAAGAATATCAGATGCATGTAAAATGACGATATATGTAGTAAAATGTACGACAATTTTTTTTAAGAATCAAATATTTGTAAAGAATGTGGTCGTTGATAAAATTAATCAGTCCAAAACTAGCGAAATTTTTTGTGCGCCGTAAATTGCAGTTTTTTACTTTGTAGCTCCCAGGTCATGCATCCATTTTTTTTCAGACCGAGAGCTACAGACCTGCAGCTTCATTTTCGCATGATTGTCAAGGCAAATTAAATAACACAAAGCGCTATTTATAAAAGTTGAGAATATTTATTAAAATGAAAAAAGCAAACAAACATAGCAACCCACAAATATTATACACCAATTGAACATAATTATATCGTACTCAATACGTTGAGTTTCCCAACAAGTTACTCCACACAAATACATTTTAAAAGAATATCTAAATTAAACATTTTAGAATTAAAATAATACAAATAAATCTTCTGCAACAAGACATTCTGTCTTTTTATTTACTTTTAAGGTCTCGTAGACCGAGATTAGTTTATAAAAGCTTTGTAAAACAAAACGGTATTAGGCATTAGAATATAAATGCTGTGAAATTTAACATTATGAATGCAATATACAATATCAACATTCAGTGTATATTTCGCCCTATGTTTCCATTGGAAATCCACATTTGCAAATATGTTTCCTTATATGAACCTATAGAATAGCGAAAACGTTCAGTTCTGTATGAACTTTCTCATGACGTCACAATGACATAGCACGCGCTTATTATAAAAATAAAATTTCGGTAATTTAAACAATTCTGAACAAGTTGCCTTTTTAGCCGGACTCTGCTGAAAGCAAAGTCCTGGCTGTAGGCAGGCAAATCGCCAAAGTTACTATAAATAGCACAGCTTCAAAAGTAAACAAAAAACCGAACAGCGTAAAAGTAAAAGCTTCCGCTATACCAAATAGTTACACAGAGATCCATGTTTTGTGAAATGTATTGTTTTTTGGGTTTTTTTTTTGAAAATAAATCTAGAAAAGAGTGGTTGTTTTCTTATTAATTACATGTTTTAAAAACAAGACTAATAGTATGCGTTTTTGATACATACAATGCGCATGAATTTCCATTAACTACTTTTCAAAACAGTAATCTTCGGCTGCACATCGAAGACATAGGGGATAAAGTTAAAACGCTTGTTTCAAATTGCAATGCACCGTTGATTTAATTCTACTAGACAGATATATTTTTGCTAATAGGCCGCTTTCAAAATTTAGTCACTATCTGACGCTTGTCGACATTAAAAGCATATGAGAGAGAGAGAGAGAGAGAGAAAGAGAGAGAGAGAGAGAGAGAGAGAGAGAGAGAGATTGTCAGTCTTTACTTCAAAATGTGCATTATACACATCAAAAGAGTCCGGCTTTCTGTACTTCAGTACTTTGATTTCAAATGTAACCATAAGTAATAAAAAGCAATGTTAAAATGCTCATCGGGATATAAACTTCGGTGGTGCGTGATCAGATCCTCAGAGAAGTCATTCGGGGTTTTCACGAAGATATCACTTGACCAACCAAGTTCATATTTCGGTGAACTTTTTAACTTGCTGTTTATTTCTGAAGTAAACAGACTTAGCCTTATCAAGCCTTATCAAGCGCTCTGAATACATGCTTATTTTTTTTATTGTAGTATGAAATGAAAGGTTCAAACTTTCATAACCGATTTGATATGTACTTATGAAAAATAAGAACGTTTGTGTCATATTTTTTTTTGCAGCGGAAAAAATAAATAACACGTTTTTATGGCTGTTTCATCTATGTTTCATATTTCTGATTAAGAACGTATATAAAGGCTTTAAAGCGACGAACCACAAATATTACATACAGATAACATCAATATGAATATAAATATAAGCATTAAATGTTTATTTTGGACGTCGTCGGTCCTATAGCAGACCAGGCTGCGCAGACAAATTATAATACCGCGCTAACGTGTGTTATTCAATTTGTCCGGATGGATTGGTGTGTTAGAGGAGCGACGACATCAAACTATAATTATTCAATGCTTATTTACTTTCATGGACAAATATTTCTCACAAGTTATTCTCAGTGCCCATGAAAGGCGTAATATATAATCAAACAAAATGAACATTATGAAAAATACAAACGTTCTCTCACTCATATATTATAACAATGAAACGTTCATATTGCATCAAACTCAGATACCATGCATTGTAGTATTTCTGTTTAAGTCACAGTTGAATGACCACAAAATCTATATATTTTTTTAGTTATAACCACCTGTTTATTGAGTAAAGTATCTTTATATTTTACAGTTTAACGTTAGTTGTATGATAGATGCATAGGTTGCATGAACATCCTGTAAAACAACAAAATGAAACTCCATATCAGTATGTACTTTAAGCAAAAGTATAGTAAAATGGGTATTTGTTGCATTTTCACATATACCCCCCCCCCAACACACACACACACACACACCAAGGTAAGCAGTTTCATTTTCATTTGTGTAAATGAGAAAAAAAAAACATACGTTTATTTCCTTGTTCGAATGTATAATTTGATAAGTAATCATTTGTATTTTAGTATACATTAATCGTAAATTGCAAGCATTGAAGACACTGTCCGCTGCATCAGTTTTATGATATTAATTCCTTCAAAATGATTCTTTAAAAAGTAGAACACCTCCTTACAATCTGCATTGGTTTACATTTCGTCCATTAATGTAGACTGTAAATCTTTTGCTGATATTCTCATGGCTTCAAGTTTGCTTGCGAGATAACTGATGGATTCTATATTTGCCAGAACTTCCTCACGCGAATGCGATAGTTGTTGAATCATTGTTTCTAAGAAATGAATTCGATTAGGAAGCATGCGTTTTGACACTTTTTCTACCAGCAAATTCAGGGCGTTGCCACACCTTTCCTTAAGATGTTGCTTGATCTGGCTCTGGATAGAAGCCAAGTTTGAGTTATATACCCTATTTATGACCTCCCTTTTAGTATCTTCAGTATTCATAAGCATCAGAGCTGGGCCAAGTACAGGACTCATTAAAAAAAGACAAATTGCAACAGCGGCCGTTATAACGATTGAAACAGCTAACATAGATATTTTAAGAGGTAAAGTAAATTCATCAAATGCCTTTAAAGAATCATTCATGCTTTTGTCACTGCTGAATTCATGTTTCTTCACAAACGTCCAATCAGCTTCCAATGATGAAAGATCTACTGAAACCCTTTTATAAAAAGTAATAATTTCGTTTTTTATTTCTTCAAATTTCTGTAAAACATCTGGGGATTGCAAGAATGACTCAATATAGATATTAATTCTTGACTTGATTTCTGCAACAAAGAATCCCAATGTCCATGAAACATCAATTATAGGAGTATGACCTTCGGGATTTAAAATGTGCTCTTTTCCCGATTCGGATGACATGTAAACAAAGCACTCATTTACGATGACCTCTATTGCTTGATCAATTTTTTTAGGTACTGTTTCTCTCATCTGAAATTCAATACTTAATTTTAGATAACGTTCACAATGCTTAAAAAAAAGCCTTACGAGCAAAAAATTTTAAAGGTAAAATTATAAAAAAAAAATCAATGTTAATGTGACTAGGCTTCATCCATAAATCACATGTTAAAAAAAAAGAAGAAAAAAATAACCTTTCTGCATTCCGTGTTCAAGTGTTGTAAGCTTCGTAGGTGGGTTTTTTGCAAAGCATGTTGTTCCTTTGCGCTTTTTTTTCCCAATTGTAGTCTTGCGTTTAGACCTTTTGATACATTATTCAACAACTCTTGCAAGAATCTATGAATTGAAAATAAACATCATTAAAGAAAAACATATCAGTATATCAACTGTATATGATATTGGTTTTAATCGTGATTGAATGGGAAGGTATGCTTATCAAAAATGTATCCCAGTGAAGTTTCTACTGTTGATGTTAAATATGTATATCGACATTTGAAAAGGGTAAGTCTTTTAGAATTACAAACATACCAGGGTTTTATTGTAAATAAAAATGCAAACTATATATCATAAGGTCGAACGGAGATCATTTTGCAACAAATAATTGATCTTTTGACCAAATCAAAGATCCATTTATAAAATTAAACAAATTTGCAAAGTTAAAACCGTAAAAGAAATATCAACAAATATGTTTACTTATACTTTATCTCTTAATCTTATTTATTTATTGTTTGTTGTTGTTTTAAAAAAATTCATTGGTTGCTTGTTCACTGATATTGGTTTAATTTCTATTATCAATTTTATACTATTATAAACAGACAAACGCAGGGATGTTAAGGTGTCCCGGAGCAAAAATACGGCTGAAAAACAATATTTTTTAAATCAACGAATAAATAATTTGACAGGGAGTTTATCTGAAAATTTTTATATCATATATTGACAACGATGTCAATAATAATACTGGATGCATTTTTGTGACGTTATATGTAATTCGTTGTCACGTGACGTGCGTTTCCTAACTTTTCATATTATCTGATTAAATCGCATCGGCGCAGGTGATTAATGACACTAAATCATAAATATTTAGTACATGCATTAAAATTCTTTTATTCAGTTGTTTACACGTAACAGGGATAGTCTCCAAACGACTACTTTATAAATAGCCGTTAACTTTGAATGAAGCTTTAAATTACAAAATATTTAAAAGTGATTATTAATACGAATGAATTGTGTACATCTAGCATAAACGGCAGCATATATGTAAAGGAAATAAGCGGTTTTATTACAGTTTCAAAAGAATTCACTTTTAACATTACGATACATTTCCTGAGACCTATCGAAAGAAATGCACATCGCGACGTCAAAGTTGATTATGACGTCATATTGTTTGAAGTACAGACAAGTGACTTTCTACATATCGCTTTGGGAAGCCTTAACATACCCGCAAAAATTAGAAATGATCATACGTGTATATCCTCAGGTTAAAAACCAACGCTTTCTGATAGATACATTAGTTCATGAATTCATAAATGCGTAGTATACTATCCGAACTCTGGAACTTTTCAAAAAATTTGTAGAATAAACTTTTTTGTTGCTTTTTTTGTTTGAGTTGTTTTTTATTTTTTGTTTTCGGTAAGTATGACAGTGCCAAGACTGCATTTTTGCATCCGTCTAAACTGTATATATCAAACAATTCAAATACGCCATATGATAGACCATTGTTTAAAGAGTTAACAACAATCTTTGTTATCATTGTATATATCCCTTATCAAGTGAGATATTTACCTTTAAAAATAAATTCCTACAGAAAAATAATTTTTCCAATAAGAAAAACAATATTCCTATAGGAAATTTGAAACTTCCTATCGGAAATCAAAAACTTGCTAATGGAATTTCAATTTCGATAGAAATTGATAAAACCCGATTGGTAATCTTAATTTCCTATCGGAAAACAACCTGTCTGAATCGAATTCCTACAGGAAAAAAAACATTCATTTATATGAAAAATTATTCCAATAAGGTTTTTAGAAAATCCAAAAGGATTGTCAGTATTTCCTGTAGGAAAACCATTTCTCCTATGTGATTATCATTTTCTATGGGATATTAATTTTTTAAAGGTAAATATCTCACAAGTCAGGTGAAACACACTAAAAACGAAAGTGGTTACAATGGACTATCATTTGGTATATATGAATTTTTCCGAAACTGCATCTTAAGCGGGTGCAAAAATGCCACCTTTGCACTGGCATAATTATCCGGCACAGTGTTAATGGTAATAATTTATCGGTTTTACAGGTATTGTAGCAGACTTATACATTGAATTTACTTTGGTTTATCGTGATTTTTACGGCAAACATAAGACAAAGAATTTACTAAGTGACTTTTCTTAAACAGTCGTATATATTTAGCCACAGTCGTTTTTTTATTTGTGGTCGCTGGATCGATTTCACATAAGTAGTATTAGTTTACGTCATACAATTTAGGAATTGTAAGTTTAAATTGCATGTACTACGCAGCTATGTTAAGGCTGTCCGAAGCTAAATTTATATCGGAAAACGATACTGTTTTAATTATCAAATAAACACTTTAAACGGGCGATTTTCTTTAAATCTTTGTTACATTAATAAACAGCGATATCCAACAATATATTTGATGCATTTTTGTGACGTCATATGTTGTTCTTAAGCACGTGACGTGTGTATCCTAACACAACGTATGATCTATATAAATCGCATTGGCGCAAGTGATAAACGACATTAAATCAAATATATTTTTATTAAAAATCCTTCGATAAGTAATGTATTTTGCAGTTCTTGCTGGGGGTTCATATAAATATTTCGTTTATTTGAAATTTTGTCAAAACATTTCGCCCCATCATCGAAATTAGGCACATTTTTACTTTTTAAGCTCAAATTACACAACATTGGGTAAATTCGTAGGTTTCCCCCAGCATGATTCACATTGGTACTTATTTTCTCTACCAGTTTCACGCAAAAAATACAAAGATGGTATTGATCTTTCACTTGTGCCAGGCTGTTTTTACCTGCATAAAAATATATCCATTCATTAGTTTACACTTAGCAGGGCGAGTCTCCAAACCATTAGTTTATAAATAGTCATTTACCTAATACGAGGCTTTAAAACTGCCGATTTTTTTATACTAAGTAATGATAAAATTAAATTTAGTATTACTAGTATTTAAAACAGCTTCTATGTAAAGGAATCACGCGGTTTTATAATATTCAGTAAAATTCACTTATTTCGTTACGATACATTCCCTGAGAACTATCGAAAGGAATGCAGATCGTGACGTCAAAGTTAATTATGACGTCATATTGTATGAAGTTCAGACAAGTGACTTTCTACACATCAATTCGGGCAGCCTTAACATAGCCGCGTATCTAATTTGCCTGTATTTTATTTCAAACCCTCTTGTATAAATATGAGTATGAATACACCAAATATTAACAGATCTCTCTAAAAATACTAAACACTGTTTACACTTGCAGCATTAATATTGCATTTTACTGTAAGTGATCATGCTTTAGAATGAAAAATGACAATAACAAACTGTCATATATAACCGACTTTATACACTTATTTCTCTTAGAAATTTCTCGTTGCATACTTTATGACATATCAATGAAAAAACCCACCATTATGACATCAATACATGTATTTTGTAGTCCAAATACTTTACGTTGAGTTTGCAAATTGAATTGGTCGTGGGGTGGGGGGGGTAGACTTATAACGGGCTAAGCCCTCCTTCCCCTAGCCCCCCTTTCCGACACATACGACGTTCAAATATGGGTGTAGGCAGAAAGAATCAGAAAATGCATGCTAACAATTATTATTTTTTTTTAGGAATGTTATATATTCCAAAAATTTTAACCGTAATTTTAGAGCAATAAATATGGACGTGTAAAATTTTGTGTATTCAAAATGTAAGTGGGTTAATAACCCCGTCAACTTTATTGTATTTTATTTTAAAAATCAGTTATCTAACTTCCATCCTACCGCTTTGATAAGAAATACTGAGGTTCGATTTTTAGACTTCTTTGTCTTCTTTTGAAGAATATCTTTATAACACATTTATAAATATGTATATACATCTAAATGGTTTATAGTGTTTGTACTGTGCGTTTATTTTTAAATATTAATGTGTAGCAGGTTCTTAAATTAGATTTTGCCTTTGATCTTCGTAAGCGCCGCGCTGTCTGGAAATTTCTCCATGCGCATGCGCATTGCTAATTCTTTATTTTGTAAACACTAACTGCCGTTATTCGATAATCACAACCCCCCCCCCTCCACCTCCTGAATAAATTGATTTATTTAAGGAATAAGGAATCATTCGTTGAGTATTATGAGGTGATTTATGATAGATTTAATCACGCCCCGACCGAAATTATCACCTCATAATATTCAAAGAATGATTCCTTATATTAATATAATTATAAGCCATCGTACGATTATATGCTCAAATATAAATAAGCAATCCCCGTTGGCGCCTTAATTTGGCGTCAATTAAAGTTATGGGTTATATAGTACAAAATCGATACGTAGTGTTATCACAGGCAAAGACACTAGAAAATGTAAATATAATTGTATAAGTACTCACATGTATGGCAGATAACGCCACATAATGTCAATTTGATTGTCCATGTACATACATGTATGTTCACATCTACAATTTGTTTTTTTATTAAACAGTTATACGATCCGGACTCAGGGACATCTTTTAGCTTTACGGTAGTTTGTTAACTCAGGGCTTCTTTTGTAAAATGTATGGTTTTTCTAGTCAAAGATTGGCACCGACCTTGTGGTTTCACTGCAAACTGTTTTTGTCCCTAGTCTGTGTTAGTGATTGTATATACGTTCACTGTTAGTAATTTATTCCAATATGTCTTAAATAAATCACCATTCATATTCCTGTAACCTATGAGTTACTGTTATTATTTCATGGGAGGGGTTAAACAAACATGAATAAAATTGCGACAATGCTCAAGTTTAAAAAGGTAAAATATATGGATGTTTTCTTTATAAAAAAATAGCTTACATAAACACAAACGTTATCTTAAAATCGTAAACAGATATGATGGTTAATGTATGATCATTTAATATCCTTAACTTTTCCACAAACCGGTGTGTGATAGTGGTAATTGCATTGTTAGTATGTCTTTTTTTAATACATGAAATTTGATTCGTTTTTGACCCGGTTGGAATAAATTGTCAGCTTAAATGATGTCAATAAAAGGACCATGATCATTTTTTATTGGTAGGATTATCTGCCAATTTATATGGAATATATTAGATTTTTTAAAATGATACTTAGATCAATTTATAGATAGTATCAAAATTAAATGGGTATAGATGAAAATAGTGTAGATACCCTACAAATCAACGCGTTGTACAGAATGGGGGAGAAAGACAAACACAGGAAGTATCCAAGGCCTGTGTGCGTGCAATTCGCTAATAAAATAAATAAAGACACTGTCATGAGCAAAATTAAAACATTAAAAGATAAAAAAATCGCCGATCAGAATTGCCAGTCATCAACCGGAACAAATTCGAGAAACGCGGAAGAAACTATTCGAAATTCAAAAGAAATACCAAGCAAAGAATATAGATACTAAGTTGAAAGGGGACAAACTCGTCTTCACTGGGAGCGGCAGCGTCTATAGGGAAAAGATAGGAACCCCCACAGCGGAAGAAGTCATTTCAGGAGAACCCGTTAACATTCCACTGTGTTCAGGTAATCAGGTCGAGGACAATGGAAACCGGTTCTCGTCCCACGCCACAACGGTGGATTCCTATCGAAAGGTCAGAGAGTCAGTCATCGAAATTCTGAGATTGCCGAATGTGGTCAGTGCCAGTCACAACGTACTAGCATACCGTTTTACAAGTAAAGATGGAACTATACATGAAGGTTCGGACGATGACGGTGAACATGGGGCGGGTCGCGCGCTACTAAGTACTTTTGATGAAAACGGTATACAGAACGCTCTTGTGGTTGTTTCCCGTTGGTACGGTTCAAAGATAGGTCCGAGGAGATTTCGACACATTAAGGAAGCTGGAATTAGTGCATTAAAGAAACTCCCCGGCTTCGATTGATCTATAAGTGAGATCCCGTAGTGTGTTTAGGTTTTTCCTTAAGTGATCATTATGCACTGTAAAACATATTGTATTTAACAAACATACAGCATGTTCAACAAAAAACAACCAAGGCATTTTGATGTCTAATTGATATTTGAAACATATAAAAAAAAACCACCAGCCCTTATTTCCCCCATTTTTTTATTTTTTTTTTTTTATTTTTCTTTTTTTTTCTTTGATTTTTTTGACTTTGTTTTTTGTGTTTTTTTTTTTGTTTCTTTATTATAAAAGTAACTAGTTTAGTATGTTATTTCTGATAGACACAACCATTTAAGTCATTAAAAAATTGGAGCCATTATTACCTTTTCTTCTCTTCTGCTGTGTACTGATTATTTATCTATTTATTTTTATTTTATATGGATTATTTTTTGTCATATAATTCCGGAATATTTAGTTCCACTTTGTTTAATATAATTCCGGAACATCTAGTTCTACATTGACGTGTCGTAATTATGTTTCGTTTCATATTTCCGGTGCTGTAACTCATGGCTCAGCTACAAACAAAAATGAATGTTATATGTGTCAATGGATTATTTCATGCTACCATTTACACAGGGAAATTTTGAAGGTAAAGTTTTTATTATGAAACAAAACTTTATCTATGCAGAAGCAAGATAATGACTGTATTACAATATATTCTAATGTTTAACGTATTTTTTTATGGAGACTATAATCATATGTATAGGAAACATAAGGGACAGGGCTTTACCTCTTAAATTTCTCAAAACCGCATCCATATTTATTTCATTTAAGAATATAATGAGATTCAGTATTTTTGAAAACATTTTTCTGGTGGACCTCCCCCCCCCCTCCCCCTACTAGTATGATTTCATCACACATGCCATCATGCGTTTTTCGGACTTTTGTTTGTCCTGTTTTTTGTATATACGTTTACGCACTTTCCTACTCTACCAAAACAAAGTCTGCACATTTATATTGGAGCACAATGTCCATCTTATACCAATTTGATAATGGATAGTTCCATTCAATTAAAAGTACTTACTGTCAATTGTCAAGGCCTTGGGGATCCAAATAAAAGAAGAGATGTTTTTAAGATATTAAAAACTAAAAATTACAATATTTATTTTATTCAAGATACACACTTTATTCAAGAAGATGAAAACCTAATACAAACACAATGGGGATACAAAGCTTTTTTTAGTTCTTACAAATCTAATTCAAGAGGGGTTGCTATTCTTTTTAACAACAATTGTGAGATAACAATTCATGAACAATACAGAGATGATAATGGAAACTACTTGATTTTAGATGTTATTGTAGATAATCTACACTTTCTGCTTATAAATATATATGGTCCAAATTCTGACAAACCAGAATTTTATTCTCAACTACTGAATACCCTCCAAGATATTTACTCTTCTCAATACATTATATTAGGTGGTGATTTCAATTTGATTTTAAACAAAGAATTAGATTCAGTGAATTACCTACATCATAATAACCCTAAATCTAGACAAGAAGTTGATAATCTAATGAATACATTAAACTTAAAAGATGTTTTTAGGGAGAATTACCCAGATTCTAGAATGTTTACTTGGAGAAGAAGAAACCCCATTAAACAAGCTAGGCTTGATTTTTTTTTAATATCAGAATCATTGCTACCCAAGATATTATCAGTCAAGTCTGAAAACAGTTACCGTTCGGACCATTCACCAGTCATATTATCTTGTAAAACTAGTGATTTTAAAAAAGGCAAAGGTTTTTGAAAATTTAATAATTCTTTATTAACAGATAAGGATTATGTTACTTTAATCAAGGAAGAAATTAACAAAGTGAAGCTTCAGTATGCATGCCCCATATATAAGAGAGAAAATGTTCCAAATATAGACAATGAGCTTATCCAATTTACAATTACTGACCAAACCTTCCTTGATATTCTGCTCACAGAAATTAGAGGTAAATCAATATCTTTTGCAGCATTTAAGAAAAAACAAATAAATAACAAAGAAAAACAATTGGAAAATGATATACTTAACTTCGAGCTAAATTTAACAGACCAGAATATAAATGAATATAGTATTAAAATGAAAGAGCTAGAAAATATAAGAAAAAAAAAGTTTCAAGGCCAATGTATACGATCAAAAGTAAAGCGGATTGATAAAGGAGAAAAGCCTAGTAAATATTTCCTTACACTAGAATCTAGAAATTATATCAATAAGCAAATACCAAAACTTGTTAAAAATGATGGATTTATACTATATGATCAATTTGAAATATTAAATGAAACGAAATGCTTTTACCAGAATTTATACCAAAAAAGAGAGCAATATGTTGATTTAAGGGACATTCATGACAAACTAAATGCTTGTAACTTGCCAAAATTAAGCGAAAATGAGTCAAATAGTCTTGAAGGGCCCATAACAAAATATGAAGTTTTATCCTTTCTGAAAAATATGAAAAATGAAAAAAGCCCAGGTCCTGATGGTTTTACTTGTGAATTCTTCAAATTTTTCTGGCATGACCTGGGTTCATTTATTACACGAGCCATTAACTTTGCAAAACAAGTTAAGCATTTTTCAGAACCCAACAAATTAGGTATAATAACATGCATTCCGAAAAGTGGTAAAGCTAAACAGTATCTTTAAAAATTGGAGACCAATATGCCTTTTGAATGTTATTTATAAAATTGCTTCAGGCTGTATTGCTAATAGGTTAAAGTTATACATGGGTAAATTAATTAGCAGAGATCAAACTGGATTCCTTAAAGGCAGATTTATAGGTGAAAATATCAGATTAGTATATGATCTAATGAACTATACCGAAAGAAACAATATTCCAGGTTTACTAATGTTAATTGACTTTGAAAAGGTCTTTGATTCTGTATCATGGGAATTTGTTTTTCATACACTTGACTTATTTAATTTTGGAAATTCAATAAAAGATTGGATACAGACCTTTTATAATGGTATAAAAACATGTATTATTCAAAATGGTATAATATCGGACTATTTTTACCCACAGAGAGGGTGCAGACAGGGTGACCCAATATCACCCTACTTATTCTTGCTTTGTGCAGAAATATTAGGAACAATAATTAGAAATAATAAAGATATTAAAGGCATAAAAATAGGAGATACTGAATACAAAATTTCACAATATGCAGATGACACATCTTTATTTACAAATGGATCACCAGAAACATTAGACGGTATTCTTAGAGAACTAGATTTTTTTGCTGATATATCAGGACTAAATATAAACTTTTCTAAGACAAAGATGGTGTGGATAGGAAGTAAAAAATTCTCAAAAGAAACTTTTCATCACTCGATATGGAAACTTGATTGGAACAATACAAACTTTGACCTGCTAGGGATAAAATTTTCGGTAAACTTAGATGATATGATAAACTTAAATTACAATGTAAAACTAGACGATATAAAAAAAACTAATAAAGCAGTGGAAACTACGTAAATTAACAATATTAGGAAGATTAACTGTCATTAAATCACTTATAATTCCAAAAATGAATCATTTGGTACTTACATTACCAAATCCAAGTAAAGACTTCTTAGAAAACTTTGAGAGAGAATTATATGTTTATCTTTGGGGAAGCAAAATACATAAAGTAAATAAACAAACTATTATACAAGACTATAGATCTGGCGGTCTTAAAATGATAGATTATAATGACTTTATTCTGGCCTTGAAGTCAAGCTGGATAAGGAGACTAACTCATTCAAAATCTATATGGGTTAATTTGTTAGAGACAAGTTTAAATATAACAGTGAACAATTTATTGCTAAGAGGAACAGATTTCCTATCCAGACTTGGTAATATAATGCAAAATTGTTTTTGGAAAGAAGTATTTTATAGCTGGCAGAAGATAATAGACATTTTAGCCCTTAAAAATGAAAACATTCATAGTGAACACATATGGTATAACCCACATATTAGAGTTGAAAATAATTCAGTTTTCTTAAAAAGTTATTTTAATGCAGGCTTTATATTTATAATTGATCTTTTTGATGCAGAAGGCAATTTCATTAGTCTTTAATCCCTTAATAATTTACATGTAAATACAAACTTTTTAGAATATGCTGGACTTAAAAAGGCTGTGTTAGCTAGGATTGGTCCTTATAATATTAAAGAGGCAAGAATTAAAATACAAGCACATATACCAAATACAATTGCAATTTTCAAGAAAGCAAACAAAGGTTGTAGAGATATGTATAATATTTTAATAAGTAAAAGGAAAGAAACAATCAAAGCAGTTTATAAATGGCATGAAGAAGGTTATAGATTTAATGAATCAGATTGGGGTAAAATTTTTGAGCTCCCATTTAAAACTACAAAGGAATCTAAATATCACTGGTTACAATTTCAAATATTACACAGAATAATTGCAACAAACTACTTTTTAACGAAATAAAAACTAAAGGACAATCAGCTTTGTACATTTTGTAAGGTAGAAGTTGAAACCATTGAGCATCTTTTTTATGATTGTCCTAAGGTTAAAGAGATATGGTGTGCAGTTGAAGAAATGTTTCTATTAAGGTTCAATTTTCCAATAGCTTTTGATAAAATAGGTGTATTATTCGGTAAATTTAACAACAATAATGTTTACAAAGTTCATAACTTATTGACACTTGTTGTGAAACAGTTTATTTTTGCCTGTAAATATAAAACTGTACCCAAATTGGATATGAGTGCATTGTTTACCTTAATAACCGATAGATTACTTATTGAAAAATATATACTTTTAAAAAATTGTAATTTCACTCAGTTGAAAAACACTTGAAAAAAATTTGTGATCTACTTTGACTGATGAGATTTTCAATGAAAAATTGACTTTGATAAACTCATGTATGTCAATTGATTTACAACTCTACTTGTCTAAGTGCTCCAATACAATTTTTCTGTACATAATGCTATCAATCTTTCTTTCTTTACTCTCTCCCCTATAACTTTCACTAATTGTATATTAGTGAAAATTAAATGTCGCAAAATGGCGTTCAAAAAGCTATATTAAAAGATTAGGAAAATTTCTGACATTAAAAACTAATCGCGCCACAGAATTGCACATATATACGTGTATATAAATAACTCTAAAATATCTTACTTAAATATTCGGTGTCTTTAATCTCGCGTAGACAAGTTCTAATTAACGTATGCATGCGATTGAAAATTGTGATATTACTTTCCAGTCAACCTTCGTACGGATCGCATAGCTATTAGAGATAAATATACATAACATGCATTTGCTGCAAGACAATGACAATGAAAGACAACACTCCTTAAACATCATTGCACTTGCTACTACTTGCCTATAAACTTTTGAAAAATCAAAATTGTACTTTTACCCAAAATGTCGCTTAATTCTAATGTCTTTGGCCTTTTCAACATTAGCAAAGAGGACGTCTTGAAATTTTTTGAACTCTTTTGTTGAAGTGTTTTCGTTGTTGGCGTCGAAATCAACCTTTTAAAGACAATTAAATCAGCCCATATATTAACAATTTCACATTTTAATTCTGATAACATTACTTTTTAATGTTTTTAATCGGTAAAGTTTGAGTATTAAAATTGCCTGTAGTGGAATATGAAATATTTTCATTTGTTACACAGAAACAATGTTGATAAAATGTCCACATTGAGACATATAAATTTTACATTACAAATATACACCTGTACGAAGGAGAGAAAGTATCAGTGGATACATGCAGTATGTTAACAAACAGATAGATCTGGGATTAAATGTTCGTACTGCTAAACTTCGTTATACGTCAAAACGTTGTTACATATCTGATAAATCTTTTTACGACATCTTTGTCACGTTGTTAGCTTAAATATATGAAGAAAAGAACATTTCTTATTATCTATCCACTTGGATTACCTAAAATGAATGCATGCATGTACTTACATCTAAAAAATTCATTCTGAAAATATGTGAGTCGTTGAAACTGGGCCATTTTTTTTTCAAATCCATTTTGATTTTTTTCCACAGCTCCTCTCGTTCTTTTTCAACATCAAATTGGCTTCTGATACTATCCCATTTATTGGTAATAAAAATAACGTCGTCTGGATCAAAGCAAGGCATCTCGTTCTTTATTTGCATTTCAATTATTGAATTCAATATCACTGGAAGCTAGAAAGAAAGAATAAAAAAAGTTTAGTAACAATAAAAAGTGTTTATTCAATTAAAAAAATAAATTATATAGCTTATAGATTTACTAATATCGTATGGATTTCATTTTTGGTTCTATTTTTCGTGTCGCAACTATTTTATAGAGCCGCTGAGGCCACATATGATCGTCAGCATTTGTTAATATTTAACACTTTTTCATATGTAATACACTATCTGTACTCATAACTATAAAATGTTATATCATACACAAGAATGCACATCCTTAAGTTTCTTTTTTTCTAGAAATATAAATATATATACTTGGAGATGTTTGCATATTTATGTGTCCAAAATTGGATTTGTAAACAAGTTAATTTGTAAATTATAAGTAAATAATATGTAATACAATGAACTTTTCTTATGTCAATCACGCCAAAGAAGATGAATATACATACCCTATCACTTTGCATACCTCCAGCACTGTCAATATTAATAACAAAGATAAATGACACGGCATTAGACAGGTATTCCATGAGTTTTGGGGTTACATCCCCTGACCCTCCGATGCCAGGTGTATCCACCAGTATTACGTTTCCCTATGGTTCATACCGAAATATATTGTTATTACGTTTGCATGCTAAACAATTAAATAATACTTATTTTAGAAAACTCTATCAAAATCATTTTGTTCAAAAAATCCCTTTATAAATCATATTTGATAAATGGTCCCACTGATATGCATAAACATTTTCTCTTGAATTTCTATTCTTTTTCAGATGTGTATTGTTTGATACCACATATTACCGATTACAGTTTACAGTTTAATTTGAAAGAGCCTCACAATAAAGATATGATTTCTATAACCATTTAATAAAGTTATGGCATTAAAAAATCTAGCAATATTTGCTTGATAATACCAATTATTATATCTTGCTTCTCCCTCTATTTTACACATTATAATAACAATTCAGCGATGGGATATGAAAACGCCAAAACTATTTTGTCTTGGTTGTCAATTTGTATTTCCATCATCCGCACGAGGTTTATATACACTCGTAAATGAGTATATTCCTTTATATTTCTTTATTTTTGGTAGTATCGTTTAAATCTTTAAAATTAACGGGTTTTTTTTTTCTATGATGTAAACGAGCATACATATGATAATTCTATTTAAACCAAAAACAATGTCGATGCGAGTGTCTCGGACTGTGTGAATCCGATTTTCTTTATCTTCTTAAAAGTTGGTAGACAATCAGTTTTAACCAAAATCATTAACACCAAACAAATACCGATTATTTTTTTTTTATATCTGATGTCATTACCTGGATGCAATCGTTATTATTTCAGCAGATTACGAATTAGGTTCGTTAAGTTGTATCAATTCATAAGTAACTTTTCCTGTTCTCTGTATAATCAATCAGTATTAATTTCATTTGTGTTCAAATTAATAATGGTTCAATTTTTTAATAATATTTCTTCGCACGCGGTAAATAAAATAATTTTTTTTTTTTTGGTTTTTGTTTTTCAATATAAACGATATATTTCAGATAACACGTTCGCTCAACTACAGTCTATTTATCTTTTAATCTATGTAAGAGGTATAGCGCTTTTTCCTACTATTTAGCCTACACCTATGTTTGGACGTAAAGTGTCTGTTACTAAAAATAGGTTCAGGTACTTAGCTGTCGCAATATGATTTGAATATGAACCTAGATACTGATTTTGTAATGCTGTCATAAATTCGGAAAACTCTGTGTAAATGTCAGTTGATATTCTGAACCGTAATAATTTCAAGCAGAATGTGTAAATAGAGCACATATATAGTGATTATGAAAATATCTGTTTTTATTGGGTGTGCTCATACTCAGACTGAACTAAACAAGATAATAAAAAAGAGCCAATAGGCCTTAACGGTCACCTGAGTATTATAGCCCATACACAAACTTGTCTAGGAGTCTTATAAATGCATTTTATTAAGCTTCATTCTGGAGTAGAAAAAATATAAAATTGTAATAATTACCACCCCTTGTCTGAAATCTTTCAAAAAGGACTATGAAACCTATAATTTTAGCGAAAAACTTTAAGATCATAATATAGTGCATGACTGATTTTGAAAAGGTACAAGACTCTGATAGAAAATATTTTCCCCTTATTTGTTAACTTTTAAGATATGTTATATGTGCATATATGTTTTCATAGATAAATTAAAACGAGGTGGCTGGTATACATGTATCAATTTTCTAAATATGCAGTTAGTTTTTATTCTGTTCCAGTAAACGTTTTTATACATGATATACATTAACACTAAATGTTAACCTGTACACAATATGGTCGTTTTGGCCCCGCCCTAGATTCAAATCCCTACATTGGGAGACATGAAATATGAAATTTTGATAGACGGCGTTATTTTCTTTCTTTATACGCAATCAGTTTTTATTCAGGATCAGCAGAAGTAAAGAAGACAATTTTTTAAAAAGATTAAATGCATTAAGGTGGAATAACACATCATCACAAAATGGCGACCTCTGATCGAAAAGATTTTTCGTTTTTAGCTCACCTGAGCTGTAAGCTCAAGTGAGCTTTTCTGATCACATTTTGTCTGTCGTCCGTCTGTCTGTCCGTCTGTCCGTCTGTCTGTCCGTAAACTTTTCACATTTTTGACATCTCCTCGAAAACTACTGGGCCAATTTTAACCAAACTTGGCACAAAGCATCCTTAGGCAAAGGGGATTCAAAGTTGTGAAAATTAAGGATCACGCCCTTTTCAAAGGGGAGATAATAAGAATTTATTTTAAAAAATTGAGAAATTTTCAAAAATCTTCTTCTCAAGAACCATTTGGCCAGGAAAGCTGAAACTTGTCTGGAAGCATCCTCAGGTAGTGTAGATTCAAAGTTGTGAAAATCATGACCCCAGGGGATAGGGTGGGGCCACAATGGGGGATTGAATTTTTACGTATGAGTATATAGAGTAAATCTTTAAAAATCTTCTTCTCAGAAACTAATTAGCCAGGAAAGCTGAAACTTGTGTGGAAGCATCCTCGGGTAGTGTAGATTCAAAGTTGTGAAAATCATGACCCCCTGGGGTAGGGTGGGGCCACAATGGGGGGTTGAATTTTTACATAGGAATGTATAGAGTATATCTTTAAAAATCTTCTTCTTAGAAACTAATCAGCAAGGAAAGATGAAACTTGTATGGAAGCATCCTCAGGTAGTGTAGATTCAAAGTTGTGAAAATCATGACCCCGGGGGGTAGGGTGGGGCCACAATGGGGGTTGAATTTTTACATAGAAATATATAGAGTAAACCTTTAAAAATCTTCTTCTCAGAAACTAATCAGCCAGGAAAGATGAAACTTGTGTGGAAGCATTCTCAGGTAGTGTATATTCAAAGATGTGAAAATCATGACCCCAGGGGGTAGGGTGGGGCCACAATTGGGGGTTGAATTTCTACATAGGAATATATAGAGTAAATCTTTAAAAATCTTCTTCTCAAAAACTGATCAGCCAGGAAAGCTGAAACTTGTGTGGAAGCATCTTCAGGTAGTGAAGATTCAAAGTTGTGAAAATCATGACCCCCGGGAGTAGGATGGGGCCACAATTGGGGGTCGAATTTTTACATAGGAATATATAGAGTATATCTTTAAAAATCTTCTTCTCAAGAACCATTTGGCCAGGAAAGCTGAAACTTGCGTGGAATCATCCCCTGGTAGGGTATATTCAAAGTAGTGAAAATCATGACCCCTGGGGGTAGGATGGGGCCACAATGGGGGGTCAAATTTTTACATAGGAATATATAGAGGAAATCTTTAAAAATCTTCTTCTCAGAAACTAATTAGTATGGAAAGCTGAAACTTGTGTGGAAGCATCCTCTGGTAGTGTAGATTCAAAGTTGTGAAAATCATGACCCCCCGGGGTAGGGTGGGGCCACAATTGGGGATTGAATTTCTACATAGGAATATATAGAGTAAATCTTTAAAAATCTTCTTCTCAGAAACTAATCAGCCAGGTGATTCTTTAAAATTGTTTAGACTTTGGCCCCTTGATGATTCTTGGGCCTCACAAGGGGTTCAGAGTTTGATATAGGTTTATATCCCATACATAAACAATTGTTTAGGATCTTTTTGAGAACTGCAATGCTCAACATGTGTTATGACTATAAAATCATCCTGTTAGAAAAGGGACTAATGATAATAAAAATAAGAATATCCAGGGGGAAAATGTATTTTCATTTATACAGGATCTACATGTATTATACTACATTGTCCAGATAGTTTGTATTATGACTCCTTTAAGCTGATTTCATCATACCTATTGTTCCTCAGGTGAGCGATGTGGCCCATGGGCCTCTTGTTAGTACAAGTATTTTATCAAAGACAACATGTAACTTACTCCATAGCTGAGTGGATAAAGTTTCGGGATTTTGATCTGCACATCCCGAGTTCGAATCCCGCAGGGGTTTTTGTAGTTACCTACTAAATCGAATATTTTAAATATTCATTTTTCATCCCTAAACTACAATTTTCTTCGCTTATTTGACATATGTACAGTTTATTTATCATTGTATCTTTCAAAATCAAATAGGTAACTGTTAATTTTAGTGACCTTTTATTCAGGTGTTTTATTCCACCATAACACTATATGACTATTTTGGCCCCGTCCTAAAGTCAGAACTCCTTTCTCGGGGGACATGAAATTATTTTGGTAGAAAGCTTCCTAGTCTACAAAATTAAAAATTCATTTTTACTTACAGGTGTGTGGGAGTAGAGAAGATAATTTATGAACATTATATGCATTAACACTAAACATTCATTTTGGCCCTGCTCCATAGTCAAAACCCATTCTCCAGGGGACATGAAATTTGCAATTTTAGTAGTGGACTTCCTGATTTACATAATTATTAAGTCAGTTTCTCTTATAGATGTGCGAGAGTAGTTTATATGCATTAACACTTTATGCTATATGCCCCCCCCCCCCCCCTCCGCGCCCTAAACCCCTGAGCCAGGGGCCCTGAATTTTACAAATTAGGTACAGGAAATTGTGGACATCATTACCATGCAATTAGTTCTTTTTTCCCACATGAAAACTATTTTCTAAGATTTAATACATTTTCACTATATGGCTATATTGGTCCCGCCCTAGGGCCTAAACCCCTGTCCCAGGGGTCATGAATTTTACAATTTAGGTATTATACTTCATGGACATCATAACTATGCATTTAGTTTTCAACATACATGTATGGGAGAGAGAAAAAGATTTTATAAATTTTTACCATATGGCCATACTGGTCCAACCCTAGAGCCTGAACCAGGGCCATGAATTTCAGTTTGGTAGAGGGCTGAATGGACATCATAACCATGCAATCTGTTTTTTTTCTCTCGTATGTGTGGGAGTTGTGATGAAGATTTTTGAAAAGTTGGCCCCGCTTGTGGCGCCCCGGGGATGGTAGAACCATGCATTTCACAATTTAGATTCCTCTTACCGAAAAGACTCTTCACACCAACAATGGCAACAATTGGCTATGTTGTTTTTAGGAAGAAGTAAATAATGTAAAATTGTTGAAGCACGTCACAATGAACGACGACGGACGAAAACAGATAGCAATGGGGCACCCTGAGTGTACTTAGGTGACCTAAAAACCAGAAGATGAGATACAAGTGAAATAATCTCTCTATTCTTTTCATGTTTCAATTAAGTGAAAATAAAAATAGTTTTACTTGATTGATTCGATCTAGCGACCACAAAATCATAAAGACATAGGCGTTTTCTCTAGGCCACGCATCTAACACTTTTAAAATATGTCTTGATAATCTATATGGCAATATACATGATTGTATTAGTAAAGACACTAATTGAAATATTTGTCTAATTTTCAGTACAAAGACCACGTTAAACTACTAATTCAATGTAAACGTGTACTACAATACTAACTATTATCTTATTCATCCCTTACAAAACCTGTCAGTGAATAGTTTAATGATGTCGTGTTAGATAATTAAGACTCCTTCAGCATGTTAATTGTGCTATTTGCGTTTCTTTGAATATATTTAATTAAATATTGCACCCCTACGAATGTGTTCGGAATGTTTTTTTTATCGTTGCTAAGTATGTAATAAATCCAGAGGTGCTCGATTGAAAGTTCACAAGACTTCGTCGAACTTTGTTTACTTCCTGTGAAAATTCGAGTGAAAGTATAAGTGCTCGGATAATATTTTCAAAATACGTAAGTTCTGTCCGTTTTTCATCATGATCGAACATTAATCCTTAGGGTTGGTCGCTAATAGCATGTTAATTGTTGCAACAGCAGAAAAAAAACTATATTTTCTATTGTCACATTTATTTCTAGAACTCATTTATATCCACCAATTAATGAAGATAAAGTTTAAAATCAATAAACGTTTAGATTGAATATTTGATTAAAAGTACATAGATTCTAGGAAATACACTATAAACACGAGGCACGATTTTTATTGCGAAACTGAAAGGGTAAAATAAAACCACATGGTCTAAATTTGAATGGCAATAACATTCGCAGGGGTATATTGTATAATATTGAAAATGTGTAATGGTTGCAAATGTGCCACATTTTATTCGTGTATTAAATGCGCTATATCTCTTTTCTATTGTTTTTCGCATGACTAATTAACCTCATGGCAGAAAGTGTATAGGGCGAGTTAAATTAACCATTGGGCAGAGACTGACAACTTTGGTTTAAATAACATATGCATACACTAGCGTTTTTTCTAAATATACATTTTTATTTAACGTCATATTGGTAGGAAACCTTACACATTAATTTTGTAAACAATGAAACGATTGTATTCTACAGTGTAGGTCTATATTAATAAATGAAACGGAAAAGTTGAATAGCGGAGGGGAACGCTCCCCATTTTTTTTTCAAAGCCTGCGCAGTCTTTTTTCTGAAATTCTTATTTGGAACAGTGATAAAAATTATAGTGAAATGATCTAAAGAACAAAATTTAGAGATATGACGCACTGGGAACCAACTCACTGGTTTGAAATAAAAATTTTAAAAAGTCAACTACATAAAAAAAAAAAGAATTAATGCCATACACATGTAGATATCATTCATTTCAAGTCAGATTTTTCTGCCTGCCCACTCCTCTAAATATCCAGCCATGTAGTTAGTTTTTTTATTTTAATTTTAAAGAATGTGTTAAGAAAGCAATTAAGAACAATTTTGGACACAGAATATAGAAAAATGAATATAAATAATATGGTTTAACATGTATACGTAAGTAAAGTGTAAATGTAACACCCCCCCCCCCCCCCCAATTGATACACCCAAGAGCGTGCCTGGCGATAAGAATAACGAAATATTTTAATTCAAATAGCTTTTCAGAAGATATATATTTGTCTCTTCAATTACTTGTATATCCTAAAAAATGCATTCCCCCCACGTTTTTGTTTTTATTTCGCAAGGGTTGTTCCGCTTTGCGGTTCCCTTGTTTGTTGTGCTTATCGCATGTTTCTTATTTAATCCCGAAGATCATGAACCAATTTTATACTTAAGTCAAAAATCAAACACTGCTTTAATATCTCTTGATTGAAATGACCGAAAAAAATGAAATGCTATTTAAGTGTCTTAATATAATGTTGTTAATAAAAATTATTACAAACTTCAATTATTGTATGGCTGGTTAAATTTCGTGTCTCTATCCTTGGAACATACGAGTATATGCTCATTTAAATCTACCCGTTAAAATGATATCAAATGTAAATCTAGTTAGCACCTTAAGAAAAGGGATCGGGAATCCTACATCAACGAATTCAAAGTCGACGCTCCTCTCCGATAATGTCCTGTCCGTCAGTTCTGTTAAATGCGTTCTGAGCAGCTCAACTCCGGGCTCGCTTGTTAAATCACATCTTTCTGTTAGATCAATTTCAGGTTCGTCGATCTCGCCATCTTTGCTTTTAGTAATTATTCTTACTCTATCCAAATTACGTATCTTACATATTGTTGAAGTAGACTCGAGTGTATGACCAATAAAAATATTCTTTTGCAGAATCATATTGATCAGTGTTGATTTTCCAGCACTTGTTTCACCTAGAAATGGTAAGCATATTCAATATGGAAATTATTGTATTTAAAATGAAATGCACGCAAGACGAATGGCTATATTAAAGCTTTACTTAAATTAAAGGAAGTTTACATATGATTAATGAAGACTAAATGAATAGTTTAGCTACATTTATGCTATCTGTAAGAGGCTTTAAAAAAGTAAAGATGGCTGCTAGGTCTATGAAGACAACATACTGCTAATATTTAAGCAACATTTAATCCACCTTTAAGGACAACTTCTTGGCCCTTAGTTTATAAGCTATTTCAAGCTATCTTTAAGCAGGTTGTATCATAGCCTTAAAGTTTATCATTATTTTATAACAAAACATTAATTTTAATAAATAAAAAAATATACTTCAATTGAATGCTAATTATGTATTCAAAATAAGCCCATTGCCGTGTACCATGGCACAAGTCATACCTGTTGTCATTATGATGTATATTTTGTGTTAGTTTCAGGGTTTGTTTTAGGTTGAACAAACAATACATTGCATGAAGAAATGAATAATCAAATGAAAGCATGCCTAGACACAAAAAAACTACATTTTTTTTTCTACATGTACTTACTTTTTAGTTTATTTGTCTAGCAAATCTAGCATTACGTAGAGGGTTAATGCATATACTGTTTAAAAAAATGTTCTGACTGCATTTTTAAGAAGGCAATAGAATGGTCACACAGTTTAATGTATATCATGTTTAAAACATTCATTTCCTACCTCTGCTGATACAACAATTGAAACTGACTATATGTTTAGAAAAATGATCAAGACAATGTCTACCATAACTTTAAAATTTATGATCCCTTGATTAAGGGTTTTCCTTCTAGGGTATGGTCATATAGTGTTAAAGTATTAACTAAGCTCATTTTTAAAAAAATAGAATAAAACTCTTTCAAAATACGTAATTAATGAAACCATAAAAAAGCAGACGGTGAACAAGGTATTAGAAAATTATATTTACTATCACTAGAGTCGTACACCTTTTCAATGTCGAGACATGCATTCTCATTACAAATGTATCTTACGGTTTTTTTTCACCTAAATTATAGATGTGCCAAACATATATTTAACATAATTATACATTTTTTAATATAATGAGTGCACATGTACAAAGTGTGTATTTTCGCACATGTTGAAATTGTGTTTTATATATTTATGTAAAACATTTGTACAAATAAACACAATATATTTTGTATGTGTAAAGCGCGTGTTTAACATGTATAGTTCATGTGTTTTATGTATATGTGAAATTCATTTTCATTTTATCTTTGGAACTTAATTCTATTGTTGTTTGTAACAGACATTAGAACATAACTATTTCAATTTTTAGCTACAAAAATATAGAGAGATATATTATAATTAATATAAAGAAATAATAAACAATATAAACACGCAATTTTTTTTGATCCATTTTGCATTTTTAACAGCCTAAATCTAATATTATCTAAATGAAGTTTGAGAAAAAAAAAAACAGATAAAAAAAGTTAAGGAGTCTCGGGGGTAAATGTTTCAAACATACGATTTCCTTTAATTTTTTTTCTATTGAAAGGTCAACTTAAGAGTAAACTATGTACAAAATATAAAGTAAATTGACCGGATATTTTTTCTGTTTACCGCGCTCAAATTTTGGTCTTATGTCCGAATTATACCCGACATTTTATATAGGATTATATACGAAAAAAGGGTGTTTTCATTTTCAATTTAATATTAAAAAAAAATACAAACATACGATTTTCTTTTAATTTTCAGCGATGGAAGGTTAACGTATAAGTAAACTTTTTGTTAAATTTAAACGAAATTGACCGGATGGTTTTTATGCTATCCGGCCTCATAGTTTGGTCCTTTAACGTATATTGGTAGACATTTTACATATAAAATTGTATAGAATAAAAGGATGTTTACGAATCAAATTTAATTTCATTTGTAATAGATAAAAAATTTGCCTTTCCACTCACACAGAACATGAAAGGATCGCGCATGTGTTTTTATTTTACAAATTATACTTTCAATTTTAATTATTGACGCTTTTTTTTTGGTCAATTGCTACGTCAAAGTCTCAACTGACGTCATCGTAAGACGTTGACTTCGACGTGGATAACGTCGATTTTGAAGAAGCGGCGAAATGAATAAAATACTTCTGAATATTATTCTAAGGATTAATTTCAATAAAAATAATTTTTATGATTAGTATTTTTTTTAAAATGAAAACGTTACATGATAAGCTGTATATTTGAAAAATTTTCTCAACATTTGCGTTTTACGACAGTAATGCGCAATACCCTGCGCACAGGGCGCAAAATTTTAAACCCGCAACCGACCTTAAAATATTAATTCTAGCAGAACTTAATGTTTACATATAAATATGTTTCTTATCCTTCTATGCTTCAAACGTTTTTCGAAAAAAAAGATACAAAACTAATTTAACAATAAAAAAATTCTGACGATTTGTAAATTTAAAAAAATGCCTTATTTCTCCTATAAACAACATTTTTTTTTAAAGAGAAACAACATACAGACTAGACTGAGCGACTTGTTTTGAATATAAAACATAAATCTATGTATCTATTCTCTTAAACATGTGAGTCAACGATGAATCTTACAAGCTGATATAGCGAGAGAGAGAGAGAGAGAGAGAGAGAGAGAGAGAGAGAGAGAGAGACAGACAGACAGACAAACAGACAGACAGACAGAGAGGCAGAGATAAAGACAGACAGAAAGAGAGAGAGAAAGAAAGAGCAATAAAGAGAAGTGGCACATCGGCAATACTTTATGAAACAAAAACCTTTGCATTTAGGATTCAGACTTATTTCTATTGATCTAACTTCATTTTTTTTATAAATAGAAATATGTGTTACTGAATGTGCCTGAACATTTCATTTAAAAACTGTTATTAACCTAAGACGAGAAGAAGGTTCTAAATAAGAAATTTAAAGATAAAGAAATGCTAATATTATAACCATCGATTGTTCACAAGACACATTCTTTTTAATTTACAATCTGAATTTTTCCAGAGAAAACAGCAAAATAGTTACTCTATACATACATAACAAAGATTGACAATATTGCTTCAAATAATTTCAATATAATTACCAAATGCAAATAAATTAAAACTTGGCAATCTTTAACTTTATTAAAGCTTCAAATCGAACCTGCAAATTTGATTTGCTGCGTCCGTGACGTAAAAAAGTATGACGATTGTATGAAAACAATAAAAGTTAACCCACACATGATTTTAGTTGAAAGGCTTCATTGTCACAACATGTCTGACATCCGTTCGAAACGCCGTTTTGTTCTGGATTAATATCATTATGTCGTGGTACAAAATAGCTATACACCGTTTAATTGAACTCTTCTAATAAGGAAGATTAGATAGGAATGAAATCATCAAAACGCTTAGAAAATATGTCAATTTTCTTCCTGTTTTTAAAAAGCTTTCAACTAACATTGATTATCAGCTGTTTTATACGGAAAACGTGGAATCTAAATAATATACTGTTTCCCCGCTATTGGCAATACATTTTTGTCATGTCATCTGCAACCGACGATTATACATTTTTGACGGATTATCGATTTAGGTAAGCAGATATGATATTTTATCTTAAACTATATATGTATGATGAATATAAATCGAAAGTGCCGTATTCATCTAATTTCCCGAATGTAAAACACTTGCATTAAAATTTCGACATTTAACTGGTGTACTTTGATTAAAATAGATATAGCTAGGTAGCAATAGCCGTGGAAGCCCGGATTGCAAGCCAAATGAGGGAACGACAGAATTCTGAAAAGGAGAATGTTTTTCATTCCACACATACATGTGTATCACTATGGATATTTAATAAATGTAATAATATGCGTATGGTTGTTGTTTATAATTGCTATTGTATATAAAAAAGTAAAAGGCATTTAAACTTCTTATATTTTGTTTGAAAAAGCTAAATATGTATATAATGCGTTCATCAAAATATAATTTTTCAGCTTCAAACATTATCATAAGCACTACTTATCTTATATCTACATATTTAGCATAGATTTGTTCCTTTTTTAATTTTTCTTCGTGATTTTTATTAATTGAGAAAATTGTCCCAAGATATTCGAGACTATGTAAAATAAAGAAAGACAACTCTTAAACAAGATTGTTCATACCAAGATTTTTGCAATAATTCTGTATTTTCTTCAATTTTCAAAATCAGTATTTTTTTTCAATTTCATTCAATTTCTATTCTTCATCCCATTAACCAACGAATATTGTTATATATATTTTCAGATTTGTAGTGGGATTTTGTCCAGCAGTTTACCATACAATAATTCTTTATTTAAGTTTCATATTTATGAGGATTCCAATAAAAATCATACAAACTTCATTCATGATTATTTTGTCTTTTATTTCTAAACTTAAAACATTTCACTATCATAAGAATTGTAAAACAAAAATGTTTAAACATTTGATAAATAAGGGGTTATCTGGAACCGGACTGATATTTCAAAAATGTTCTAGATAATAGAGTATTGTATTTTGAGGTATATTATTGTTGGATATTGTGCCTAGTATCAGTAACAAATCCATGCAACAAAAATCTCCTACACTTATTTGGTGTAAAGATCCACCTAAATCCGGAATCGATTTTTATAAAATATCTGACAAAAGTTCATTAAACTAATTTTATTTACCTGTATATTTACGATTGCAAACACAATTGTAGCTCTAAGTAATGAAATTCAATAAAAAGGTAAAATTATTCACGCCACGCGTGTATACATGTACATGTATGTTAAACATGTGTTGTTTCAAACATGCATGAATTGAACATGTACTGTTTTGCTTATGTTAAACACAAGAAATATGCATATGTTAATGATGTCTATAACATATGTGTACAACTAATATATATATATATATATATATATATATATATATATATATATATATATATATATATATAAAGCATGGGGAAATTCACTTTATTGGAGCTCCACCTCCGCCCCGGCCGAGGCTTGAACTCACGACCACTGGAACCCATTCTCCTAGCAGTGAGCGGCAACCGCGCTAACCACTCGGCCATCTAGGCAAGACAAAAATCTTGCTTTCGATGACGAAGGGAACCTAGCGCAGTGGCCGTGCACTACACGGTCGTTTAAGATACAGGTGGAATACAGTTAAACGACAATTTGAGAGGATCGGAACGATACACATTGCATAGATATTTATACATATATAATAAGCACAAACATTGCAATAACTCTCATATTGACATATACCTGCCCAAAGTGAATGATATAGATATATATAAAGCACAGGTATATTTCACTTTATTGAAGCTCCACCTCCGCCCCGGCCGAGGCTTGAACTCACGACCACTGGAACCCATTCTCCTAGCAGTGAGCGGCCACCGCGCTAACCAAGTGGCCATCTAGGCAAGACAAAAATCTTGCTTTCGATGGCAAAGGGAACCTAGCGCGGTGGCCGCGCACTACACGGTCGTTTGAGATACAGGTGGAATACAGTTAAACGACAATTTGAGAGGATCGGAACGATACACATTGCATTGATATATACATATATAATAAGCCTCAAGTTCAAGCCTCGGCCGGGGCGGAGGTACATTTATATCCTCTTGAAAGAGGACATTGCCTTTTATTTTCTCAAACAAGAATCCCCTTTACACAATAATGATTTGTGCCAAGTTTTGTTGAAATTGGTCCAGTAGTTTGAGAGATAAAGTCTACAATGTTAAAGTTTACAGACGGACGGACAGGCAGACAGACGGACGCCTGACAAAAAGTTATCAGGTAAACTCACTTGAACTTTCAGCATAGATGAGGTATAAATGAAACGGCGCCACTTTTTGTGTCTAGACATGATTTTCTTTATCGAATTAAACTTTTTTGTTTGTCCATCATGACAAAAATTGACAAACAAAACACAAGATATACGCAGCAGGTGTGTCTTGTGGCATTTTTTTCGGAATATATCACTGCTGTAGCATTAAATAAAAACTCGTTACTCGAAAGATCACAAATTAAATACTCTTTTATAGCTAAAATATATATGCAAAGTTTTTGAGAGAGAGAGAGAGAGAGAGAGAGAGAGAGTTATGATGATTTCATTAGTATAAAACACACACTTTTAAACATTATTCAATGTGAACATGTTTTAAATTGGCTTACTTAAGTTCACTTACAGGTTACTTAAAGAAAATTTGAATCAACTTTAAAGAGAATGTCAACTTAAACAGGTCGGGTACACTACCTTATATGGATAGCATTATTTAACATGTGACAATATTAGCGTCAAACAGATTCGCCAATCCAATTAATAAGTCGCAAAGCATGACGGTCTACTACGTGTTTATGATTCAACAGACACACGTGGTTTTTGTCGATTTTATGCACAATATTTAATTGCTTGCCGGAAAATTTGTACAACTTGTTTTGTACTTTAAAAGGTAAAAAAGGAAAGATTACGTACCATAGACTTTGTTCCATGCTCACATTGAAAAATACTGTTGTTATAGTTTTATATTGTTGCTTCAAAAATTGATCAGTATCAACAGTCTGTCATTCATATGCATACAAGAATAAAACAGATTTTGATAAGGGAAAACTGCTTAATTGTTTATTGGTGACTTAATCATCGAACACCATGTTGACTATGTCCGGAAAATAAACATTGCTTTTGAAATTGCATAATTGGAAATACCGGTATAACGAACACTAGAAGCACCAGCAAAACATTTAGTAACTGCTAAGCATTTTTATTATTGTCACTGAAGAAAATTTCAAAGCGTATTCTACATGTACTAAATTAATGTAGTCCCAAACCAGGGGTATCACGAGAAAAACGTACTCACTGCTTCGAATTCAGTAGGACATATACCTCTCTTTTAAACATTGACAATCGGGGTATTTAAAAAGGTTGATATACGGCCTACTAAGCAATATTTTTAAAATGTGAGCATAGAAATGAAAGATGAGACATAATTTTCCATATTTATTCCATAAATTCTGAAAAATAATTGAAAATGAGTTTCCAAAAGACAATTCAAAATAGTATATATTTTCAATACGTATTGTATACAATAAAACTCGTAGTAGCCCACAATGCCTTGCAACTCATTCAACTGATTGGTCTGCCGAAAAAAGTAAACAGATAGCTAACTTAGTATGCAAATGTATGCCGACGTCACAAAATCTAGTGGTCTCGACCTGTTAAAGGATGAATAAACACTTCTTAAAGGTGGCTTTAAGAAGTTGTGGGATAAGGAGCTATAAGCTATAATAGCTTAAAGACGGCTTAAAAGAGGTCAAAAATGCTTACACTCTTTAATCTACTAGAAATCACCTTTAGTTAATTCTTTAAGCCACCTTTATATAAATGTTGGAAGAAGTTTGTTTTTCCTGCGACAAAGATTGTAAGGCCACGTATTCAAAAAGAAAATATATGAACTATTATCTAAGTCTTAATTAGTATGTGCAAACCTGCAATTACAATCCCATGGTCAGATTTCTCCATATCCATTATCCTCTTATCGATATCTTTAATAAACCCTGGGTTTGATTTTTCAAGCTCGATTTCAAGATCTTTCCTGTAACCATCACTTTTTAGAAACAAATCAAGATCTCTGTAAATGCCAATGACTCTTCGTTTTGCCATTTCCCTTTTTTGTGATATAAATTCCCTGCAAACAAGTGCATTTCATAAAATAACTTTTAAATAACATTTTGACCGTAATGGATATAGAATTGTTTATTCATGATTTTAATAATACCAATGGTTGTCACATAGAAGAACTATTTATCAATAAAAATATATTTACTATGTTTAACAATACACATTTAGAAATTATATTATCTGTTGTATGACAAACAAAGATGAACATGATTTATTGCTTTAACAAACAATTAACCCGATCCATTACATCTACAATACAGGTATAATGAAAATGCTTAGGTGAGAAACATTTCTTGTTTGTGCTAGCAGAGAAATTAAAGACAGAATACATTCGGAATTAAACTACCTAGCTATGATACAATTAAACCGACGAATTAAAAAGTTGTTCCTTCAAAAGATCTTTTTTGTAAAATTCCATTACTGATGTTATGCAGGGTGGCTAATTTGCTTCCGTTTTATACAGACCGCAGCGAGAGACGCGTTGATATTGAAAGCTGAATATGAAGTATTAACAGATACAAAAAATTGTTCAACTCCTAGAAACCGCAATATTGTTTAAGACAATTTAACTAGAACATTAATTCACGGCGGCAGTTGATACATAATGCCGTTTAATGACCGTGAACTCGCTAAACGCTTTATAATTGAAATATATTCAGAGAAAAGAAGAGCCTTTACAAGACGGATAAGAAAACAATACCACTTTTACCAGAATTAACATGTACATGTGCTCTTGTTACGCGGCTTCTGTAAAAAAAAAACTATATATTGTTTGGGCTGTTTTTGGCCCCCGTAATTTGTAAAATGTAACGCTATTAACATCTTATGTTATTGATATTATTTTAAAGTATAAAATTCAAAATTTTCATCGGTCATCTATTTATTTAAAAAGTCAGTACGGATACGTCGAAATAGAGGTATTAACTTACACTAGATTACAAGAAAATGCTATAAATGATAGTCGGTGAAACCTTTTGCGGCGATTTTAACATGTGCGACTCCATGAACAAGAATAATATTTGCACAGTGCAAATTTTTTTTAGAAAAAATCTACGTGCAAAATATGAGACTATTTGAAAACTCGCACATATCAAACAAGGAAAAAATATTCAAAACATTGACGATCGATCGATCACAGGATGAATCTCTGCCATTCAGTCAACTGAAAGGTGACTGAAAGGTAACTGAAAGTTGGCCGAATGGAATATGTGTGCCATTCAGTCACCTTTCCAGACATTTCAGTTAACATTCAGTTGACTAAATGGCAGAGATTCATCATGTGGATCATGCCGACGTCAAGTATGCGCGCACTCAGAGATCGTTGGTGATATATTCTATATTCCCTACTTTTGGTAAATAGATTTTTACAAAGAACTATATATGATATCAGTCATATTTGGCCCCCATAATTCGCCATTTTGAAGTGTTTCAGGTACATTAAAAACAATATATTTTAGAAGAGTTGATATTACATATATTTTTTTTACCAATTTATTTAAATTTTTGCACTCACTGGCAGTTTATGACGTCATAAATTACGATTATAATTTTTTATAATTTTATCGACATTATTCAAAACTTGACATGTTTCTTATTTTTTTGTCGAATGGGAAATATACAGCAACACTTTGAACAAGAAAAATATTTTTTTCCTTTGTTAGTATTTGATAGATACACCTCTGATAAGGATATTTTGTTTGTTCAAGCATGCGCTCAATGTTTTCTGAAAGATAAAACTGTTTGAACAATAGACCGTTTTCTGCTAAATATGGGGGAAAAAATTGCAGGAAAAGGTTACTTTGTGATGTCATATTTCTAAACTGTGGGCAATTGGATCAACAGGAAACTTTTAAAATAGCTTTACATGTTTAAATGATGATGTTCATTTCAGGCGGCCATTTTAGGTCCATATCATATATATATACAGTCATTTCCCGGTAAAAAAAAATCAAAACAACATGAATCTTTAAATAATGGCACCTTTTTTGGCTCGAGATCGGTCTCTAAAAATAGATCATTGCTATGACTTGTATTAACAGGAATGTCGGGCGTGGATCCCAAGTTTTTTAAGAATACCATCGTTTGGAGTCAACGAGACGGGTATGTATCAATACACTCTAACACTAGATAATATATTAAACAAATACAATGGATTCTGTTTTCTTCTATTGCAGCTTTTATTTAGAGGATAGATCTAAAAGAACGGTTGTGAATCCATATCGTCTGCTGTCATGCTGTAATGTTTATAATGTACATACATCACAGACCTAATAAAAACGTACATACAGAATGTATCAGAGTTATTAGATTAAAACTCTCAAATATACTTTTTGATATTATTATTTTCAAATAATTGTCTTTTAAGATCGAAGCTAATGAGCACAAATATTATGATACATGAAGTTCTCTTTGTAACATAAGGCCTGCCATTCGTGCAATTAATGAATGAAAACGGTCTACTGCATATCACAAAGAAAATATGGTGGTGGGGGAGTTGTGCTAATAGTATAACATATATCAATCTTTTTATGAAAAGTATGATTTTACAGAGCTTGTTGAGCACATGTACAAAATATTTAAATATTTATATCACAAATAACTAATATAATTATTATATACATTATTCTAAATGAATATAACATACTAAAGATGTGCATTTGAATGATCTGCACATTCTTTCAAAACATGGTATATAATTAAAACTATAATGATGATAATTGCATGTACCATAATTCCATTAAAAAAAATAAAATGTCTTAGACCTGTTAAAATTGTTAAAAAAAAAAAAACCAACCAAATTGTGCATTAATTTACTCATTTTTCTCTTAAGTGTGTTTGTTTTCAGGCCAAAAACAACGCTTGCAATACTGCATATAGGTTTATTTTTCAAATTGTAGTAGTGTTGTACAGATTCGGGTCATGTATTGCAGTCTATATATCCCCCTTTTTTATCCTAATGTATTGTTTTCCGGAAAATTATTAAAGTTAAAAACGACAGTCAGTTCACGGTGATTCTGCTTTGTTTTCCTTTCCTTTGTATCCCCTCTCTACTACTAGTATATCGAAGTACATGTATGTATAGTACCCTTTTGAGTGAGTTGAAAACAGTCAATCTATAAATCTACTGTATTGTGTAATTATTACATGTGTGTGAAATATATAAAACAAATAAAATTTACATGCAGATTAGCTTTTTCAATCTGATGGAAGAGTATTAAGTTTTACAACTACATGTATTATGCTGTTTGTTTAAACAATTTGAGTATTAATTGTTTAATATTCTTTTTCTTTGTTTTTTTAGAGAGGGGATGGGTGCTAAGGCTAAATAAATGTGGGCTCTGTATAATATTTGAAAAAAATATGGATTCACACATGCTGTACACATGCATATGTCAACAGAAATCAGTAGAAGATCTTACATGCAAAGTGGTTCCATGAAATTGTATCAATTAGATTTAAAATATTGTCGCTAACAGACACAAACTTGAATTGTACATGTAGCATATTATCAAATTCATGTTGTTTTCTTTTAAATCATTGATTATATTCAAAAATGTATACGGAAACATTTGATTGCTCTCTGTATAACTTTGCAAATAAATATAAGCATGTCATTATTTTTTTGGATGCCAAAACAGGAGTACTGCTTTTTATGCCATAGACGCTGTACACTTAACTCGAGAGGACACGTTCCACCTGGCATAAAACTCAAGCGATATGTTAAACGAATCTCTGGAAAGGATTGCTTATAAACCGATATATTGTGCAACTCTTATACTGCTCGGGTTAACAGAAGTCTACCAACCAAAGACAAGGTTCAGCTTCTAGACCAGAGTCATCCGGTGATGCTGAATATTTGCCTAACAATCTTCTACCACAGTATTCAACAGTCAAAAGTCTATTTCTCTACAAATTCCTTCTACTCATAGAACACACAGGTACTGTATTGTCTACAAACGGGATGGAAGTAGACGACTTCGACTCGTCCAAATTTCCCAGTCAGCATCAACGCATGCATTTATCCAAACTGGATTTTTTTGTCTACGCAGAAAATATATGTTGCAGTCATCATTCTTCAACAGACATGCACTTTGATTGATAGCTTAGAAAAAAAAGATAAGAACTGGTTTTCAAGAAGTGACATATGCCAATTGGTCACCAAGATTCGCCAAATGATGACCGCCAATTGCAGCCATCTTAACTTCAATAATCCAGCTATTCTTACACCAGAAAATTACTTCACCCTTACTGGTCTCAACAAAGAACAAGTTTAGGACTTAACGAGTTCATTACCTTCCCTACACAACTCGAAAGTGAGATCCACTAGAATGTGTGTAGCATCCTGTTGAATGATGTTACGTACAGGGCTTTCAAACAAAGTGATCTCGGTTTTACCTGGATTACAAGAGGCACAGATTTAAAGATATATTACAAGTGTTCGAAAGGCATTGATGAATAAATGTGTGTCCTTATCTTGGATTCGAACATATTTCCCATGCTGCTGAAATCACACGACCGAGACCGCTCGAAGTCGTTTGGGACCAACATTAGTGATGTCATTACATTCCTCGATGACACCTACATATATATCCAGAAGAGCGCGGATTACAGTTTTCAAAGAAGGTCATGCAGCATCCACAAGAATCGGCATTTGCTAAAACCTACGATGATCGTAGAAACAGTTGGCTGCATCCTCGATGACATTGTACCCTATTTTGCAGATTATCATAATAATGATGCAGCAATAACCAAACACTTGTTACTTTCAAATAACAGTGCCAAAAAGTAGTTTCAGAAACATAATATTCTTATAATAGACAGAGGTTTCCGAGATGCTGTCGATTTTCTGAAAGAAGAAAGGTCCAAGGTCCTTTATATATTTATACGACTAACAAAGACTAGGTCTTTTGGGTTCACATAATTAATTACCGCTTTACAGAAAATCTATTTATAATGTTGAGGTCCGTTTCCATGACAACGGAATATCAGAACAATTTAAAACATACATTTTAGGTAATACAGTTGCCCCACCACTTACTACTTAAAATATATAAAAAAAAAACCTGAATGGGGACAAAAACAGCCAAAACCATATATATTTCTTTAAAAAAAAAACCAAAAAAAAACCAAAACCCATTAACATCAAACAACTGACTTATTTTAAAAACACTAAAAAAGTAGCGAAGTCATACTCCTAAAATTGAATCAAGTTTTGTTGAAAAAAGAAAACAAATTAGGTATCGCAACCTTTAAAAGTGACGCCATAATGTGGACTTTAAACGTAACCTTTAGTGTAATTTGAATAAAGGATAAATAGGTAGGCGGATCAAACTTTTAAGTTTTGTTGTTTGTGGACTTTATATATGATTTTTTTTCCACAAAAATGTTTAATATGTATTCATTCAAGTTTTAAGTTTAAAACAAAACCTGTTTTTCTCTCTATATCTACAATGACAACGGTGAAACGCAGTACTGGTTCAGGGTTAAGTTTTTGGCTGATGTGGATAATCTTCGTATATGTTGGTGTGTAATGATTTTCTTTTATCTGTTCAGATTGAATTTATCGCAATGCAGAATAGTATATATTTTTGGGGTTACTAGTAATAATATTTTATATTATTACAGCTAGTAGTTTGTCACCTCAGTTCCCCTCAATCGTAGGCACATAACTTCTTTGAGATATATAAATAGCAATAATAAATTATTTTGGAATGCAAGTTTTCGGTTTATATCATGTCTAACACTCTGTCCCAAATCTTTACGTCTAACACTTTCGCCCACTATTGTGATAATAAATAAGCAATTTTGTGCTTAAACTAAATTCATTCACATCGAGAAAAAGTCATTTTTTTCTGTTTTGAAAGGCCTACAATTGTTTTTCACAGTGTTATTTTAAAAAAGTGATGGAAAAGGTTATCTGAGCCAGACTATAACCAGGTATCATTTCCAAAATCAGGAATACATTTATTTTTTTCTTATTTGCGCTTTGTCCAATGGATACACCGTTTACATGTTAAATTATATGCATTATTGATATGAATATGATCTCTTTGCAGGGGTTTGAAGAAAGAGTTGAAGCAATTATAACCTTCTTAGAAAATTATTTTTCTGTAAATGTCTCCTTGAATTTACAATTTTAGCCCATTAAAACAACGTCGGTGAATTATTAGGCGATGGCTAATAGATAACACGTTCATTCCGTAACAACAAAATAAGAACACCTGCATAATGACATTCTGTCAATTGAATGTTAACTGAAATGCATCGAAAGCTTTTTAATATATAGAACGAAACTAATAAATTTATTTTAAAATACAATTCGGTCATCTTTCAGTTGACTAAATGCCATACTTTCATCCTGATTTGAATATGGAAGCAAAACATTTCAGTTTAACATAAAAAAAATATTGTTGAAATACTTAAATCACTTCAGCTGAATGGTAACCAGTCAAAAAATCTTTGAAATCTTTTTTTTTCAATTTAACATTCTAGGTATGATGGTTTTCAATTGATATGGATACATTATATCTCGAAATAAACTTCGTTTGAAGTAGAGATATATTTGAAGATATCGGAAGAAAGTACCACGCATAGACTCAGAGATATAAAGAAAAGAACATGTTATGTTCATAAAACAGCCTACATGCACATGCAATATATATAAACAAAAATGGTTATACCTTTCCTCCATTCTGCAATGGATCCCTGCTCAATAATTTAAGAGTGGCTATTCTGAAACAAAAATAAGCGGACTGTAGATGAAGTTCTAACAAAAACGTATTATAAGGTATCGATTTATATCTAATTAATAGGAAAACAGTATCAACTGGCGCATCATTTTTTTTTCATTTAAACTCACTTGAGCTAAAAACACAATTTAGCTTCTCTGAGCACGTTTTGTCCGTAGGAATCATTCCTACGCCAGATTTCAATAAAGTATCGTATTCCGAATGCATACGACAACAAAATTATCGGAATTGTTCGTACAGTTTAAAATCTGACTGTTTTCAAGGTATTTATAAATATTTTTTTCTTGAAAACAATACTTCTAAATACATTAAATCTAATTTAACGATTATTTTCAAGTACTAAGTTTTGTCAGTGGTTATGAATTGTACTTAAGTCTAATCACTGTTTCTGGTTTGCCAGAGTAACTGCAAAGAATAGTTGGTTAAAGTCAACTCCCCCAAAATATCTAGACCTTCATGCCAAAATTGCGCTTAATTATGGAGACTATTTAAGGTTTCTTGGTTCAACCACATTTTTGTTTGTTGGATCGATAAAGAATCTTTTTTTAATATGATTTTATAAACATTCACCAATATCGTCTTTCAATTGTTTTATATATATTTTTTTATTATCAGTGAAATAGGAAAATTGATTGACTGCAAACAGAGTATATAGAGCTCAATACCGTTCCAAAATTGATGTGTAATTTAATAAATCAATACCAAAGATGGTTTGGTCAAGTTTTTATTTTTTTTTTTTTATAATAAAAAAGAAAATTCTGAAAATTAAAATTGTTATTCTTAATATCTTTTAAATCTATGGATAAAATCTAAAGAAAAAAAATAGTAACATAAAGCACATATTAAACAAAGAATATTTTAGAAATTTCCGTGGAAATTAAAACAAAAATGCCACCAAAGTTTAAAAACAATTGCAGTTTAACAAATTTGAACCGATCCCGATTGAAAAAAAGTGATCCGACTAGAATTATTTTGAAATATAAATTTTACGAAAATACTGCAGTTTTAACCCGTAATGAAAAATAAACAACTAGAAAACATGAAACTTTTGCAAAATTGTGATATATTCCAACTTTATCCGATTTTGTTTGGGATCAGTTTATTACAAGCGTACGTGATCAGTTCGAATTTAAGATATTCCAACTTTTCTTGAATTTCACTATTTCGTTTTAATGTCTTGTTGAAATATGATTGTATAGCATTTGCGAAAGACATTTAATTTGTAGTTTTTTTCCATACTGCAGTAGGTTTAAAATAATATCTAGTATTTTTGATTTTCATTTTCATAAACTAGATACATGTAATATTCTGCGCAAGCGCAGATATTAACACTTTACACATAAATGACACAATGCTAGAATGTTGAACCATATTCTATTTTCATTTTCGTATATACAGTGTCCGATTTTTTCCTTAATTGTTTTCCTAACCTATTTTTATAAATTGAAATAAAAAATAACCACATCATGGTTGGATATTTTGATGAGCGGCCAGGAATGAAAATTTAAACTGAATTATAAATGAGATGTACATGTTCGGGAATTCTTTTAATGAAGCTTAGCTGAAAATGTTAACAATTAAGCATTTTTTAAACCAGTGAGTGGTTATTTCGGACGTCGTATCTCTAAATTTTGTTCCTTTGGTCATATGTCACTATAATTTGTATCCCTGGGTTTTTTAAGGTTTATTGAACATAATTTATTCATTGTTTACAAATTAACGGCTTATTACCAATCTGTCCTGGTATATAATGTATTAAATTAAAAGAAAACGATAGTGCATGCATATTTATTTGTATATTTTAAACCATTTGTCAGATTCAAAGTAACTGATTATGGTAATATGGTTAACTAGCCATACATGTACACTTTCTGTCATGGTTTAAATTACGCAGCTAGGTTAAAGCCTCCCATAGATTTCACCTCATGAATATCACGTGACCTTTCATGACGTTAGCTCCACCCATTATTCATGTTTTCATATTTTTTCTAATTTCGATATAGTAAAGCGATCGCTGTTAAAATTTATCGATTGATTGTTCAAAATATTCATTTTGAGTTTTATTTTAAACAATATTGAATCGAAAATCTGTGACATAGGCGTTTATTTCTTAAAATTGCATTGTCGTTTGCTTACCATCCGCGTCAACACAGCGCTTTCACTCGCCTTGTTTTGGTTGCGAACAGCTGACAGCGGTGTGTCAACATTTTCATAATATGCATGGCTCGCAAGACGCCGAGAGTGGAAAATGCAGCTCAACCATCGATTGAGAGATAATAAAGGTATGTTTTAATTCAGGATATGTCGTGTTGACCTTTTCTTTTCAAAACATTTGTTCTTTTCAGTCCATGCAGTGTACCTACACGTGTTGTTTTGCACATCATCGCTGTTTTGAATTCTTATTTCTTATTAGGCTATACATGTATTTCTTTTGTGTATTAAACTACACACCAGACACTGTAAACATTGCACTTGAAAGAGGTGGGGTTCCCAGGGAACACAGTTGTAGAATGCTGTACAAAGTGCATGCACATGTTTGCATGGTGATTACACATGTTTTGCAGTAAATTTTTGGATCTTGGATGATATAATTATCTAAAACACTGTTTTGAATTCTTATTTGTTATTTTGCTATATACATACTGTATGTACATGTGCGTCTTAGTTTGTATTGAACTATTTTAAACACACCATAATAGCATGTACACTGTAAACATCTGGGGTCCCATGGTACACAAGTGTAGAATGATGTAATCATCAAGTGCATGTATGCATCATGATTTCTTTATTTTAATAAAACAATATTGTATCATATTGCCTTCCACAGCTTTGTTTATGAATTAAAAAATTCAGAAAGATTTGTACATATTTGTATATATGCTGCATTAAAATTATATGATTAATATATTTTATGTGTTAAATATGTGCAGTTATGCTTCATAATAATCTGATAATAAACCCCAACCAGTAAAATTTAACATATGTGATGGTCAAACTCGGCCGCTTGAGACCAGATTGCATAGTGGCTAGATAATATTCAAGGGGCACAAGCTTGAAACTGACCTGGTTTGTTATTATTATTCATGCACTTACCTGATGCACATATACATGCATACAATAACATATACATTTCCTCAATAGCAATTTTTTTTTTAATTAACCAATGTAAAACTTATATGCTTTTCTACAATTTATTTTTGTATTTTCTAAAAAGAGGATTTTAATCTCAAAATTGAAAAGAACTTCATATTACATTAACGTCAGAATTTCAGGGTATATATATTTATGTTCCCTGATATTCATAATACAGTCTTTTCAAGATTTAATTTTTTTTACAGAATCATAATTTTTTATTGAGTTTTGAGTTACGGTTTATATTTATGTTAATATATAATCATTAATTTCTTGGTAAAGTTTCCATGCATAGCACATGTACATTGTATACAAACAATTTTGGGATAACAAATATATGTGTATGTTGGAATAATTGTTACTGTGCTCAGATACATCAGCTTATGTGTGACATTATGGACAGTTCATTGATAGAAAAAAATATTAAACTAATGGAATTATAATTTAGTAAATTAAAGATTATTTCGAGAAGAGATATACAGTATATCAAATGAAATAAAATATTTACTATCACACTTTGAGTAAAGCAGACTCTCTCTCTCTCTCTCTCTCTCTCTCTCTCTCTCTCTCTCTCTCTCTCTCTCTCTCTCTCTCTCTCTCTTGATATGTGCTAATAGCTAATACCTAAGATATTTGGTTTGGTTTTTGTACTGACATCTTGTCACATGCACAGATCCAGAAAAAAAAAATTTTCAGGGAGGGGGGATCCAAAGGGTAATTGTGTTTTCCATGGGGTCCGAGGCATATTTGTGATAATTTTACAATGTAAATTTAATTTTTTTTTATTTTCCGGGGGGGGGGGTGTCGTAAAACTCCCCCCCCCCTTCTAGATCCGCGCATGTTGTCATACTTATAACACTGCATGGTCAGTGTATTTTTTTTAACAAATATTCATGTATTTGCTATGCATATGTTCCAACAGCTAATTGATTTTTTAAAATTTTAATTTCAGCCCAACATGGACTTCTGCATCCACCTGGAGACATGGGTTTTGCGGGTCGATTCTTGTGGTTTCAACTCTTGAGGTTACCATGTCGCCCCTACCCACTTATTTCCCTGTGTTCTACAGACTATTTAACAAAACATTAATCTGATAATGCATTAACATGATGGATAAAAAAGTGCTCATCACGATGCTTTGGTGTATTTTGAATGTGTTAAGACATTATTAAAAACAAAATTAAAACTGTTTAAAAAAAATTGCAATTGTGAGTTTTGAAATTTTGTTTTTCAATAAAATTATATATTATTTCGAATCCTTTATTTTGTATTTATTTGATATCATGCACTATTTTTATGACAATTTTATTCAATTATTTATGAAAATCTAGACAAATATGAGGTTCAGTGTGTCTTTAAAAGAATTGTGTATCTTAAGGGGAGACAGGACACGTATCATGTGACTTTCATTGCAATGATACTTTGATGTGCTAACTCTATTATGACGTCATAATTGATTTGATTGTATGATGCTATGATGTCATTTATTCATTATGACGTCATACAGGATTTGATAGATCTTTTTCCCGTACTCAACGGCTCTAAAGTAGTCATACTCACAACATGAGATGGGGGAAATTTAAAATTTTAATTTTAGAAATGTAAATGTCTAAAATAATAAGCGGTTAATATAATCAGGTATATATTCTGATAATGATCCGTTCATGTTAATTGATAAATCTAAATAATGCATTACTTTTTTGATAGTTTAAAACAGAAATTGTCACAAAAGGTCATAATTCCAGAATAAGGGGCATGGGTGATTCCTATTGTAGTATCTCTCTTGAATGGCAAGAAAGTGGCCATGAAAATTTTATAAGTAATAAAGCGCATGCTAAGGTTGATATATGAAATTTTGTTCAAAAATTAATTGACAGTTTTTTTTGTGCCATCACATTTTGTTCAAATTTAGAATCAAAAACTTCAAAATTTGAATCTCTGATTTGAGCAATATTTTGTTAAAATTATGACAGTGCTATGTAAAAAGGCCAATGTTGTAATTGATTTTGAAATTTGTTTCCATTCTTAAAATTAATGAATATAATTTGCAAATAAATTCCATCAAATAAAATAATTATTGCAGAAAATTGAAATTGTTAAAAAAAATTAAAAGGGGGATAATACCTATCAGAATATCTCCCTTGCAAGGTAAGAAAGTGGTCATGAAAATAATGCATGTTGTAGTGGACATCTAAATCTAAACGTGCTAAGAAAAGCAAAAAAAATTTATTGACAAATAATTTTACACTGCAACGTCCTGTTCCCCCTTAATATGATGAAAATAATATTTTGACTTTATGGTAGAGATACTCTTATAGTTAAAAGCAAGATTACTTTACATTGAACGAGGCAGAGACACCATGCGCGGATCCAGAAAATTTTCCGGGGGGGGGGGGGGGTCCGAAGGATGATTGTGATTGCCGGGGTGGGGGGTTATGTCGGAGGCATATTTCTGATTATTTTCCTATGTAGATTTAATAAATTGTCATTTTCTAGATCTGCGCATTGACACACTTCATAACAATATCAAATAACATATCTAATAAGCAGGGGTGGACTAAAGCAGGCATTTAGCATAAGATGGGGGGGGGGGGGGGGCGGGCTGGTCCCCCCCCCCCCCGCTTTTTCTTGCCGAAATCATTTTTCTTAAATTTACGTAATTATAAAAAAGAGAATAATCATGGAGTTGCCTATCAACTGTTTTGAGAGTATGTAAAGAAATTGAATTTTTTTTACTGTGCTTGTCAAGATTTTTTGGATGAGTCTGCCCCCTTTCAAAAACGATCCTACGACTAACCTGGATCTGGCTTCTTATTTCCTTTTCTTTAGCCTGTTATCTATACACTTAAATTAGTCTGAAGTTATATGAGGAAGACATTTATAGAAAACCAGCCCCCACCCCAGACCTTAGATCCGCGCATGTGGTTATCTGATTCTGTTCTGGTGCATTGAGGAATTCATCACTCCATTGGTAATATTCCTGTGTAGTTTACGAATTGAAAGGTTCAAAAGGTTAATGAAATGTGCAGATAAGGAATAACCAACGATTAACAATGTAAATCTTTAAATTTTTCGCGCTTCACAACGCCAGATTGTCAGCCCTTGGTCCTGATCATCGGTGCGTTTGAAAATCGGTTAATTTGCATAAAATCATATATATCTGTCTAAAATTGCGAATGTTCAACGATATCCCGTCAATTTTAAGGATTGTGTTTAACTTTTTTATTTTCATCAAATACCAGTGATTGTAAAAAGTGCTGGGTGCAAGTTGTAGCTCGAAAGGAAACATTTTTTTGATACGCGAATTGACTCAGTTATCGACAAAATTTCTAAAACTTGAACGATCAATGCTAAAGTTAAGCATGTTGCTGGTACTGCTATAGTTGCTCCCAGCACTTTTTAGATTAAGCAATTAATTTTATTTTAAGTGATATAAACAACAATTTAATATTTCATTCGTATATCGTTGAACTTTTGCAATAAATGAAGTCATATGTAGTTGCTTTATTTTTAGCGTATCACGTGATAAACAGCTGATGCGGTGACTGTGTTCCGGTGAAAAATGTAAGGGAGATCGGTAGTAACATAATGATGTATAAACTTTATCATTGCCATATTTGTTTAGTCTGAAATTAAGTCTGTTTTTAGTGCATTTATTTCATACGGTAATCCATGGGCGTCCTAAACCTAGCTGCGTAGTAAAACCGCGTTCCTTGGCACCCCCGTTCTGGATTTTTTTTTCATCTAAACTAAAATCGCATCAATTTTGATATTACTATCCTGCACTTTTCCCCATGACATTAATAAGTCAAACCGCCTTCTTGGTTGCCCGTTTTGGAAAGTTATATTTCATTCTATCGCTATAGGTCGCGCTTAGCTAGCTTCTCTCTATCAAAACGAAATCGCGCATTCAAAAAACAAGTTGCCTTGTTTAATTTATAAAATAATTGTCAAATCTTGACTTATATGTGTAATCTAAGTAAGTTCCTAGTAAATATATTCACTTATACGTAATGATTCCGTATTTTTTTATTATCAATATATATTTTGATGCAAACTCTAACGGACATGGATCTGCCAAAGCGTGTACACAAGCTTACTCTCATTTATTTGCTATGTCGGGCTTGTTTATTGAAAATGAACGTATATATTTTTTTTTTATTAATTTTACAATAATTACTTGCCAGGCATAATTCAACTTTAGCTTACGGACATCATAGAGCACGTGTTAAAATACTATAGATGTAAGCAGTTACCCTGGTGAAGGCATTTATTTTTTCTATTTTTTATGGCAAAAAGTTTAAGTTATAAGTATAGTTTTTGTTTTTTTTCAAAAAAATTATTAAAGTTATTAGTCCCTCTTTGATATATTATTATAAATAATTGTATTAAGCATAGCATAAATTAATACTATTTTTTTTGTTCTAAATTATCTTGTTTGCAGCCAAAAAGATGTTTGTGTTTTTATTGAAAATGCAAAATAATTCATATTAAAAAAAATTGAAGGAGACAGTGGTCTCATTTTTGGATTATCATTTTTCAAATATGATTCTGTATCGATCCATTAAATATTGCACTGGTGTGTCGAGCCACCTCATCGTGTGTTTAAAGGAGTTTACGAGTAATATGCTTGATAAGCATTATTATTCATCTTGTTAGGGTCTTCCGTCTTCAGCGGAAGACCCTTCTATTATTCTATTGTTTCTTTTTCACCTTTTTTTATATTATTAGGGTCTTCCGCCTTCAGCGGAAGACCCTACTATTATTCTATTGTTTCTTTTTCACTTTTCTTATTATTATTAGGGTCTTCCGTTTCCAACGGAAAACCCTCTTGCTATTCTTCGGTTTCTTTTGACATATTATTATTATACTTTTTTTTTTCTGACTCCTTTTCGGCTTCATAACTCAAAAAGTTTTCAACCGATTTCAATGCAACTTTCAGGGATTGTTGCAAGTTAGCGTCCCTCAAAGATGATAAAGTTTCAATGACAACGTCACTTCCGTATTGATGTAACGTCATTTTAAAAAAATTAAAAAAGTCAAAATCTCCGGGGCTTTTCTCAAAAACGCTTTGAGATATAGGCTTGAAATTTTCCGTGGTTATCATTTTGTCATTTTACCTCTGTAATAAGGCTTGAAATGAAAATCCGTCACTTCCGCTCGAAACCGGAAGTGAATCAAATTTTTTGAAAAATTAAATTTTTTGATCAAATCAAAAACGTAGATATGTTTTGTAGAGCACATTCAGTTGAATCTAACACTGAAATCCGTTTTAAAATCGGACCATGCATATTAGAGATATTTGGGTTCAAAAATTGATTTTTCCGGAAATTTTGATTACGCAGTCAAGATTTAGAAAATAGTGCAAAATTCACACTGAAAGTAACTTCTACTGAAAACAATTCGTACTGGTCATAAAACTTTTTAAAGAACATACAATTATATGCATATTGTGGAGTTCGCAAAGCTTAACACAAAACTGTAATTCGTTATAAAATCGGATGGTGAATTGTAGAGATAACGGGGTTTAAATATTGATTTTTCCGGAAATTTTAATAACGCAGTCAAGATTTAGAAAATAGTGCAAAATTCACCCTGAAAGTAACTCCTGCTGAAAACAATTCGTACATGTAATAAATTTTTAACTATTTATCTGAGTGTTTGTTGAAACGATTTAGTTAATTCGATTGATAATTGCGTTGAATGTGTAAAATTCCTTTGGAAAAAAGAGAAAATTTTGTCAACAGGAATCATAACAAAGCAAAGCAGCTGAAATTGAAGACACAGATCCCGATTCTATATTTAACATCGAAAAGCTATCGAAAGTCTTCTCTGAAATTTGGTAAGAGTGTTATTTAAATCGCAATATAAAGCCTATGTATGGCCTTATCGTCGCAGATCTTTCAGTTGTTGAATAATAGAACAACACGTGCAATGTAGATTAAATTGGATCACTACATTAAATATGAGTTTGTTAAGATTGTTAAGTTAGAGCATGTGCCTCAGATCTCACTCTCTCTCTCTCTCTCTCTCTCTCTCTCTCTCTCTCTCTCTCTCGTGCTTTTAATCTTGGCAAAGCATCAGAGAGCAACTAAATTTTGTAACAAAAATATCTCTGTCTAGTAAAAGAAATCAACAGTGCATTGAATTTTAAAATGAGCATGTTATCAATCCCTTATTTTTTGAATGTGCAACCAAAATCCAAAGCTTTGTAAAATTGTTCATGAAATTTTACGCACATTTTACATAGTATTGTTTTTAAAACATGAAAAGAAGAAAAAAGACTTTCACTATACTTATTCGCAAAAAAAAACCCTCAGTAGAATTGATAAAACATGGTATAACAAAAGCTTACACTTTGACGCTGTTTGGATGGGTAATATTCCCTTATTACAGTAGTTTACGAATTGAAATATTGACTGTCGCACAACAAGTAAAACTCTAATATTCTCTCTCTCTCTCTTTCTCTCTCTTAATTTGATTTTTGTCTATACCTGTAAATTAATAATGTTATATTATGACTTGATATGCAATGTTTTGTTTTTGTAGTGCCTAAATGTTAATGTTATGTATTGGGATATGTCATACTTATTACACTGCATGGCCAGTGTATTTTTTCCAGATATGTTAATGTAAACACAGCTATTACATGTATTAGTACATGTATGTTAACACAGCTAATTGATTTTTTTTTCAATTTCAGCTCAAAACGGACTGTTGTTACCACATGGCGACCACAAGGCTTTTACCTGTTGATTCTTGTGGTTTCAGTTCTTAAGGTTAACCTGTCACCTCTACCCACATGCATAATCCTTGTGTTCTACAGACTATTTACTGGTAATTCAAATTAAATTGGATAATTAATGAAAAAATAATGGAACTTTAAGAAAGCATCATGCCTTGTTGTGGTTTGTGTTTGATAAGAAATTATGAAAAATAAAATTAAGGCTGTACAAATTTATAATTGTTAGTTGTGAAAATTTGTTTTTCAATAAAAGTATGCAATTATGTTTCCTTTATTTTGTATTTTATAATAATAAAATATTTAGATGTGTTTACATAATTGAAAAATCACCCCCCTCTTTTCAAGTGTTACCATTAAGATTACATGTAGGATATGTAAATGTACATTTGACCTTGAAATAACATCTGCTATGATAATTACTTTTGAAATTAACAAGATACAACATATTTTTACCTTTTTAATGTATATATGCATAAAAATGTAGGAAAACATGTAAAATTTGAACATTTTTCATGCAATTCCCCTCCGTCTTCAGCTACCCAGGTGTGTTTGAATTTAATTTTAATTTGAGGCAGATGTCTAACTTGTAGGACTTACTGTTTTAGCATGGTTAAAAGGAGACTAGAAACCAGAATATATTAGATATTCACTAAATATGATTGTAAGCATACTTTTTTTCATGAAAACAAGAAATCACATGCAGGAAAGCATGTCTATTTGTTAATTCAAATGCTACAAATCATTTAATAAACAAAAAAAGATCAAATTTTAGTATCATTGATGATTGATTTCAAATATGTGTGAGAAATGACTCAAAGAAACTGCCACAAGTTGCATAAAATTAGGTAAAAGATTTCAAACCATGAATTTTTATGAAAATCAAAAGATAGGGGGTGGGTATTCATGTAAGGACATTTCTAAGCAATGTGATGCGTTTATCATGATAATATCATGTAGATGTATGTTTTATTGAAAAAAGTTTCTTATTAAGGCAGGTTGAACAACAATTGACCTCTAAAATGTCAGGTAAAGATGTTTTACTATGGAGAACCCAATGAATCTGTGTTGAATAGAGGAAAGTGAAAATGGTGGGTTCACTTAAATGGCCATATTTTTATTAAACCTCAATGGAATTGGCAATATGTGGTATACTTTTTCTCAGAATTGCATTAGCTTTCTAAGTCTAAGACAAAATGTCTTTTCATAAAGTGTTAGTGTACTAAGTTAAAGGTAGCAAGGGACTGTTTCGGATAAAGTACCCGTTAATCTATTTGTAAAATTGAGAGTTGCTGTACTTGAAGGCTTATGAGTGTTGTTAAGATTCATGAAATGAATTTTGATGATTATCATTAGTTAGAGAGATGTCTCTTGTTGGCATTGGTATGCAATATGAAGGCTCCTAATGTTAAGTACATGAGAAGCAGAAGTAAATTGTGAAACTTGGGGCTATGCCATTTGTGTTGACTTTACACAGTGAAATTGCAGGTTACAAAGGGAGGTTATATAACTCGAAATGTAGGTGGATGGAACATTATATACCTATTTACTGGCTATGAGGATGATAGCAAGTTTATTGTCCCTCAAGACAGCAACTATTTCACGAATCGAAGCCGAGTGAAATAGTTGCTGTCGAGGGAAGGGGGGGGGGGGACAATAATTTGCTATTGTCCGAATAGTCAGTTAATAGGTATTTTATTATACCGGTACCAAAGAAACCTTCATTTGTCGGCGATGCAGAATTTTTTGATGATAAACAAATTGGAGTTATCAGACTTTGAATTTAATACAGCAATCGGATTATGTCAGAGGTGTTCTGAGTTTAAAAAGAAGGGAAATCGAATGCTGCCGATGAATGGTTTTGATGACTATTCACCATGCAGATAGCACAGAAACCATTCACGATTAGATAGAAAAGTATGTTTATGCGGGCGCCCTTTAGTGATCAGTTTGTTCGTCTGTCCATCCATCTGAGATCGCTTGTCTGAAGCATTGCTTCTCTCTCCTTGGCCCAATCTGGCTCATACCTTATCCACAGAGTGCCTTTGGGTAAATGGTGTGCAGTGACCTGGAACCATGTTTCTAGGTAAAAGGTTAAGGTCATAGGCTCATAGCAGAATTACATATACAATCCTTGTCTGGGGCATATCTTCTCTCCCTTTGGTCCAATCTGGCTAATACTTAACTCACAGAGTGTCTATGGTCAAATGATGTGCACTGACTTTGAATGAATTTTGTAGGTAAAGGGTCAGGGTCATATCGGATTCTTTTTTTAGAACATTTATACTTTCCACTTAGCCCAATTTGGCTCAGACTTCACATTAACAGAGCTTTTGAATAAAGGGTGTGTACTGACTTTGAACCAATTTTCAAGGTCAACTGTGAAGGTCAGAACAGAATTTTATTTAAAAAATCCTTGTCCAGAGTATATCTTCTTTCCCAATGCTCCAATCTTGCTCTTACTTCACCTACATGATGCCTTTGATCAAAGGATATGCAATGGTATAGATCAAGTGTCAAAGTCATATCAGATCACACAAAAATCCTTATTTCAAGAGCATATATATACTCTCCTTTTAGCCCCTATTTGGCTAATACTTTACTTAAACAGCGCTTTTTGGTTAATGGCATGCAGTGACCTTGAACAAAGTCAATGTGAAGGTCACAGCAGATCTCTTTTAAATCATTTTTAGACTGTAGATTATTTCCCAATGGCTTAATCCTGTTCAGACTGAACAAAAATGTCTGTATGTTAGATTGAATTAGAAGTTTTATGCCAGCTGGAAAAAATTCTATGTTGTAGGTCATGGTCAAAGCAATCCTCTGAAATAATTTAAGCGAGACCCTTTGAAATGGTCACTATCTCAATGTTGTTACTTCATAGTTTCTGACAATTGAGTTGCAACAAGCACACCGTACGGAATTCGAAGGTCAACCCTTTTAGAAGTGGTGTAGACGAAAAATTGCTCAGAATAATGTTTTAAACAAAATGCTACCGAAAAGTTTTTTTTGGTGGCCCCGTTAAGGAGGTTAAATGTCGGCCCCTAAAACACAGTTGTTCAGGTATAACTTGAACGGACAACAATTCTTGAACACTTGTTGAACAAAATAGGTTTATATTTACAAGACCTTTTATTTGATATCAAAAAAGGGGGCTGGCCCCTCAAATTAGGGGCCAGGAGGGCTAAAAAAATATTTTCATAATTACTATTCCGGAGAAATAGTTTGTTATAAATCATTAATCATAAACGCAAACAGAGCTCATCAAGCTAAATTTAAAATCCGTTTAAAAATCTGACGATTGATTACGGGATATAAGCGTTAAAAAATTGATTTTTTACGGAAATTTTCATTCTGCATTCTATGTTTAAAAAATAGATGTTAGTTCAAAGTTAAGTTAACTTGTACCTAAAATAATTCGAAAATTGATTAGTCGTACATAAAAAACATCCGGATTTTTTTGTTATGTCGTTCTTGAAATAGGTTTTGTTAATTCGTACTAATAATAATTCGGATTTTGTTAAGTCGTACCAAGAATCATTCGATTTTTTTAAATCTTTTTGTTCTTAAGTTACTTTTGTCACTAGTTTAAGAACTCTGCTTCTTAGAGGTACTTCTAGCTTTACTCTAGACATTAACGGAAGACCCACTCGTTGCTTTGCAACGAGCTTTGCTCTAGTTATTATTCTTTTTTTTCTTACCGATTTTGTGCAGACGATTTCTCGGAGATTACTGCATCGATCTCGTTCAAATTTTCAAGATATACGCGCATTTATCTGAACTTGATGTTTTTGTTGTTTTTGTTGTTTTTGTTTTTGTCTTGCACCTGGGTCAAGAAAATGTCCGCCGTCACTTCCGGTCGTCACCGGACGGAAATTTAAAAATTCGAATTTTTGAACTTTTTTTTTTCAATATTAATTTGTCTTTGAATTTATCATAGTTGACAGTGACCCTTTTACTGATTCAGAATATGTAATTTGTGTTTAAATCGATCAACGCAGTCTCGAGATATTAAGCGTCAAAGTCCTGAAGCGAAAGCCCGATTAGCTCAGTCGTTATGGTCGTAGACAGTGCCCAGGCGACCCGGGTTCAAGCCCCGAGTGCCGAATTTTTTTTTTTCGTTTTTTTTTTTTTTTGCGGAGACTCACAATTTTATCTTTAAAAAAATGAGTTTTATCTCATTTATTCAAAAATCGGACCCACTCGTTGCTCGCAACGAGATCGCATCTAGTTATTCTTTTTTGTCTTACTGATTTTGTGCAGACGATTTCTCGGAGATGGCTTGGTCGATTTAGTTCAAATTTTAAAGATTAACGTGTTTTTATCTAATGCTGTTAGGTTTTATTCAATTTTCTAAAATACACTTCTGGTCGGAAGTTATCGTCCGTTTACAATTTTAAAAAGTCAATTTTGTCTGTCAGGTTTCTCAAAATCAAGTAAAGATAGCGGACTGAAATTTTCAGAGATGATAGATCTACCTTTTTTCTTGTGCACCTCGGTTAAAAGAATGTCCGCCGTTACTTCCGGTCGTCACCGGAATAAAATTTGAAGAATCGAATTTTTCAACTTTTTTTTTTTAATCTTTTTCTTTGGAATTTTCACATTTGATAGCGACCCTTTTACTGATTCAGAATATTTAACTTGTTTTAAAATCGATCTATGCGTTCTTGAGAAATAAATCATCAAAGTCCTGAAGCGAAAGTCCGAGTAGCTCAGTCGTTATGGTCGTGGACAGTGCCCAGGCGACCCGTGTTCAAGCCCCGAGTGCCGAAAAAAATTGTTTCGTTTTTTTGCGTAGACTCACAATTTTATCTTTAAAACCATTTATTCAAAAATCGGACGGAAGACCCACTTGTTGCTCGCAACGAGATCGCATCTAGTTCTTCTTTTTTTTTTTTTTTTTTTTTTTTGAATATCGATTTATCTGCATTTAACCTTTTCTCAGTATTTTTTTCTATTTTTACTTTTCTGTTTGGATAAAAAAAATCAATAAAGGGTAAATATTTCTTACCGATCAGGAGTTAAATGTTTTAGAGAGAATAAACAAATAACTGTTGTTGTTCACGATATACTGTAAACGTATCCGTCTTAAAACGTGTAAAAGCTCATAGATCAAGTAAGATCAATTTAAAGGAAATATTCATAATGCGTATCATTTTTTTTTATTATCTATTAATCATTTTGCGAAACATGCAGAACAAAAATGGTTTCATATTGCAAAAGCTCTTAGAGCAAGACTTAAGTACTGAAAGTACTGACGGCAGTTGATATCTTCTTGGGTTAATAAATATAATAAAGAACAAGACTTGACGTAATGATGATATATGTTGAATTCCTTTTATTATTAGTCACGACATATTAGAGAAAGCAACAACGGTATATGTTATAAAGATATCCAGCGTACAGATAATGTGTCTCTTCCAAAAAGAAATCTGCATATCGTCAAGATGTTTTAAATTATTATAAACGAAATTAACATTATATTATTTGTTTGCAAACGGCATATTTTATAAATAGAAATGAACCATTATTGAATACCAGTTAGAATACAAATGCCTTTTAAATTCCAATTTGATGCAGTTTTAGTTTTTTTGCGGAAATAACTCTCCAGAAAGGGGTGCCCAGGAAGGCGGTTTAAATTATTAACGTCATGGCGGAAAGTGCAGGGTCAGTTAACCAGATACGAGGCAAGCTACTGACAAACAAGTTGATAAAACAGGACTGTCAACAGTCTCGTTTAAAGTCATATTTTCGTAAGTTCTATGGTCGATACGACGACCTCGTCAGCAAATACAATCTTCCACTGAGTCGCATGCTGACTGACATTTTTCATACTAATTGTTAGACCATAATTAATTACCTAATTGTGTACGGACTTTTACGGTTTTTATTTTCCCGATTACGACAAAGAGCACACGGCGGGTGTGACCGGTCAGCAGAGGATGCTCACTCCTCCTAGGCACCTGATCCTACCTCTATCTTGGAGGTCTGTGTTGCTCTGCTTTGAATTTGTATTTCGTTTTATGGATTTTTGAGATGGTTGACGGTTTGTTATTGTCATTTTTTCATACATTGGCTCTGACAGTTTTTGTTAAAAATGTGCAAATAAATATGCATACACTGGCGTTATATATCTATTTTTTTATGAAAAAAAATGACAATAACAATATTGGAATATTGAAGTCAAAAAAGTTAAAACGATCCTTAACCATGGATGATTTCATCATCGCAAGCTACTACAATGCATATGTTATAGATAACGAGAAAAATAAAGAGCTTTGAAGTGCATTCATGAAAGTATATGCAATGTTATTTTTTAAATTTTGCTAACATTTAAAAAAAAACAGAGTGATTGAATACATGCGATACTGAAACAATTAAATAAAATAATCATTTTCTAATGACCTTTGGGCTTTGCCGCTATGAATACAAATTTTATAAAGGCGACTCTCAAAAGCCAAGTTTTTGTTTGTTTTAATTGAAATGTGGTGTTTTATGAGACGTGCTTTGACGTAACATTGCCCGTAGAAACTTTGTGAAAGACAAGTGCTGCTTAAAATTAATATTGCGCGATTCGGTTGGGGCATTTCTTAACACTTAAAACGTATATTTGTTTTATTTTTTCTATCGCGTCCGCACAACAAGTTTAACAAGCCAATATTTGTTTCTTTGTCAATTTAAAATTAGGTTATATGCGATGTGGTTTGACGCAACATTAGCCATGGAAACTATTTGAAAGACTCAAAAGGGGTGTTTTATTGACACTTCAAAAGTTCCTTTTTCAGCGATTGCATAACAAGTATTTTTCCTACTGTTTTGAATTCGATCAATTCTGCCAAGAGATCTTGTTACCACTTGACATCTTGCCAGTATAAATTGAGTAAAAACTAGGACATGAGACAGAAGAAAATATTAAAAAAGAAAGTTTTGGATCCGATAGTCTTATTAATGACATCTTTCTTCATCAACACCTAAAGCAGTGTTTTATGATTATGTAACTGTTAAACAGATATGTAATCTACGTTACACGCATTTATAAATGAACAAACATGCTTATTCAAATATTAGAATTGAAAAAAAAATATACAATGCTCTCCTTTTTAGATTAAGTGTTTCTAGGCTAGTCATAATAGATGAGAAAAAAAATATCAATTATGAAAATCCCAGATAATATATCAACAAACATATCGTATAAATTTTGCACATTCTACAATTCTCTATATATCTTCTTTAAAGAAGTGGGTTTCATAAGTAAAATTTTACTGCATAAAAATGCTACACTGTAATATAGATTTTTTCACACATAAAACACGGATTGTGTTAAGGTCTCGAGAGCTTGCCAACCATCTCATGCTGCTTTCAATCACTGATATCATTGTTGAGGCACTTTTGGAAAACACACATTATGGCAAAAATTTAAGAGACATTATTCCGGGGGACAGGTGGGTGTGTAAATTTTATAATCGGTGGTATTGTTTTGTTAAAAGTTGTTTACAACAAAAAAAAAAACCAAACTTCTGAGCATTTTAACATAAGTAAAACAAAATCAAATAATATTCAATAATTACTATGTATTATAATTTATTAATTTGAACATTTTCATATATTTTTCTTATTTCATGCATAAATATACACTGTACGCATGCTGGAGAAGTGAGAAAATGAATATTTCTATACAATAGATCTAAATCATTTAAATGACAGCTAAATGTTAAATATTTTTAGATATAGTGTTCTAGATCTTTCAACTAGAATCATTCATGTATAACAAATTTAATGATGTTTATTTGTAAAGCATGTGGTTGTTTTGTCAATTTGTTTCAATATTTTAGGCTTAAAACCCATTTTCTTAAGGATTTTATTTCATTAAAAAACAATTGATGATTTTGAAATGAGTTTTTACTATTTAGTTAATTCATCTTATAGTTGAACATAATTATTATAAAATGATAAATCTTACTTGTGGATAATTTGTAAATATAGCTAAGAATTATATCTAAAAAAAGTACAATAAGGTGAGCTACAAAATGTGTTTCACATAATGTTTCATTAAACAGAATAATAAGAGGCATAACCCTCACAGTTTTGTTTAACTAGCACGAGGAGATTAAAAAGACTGTTAAATGATTAGAATGTATCAATTTCAAAAATTATAAATAAAATAGCTAGGTCGTTTATACGAAAGATAATGAGTAAATAGTAAATGTAATTTGTACAGATATTTTGTTATAAAACTTGGACAAAAATATGTCTATTTAAACTAAAATACTTGCACTTACTTTATAGGTAAATTGAAAATAATCCAAGGGAATATTGCATCATTCTATAAGGACTCTTGTTATGTTTTGTTGACAAGGTTAATATTCGCCCTATATAAACAAATTATATGCTCACGTGATCAACAACGTGATCAAACTAAGCCGTTTGTAGTGGTCTATGGAGAACATTAAACGTCATGCATAAAAAAAAAAATACTTGTACGGCGTTACATTTGAGCAGAACAAAACATATATTAAAGTAATGGAAAGGAAGTCTAAAGTGCATTTAATGTTAGAATTAAGTATTTTTGTTACGTTACAGTAATTTACATAAGATTTCAGAGTACAAATTCAAGTGAATTGTAAGGAGATAGCTTTGCTATGACCTTGAATTGTTAGCATTATATAAATAGTGCCTGTTTGGGAGGGTTCCAGTTGAAATTGACACCCTGAGAAAACCACGAAGCGGAGGTTGACAATGGTTTTCGAGGGTTGTCAATTTCAACTGCTACCCTCCCAAACAGGAACTATTTATTTTATTATACTGAATGTCTTAATTTTATAGTAAATTTTACTGCTTTTGTATAGAAAAGACGTGAGTTCTACGGCAAACCGTACGCGCATAATTTAAGCGCATGTAACAATTTGTTCTATCGGCCCGTTGCCAAGTGTGTTGCTAACGCTGAGGGTATTAGACCGGATTGTCAACTTCGTCTAAACCAATCAGATTTCAGTATTTAACATGAAAGTATAATAATACAAATTGGTCAAACTGTGATACTTATGTAAACCTAGATACTGCGCAATGAATTTTGGTAATGATAACTAACAGAACGAACTTTGTGACTCTTGTAGCACTGCGATGTATTCCTAAATAATGATATGCAACCAGGTGTAGAATCGTGCACAAATATTCAAATTGGGAGTATATAAATAAGTTGTTATATTTGGCGATTCTGTGTCTGTATCGATAGCTCTGTTACTCTATACCGAGTCATGTATCGCATGTTTTATGAAACCTTTGTAACCTTTTAAACCATGAACTCATGTACATGTATACTTTCATATATGACATTTTAATATTGTACGCAAGCAATGCGTCATACTAAGGCGAGAGACTCAAAGCCTGCATCCCAATAATCTAAGTTCTAAATGACGTTAATAATCAGGTACGGAATTTGGGCACAGTAAAATCCAAACTGAAAATATATAAACAAGTTATCAACAAATTGTCAAATTTGGCGATCATGTGTCTGCAATGAAGGCCCTGATACTGCAAGCTAGTCATGTAATGCTTGTTTTATCTTTTTTACCTTTGTAACCTTAAAGTCATGTATGAATGATGGTATTATGAGTAAGCAATGCAGCATACCCCGGTGGGGGACTCAGAGACTCGGGACTCGGAGACTCAAAACCTGCATCCATACTCTTTGATGGACAGTTCTGACAGTTTTGTTACTTTATTTAGAAATAAAATATAACTCTGGAATTTGAACACTAAATGTTCACTCATGATCATCGTAGATATGCCGAACTAGTCGGAACTGTCAGTCATAAGTAAAATGTTATATACTCTCATGTAAAATGATATTAGACAAATTTTTATTTTTTTTATTTATAATTTGTTTTAGACCTTTAAATTGTGGGCTTATGATTTTAATTTTGATTAAGCCTGTAGAGATCTTATATTTTTTGGCTTTAGAATTTTGTTTTGGATTTTAATTAAGCTTATAGAGATCTTAGATTTGAGCTGTTTTTAATTGATGTCGTAACTTTGACTATACGATCACGCTTGTTAATAAACTGCTTGATAATCAACAATTGGACTTGGTGATTACTAAGTTTGAGCTTACCCTCAAGTGGATTCAGAAGACGGAAGGGTTACAGAATTTACGACCAAATATCTTTAATAGCGAGCGCAGCTCGCCGGCGCCCAGTGCCGGCGCGAAGCGAGCTCTAACGGCAAGGCGTGTGTGAATAGAAAATTCGGACCAGTTGCACATTCATTCAACGGATTTTTTTGGCGTCAGTAAATCGGACCAGTAATGCATTGTTTTAATCGTCCCAGTAGTTCCCTGTAATCATGGCAATTTTTATCACTTCACACTCTCACGAGAATCAGCAAAACAATCAAAACGATGTATACGACATACAGTCAATGTTACCTCTAAGTTCACCTCAGTACACTCTCAATCAAAAAAAAAAAAAAAATAATCGAGTGACGTCACAAAGGTTTGCACATTGATCCGATAGATTTTTTCGGCGTCAGTAAATTTGGACCCACAATTCATAGTACCAATGGTTTCCAACTCCTCACGTTCTCGCGAGAATCAAAGTAAAACTTTTTAGAAGCATATAAGATGTGTAATTTTAAGAACATCATGCTTTTTTAGTTAATAAAACAGTATACTTCGCTTACTTTTATTTCTCAGGGGAGTTTTAAAGAGTCAGACGACACTTAACCAACGTGAACTTTGACGTCACAATAAGGGGAAATTACTCTAACTGAAGTTATTGTAAATCTGCTGAAATTACCAAAATCCTCTCAAAATCTTGCAAAGCTAAAGAATGAGGACATTTCTTCAGATATAGGAAACAGTTGTAACTTGCACTCATTTGGATGAATGCTCACATTTATTTTATTCACTATAATTACGGTAATTTCCAGGAACGTACACGTAGCATCGTTTTTTTTTAAAGGGGGGTGGATGGCAGCCTCATCCAAAAAATCTTTACAAGCAAAAAGAAAAAAAAGATAATTCTCAAAATTCTGAAAATTCTAATCCTTCAGCTCTTTAGCAGTTCAATGGTTTCTTTATTTTCACTTCCATATATTACATGCTCCCAATCCCAAGTGGGGGGGGGGGGGCAACTCCATGTCCCTTTAATATGATAAGCAAATTTTTTTAAGCGTAAATTAAAAAATAAGAAGAAGAAGAAAAAATGTCGACTGCAATTAAGGGGATGAACTGACGTTACAATTACTTTAAAAGAGGAGATACAGTGCAATGAAGATTTATATTAAAATCTTTATTATTCAACAACATTTTATCTCATCTGAGATTAAACTATTGTTCTACATTTAAATAAATAAATAACAAATCTTATAACATATGAAATCTTATAAGCTATGCATGGATAATGGAAATTTACTGAAAAAATAACGTTAGGTATGTTTTATTTTTTTTTTTTTTTTGCAATCAAATTTATTTACGTTGTTATTTTTATTTTTATTGATCTATCATAATTCATTGTTTGATCACATGCTGCGCTCGCTCCAACGGTCGCACCGTAAAACATATTATTAAAGAGGTGAAAAAACATATTTTGGTTGTCTTTTTTGGTTCAGAAAATGTTTAATGTGAGTGTTTAGAGTGTTTAATGTACAAGTTCGATGTGTTTGACATCGGGAAGCCTATCTTAATCCGCTTTTTTCAAGGGCATACACATGACAAATTATTACGATTTTTTTGGATATGAATTAAGGGAATGTTTAATTTATTAAAACGTGCTGCTGCTTCGATGAAATCTATAAAAGGAATTTATTTATTAATTACCTAAAATATTAGGCGAAAGTCATATCAATTCAACCGGCGCTCATTTCTTTGATGTTTATTCTAATAAAAGATGAACTCTATGCAAAGCAGCAGCACTTTTCAGAATATACTAGATAAGTAGAATTAAATTATCATTTAAATTTTTAATTCAAATAAGGTTATATCCTTGTAATATTGAAATTTGATTATGACCTCCATTCGGGGGAATCATCAACACATACATGTATAGAAAAAGCTAATTACTCGAATAATCTGTCACTTGTCTTGAAGTATCCTTAGGTAGGGTAGTCTTAAGGTTTGCTCAAATTATGACCTCAAGGGTAGGGTCTGGCAATGTGATCGTCGGGTAGGGCGGGGTCACATTAAGGGGGGAGTTTTTACATAGGAACATTTTACATAGGAAAATTATTCTCAAAACTCATGTTATAATACATGGCGTTACTTTGTGCGAGCATCTTGACATTTTGTAGATTCTTAATAATTTAAACTGCTGCCCCTGGACAATTGATAAGCCCCATCATAGGGCTAAATTATTATATAGGTTAAACTTTATAGATATATAACCAATTGTTCAAGATATTCTAGAGAACTGCAATTTTCAATATATCATTATGATACGACTATGAAATCAACCTGTTACAAAAATGACTCAATGTTTAGCATAAGAATGTCTGGAGAAAAATTTGAAAATCTTTTTATATAGGATCTACTATACTAAAGTGTTCACATATTTCGTAAATGACTCCATCTGATTTCAGTATAGCTATTGCTGCGTTGCTCAGGTGAGCGATGTGGGCAATGGGGTTCTTGTCCATGTATAATCAAAGTACTGAAGTACTGGTGAGAGTTGATTTTATGGATTATTATTTGGTCTAAAATCGATTATATGTAATTTCAAATGGTAAGTAGTTTCTTAGCTGTATTAAAATTTTGCACATTTTTTTTTTCTACTACCGGTATGAATTCTGGTGTTTTTTCGACAAAAAATCTCATTAAAACCCATATGCATCATGTTCTGTAATATTTATAGATAAAAACCATTTCATCAAACCATGCATCAGTAAGCGAAATATTTCTGGATATTTAAGGATCCGAGCAATAATGAACTCTTGTCACGTTCAACCAGACGCTCAGCTGTGCCCGTAAATCTAGCGTAGGAATCATTCCTACGCCAGATTTCAATAAAGTATCGTATCCCTAATGCATACGACAACAAACTTATCTGAATTGTTCTTACAGTTTAAAATTAGACTGTTTTCAAGATATTTATCAATATTTTTTCTTGAAAACAATACTTCTAAATACATTAAATCTAATTTAACGATTTTTTCAAGTACTAAGTCTTGTCGGTGGTTATGAATTGTACTTAAGTCCTATCACTGTTTCTGGTTTGCCAGAGTAACTGCAAAGAAGAGTTGGTTAAAGTCAACTCCCTCAAAATATCTAGACTTTCATGCCAAAATGGCGCTTACTTATGGAGACTATTTAAGGTTTCTCGATACACCAAGATTTTCTTTGTTGGATCGATAAAGAATCTTTTTTTTAATATGATTTTATAAACATTCACCAATATCGTCTTTCAGTTGTTTTATATATATATATTTTTTTATTTTCAGTGAAATAGGAAAATTGTTTGACTGCAAACAGAGTATATAGAGCTTAATACCGTTCTTAAATTGATGTGTAATTTAATTATTAATAAATCAATACCAAAGATGGTTTGGTCAATTTTTTTTTTTTTTTGTTGTTAATAAAAAAGAATTCTGAAAATTAAAATTGTTAATCTTAATATCTTTGAAATCTATGGATAAAATCTAAAGAATAACAATAGTAACATAAAGCACTTATTAAACAAAGAATATTTCAGAAATTTCCGTGGAAATTAAAGCAAAAATGCCACCAAAGTTTAAAAACAATTGCAGTTTAACAAATTGGATCCGATCCCGATTGAAAAAAGTGATCCAGACTAGAATTATTTTGAAATATGAATTTTACGAAAATACTGCAGTTTTAACCTGTAATGAAAAATAAACAACTAGAAAACCTGAAACTTTTGCAGAATTGTGATATACTTCAACTTTATCCGATTTTGTTTAGGATCAGTTTATTACAAGCGTACGTGATCAGTTCGAATTTGAGATATTCCAACTGTTCTTGAATTTCACTATTTCTTTCTAATTTCTTATTGAAATATGATTGTATAGCATTTGCGAAAGACATTTGATTTGTAGTTTTTATCCATACTGCAGTAGGTTTAAAATTATATCTACAATTATTGATTTTCATAAACTGTGCAAGCGCAGAGATTAACACTTTAGACATAAATGACACAATGCTAAAATGTTGAACCATATTCTATTTTCATTTTCGTATATACAGTGTCCAATTTTTTTCCTTAATTGTTTTCCTAACCTATTTTTAAAAATTGAAATAAAAAATATCCACTTCATGGTTGGATATTTAGATGAGCGGCCAGGAATGAAAATTTAAACTGAATTATAAATGAGATGTACATGTTCGGGAATTCTTTTAATGAAGCTAAGCTGAAAATGTTAACAATTAAGCATTTTTTAAACCAGTGAGTGGTTATTTCGGACGTCGTATCTCTAAATTTTGTTCCTTTGGTCATATGTCACTATAATTTGTATCCCTGTTTTTTTTTTAGGTTTATTGAACACAATCTATTCATTGTTTACAAATTAACGGCTTATTACCAATTTGTCCTGGTATATAATGTATTAAGTCAAAATAAAACGCTAGTGCATGCATATTTATTTGTATATTTTAAACCATATGTCAGATTCAAAGTAACTGATTATCGTAATACGGTTAACTCTCCCTACATGTACACTTTCCGTCATGGTTTAAATTAGTAAAACCGCGTTGCTTGGCACCCCCGTTCTGGATTTTTTTTTCATCTAAACTAAAATCGCATTAATTTGGTATTACTATCCTGCACTTTTCCCCATGACGTTAATAAGTCAAACCGCCTTCTTGGTTGCCCGTTTTGGAAAGTTTTATTTCATTCTATCGCTAGAGGTCGCGCTTCGCTAGCTTCTCTCTTTAAAAACGAAATCGCGCATTCAAGAAACGAGTTGCCTTGTTTTATTTATAAAATAATTGTCAAATCTTGACTTATATGTGTAATCTAAGTAAGTTCCTAGTAAATATATTCACTTTCTACGTAATGATTCCGTTTTTTTTTTTAATTACCTATATATATTTTGATGCAAATTCCCACGGACATGGATCTGCCAAAGCGTGTACACCAGCTTACTCTCATTTTTTTTGCTTTGTCGGTCTGGTTTATTGAAAATGAACGTAATTTTTTTTTATTAATTTTACAATAATTACTTGCCAGGTATAATTCAACTTTAGCTTACGCACATCATATAGCACGATTTTTTTACTATTTTAATAGCAAAAAGTCTGAAGTTATAAGTAAAGTTATTTTTTTTTCAAAAAAAATTATTAAGGCTATTAGGCCCTCTTTGATATATTATTATAGATAGTTGTATTAAGCATATCATAAACTAATACTATTTTTTTGTTCTTAATCATCTTGTTTGCAGCCAAAAAGATGTTTGCCGTTTTTTATTGAAAATACAAAATAATTCATATTAAAAAAAAATTGAAGGAGACAGTGGTCTCATTTTTGTATAATCATTTTTCAAATATGATTCTTTATCGATCCATCAAATATTGCACTGGTGTGTCGAGCCACCTCATCGTGTGTTTAAAAGAGTTTACGAGTAAGATGCTTGATAAGTATTATTATTCATCTTGTTCTTCTCCTTTTTTTTTTTTTTTTTTTGAATATCGATTTACTGCTACAAATTGCATTTAACCTTTTCTCAGTATTTTTTTCTACTTTTACTTTTCTGTTTGGATAAAAAAAATCAATAAAGGGTAAATACTTCTTACCGATCAGGAGTTAAAGGTTTTAGAGAAAATAAACAAATAACTGTTGTTGTTCACGATATACTGTAAACGTATCCGTCTCAAAACGTGTAAAAGCGCGACATGGCTCATAAATCAAGTAAGATCGATTTAAAGGAATTATTCATAATGCGTATCATTTTTTTTATTATTTATTAATCATTTCGCGAAACATGCAGAACAAAAATGGTTTCATATTGCAAAAGCTCTTAGAGCAAGACTTAAGTACTGAAATTACTGATGGCAGTTGATAATTTCTTGAGTTAATAAATATAATAAAGAACAAGACTTGGCGCAATGATGATATATGTTGAATTCCTTTTATTATTAGTCACGACATATTAGAGAAAGCAACAATGGTATCTGTTATAAAGAGATCCAACGTACAGATAATGTGTCTCTTCCAAAAAGAAATCTGCATATCGTCAAGATGTTTTAAATTATTATAAACGGAATTAACATTCCATTATTTGTTTGCAAACGGCATATTTTATACAAAAAAATGAACCATTATTGAATCCCAATGAGAATACAAATGCCTTTTAAATTCCAATTTGATGTGGTTTTAGTTTTTTTGAGGAAATAACTCTCCAGAAAGGAGTGCCCAGGAAGGCGGTTTAACTTATTAACGCCATGGCGGAAAGTGCAGGGTCAGTTAACCAGATACATTGGCTCTGGCAGTTTTTTTTTTTTAAATGTGCAAATAAATCTGCATACACTGGCGTTATATATCTATTTTTTAATGAAAAAAATGACAACTAGTAGACTAATTGTTCTTGAACAATTAGAGGTCTTTCCACCCTACTATTTTTTAATAAATTGCTAGATTGCTCAGAAAGGTATACAAAAATAGTATACCTGTGTTATATGTTGTACTAGAAAATTAGAATACTGCAAAGCCATAAATGAGTTTTAAGAGATTATTTTGTATTTCAAGCCATGATTGCTTTAAGAATTCCGTTGTTTATCGTAGATATCTTTTGAATTACTTTTTCTGAATTTTTTCCCATTTACTCAGAACAAAATTGATTTGCTCGCCAAGTGAATATTCTTTACACAAGCATATAAACAGAAAACCTAACAATAGAAGAGCGTGTTCTAGAGGCTAGCTGTCTTTGTATAATATGAATGGGTTGACTGTAAAACAATTTCCACTTGAGTAACCACAGGACTTGATGCGATACCTGGCTGACCTAATTGAATACCTTATTGCGCAATCCAGCAAGCTATTGAAACCCTTACTAAAATTCTGTATCAAATGATATGATAATTCATTAATTAACAGATTCCCAAATGACCTTGACCTTTGACCTTTATGTCATTTTGTTCGGCCAAGGTAGACGCTTCCATTCCAAGTGGTCCGACGTCTTTATGATAAATAATAAAAAGGTTGAAAGTGATTTAATGGAAATGTAAATACTTTCAGGGGCAATAACTGTTAGAAGGGGGCCTCAGATCCTTTTGGTATGAATAGATTGAACAACCCTTTAAGTGTACTGAAGACATTGGTAAAAGTTCCAAGTCTCTATCTCTTATTGTTTCAGAGGGGTAGCGATAACAAGCATTTTGTACAATAGGGGCAATAACTCTGTAATTATTCAAAGGTATGAGCCAAGAGGCTGTATTTTAAAATGTCTTAAGATGTCCTACTACATCCATGAAAAAAATTTTCTCTACCACCCTAAACAAAAGAGATCTGAAAAATCATTAATTAACAGATTTCCAAATGACCTTGACCTTTGACCTTTATGTCATTTTGTTCGGCCAAGGTAGACGCTTCTATCCCAAGTGGTCCGACGTCTTTATGATAAATAATAAAAAAGTTGGAAGTGATTTTATGGAAATTCAAATACTTTCAGGGGCAATAACTGCTAGAAGAGGGCCCCAGATCCTTTCGATATGAATAGATTGAACAACCCTCTAAGTGTACTAAAGACATTGGTAAAAGTTCCAAGTCTCTATCTCTTATGGTTTTAGAGGAGTAGTGATAACAGGCATTTCCTTCTCAAAGGGCAATAACTCTGTAAGTTCTGGGAGTTTTTTGACACAGGGTCAATTGGTTCCATAACTTTTAAGGAACAATTACATAAAGTTTAATTTGCTTGGATAACCCTAATAACAAAAAAGTCGCTCCGAGCTAAATAGAAAAAAAAGAAGAAGAAGAAGAAGAATAAACTAGTAGACTAATTGTTCTCGAACAATTAGAGGTCTTTCCACCTCATTATTTTTTATGTTTTGTTTCAATATAATTAATAAAACATTTTGTCTGCGTTACTTTATAAAAAAAAGTCAAAAAATTAGATATGTAATTTTTTTTTGGTTGACCTTGACCTTTGACCTTGATGTCCAATTGACTGGTAAAGGTCAACATTTTAATTTGAAGTGGTCTGATGGCCCTACGATGTTAGGATTAAAAGTTGTAAGTGTTTTTAACAAAATTAAGAAACTTTGAGGGGCGATAACTGGTAGAAGGGGGCCTCGGATCCTTTCGGTATGAATAGATTGAAGGAGCCCCTATATGTACTGAATATATTAGTAAAAGTTTCAAGTCTCTACCTCTAACGGTTTATGAGAAGTAGCAATAACAAGCATTTTGTAAAAAAGGGGCAATAACTCATTAATTATTTCAATGTAAGGGTTGAAGGGTTATATTTTGAAATGTCTCAAGAAGCTCTACTATATCCATGAAAAAGTTTTTCTGTACCACCCTAAACAAAAGAGATCTAAAAACTCATTAATTAACAGATTTCCAAATGACCTTGACCTTTGACCTTTATGTCATTTTGTTCGGCCGAGGTAGACGCTTCTATCACAAGTGGTCCGAAGTCTCTACGATAAATAATCAAAAATTTGGAAGTCATTTTAAATAAATTCAAATACTTTCAGGGGCAATAACTACTAGAAGGGGGCCTCGGATCATTTCGGTATGAATAGATTGAAGAACCCTCTAAGTGTATTGAAGACAATGGTAAAATTTGAAATCTTTATCTCTTATGGTTTCAGAGGAGTAGCGATAACAAGCATTTCGTACAATAGGGGCGATAACTTTGTAATTATTCAAAGGTATGAGCCAAGGGGCTATATTTTAAAATGTCTTAAGATGTCCTACTAAAGCCATGAAAAAATTTTTCTCTACCACCCTTAACAAAAGAGATATAAAAACTCATTAATTAACAGATTTACAAATGACCTTGACCTTTGACCTTTATGTCATTTTCTTTGGCCAAGGTAGACGCTTCCATCCCAAGTGGCCCGAAGTCTCTATGATAAATAATTAAAAAGTTGGAAGTGATTTAATGAAAATTCAAATACTTTCAGGGGCAATAACTGATAGAAGGGTGTCTCGGATCCTTTCGGTATTAGTAGATTGAAGAACCCTCTAAGTGTACTGAAGACATTGGTAAAAGTTCCAAATCTCTATCTCTTATGGTTTCAGAGGAGTAGCGATAACAAGCTTTTCGTATACAAGGGCAATAACTTTTTAAGTTCTTGGGGTCATTAGGCACAGGGTCATTTGGTATCATTACTTTTAATGTTTAATCACATAAAGAAAAATTTGTTTCAATATCTCTTGAAATAAAAAAGTTTTCCCGTGGAAAATAGAGGAGAAAAATAATAATAAAAAACACTAGTAAACTAATTGTTCTCGAACAATTAGAGGTCTTTCCACCTATATTTTTTTTATGTTTTGTTTCAATATAATTAATTAAACATTTTATCTGCGTTACTGAATAAAAAAAGGTTAAAAATTTAAATATGCTATTTTTTTAAGGTTTGACCTTGACCTTTGATCTTTACGTCATTTTTTTCAGACAAGGTAGACGCTTCCATCCCAAGTAGTCCGAAGTCTTTACGATAAATAATAAAAAAGTTGGAAGTGATTTTATAGAATATTGAATACTTTAAGGGGCAATAACTACTAGAAGGGGTCCTCGGATCCTTTCGGTATAAATAAATAGAAGAACCCTCTAAGGGTACTGAAGACATTAGTAAAAGTTTCAAGTCACTATCTCTTATGGTTTCAGAGGAGTAGCGATAACAAGCATTTCGTACAATAAGGGCAATAACTTTGTAATTATTCAAAGGTATGAGCCAAGGGGCTAAATTTTAAAATGTCTTAAGATGTCCTACTACATCCATGAACAAGTTTTTCTCTACCACCCTTAACAAAAGAGATCTAAAAACTTATTAATTAACGGATTTCCAAATGACCTTGACCTTTGACCTTTATGTCATTTTTTTCGGCCATGGTAGACACTTTCATCCCAAGTAGTCCGAAGTCTCTATGATAAATAATAAAAAAGTTGGAAGTGATTTTATGGAAATTCAAATACTTTCAGGGGCAATAACTAATAGAAGGGGGTCTCGGATCCTTTCGGTATTAGTAAATTGAAAAACCCTCTAAGTGTACTGAAGATATTGGTAGAAGTTCCAAGTCTCTATCTCTTATGGTTTCAGAGGAGTAGCGATAACAAGCATTTCGTACACAAGGGCAATAACTTTGGAAGTTCTGGGAGTTATTAAGCAAAGGGTCATTTGGTACCATAACTTTTTATGGTCAATAACATAAAGAAAAAATTGTTTCAATATCTCTTGAAATAAAAAAGCTGTCCCTGGAAAAAAAGAGAAGAAAAACAATAATAATAATAATAATAATAATAATAATAAAAAACATAAGAAATACAAAAGGTCTTTCACCTGAAAGGTGGAAAGACCTAAAAACATAAAGAAAACAAGAGGTCTTTCACCTGAAAGGTGGAAAGACCTAATAACAATGTTGGAATATTGAAGTCAAAAAAGTTAAAACGATCCTTAACCTTGGATGATTTCATCATCGCAAGCTACTACAATGCAAATGTTATAGATAACGAGAAAAATAAAGAGCTTTGATGTGCATTTATGAAAGTATACGTGCAAACAGAGTGATTGAATACATGCGATACTGAAACAGTTGTGAAATAAAATAATCATTTTCTAATGATTTTTGGGCACGGCTTTGACGCTATGAATACAAATTTAATAAAAGCGACTCTCAAAAGCCAAGTTTTTGTTTGTTTTTTTTAATTGAAATGTGGTGTTTTATGAGATGTCCTTTGACGTAACATTGCCCGTAGGAACTTTATGAAGACAAGTGCTGCTTAAAATTAATATTGCGCGATTCGGTTGGGGCATTTCTTAACACTTTAAACGCGTCCGAACAACAAGTTAAACAAGTCAATATTTGTTTCTTTGTCAATTTGAAATTAAGTTATATGAGATGTGGTTTGACGCAACATCAGCCATGGAAACTATTTGAAATACTCAAAAGGGGTGTTTTATTGACACTTCAAAAGTTCCTTTTTCAGCGATTGCATAACAAGTTTTTGTCCTACTGTTTTGAATTCGATCAATGCTGCCAAGTTCCTTGTTACCACTTGACATCTTGCCAGTATAAATTGAGTAAAAACTAGGACATGAGACAGAAGAAAATATTAAAAAAGAAAGTTTTGGTTCCGATAGTCTTGTTAATGACATGTCTTTCTTCATCAACAACTAAATCAGTGTTTTTAGATTATGTAACTGTTAAACAGATATGTAATCTACGTTACACGCATTTATAAATGAACAAACATGCTTATTCATATATAATTGAAAAAAATATATATACAATGCTCTCCTTTTTAGATTAAGTGTTTCTAGGCTTGTCATAATAGATGAGAAAAAATATCAATTATGAAAATCCCAGATAATATATCAACAAACATATTGTATATATTTAAACATTCTACAATTCTCTATATATCTTCTTTAAAGAAGTGGGTTTCATAAGTAAAATTTTACTGCATAAAAATGCTACACTGTAATATAGATTTTTTCACACATAAAACACGGATTGTGTTAAGGTCTCGAAAGCGTGCCAACCATCTCATACTGCTTTCAATCACTGATATCATTGTTGAGGCACTTTTGGAAAACAGACATTATGGCAAAGATTTAAAAGACATTATTCCGGGGGACAGGAGGGTGTGTAAATTTTACAATCGGTGTTATTGTTTTGTTAAAAGTTGTTTACAACGAAAAAAACATAAACTTCAGAGCATTGTAACATAAGTAAAACAAAATTAAATAATATTCAATAATTACTATGTAATATAATTTATTAATTTGAACATTTTCATATATCTTTCTTTTTTCATGCATAAATATACACTGTACGCATGCTGGAGAAGTGGGAAAATGAATAATTCTATACAATAGATTTAAATCATTTAAATGAAAGGTAAATGTTAAATATTTTTAGATATAGTGTTCTAGATCGTTCAACTAGAATCATTCATGTATAACTAATTTAATGATGTTTATTTGTAAAGCAAGTGGTTGTTTTGTCAATTTGTTTCAATATTTTAGGCTTAAAACCCATTTTCTTAAGGATTTTATTTCATTAAAAATCAATTGATGATTTTGAAATGAGTTGTTACTATTTAGTTAATTCATCTTATAGTTGAACATAATTATCATAAAATGATAAATCTTACATGGTGGATAATTTGTAAATATAGCTAGGAATTATATCTCAAAAAAGAGTACAATAAGGTGTGCTACAAAATGTGTTTCACATAATGTTTCATTAAACAGAATAATAAGAGACATAACCCTCACAGTTTTGTTTAAATAGCACGAGGAGATTAAAAAGATGATTAGAATGTATCAATTGCAAAAATTATAAATAAAATAGCTAGGTCGTTTATACGAAAGATAATGAGTAAATAGTAAATGTAATGTGTACCAATATTTTGTTATAAAACTTGGACAAAAATATGTCTATTTAAACTAAAATACCTGCACTTACATTATAGGTAAATTGAAAATAAGGGAATATTGCATCATTCTATAAGGACTCTTGTTATGTTTTGTTGACAAGGTTAATATGCACCCTATATAAACAAATTATATGTTCACGTGATCAACAACGTGATCAAACAAAGCCGTGTGTAGTGGTCTATGGAGAACATTAAACGTCATGCATAAAAAAGAAATGTTTTACTTGTACGGCGTTACATTTGAGCAGAACAAAACATATATTAAAGTGATGGAAAGGAAGTCTAAAGTGCATTTAATGTTAGAATTAAGTATTTGTTTTACGTTACAGTAATAACATAAGATTTCAGAGTACAAATTCAAGTGAATTGTAAAGAGATAGCTATGCCATGACCTTGAATTGTTAGCATTATAAAAATAGTGCCTGTTTGGGAGGGTTCCAGTTGAAATTGACACCCTGGGAAACCATTGTCAACCGACGCGAAGCGGAGGTTGACAATGGTTTTCGAGGGTTGTCAATTTCAACTGCTACCCTCCCAAACAGGAACTATTTATTTTATTATGCTGAATGTCTTAATTTTATAGTAAATTTTACTGATTTTATATAGAAAAGACGTGAGTTCTACGGCAAACCGTACGCGCATAATTTACGCGCATGTAACAATTTGTTCTATCGGCCCGTTGCCAAGCGTGTTGCTAACGCTGAGGGTATAAGACCGGATTGTCAACTTCGTCTAAACCAATCAGATTTCAGTATTTAACATGAAAGTATAATAATACAAATTGGTCACTATGATACTTATGTAAACCTAGATACTGCGCAATGAATTTTGGTAATGATAACTAACAGAACGAACTCTTGTAGCACTGGGATGTATTCCTAAATGATGATATGCAACCAGGTGTAGAACCGTGCACAAATATTCAAATTGGGAGTATATAAATAAGTTGTCATATTTGGCGATTCTGTGTCTGTATCGATAGCTCTGTTACTCTATACCGAGTCATGTATCGCATGTTTTATAAAAACCATTGTAACCTTTTAAACCATGAACTCATGTACATGTATAATTTCATATATGGCATTTTAATATTGTACGCAAGCAATGCGTCATACTAAGGCGAGAGACTCAAAGCCTGCATCCCAATAATCTTAGTCCTAAATGACGTTAATAATCAGGTACGGAATTCGGGCACAGTAAAATCCAAACTGAAAATATATAAACAAGTTATCAACAAAATGTCAAATTTGGCGATCATGTGTCTGCAATGAAGGCCCTGATACTGCAAGCTAGTCATGTAATGCTTGTTCCATCTTTTTAACCTTTGTAACCTTAAAGCCATGTATGAATGATGGTATAATGACTAAGCAATGCATCATACCCCGGTGGGGGACTCAGAGACTCGGGACTCGGAGACTTTGGAATTTGAACACTAAATGTTCACTCATGATCATCGTAGATGGACCGAACTAGTCGGAACTGTCATTCATAAGTAAAATGTTATATACTCTCATGTAAAATGATATTAGACAAATTTTTATTTTTTTGATTTATAATTTGTTTTAGACCTTTAAATTTTGGGCTTATGATTTTAATTTTGATTAAGCCTGTAGAGATCTTATATTTTTGGCTTTAGAATTTAATTTTGGATTTTGATTAAGCTTACAGAGATATTGGATTTGGGCTGTTTTTAATTGATGTTGTAACTTTGACTATACGATCACGCTTGTTAATAAACTGCTTGATAATCAACAAATCAACAATTGGACTTGGTGATTACTAAGTTTGAGCTGACCCTCAAGTGGATTCAGAAGACAGAAAGGTTACAGAGTTTACAACCAAATATCTTTAATATAAAAGAGGTGAATAAACATATTTTGGTTGTCGTTTTTGGTTCAGAATTTGTTTAATGTGGGTGTTTAGAGTGTTTAATGCACAAGTTCGATGTGTTTGACATCGTAAAGCCTATCTTAATCCGCTTTTTTCAGGGACATACACATGACAGATTATTACGATCTTTTGGATATAAATTAAGGGAATGTTTAATTAATTAAAACATGCTGCTGTTTCGATAAAATCTATAAAAGGAATTTGTTTATTAATTACCTAAAATATTAAGCGAAAGTCATATCAATTCAACCGGCGCTCATTTCTTTGATGTTTATTCTAATAAAAGATGAACTCTATGCAAAGCAGCAGCACTTTTCAGAATCTACTAGATAAGTAGAATTGAATTATCATTTAAATTTTTAATTCAAATAAGGTTATGCCCTTGTAATATTGAAATTTGATTATGACCTCCATTCGGGGGAATCATCAACACATAGCCCGTGACTGTCACACTAAGTGTCATACATAGTGGCATATACTATGCTGTTTCATTTAATATCAAAGAAATAAAGCCACGCAGTAAGAAAATCGGTCCTGTGATTGTGAGTAAAATGATGTCTCCCATATTGCAAAATTTAAAAAAAACTTTCACTTCTTTATTAAAAATCCGTTGCATTTTTTCCAAGAAAACTCATGCACTTTTCAGAAGAAGCTAAATCGGTATCTGTCATCAGTTTTTAGCAAATTTTGCTACCCGTCACCAATTTAGCTAAAAAAAAATTATTATCTCCCCACAACTCTATCTAAAAAGTGTTGGAATAAAACGATGTCCTAAAACTCCAAATAATTTTTGGATCGAGGCTTTGGAGTTATTTGCATTTTAAACTTATACTTTCTGCAAATAACCAGAAATGGTTATTCCATGCATGTGAATTTTTTTGGATTTTTCATCAAAACGTCGAATTAGCAGAAAAGAAAAAAAAATTGACTACATGGAATCATTCATTCTTAAGGTCTAATTGAATAAATAAATAAATATTAAAAAAAAAAAAAAAACACGTATCACACGCTGAATATGTCATCATTCGAAACCAGTTCTATAGATTATTTGTAACGTTACTCTTGCATTTAAATCAAATTAAAAGATATAGAGATTATTTATGTTCACAAACCATGACAGACTGAAAATAAAAACAAGACAAGATACGATCTCGTTACGAGTAACGAGTAGGTCTTCCGTTCGATTTTTTTTTAAATGATACGATGAATTATCGATAAGACTTTAGATACAAACGATTGAATATTTAAGGGGCCATCCCCTGTAGATCCTAAATAGGGACAGACATTGGTGTTTAAATTAGTGAAATCGATTAGAATCATCAATGCAGACATTTTCTCTTCTACAATTCTTGACATAATATGTCTCCTTTTTAAGATATATTGCGTCAAAGTTAAAGGACTTTGGCCCTTAACTCATAATAAGTTGGTGTGGTGATTCATTTCTCAAACATATATTATTACGATTAACAACTTTGCTTCAAAAATAATAAACACAATCTTTATCGTTTTGAAGTAATTTGTAATAGAGTTAACGAATCGATTGGCAGCTGATGAAAGGGGCCAGCCCTATTTGTTCATTTCATACGGAAGCTCTATCAAATACAAACATTTTTTTGTTCTTTCACCCATCTTATATCGTTGTTCATTCTTGAGATACAAATGATTGAATATATAAGGGGCCAGCCCTGTAGATTCTAAACGGGGACAGCCATTGGTGTTTTGATTAGTGGAATCGATTTAAATCATAAATACAAACATAATGGTTAACAAAAATGTCTCGTTCTCTAGATATATTGTATCAAAGTTTGAGAACTTTTGTCAATAAAAATCCCTTATTACGTCATAAATGGGCGTGGCAATAAGGCTTTCAGGTAGATATTGATACGATTAACAACTTTGCTTCTATAAAGCATTACAAAAGCTTTATCCTTTTTAAGTTATTTGTAATAGACTTCAGGAGTGTCTTGGTCCCTAATTTAAGGGGCCAGCCCCTTTTTAATTAATTTTGTTTGCAAGAGCATTTGATTTTCTATCACTTTTGTTATATATGTCTTAACAAAATATCAACTGATAAAAAAAAATATAGATCAAAACGTGTGAAAATTTTGATCTAAAATTCGTTCCCAATTTTCGAGCCATAGCGAGCTTCAAGAAATGGCGCCACATTCGTAAAACAAAAACAATAGGCACAACTTCAAACTATGGTCTACCTATCCTGAAAATTTCATTCCATATATATATATATATATATATATATATATATATATATATATATATATATATATATATTGTTACAATTAACAACTTTGCTTGTATATTGCATTACAAAATCTTTATGGTTTTTAAGTTATTTGTAATAGGCTTTACGAGTCTATTGGCTCCTAAGTAAAGGGGCCATCCCCTTTTTGTTGACTTTATGTAAAAGAACTCTTAAATACTAACATTTTTTGCTCTTACACCCATTTTAAATTGTTGTACATTTTTGAGATACAAATGTTTTAAGGTTTTAGGGGCCATCTCTGGTGATCCTTAACAGGGACTGCCATTGGTGTTTTTATTAGTGGAATCGAGTTAAATAATCAATACAAACATTTTCTCTTCTACAATACTCAACAAAATATGTCCTCTTCTCTAGATATATTGTACCAACATTTGAAATATTTAGTCCCTAAATATCCCTAATTACGTAATAAATTGGTGTGGCATTGAGGTTTGCAGATAGATATTGTTACAATCAAGCACATTGCTTCTATAATGCATTACAAAATCTATATCGTTTTTTAGTAATTTGTAATAGACTTTACGAATCTATTGGCTCTTTATTTAAGGGGCCAGTCCCTTTTTCTTAGTATCGGTGAACAGAACTTTTGATACTCTACCACTTTTGTTATATATGGGTTTTTTTTAAAATATCAACTGATAAAAAGATACAGATCAAAACGTAAGAAATTTTTAATGAAAATTCGTACATAATTTTCGTGTCTAGGCTAGCTCCAACAAATGGCGCCACTGGTGTAAAGCGAAAACAACAGGCGCAACTTCAAACTATGGATTACCTATCCTGAAAGTTTCATATTCATATTTATGATGGTCTTCGAGATCAACTGTTTACAAAATAGGTCGTAAAAGTTTACAAAATCAGCAATTAATCAGTACCTAATAAAAAAAAAGATACAGGAATAAAGAAAAATCAACTTGAAGATAAACTGAAATACATTTATCTCTTTTTTTTTTCTTGTGTTTTGGGGGTTTTGGGGGTTCTGTTTTGTTGTTGTTTTGTTTTTGATTTTGTTAAAAATAATTCAAATAACTTTCGAATTTGAATAAAACAAGTGTACATTAACCAACACTTAAACATATTTCTAACTTCTTCATTTCAATTAGGTTACTTTTGTTTGTTAGCTTAATCATTTTTTTGTTCTTAAAAATACTGAATTTTCTTTTCTTGGTACGTATAATACGTACAAATATGCAAAAAAAAAAACAAAACAAAAAACAAAACAAAAAAACCCCGAAAAACAATAGTACATTATGTGTTTAAGTATGTGACGTGGAGAACAATTAAAAAATGTATTAGTATCTTAAGACGAAAAACTTATTGGTTTGGACTAATATGTTTTTATGAAAATGATTTACCCAATGTTTCCAACAGTTACACACATAAAAAGGATTGCATATGTCCACAACGGTTATCATGATTACAGAAGTAAATTAAAATCAAAATTTATGAAAAAGGTGAAAAATCGAAACTCATAGAATAACAATGAACTAAAGAAAATCAATTTATCGTTTTCAATTATCTTCAGGGGTAAAAGGGCTGTTTAGGATATGGAAATTTTATTGGATGTAGTTGGCAATTATGAATGATATGTGTTGCGCTCTCCTAAATAGACCCAAGGGTAAACATATTTTCAGGAAACTTACAATGTTTTTCTCATGGGAATAAAAATGTAAAAATTTCCGTAAGTGTAAAGTATTCTCTCTCTCTCTCTCTCTCTCTCTCTCTCTCTCTCTCTCTCTCTCTCTCTCTCTCTCTATCGATCGATCGATTGAAATAGAAACATCTATAACATTACGAAAAAAGATGTTTGTTATGTGTCTTTCAGATAATCATTTTATCTGCAAAAATATTTAGCGGGTGATTTGATTTTCTACACAGGAAGAGAATTGGGAACTAAGATATTGAAGTCAAATAATTAAAACGATCCTTAACCTTGGATGATGCCATCATAACAAGGTACTACAATGTACATATTGTAGAAAACTCTAAAATATAGAGCTTTGAAGTGCATTTACTAAAATTTTAGAAAGATAATTAAATACATGTGATATTAAAAAAAATCAAAACAACATGGTTGTGATATAATAAAAAAACACAAAGGATCTTAGGGCATGTCATTTGTTGTTTTTAAATGATGATTTTATTCTAAGATTGCAGTACTCTAAAGCCACGATTTTTAAAAAAATTAAATATGGTCATACAGTGTATTTGAGACGAGCTTTAACCCAACATTGCTTGTAGAAACGTTGTGAAAGGTGTTTCTTGAAATTAATATTGTGTGACAAGAACGGGGTAGTCTTCAACACTTCAAACTTCTTTTTGCTGTTATCTTCAGCGATTGAAAAACAGGTTTGCTAATGCATTTTTTTTTAAATTTAGATAGTGGGTTATATGAGACGTGCTTTTACGTTATATTACCAGTAGAAAGCTGACAGGGGTGTTTTCGAACACTTTAAATGTCCCTGTGTATTTTTTTAGAGATTGAACAAAAGGTTTGTGTCCTACTTCGTTGCATCTAAAATATATAGAATAATTTGATCATTTATGTCTAGGTATCTGGCATCTTGCCAGTATTAATTGAGTAAAAAGGAGGACAGGAGGCAAACAGATAATAGTGAAATAGAAAATTGGTTACAAAACAACTTCGAATGATGACATTTTTTTGGCCAGGATCTAGACTAGTTTTTATGGTTTTGCAACTGTTAAACAGTTATGTACTTTGCGTTGCACGCATTTGTAAATAAATATGCATGCTAATCCAAATATACAATATGTAAATTTAATTGATGAGAAAAATATCAATTAAGAAATTGATCCAATATATAACTCCAAATTATAAATAAGCATATATATTATACCAGAATAAAGGACTTGGACATAAAAATATAGGTCAAATGTGTCCGTTTAATGTATATAAAGATTTCTGAACAATTTAGACACAACTGTCCTCAGTTAAAATATATACCATTAACAAAAAGTAATTTTTAAAATAGTTTCCTTCCTGCTCGGATTTTTCTAAGCATCTAAGAGCAGACACCACCGATGCTGACGTCAGGGAGCCACATTGCATTTATACACACGCTTAGATAAAGTGCCATCATTAAAATATATGAATTAAAACTTAAAGTAGATGTTAAGAATTGTCATTCTAAAACAGGGTTTATGGAAGAAGATTGTGGATGTTAGAATGATGCATTCCCTCCAGGAGTTAATTTTATATGTATCTAGAAGGGTATGTCCTTGTGAAATTTGTGTAATTGTGAAAAACATTTTTTTTTTAATTCAATGTGTTTCTTAGTTTGAACATCATGCATGCTACATACATGAATACACATAGCACATTGCTCAGCAGTCCTGATTTTTAAATTGTGTCTTAGTTTTTTTATCCTTCTGACAGCATAAACCGAAACGACATAACTATCATCAAGATCTAATTTACGATAAAAACAAATAACAGAGACTAAGACGTCTATAAAGAGCATTGAAATAAAAAGTAACTAAGAAACCCTACAAAGAAAATGAAATTATGTTTTTTAACATATATATATTTTTAAATATATAAACACGATCTATGTATGTAAGCACTGAAAAATGACTGCCACATCTCCCTACACACATCTGATATGTGATAATTTCATATTTCACAACCCATCTATTCATTTTTTGCACAAATCATATATAGTTACTTATGGTTACCTAAAGACCAGTATTAAACAAATATTTTGAATCTTTGTCTTCTCATGACAGTAGAAAATTTTGATTCCCATCCAGGCATATTTTTCCTTGATAAGTTTTATCAACTCAGTATTAATATTGACCCAGTAAAAAAGTTGCTTATCTACATCATAGAACAGATGTATGCTTGAGGAAAATGGAATACTTCCATCAACCTTTCACTGAAAGTGTTAATGTAAAAACAAAATCATGATAGAAATACACAAAGATGTTACAGGCCTGAGTATTAAGTTTCAAAAGGCTTTAAAAATCTATAAAGCAAGAATCAGTTTTTCATGTCTTCTTATCTAATGGATGAGTTGTACAATTAGGTAGAAATTCTTTTCAAAATAAATAAATAAATCTACAATAAACTGTGCAACAATGTGTATCATAATGCTTTAAAAAAAAATACTAAGAAGAAACATAACATTAACAGTTTTGTTTCAATAGCATGGTGATTAAAAGAACTGTTGAAGAATTGTTGAAATTTATTTCAGAGAATAATTCAGGAACATAGTTTTGTATGCGTTTGACAGACTGTCGTTTTAGCTAAAACTCATGACCAATCGAAAATGCCATTTACACCAACATTTTGTAATAAACTTCACCGTTTTCAAACAAATAAGATATCACTTGACGATCTTAACTTGAACTTGAAAAAAACAATACGTGCAGTGTTTCATGGTCCAAATAAATCGTAATATATTTTTAAAAAGGAAAGAAATGTTTTACTTGTTCTGTTTTAGATTTCAGCAGAACCTATCATGTCAATGTTAGATGAAACATCCGTTCAAGCTTTACCTTACATTCGAATTTACTTTACAAATTGAAATGCATGTACAATAGAAATCCATATATTTAAAGTGATTACAATGCACATACTGAAAAAAACTCTTAACATAAAGAACTTTGAAGCGCATTTTTAAAAATGTTTATGTAACAGTTACTTTTTGAAATTTTTAACAACAAAAAATCAGAAAAAAGATAAATGCATGTGATACTACATCAATAAATGAAAACAATATTTTGAATATGAGGTTTCTGATTGTTACAGGCTTAAAAAATAGTTTCAAACGTCTCTTTGTTTTTTTTGTTGTTGTTTTTTTTGGGGGGGAGGGGTTGTTTGGTGTTTTTTTTGTTTTTGTGTGTGTGTGTGTGTGTGTGTGTGTGTGTGTGTGTGTGTGTGTGTGGTGGGGGGGGGGTTCTTTTCGTTTAAATCTTTTTTCTTTTGTTTTTCTCTTTTTTCAACGATTGACGCTTTAACATTGCTGCGTATATTTTAGTCTTTATAATTTTTCATATTTTCTGCTGGGTTAACCTCACTTATTCAGTAAAATTATCGTATGGCGCGAATTGCAAAAATATTGAAAAATGCTTAAAAACGATAAAAGACACCATATCTCAAAATTTTGATCATTGACCTATTATGAATTTTATGCCAACAGAATAAGGTCAATATAAGTAGTTTAATACTATAAATGTTTTTGTGTTATCATCATACAATTTTTTGTAAAGTTTGATAAAAAATGGGTAGGGATTTAAAAACTGATAGAGGAAATTCGGAGAGGAATATTTTTAAAAATTTTTGCTGAAATTTTAATGCTTTATATCTATTTAGTGCCACTACCGTTCATAAACTGTATTTCATTTTTTAAAGTGTTTAATTATTTCTAATATTTTCACAATTAAGAAATTCAAAATCGTAGTGTAAAATTTGTATGGGTTTTTCTTGATTTTTTGAATTATATTCAATAGCCATTAACTCAAAAAGTAGGTCATTGACCAACTTTTTTGAAAGTGAAATTAGCACTACAATCAAAGGTCTATAACATACAATAGATGGGTTTTCATTATCATCAGTGGAATTTTTTTTTCATTCTGAGTAAACGTCATCCTTTACAAAATAAGTCTCCTCTATATATATTGAGTCAAACTTTAAGGACTTTGGCCCCTTAAAATCCGTTTCCTTCGGGGTGTTTTTCCGAGCTTTGCCGGAAAGGCCCGAGAAGCTGCGATTGCTTTTAATGCAGTTAAAAGTTAAAATACAAACCAGTTAGTCTCGGTGAGTATTCGGCCAACCTGCGTACGTGTAAGAAAGAAATGGCAATACTCAAGAAATTCAGATAGACGATCTGAGTCCCAGGTCGTCCATCCAATTTCTGCAGACTGAGAGCTACAGACCTGCAGCTATAGGGATTGTCAGACTCTTATTGATCATGTCAATTTATTTTGTTTCAAAGAGGCATTTTTTTAACATCGAGGTTTTCCCTTAAAAAAGAGCAAAAAATAAGTTCTGCATACAAGTCCATTCTTCTAAATTACTTAAAGATATGGACTTTTCGCACGTGTTACACTTGAAAATGACCTAAACAAATTTCAATTTTGGGAAAAAAGTCAACGTTTTAAATTTTACCGCTGTTCATGAAAATAAAAGTCCCTGCTGTATTCGACCTCGGTAGACCGAAGCAACACCCATCGCGCCACAGAGATAGACAACAGATTTTGGCGATATTATTTGTTTGTTGGTGATAAGGGGGATAAAGAAAATGTGTAATTTTCCATATAACGTCCAGCATATTCTCTTATTACCATAGTCCAAAAGCATATTGGAAAACAGGAAAAGTACATTTTCAAAGAGAAAATATCGGTAACTGATAGTTGACATTGAATTCCAGCTTGAATTATGTCACATGCAAGCACTTGTGTAATCCTGATTTAAAAATAAATATCATGGCCGTTGGGGGATGTCAACGTAACAAAATTGAGTAATATGGTAGATTGTACATGGTGAATTAATAATTGATTTTGAATTATTATGAATAAACAATATCACACGGTTTGATTGAAATACAGTCTGGAAAGCTAACAGGAAAAACTACCCTGCCAAGGAGATCATTCAGAAGCCAAATTTTTTCTATCTGCTGGACGATTTCATCCGTCTTAAATAGAGTGTAAGGATGCGTGTTTTAGGACAGCTATAATTACATGTACTTGTTTAAAAAATAACATCCATATACTTCGTCTTACATTCGCTATTTGTAGAACAAGCAGAATCAGTAATAGTCCGGCCATCACCACATGCATTGTTCGACTTGATGCCCTATCATTGTAATAGCATTGAATTGTATGTACACATTTTTTTTTTAAAATCCACACTTAAACTGTTAAATTATATGGTTATTCATACGCATATGCATAGTGCACGCGTGTGATTCAAAATACCCCAAACTGGCGAGGGTAAAGAATGCAGTCATTGAGTCTACAAAAAAAAAAAAAAACAAAACAAAAACATTGCAAATCTGAAGGTCTGAATTTTGTCTATTTATCAATATACAGTTTGTTAATTTTCTTTGATTGCTAAGCTATAGCGTAATTGATAAACATTGAACAGCGTTTTTTTTTTTTCAAGTAAATTTCTTCCACGGAGGATAGCGAGAACATTTATAAATCACAATTTATTTAATTACCTCTTTAAAATGTTGTATGTAGATTTATGAATTGCTGATAAAGACTGTTTGATATTTCCCTCTGTTGGTCTTTTACTAATACATACATGTATGTAGTTAAAAACGCGAAACGTGGGGCGAGTCAAAACTAAAAATTAACGGCTTTGGATTCAAATAGTAATATTGACGAATATAAAGTTTACTTTTTATATAAATCATCTCCACAATGATAATATTATCTTCATCGTAAATCAGTATTTTGTAATGCTTTAAAAGAAAGCGTTCTATCGGAATCAACCCCGTGTTCGTTTACTTTAAATTGCCAGCGTACATTTGTATGCCAGTAATACACATTATGCTTTATAGGACGGCTGTGTATTGTCGAGCAATTGAGTTTAATTACTATGTAATGGAACCATTTTATTAACACATCTTCCAGTAATGAAACAATTCAAGATGTATTCGTTACAGTAAAACAGTGGAGGGTTTAAACATATGTATGTCCAGCTCTAAAAGCACATGCACTGTAGTCTGGGCGACGCGCGGCCTTTATACAGCTAGCGACTCTGTTATCGATCGGTTACCTGAGTCTCGGAATGCATTTAAATATAGAGATGGGCACACTTTTGAAACAGACAACTGAGGTTCATTTTTATGAAATGAAAATATACATATCATTACATGCATTTTGGAATTTTATGTTGAATCATCTTTGCGCTTTGCATGCATCAGTTAGTGCATAACAAAAAGGCCTTTCATAACTTCTTAAACGGGCACACCCACACTAAGGGGCCGAACCGGCTAAAACTGTTTCTGCAAAACTGACTATACATTACAAAAATATCAAGTTCAATACTACAGATGGAACCATAATTAAATTCTTAAAAACTTTGCTACAATAATGCATTAGAAAATTTTATTCCTTTAAAAGTTATTGACAAAAAACTTTTGAAGCCCCTAACTCCTTAATAATAGGGTCCAGCCCCGTTTTCTTCAAACCGAATACAAGCTCTCAGTGAGACCCACAACTTTTGGAATACATCTTATTAAAAATTATTATTAGGTAGAAAACTATAAAAGAAATTAGGTGAATTTTTTGCAATTTTTTCTAACCTTTGTTTCAACACCTATACATGTACCATTCGTTTTATTTGCATTTTTAAATAACAAATGAAATGTGTCTTGCACTTTTTCAATGTATCTGCTTCCAAACCAGCCAATATTTGAGACTCTGCCAGTCATCGTTCAAGCTAAACCCATCTGACAAAAAGGGTCCTTAAATTTCAATAAAACAAAAATAATTCAAAACCGGATAGGGATTTTTATCAAGTAAAATATGAAACGACAGCATCGCGCGGCATGTTATCAGACCTGAATCGGTTAAAAACGTGCGAGATATTAAGGTTCAAAGTTGGCATCTAGAAGAAAAATAAGTAATAAGAAACCCTGAAAATTTTTCAGAATAATAGTAAGATCTTCCGTCGGAAACGAAATACCTTAATAAGAGTAAATGACAAAATTTTTTTTTTGCCAATTTCAAAACATATTTTTCATAATGTAAATGTTGAATAGTACGATTATTTGCGATTCACGCACCTATTTACGTAATTGATGCTACAAACCACCGTTTTAATATTATAAATAAATGTAAAAAATAATGTTCAATAAAAAAAGTGCTATATTACGGCGGCGTGGAAGGGCCAGGTGAAAAAAAAGTTTTATTTGTGTTCGGACGAATAAGTTATTTGTTCGGACGAATTAGCTATTTGTTCGGACAAATTAGGACATGTTCGAACGAATTAGCTGTTTGTTCGGACGAATTAGTTATTTGTTCGGACGAATAAGTTATTTGTTCGGACGAATTACGATTTGTTCGGACGAACTAGGATTTGTTCGGACGAATTAGCTATTTCTTCGGACGAATTACGATTTGTTCGGACAAATAAGTTATTTGTTCGGACGAATTAGGATTTGTTCGGACGAATTAGCTATTTGTTCAGACGAATAAGTTATATTTATATAAAACAGCATTTTTGATGAGCAATTTATAAGACTATCTGATCTGGCAATGATATAGATGATGAAGGGGGAGCGGATCTGTGATCAAGCCACCCCTTTCCTAGAATGTCGTTTTTCCTTCAAATGATAACACCTCAATGTTATACATGTACTAGTCACTGATATTTCAAGGGTGTTGGAACAGGGGTGGCAGAGGCGGCCGCCCCAATAATTTTGCCAAAAAATGAATTCTGAAAAAAATAAGACTGAATTGAAATTTAATTGAAATTTAATAACGGTGATCTGTATTAATTGGAGCGGCAATGATAACGGCGATTTATGTTCAATGGAGCGTCGAAGGGTAACTCCATTGTTTACATAGTCAAAAGTTGGGTATATACACCTGTTTCTGACGTGATTTGACAATCAACAGTGAATTAATTAGATGGGTTTGCCATTAAAGGAATATCGTTCTTCAGCTTTGATGATCAATTACAAGTTGTAAGTTAGAAACAACTGATATTATATTATGGGCTATAAAAATATATAATATATGTCACCAGATGATTTACGGAAATCCATTTAAGGATTTTTAAACGTCTTTACGCGGACATAATTGGTGCTGATATATGTGCACATTTGCGGATCCAGAAAATTTTGTGAGCTGGGGGGGGGGGGGGGTTCCAACAGATCAGCCACGTAGCATCGTTTTGGAAAATGTGGGGGGGGGGGTGGTGCCAGACTCATCCAAAATCTTGACAAGCAAAAAAAAAATAAATAAATAAAAAACAAAAAAATAAAAAGGAAAAAGTTACTTTACAAATTCCTGAAAATCCTAATCCGTGGTGGATTAATTTCACTGTATATTTCCTTATTTTCAAATAAATTTTTTACATGGTCCCATAAAAGTGGGGGGGGGGGCAACTCCATGTTAATTTATTTTTTTGTATGTAAGTTTCAGAAAAATCCTTGCTGCGCAAAAAAGTGGGGGGGGGGGGGCAGCCCGGCCCCCCTAATGCCACCTGCCTGGAGATATATATGTTTGTTGAGGGGGACCCTTAGCCTATTTTTGGTAACTTTACTATGTCAAGTTTTGAAATTTCCAAGCTCTAGACCCGCGCATGATGCACATAAACTTCTTTAATATAATTGTGAGTTGCGTTATCTTGATACACATTCTATGTCGTCAAAGGTAAGAAACAAAGATTAAGTGTAACTTTGCTTGGTTTCTTTTATAGTGCCATCAAAAAGGCGACAATATAATTTATCAAATTCAAGAATAATTTGACACATTGTAGAATAACAACTTACATGTAAATCTGCCCCCCTCCCAACTTATCGATAAAATTCTAAAATTCGCCGCCCCAATATGAAATATCTTTCGACGCCTCTGTATTTAAACACTATCTGACATATTTTGCTGCCAGAATATAAGCTCAAGTCTCAAAATCTGTCACAATTTTGCATATCGATAAAGAGCGGAAAGATTATTATTTGTTAGGGCATAGCGCGAAATTTTGTTTTAGTTACTTAAGAAAAACCGGCGTTGCATAGAATGGGAATCTCCATGGGCATCTAAATGAAAGTCGGGGGGGGGGGGGAACAATTTTATCGATCGATAAAGGGCTGAAGTAGCATTATTTGTTATGGCATAGCGCGAAATTATTTTTGGTTACTAAAGAAAACCTGCGTTGCCTGAAATGGGCATCTAGACGGGGGGAAGGGGCGACAAACAAAATTATCTTTTAGACTCCTCAACCCCCTCCCAAACCGGGAAAATTTCGTGGATCTGCGCACTTTTCACATCTGCGTTACCATATTATGAAATATCTCTCTTTCTCTCTCTCTCTCTCTCTCTCTCTCTCTCTCTCTCTCTCTCTCTCTCTCTCTCTCTCGCTTTGTTCTAATAATTAATTTATGCAGACCAAAAATTCGTCCGAACAAATCCTAACTCGTCCGAACAAATCCTTATTCGTCCGAACAAATAACTTATTCGTCCAAACAAATCCTAATTCGTCCGAACAAATAATTTATTCGCCCGAACAAATAACTTATTCGTCCGAACAAATAGTTAATTCGTCCGAACAATCCTAATTCGTCCGAACAAATCCTAATTCGTCCGAACAAATAACTTATTTGTCCGAACAAATCCTAATTCGTCCGAACAAATAACTAATTCGTCCGAACAAATCCTAATTCGTCCGAACAAATAGCTAATTCGTCCGAACAAATAACTTATTCGTCCGCACAAATCGTAATTGGTCCGAACAAATAACTTATTCGTCCGAACAAAGAAGAATTGTTTATTTTTTTCATCTGGCTCTTCCACGCCGCCGTACTATATAGATTAAAAAAACGGTAAAAAGATTAATTAAAAATCCCTAAATAATAAAATGAACAAATTATTTGATCATTTTCGTAAATTTTTGATCAGTTTTGTTGTCAGCCAGCTCTTGGGTTATTGACTTATTTATTTACATTTTCATGCGCTGTCTCAAAAATTTTCAATCTCTTTTTTGTCTTTCTTTCTAAAATCAGTATTAAAATGGTAACAGAAGCTATTACAGTATTATGACTAAAGAAAAGTGTTAGACTACTTAAAGACTTTATTGGGTAGTTAATGGCTGTGAGTGGGATATTTTGTGGGTTTTTTTACAAACCCGAGACAGTGACTGCGGCCTTAACGACTACCACTAACTGATTTATATCTTTGATTCCATTGCTGGAGAACACTTTAAATATGTGTTAAACATGAAATTATTAAAATGAAACAACCATTAGTGCAATAACTTGAGGAATATTATTGTGAAGTTGGTGAATGAAAATTTATATCCCATGGTACTGTTTAGAACTATAAGTGAACAAGTTTTTACTCTGAATACATTCCCAACATTTTACATGTTGAAGTTTATGTAGAAACAGTTAAATTAAAAAAGGGAAGAATAATCTAAAATCATATAGTAGTCAATATAATATTTATTATATTTAAACAGAGTTATATATTATGATTAAATTGATGAATGTACTTATGTTGGGAAAGTAGCAAAAATAGAGCTATATTATTTCAACGACAGCTATTTTTAATCTAATTATTTTTTTTAGAATATTTGTTCCTTTAATTTTTGACATATACGTATACACGATTACTAATTTTAATTTGTAATGTATATTATACTATTTCATTATTTATTAAATTTAGTATTTAAAGTTTAAAACTAAGTTTAAAAGATTATTTTTGTTTAAAAAAACATGAACCAACGATCGATTTTCTTGTGATTTGTACATGTAATACCCTTGTTAATTCACCCTTGACAATACGTTAATGTAATAATTAAGTTTTACTTAATTGATAATGAGCAGATAGAAACTAGTCAAAACAATTCATTATATCATAAGGCTTGCTACAAAATTGTAGTTCATATCTTCTTTCTTTTCAAAATAAAATATTAAAAGTCATCACCATTTGTTGTTTTCTTTCAAGTTTTTTCAAAAGAGGAAAATGCAAACACGGATTTTACAAGCGTTTGACAGTGTGATCGTGCGTCCAAAAGTCCAAATCTATGTAAAAAAGAACATAATAAGAAAAAGTATACTATGTTATTTGTCCAGACATTTTGTTATACCTATAACACTTAAAAAAATTAAACGTCTACTTGACGTAAAACTTAAAAGCTTATACTTGCATTATATGCGAAAAGAAAATATTCCAAGATAATATTACATTATTATTTAAGGTGTCTTGTTATTGATTTGTCGCCAAGGGCCGCCGCAACCTTTTATTGAAAACAAATTAAATGTCCACGGGATCACTTTTATCAAAAATAACCATGATTCAGTGGTCCGTGGGAAAGAAATAAACGTCGTCTAATAAAAAAAAAGTTTAAAATTCTGTTTTAATGTTGAGCAGAACAAATGATATTGAAACGAAAGATAAATTGTGCATTCAATGTTAAGACAAAACTTCAGTGTTATGTTTCTTTAAATTCGATTTTACAGTTGTAACTATTAAAGAATTATAGACCGCACTCTGAAATCCTTTTTCTAGGTTCTGATGTGATACTACTTTCTTTAGTTTCCAGCTAGTTTAACAAGAATAGAATTCCTGGGTCCCCCGCCGTTCAAGCAGTATACTAGTATACTGTACTGTGGAATCATTAAATTTCGTGGGGGCCAATTTTCGTGGATTGCTTAAATTTTACTGGTTCGTGGGGACGTAATTTCGTGTATTCTCTAAAACCTACAAAGGAAATATGATTTTATTACCCTTATTTATTAATTCGTGTAGGATGTTAAATCGTGGATGAGAGGTACCCACGAATTCCACGAAAATTGAACCACCACGAAATCTAATGATTTCACAGTATATGAAATTGCAATATTTTCAAACATTCAGGGCTGTTCCAGAATTAAATGTGTGGGGAGGTTGGGAGGAACATTTTTTTACCCCGACCACCCATTTTTTCCAAAATTTGTAGGCATGAGAGCGCCTACAAGGTCAATTTTTGGATAAAACGGAGTCATTATTGTGGTCAGAGTCCCATAACTCCAGCAAAAAGTATCGACCAATGCTGATTTTCGAACTTGACAAAGGTAATAGGTGTATAAACATTTGGCATAAATTTAATGAAAATCCGTCAAAATTTGTAGGCATGAGAGCGCTTACAAGGTCAATTTTTGGATAAAACGGAGTCATTATTTTGGTCAGAGTCCCATAACTCCAACAAAAAGTATCGACCAATGCTGATTTTCGAACTTGACCAAGGTAATAGGTGTATAAACATTTGGTATAAATGTAATGAAAATCTGTCAAAATTTGTAGGCATGAGAGCGCTTACAAAAAAGTGTGACGGACGGACGCACGGACCCACGGACACACGGACGGACGCCCGGCATTTCTATGTCCCCGCTCCGCGTTGCGGCGGGGGACAATAAAGATTATTACTTGCGTTTTGTTTATAGCAGATTTTAACCTAACTAAGTAGAGAGTAGAACATCATACCTGCTATTTGATCCAAGTGTAAAGGTAGAAAACCTATTTACTTAAAAAAATACTTATATAAATGCAAATACATCAAGTAGCAGACGCATATTTTCCAAAGCTTCTAGCCGCGCATAATTAGCAAAAAATGTAACTTTGTCATTTTATACAATGGATGCAAAAATAACTACCTGATCATATCAGTAGATCCGTGTTCCGTGGTCTACCAGAACCTCTCAAAAACTATTAAAAAAAGATGTTTCGGTTTCGTATGATTCATGTTTAAAGGGCGCATTCAATGTAAAAAAGATTCTAATATTTTAAGATTGCATCTTCGGGTGATTTAAAATTGTGTATCAAAGTATATGATATCCAATAGCATTGTTTAGCTTTATAAGTTTGTATAATTAACAATGATTATAAAAAAGCAAATTAGTGGATTTTCAGAATTGCTTTAGAGAAAAAGACATATAATTTGATATTAAAATGCACACAATATCAGGAAAAAATTCCTCATCCCAAGGTCAAGGCGTTTGTTATTGAAACTCTGCTTGGTTTTGTTAATAACTAATGTAAAACTAGGTTATTTTACAGAAAGTAGGATTTAAGTGTACATGCTGATCCCTCTTCAACATAGTAATAGCTTTGTTTGTTTCTTTATCTGCTGGGCTACAATACATTTTGACATAAACAACACATGAAACTTTCGCCGACATTCTAAAATGATGCTTTTAAGAGAAAGAATGTAACACTTGAAACAATCTTCAATGCAACATAGCCAGTTGTACACTCACTGATAATGCTACTTCAAGTGTCCGTGAAGTCAAAGTCAAAGTTTCTTTTAAATTTTGGAGAAATACTTGAAAGTCAATATCCCAAAATTTTACATTCGAAAGACGCGCGGCGAGAGGAATATTCCCGTTTAAAGTCAGCTATTTTCGCACCTGCTTAAAACCAATCAGAAAAACTTCCGGTTTTGCTATAAATAGAAAACTACTGGCGTGACGTCAAGTAACATCAGTTTTGAAAATGGGGACTGTAAACGATACTAGCGTTTCCTCGGATTATTCGTCCAATATCGATTTGCACATGTCATTTGAGATATCATCGTTCGACGAAGATCACGAGGAAATACAGACTGGTAAGACACATGTGAAATATTATTTCGCACCCTTATTTTAATTTTAGTTAAATTGTTGACGTTAGTTTATTTCAATATATCTTTAAATAATAACAAATTGCAAAAAAAACCCACAAAACTAAAAAGAAATAGCAAAACCCAGACGTGAGGCGAAGCGTTATAACGAAAATTAATAGGACCCCAAGCTGTGGGAAACATATCCGATATAAGTTATGTGATTTTTATTTCAATGGTAATATTGATTATTATATTACATGTAAGTGTTCATGAACTGTTTATTTCGTTAATTGCATATTGATTTATCAATTACATTTTAGGTGCAATCGTGGATCATTCACACCTATGCCTACTGCCTTGGAAAGTAGATGCTGCACAGAAGTTCAAGGAATTTCCGAGAAGATCAGGTCATACAGCGACGACATCACATGCATTACAAGGCACCCTGGATTCCAGACTGTTTGCCTAGATGTCTATGTCCTGGAGACTGCCTACTACCAGTATCGGTCTCATTATGGAGACATTTAGAATAGCATCAACGAGTTAGTTCATTTGACGTTGACATTTTATTAACTTATAATAAAGACATATACAAAAAGACTCATTATATACTATAGTACTGTAATTTCTGACTTTTTAATGCATTGTTTTTACAGAAGAAACATATTATACAGCATATTGTCAACTAGCTCGTTATGTTGGGGCTTTCTTGGAAAGAATGTTAGAGTTCCCCTCCCATCTTGTGCAGTAACAAAGATCCGAGAGACATTTAGCTCAGAAGAGTACCAAAGATGCTAAGAACCAGAAAAAGTAAGCATAATTTGGGTTGGAAGAACAATTATATTGTTTAAACAATTTGATTTGCTGTAGTCTTAAAGAAAAAAACAATCTGATCATGATAAAAACTTTTATAATAATTAAACAGAAAAGGGTACAGTGTACATTGTACAAATTTTATTGATATTAATAAAATATATGAAAGCATCAGCTACAAAATAAATATTGCACCCAGAACGGAACGTGGGTCCTGCTTTCATGGGAGATTATTTACACAACAGATACAGTATAAATGACAAATACACTGACGTCTCTTTCCTTCCGAATCTAGATTTGAAATGTAGATCTGCCTCATTTTTTTCAGGATGCACAAAGGTGGTGGCTGAATTTCTGGCAAGCAGGAGACAGGTGGCTGACGGGATGATGCTTTCTGAGCCGAACCTACCACTGATGCGACTGTCTCCGTCATCAAAGAAGTGACATACCCTGTAAAGGAACCAGTAATTAAAACAATGCCACATCAAAACCTCTACTTTTACTGTTGTATGTTCATTTGTACTGTTATGCTATTTGTTTCAAAAATATAGTTCTTGCCTTTATTTTCGTCTTATTTTATTATTTTATATAAATAGACTGAGGCATTTAAATTGGTAAATGGGGCCAGAAAAGGGAGGGGGCATTGTAATTACCATAAGTTGAATCCACAATTTTCTTTCGTATGCTGTACTCTCCATGTTTAAACTTGGGAAAGCTAACCTTGTTCTGCGTGCTCCCTTCCTATGTAGCAGCTTGCACTCTTGATGTGTTCATATAAAAAGAAGAGCAGCAACCATCAACCTTAAACGAAAAAAAAACCCATAAATTTATGACCACTAAATTATAAAAAAGGTTATTAAGCATTGTATTAAATATTAACATTTTTCAGTGTCTTTTCCTGTGATAACACTACATATCGATTTTGTACTATACAGTCCAAAACATTCAAATAACGCATAATTGGGATGCAAACGAGCTTTGCTTATTTCTATTGAAATATTTAATCGTACAATTGCTCAAAATAATATAAATATAAGTAATTAGGGATCATTCTTTGAGTATTATAAGGTGATAATTTCGGTCGGGGAGTGATCAAATATATCAAAAAGCCCTTCGGTCTTTATTAGATTTGATCATGCCCCGACAAAAATTATCACCCCATAATACTCAAAGAATGATTCCTTAAAAAATGCCATAAACATGCCTGCAGTACATGCCATAGTAGGAGAAGGACACCATTTTAGGGGCGAAGTGGTTGACAGTACTATGGAATGCCTCTATGTCAGATGTCTGGTACAGTGGGGAAAGCTTTGGTATGTCCCTCTTCATCTGTTTTGAAAAGATGATGTCACTTATCTTTCCACTGGCTTTAGATCCTAATTTGTAAGGGAAGAATGTATTTTAATCAACTTAAATATACGAGGGTTGTCCAAAAAGTTCGTGGACACATGTAATTTTATTCAAAATGATGGCGCCATTTTCAGGAAAGTATTATGATATGTTAATAAGGAGTATAATAATGTATATGTATAAAAATCAGAGCAGTATACATTTCTGTATTGGATTTATCATTATATATACATTGCCTATACAGGCCGCACAGCCCAGTCTGGCGTTGAGTTATAACGACGTTTCTATAACGTCGTAGTCCTGGGTTTACCTGAAAGTAATATGTCGTAATCAACGTTTGGTCAGAGTATAATCGCATAATACATCAAATTATCGTTTGTGCCACTTTTGGGTAAGTAAACTCGAACTATTTCGATGTTTTTTTGGCTATTGGTACTTTGCGGAACGGAACGGAACGGAACGGAACCAGTTAAGAGGCCCCCAACAGGGAAACAGATTTAAAAAAAAACGCCATTATTTCAATTTAACCTATCGTAAATGGAAGATTATTTTTCAAATTTTGATGTTTGAATGGACTGTGCAGTGTGCATTACATGAAATATGCTACTCGTTGCTCTAAAAGTCATTACACGCTTCTTTCCAGAGAAAACCTAAAGTCACTAGTTGTTTTAAGATGTTAGATTGACAATGTACATATAAAGTTGAGATTTAAACCAAACGCAATAAATCTGTATGTCTAACATCGATGGAATTTACTTAAGTATTCTTTCTTCTGAATAGATTTCTTCTGATTCCGTTCCGTTCCGCAAAATACCATTACCCGTGTGGATATTGGTATTTAATGGAACGGAACGGAATCTTTCAAACTTTTTAAATATAATGAAAATTATCATAACAAATACTCGCCGTTCCTTGAATTTCCCCTCCAGATTCATTAGAGATGAATGAAGCAAGCTAACAAATCAATTCAGTCATCTTGTGTATGACAATGTGCTGATTATTAAGGTCTTCCGTTTCCAACGGAAGACCTTGTACTGATTCTGATGGTAATTCTTCATTATTTTAATTCTTCTTCTAGACGTTTTTAAAACCTCAATAACTTATTTGTTTGTCATCCGATTTCAATCCAATTTTCACAGTATATTGTAAATTAAATTAAGTTTCTAAAGCACAAAATAAAATTGAAATCGCAACTTCCGGTTTTGAGTTATTCTCCTTTTTCTAAAATTATAGGAGCATTAGTTTCCAGACAAAGGCTCCGAAATAGTCCGTAGCACATAATTTTTAGTTAAAAATCTTTATTATTGACACTTTGAATATTGTCCTCTGATTTTTGTATTTTATTTTTTTCCAATTATTCCACTCGAATTAATCAATCGAAATCTATGTTTAAAAAAAAGCAAAATTTTTCTAATGTTTTAGCTTCGTAACTTTTTAGTTTGAAATATTTCCTAAATACGTATAGAACAAAAGTTGTGCATAATGTTAAGGGCGTTCATTTGACACCAATAAAAAAGGGCTGGCCCCTTAAATTAAGGGCCAGTAGCCCTTAAAAGATTTTGCTTAATAACTCAAAAACGGTTAGGATTTCGATATGGCCGTCGCTGGAATAGTTGTTTGTTGGGATCTCATAAAGGTCGTTACAATGTTATTTTGTAAGTGATTTGTGTAGTATGAGTGTAAAAAGCTTTACATGTTAACATGTACCTGTTTTCATTTGGCAAGTTAACGAAGGTCTTTTTGCGTAAAACTGGCATAAAGTTACCACAGAAAGTATGATGGTGTATACAGGGGGCTTTAATTCATGAGAAAAAAAAAATTAGAACACATGTTTTTTTTTAAAGAAGTTTAAGTCATTGTTGTTTAGTTCTTATAGTGCACAAACCTTAAAGACGAAAATCGGAAAACAAAACAATCTTTTTCTTTTCTAGTAAAACACAAAATACGTTTTGAAAAAAAAATTCTATGCATTACATTTTAGTTATCATACTGCATGCATTTAAAATCCACCTTGAATCAGAGCTGTGTGCGTATCATTACGTAAGCTATCCCTCGCCCGCGGCCGAAAAATCGGCCACCATGGTCGCGGCTGGACTACATAGCGGTCAGCGTTTATTTAATACACGAGAGTTGCGTCTCTCATATATGAGTTAATTTAGCTGCGAACTGAAGAATTGTTAAGAAATCGTTCAGTTAATTAATAAAAGCAATACCATTCTCAATCTAATGCAATATCAGATATATAGATCAATTGTGGGTTTTAAGTAAAAAAAAATAATATCTATTTGATAGATTTTAGTCATTAAATTACAAACTTTTCAAATCTTCCTAGGTTCTGAGCTGTGCGTGTGTATGCGTTAAACCTTTACGTAATCTATCTTTCGCCCGCGGCCGAGGAAATCAGCCACGGCTGCACTACCTAGCGGTAAACGGTTATCTAATACACAAGATTCGCACCCGCACACTTACATGAATATGAACGTGTTTGAGTTTATATAGCCGTAAATACACTGTACACCGTTTTAATTTTATGTTATAAAAGTTTGTTCATTTTGTATTTATTTAAATTAAACATTGGAGAGTAAATTAAAAAGTCGTTCTGAAAATTAATAAAAGCGATATTACACTCGTCAGAGATATTTAAATGGTTGGTTTGTAAGTCTTAAATGTTTTAAAAACTGTACAAATAATGTTTTCAATCAACAAAAAAAAAAAAAAAACAACACAAATATTAAAACCTTTAAATAATGATCATCCCTCGCACATGGCCGAGGAGATCCCGCGCAAGTGGACATCCTCTACATATACCTTATCACGCGTGCATGTTTGTTATTTTGTATGAACACAACTATTTTTATTATGTTTTCAACTATTATATTGGTTTAAGGTGAACGGATAAATTTATTTTACTCGTACAGTTGATTTAGCATTGATTTATAGGACAGCGTACAAGGTAATTTAAAAATCAAATCAAATTATGATCAAAGTTCCATGTTACATGTTTGCGGTAGGTGCTGGCACGATAAAAGAATGCCCTGAATTGAGGCATTCGGTGATTATTTTAAAGAATATTTACATGAGTTTTGAAACAAGTTTTGTTTTACAAATTCTATCGGTCAAATATTAATAACTTCTGTAGTGTTTCTACATGGTCGTTCGTTTCATTGTGAAAACGAACTTAAATTCTAAAATTCTTAAATTTTAAATTCCAGATCTGTCGAAAATCATTTGATAGTGACTTCTTCTCATGTGTAACATTTTCTCCTGAACGTGTTTTTCTTTCCCTCCCGTTTTTTTATTCGGTCAGACTTTGTAAATTTCAACTTTCTTTATTGCGTAAATTCAATCGCCACGTGCTACCGAAAATTTTGAGTCGCTTCAGCGCACACAGCTCAGAACATATACATGTATAGCCCCAGGTTATTTATGGCTGCAGATCATTAATTGTTATGCAATTAATCAACAGAGTGTTTTCTTCAAAGTGGTCAATTATCAAACAATAAGACTTTCATTTTTACATTAAAGGTGCGAGATCGTAATCTGAGAACGTGGCTATAATAAATTAACCTGTTGAACACGCTAAACTTCTATGATATATAGTTATGGACAGAATAATATATATTATAATTTAAAGTTTTAAGTCAAATGTAATTTGTTCTTGGGATTAGATGTTATGAAATACGACTACATTATGCTATGCAGGCGGTCGCCATAGAAATCATCAAAGTATTGCAAGTGTGGACAGATTAGTTCACTTGACTTACAGACTATAATCTAGCGACATATCTGCCTCCAAAAAATATATGCGCTTCTCAAAGTTACACGTAAGTGAGATGGACATGTGCTCTTGGGGATTTTCTTTATTGCTAATTATATGAAAATTGATTTAAAAAACCGTTTTATTGAAGTTGTGTGGTATGAGGTTGTCATGCAACTTAATTCACTTACAAGGTTAGCTACAGCCAGTGGAATACTAATTTTAGGTCAACAATGAATACCCAATCTATTAAAATACACGATAAATAGAGAAGGCAAATATTACTTGTGACATTTACGTAATTTTTAATATATCTTAATGATAAAACAGAGAAAAACAAAAAACAAACATGGAACTTGCATCAAATTTACTTCATGTACGTGTTACCCCAAAAATCCGACCGAATATGCCCCATTGTCACATTTAATTAAATTAACTGAAAATAAAAACCGTAACACCATAATTTTTCGCTTATTTTTATTGAAGTTTCTCCCGTTTTTTTTCCAAAATACATACGTAAACTTTCTCCGAGAGAACTATTTTTGATCCGATAACGGAGAAAAAAATGACATAAAAATAGGGATTTTGCATATTATTGCATCGTCGAGAGAAGTAATATTCATTTCTGTAAATTATGTTATTTAATTTTACGTTACATAGCGGTGTCTTTATATCAGGTGTAAAATTTAGACGCTCACTTATGCATAAATTCTCCCGATGATCTTTGATAGTTGATTATTATTTTGAATGTTCCAAGTCTACTCGTATTATTAAATATCAGCCGTGAAAAAATTTTCAGAGATGCCATCAATTTTGACTATTTACCAAATTTTGACAGCACGCAACAATTTCAAACTTGCACATAGTCTTCAAAAAATTAGAAAGATTTAATTACAGAAGTTACATGTTTTTAAGGCGGGTTCGTTTTTAAAAAAAAAATACATTTCCTTTCATGAATCATGAGTACATGTATATAACAATCCTTGCTACCCTTAACAATTTTACTCGCCATTAAACTTCTCATTGTTTAAACCCCTGTCACACTGGAGCTGCGTCCTCACGGCGATCCCGCTGTGTCATTGAATAATGTAAAACGCCATGGTAAACGAACTAGAGTCTGCTACAGCGCCGGAACAACGCATCGGCATCTTCGTTCGCTGCGGTGGGATATCCTAGAACATTTTAGAACGCCATGCGACGGTGTGCACTTTGAACATGCACAAAGTACGCGCCGTGGCTCTGCGTTCTGATAAACACGCCGTAGAAGTGGAGTAAGGTCGCCGTGACAGCGCGGTAAAGTCTCCAACAGCGCATGTGCACGCAGTTAGCGCGCAGAGCACGCCGTGGACTCGCGGTAAAAACTCCTAGCACGTCATGAGCGCTCGTCGGATACCCAGCGAGAGCGCAGTCAATTGCCAAGTAGAACTCTGTGGAAACGTAGTTGGGAGCTCTGTTAGAACGCCTTAGTCGCCGTCAGGATGCCGTGACATTTTCACTTGTAAAATTTTTAAATAAGATTGTATATTTTTTCTTAATTTTCGCTGCAATCCTACGGCGATTCCATGAATTTTACATCGCCGTGAACACGCCCTGGGAACGCAACTTGGTGTGACAGGTCCTTAAAGAGTTTTCAAAACAATTACACAAACTGTGTTTGACAAATAGTTTTCCTAAAACATTTTCTTCCTGTCTTTATACAGGTTTTCAATCACAACACGTTTTTATAACAAAAGCAGAAGTGAAATTTTAGTCATTAGTCATTATAATCATTTGACACCAAATCATATTAATTTTCAACTCGCAGCAACAACGGAAGACCTACTCGTGGCTTTGCCACGAGCTCTGCTCTAGTTAATTTCAGCGTTTGTGTGCGTGTGTTGTATACAACGACAACTCTTATTTCATTTTTTTTCATCCATTTTATATTATTGTCACAGCAGTACTAATTAGTTGCAGGGTTTATTAAGCTAGCAAAAACACAGTCCTAATTTCAAGTAGAATTTATACTATACCAAGCTCATTCGCAGCGCAGGGATAACATCGATAAAAATACTTGATAGTCTTATTTAAAATAAATTAGAATGCATGGTGATATAACAAATGTTGTTACCAAACTTATAAATAATTTTCTTATGATTCCGTTCCGTTCCGCAAAATACCAATACACGTGTGGATATTGGTATTTAACGGAACGGAACGGAATCGTTCACACTTTTTAAGATATGAAATATATAGTAACAACTACTCGCCGTTTGTTTATTTCTATGTTCTTTTGGGATAAATGAAGCAAACTAACAAACCAATTCATCCATTCAAACATCTTGCGTATGTGCATATCATTCCGGTGTTTGTGTGCTTGTGTTACCTTATTATACCACATTATGTACACGTGTGATATTACTAGTTTGTTCATCAAGCTAGCAAAAACACAATGTATATCCCATAATACTTAGAATTCTAAAATATACTGAGCACATTCGCAAGGAAAAAGTTAAATATTCATTACTTACCTTACTTCTAAATAATTTTCTTCTGGTTCCGTTCCGTTCCGCAAAATACCATTACCCGTGTGGATATTGGTATTTAACGGAACGGAACGGAATCTTTCAAACTATTTAAATGATGGCAAAATATCATAACAATTAACTACTCGCCCTTCCTTATCCCCCCCCCCCCCCGATTCTTAAGAGATGAACGAAGCAAACTATCAGATTAATTCAGTCATCTTGTGTATGTGCTGATTATTAATTTCAGCGTGTTGTGTACAACAACTCTTATTTCACTGTTTGATCCATTTCATACTATTTCCAGGGCAGAACTAACTAGTTTGTTATATATAATCAAGCTTGCAAAAACACAAAAAATGCATTTATCAAGTAGAATTCATATTATACAAAGCGCATTCGCAGCGCAGGGATAACATCGATACAAATTTTTGATAGCTTATTTAAAATGAATTAGAATGAATGATGATATAACAAATGATGTTACCATACTTATAAATAATTTTCTTATGATTCCGTTCCGTTCCGCAAAATACCAATACCCGTGTGGATATTGGTATTTAACGGAACGGAACGGAATCGTTCACACTTTTTAAAACATGAAATATATAATAACAACTACTCTCCGTTTGTTTATTTCTATGTTCTTTTGGGATAAATGAAGCAAACTAACAAACCATTTCATCCATTCAAACATCTTGCGTATGTGCATACCACTCCGGTGTTTGTGTGCCTGTGTTGTGTACAACGTCAACTTTAATTTCATTTATAATCCATTATATGTTATTTACACTGTTGATCTTACAAGTTAGTTAATTAAGCCAGCAAAAACACAATGTATATCCCATTTAAGAAGAATTCTAAAATATACAAAGCACATTCGCAAGAAAAAAGTTAAATATTCAATACTTACCTTACTTCTGAATAATTTTCTTCTGATTCCGTTCCGTTCCGCAAAATACCATTACCCGTGTGGATATTGGTATTTAACGGAACGGAACGGAATCTTTTAAAATTTTTATAATATGAAAAAATATCATAACGAGGACAGCATTTATTCAATTTATAACAAACTATGTTTTACGAGAGTTTATGGGAGAATTAACGAGTTTGTTTAATAACAGTTTATCAAGCTAAGAATACACAATGTATACATCAAGTAGAATTTTATATTATACCAAACATTTTCGCAGGGATTTTATTTAAAAAAAAATAATTGATAGCTTTATTTGTAATACATTGAAATAGATAATGATATAAGAAATGTTGTCAACACACTTATTAAAATTTTTTTTTCATGATTCCGTTCCGTTCCGCAAAATACCATTACCAGTGTGGATATTGGTATTTAACGGAACGAACGGAATCTTTCAAAATTTTTATAATATGAAAAATATCATAACGAGGACAGCATTTATTCAATTTATAACAAACTATGTTTTACGAGAGTTTATGGGAGAATTAACGAGTTTGTTTAATAACAGTTTATCAAGCTAAGAATACACAATGTATACATCAAGTAGAATTTTATATTATACCAAACATTTTCGCAGGGATTTTATTTAAAAAAAAAATAATTGATAGCTTTATTTGTAATACATTGAAATAGATAATGATATAAGAAATGTTGTCAACACATTTATTGAAATTTTTTTTCATGATTCCGTTCCGTTCCGCAAAATACCATTACCCGTGTGGATATTGGTATTTAACGGAACGGAACGGAATCTTTCAAAATTTTTATAATATGAAAAATATCATAACAAGAAGTGCATTTACTCAATTTATAACAAACTATTTTTACGGGAGTTTACGGGAGAATTAACGAGTTTGTTTATCAAGCTAACAACGCCCATTGATTACATCAAGAAGACTATTTATTATACCAAACAATTTCGCAGGAATAACAGTATTTTAAAAAATGAACGATATCTTTTTTTGTAATACATGTACATTTAAATAGATAATGATATAAGAAATGTTGTCAACACACTTATTAATAATTTTTTTCATGATTCCGTTCCGTTCCGCAAAATACCATTACCCGTGTGGATATTGGTATTAAACGGAACGGAATCTTTCAAAATTTTTATAATATGAAAAATATCATACTAAGGACAGCATTTACTTAATTTATAACAAACTATTTTTACGGGAATGAACGAGTTTGTTTATCAAGCTAACAACGCCTAATGTTTACATCAAGTAGAATTTTATATTATACCAAACATATTCGCAGGGATAATATTATTTTTAAAAATATTTGATAGCTTTATTTCTAATACATTTAAATAGATAATGATATAAGAAATGTTGTTACTAAAATTATTAATAATTTTCTCATGATTCTGTTCCGTTTCGCAGAATACCAATACCCGTGTGGATATTGGTATTTAACGGAACGGAATTTTTTAATTTTTTTTTTAAGTCATCTTGTTGATCCAATATCAGGGCTTTGTTCGTGCAATCAGTTTTATAATAGAGATTAACTGCAATTGATCATGCCTAAAGATACATTTACATGCTTTATATATTAAAAATTTAATGTGCACATTTTATGGATTGCATGTCACTGAATGTTCGTGTCTATGATACAGCGAGAGACAGGTTATCAATAATATGTAATTAAATGCGTTTTAATCATGTGTCTCATCATTCCGTTTGTGAATTTTATACTTATCAGTGCAGTCTTATCGCAGTATTTAACATGAAAGTATAATAAAACAAAATATTCGGAAATGTATTTATTGGTCAATAAGACTGCTCACAGATCTCTCTCATCGATGGAAACTAAAATATAAATTTAAAAACAAATTAATTCAAATCACAAATCACACACCAACGCTAGATCAACATACAGTCTTGAATAACAATCGACAACTGATTACACTTATGGCACGCCAAACATATACATGTGCGAACTTTAAAACAGAGCTTTCAGATCATAAAGTATTCTCGTGCATAATGTGACATTACGTAAGCATTATAAATTTGAATTGACAGATAACTGCGATGCGATAAAAAGCTGTAACAAACAAAATATAAATGACATATATTGGTTTCCATAGAAAAAACAATTCATCAACTTTTCACATAGATTTGAGTAATGCAACATATTTTTAATATATACTGGATAGAAATTCAATAATTGATTAGAAAATAATGAGTTAAAACAGTAATCAATTGACTTTATCAAACTGACAGTACGTAATTATCAAGTTCAAAATGTAATGTTTGTCGACAAAATGGCGCACCATAGTTGAAGCACATGGTAAACTAAAATCCATCGATAATAAGAATATGCAAAACTAAGCATAGTTGACAATAAAAACAGGGGTAAATTACATCACTAGAAGATTAATAGTACATAATTTCAAGAGTCAAAACACTTACATTGTGGAATTCAAGGCTTACAAAAAACTGTATTAATCGAGCGTATAGGGAACTCCAACCATAAACTGACAAGTCGTACACAAAATCTTTCGTACAAAATCACCCCTGCGAATGTGTTCGGAATGTTTTCTTTATCGTTCCTAATTATGTAATAAATCCAGAGGTGCTCGAATGAAAGTTCACGAGACTTCGCCGAGATTTGTTCAGTTCCTGTGAAAATTCGAGCGGAAGTATAAGTGTTCGGATAATATTCTCAAAATACGTAAGTACAGGCCGTTTTTCATATCATAACATACTTAGATTTATGTTAAAACATGAAAATCTATTAAGATATATGTCTTATTTTATCATCTAGTGGTTATTTAAAATAAACAATGAAATTCAGAAAAGAGTTATCGTTCGTGTTCAACCACTCTACACGTGGTTGAAAATGTAAACATTGGGTTGCTTGATAAAATCATAGCCACGTTTTATGCTTTTGGTGTGTGATACCATGCTTTTTAAAAAATGAATTGGTGTCTGTTTTGTATAAAAACTTAGTATATCGAGCCATTTTCAAGTAACATTCTGCATAAAATAATATAGTCTGTTTCACTATTGATGCTATTACTAGGTCAGGCGCGGATCGAAAATTATTCCTTAGGGTGGATCGCTTCTAAGCACGTTAATTGTTGCAACAGCAGAAAAACCCTAACTTTTCTATTGTCACATTTATTTCTAGAACTCATTTTATCCACCAATTCATGAAGGTAAAGTCTAAAATCAATAAACGTCTAGATTTTATATTTGAATACAAATACCTAACTTCTAGGAAATAAACTATAAACACGAGGCACGATTTTTACTGCGAAACTGAAAGGGTCAAATAAAACCACATGGTCTAAATTTGAATGACAATAACATTCGCAGGGGTGAAAATAATGAGATATGCACAAGACATAACAGGAATAAAAGTTGACGTTGTACACAACATAAGCACACACGTTATTTATATTTTTAAATTGATGAAATGGTGTGTTAGCTTGCTTCTTATATCCCAAAAAGAATATAGAAGTAAAGAAACGGCGAGTAGTTGTTATGATATTTTTCATATTGTAAAGTTTGAAAGATTCCGTTCCGTTCCGTTAAATACCATTATCCACACGGGTATTGGTACTTTGCGGAACGGAACGGAATCAGAAGAAAATTGTTTATAAGTATGGTAACAGCATCTGTTATATCATAATTCATTTCAATGTATTACAAATTAAGGCTATCAAGTATTTTTAAAAAAAAATAATGTTACAGCTAGTATCCCTGCGAATGCATTTTGTATAGTTCAAAATTCTACTGTATTTAAATTTACATTGTCGTTTTCTACCTTGATTAACTAATTAGCAAATTATTCCATAACAAATTATTTGTTATAAATGGATTAAATGCTGTCTTTGAAATGATATTTTTCATATTTTAAGACAGTTTGAAAGATTCCGTTCCGTTCCGTTAAGTACCATTATCCACACGGGTATTGGTATTTTGCGGAACGGAACGGAATCAGAAGAAAATTATTTAAAAGTATGCTAACAACATTTGTTATATCATCTGACATTCATTCTAATTTATTTCAAATAAGACTATCAAGTATTTTTATCGATGTTATCCCTGCGCTGGAATGAGCTTGGTATAATATGATTTCTACTTGATATATAAGCATTGTGTTTTTGCTAGCTGAGATGATGACTGAATTGATTTGATAGCCTGCTTCATTCATCTCTAAATAATCTGATAAAAAATTCAAGGAACGGCGAGTAGTTGTTATGATATTTTCCATTATTTAAAAAGTATGAAGATTCCGTTCCGTTCCGTTCCGTTAAATACCAATATCCACACGGGTAATGGTATTTTGCGGAACGGAACGGAATCAGAAGAAAATTATTCAGAATAAAGAATACTTAAGTAAATTTCATCGATGTTACACATACAGATTTATTGCGTTTGGTTTAAATCTCAACTTTATATGTACAGTGTCAATCTAACATCTTAAAACAACAAGTGACTTTAGGTTTTCTCGGGAAAGAAGCGTGTAATGACTTATAAAGCAAAATCTGTAAATATTCATATCTAAAACTCAATAAAAAAGTTTGGACAATTTCGTACTTTCCACGACCCTTTGATACATTAACATTATAGTTTATTTCTATGGGAAACATTTAAAACCACTTTATTTTGATTTGAAATTTTATGACAAAGATTTAGATATACAATATGTATAAATAAACCCATTTAAAATGACAAAAACGCCATTATCCACGATTTTTTTGGACAACCCTTGTACAGTCTTAACAAAGTTGGACACAGCAAAATATGGACTTCAAAATCATTAATAACAAAGTCAATGTACATTGACTACGATTAACAAGTAAATTTACATGGCTTAATCCACTTCTTCGCTCGTCACCTTCAAGTGTGTCATGGGCACAAGATGGAAATAGGTCGCCGTGATCCTAATGCTTATTGTGAATGTGGTTCTCAACAGATTCCCACTTTGCCCACATCAAGTCTCCATCTCCATCTGGCGTAGAGGCTGAAACCCAATACAGGTGATTGGTCAGGCTTCTGGTGCACTTGGAGAGCTGCCCACAGTCACTTTGTTTGGATGCAGCCAGTACTTTTTTCTTCAGTGCTACAATGAATTTATAGAATCAACTTTCATTTTGTTTTCAATCTTCAAATAACTAAGCCTGTATATAATGTGTCAAATATAATTATAAATGATGAACTACCATCTATCTATCATCTATATGCATCTTTCTTTCTTTCATTCAAGATAAACATACTTTTAGCAACATGCCACAAATCATAGTCTTGCGTCACTTCCGGATGAACAGATGACGGTCAGTTACAATGGTCCCTATCTCAAGGTCGTTGTTCTGAAACCAGTCAATAGCACGCTCCAGCCCTCTTTTCTCCATGCCCATGACGTTCTTCACCTCATTACTCTACAAAACAGTCAAACAAAACTTGAAAAGAATATTAATTTTTTTTTTACAATAAATAATTATATCAAAAGTTACATACATGAAGACTAGTACATGTCCAAAATTTTCTTTTACTTCCATTATGAAATACCTGAACAAGCTGAATGTCGATCACTATTCCTCCTTCAAGAGCAATGGTGCTGTATAAGCCAAACTTGGCACAGTGTCCAGGTGAATCCGCTCGTCCATCTCCACCAATAACCAAGGGCTCCCCTCTGTCCACTCTCTGCCTGACATACATCTCCTGGTGTCTGCTACATACCCGAGCAATGGCAGGAAACAATATAGTATCTTGGTGGGAATATAATATTATCCTCGTTATAGTGGCCACACCCATACACTGCAGAACTTGAATAACCTTGGCAGAAAGAGCACCGGAGAACAGGATGCTGGCAGACAATGCTAGGTTTCCGGCTGGGAGGACTGACGAGTCCATTGCCAAGAAAACCCATTATAGCCATTTGTGTATGTTATGCTTAAGACCCCACCCATACACTTTGTGTAGAAACACTACTCGCATTTCCTTGAATTTTAAATCTGGAAACTTCCAATCAACCTGGCGTCCTCATTCAACAGTCAAACCAGCCACAAACAGGAACATGCAAATACAATATGAACTAAAACAAGAATTAAAGATTATTTAATTGTTTTAAGGCGGCATTTGATTGGGGAAAAAAAATAGGTGACACGTCACAAGACATGTCGCAATGCACCAACGTCAATAACGTACTAATCCGCTTGACGTTACATTTCAAGTTTGAATAGATTAATAGGATTTGTAAAAGTAAAACGCACTCAATTTGTAAAATAGAGAAAAATAAATTATCAGGAATGAACTTATTATCTACACAAATTATACTCGTGGGTTATAAAGAGTAAACTGCCCCAACACTTGTTATACTCGTATAACCTGGGTAGGCATTGAGTTCATTTATAAAATAACGTAACATTTAGAATATTTTAGGAAACATGAAATCTAATCAATTTGCTTGTTTTAATGAAGGGCGTTAAAACTATCGTGGTGAATATTACATTTAATTTTGATCTGGTAAATAAAACCTCTAGTGTACTACTTTCATGCAAGCTTGTAGTGTGCCTAATTTCCTTTTTGTATTTTGTTTTTTTAAATTAAACATTGAAGATAACTTTGCATGTACAATAACCTTACTTGCTATTTGTGGTTTAAAACGTTTAGAACTATTATTTGATAGGGATGAATAATATATATCTATCCATGCAAAAGGTATTAAAAATAGTATTAACATTTAGACAGTAACAATTACATGTTGAATAAGGACATAAATTCTGCAAGGAAAGTATTATGTTATTGACTGAAAATTAAATTGAACAAACCGGCAATATCTGATAAACAACGAACATTGTACAAGTACATGTATAAAGATAATTAAAAACTTATCGCAAGATTTATATGAACCAAACCATGTATTGACATTCAAAATGGAATATGTAGAATAACAACACAAAATTTTCAAGGTAACAAAATACATTGCAGCATATGATTTTAATGGGGTTGGGTGGGATTGGGTGAATTTTTAGGGATGCTATGTGATGGATGGGTAGAGAAGAAAAGGATGTTGAACCCGATATTAATCAGGTCAATCTAACCCGATTGATTTGTTAAAGCTAACTCCGTCAAAATATTTAAGTGTTAATATAATTAGTTGCTGTTACTTGTATAAATGAATTTTTCCGTAGGGATAAATTCCATTATAAAAGATAACAGCTAAACACAAGCTAGCGATTTGGTCATGGCTTATTTATTAATTAGCAACAAGTTTAACAACCGACATGTCACCCACTTGATGAACAGGTATATGGCTGCACAATAAATCACTTATTTATTAATTAGCAATAAGTTTAACAACCGACCTGTCACCCACTTGATGAACAGGTATATGGCTGCACAATCAATCAATGAATCAATCAAAATCAATAGTTCAACAATCAAGTTATTTAATCAATCAATGAATCAATAATCAAAGTTCAATCAATCAATCAATCAATAAATCAAAGTTCAAATATGAAAGTCAATATCAATATGGCTTTGCTTTAAGCGGGTTGCTGGCTAGTTTAGGTGGACACTGGGAACAGTTTACCACCTATTCCCAAGCTTTGAGCAGGCCCTGGGAACAGTTGCCTACATCAAACACTTGAGAAACCTTGCCATGGTGCAAATTCCATCATACAAACAGCTTTACTAAAGGTGTTTGTCCGCCAGACAATTTGCAACCCCAAACCCATCGAGAGAGGGGAATGTGTTCAGGGCAGTTGGGGGCAAGTTTAAGGTTAAGCCATGACCAGGTTATTGGGGATTAGGTAAAGGGAAAGGGTAGGGGGTTGGGATAAGGTTGTGTTTGTGACAAGGATAAGCTAATACATATGATCAGGATATACTGATGAATGGGCTTGTGAGAACAGATAAAGTGCACCCTGCAATGTGTCAAGGAAAACATTATTGCCCAATTCGGATAAATGTTCTCCGTCTAAGCTAAACATTTGGCTGTTATATTTATTTAATTCGAGGTGCTTAATATAAGCCCCTCCTAAGTTCAAAACATGAGTTGCAATTGCATTGTTAAGACGAGTTCTGGACTTTTCTGCTGCAATAGTACTAGACATATAACGCCAACATGACCGTGGCAAAATTTCGGACCAAACCAACAAAGTGTTAGGCAAAATTGTAGCTAGTTCAGATATAGTTTCAAACATTTTTAGTCGAAGGTCCAATAAGGTAATGCGCCAATACTGTTGCCTCCGCATTGTATCATTAACATGTCAGGAGGAGTAGTATAAAATAGCTGGGTAGAAATGCATGTAAAAAAGTCCCCCCACATCATACCAGGTCTGCCTATACAGCGTACCTCAGCCCCAATCAAGTCGTGAAGGCCCATTGAATTGCCTCCAGCGCGCGTTTGGCTGTGTATTTTAGCTTAGGAAGTAATTGATGATCCGACTATCCATATGTGTGGCGCTTGACCTGAAATTCTTGTTATATGTTAGCATTGGTGTTAAAATGATGCAATAATAGAGAATTTAAGACTATAGCCTTATGTATTTCTTGTAACACATTGACTTCCAATGCCCCTTAGACTGAATTTGGTGTTCTGGGATACCTTTAATGAAAGCTGCCGTGGCAGCGCCTATGCGAAAAGAGAGGGATTTAAAGGCTGCGTGAGGGATCTTAAGATGCTGTAAAGTCTTGGTAAGGACTTAGACTGTGGAAAATTGGTATGATGTAAGGGGTTTATTATCAACATGGCAAAGTAGTAGGCCTTCAACAGGTGGTCTTACAGAGAGAAATTTTGTCAGAGCTTGTTGTAATATAAAAGATTCGTGATCAATAGGTATAACTATGGTGGTTCCCGTGCCAGTTTGATCTGATTTTGAAAACTGCAGGAATAATCGTATGGTTTGAGATGTAATTGAAACTGCGTTGGCTTGCAGAATTCTACTAGGGGATGTACCCGTTGTGACTGTTAATTCACCAACACGCAAGAAGACAAAATAAGCTAAAAGTAAGCAGAAGTGAAGAATATTGACTCGTAAGTGGAGTGGCATGTGTGTGGTAGGGCCAGAATTATTGCTTGAAGAAGAGGTAATGTGATAGGTCTTCGAATATCTCGAGAAGGGTTTTTCCTGGAAAGGCCAATCAGGAGCTTTTGAATTATGAAGGATTTAGTCGTGTCCGGGAAGTTGTTAATTTTTTGATGGAACGCTATTGCGGACATGTACGTTTTGATGGTAGAGTGAGCTAATTTTGAAGCAGACATATAAGCTATGAAATTAATCAAATGGTCCAAAGGGAGGGGGGGATTGGTGTGGGGTAAATGGTAAGAATCACGAAACTGGGAAAACGCAGTCATGCCTTTGGAATAAGTGAGCTGAGTATTTGTTGAAATCGATGCCGACAGTAGTGTTTGGACCTCCTCTACAAAAGGCTCCAGAACTCGGATGGGATTGGTTGCGGGTTGGGTGATGCTGCTGGTGCCAGCTGACGAAAGCGGTGCCACTGAAATCGTGAAATAGAATCAGCTATTTCATTAAGTTTGCCCGCTATATGTTGAGCCTTAATTTGAAGGTTGAAATGTAAGCATTTTAGGACCAATGGCCTAATGAGGGACATAACGCGTTGAGACTTTGATGATTTGGAGTTGATAATGGATACCAAGGCCATGTTATCTGTGTGAAGCAAGAGTTTGGAATTTGACAACTGACAGCCCCAAATATAAATGCCCATTACAATTGGAATTAATTCTAAGTAGGATATATCTTGCCGAGTCCCAATGTTCGGGCCATGAGATGTAAGCCCATTCCTCATGGAAATAAACACCACCACCTGTTAATTTAGCGCTATCTGTGAAAAATTCCAGATCCGTGTCCAGAGACCACGACTGATCAGTGAAGGGGCAGGTTCCATTAAAGGAGTGAATGAACTTGAGCAGAATGGGTGCATCTTGCCGCATTCCTGAGGTGACTCTAATCATGTGGTGAGGTCTGCAAGCGTTAGACATAGCACCATAGAACCTTCTGATAAATGCCCGAGCTGCTGGTAATGCCCTGCCACAAAATGCTTATAACCCGCAGAGTGATTGTAACTGTTGTAGAGTGATTTTTTTACGATTGCAGAGGTCCCTAAGTTGTTCATTGAGGGATGTGACTTTATCAAGTGGGATAAAAAGTATTTGAGATACTTTATTAATCCCTAACCCTAAATAAGTTATGTTAGTTGTGGGACATTCAGTCTTGTCAGCCACGATCGGCACACCCAAATCTTTGCAAATATGGCTGAATTGCTGCATCAATCTATCGCACTCGTTTGACGCGTTTGGACCGACAAACAGAAAGTCATCAAGGTAGTGACAAATGTTACTGTACTTTGTAGTATGTCTTAATGCCCAATGTAAGAACTTTGAGAATTTTTCAAATAACGCGCATGACAGTGCACACCCAAAAGGAAGGCATTTATCAAAATAATAGCAATCTTGGAACAGCAGAAATCACTGGGATGGATAGGAAGTAGCAGAAAGGCGGACTTTAGGTCCATCTTACCGATCAGGCAAGCTGGACCTTGCGACTGTACAAGAGTAACTGCTTCGTCAAAAGAAGAGTACTTAACTGAACAATATTTGGGGTCAATGAAGTCATTAATACGGTTACCTTCCGGAGCAGACAGATGAGTAATTAACCTCAAGCCGCCCGATTTTTTGGGAACAATGCCAATTGGAGAAATGCGCAAGTTTGAAAAGGGTCTGACAGGATAAGGACCAGCCATTCTACCTAGCTTAATTTCTAGATCTAATATATTTTTAATTTGATCAGGGTGTTGCTGAGCGGATTTTAAATAGTTTGATTCAGTGAGGGTTCTAGGGCCTGCGAAGTTGAGTTTAAAACCCTTTGAAAAACCTTGTAATAGAAACTGCTTGTCCTCTTGATGAGGGTAGTCCTAAATGAACATATGTAACTGCTCAAATATTATTGGGGTAGCTCCTAGTTGCCATTTGTCTATATTGTCTTGGACCTAACATATGTGGTTAGGCGTGACGAGGTCTGGTGAAGTTGAAGCGGGGGGATGATGGGCCAGATATTCTAAATTGTGCGGAGCCTGGGCTCCGAAAGGGCTGATTGTAGGCGGGTGATGCGTTGCTGTGAGCTTCTCACCTTTGTCGAGCACAGTGAACTTGGGGGTGTGAACCGGAGCAATACATGCATAGGTGAGAGTATAAGTAGGACTGGTGAGAACAATAGCCCTTAAAGTTGTAATCGTAGCACTTGTGTGAAGCTGTGGGGTTGTTTGTTGTTGAAGCTATGTCGATAAGCCAAAGCTCTGAGTCGATTGCTGACCAGCTAATTGATGGATCAATAGACTTGCGAAGTCTAAATTGTTTATCATAATCAAGCCAGCCTTGACTGTTAGGGTTGCGGGAAGCCCCTGTGCGAATGGTGTCAATATATTTAAGCAAATGGGGGGCTTGGTCAATGTGGCCAGAGATGTAGATGCCGGCGAACACGAGCATTGCGTCAATCCACCTCTCTATGGAAGTTAGTTTGCGTGCTTTTGGTGCATTGGAAACAATGGCCAGCTGACCGTCTTTAACTGTAAGTTTATGGTGGTCAGCATCAGAGGAATCTGAGCCTGATTGCAACATGTTGGCTAAGTCAATGTATTCCCCCTTAAGTATCTTTTGTTTAATTGGTTGCGAAACATTATTCCCAAGAGAGGACCCTACGCTAACAAGTGGTTGGGGTGAAAATTGCATGCTCGCAGTACCTGATATATGCAGGCGTTGTATGTCTTGAGTATCGGAGATTAGCGTCGGAATCGGTGCTGCAGTAGATATGACTTCTGTCTGTAGGGTTCCACAGGGAAAAGACATGGGTGCTGCAACTTCCTGTTGTTGTGGTCCGGCAGTGGGGGGGGGGGGGGTAGGTACCGTGGTTGGAGCTGAATTTAGAGGTTCCGCATCTTTGCGAACCGGTCTGTGTGTCCTAGAAGTGGGTGGCCTTGCCGGGGTATTTTTTTATTTGACTTTTGGCATAGTTCTACAATGTTGTATAACAATTTAAGCCAATTGTTACAATTTAGTTATATTAATAATGTAGCAATACTGACAGTGTACTGCTATTTATTTGGCATAGCTTTACAATGTTGTATAACACTGATAAGCCAAGTGTACTAATGTAATGTTGCGACGATATGTATAATTATATAAGTATAATGATTCAATGATTTAAAGTTTTATGATAATAAAGTAAGTAACATATGTATAATAATAATTGAGGTTATAAATGATGTGTTGTCAAAATAATGGAACTTTTGTGTGTAACAAAATACTGCACCCCACGTGGTGTAATTCTATCACACAATGGAAAGTGCAACGTTACCCAATTATCGACGAAATAATTGTCGAAATAAATATGTTAATTAATCAAGATATTTGAAGTCAATAGGTTGTAATGAAAGATCGATCGGCATCACAGAGTCTATATTTTACCTCCCTATTTATGTGCAAAACCATCGACCAGGTCTCCCTTGGCGACATAAAATTAGCTACAGTTTAACCAAGAGCGTTTTAAGAAAGAATATCTAGTATTTCCAATACAATGTAGAATTTCTAAGTATTTTTTAATGCATAATTTCAAATTACATATATATACGTATGTATTTTGAAATTTTGCATGTCATCTGCGCCATTTTTTATACCCTATTCTGATAAATTTTCATCGGTTTTATTTTTTGTGTAACTCAATGTGTAACGTCGCTGCCACTGCATATCCCTTACATAATGTGCGTACATGTGCTTAATATCGGAATACTGCCAATATGTGACAAATTGCTACAATATAAAACCGTGAGCACCAAATTTCCGTAATAATTTCAAGTTTACTAATCAGAAAAGTAAAAGTGAGAGTATAAAACCTTCTCGCTATTTTATTCGGATCTGCTCGCGTTTAATTAGAAACAGAGTACCGAAACATTATGACAATCATATAGTGATTCTCGCATTATCTAACTTTCGCATGTACCTGTGGACATAAGTGTGATTCTGCTTATATATTACCGCGGCCCTTTTTATAGTTTTTTTATATAATTTAATTACCTTTCCATAGTACTTCAGCATACATGTTCTTGTTTGACACATTCATATTACGACCCATGTATAAATTACTTCAAAGAATATCATTCCTTTATTCTTATATAATTCATGTTCGGTACTTTGCATGAGCGGATGTATATGTGTGCTCCATTCCAACGTCCCCTAGAATAAAATCGAGCTTATGAAATAAACTTGTTTTAAAAAATCCTGGAACCTTACCCCACCCTGAGGTGGTGGAGACCTTTTTTGTAAATTTCTGGAGTCTAAATTTCATTTCTTCTCTTGATGTCAATAATTTTGGAACCGCCAATACATTGTGAATATGTATTAAAATATTTATAACAAATGCTTAGCGAAACTTTTGAATTTGCATATATTATTGTCTGGTAAAATTTCGAGTACACCGTTTTTTTCTGTGCTTATTCCTTTCACTCTTGAAACTATTTCCACATTTATATATATAGAAGAAATTACCAAACACAAGTAATTGTGTAATGGATTTTTATTGTTTGGCGTTTTTGGTCGTGGCAATAAAAAGCAGCATGGGTCGTCAAGCAGGGCAGACCCAACAACAAAGCAGCAAGTACAATCAACATGAGCAGCACAAATATTTTTTGCTATTTCGGGTTGACCGCAAACAGACAAGTTTGAACATTTGAATGTTTATAATATAAGTTCAATATCAGCAGCAATTGTAGTTTAAACATTTGAATGTTTATAATTAAAATGAAATATGGTAGCAGCAGCAGCAACAATCACAAAATGAGCAGCAAAATCAAATCAATACCATTGATTGTTCCGGGTTAACCGCGAACAATATATTTGTTAATTATTTACACAAACTTGTCACATCAGTTGAATAGACGGAGGCACATGCCACATGACCTTCAACTGAAGGTTTAAGGTCACCCAACAAGGGGAGCCCAAATTCAACTGACCCACGATCAAAAACATTTATCAAATTTATGATTATAATGCTTTTGGGATACCCTATTTAGTATTAAGTTGCATTGTTTTTATGTGAAATAACCCTTTGTTGGCGTTCGTCTGGAAATACCGTCCCAAGCCCTTTCCGGAAATATACATAACCTTTTTATTTAGGTCAGTGAACTTTAATCCGGCATAACCTTGCCACCATATTTTTATTCCCGATCTTTCCAACCCCAAGTTAATCCCTCCTGTTCTAAGCATGGCTGCCAGAAAGGCATGTTTAATAATGGAAGACCCCACACACCATACTGCAGAATCTGAAAGCAGAAAGTTTAACAGCTAACTTGTTTAATAGGGCAACGAATGTAGGATTTATAAATTTGTGATTTCCATCTGCCTGCCTCTCTAATAGAATCTGAATGGCAACCTTGCTGATATGCAGTGGTGGCAGCCCCTATCCGAAAAGAATGTGCTTTGTATCGATTGCTATGCAGTCCTAGAGCATTAGTGGCTTTATTTAAAACTGCTCAGAACTAAAATCTAGTGAGTGGGCTACCATCAGAATGACAGAATACTGGACCGTTAATTCGGGGCCTCATGGACAAAAAGGCTAACATATACCTTATTGGACAATGAAAACTGGAAGATTTTTCAATGCAAATAGTTACCACTCTGCCATATTGGTCGTTTTTTGATTGCCTGATGGTTAAAATCATGTACTTGTCTAGAGAAAAATTGATGTCCGATACATTAATGATTGTGTCTGAACTATTGCCTTTGGAAATTGTTAATTCCCCAAATCTTAAAAAACCAAAAATGCTAACATATATGCAGCTTGAAAAAGATGAGACTCGTACAAGTTAGTACAAACTGAAGGTAACACTTAAATAATTTTGCACAGAATAGAATGGGTAATTGGGAGTCTTGTGTCCTTTTTCACTGATAATCTTTTAATTCCCTCTAACATCTTAACAACCAGAAAATTTCTTGTAACATCATCTAGGTCCCTAGACTTGCATTCAAAACCAATGGCTGACACATATAACCTAGCTGTAGCGGAAGAAAACTCTTTAAGAGATAAATATGCAATAAACTGTACAATGTGTTCAAGTGATGTCGGCCATACATTTTGAAAATTGTGCTCCAATCTAAATTTTTGAAATGTTGTCAAACCTGTATCATGAGCAAGTTTTGTGTTCTTTGACAATGAAGCCTGAAATAACTTATCTACTTGAAACTGTAAATCATCTGCAGCAGAAAATCTTGTGGAATTGGCTCTGCTTGCTCCTTTGCCTCTGGTGCTAACTGTCTGAATTTTCTCCATTGCTTGCGTGAAATAGAATCAGCGAGACAATTATTGCTACTTTCTATATGTTTAGCTTTGAAAATACAATTGTACTGCATAAGCACACGAACAAGTTTCCTCACTAACTTCATTACCCTCTTTGACTTAGAAGTTTGTTTGTTAACTATGCTTACTAATGCAATATTGTCTATGAAAAACAAAACTTTTTTGCATTCCAAATCCTGACCCCATAACCTAATAGCTAAAACCAAGGGTACTAGTTCCAGGAATGTCATAGCCCTGATTATGTCAGATGAATGCCATTTTGGTGGCCATTCAAAGAATGCCCATCTCTCTTGAAAATATGCACCACATCCAAGCTCTGCATTACCTGTACTATCTGTAAACAATTTTAAAACATACGAGCTTATCCATTCTCTAGATGGATAATATGAAATGCCATTAATTTCTACAAAAATATAGCCCACATGTGCAAATCCTACTCAACTCTGACAATAACCTAATATGATGATGAACCTCAGAAGCCCCACTCATTGCATCATAGAAGCTGCTATTAAATGCCCTACTTGACCTGATTGCTTTGCCGAAGAAATTGAACATTCCTACTAATGATTCCAATTCTTTCAATAAAACTGATTTCCTGGCTAAAAATTCCTGCACATACTTTTTCAAAATTTCTACTTTTGGTGTAGGAAATTTTGATGTGCATATTGACTGTGTCAATTGCTAACCCTAAATATGTAAGCACAGAAACAGGACCCATAGTTTTGTCCTCTGCTAACGGAATATTAAGCTCTGCACAAATATTATCAAATTCTGACATAAGTTTTTTACAGTTGTTAGTCCCTATCTTTCCTGCAAATATTAAGTCATCCAAATAGTTATCTAATATGTCTAACCCTGAGCGATTTTGAGTAAGCCATTGCAAAAAATTAGCAAATGTTTCCCATATCTTACAGCTTATTGAGCACCCCATTGGCAAACACTTGTCCACATAATATAAGGAGTCAATTGAAAAACCTAACAATTCAAAGTCACTTGGATGAACAGGGATTAACCTAAATGCACTTTTCACATCTACTTTCCCAGTAATGCCCCTTTTCCTAGGGAAGATATCATTTCCACAACATTGTCGAATGAAGAATAATGCACAAACACACTTCTGGGTCAATAAAATAATTGATACCTTCATATTTAGGATAGGAAAGGTGCATAATCATGCGCAACCCCCCATCAGCTTTAGGTACTACTTCTACAGGTGAAATATGCAGATTAGACATTGGCCTTTCTTGAAAAGGGCCCATTATTCTACCCATACTTATTTCTTTCCTACTTTATCCATTAATTGTTCATAATGTTCAGAGGCTGATGTTTGATGAATTTCGGACATGTTATGTATCCTAGGCCCATTGTACTGTAAATGAAATCCCCGTTTTATTTCCAGTGCTGATTGTTTCCAAGGATAGGCATCAAGATAAGGAATTAAACTGTTGATTTTAATTGGAGTTTTTCCCATATCCCATAGTTCTGGTGGAATATGTGCTATGATAGTTGTGGTCGGCCAGTTACGCCTGGGGGGTTCTCCCTGGGGACCCGACGCTGTGGTGGTCATTGGGCATTGGGATACTGGGTGGTTACCGTGGCACCTGATGCATGAATGTTGATAAACACAAACTGGACGAATACAAGTTCCCTTGTAATTGTAATCAAAACACATGTTGGTAGACTGCTGTGAAACAGTGGAAGCAATTTGCAATGGGCTAGATGGAGACATGTAAATAAGCCAAAGTTCGCTGTCTACCTTTCCCCATGGTATTGAGGGATCCATGCTACGCCGTAGGCGGAATTGTTCATCGTAGCTTTTAAAACCCAGACCCCCTACTCTTATTGCCCCCAATCATAACATCATGCAAATATTTGAATAAACCTTGAACTGAATCAATGTGGGCTGATGAATAAATACTGCTATATATAATAAACGCATCTGTCCACTTTTCAATACTGTCAATTTTGACCGATGGTTTACTCGTTTCTCTTGTCATCAGTTTCCCCTTTTCATTGATATAGATAGATTTTTCTGAAGGCATTACATTTGTTTTACTCAACAGCAAAGCAAGGTCTACATAAGCTGAACTAATAATTTTGGCCTTTATATTTTGCGAAACGTTAATTGCTATTTGGTATATAGTGCTTGCCGACAATTGAGGCATTTCGGGCGTACCTTGCCATGTGCTTGCACTAGTTGTCAGGTTTTCAATCCCTGTGCTAGTTGCTGCCTGCTGGTGCTCCTCGGCAGCAGTCGGAGGCACCTGTATGACCTGTATGGCACTGATGGTAGGCTGTTGTGAATCTAATGGATTCTCCGCTCTTCTCTTTCTCGTCCTTGAGTCAAGGATTGACGGACCTCCGCCGGCGCCGGAGCACGTGGCTCCTTTATCCTTGTTCGCTTTGGGTTTTCCTCGTGGCATATCAAACGCATGAAAGCAATTAAAACAAAATAATTTAATTATTTTCTATCGCATGATTTAATTTCTAGAATTTAGCAAAAGGGCGGTTTAATGAAAATAAATTGTATACAACTCAGTCCGTTAAAATCGAAGTAAATTACCGCAAAACATTAACATCAGTGCTTAAAATCGTTGTCAAAATACCTGATATGATTAATTATGAAAATATAAAAACTTTAAGTTTAAAAAATTGTAATATTTTTTTTTAAAAATGTACGAGCTAAACTTTTTGCTACCTTTCAGCCCTGGTTGATTTTGAAAAGGATTTGTATACCGAGCCCGATTAGAATGATAAGCCCCAGCCAAAAGAACACAGCAATTTCCTCATAAGATATATGCATCTATATAACATGCGTATAGATGCCAATGTATTATATTGAGGGCAATATTCGATATGAAGGTGGTATTGTCACTTCGGGAGCAGCAATTGTAGCAAACACACTGAAATCTGGAGTCATAATGCAGAATTTAAATTCACTCGACTTATTTTCGTCTTAAATGCGCTTTATGGTTTGCGTGATGAAATTTACGTAGAGATAGACAAAATAATATTTATAAAAAAGTAAACATATGTAAAAGAAAAGTACAATTTACATACCATTAGCTAGAATAAAAAAAACCTTACATGTCATTATGAAAAACAAAAATAATAGATAGGAATCAAAGTGAAATATAAGAATATATTCTGAGAAATAAACAAAGTTGCATACATATGTAAATTAATTAAAATAAGAGCAAGATACATAGTGTATTTACGTCAAATCTCTTCCATATTATTAAACATTAGTTGAAATATTACCCCGGGACGCACTAGACGATGATCAATCGATTGAATATTGATTGTGTCTTTTAAATAGATTGTGTGTAGTTTAATGTTATTTAGATAGCTCCTTTTTGCAGAGAATTGCTATAAAACTACTAAACTAAAATTGCTACAATAAAAATATTCATCATTTGTTTTTAAATCGGTCTTTTCGTTATAGTTACTACTATGTTATATTAGAGAAGTTATTCAAATATGACCTATGATAATAAATTCCTAAACACTAATTGACTGTTTTAAAGGCATACGTCAATGCATGGCGGTGTCTGAAACAAAGGCGAATTGCTTTGCGAATGAAATGAAATTGTAAATCGTGCCAGTAGGGACCACTGATGTTCAATTATGAATATATCAATTATCGGTGGTTCGTAGAATTACACATCCTGAGCTGAAAGTGTGTCTGATTAATGTTTTACTTTGAACCAAAATTCATTTAAATAGTTTGATACCAAAAAGAAAAGGTTAACCATACATGTACTAAATTATATTCTATAAATGATTGAATTTTCTTATCTTGTAAAGGAAATTGGAAAAAGGAATATAACGTCATAAACAACTTTGACGTCACGGTCTGCATTCCATTCGATACTTCTCAGGGAACGTATCGTAACGTTAAAATGAATTATACATGTATTAAAACAGTAATAAAACCGCTTATTTAATGTATATAGATGCTGAAATTAATGCTATACATATAGATTTCATCCATATTAATAATCAGTATCAAAAGGTTATATGATTTAAAGCTTCGCTTCAAGTTAAAAGACTATTCATAAATAAGTGGTTTGCAGACTCTCTCTGCTATATGTAAACAACTGAAAGAAGAAATTTTAATGCATGCAAAAAAAACAGCTTTGCGCAGGATAAATATCAATACAATTTAAAATATTTTATGTAAAATTGGTAGATAATATAAGTACTAATGTGAATCATGCTTGGGAAACCGATGGATATACCTCAATTTAATGTAAAGTGCTTTTAAATAGTAAAAACGTGACTTCTTTGTATGAAATGTTAAAACAGTATCTTTAATAAACGACATTTCTATTTCAAGCCCAAGCAAGGACATCAACGTATATGACATAACAAAGGATTTTTCTTTAAAATATTTATGATTTAATGTCATTAATCACCTGCGCCGTTGCGATTCAATTAGATAAGTTGCAATATTAGGATACGCTCTTCACGTGACAACGAAGTACATGTGACGTCACAAAAATGCATCAAATATAATGTTTAGCATTGTTGTCAATATTATTAATTTAGATACTCCCTGTCAAAGCAAATTTTTTGTTGATTCAAAATATATCGTTTATCAGTCGTATTTTAGCTCCAGGACACCTTAACATTACTAGGTAAATTGATCGCAATGAACTAGTCACCAATATGCATGGATATAGATCGAATTTAATTTTACTTATATTAAGCGTTCCAACTTAAACCATTATTACATACACTTTCAGATGAAAAAGTTGACACTATAAAGAGCAAAAAAAAAAAAAAAACTAAATAAAAAATAATAAAGTTGCACTTTGAAAACAAGAAACAATTGGACAAAATTGGAAACACGATTTTTTTTTTGCAGCACAATTTCTAAAAAAAAAAAAATATTAGAAATGAGTATTTTTCTATTAAAAAACTTAAAAGCAAGTAAGTGACAAAACAATTATTATACATCAGATAAACACCAGATCAATCATAAGAATGAATTTTAATATAAATGGGTTTATAGGCACGCCCGATTTGCATGAAGTTGGTAATGTTCGTCTTTTTTTTTAACTTGGTGAACATGGTTATTATTATTCTTGCAGTCTGAACAATTTGTTCAGCGAATCCATAGGACTGGGGACACATGTAAATGGGGAATGATGTCTTGTGGTTCTAGTTCTTTTGGAAGACAAGATCTTTTAATCTATAAATCTGGTATTCCGGACAATTATCAAATACTGTTTTCTCAGAAATACAAACTGTAGAGAATAATTCTTGTATTTCGGTAAAATCAATCTGGTAAGTGGTATTTTCACGCAAAGGACTAAACAAAATGCACTGTAATAATCTACTGCAATCAAAAAAGTTCTGATCTCTTCGTATGAAAATATTGAATAACCATTTAGCATGTGTTTTTAGGTAATTTATATATTCGGCCGTGCGCGTGAATTAGTGCATGTTGCTTACATTTTACATTAAGGAACCCTAATTAATGGAGGTCATGCAACCTCACAAATAATCCTATCCAAGAAAGTATCAACTGCATATCATTATATTTTTGTGTGTATTGTTAGACAACGGGAATGGGGTCATGAAGAGTTCCGCACAATCACCCGAACAATGTTAAACCTTCCAGATCATCTCCTAACAATGTTATAATAACCTAAATCTAGATCGGGATCGTTTATAGTGGGCTGCAAATATTAGACAGCAATAGCAACTTAGGGTTTAATGTATGTTTTTGAATCCGCTGTGCTTGCAGATTTGAAGAACTGAAAAATAATAGCATGTTTGAGCATTATATCAATGTTTTCATATAAGACCAATTAATTCTGGTAGACGTGTGTACAGAGATGATGACAGTAAGAAAGTGATATCAGAAATATTTTTAAAAAACCCAGAATATTGTCATAAAACTGTAACATTTCTAAACATAATAATTCAGGCATTTATCTTTAAAAAATGTATTCTTCAACTATATGTTATCTTTAGTCCTAACGTGCGCTCAATAATCTATCTAAGCAAATGTAAATTGAAGTCTTACAAATATCAACTCTGGTTAATGAATTAACTTTTATGGTGCAGGTAAATTTACAACGATGGATGAAATACAATTGATGTACAAATTGTGAAGTTAAGTGAAGTAATAGTGAAGACGAAGAACGTTTCAAATATAAACTACCAGTTTACACCGTAAATGATTCGTAAAATTACGAGTATTATTTTGAAATAAAATATGCCAATTGGATACAGATCAAAATATCGAAGACAAAATATAACACCTTAACAATACATTTCATATGACTGCATTGTCTACGCAGATATGAAAATGTTTATCCTCCGATTTCCACCACAAAATTCATCTGCATTTCCTTCACAAGGCATCTTGCAATCTCCATCAGGCTTGCGCTTAGGTGAGTTTTGAATTTCATTGCCACAGTAACAAAATTTACCAAACTGAAAAAAAAATGTAAGAGGTATAAAATTTAAAGTTTGTAATTTTAAAGGTAAACATAAGCATTTGTGTTTGATTTTTTTTTAATTTTTTTTAGGGGGTGGGGGTTGGGGAGGGGGGGAGGGGTTGTGACGTGAGCCTCTTGTTCTTGTCTTCAGTCAGCCAATGTTGATTCTTTCTTTGAAAAATGAAATTACATCACATTTAAAATATTTCAAAAAATATAAAAAAAATCTAGTATTTGCTAATTTACATGTACATGTTTTAAATTTATATTTTTCTTATATTTCACGTTGTGTTGAAAGTTTGTTATAAATCAAACTTTATTAAAGAAATTATCATACATGTTTGCTGATATTATACAGGATATCGCATTACAGTCTACATACATTTTCATTTTTCTTGGAATCTATTGTTAGGAAAAAAGCTGTTTCACATAATATCGGAGTATATATACTTAGAAGATTCAAGTTATAGCATGTGCAAATACCACCAGCTTGCTCAGAAACACTGTTCTTATCTATATGATAAAAACACATATATTTACATTTACTTTATATCCCCCTTTAAATTGCATTGATTAAGTAATATTTACGCTTAACAAAGAAGACCCAATCACCAAATCTGATGCAAATGAATACAAATTTCTTTCAGTATTTCTCGAAGAACATGACTGACTCTCTTTGCGACTTCAAACCGGATCACGGCCTGATATTGTACTTACGCTGATACATTGTAAACATTTCATTTATGTAAATATTTTTTGACAGTTCAAAACAACTAATTAATGTTATTATGATGATACCAAAGATTTTATTTATCAAATAACAGAATGATAAATACAATTGTACAATTAGAATTTCTAGCATTGTGCACTATTTTTGTCAGCATAATTCGGCTGTTCGAAAAGCTCTTTCGTTAATAACGCAACATTCGTAAAATAAAGCAGGGGTTTTGAAAAAAAAAAACATAATTGTGGCGATGGATAAAAGGTAAAAAAAAAATGAAATATAAACATTGAAACATTATTGTATGAATGATATGGTCTCATAACTGCAACGGTGTGTGTAACAACCGTTAAAAATACAACGCCGCTTAATGATAAAAATAACATTAAGCGTTGCAATTGCAACGCTTAATGCTATAATTCTTGCATTTACAGTTGACATGTCCAACTGTTAATGATAAATAGCCGCTTAATGATAGAATTATATCATTAAGCGTCACAAATGCACTTAACGCTTAATGAAACAAGCAAATATCGACACTCTCAACCGCTAATGATACAAACTTTATATCATTAAGCGTTGCAGTCGCACCCTTTAATGATACAAATTATAAAAATGAAAGTTGTTAATAATGCAAGAAGATGTATATTTTGAGCAAAAAAAGCATAGTAATAAATGAATTAGCTGTGTATCCATACTGTGTTAATACTAGTATAACATCAAAGTACTGAAAGTACTGTTAGACTGAGGCATCATTTCTGAAACTAATGAAAATATATGATTTTTTTTTGCAAATGTTAAAGTAAAGAAGGTTTGGAGTATGAAGACTTTGTTATACTACAGGATTGAAACAACTTTGAGACTATTACGTATTCGATTATTCGTGCAAAAAACAAATATTTACAAAACAGAAAAATATTTGATCGATAATATTTACGATTATGATCAATGATTCACAATATGTACATGTACTAACTATTATGTTAAAATAATCAATACAAACTCTCGAACAGCGAACTAGTTTCACTCTCGTCCCTGCTTGAAAACCCCTATTGTGTTAGGTAATGTGATCTCAATCTCGCAAGCAAAGTTGTCGCTCGTTTTCTTTTACAGAATGTATGATTCGATTGTAAAGAGTGATCAAATATATTTTTAAGAGTTTCCAACAAATTTTGAGATAAAATATTTATAGTAAAGCGACGCTACAGCTCAAATACCATGAAATTACAATTTTCCCATAATTTATATGAATTACCTTGCAAAATTAAAAGAACTAGATCGTTCTCGTTGCGAGCAACGAGTGGGTCTTCCGTCCGATTTTTGAATAAATGAGATAAATCCCATCATTTTAAAGATAAAATCGTAAGTCTACGCAAAAAAAACGAAAAAAAATTTTGCGGCACTCGGGGCTTGAACCCGGATCGCCTGGGCACTGTCCACGACCATAACGACTGAGCTACTCGGGCTCTCGCTTCAGGACTTTGACGCTTAATATCTCGAGAATGCGTTGATCGATTTTAAAACAAAATACATATTCTGAATCAGAAAAAGGGTCACTATTAACTATAAAAAAATTAAAGAAAAATATCAAAAAATAAAAAAGTCGAAAAATTAAAATTTTTGAAATTTGCTTCCGGTGACGACCGGAAGTGACGGCTGGCATTCTCTTGACCGAGGTGCACCAGAAAATAGGTAGATCTATCATCTCTGAAAATTTCAGCCCCTTATCTTTACTCGTTTTTGAGAAACCTGACAGACAAAATTGACTTTTTAAAATCGTAAACGGACGATAACTTCCGACCGGAAGTGTATTTTCAAAAATGTTTAAAAAGCGATCAACTTCAGATAAAACTGCGTTGATCCTGAAAATTTGAATGAAATCGATAGAGCCATCTCCGAGAAATCGTCTGCACAAAATCGGTAAGAAAAAAAAAGAATAATAATAATAATAATAATAACAATAAGAAAAGTGAAAAAGAAACAATAGAATAATAGAAGGGTCTTCCGCTGAAGACGGAAGACCCTAATGAACTTTGCACAAAAATAATGCTTTGTAAAATTTGAAAATTATCAATTTAACGTTAAATTAATAATTTAAGACGGTCAAAACCGTAAATATTGCAGCCTTTTGATCAACGGCGTAGCGCATTGATTGTAACTATTTCAGCGTTGCTTTCTGCAACAGAACAAAAGCGAATGCATACACACTTTTACATGATTGCCTTTTTACACAAGTAAATCAGCGCATAAACACCTTGAATATGTAGATTTTTCGAAACAACTGCGTGATTTTTTCGGGATTGCCTATGGGAGACCATTGCTTAAAGGAACCGGAATGGAAGGTGTTACAAACAGGGTTTTCCTCGTCATATAACTCACGGGCTTATCAATATTTTATTATCTATAAACTAAAGAACTAATTTTATGGATTGTGTGTTATGAAGAAGTAGTAAATCTTATCGTTTAGTCATTGCTTATTTATTTATCTTTTTGGGAGTTGATTTTAATCAACTCTCCTATGCAGTTACTCTGGCAAACCGAAAGTGAAACAGTGTTTGGACCTAAGCACAAATCATCACCGCTGACAAGAGTTAGTTCTTGAAATAATTGATAAATGCGGTGTAATGTATGCATAACCATTGTTTTTCAAGATAATGTATTTATAAATACCTTGAAAATAGCCAGATTTTAAATAGTACGAACAATTTAGATATTTTTTTTTTGTAATCGTATGTATTCCTACGCCAGAGCATTCAACCAGACGCTCGGCTGTCTCCGTAAATCTCCGACAAGCAGAGAGTCTCTCTCGGTAGTCGGAGAATAACGGAGACAGCCGAGCGTCTGTTTGAACGATATTAGAGTTCAATATTGTTTGAATCCAGACATGTGTACAAATTTTAGAAATATTTCGATTACTGATACATAGTTTGATGGAATTAATTATATCTTTAAATATTACACAACATGATTCATGTGGGGTTTTCTCGAAATTCTTGTCGAAAAAGTCCGAGAATTCATATTATAAAAATGTGCGTAATTTAAATAGAGATTAGAAATTACTTGTCATGCTAAATAACATATCGTTGATTCTAAAATAAATAATAATCGATAAAATCAACTCCCGTCAGTACTTTGATTATTTATTTATGTTCATGCTTTTTCGGGTGGGGTGGGGGGGGGGGGCTCTACATTCACGCAGGCAATTAGGCTAATATAAGTGTTTCTGTTGTTCGAGGTTTATGTTTAAGGTTTTAAGCTTTTTGTAAAGTGTAGAATGTCCATTTTACTATTTGTTTTTCGTAAAACAATTTGTTTAGTAAAACAATTTGAGTCTGTTGAGTGTTCGGTCGTGTTTTCAACCGGTAAGTTAAAAAATTACTATATAATTATTCGATGTATGAATGAAATTGATGGATGAAGATAGGCATTGTATATGACGATCTTGAATTGTCGAATTCATGTACATATACATGTGTTCCACGTAGGCAATGTTTGAAAATTTAGTAAGAATACATGTAGTTCTGTACAAATGCCGTCAACAATTAAAAAAATTGATTCCCCTTTAAGATTTAATTTGAATTTCTGTCATGCATATTAAACATTATAAGTATGAACACCATGATTGACATATCAAACGGTAATAAAGCTTCGTGCAATAACTAAATTATACAAAACAGAAGTATTAAGACTGTGCAATCAAATCATTGAGCTATTGTCACCCCCCACACCCCAATGATGAATCGGTCTTTGAATGCCTTTCGAAATCGCAAAACATAAGTGAACTAATTTTTAATTATTGTTTGCATGTAATGGTGATCATGCACGGATATACACTGTACATGCAATGGACATATATTATTTGGTATAGTTATTAGAGAGGAGAAATACTTAAACAGATTTATTTTGAATAAATGTTTAATTATAACAGATGAATATATTTTCTTTAGCGTTCACACTGGTTTTAGAATTAATGATCTTTGTAACAAGTATTCCATAAAATAGTACACTAATGCTGGTCATTACCATTTGTGTATTTAAAGGGACATGGTCACGATTTGGGTGAAATTTTATTGTGCTGTGTTTATTATTTACAATGCTTTAGGAATGCATTTCTAAAGATCAAATGCAATTTGAGATTCAGTCGTAGAGATAAGCATAAATAAATAGTTTCTAACGTTTAACATATTCATTTAAGGCCTAAAATTGGCATCTTCACTTCAACATTCAAAATTTAAACAAAAGCTTTGTTTACATAGCAAAGAATTGTAAGCTCTGTAACTTGCTTATAACTCAACGAATGATGCTAAAATGTTCGCTGCCTATTTAAAAAAAATGCCTTACTGAAGCATTGTAAACATTATAATCGGAAAAATAAATTTTGACCAAAATCATGACCATGCCCCTTTAAGGTTTATAAAGTAGATATTTTACTTGATGCCTCAGTAACCACAAATGATAGTCATCTTGAAGAATATATACACGTGTATAGCGAATTCACTAGACTCATTACGAATTCGTTATACGATTATAACGATGTGAATATACTGGTCCCTGATACTTTACTATAACCGAGTTTTTCTGTTGTATAATTATGCAGGTATTATCTGGCATGCATGTTTTCATTTTAAAATCACTTGTATTTTTTAGGACGATGTCTTTTAATGACACGATGAACAAATATTTTTCTCTCAAATCATTTTATCATTCATGCTACTGATCCTGTTTATTCTTTTCATTAAATATGTCGTTTTGCTTTCCAAGTGTGGATCCCAATTCGGTAAATGTATTTAAGGGCTATAAAATAACTATATAATATTTAAGAGGGAATTTTGATAGTTTGTAAAAAAAAAAAGTAACAGACACACTTTGTACTGGTCCAGCTTTCAGTGCGCTCAATATTTGTTCAATTAAAGGTTAAACTGTGACCGGGATTTTCATAACCTGGAGTTATCGTTCGTAACACGAGTTATCTCCCCATTAGAGCAGGTATAGCGCTATGTAACCAGTATAAACAAATGGTTGAAATAAACGTTGTCTTGTTTAATCGGTTATTGATTTAAATTGTCATTGTAAAAAGACGATTGTGCAATTAAAGAATGCTGATACTAAAAAAACAGTAGGGAGATTTGACGAGCGCGTTTAATTGTACCATCCACGCTCGTACCATGGTTTTCGAAAAGGGATGGGAGGGACTCACTATTCATTTTCTTATTTTCACAGATTCACAATCTGTTTACTTGATCTTAAAAAAGTAGTGGGGGCAGCTTCATGTTTATTCACTTCTTTATATGTAATCTTATGAAAAATATCTGCTGCAAGAAGAAGTTGGGGGGAGCCCTCCCCCCCCCGCTCGCCCTCAATGATGCTACGCGCATGCCATCTACCAATAATTAATGCAGTTGCTGGTGAAGGTGAAGTGCGTGGTTTCAGGAGAGCGCAGCTGATACATGTATATGACTTACATTGTATTATCAAGAGAAGTGGACATGCAAAGCAGTCATACAGACATGGATGGTTTTGTCTGTCCACCTCTCTAAAGAGAAAGTTTCATTCTATCAGTAGGTCGAGGTACAAAGATATGCAATATACCTATGTATCTGATCATTGGCGGACGCTACTATACTTCCTCTTGATGGATTTTATTTAGATTAATCAGTGACTAATTTCATGATGATCCGATGTCACGTAAATAAAGTACAATTCAATTATATAAAGGGCGCTGAGATAAATAATAAAAGTAATAAAGGTACTAAAAGTAAAACGAACAAACAAACATACACAAAATATGTGTTTAAGCAGTCTCATCAAAGGCTTGAAAAATAGATGTATTATTTTAAACCGAAAACAAATTCTAATTTCGATGAAATCTATATTATAAAGCACTGCGCTCTAATTTCAACGCTGTCATTCCTCTTAACCCTACAATATCTATATTAAAGAGCGAATCTGTTTTGTTTAGAAATTAAAATGGTCGTCATTGATTAAACATCCTGCATGGCAGGTACAGCTGCTTGAATTGATGACCGTCGTGTCTGGGTAGATACGAATAGTATACCCACTGCGTGTATATTTTTTTTTCATGAAAACATAGCATTTCAAACGAATGCATCTCAACAGACTAGCGCAAACAGAGTGTGTGCGGGGAGGGGGGAGCAGACCGAGCAAAAATCATGACAAAATACAATTAAAATATTAATCACATCATAAATTCCAAAAATCCCATTCCGTGAAGTTGGCGGGGGATGGGGGGGGGGGGGGTCTCGTACATGTATCTTTGAATTTAATCAGAATTATATATATGCATACTTCCCCTGTATTGTTTTTGCGTTGTCCTCAGAAAAAGGATAGGAACAGTTCGTTAGGAATTTATATTTCTATATTTGATTTCTAGAAAAAAAGTCCGCTTTTCAACTCCAGCCCTCTCTAATATTTTTAACATCTTTCATTTTTGCGTAACAGGGTGGGTTCATTTTATCAGAGAAATCACTATACCACCATCCATCCGCTAGCTCTGAAATTGAGAAAAGGAGTAATTGTCCCAAAACTAAGAATCCAAATGTCTTTTACTCGCAATGTTTGCTGATTAATAATAAAAATAGGTACATGTTATTGATTATAATCAAACGCATTCTTTGCGTTCACTTTAATTTTTCATTTAATTCTAGATAACTTTTGATGTTTTCTGTTTGGTAATTCAAGTATTATCAAATGTTTTTGTTGTAATAAATGTCGTTATTAACGTCGTATATGTAAACTCCCGCACTGCTTACTCTTCTTCGAATAACCGGAAGTAATGCATACCTGCTATAAGGGGAAGATAACTCTTTCAGTAACAATAACTCTAATTTTATAGGAAGACCCAATGCGTTATTGTTTTAGTTAAATGACATTAAGCGTTCAGCGTGTATTATATCCGCTTAAAAAGCGAAATATTTTATATTTCTGGTGATGTATATACTGTACACCAACATTTATTCGCGTGCTAAAAGTTTTCGTGAGGTCATGAGAGCCTCGTAATCGCGAATACTTGTATTTTGCGCCACGAACCATTCATTTTCGCGTGGTTATTACATGTATTACAACACGGGTCTGAATAAGGCTTGGTCGCGAATATTAGTCGTCGCAAAATAGTTTATCGGAAGTTAATCGCGCAATAAAGTCCTTGCGTCTATGATCACGTGGAGTCGCAAGGTTTGAATCATCATATCAAACGAGATGCGAAGCGAAGCGAAGTTACATGTATTACCTCCACTATCTGAAGCTTATGACGTAGTACACAATAAATATTTTTACTTGCATTTGTAAAGTGTTTATTTGGAATAATTTGTGTTAAATAAATATAGTGGTTTTGTTTGGGGTTTTTTACCTTGTGAAAAGGAAATAAATTTATTATTATAGAGGATCATGATCTAAAGAATCAGATGACGTCTCGTTGCAAGGCGAAAATCATTAGATCAAACTCGACGCTATGTGTTATTTCTGATCAAATCCACGTAATCCGACCCTTTTGTTCAAGTTACCGTTTTAGTAATATAAGTAACACTTAAATGCATCTAAGTTATTTTATTTGATATGTCAATCTCAAAGTAATGCATTCCTTTATTACTTAATAAAAAAATCCATACAGACCAAGCAGTTCTTTTGTTAGACTTTAAATAAATATAACTGTTACTAAAAATGAAATAATTAATTTGATTTTGGTCATTTAGTTTTCGGTAGTATAAAAATTGCCTCTTTCATAATCTTAGTTTTTAGCTCACCTGAGCTGAAAGCTCAAGAGAGCTTTTCTGATCACATTTTGACTGTAGTCCGTCTGTCTGTCTGTCCGCAAACTTTTCACATTTTCGACATCTTTTCAATAACTACTGGACCAATTTCAACCAAACTTAACACAAAGCACCCTTCGGCTTTGTAGATTCAAAATTGTGAAATTTAAGGACCACGCCCTTTTTCAAGGAGAGTTAATTAGGAATTATTGAAAACTTTTGAAAATATTCAAAAATCTTCTTCTCAAGAACCATTTGGCCAGAAAAGCGGAAACTTGTGTGGAAGCATCCTCAGGTAGTGTAGATTCAAAGTTGTAAAAATCATGACCCCTGAGAGTAGGATTTGGCCACATTTGGGGGTCGAATTTTTAAATAGGAATAAAGAGTAAATCTTTAAAAATCCTCTTCTCAGAAACTAATCAGCCAGTAAAGCTGAAACTTGTGTGGAATTATCCTCATGTAGTGTAGATTCAAAGTTGTGAAAATCATGACCCCTGGGAGTAGGATGGGGCCACAATTGGGGTCGAATTTTGACATAGGAATATATAAAGTTAATCTTTAAAAACCTTCTTTTCAGGAATTATTAGTGTGGAAAGCTGAAACTTGTGTGAAAGCATCCACTGGTAGTGTAAATTTAAAGTTGTGAAAATCATGACCCCCGGGAGTAGGATGGGTCCACAATTAGGGGGTCGAATTTTTACATAGGAATATATAGAGTAAATCTTTAAAAATCTTCTTCTCAGAAGTTAATTAGTATGGAAAGCTGAAACTTGTGTGGAAGCATCTTCAGGTAGTGTAGATTCAAGTTGTTCATACCATGACCCCCGGGGGTGGGGTGGGGCCACAACGGGGGGTCAAATTTTACATTGGAATATATAGAGAAAATCTTCTTCTCAGAAACAAATCAGCCAGAAAAGCTGAAACTTGTGTGGAATCATCCTCAGGTAGTGCAGATTCAAATTTGTAAAAATCATGACCCCCAGGGGTAGGGTGAGGCCACAATTAGGGTCGAATTAATACATAGGAATATATAGAGTAAATCTTTAAAAATCTTCTTCTCAGAAATTATTTGGTATGGAAAACTCAATCTTGTGTAGAAGCATCCTCAGGTAGCGTAGATTTAAAGTTGTGAAAATCATGACCCCCAGGGGTAGGATAGGGGCCACAATGTGGGGTCGAACTTTTACCTAGGATTATATAGAGTAAATCTTAAAAAATCTTCTTCTCAGAAATTAAATAGTATGGAAAGCTGAAACTTGTAGAAAGCATCCTCTGGTAGTGTAGATTCAAAGTTGTGAAAATCATGACCCCCCCCCCCCCCCAGGGTAGAGTGGGGCCACAACTGGGGGTTGAATTACTATATTGGAATATATAGAGTAAATCTTTTAAATCTTCTTCTCAGAAACTAATCAGCCAGGAAAGCCGAAACTTGTGTGGAAGCATCCTCTGGTAGTGTAGATTCAAACTTGTGAAAATTATGACCCCCGGGGGTAGGGTGAGGCCACAATTGGGGGTCGAATTTTTACATTGGAATATATAGATTAAATCTTTAAAAATCTATCATCCTAAGGTAGTGTAGATTCAAAGTTGTGAAAATCATGACCCCCGGGGGTAGGATGGGGCCACAATGTGGGGTCGAATTTCTACATAGGAATTCTCAGAAACTAATCAGCCAGGTGATTCTTTAAAATTGTTTAGACTTTGGCACCTTGATGATTTTTGGGCCTCACAAGGGCAAGTTTACTACCTTTTTTTGCAGAAGTGATACTTTAACTTTATAGCACAAAGGGTTTTAGACATTTTAAAAGGTAAAACATTTTATATACAAACCTGCAGGCCGAAATACTTAAAACTTAAGCAATGTTGTTCACATTCATGTTCTCCATTTTTAGGTAGAGTAACTTTTGTTTCAAGAACGCGGTCGTTTTTTTCATGTTCGAAACATCCCAGTTTTCCTGATTAAAAAAAAAAAGATATGCCCATTCATTGAAATCTCTTTGAAAAGAAATAAAATGAACATATTAAATGGGATATATATATATATATATATATATATATATATATATATATATATATATATATATAATAGTTCTTTAAAAAAAATTAAACTAATATGCTTTTTTCACTCTGGAATTTAATCAACGTAGCAAAATGGTTGAAATGGTTTGCTACTGATCTTCAAATCATACTTTGTAAAAACCGCTGTTTTTTTTAAATTTTGAAATTATTTTAAATTTCTCAATGTATATATATATATATATATATATATATATATATATATATATATATATATATATATATATATATATAATGCTTGAATATTGTTTTATTAAAACATTTTATTTTAAATTGTATGGAATTTAATTCAACTTCATTCATCAATAATCTTTTATCACCTAAAATTCTTCGATCGATTTTGTCTTACGTTCTACAGAACAGCTCAAAGTTGTCTTCCAACATCCATCAGATTGACATACGAATAATTCAGACCCTTCCTGGACATATCTGGAAGAGCATGTGATATGCATTCCTCTTGTTATACCGATACCATCCCATTCTTTAACCTTTTCCATTGAAAAAGTTTCATCCGAAGGAATACCACAATCTGTTAATCAAATTTTGAACATCCATTTTATTTCACAGTGCATGTATTTAAGGAAGTTGGCACCTGAAATAATAGTAATGTCAATCATCCGAAAACCACTTGGATATAAAGATGGGGACCTATAATGTTAATTTATTTTATTTGTGGCCCATGTCACATGCCATTTTTTGGAAATATAGGGCCTCAAACAGAAATGATAATTTTCCTGAAATTTTGGCTAAAATTTTACATAGAAATTGATAACTTGAAGAAATCAAACAAATATTTATAGTTTGAACTATTATTTAGTTATGGTTTTAATACAGTATGAAGTTGAACACATGTAGTGACTATAAAAGTAAAATCTAAGTCAAAGTTTAAAAATTCTTACTTTACTGGTGGTTTCAAAGGCCAGTACATAATGAACACAACAACAGATGTTAAAAATTTTGGAGTAATCAAATTAATACGCAAATAAAAAAAATTAGAGTAATGCCATCTTTCCAAAACTTTGCATACAAATACACATACATTTAATGTCTCATTTAAAAGTAAAACATGTACGGGTCACATCTCAAAAATTTGAGATATAGCATGAAATAAGCTAATTTTAGGCCAAAATTGGAGTTATTTTTTTCTTAATTCTAAGAAATAGAAGCTAAATATGCCGAAACATATCGATAGAAATATCAAAATATTGTTTAAATATGTTCATAAGAACATCATGAATATATTGTAATACACAAACTTTCTAGAAGTTTGGTCTGCGCTGAAAATTAGGAAGCTAAAGTAACAGTACTCTAAAACTAGTGAGTTATGAAAATTGTTCAATTCCTTCTTGAAAACCTTCCGCCACAAAAATATAGTCCCTTACTAAACTCTGTAAAATTGTAATTTTAAAAAAAACAATTTTATTCAATATAGTTTATTTGGAATTGTAAAATATTAATATACTACACTAATTAATATGTGATGCAGAATTTTCAGACTAGAGGTGACCCAACCCAGATAGCATGACTACGTAGGGCCAACGTTGGCTAATGGTTGTACTGTTGGTAAATAGTTGGCGTTGGCCATACAACGTTGGGCCTCTGTTGGGCCAATGTAAACATATGTTTGTAAGTGATGCTATATCCTTATGTTGTGTGTACAACAATGGCTAAACGTTGGCCCAACGAAAGCAAATTGATGTAAATCAATAGTTAAATAAAGTTGAGAAATCTTAGTTGGGCCAATGTTGGCCCAGCATAGACCAACCGATATAAATACATATCAATATAACGTTATGAGTTAAACAAAGGCCCAACGTTGGCCTAACGTAAATCAACCAATATTAATACCTATCAATATGACGTTGGGAGTTAAACAAAGGCCCAACGTTGGCCTAACGTTGCACAACCGATATTAATACCTATCAATATATGGTTTCCTCATTGTAGATCAACCGACATATTATTCTGGGGTATTCAACGATGGGCCATTGGTGTTGGTCTAACGTTGGCCAAACGACACCATCTGATATTGTGGTACCATTATATAATAACTTGGGGACACAGAAATACAAGCCCCATGAATATGTTTTTAAAATTTAATGAAATGTAATTGAATGTTTAAATGTTCGTCGTCCCATATTTGGTTGATAGATGAAATTTTTATACTTAACATCTTTTAAAAAATGTTCAATGTTAAATTAGAATGACTCTGAAAATCATAAGATTTGTTTTCTTGGCTAATAATTTAAAATACTTATTATAAGTTTTTAGTACAAACAATGCAATATTTAATGTCAGTGCTAGGTAAACACACAAGTTAAAGTTGTATTTCACCCAAAAGTTTACATCAGTAACTAAACACTTAGTGAAAGATAAGAGCACACTTTCAGCCAAATGCAATTTAGGCAATGAGATTATCAGCGGGAGACTGGTCAGTTTCTGGAGAAAAGTGTGAAATTTGATCCAGAGATAAGGATGGTCAAACTAAAGACAAGAAATTTGCTTGCTTTACAACATTTTCCCGCCTGTTAGAGATAACAGAGCAGAACAAAGAAAACTGTGAATACTGGTGGAAATTTTTAACCCATTCCACAACAATGTAAGTATATACATTATAATGTATTTTTACATGTAATTTATAAACTATGTTGATCTATAGATGCATAGGGGTATATGTGTGATTATTAACTGGTGCATTTGATATGTATGAACATGGTTTTGAGTTGTAACCATAATCAACTGGGTCGGAAAAGGGGGAAAAATTGCTTTCTCTTCCTTGAAATTAAAGGAAGTATTGAAAGGTATGTAAAGAGAGAGAGGGAGAAAGAAAGAGAGATAGACTTGATAAATCAAGCTTTGAGAAACACATACATATTTTCATTATTATTCCTCTTTTTTTAGAAACAGTGAGGAAAAATCGTCTCTGCCCCAATGCTACCGATGCAGAAATATATTACATGTATATTGCCAAAGACTGGTTAAGATTTTCCAGTGATCGGGACGGAGGGAAAAAGAGGAGGGCAGAGAAAAAGAGGCTTTCCGCAGCGCAAAACGAAACCGATTAGGAACAGCTAGGAGGGGAGTGAGCCAGAGGATGCCACCGAAGATTAAATTATTCATAACATGAACTTTTTAATGTCATTTGCCACTTTGAAAAATTCAGTAATAGAAAATGAATCAAATTTGTTTAATTTCAGTCAGATATATAAGGGTTTTATTTACATTTTGTTTTAAAAAAAGCGTACTATTGAACAAATTAATTAAAAATAGAATTTATCTACTTAAATATGCATTATTTTTCTGTCTCATACCAAGTTAATTTGATTGTTTTTATGGTTATAATAGCATTGAAAAATATATTTTAAATGGTGAATTGTTTTTTTAACCAGAAAAACAAAATGCTGAGTTACATCGAATTGGTGGCCAGGTAATAATAGGTTACATAGGGCCACAGGACCAAAGTAGGCCCACCATAATGGGTCAGTGAAGATTATCAAACAATTACAGTGGCCCATCACATGCCTTTGTGTTGGACCAACGTAGGTCCAACATTGTTTGCTATTGTGGACCATTGAGGTTTCGTATGTTGGGCCAATGTTATTACAACATGTTGGGTCAATGTTGGACCAACACGTTGGGCCAGTGTTGGACTAACGTGGTGGGCCATAGTTAGATCAATGCGTTGGACTAACGTAGGCCCAACATGTTGGGCCAATGTAGGCCCTACACGTTGGCCCGACGTAGAGCCGATGAGCAAAATAACATTGGCCCAACAAAGTTTGCCAACATTGGCCCGACGTAAACAACATTGTTGGGCCTAAGTTGGCCCAACGTAGTCATGCTATCTGGGAAAATGGCTACCTAAAACCTAAGGAGCGAACCTCTTTAATATCAATATTAAAAATGTGCATCAAGGTCTTCCATTTCCAATGGAACACCTTATTGTTTTCGAACTGTTTCTTATATTATTATTAAGGTTTTCCGTTTCCAACGGAAGACTCTATTGTTTTCGTACTGTTTCTTCTTCTTATTATTATTTTTCTTTCCCACAAATTTTGTGCACGCGATTTCTTGAAAGCTGTTAGACTGATTTCCACAATTTTTTCAAAGATGATTGGACTTGAAATGAACCTAACACATTTTTGATAATTTTCCTGTTGTCACTTTCGGTACCGATTTTTCGGTCATTTTGTACATTTTCACGACCTATTTCGTGCACACAAAAACTTAAAAACTATCAGAGGTATCAATATGAATTTTTCAGCAAAGTTAGACCATAGTTTGAAGTTGTTCTTTCTGTTTTTGTTTTACGGATGTGGCGCCATTTCTTGGAGCTCGCTATGGCTTGAAAATTGGGTACGAATTTTAAATTAAAATTTTTACACGTTTTGATCTGTATTTTTTATCAGTTGATATTTTGTTAAGACATATATAAAAAAAAGTGGTAGAGTATCAAAAGTACTTTTAACTGATATAACGGAAAAGGGGTTGACCCCTTAAATTAGGGGCCAAGAGACTCGTTTAGTATATTACAAATAATTAAAAAAACAATAAAGAGTTTATAATGCATAATAGAAGCAAAGTTGTTTATTGTAACAATATCTATCTGAAAACCTTAATGTCACACCCATTTATTACTTAATTAGGGAATTTTAGGGGCCAAGGTTGTCAATTTTTGATACAATATATCTAGAAAACGAGACATCTTTTGAAAGAATTGTAGAAGAGAAACTGTTTGTATTGATGATTTAAATCGATTTCACTAATCAAAACACCACTGTCTGTCCCCATTATTGATATACAGGGCTGGCCCATAAAATATTCAATCATTTGTATCTCAAAAATGAACAACAATTTAAGATGAGTGTAAGAATAAAAAAACGCTAGTATTCGTAAGACTTTTCGTATGAAATCAAGAAAAAGAGGCTGGCCTTTTTAATTAGGGTCCAAGAGACTCGTAAACTCTATTACAAATAACTTAAAAACGATAAAGAATTTGTAATGCATTAGAGAAGCAAAGTTGTTGATTGTAACAATATCTATCTGAAAACCTCAACCTCAATGACACACCCATTTATTACGTGATTAGGGAGTTTTAGGGGCCAAAGTTCTCAAACTTGGATACAATATATCTAGAGAACGAGACATCTTTTGGTTGAGCGCTGTAGAAGAGAAAATGTTTCTATTGATGATTTAATCGATTCCACTGATCAAAACACCAGTGCCTGTCCCCATTAAGGATCTACAGGGCTTGCCCCTAAAATATTCAATCATTTTTATCTAAAAAATGAACAACAATTGAAGATGGGTGTAAGAACAAAAAATGTTAGTATTCGTAAGACCTTTGTATGAAATAAACAAAAAAGGGGCTGGCCTCTTTAATTAGGGTTCAATAGAATCGTAAACTCTATTACAAAGAACTTTAAAACGATAAAGATTTCGAAATGCATTAGAGAAGCAATGTTAATGATCGTAACAATATATGTTTGAAAAACTCTTTCCCAAACCCATTTTTGACATAATTAGGGATTGTTAGGGACCAAAATCCTAAACTTTGACGCAATATATCTAGAGAAGGAGACATTTTTTATTAAGCATTTTAGAAAAGAAAATATCTGCATTGATAATTTCTAATCCATTCCACTAATTAAAACACCAATGTATGTCCCCATATAGGATCTACAGGGATAGGCCCCTAAAATATTCAATCATTTGGATCTAAAGTTTTATCGATAACTCATCGTATAGTTTTAAAAATTCGAACGGAAAACCTACTCGTTACTCGTAACAAGATCGTATCTAGTTAATATTTTTATTTATTTTTCCACAAATTTTGTGCACGCGATTTCTCGAAAACTATTCGGCCGATTTCGACAATTTTTTTCACAGTTGTAATAATTTTAGAAGTTTTTCTCTAATTTTGAAATCATCACTTTCGGTTCCGATTTACGGCCGATTTGTACGTTTTTACCACCAATTATGTGCAGACATAAACTCAGAGACAATCAGAGAGATATATATGACATTTTTAGGATAGGTAGACAATAGTTGGAAGTTGTGCAGAATGTATTTTTTTGGCGTCAGTGGCGCCATTTCTTTGAGCTCGCATAGGCACGAAAATTAGGTACGAATTTCGAATCAAAATTTTCACACGTTTTGATATATATCTTTTTATCCGTTAATATTTTGTTATGACATAAATAATAAAAGTGTTAGAGTTTGAAAAGTTCTTTCGAACAAAATCAAGAAAAAGGGGCTGGCCCCTTTAAATAGGGGCCAAAATAATCGTAAATTATTTTACAAATAACTTTAAAAGGATAAATATTTTGTAATGCATTATAGAAGCAAAGTTGTTGATCGTAACAGTATCTATCTGGAAAACTCATCGCCATGCCCATTTATGACCTAATTAGGGATTTTAAGGGGTCAAATCGATTATGTTATTCAAGACACCAATGTCTGTCACAATTAAGGATCTACAGGGCTGGCCCCTTAAATATCCAATCATTCATATCTCAAAAATGAAAAATGAACAACAATTTAAGATGGGTGTAAGAACACAAAATGTTAATATTTGTGAGATCTTTCATATAAAATCAAGACAAAGGGCCGGCCCCTTTACTTAAGGGCAAAGGCACTTGTAAAGTTTATTACAAAAACCTTGAGTAAGATCAAGATTTGGTAATGCATTATAGAAGCAAAGTTGTTGATCGTAACAATATCTGTTTGAAAAAATCATTGCCACGCCCATTTATTACGTAATTAGGAATTTTTTACATTATCTAAAAGTAGTACCGATCATTCATGGTATCATTTAAGACAGAAATCGCACGGAAGACCTACTCGTTACTCGTAACGAGATCGTATTTAGTTTTATTTTCTTTTTCTTTTACAACAGATTTCACTGATTTTAAGCTCCCTCACAGGGCGAAAAACAATCTTTAAGCAAGTCCTTAAAGGTGACTTAAAGGTGGCGTAAAGGTGGCTTAAAGGATATACAATCTTTAAGCCACCTTTAAGTCACAATTAAGCTGAGCTTATAGGTCCTTAATGTCCAAACTTCTTTAAGTCACCTTTAAGCCATCTTTAAGCCACCTTTAAGCATCTTTAAGTGGCATTTACGCTCCCTTTAAGTTGTCTTTACACCATCTTTAAGTTCCCTTTAAGTCAGGTTTGATCAAGCTGAACAGATTCATCTTGAAAACATATATTAAATGCAAAAGCTCTTTTATAGGGATGGGAGGGGGTGATCCGAGTGATGATATAATTTCCAAGGAAGGGGGGGGGGGTGTTCCAGGCGGTTTTAATTGTCGCTCCATTAAACACAGATCGCTATCATCAACACCGCTCCAATGGACACAGATCGCCGTTATAAAATTCTTAATAATTTTTTTTTTTCAAAATGATTGTAGGGGTGAGCGCAGTCTCTATATCTAAATCTGCGCATGAAATTATATTAAAGTATGTTTGTTTCCTATTATAAATTCATCGGTGAAATCAAACTCTCTCTCTCTCTCTCTCTCTCTCTCTCTCTCTCTCTCTCTCTCTCTCTCTCTCTCTCTTAGTTCAGCCGGTTATTAAACAAGATAAAAAAAAAATGAACCAAAAATGCATGATTTAATTTAATCGGTTTACGATATGTATTTTTTTCAATTTTAATTATTTCTAGGTCTAATTCTAGATATGCTAGATACATGTTAAATATGAAAAGACTCTCAACTGCCTTGATTATATCTGGCGGGATATTACCGCTTTGTTTGTCTAGACATAGTTTTGTTCGTTTGTGTATATCTAATTAGAGTCTATTGTTTGTCCAAGTTAAGAAAACCCCTGGAACTAACACAGAATATACAAGATATACACAACAGGTGTGTCGTGTGCCCAGGTGCACGTCAGGGTTTCTAAAGGCGTTGAAATCTTAGTATGTACGTGTATACGATAAGTCTAGTGAATGAAAGTTTATTTACATTTGTAATTCATTTTCAAAGTATTATTTTCTAGCTGTTGGTTTTAAAAATGTTACGTCTACAAATTAAAGATACATGTATGTAAGAGTAAAATCTAGAGGCTAATTAATTACTGTACCAGTGATCATGAATGGGGGTTAATTATTTAAATATATGTATAAGGGTAAATATGTCACATACCCGGCCTGGTACATCATACAATTGTATGTACAAGTATATGCATACATCATTTGCAATTGCCACATGCAGTAAATACGTCACCGGTAATTGGTAATATTGAAATTGTTATAGAATTGATAGTTTAAAAATCATGTATACAATTAACCATTTAAACAAATATCATTTTATTTGTTATTCTAGATCTGTTGTAAATGTATAATAATCAATATTATTACAATTATTCATACTGAAACGGCGCCGTGATCATGAAAACCGGGAAATTGCGTAGAACTAATACCCTAGCTAATAGTTTCAATGCATTTAATAAAAGAAATAGTTTCATCTTCTTCCTTGCATTTAATTTCATTTAGCTATGAATTAGATGAACATAGCCTATATCTACTTGGTTTAAATTTATTAACTAAGTACTAGTAAGCCTAACGGTTTCCATTTAGGTATAATATATTTTTTTCACTGAAGACCAAGTTAAGTATTTCATTCTAAATACATGCATGCATTCAATTTAAAAATTAGATATAATTGATTGTTACAAACTGAATGGAAGTAAAAATCTTTTCAAGTAAAAAACATTGATTCAATAGCCACTAATTTATAGGATATAAAAACCTCCAATAATATATAAGTTGCCGTGGCGCAGAGGGAGTGAGGTGATGCTGGTAAACGAAGGGTCCCGGGTTCAATCCTCATCTTGGTCGTATTGAATTTTTTTATTTTTTTATTTTCTAGAACAAAAACCGTTTTTAATACCTTTTCTATCATAAAGCTAATACATTTTGTTGGTAAATTAAGCACAATATTGAATTAAAAGATTTTTTAATGGCTTAAAGGTGGCTTAAAGGTAGCTTAAAGGTGACTTAAAGAAGTTTGGACATTAAGGACCTATAAGTTGTCCTTAAAGGTAGCTTAAAGGTGGCTTAAAGATAGTCTTTAAGCTGCCTTTAAGCCATCTTTACGCTTTCTTTAAGCCACCTTTAAGCAACACATATAGCTTAAATGTGGCTTAAAGATCATCTTTAAGCTACCTTTAAGCACCTTTAAGTTATATTTAAGGAGAACTTAAAGATGGTCATTCATCCTGTGCCTGTTCTTTCAATATTTGAAATTGCATTTCATGTACATTGTATATAATAACATTTATTTATAAGTTAAAAGGGCATGGTCACGATTTTGGTCAAATTCTATTTTTCTGTTTCTATTATTTACAATGCTTTAGGACTGTATTTCTAATTAATGATCAAGTGAAATTTGAAAGGCAGTCGTTGACTTATAAGCAAGGTACAGGGCCAATAATTCTTTGTCATGTAAACAAGGCTCGTGCCCTGTTTTTGTTTACATAGGTTCAATATAGTAGTAAAAAGTATTTTTGAAGTTGATTTTTCTATGTTCTTACTCATTTTGAGTATAAATAAACAGTTCCTAACGTTTAACACTTTCGTTTTAGGTCTAAAACTGGAGTTTTCACTTTAACATTCAAAATGTAAACAAAAGTTTTGTTTACATAGCAAAGAATTCTAAGATCTGTAACTCGCTTTTAACTCAACGAATGACACTCAAATTTTGGTTGCCTATTAAAAATTTCTCATTAAAGCATTGTAAACATTAAAATCGAAGCCCTAATAAAACATGACAATAACAATAGGTCTTTTCGACCGAAGTCGAAAAGCCCTAACTAGAACTTTTTTGTCTTAAACAAAAAGTAAGGGCTTTTCGACATCCCCTTTGTCCTTTTTATTTAAAATGTCCGAAAAAATCATTTCTTATTGGTTTCCCAATTTTTTTAACGCCTTGGTTTAACCTTTTGGTATAATGAACACTTATGAGTAGTGCAGTGTACAAAGAGAGATAACTCCAGAGCTTTACATGTAGCTATACTTGTAATTTCTTTAAAAATATTTTCAAAAAATCGTATAAAATTAATTATTCATTTTCCAAGCAGATTTGTCTATCTTTTTATTCATTTTAAGCATAAATAAACAGTTTCTAACATTTAACACATTCATTTTAGGTTTAAAACTTGACTTTCCAGTTTAACATTCAAAATGTAAACAAAAGTAAACATTAAAATCGTCAAAATAATTTGTGACCAAAATCGTGACCTTGCCCCCTTAAGGTGGCTCTATACACCCACAGTTTATTCCAATTTTCAATAGAAGACCACAAAACATATACTTATCAAATATTAAAATGATGATAGTGATACTATAAGTATTTTAAAAGAATTTTTAAATGTTTTTTCGTGTTTTCGTTTTTTAATTTTTAAAAAGATAAATATTAACAAATTGAAAGAAAATTTTTTGCATATTGCGTCATCAAAAAGTGGTGTATAGAGCCACCTTAAGTAATAACTGTATGGTTCTGGTATGTATGAAAACTTGCAATGTTACGTCCTATGAAAAAAGGACAATCATCTTTTTTAATTTCTTGTTTTAAAATTAGAATTTTATCAAGGCGTTAATTATATTCTTATAGTTTGCTCACGTTTTATTGTATGCTGATGACACTGTATCCATGCTGATGTGTTTCATTTTAAATCGCTTATTTTTGCTTCACAAGTTATCAGTCCCCTACCGGTTTCATCGGAGGGTACTGTAGCTTTCATCTGCGTCCGTCATTCCGTCAGTCCGTCCGTCTGTCTGTCTGTCTGTCTATCTGTCTGTCTGTCTGTCCTACTTCAGTTTTCCAATTTTCTTTTTCTTTATGCGTTTGAGGAATAAAATGAAACTTGATTAACAGGTTCAAAATGTCAAACAACAGATCAAGTTTACACTTTTGTAGAGTCTTGTCGACATATTTTCGAGAAAATAAATCTGTTTATATTCCAATATTCGAGGCCAGTATATGGTCAGTAATAATATAATGCGTTACTTGCATCATAACTTTTATCATTTTTAACACACAAAGACCTTCTGTAAAATAATTTCAAGTATGATGTTGTAAATCTATTCGGTAGTTTCTTTTTTTGTTGTTTGTATTATAACAATCGGGGGTTTGTTATCGGGTTGGGCTGTTTAACTGTTTAGTTTGATTCGGGGTCCAGAAGACGGTAAGAAATTATATTGTGCATAACAGTGCATTGTTTTCACAAATTTCTACCAGTGAATACTTAATGGGCTTGGCAAAATTACATGAGATAAAATAAAGAATATTATTTTACCCACTTTGTATTTAGTTTAGATATCAACTGTATAGTTTGAAATTTCCTCTGTTTTTTTTATCTATTTTATCCTATTAAAGCAAAACATCTCGTTTATAATAGTTCTGAAATAATTGTATGCTTCGAGAAAGAGGTAGGGGACGTGTATTGCTTATGTAATAACCTTATAATGCTTGTTTAATAACTGTTTTATTTTTGTGTACGTTTATTTCTATATTTATTAACTGATTATATCAAATTAAGGTGTTTTTTTAAGTCGGAATCGTAAGTCAAACGTCAGGAGTGTTATGAAAGTTACTGCTACAATCTCAAAATTGATCTCAATTTATTTACAAAAGTCGTATCACTACCTTCATAAGACTTGTTAGTTAAAATCAAAATACGAATATGTGCATGCCTAGAGATCAAATTGATTTTCTAGTTGCAGTATTTCTAGAGGAGGCGGTAATTAACGATATTCGAAGATAAGCTAACATTGTGCATATTAATATGAGTGACATTAATATTTTAGTACTTTTTATTTTCGGCGCCGATGACAATTCATAAAATTTAAAAATGTAAAAACTAATCTATAGGTTTATAATTCGCATTCGCAAATATATCAAATTGACAATTTACGGTGTATGATTTACACACTAAATTGTTAATTTTAACCATTAATTTAAAAACAAAATAACTGTAAATAAGTGTAAATTGGATACGTTAAATTGTGCAAAGAATGTCAATGTGGTACTAATTCGTTTCTGAAATAACCATAAATATCATATAGAGAACATTTTTTTTAAAACAATAGTGCATTTTATACTAAATCGAATTAAGGAACCCATCTATGAAATTCAAAAGTTAACAATTAACAAAACTTCAACGTTAATGATTTATCACAAAAATGCTTTGAAAACGAAATAAATTTCTGAAATTGTGCCAAATGTGAACGCTGATGCTAATTGCTATATATCAATGTCTTGATAACTTAGAGAATAATTTTTTTTAATCTTTAGATGTCTAGATGTTACCAATTTGAGTTAAAGCGTTACTACAACCAGAAGTTAATAAAGGAAATAATTGAAGAAACTAAAAAGAACCTGAAAGGACACAGTTGAACTGTCCAAAAGGTTTTGGAATGCACTTTTCATATATGGAACAATTTGACATCGAACACGCTCCTGCAATTGCCTGAAAAAAATGAAATGCTACAGTGATTTTGCAAGCATTCGCAAAACATTAATAGTTGGATTTTATTTTGAGTTTATTTACGAAGAATTACGTGTATATTGCAGTGCAAATTCTTATTAATGTAAACTATATATTTAAAAAAAACCTGGCCACGAATATGTGTTTTTTTTTAAACTCTTAAATATAACAATAAGTGATAAAACATCTGTATAAAAACACTCCTTTTTTCAGACTGCCGATCTTTATGTCTGTTTCTCTCTCTCTCTCTCTCTCTCTCTCTCTCTCTCTCTCTCTCTCTCTCTCTCTCTCTCTCTCTAAATCAACATTTTGATAAATACAATAAAATTAATGTGCATTTAATAATAAATCGAAATTTAGAAACCCATATAGGATATTTAGTTTTTTGTATACGTCAAACAAAGCATAAAAGTGCTAGTCGTTGAACATGAGCATTTGCTTCCTTCCATATACACAAGTCATTTAATTCAATTTAATTTTTAGAACTTACTTTTTTATTTCAAAATCATCTCAAAGACATCTGGCGTTATCTATTTTCCTCCTAACTACACCACATAAAACTTGATTAAAACGTGATATAAAGATTCATTTTCACTTTTTTCTGGTTTGTGGTGGGATACAGTGAATAGTTAACCCCAACACGTTGTTTTTATCCCCAAACCAATTTATAAGGCGTTATAAAAGAAAACCCATAAATTTGGAGATATCGGATATTAACGACCCGATAATACAACAGAGAGCCTGCCTATGGAATATATTTTAAACCAATATGTTTTAATATTTAATACATTGATACGATTTTTGTTTAATTGATGAAGGTATCGTTTAAAATGCTGTAATTTTCGAAGAAGTAATATAGGCCTAAAAGAATTTCAACTTTAATTTAAAAAAAACCCTGATGTTATTTATATGTTATACATGATTCAATTCAAGATATTAATGGAGCTAAGTCCATCTACAAATCTAACCTTGTCCCAGTCTTCTATATCGCTGTATATCCAGCCAGACTTCTCTATATAGAGACCAGGTACAGTTGTCCTGTTTTCAAAGTTGGTCTGACAGAAGTGGGCTCCCTGGTGGTAGTTGACGGACCGACATCGTGTTGTTCTCAGACAATCCTCCACACAGTCCAGAATGCTGTATTTATCATACGACGTTATCATTCTTCTCTCCAGTTTGTGTCCGTACTGTAGCATCGAGTAGCCATGTCGCAGGTCAGCAAAACAGCTATTGATAAGCAAAAGTGCAAAACAGACCTTTAAATTGGGGCGCAAATTATCGTTAAGAGAAAGCATTTTTCTTAGTTCAGCTTAAAGTTGCACTATACGATAACAAATGGATTGAATGTAAAATTATCGCGGTATATATCCAGTCTATTTGGTTCTTAATATCATTTGAAACAATTATTCAGTGCGAAGCTTTAAGGTATAAAATAATAAAATCATTTATTATTTAAATCAAATTGGTCTGTTGTCATAGTTACCATTGTGATATTTGATGTAAATGTTTAATGGTTTCATAAAATCAATAAATTCAAGAATTATAAATCAAGAAAACTTCAACGTTAATGTTTTATTTAAAAAATGCTTTTTAAACAATGGTATATGTGAGCGCTAATGTTCATAGCTATATATTCACATCCACCAAGCATGATTCCCTCTATTTGTTAAGGGGGATGTGCGGCCATATTTTACATTTGAGAAGAAAAATGTAAACATTTCTAGAACTGGGTTGTTTCTGTTCAAATTTTACTAAAAGTGTTGTCAAAAGATACAAAAGCAATAAACATGTTGCTTTGTATGCAAATTACGCATACGAGCGCGGGACAATGCATTTTTAAAATCTTAATTTTTACTGCGCAGCTACAGACTTAAATTCAAGATTTAAAAATATGAAAAAATATGATTGAGGTCATTAGTGTCTAATCTACAACCATTTGTTTAGAAAAAGGTCAAAGCTTGCTTAATTAAGTTGTAACTTTGTCTAAAAAAATTTAATTTATTTTATACCCATAGAACTAAAACAAAACAATTGAAACTGGTATAGAGATGTCTGTCACATTCAGTCCAGATTGTTTTGAATTGACATTTATTTTTATCGATGAAAATATAACGTCAATGTGCCTCTATAGACACGGGAGTTCTAAGTATAGCCTGGATTTTTTTGTTCAAAAAATTGATACCATACTGACTGATAAAAATAGGGTACCCTATTTTGAGGCAAAGTTTCTAAATTTTAGAGCAAAATTCAATTTTTTTTCTCAACAAATGGTTGTAAAGAGAACACAAATGAACCCCTTAAAATTTTTTCGATTTTTAAATATTCAATATAAGTCTGTAGCTGCGCAGTTCGACAGCTGTTTTAAGTGATTAAAAAGATATTACATGTATGTCCTGTTCTTGTATGCATAATTTGCATACAAAACAACATGTAAAATCTCATAGTCATTGTTTTTATATCTTTTGCCAACAGTTTTGATCAGTTTCGAGCAGAAACAAGCCAGTTCAAGAAATGTTTACATTCTTATGCTCAAATGTAAAAGATGGCCGCACACGCCTCCATAAGAAAATTGATTGTACATTCATACAAGTAGCTCTGTAGAAACTGACAGGACTGAAATGTAAACAATGTGAAAAACCATCTTTAAGCAAATCTTTAAAGGTGGCTTAAAGGATATACGATCTTTAAGCCACCTTTAAGTCACCTTTAAGCAAAAGCTTATAGGTCCTTAATGTCAAAACTTTAAGCCACATTAAATCCATCTTTAAGCTACCTTTAAACATCTTTAAGTGGCATTTACGCTCCCTTTAAGTTATCGTTACACCGTCTTTAAGTTTCCTTTAAGTCAAATTTGATCAAGCTGAACACTTTCGTATTAAATACATAAATTAAATCAAAAAATGCAAAAACTCTTTTGTATGGGTGGGAGTGGGTGATCCAAGTAATGATAGGCCTAAAGTTTAAAATAAGGGGGTAAGGGGTGGGGGTGGATGTTCAAGGCGATTTTAATGGTCAACACACACTACGCAGAAACAGGAACATGTATCAACACCAAATTATTAAGCCTGCTCCAATGAACACTGATCGCCGTTATAAAAATTTTTTTTTTTGGTTTCAAAATAATAGTAGCTGCGAGCGCAGTCCCTGTCTAAATCTGCGCATGAAATATTATATCTAAGTATGTTTGTTTCCTACTATAAACTAATCGTTGAAATCTCTCTGTCTCTGTCTCTCTCTCTCTCTCTCTCTCTCTCTCTCTCTCTCCTTAGTAATTAATATTTATATTTGACTAATGTAATTAGTCGAAAACCATCAATTGTTTGACTGTTGGCATATGATGTCAAATTCATAATTTTCATTGAACCGGATTCAAAGTTCATTAATACAAATCTATACCGTACATGTTCATGTACAGGTAGAATCAATTTCTCTTGTTTTAATCGCTGCGTTGTGTGTCTAGACATGCTTTCATTTCTTTGAATATATCTAATTAAAAGATCTTGTTTGTTAAGCCTAAAAAAAACCCTGGAACTAACACAAAATATACAGGATATACACAACAGGTGTGTCTTTTGTCCAGACGCACAACTACGTATATTAAAATTTATACTTCGCATATAGGTTAAACATATTTGTCCATTGATCACAATTGATTAAATTGTCATATAATTTATACATTTTGTTGGTAATTTAAGCACAATATTGAATAAAAGATGTTATGATTTTTTTTTTTAAATGGCTTAAAGGTGGCTTAAAGGTGGCTTAAAGACGTTTGAAGATTAAGGACCTATACGTTGTCCTTAAACGTGGCTTAAAGGTCGCTTAAATATCGTCTTTAAGCTACCTTTAAGCACCGTTGAGCTATCTTTAAGGAGAATTTAAAGATGGTCATTTATCCTGTGCTACACGCCTCTTTTATTTATTGGTCGAAACCTATAGCTATCTAAGAAAAATCACGGACTGCACAAAAAAATTATTCTGATGTCAGACTCAAGTTCCTATAGAAGACGATTTGGCTGTTTCGTTTATCTAACGTACTGATTTACATTAACAGTAATTTAGTTTTTTTTTCTTTTAAACTTTTTGCAATCATTTTTTTAATAAATTTGTTTAAAAAAATAAGTAAATATAAACAATAAAATGCTTTTTCTTTGTGATGACTCATGCGGTTTGAAGTAAGCGATCAATGCATGAAAAATATTTGCATAACCGGCTATGCAGGTTATGTATTTTTCTGCAATGTCGCCACCTTCATATCCTACATGAGACACTAAAGAAATCATTTTATTGTTTAAATATCAATGGCTTGAAAACCTAGAGAATATTATTTCTTTTGCTGTTTAGATGTCAAGATGTAATTACTTTAAGCTAATATGTTCCTTATAGGGCCTGCATGAAATTATTAAATCAAATAATTGATGATACAACTAATATTTTGAACAAGTTTATAACCCAACAAAAAACAAAAACTTTGATTCCGAATTTCACAATTATACAGGACACGCAATCTTATTATTCCGGAAAATTAAAGACTTCAAACACTATCAATTTACTGGGGATGGGGTGGAATTACCGTTTCTGAAATATCCAGTGCTATCAATGAACTCAAACGCAGGAAGGCGCCTTGGCTTGGGTGTATTTAAAATGACCATCTAATATTAGGCCTAGGAGTTTCCCCACTCTTCACTTATATCTCACACTTTCTTAACGCAATTACTAAAATAGGCATAATTCTATTTATCGAAAAAAAAAGATCTCATCAATCCTATTTACAAAGGTAACAATAAAACAAAAAGCTCAACTGACAGCTAAAGACCGATAGCCCTTCTTTATTGCTCAACGAAACGTTTTGATAAACAATTATTATGCTTAGGATTGGTGATCACGCTTTCCCCTCCGTTACTTTTCCGAATCTATCACAGCAATGATTCCAGCGAAAACACTGATAACATAATTTGCATAACTGTCTCATTCAACTTGCAAAGAAACCTTCTTTCATAACTTAGAACAGAGTAACCCAATGTACGTGGCCTTGTTGATACACAGAAAGTATTCGATACTGTGTGGAGACATTGTCTCATGTGCAATTTACATCAACTCGCTTTGGCCACTTATTGACGATTGTCATACAGACACGTTTTGCTTTGTTGCCGTAAATCAGGAAAACTCCGACTGGTTCCCTATCTCTCAAGGAGTGACGCAAAGTGGAGCCATTTTAATATTATAATATTATTATTTTATAATATGATAAAATAGGAGAAAGACAACGGTACCCTGGTCGTATTTCAGCATTTCATATGTAAACACGCCATGAATCTTTCAAAAGATAAAAGATCAGACATGTCCAAGTTAATCTTTAGACTTTAACCAATAGCTTCCGAAATTCATACAAGCAAACTGCAGGTCTTCTGTCGTGTCTTTTTAATGGATACAAGATGCCTCAGGAAGATCTTCCTTCGTCGCCTCTCTTCATACCTTGATTCTCCAAACTTCAAGCAATACGGTTTTATTCCCGATGTAATTCACCTTCTGGATAATTATAATATTTTAGATCATCTGAACTCATATCTTCAAAATGGAACGTTTCTAATTACAAACTTGAATGGGAAAAGACCGTTAACTCAGCTGTGCTATACCAATTTACAAATTCCAGATCAAAACGCATGCTCTGTGACAACGACCTTATCCAATTTATACATGTATAACTGGAAACAGTAAACCAGACTGGATATGGACGATTCCTACCGACGCTCATGAAGCTATTCTTTGTTAATTTATTATTTAACTTTGGACTTTCTTTGACCCCCCTCTCCATTATTTGCAGCTTATGTCAAAAATCGTTCACAAATGTATTTGAGCATGTCTCTACTACTTGTAATGAACTAATAATTCAGAGAAGTCTTGTAGTAAACTGTATATAAAAATTTGACATTAATTTATCTGCCGAACTATGTGGACCTCTGTTTTTTGGTTGTTTTTTTGTTTTTTTTTTTTTGTTTTGTTTTTGTTTTTTATTTTTACGCTATGTCACTCCCTGGCCTTTCATATACAACATGTTCTGTGTAGTTGCACCTTCTTCTGTTTAATTAGGGATGCAGAACCATGATACTATAGAATGTCACGTGTAACAACCTGTACTTACATATAGATCTAGAGTGCAAATTTGTTGTTAATTAAGCAATAAAATGTACTGGATCATTGCATCACAGTAGACATCAATTACCTTTTTTTTCTTATAATTGCAACAAATTATAATGACTTAAGGAATGAATTTTATAATTTTTCTGTTGATCGACGTTTCAAAGAGGAAATAACCGGAGAACTTCATCAATGCGCTTATCGTTTAATAAAACATTTTTAGATCAACAAACGTGAAGTGTCATTGATCAAAAATGTAAATAATGTAACTGAAGCGGCGCGTATGAAAACAAAACAATGACAGCAACAATATTCAAAATGAATGAGCCTTCAGCTGATGCAGACCGATTGAGATGAATTTATTGGATTAAATGGATTAGAAAGTTGAAATATGAACCGACGGAATTAAAAACTAAAAGAGAATAAATGCAGTGACTTGTGATATTATTCAGTGCAATAATATTTGTTTAAACTCTATTTAATGCATAATAGATCGCTGGGATATGCAACTGGGCATAACCATGATGCACGGAAACGTGATTGTGGACGAAAATATAATTAATGTGTCGACAAAGAATAGGTTGTATGTGAGACTTTATTTGTAAATGTTGTGGTAAATAGATAGCCAGTGAGGTACATTACTAGTATCTGCCGCTTGGAATACGCCAAAGTACATGTAGTTGATGCATTACTTATTTACGATACACTAAAAATAGAGCTATATACGGCTTCATTATGGCAAAAGTTCATGATCAACGATATACGAATGAAAGATTAAATTGTTGTTCATATCACTTAAAAGAAAAGTAATTGCTTACTCTAAGAAAGTGCTGGGAGCAACTAAAGCAGTACCAGCAACATGCTGATCTTTAGCATTGATCGTTCAAGTTTAGAACTGTAGTCGATAACTGAGTCAATTCCCGTGTCAACAAAATGTTTCCTTTCAAGCTACAACTTGCTCCCAGAACTTTTTACAATCACTAGTATTTAATGAAAATAAATGTGCGTTCACAAAGCGTTCACAAAACGTTTAAATAACGTTTATATAAATAGACAAAATTATAAATAAGAAACGGGCGTTGTATTTGTGTACTTTTGTCATGTTGTAAATTTTGAATTTACTGGGTGGGTGTAAATACAAAATTTACAACATGTCATGTTGTAAATTTTTAATTTACTGGATGGGTGTAAATACAAAATTTACAACATGACATGTTGTAAATTTTGTATTTACACCCACCCAGTAAATTCAAAATTTACAACATGTTGTAAATTTTGTATTTACACCCACCCAGTAAATTCAAAATTTACAACATGACACTTTTCACGATTCATATACTTCCTTCGATGTCCGTTCACAAACGTATCCATGCTCGACAATAAACTGAACAGGTCAACTAAAGAAATCTGAACTAACTATGAACGCGTGTAAATTTATAAATTATCAATACGTAAAAACAATTTATAAATGCGATGCTTTTAAAATGATTTATACAGTACTTATAATTTCCGGAATCGTGTTTACATATTTCACCGAACGAATAAGCCGATTACCGTTAAACTCATTAAATTACTATATGATTAGGAAAAAAATTGGTTTAGATGTTTGATTAAACAATAAACAAAAGTTCGGAATCTGCTTTTTTTGTTATACTACATATATCTAATGAAAACAAAAGTGTAATCGCTTATTTGTGTATTTACATAATTGTGTACATTCCGCGTACGATTTAATATATCCGATGCACAGGTATTTAGATTACCTCGTTCTAAAGATTTTCGGTTTTATTTATTAATAAGACATTTTTAGTCAGCCCGCGGGCTGACTAATTAAGTTAGGATGAAACTTCAATTGCGCTTGCGTAAATTGGAATTCTGGGAAGGAATTAGACAGTTCGTGTTAGAGAAATTCGAAGAGGTTATGAAACTGGTCAGTTTTTAGGTCAAACTGCGCATCGGAAGACTGTCAATGGAAATCATCTGCAGCCACAGTCCGGAGTCCGCGTATATCGAAAGTAAATATATTGGTGGTGGTTTGCGACGATACCATGAAATTCAGAGAGCTACATGTATGTTTGCAAAGTTACATCTATAAGTATTAAGTAGTTGTGCAGTCGTACATTAAATGTACATCACTACACGCCGATCTCCTCACCTACACGTACAGCCATAAAAATAAGGGTGCAAACTAAATGTGTACCCGCATATTATCATTGTTCTGGAAATATTTATCTTGTGTTTTAATAGATTGTGTATTCTAAGTGACTTTTGACATAAGAATTAAAATTCCGCTGGCTGACTTTCTTAGCTTTTTAAAAAGCTAACCTTGTTCTTATTACATTACTCGATTCTTCGTTGATAAAATTATTATTGTCTTAAATTTGATTTTATGTAACCGTTATTCCTAAACATAAATAGTATAGTGTAAGATAGAATAGGATAAAAATATTATTTGTAGGATATTGGATAGGATAGAATTGTTTGAAAGCAGCACTGTACATTTAGTTTATTAGCTTTTTTTTCCTGATTACCGACAAAATACAATGTAATTATAAACCCTGAGGCACTCCGAATAAATCGCTCATCTTGCGTTCACATATCGTTCACCGTGCGTTCAACCCAGATAGCATGCAACATCTTTTGTACTTGCTCCCTAAAATACACAAAATCAAAGACGATGTCCGAAACGCCTTAATTAACAATCTCTGCAGCATCAGACAACTCCCACCGGGACGACCAATTATATCACAGTGTGAGACGCCGACAAGGAATATAGGTGCATACTGTGATTATTTTCTTATACCCATTGTAAGAAAACAATCTACTTACATAAAGGACACAACCGATTTTATCAATAAAATCGAATCACAGGAATTCCCACCTGACGTACAATTAATAACTTATGATGTTACTAGTATGTATACAAACATGGAATTTGACGAGTTATTAAGTGCGGTACACGATGCTTACAACAACGCAAATAAAAACGAGTATTGCATTCCACATCCAGATGTCAAAGATCTCCTCTTTCTGCTCAAATGTGTATTAGATAACAACTACTTCGAATTTGACGGAAAGTATTATAAACAAATTATTGGCTGCAGTATGGGGGCAGTGCCCTCACCGGAACTATCGGACATTAGGATGTATCAGATCACACAACTTATTGTGTCGAAATTCAAACACGCCAAGAAAATTCTTTTTCACGGACGTTTTAGAGACGACGGTTTTATTGTATTTGACGGCACAGAAAATGAGATGATGGAATTCTTTGACATAGGCAATAGTTGTCATAAACATCTAAAATTTACTTTCGAAATTGCTCACAACTCTGTGACTTTTCTGGACACGCTCGTTTTTAAAGGTCAACGATTTCTTACTCAAAACAAGCTTGACCTTAAATCGTACATCAAACCAACTAATAACTTTCAGTATCTCCATAGAGATAGTGCGCACAACCCAGCAGTGTTCAAAGCGTTTATTAAAGGAGAATGCATAAGACATGCGAGAAATACAAATGACCCTCACGAACTGGAAGAAATCCTAGGAAATTTTAAGACACATTTGTCAAAGAGAGGTTACTCTGCCACTGAAATAGACCCCGTAATAACGGAAATAACCTACAAAAAGAGGGAGCTGCTATTGCACAAATCAAACAAACAAAAACACCACCAACCAAATGTCATGATTACCAAATATAACCCAAGTCTCAAAGGATTGAGGGGACGCATTCTAAAATATTGGAACAAAATGACTACAGACCCAATCTGCAGAGATTTATTTAAATCGGAACCAATTATCGCTTATAGCAAGCATAAAAACGTAGGCGACATATTAATCAGATCAAAACTTCAACAATAGGTGCTTCATTTAAGCTTGCACCCCTGATGAGGCGGACTTTTCTTATTCAGAAAACCGCCGAAACACTCTACAACTACCATTATAACTATTGTTATTGATATCATAACCTACAAAGAAATATAAAAAAATATGATATGGTTTGGAGTGTCGGGTCTTAGTAAATTTACGACAAGTTTGGTTGATTGATGTCGCCGTTTTTACAATCTGTTATCAGGGACAATGTCCCACCGGCATCATCCCGAGAATCGCTCTCTTTTGACAGCGATCGGCTTGTTTTATTTATTGGGGCTTTCCCTCTAAAACCATTCCACACATTGTCTTTATACAATGTTCAAAGAAGAACCCAAATCACAACTGCTCTTCAAAAGTTACATCCTGTATCCAGCATCAATAAGACGCCTCAATGGTCAAACTTGCACTGAATGAAACTCAAAGAAGTTCTCTTACACTACTCTTAGCACTCACTTCTACCGAAACACCTGATATGATCAAGCGCTTCAACAAATTGTCATTAAATAAGAACAACACTATTTCTAAATCAAGCATGGACTACGAAATCCCATCTAACCAGGAGGCAATGACCAAGTTTGTGGACCTGGATCTGACCATCAATCTGGGAGAAACTTCCTATGTTAAACACAACCTGACAGAGGAATTCAACGAAATCAGAGAAATACTGGACAAACGCCTGGTGCTCCTCAAACGCAAAGAGAGCCTTACCTACGGCGCCCGTACTGGGAAATTCCCGCCTTGGTTCAGCGCAAAATTCCATTGCTCCCTTAACCTACCAAATGAGGAGAACGCCAGATTTGAGGATTTTTGGAAGATCCTATCTGAAAAATCAACAAAAGAGACAGTAGATTCCGTATTGGAATTTCTTGATACACAAGTCCGAGACAAGGAAACGGAAGTCAATAGAGTGCGGACGGAGGCCCTCCGCAAGTTGAAAACCAGCTCCGGAGACTTTGAAACCGAGCAAAAACACCTGGATGACAGAATCCTCAAAATTAACGAACAACAAACCAAAGAGATCCACCAATTCCGCAGTAAGTTGGATGTGCTTCTTGAACCTGCAGTGTCACAAAACCCCAGAAGGGAAAGAAGGGAAACCGAGCACCGCAGGCCATTTCCTCGCCGTCACTATCCCCAGCGTGGCCACCAACGCCGTTCGAGGAATCAGCCTTATTAACTGTTTTAATTAATGACTGTTGCTTAGTTTTTCTCTTTGGATATTTATTCATGTAAGTGCTATTATGACCAGATTGACAATATTCGATGGATTAATAACTGTTCTGGCAAAAAATCTTTGTTTTGGACAATAATTACCAATCATTTTATGATAAAAATTATTGGCATGTAAGGAATATTATTTAGAATATATATTTATTCATACAATAATTTTTCTTTTTGTCTCATTGCGCAACTCGCGCAGACCCATCCGTAGGAGGCGTGCCTTATGTGAGTCACGTGTCCCTGCACTTAGAAATTTGTGCGTAAGTTAAATACTAGATTCAGTAGCTTGATAGCCTACCGATTGAGCCGATCATATAACCCTCTAACTTATCAACGTTTGATACTTAGACGGGTAATTATTACAACAAATTTATTTACCTCTAATGCACAATCCTAATTTGCAATAGACGGGTTATTTGCAATTTCCAACTGCTCGCAACAACAATTATTCCTCTATTACAATGGCTCGGCGCCTTAATAGACGGAAGAAAGCATCAAAGAATTCACTGCGCTCAAAATCGTATCTAGCAAAGCTGAAAGATGAAAAAGGGTCAATTGCGTCTACTGCACGCAAATATGTCCTCAACCTATCTCGACACACTATCAATGACCACGAGTATACGTTATTGGCTAAAGGACTAAAATTTATCCCAGCTCCTAGAGTCAATAACGTCAAGAGTGTGGTGATCAAAGATTTTAATGAGTTTGCCAGAAAACTCAGATGCTCATATCACTATAGCACAGGCGATGATTTTAAAATTCATCCCTTTAGAAAGCCATCGGGTCATATCCCCCCAAAAACTTGCAATGCTCTTGAAGAGTACATCGATAAAACTAAATTGGAGCTAACATCCCTACAACCCAAAAGATTTAGGGATAATATATCAAAAGAAGAAAGAGAGGCTTTGTCTTCCTTAAAAAACAATAAAAACATTGTTATAAAAAAAGCTGACAAAAGCAACACAATAGTTATAATGGACAAACAACAGTATACCACGGAGGCACAGCGCCAACTCCAATCTAAACATTACATGCAAGTTGAAAAACCAGATCTGAAAGAGCTGCACAACTGCATACAAGACAAAGTTAACGAGATGCATTTACAGGAGTCATTAGACAAGGAAACTTATCGCTTCCTTAAAGACAATAAACCCGCACTGAAATGCGGACAATTGTACTTGCTCCCTAAAATACACAAAATCAAAGACGATGTCCGAAACGCCTTAATTAACAATCTCTGCAGCATCAGACAACTCCCACCGGGACGACCAATTATATCACAGTGTGAGACGCCGACAAGGAATATAGGTGCATACTGTGATTATTTTCTTATACCCATTGTAAGAAAACAATCTACTTACATAAAGGACACAACCGATTTTATCAATAAAATCGAATCACAGGAATTCCCACCTGACGTACAATTAATAACTTATGATGTTACTAGTATGTATACAAACATGGAATTTGACGAGTTATTAAGTGCGGTACACGATGCTTACAACAACGCAAATACAAACGAGTATTGCATTCCACATCCAGATGTCAAAGATCTCCTCTTTCTGCTCAAATGTGTATTAGATAACAACTACTTCGAATTTGACGGAAAGTATTATAAACAAATTATTGGCTGCAGTATGGGGGCAGTGCCCTCACCGGAACTATCGGACATTAGGATGTATCAGATCACACAACTTATTGTGTCGAAATTCAAACACGCCAAGAAAATTCTTTTTCACGGACGTTTTAGAGACGACGGTTTTATTGTATTTGACGGCACAGAAAATGAGATGATGGAATTCTTTGACATAGGCAATAGTTGTCATAAACATCTAAAATTTACTTTCGAAATTGCTCACAACTCTGTGACTTTTCTGGACACGCTCGTTTTTAAAGGTCAACGATTTCTTACTCAAAACAAGCTTGACCTTAAATCGTACATCAAACCAACTAATAACTTTCAGTATCTCCATAGAGATAGTGCGCACAACCCAGCAGTGTTCAAAGCGTTTATTAAAGGAGAATGCATAAGACATGCGAGAAATACAAATGACCCTCACGAACTGGAAGAAATCCTAGGAAATTTTAAGACACATTTGTCAAAGAGAGGTTACTCTGCCACTGAAATAGACCCCGTAATAACGGAAATAACCTACACAAAGAGGGAGCTGCTATTGCACAAATCAAACAAACAAAAACACCACCAACCAAATGTCATGATTACCAAATATAACCCAAGTCTCAAAGGATTGAGGGGACGCATTCTAAAATATTGGAACAAAATGACTACAGACCCAATCTGCAGAGATTTATTCAAATCGGAACCAATTATCGCTTATAGCAAGCATAAAAACATAGGCGACATATTAATCAGATCAAAACTTCAACAATAGGTGCTTCATTTAAGCTTGCACCCCTGATGAGGCGGACTTTTCTAATTCAGAAAACCGCCGAAACACTCTACAACTACCATTATAACTATTGTTATTGATATCATAACCTACAAAGAAATATAAAAAAATATGATATGGTTTGGAGTGTCGGGTCCTAGTAAATTTACGACAAGTTTGGTTGATTGATGTCGCCGTTTTTACAATCTGCATACATTGGGCCAACGTTGGGTAATGGTTGGTCCGTTGGCGTTGGGTAAGCAACGTTGGCCCAATGTTAGACCAATGTTGGATAATGGTTGGCCCGTTGGTGTTGGATACACAACATTGGCCCAATATTGGGCCAATGTCCACCTGACACATTCCCATTCGATTGCCGAAGTTAGTTGGTAACACAACATTGGACCAACGTTAAGCCAATGTTGTAAAATTTTACCATATTTTAGTCGAGACCATGACATTGGGCCAACATTGATCCAACGTGTGTCAATTACTGTTTTTTAAATAATTATTTAAAAGATTTTTGTCGATTACATATATTGCAGGTTATTCATTTATATAGACAGAACATTCAAACATTTGATATGTATAATAGAATTTCCAAAAATTGGGATGTTTAATTAATTTTAAACCTAATTATATTATTAACGGCAATATCATCAAAGAAATCATGTGAAAATATACAGTTTTTTATATCATCAACGAAAAGATGTGAAAATAAACAAGTTAAATTTAAAATTGTATGTAAAACGCCGAAAACAAAACAAATAGATTCTGCAAAATAATATTCCGTTGCATAATTGTTCTAAAGTGTAGAATTTTATGAAGCCGATCCTGAGATAAGAGCACATTCACTGACCTAGCAATTAGGACAGAGTTTTCACAGCGTGAGACTGGCCAGTTTCCATGGTTATTGTGATATCTGATCTGCTGGGATGGCCAAATCTGCTCACACTTAGCAGGTTTAGCAAACAAAGAGACTCGTGATATTTGCTGTTTTCATTTTAAGAGAGGATGTTACAGTCACAGCCCAGCAAATAAAACAGAAATGTAAGTATTTATCTCAAGTTATTGTATATTTTAATTGATTTTGTGTATTTTAATCCCAGGTCTCTCTTCTATATTAAATGCTTGTACTTTTATTTACAGGGAATGTTCGGGCCTACAACTTTCTACTGACTCTGAGGAGTGCTGTTCATGGTTAGCGTGTTGTACAATTGACTGTGAAGAAAAAGGAACAAAAAAGGAACAATAAATTTCAAACAATTAAAAATCGATATAAACGAAGTGGAATGGACACAGACATTCAATATTTGGAACTACGTTTTAAAGTGTGGATATAGATTAACCCTGTTAAAACACATTGTCGGCCGTTATTTTATTTTAAGGATGTTTATCATGGTTTGTGTATTCTAAATACAAAATAAATTCATATTTTGTTAAATATCTTGTTGCAGTTGTATTGTTTATTGACCAAACGTTACGCCAACGTCAAACTAATGTTGGGTCAACGTTGAACCAACATAAGGCCAACGTTGACCCAACATTGGACCAACGTTGGTCATATGTATCATATGTTGGCCTACCGTTGGCCCAATATCAGAAGATGACATATGCGACATTGTGCCAACGTTGGCCCAAAGTGTGGGGCCAACATTGGGCCGATGAGCAAAATTGCATTGGACCAACGTCATTTGCCAACGTTGGTCCAATGTAACTGGTGACGTTGGCCCGACATTGGCCCAATCGTTCACCGTTCATTAGCGTTAACAAAATTCCGTTCAGCTTGCGCTCACCGTTCGCTCAGAGAACGCTCGCCGTACGCCCAGAGTGCGCTCACCGTTTAAGTGGGAACGTAGAACGTTTCAGGGACTGTAACCACATGCGCGAATCTAAATTCTTGGATGGGAGCTGGATTTCTAAATGTCTTTCCCATATAACTTCAGACTAATTTAAGTGTATAGTTAGCAGGTTTAAGACTCTCTTGAAAAAGAAATAAGAATTTAAGCCAGATCCACTTTACAGGCACAAAGCATCATTTATGAAAGTGGGGGCGGTGGGCAGACTCATAAAAAAAAATCTTGACAAGCAAAAAAAAAAAAATTATAATAATTTCTTTACATACTCTCGAAACAGTAAGGGGGGGGGGGGGGCAACTCCATGTTTATTCATTTTTTATACGTAAATTTAAGAAAAATTGTTTGCTGCAAGAAAAATTGGGGGACCAGGCCCCCCTTGTACAAACCTTATGCTACGTGCCTGCTTTAACCTATGTAATTAAAATTGTTATGAAGTCAATATGTCTCTGCCTCGATCAATATAAAATAATCTATCTCTACCATAAAGTCAGAATAATTTGCTTCATCATATCAAGATACCCAATTCTTTAATATGCCTTTTAAAGATACACTAAACCTCATATTTGACTAGATTTTCATAAATGATTGAATAAAATATTGTCATTGAAAAAAGTGCATATGATATCAAATGAATACAAAATAAAGGAAACGAAATATATTTTTATTAAAAAAACAGAATTTTAAAATTCACAATTGTAAATTTCTTAAACAGCTTTCATTTTGTTTTTTTAAAATGTCTTAGCATATTCATTATACATCAATGCATGATGATAAGAACTTTCCTATCCATCATTTTTATCAGATTATTTTTTTTATTAAATAGTCTGTAGAACACAGAGAATATGTGGGTAGGGGTGACAGGGTAACCTCAAGAGTTGAAAACACAAGAATCGACCCACAAAACCCATGTCGCCAGGTGGTACATGTAGCAGAAGTGCATTTTGGGTGAAATTGAAAATAAAAAAAAAATAAATTAGCTGTGTGAACATACATGTGTATGCATAGCAAATACATGAATATTTGTTGAAAAAATACACTGACCATGAAGTGAAGTACGTATGAGAAGATGTCAGTTGCAAATCAATTCATAATATTTTAAGTTTAAGCACATATCAATTTGAGAGAGAGAGAGAGAGAGAGAGAGAGAGAGAGAGAGAGAGAGAGAGAGAGAGAGAGAGAGTGTCTGCTTTACACATAGCGTGATAGTACTGTAAATATTTCATTTCTTTTTAAAAAATGTATATCTATTCTCGAAATAATCTTTAACTAAATTATAATTTAGTGAGATTTTTTTTTTGTATCAAGGAGATGTCCATTATGTCAAATATAAGCTGAGGTATCTGAGCACTGTAGTAAAAATCAATTAAACACATACATGTATATTTTTCTTAATGCAGAATTGTTTGTATACACTATACAATGAACATGTGATATGTGCATGGACACTTTACCTAGAAATGACTCAATACGTATTTACATAATGATGAACCATATCTCTAACAAATAACATTGATTCTGTAAAAAAAAAAAAAAAAAATCCTGAGAAGACTGTTTTATGAATATCAGGGAACATAACCCTAAAATTCTGACCTTGATGTAATATGAAGTTATTTACATTTCTAAGCTCAAAATCTTCATTTAAAAAAAATACATAAATAAATTATAGAATATCATATCAGTTTTACATTGATTAATTAACAATTAATCTAAAATTTGAGAAAATGTTATTGTATGCATGTACATGTGGATCAGGTAGTGAATAATAATAACAAACTATGCAAGTTTCAAGCCTGTGCCCCCTGAGTAATAGAGAGGTTAAGCATTTGAACGTGTACGTCTACGTGTACGTGTGGAGCTACAAGTATGTTTACACGTACCAACATTTGGGGTATGTTTAACAATCTGAACGTGTAAGCGAACGTGTAAAATCATTTAGATTTAATATTTTCAACATGTTCAGTTTACTCTCACTGTTTATGAAATAATTATATGAATTTGATGAAACCAAAATCACAGTCGCCCTCAATTTATCGTCTGCTTTACATAAAACAATGTTTGATAAACACAAAGTCCATATTTTTATTTAAAATGCTACAAGTTTTCACTTCCGTGTACTTTTGATTCTACACGTTATATACAACTTGTAGATTTACGCGGTATGCAGAAATTATGACGTAATACACATATAACCAGGGGATTCCCCTAATTACACGTACTCGTACACGTACACGTTCAAATGCTTAACCTCTCTAATATCTAGCCACTATGCTATCTGGTCTCAAGCGACTGAGTCTTATCATCACACATGTTATATTTTACTGGTTGGTGTTTACTATTTTACAGCCTAGATGCACAATATTAAACACATCAAATATATTACTAATATAATTTTAATGCACATACATACATGCACAAATCCTTCTGAATTTTTGAATTTGTAAATAAAGCTGTGGAAGGCAATATGGTAAAATAAAATTGTTTAAATAAAATAAGGTAAAGAAATCATGATGCAAAAATGCACTTTAATTACATCATTCTAAAGTTGTGTACTATGGGTCCCACACATTCAAATTTCAAATGCAATGTTTACAGAGTATGCCATAATGGTGTGTATAAAATATACTTCAATACACAATAAGACATACAATCATACATGTACATATACAGCAAAATAATATATAGGAATTCACAACAGTGTTATAGATATCTTCTGTAAGCACAAATCTAGCAAAATGAATGATATCATCTTAGCTCCCAACAATATTGACTGATGTGCAAAACATAATATGTTACACGTGTAATCATCATGCAAACATGCATGGATTTTGATTACAGCATTCTACAATTGTGTACCCTGGGAATCCCTCCTCTTTCAAATGCACTGTTTACAGTATCTGGTGTGTAGTTCAATACACACAACGAAAAACATATTGACGGTTGACGGTTTGTTTTTGTCATTGTTTCATGTATAGCTAATGAGAAATACGAATTCAAAACAGCGGTGATGTGCAAAACAAACAGTTCTACCTATACACTCATATAACATTGGACTGAAAAAACAAAGGTTTTGAAAAGTAAAGGTCGACAAAACATATCCTGTATTGAAACATACCTTTATAATCTCTCAAACGATGGTTGAGCAGCATTTTCCACTCTCGACGTCTTGCAGGCTATGCATCTAATGAAAACACTGCTGTCAGCTGTTCGCAACCAAAACAAGGAGAGTGAAAGCGCTGTGTTGACGCGGATGGTAAGCAAACGACAATGCAAGTTTAAGAAATAAACGCCTTTAGTCACATATTTTCGATTCAATATTGTTTAAAATAAAACTCAAAATGATTATTTAAAGCAATCAATCGATAAATTTTAACAGCAATCGCTTTACTATATCGGAATTATGAAAAATATGAAAACATGAATAATAGGCGGAGCTAACGTCATGAAAGGTCACGTAATATTATTCAATATTCTTAATGTGATAGTGAGTTGTCCTAAAGATAAACAAGTCCACTTAAGGGTTCTACATTTATTCAGATATAGGAATTAAAGGGTTAAACCCTGTAATACAACTGATAGATGTCAGCATAAAAATAATCAATGTTTACATAAGTTTCAGCATAAAAAATACAATCAGATTCAAATATACATTCATGAAAAACATTACTGCTCAGAGTTCACTAATTAAACTATTTGTAAAGAAGGATAACTCTGGTTATAATGGTTTATACTGTTAGGGTCTATATGAGTTACTGCCCATGAACACAATTTACAAAATTATAGAAATATGCTCTATATCGTTATCAATATCAATATTAAATTAAATAAAACCAAACTTCCAATGTAGCTCCTTTGTAGATTACATTATTGCAAGATACATATATTTAACAAATAATCATAAAATATAACTTTGCAACGATCGCCTGTTTATGGAACAAGGTTTCAAATGCTTAGCTGCGGAATATTCTGATATTGGTACTCTCTATCTACATGTATTAAATATGATAACAATACCTAACCTTTCACATATATCAGAAATAAAATATTATAGCTTAGATATCTAGAATGTGAATTACTGAGATACTTTATATAATACTGTCTTTCATAAGTAAGACATTCTAACCTCAAAAAAAAAAAGAAAAAAAAAAGAATCGGCCAAATGTTACAATTAACAAAAAATATCATTATTATTCATTAAATAATTTATTAACGTTCAAGAATACCGAAAATAGAACACTTACTATAAATGACTGCTTCCAAAATGTTGGGCAAATAAATAAATATTAAGCTAAATTGTCCCTTGAAGAAAATAGGTCTTTCTCCTAAGAATCCTAGCCTTTGTCTGTTACAAAGGCAACTCAGTTAAAGCGGGAAGAATTATGAAAACATACTTTTTGCTATATATAGTAAACCACCTGATCATGTCCACACACATTGAAGTGACCATACAGGTGAAATGGCTTAAAGCTATAAAAAATCAGAAGCCACTAGAATAGATAATTAAATAATTATTACTTGATAGGCGCATAAAAGACAGGGAGTTATAGGGATAATAGACTGTTCTAAATATGTACATGTAAAATGTAGATGAGATGTAGGATGTTGATGATGAAATATGAATAAAATATGAATGTAATTATCATCATAAAATGCACCCTGTTACATTTAAAATAAAACCCAAAATGATTATTTAGAGCAATTAATCGATAAATTTCAGAAGCGATCTGTAATAATACTATATCGAAATTAGGAAAAAGATGAAACCATGAATAATGGGCGGAGCTTACGTCTTGAAAGGTCACGTGATATTCATGAGCTTAAATCAATGGGAGGCCTTAACCTAGCTGCGCGTGTGTTAATTTAAAACTCATCGTTAGCAAGTTTTAACACCAGTGTTACCGTAAAAGTGTTTTTGCCAATATGATCATTATAATTAGGGTCTTCCGTCTTCTGCGGAAGACCCTTCTATTATTCTATTGTTTCTTTTTCAATTTTATTAGGGTCTTCCGTCTTCAGCGGAAGACCCTTCTATTATTCTATTGTTTCTTTTTAGGGTCTTCCGTCTTCAGCGGAAGACCCTTCTATTATTCTATTGTTTCTTTTTCACTTTTCTTATTGTTATTATTATTATTATTATTATTATTCTTTTTTTTTCTTACCGATTTTGTGCAGACGATTTCTCGGAGATGGCTCGATCGATTTCATTCAAATTTTAAGGATCAACGCAGTTTTATCTGAAGTTGATCGCTTTTTAAACATTTTTGAAAATACACTTCCGGTCGGAAGTTATCGTCCGTTTACGATTTAAAAAAGTCAATTTTGTCTGTCAGGTTTCTGAAAAACGAGTAAAGATAAGGAGCTGAAATTTTCAGAGATGATAGATCTACCTATTTTCTGGTGCACCTCGGTCAAGAGACTGCCAGCCGTCACTTCCGGTTGTCACCGGAAGCAAATTTGAAAAATTGTAATTTTTCGACTTTTTTATTTTTTAATATTTTTCTTTAAATTTTTTACTGTTGATAGTGACCCTTTTTCTGATTCAGAATATGTAATTTGTTTTAAAATCGATCAACGCATTCTTGAGATATTAAGCGTCAAAGTCCTGAAGCGAGAGCCCGAGTAGCTCAGTCGTTATGGTCGTGGACACTGCCCAGGCGACCCGGGTTCAAGCCCCGAGTGCCGCAAAATTTTTTTTTCGTTTTTTTTGCTTAGACTTACGATTTTATCTTTAAAATGATGGGATTTATCTCATTTATTCAAAAATCGGACGGAAGACCCACTCGTTGCTCGCAACGAGATCGCATCTAGTTCACTTTTCTTATTGTTATTAGGGTCTTCCGTCTTCAGCGGAAGACCCTACTATTATTCTATTGTTTCTTTTTCAGGTTTCTTATTAGGGTCTTCCGTCTTCAGCGGAAGACCCTACTATTATTCTATTGTTTCTTTTTCAATTTTCTTATTATTATTATTAGGGTCTTCCGTCTTCAGCGGAAGACCCTTCTATTATTCTATTGTTTCTTTTTCACTTTTCTTATTATTATTATTATTATTATTATTATTATTATTATTATTCTTTTTTTGTCTTACAAATTTTGTGCAGGCGATTTCTCGGAGATGGCTCTTTCGATTTCTTTCAAATTTACAGGGATAATGCCCCGTCATGTGAAGTTTATACCGCCGCGACAGTTTTTCAAAATTCACTTCCTGTCGGAAGTTATCGTCAGTTTACGATTTTTAAAAGTCAATTTTGTCTGCGACGTTTCTCAAAAACGAGTGAAGATATTGGAATTAAATTTCTAGAGATGATAGATCTACCGTTTTTCTGGTGCACCTCGGTCAAGAGAATGGCCGCCGTCGCTTCCGTTTGTCACCGGAAGCAAATTTAAAAAATTAAATTTTTCAACTTTTTTATGTTAAAATATTTTTCTGTAGGGTTGATAGTGACCCTTTTTCTGATTCAGAATATGTAATTTGTTTTAAAATCGATCAACGCATTCTCCAGATATTAAGGGTCAAAGTCCTGAAGCGAGAGTCCGAGTAGCTCAGTCGTTAGAGTCGTGGACATATGCCCAGGCGACCCGGGTTCAAGCCTCAAGTGCCGCAAAACTTTTCAACTCATTTTTCGCTTAGACCTACGATTTTATCTTTAAAATGATGAATTCTGTTCTTTTCCGTTTTAATTTTGTAAAAGAAGTTACAATAATAGCGCTTTCCCCCGTATTTGTGTATTGAGATCTAGTTAAAATGTTCAGAAAAATGAATAGTTACATCTTTAATAACACGCTTATACATTGTTCTAACACATGTATATCATTTAGTAATTGTGTTATATGTAATATTTACAATTTAATATTTTAAGTTTAATACAGAAGTCACCGACACTCCACCCCCCCCCCCCCCCAAATCACAAAATCGTTTAGTTTTTCTGGCCTGCTTTTTCTTGATCTTTGATCTTGGACCTTTAATTTCAACCTATTACCATTCTAGATTACTGTACTAATGACCAGACCAATTCGTTCATTTTTAACAGAGATATGAATTTTGGGACATTTGAGTTTCGATTAGCGTGCTTGACATGTACTGTAGAAAAAAATTCTAACTCCCGAACCCTTCACTTAATCCTAACGAAATTTCGTGTAAATGTACCTCGGACCCCATTCTTACCGTCTTCCAAATATGCAGCGGATTGAACAATTTTGAAGGAATTTCTTAGATCAAACAGCGCGTATTGTCTATACGAGGAATTCAAATTTTAACAGTACACGCACCGACCCCCCCCCCCCCCACCCGATTCACAAAATCATTTAGTTTTTCTGGCCTGATTTTACCTGATCTTTGACCTGTACTTTCAACCTAATACTATTCTAGATTACTCTACTAATGACCAGGCCAATTCGTTCATTTTGAACAGAGTTATGAATTTTGGGGCATTTGAGTTTCAATTAGCGTGCTTGACATGTACTGTAGAAAAAAATTCTAACTCCCGAACCCTTCACTTGATCCTAATGAAATTTCGTGTAAATGTACCTCGGACCCTATTCTTATTGTCTGCCAAATATGCAGCGGATTGAACAATTTAGAAGTAATTCCTGAGATCAAACGGCGAGTATTGCATGTACGGGGAATTAAAATTTACACAGTACACGGGATGTAAGCAGCCGTGTAAATATATCTGGTGCATGTATATTTCTTGTTTTCCGTTTAGTCTGTATCTACGATAGCGTGTGAACTACTTATGAATGTTAGAAATGTCAAAATTACTGTCATCGAATTTTTACCGAATAAATTTACATGTTATTGATTTCGTTATTTCTACATTTATAAAGATTTTATCAATCCTGTTGAAATAAAACAGTCATACATAATAGTAAACGACACGAAAAAAAATCTCATCGCTTGAAATACATGTGTGAAATGCATCAGTCATTGTTTTAGGACTTACCCTAATTGTCGTTAACCGAATCCGAGATCCACACCTCAGAATTCTACTTTCGATTTATTTACGACGAAAATCAAGTTCGGGCTATGTAATTCTATGTAAGAAAAAAATTCGTAAAAAATCGAAATAATTTTCTCGTGAGAAAAATGATAGATAGCAGTGTTCTATGATACATTACGCATTATCTAACATCAAAAAATGCGCATGCGATACGGCATTTTCTCAAGTTTTCTAGCTGCGAACATGCCTACCCCCCAAACCACGTGTTTTCAAGCTGTTTGTAAACAGACTGCGCGCACCCCATGAAGTCGGCCTATATGCCCTTTAAGAAATAGTTCCCGATAAAAGTAGAATCAAATTTACAAACTACAGAAATTTCCCTAATCAGAGATATCATTTTTATTCAAATCAAATATGGGAAAATGCAAAATGCGGGCAAGAGAAAAAAATATTCCCTATAAATGTATGGAACTACAATTGACTAAGTTCATTTTCATTGGTGGATTACCGGTGTGATAACTCTAATCTCGCCGGAGCCAAGATTTGCTCTTTCTCTCCTTTTCTTTCTCTCCATTTTTTTTTTTTTTTTTTTTTTTTTTTGATTTTCTAACAAAAATACTCTTCACAAAGGGGTTGCTGGAATGTAGTACAAGTTGAAAAACACTATTCCATTTAAATTAAGACAAAAACAGACCTTATTTATTAGGGTCTTCCGTCTTCAGCGGAAGACCCTTCTATTATTCTATTGTTTCTTTTTCACTTTTCTTATTATTATTATTATTATTATTATTATTATTATTATTATTATTCTTTTTTTGTCTTACAAATTTTGTGCAGGCGATTTCTCGGAGATGGCTCTTTCGATTTCTTTCAAATTTACAGGGATAATGCCCCGTCATGTGAAGTTTATACCGCCGCGACAGTTTTTCAAAATTCACTTCCTGTCGGAAGTTATCGTCAGTTTACGATTTTTAAAAGTCAATTTTGTCTGCGACGTTTCTCAAAAACGAGTGAAGATATTGGAATTAAATTTCTAGAGATGATAGATCTACCGTTTTTCTGGTGCACCTCGGTCAAGAGAATGGCCGCCGTCGCTTCCGTTTGTCACCGGAAGCAAATTTAAAAAATTAAATTTTTCAACTTTTTTATGTTAAAATATTTTTCTGTAGGGTTGATAGTGACCCTTTTTCTGATTCAGAATATGTAATTTGTTTTAAAATCGATCAACGCATTCTCCAGATATTAAGGGTCAAAGTCCTGAAGCGAGAGTCCGAGTAGCTCAGTCGTTAGAGTCGTGGACATATGCCCAGGCGACCCGGGTTCAAGCCTCAAGTGCCGCAAAACTTTTCAACTCATTTTTCGCTTAGACCTACGATTTTATCTTTAAAATGATGAATTCTGTTCTTTTCCGTTTTAATTTTGTAAAAGAAGTTACAATAATAGCGCTTTCCCCCGTATTTGTGTATTGAGATCTAGTTAAAATGTTCAGAAAAATGAATAGTTACATCTTTAATAACACGCTTATACATTGTTCTAACACATGTATATCATTTAGTAATTGTGTTATATGTAATATTTACAATTTAATATTTTAAGTTTAATACAGAAGTCACCGACACTCCACCCCCCCCCCAAATCACAAAATCGTTTAGTTTTTCTGGCCTGCTTTTTCTTGATCTTTGATCTTGGACCTTTAATTTCAACCTATTACCATTCTAGATTACTGTACTAATGACCAGACCAATTCGTTCATTTTTAACAGAGATATGAATTTTGGGACATTTGAGTTTCGATTAGCGTGCTTGACATGTACTGTAGAAAAAAATTCTAACTCCCGAACCCTTCACTTAATCCTAACGAAATTTCGTGTAAATGTACCTCGGACCCCATTCTTACCGTCTTCCAAATATGCAGCGGATTGAACAATTTTGAAGGAATTTCTTAGATCAAACAGCGCGTATTGTCTATACGAGGAATTCAAATTTTAACAGTACACGCACCGACCCCCCCCCCCACCCGATTCACAAAATCATTTAGTTTTTCTGGCCTGATTTTACCTGATCTTTGACCTGTACTTTCAACCTAATACTATTCTAGATTACTCTACTAATGACCAGGCCAATTCGTTCATTTTGAACAGAGTTATGAATTTTGGGGCATTTGAGTTTCAATTAGCGTGCTTGACATGTACTGTAGAAAAAAATTCTAACTCCCGAACCCTTCACTTGATCCTAATGAAATTTCGTGTAAATGTACCTCGGACCCTATTCTTATTGTCTGCCAAATATGCAGCGGATTGAACAATTTAGAAGTAATTCCTGAGATCAAACGGCGAGTATTGCATGTACGGGGAATTAAAATTTACACAGTACACGGGATGTAAGCAGCCGTGTAAATATATCTGGTGCATGTATATTTCTTGTTTTCCGTTTAGTCTGTATCTACGATAGCGTGTGAACTACTTATGAATGTTAGAAATGTCAAAATTACTGTCATCGAATTTTTACCGAATAAATTTACATGTTATTGATTTCGTTATTTCTACATTTATAAAGATTTTATCAATCCTGTTGAAATAAAACAGTCATACATAATAGTAAACGACACGAAAAAAAATCTCATCGCTTGAAATACATGTGTGAAATGCATCAGTCATTGTTTTAGGACTTACCCTAATTGTCGTTAACCGAATCCGAGATCCACACCTCAGAATTCTACTTTCGATTTATTTACGACGAAAATCAAGTTCGGGCTATGTAATTCTATGTAAGAAAAAAATTCGTAAAAAATCGAAATAATTTTCTCGTGAGAAAAATGATAGATAGCAGTGTTCTATGATACATTACGCATTATCTAACATCAAAAAATGCGCATGCGATACGGCATTTTCTCAAGTTTTCTAGCTGCGAACATGCCTACCCCCCAAACCACGTGTTTTCAAGCTGTTTGTAAACAGACTGCGCGCACCCCATGAAGTCGGCCTATATGCCCTTTAAGAAATAGTTCCCGATAAAAGTAGAATCAAATTTACAAACTACAGAAATTTCCCTAATCAGAGATATCATTTTTATTCAAATCAAATATGGGAAAATGCAAAATGCGGGCAAGAGAAAAAAATATTCCCTATAAATGTATGGAACTACAATTGACTAAGTTCATTTTCATTGGTGGATTACCGGTGTGATAACTCTAATCTCGCCGGAGCCAAGATTTGCTCTTTCTCTCCTTTTCTTTCTCTCCATTTTTTTTTTTTTTTTTTTTTTTTTTTTATTTTCTAACAAAAATACTCTTCACAAAGGGGTTGCTGGAATGTAGTACAAGTTGAAAAACACTATTCCATTTAAATTAAGACAAAAACAGACCTTATTTATTAGGGTCTTCCGTCTTCAGCGGAAGACCCTTCTATTATTCTATTGTTTCTTTTTCACTTTTCTTATTATTATTATTATTATTATTATTATTATTATTATTCTTTTTTTGTCTTACAAATTTTGTGCAGGCGATTTCTCGGAGATGGCTCTTTCGATTTCTTTCAAATTTACAGGGATAATGCCCCGTCATGTGAAGTTTATACCGCCGCGACAGTTTTTCAAAATTCACTTCCTGTCGGAAGTTATCGTCAGTTTACGATTTTTAAAAGTCAATTTTGTCTGCGACGTTTCTCAAAAACGAGTGAAGATATTGGAATTAAATTTCTAGAGATGATAGATCTACCGTTTTTCTGGTGCACCTCGGTCAAGAGAATGGCCGCCGTCGCTTCCGTTTGTCACCGGAAGCAAATTTAAAAAATTAAATTTTTCAACTTTTTTATGTTAAAATATTTTTCTGTAGGGTTGATAGTGACCCTTTTTCTGATTCAGAATATGTAATTTGTTTTAAAATCGATCAACGCATTCTCCAGATATTAAGGGTCAAAGTCCTGAAGCGAGAGTCCGAGTAGCTCAGTCGTTAGAGTCGTGGACATATGCCCAGGCGACCCGGGTTCAAGCCTCAAGTGCCGCAAAACTTTTCAACTCATTTTTCGCTTAGACCTACGATTTTATCTTTAAAATGATGAATTCTGTTCTTTTCCGTTTTAATTTTGTAAAAGAAGTTACAATAATAGCGCTTTCCCCCGTATTTGTGTATTGAGATCTAGTTAAAATGTTCAGAAAAATGAATAGTTACATCTTTAATAACACGCTTATACATTGTTCTAACACATGTATATCATTTAGTAATTGTGTTATATGTAATATTTACAATTTAATATTTTAAGTTTAATACAGAAGTCACCGACACTCCACCCCCCCCCCCCCAAATCACAAAATCGTTTAGTTTTTCTGGCCTGCTTTTTCTTGATCTTTGATCTTGGACCTTTAATTTCAACCTATTACCATTCTAGATTACTGTACTAATGACCAGACCAATTCGTTCATTTTTAACAGAGATATGAATTTTGGGACATTTGAGTTTCGATTAGCGTGCTTGACATGTACTGTAGAAAAAAATTCTAACTCCCGAACCCTTCACTTAATCCTAACGAAATTTCGTGTAAATGTACCTCGGACCCCATTCTTACCGTCTTCCAAATATGCAGCGGATTGAACAATTTTGAAGGAATTTCTTAGATCAAACAGCGCGTATTGTCTATACGAGGAATTCAAATTTTAACAGTACACGCACCGACCCCCCCCCCCCCCCACCCGATTCACAAAATCATTTAGTTTTTCTGGCCTGATTTTACCTGATCTTTGACCTGTACTTTCAACCTAATACTATTCTAGATTACTCTACTAATGACCAGGCCAATTCGTTCATTTTGAACAGAGTTATGAATTTTGGGGCATTTGAGTTTCAATTAGCGTGCTTGACATGTACTGTAGAAAAAAATTCTAACTCCCGAACCCTTCACTTGATCCTAATGAAATTTCGTGTAAATGTACCTCGGACCCTATTCTTATTGTCTGCCAAATATGCAGCGGATTGAACAATTTAGAAGTAATTCCTGAGATCAAACGGCGAGTATTGCATGTACGGGGAATTAAAATTTACACAGTACACGGGATGTAAGCAGCCGTGTAAATATATCTGGTGCATGTATATTTCTTGTTTTCCGTTTAGTCTGTATCTACGATAGCGTGTGAACTACTTATGAATGTTAGAAATGTCAAAATTACTGTCATCGAATTTTTACCGAATAAATTTACATGTTATTGATTTCGTTATTTCTACATTTATAAAGATTTTATCAATCCTGTTGAAATAAAACAGTCATACATAATAGTAAACGACACGAAAAAAAATCTCATCGCTTGAAATACATGTGTGAAATGCATCAGTCATTGTTTTAGGACTTACCCTAATTGTCGTTAACCGAATCCGAGATCCACACCTCAGAATTCTACTTTCGATTTATTTACGACGAAAATCAAGTTCGGGCTATGTAATTCTATGTAAGAAAAAAATTCGTAAAAAATCGAAATAATTTTCTCGTGAGAAAAATGATAGATAGCAGTGTTCTATGATACATTACGCATTATCTAACATCAAAAAATACGCATGCGATACGGCATTTTCTCAAGTTTTCTAGCTGCGAACATGCCTACCCCCCAAACCACGTGTTTTCAAGCTGTTTGTAAACAGACTGCGCGCACCCCATGAAGTCGGCCTATATGCCCTTTAAGAAATAGTTCCCGATAAAAGTAGAATCAAATTTACAAACTACAGAAATTTCCCTAATCAGAGATATCATTTTTATTCAAATCAAATATGGGAAAATGCAAAATGCGGGCAAGAGAAAAAAATATTCCCTATAAATGTATGGAACTACAATTGACTAAGTTCATTTTCATTGGTGGATTACCGGTGTGATAACTCTAATCTCGCCGGAGCCAAGATTTGCTCTTTCTCTCCTTTTCTTTCTCTCCATTTTTTTTTTTTTTTTTTTTTTTTTTTTGATTTTCTAACAAAAATACTCTTCACAAAGGGGTTGCTGGAATGTAGTACAAGTTGAAAAACACTATTCCATTTAAATTAAGACAAAAACAGACCTTATTTATTAGGGTCTTCCGTCTTCAGCGGAAGACCCTTCTATTATTCTATTGTTTCTTTTTCACTTTTCTTATTATTATTATTATTATTATTATTATTATTATTATTATTCTTTTTTTGTCTTACAAATTTTGTGCAGGCGATTTCTCGGAGATGGCTCTTTCGATTTCTTTCAAATTTACAGGGATAATGCCCCGTCATGTGAAGTTTATACCGCCGCGACAGTTTTTCAAAATTCACTTCCTGTCGGAAGTTATCGTCAGTTTACGATTTTTAAAAGTCAATTTTGTCTGCGACGTTTCTCAAAAACGAGTGAAGATATTGGAATTAAATTTCTAGAGATGATAGATCTACCGTTTTTCTGGTGCACCTCGGTCAAGAGAATGGCCGCCGTCGCTTCCGTTTGTCACCGGAAGCAAATTTAAAAAATTAAATTTTTCAACTTTTTTATGTTAAAATATTTTTCTGTAGGGTTGATAGTGACCCTTTTTCTGATTCAGAATATGTAATTTGTTTTAAAATCGATCAACGCATTCTCCAGATATTAAGGGTCAAAGTCCTGAAGCGAGAGTCCGAGTAGCTCAGTCGTTAGAGTCGTGGACATATGCCCAGGCGACCCGGGTTCAAGCCTCAAGTGCCGCAAAACTTTTCAACTCATTTTTCGCTTAGACCTACGATTTTATCTTTAAAATGATGAATTCTGTTCTTTTCCGTTTTAATTTTGTAAAAGAAGTTACAATAATAGCGCTTTCCCCCGTATTTGTGTATTGAGATCTAGTTAAAATGTTCAGAAAAATGAATAGTTACATCTTTAATAACACGCTTATACATTGTTCTAACACATGTATATCATTTAGTAATTGTGTTATATGTAATATTTACAATTTAATATTTTAAGTTTAATACAGAAGTCACCGACACTCCACCCCCCCCCCCAAATCACAAAATCGTTTAGTTTTTCTGGCCTGCTTTTTCTTGATCTTTGATCTTGGACCTTTAATTTCAACCTATTACCATTCTAGATTACTGTACTAATGACCAGACCAATTCGTTCATTTTTAACAGAGATATGAATTTTGGGACATTTGAGTTTCGATTAGCGTGCTTGACATGTACTGTAGAAAAAAATTCTAACTCCCGAACCCTTCACTTGATCCTAATGAAATTTCGTGTAAATGTACCTCGGACCCTATTCTTATTGTCTGCCAAATATGCAGCGGATTGAACAATTTAGAAGTAATTCCTGAGATCAAACGGCGAGTATTGCATGTACGGGGAATTAAAATTTACACAGTACACGGGATGTAAGCAGCCGTGTAAATATATCTGGTGCATGTATATTTCTTGTTTTCCGTTTAGTCTGTATCTACGATAGCGTGTGAACTACTTATGAATGTTAGAAATGTCAAAATTACTGTCATCGAATTTTTACCGAATAAATTTACATGTTATTGATTTCGTTATTTCTACATTTATAAAGATTTTATCAATCCTGTTGAAATAAAACAGTCATACATAATAGTAAACGACACGAAAAAAAATCTCATCGCTTGAAATACATGTGTGAAATGCATCAGTCATTGTTTTAGGACTTACCCTAATTGTCGTTAACCGAATCCGAGATCCACACCTCAGAATTCTACTTTCGATTTATTTACGACGAAAATCAAGTTCGGGCTATGTAATTCTATGTAAGAAAGAAATTCGTAAAAAATCGAAATAATTTTCTCGTGAGAAAAATGATAGATAGCAGGTTCTATGATACATTACGCATTATCTAACATCAAAACATGCGCATGCGATAACGGCATTTTCTCAAGTTTTCTAGCTGCGAACATGCCTACCCCCAAACCACGTGTTTTCAAGCTGTTTGTAAACAGACTGCGCGCACCCCATGAAGTCGGCCTATATGCCCTTTAAGAAATAGTTCCCGATAAAAGTAGAATCAAATTTACAAACTACAGAAATTTCCCTAATCAGAGATATCATTTTTATTCAAATCAAATATGGGAAAATGCAAAATGCGGGCAAGAGAAAAAAAATATTCCCCTAAATTAATGGAACTACAATTGACTAAGTTCATTTTCATTGGTGGATTACCGGTGTGATAACTCTAATCTCGCCGGAGCCAAGATTTGCTCTGTTTATACCGCCGTGACAATTTTTGAAAAGTCACTTCCGGTCGGATGTTATCGTCGTTAAACGATTTTTTATAGTCAATTTTGTCTGTCAGGTTTCTCAAAAACGAGTAAAGATTTAGAGCTGAAATTTTCAAAACTGATAGATCTATCTTTTTTCTAGTGTACCTCGGTCAAGAGATTGTCCTCCGTCACTTCCGGTCGTCCCAGGAAGGAAATTTCAAAAATCGAATTTTTCAGATTTATTGTTTTAAAATAATTTTCTATAATGTTGATAGTGACCCTTTTACTGATTCAGAATATGTAATTTGTTTTAAAATCGATCAACGCATTCTCGAGATATTAAGCGTCAAAGTCCTGAAGCGAGAGCCCGAGTAGCTCAGTCGTTATGGTCGTGGACAGTGCCCAGGCGACCCGGGTTCAAGCCCCGAGTGCCGAAATTTTTTTTTCGTTTTTTTTGGCGTAGACTCACAATTTTATCTTTAAAACGATGAGTTTTATCTCATTTATTCAAAAATCGGACGGAAGACCCATTCGTTGCTCGCAACGAGAACGATCTAGTTGTTATTATTAGGGTCTTCCGTTTCCAACGGAAGACCCTCTTGTTATTCTTCGGTTTCTTTTTATTATTATTTTTTTTCTTTTTCTTTTTTTTCTGACTCATTTTCGGCTTCATAACTCAAAAAGTTTTCAACCGATTTAAATGAAACTTTCAGAGATTATGTGCAACTACTATACCTCAAAGATGTTAAAGTCTCGTTGACAACGTCACTTCTGTTTTTACGTTACGTCGTTTTTAAATTTAAAAAAAAGTCATTTTGTCCGGGGGATTCCTCAAAAACGCTTTAAGATAGAGGCTTGAAATTTTCTGTGGTTATGAATTTGTCAATTTACCTGTGCAATAAGGCTGGAAATGGAAATCCGTAACTTCCGGTCGAAACCGGAAGTGAATCAAATTTTTCAAAAATTTGAATTTTTTGATCAAATCAAAAACGTATACGTGTTTTGTAGAGCTCATTAAGCTGAATCAAACACTGAAAACCGTTTTAAAATCGGACGATGCATAACAGAAATATTGGGGTTTAAAAATTGATTTTTCCGGAAATTTTGCTTCCGCATTCTGGGTTAAGAATATAGTCTTAAGTTCAAAGTTAAATTAACTTGTACCTAAAATAATTCGAAAAATTGTTAAGTCGTACTTGAACACATTCGGATTTTTTTTTTGTTAAGTCGTTCTTGAAATCGTTAAGGGTTTTGTTAATTCGTACTTAATATCATTCGGATGTTGTTAAGTCGTACCAAGAATTTTCGATTTTTTTTATCTTTTTGTTTAAGTTACTTTTGTTATTAGTTTAAGAACACTGCTTCTTAAAGGAACTTCGAACTTTACTTTCGACATTTACGGAAGACCCACTCGTTGCTTTGCAACGAGCTTTGCTCTAGTTATTATTCTTTTTTTTTCTTACCGATTTTGTGCAGACGATTTCTCGGAGATGGCTGGATTGATTTCGTTCAAATTTTCAAGATAAACGCGTTTTTATTTGAATTTGATGTTTTCAAATCACCTTTTGAAAATTCACTTCCGGTCGGAAGTTATCGTCCGTTTACGATTTTAAAAAGTCAATTTTGTCTGTCAGGTTTCTCAAAAACGAGTAAAGATAAAGGGCTGACATTTTCAGAGATGATAGATCTACCTATTTTCTGGTGCACCTCGGTTAAGAGAATGTCCGCCGTCACTTCCGATCGTCACCGGAAGGAAATTTGAAAAATTTAATTTTTGAATTTTTTTATTTTTTAATATTTTTCTTTAAAATTTTAACACTCTATAGTGACCCTTTTTCTGATTCAGAATATGTAATTCGTTTTAAAATCGATCAACGCATTCTCGAGATATTAAGGCTCAAAGTCCTGAAGCGAGAGTCCGAGTAGCTCAGTCGTTATGGTCGTGGACATTGCCCAGGCGACCCGGGTTCAAGCCCCGAGTGTCGCAAATTTTTTTTTTCGTTTTTTTTGCGTAGACTCACAATTTTATCTTTAAAACGATGAGTTTTATCTCATTTATTCAAAAATCGGACGGAAGACCCACTCGTTGCTCGCAACGAGAACGATCTAGTTATTATTATTATTAGGGTCTTCCGTCTTCAGCGGAAGACCCTTCTATTATTCTATTGTTTCTTTTTCACTTTTTTTTTTGTTATTATTATTCTTTTTTTTTCTTACCGATTTTGTGCAGACGATTTCTCGGAGATGGCTCGCTCGATTTCGTTCAAATTTTAAAGGTTTATGTGTTTTTATCTAAAGCTGATAGGTTTTTTTCAATTTTTGAATATACACTTCCGGTCGGAAGTTATCGTCCGTTTACGATTTTAAAAAGTCAATTTTGTCTGTCAAGTTTCTCAAAAACGAGTAAAGATAAAGGGCTGAAATTTTCAGATATGATAGATCTATCTATTTTCTGGTGCACCTCGGTCAAGAGAATGCCAGCCATCACTTCCGGTCGTCACCGGAAGCAAATTTAAAAAATTTTAATTTTTCGACTTTTTCATTTTTTTATTTTTTTTTTTGAATTTTTTATAGTTGATAGTGACCCTTTTACTGATTCAGAATATGTAATTTGTTTTAAAATCGATCAACGCAGTCTCGAGATATTAAGCGTCAAAGTCTTGAAGCGAGAGTCCGAGTAGCTCAGTCGATAAGGTCGTGGACAGTGCCCAGACGACCCGGGTTCAAGCCCCGAGTGCCGCAAAATTTTTTAACTCATTTTTCGATAAGACCTACGATTTTATCTTTAAAATGATGGATTCTGTTCTTTTCCGATTTAATTTTGTAAAAGATGTTACAATAATAGCGTGTTTCCCCGTATTTGTGTATTGACATCCAAAGCTATGTATTCATACTGAAATAAAGTTAAAATATTGAGAAAAATAAATAGTTGCATCTTTAATACAACGCTTATACATTGTTCTAACATGTGTATTTCATTTAGTAATTGTGTAAAATGTAATATTTAGAATTTAATATTCTACGTTTAATATAGAAGTCACCGACCCCCCCCCCTCCAATTCATTAAATCACTTAGTTTTTCTGGTCTGCTTTTTCTTGATCTTGGATCTTTGATCTTTACTTTCAACCTAGTACCATTCTAGATTACTGTACTAATGACCAGACCAATTCGTTCATTTTTAACAGAGTTATGAATTTTTGGGCATTTCCGTTTCAACTGGCTTGCTTGACACGTACTGTAGAAAAAAATTCTCACTTCCGAGTTCTTCACTCAATCCTTATGAAAATTCGTGTAAATATACCTCGGATCCAATTCTTATTGTCTGCCAAATATGCACCGGATTAAGCAATTTAGAAGAAAATCCTGAGATCAAACGGCGAGTATTGCCTGTACTTGGAGTTAAAATTTACATGGTACACGCACCGACCCCCCCCCCCCCAGTCCGATTCACAATATCATTTAGTTTTTCTGGCCTGATTTTACTTGATCTTTGATATTGGACCTTTACTTTCAGCCTATTACCATTCTAGATTACTGTACTAATGGCCAGACCAGTTTGTTTTATTTTAACAGAGTTATGAATATTTGGGCATTTGAGTTTCGATTAGCGTGCTTCACATGTACTGTAGAAAAAAATTCTAACTCCCGAGCTCTTCACTCAATCCTTATGAAATTTCGTGTAAATGTACCTCGGACCCCTTTCTAATTGTCTGCCAAATATGCAGCGGATTGAACAATTTAGAAGAAAATACTGAGATCAAACGGCAGGCATTGCCTGTACGGGAAATTAAAATTTACATAGTACACGGGATATAAGCAGCCGTGTAATATTTCTAGTGCATGTATATTTCTTGTTTTCCGTTTAGTCTGTATCTACGATAGCGTGTGAACTACTTATGAATGTAAGATCTGTGAAAATTACCGTTATCGATTTTTTACCGAATAAATTTACATGTAACTGATTTCGTTATTTCTACATTTATCAAGATTTTACCAATCCTGGCGTGATAAAACAGTCAAACATAATAGTAAACGACACGAAAAAAAATTCTCAACGCTGAAATACATGTGTAAAATGCATCAGTCATTGTTTTATCATTCCCCTATTTGTCGTTAACCGAATCCGAGATCCACACCTCAAAATTCTACTTTCGATTTATTTACGACGAAAATCAAGCTCTGGCCTTTTCACCCCCTTCCAGAAACAAACACGCATCAATATTTCAAATGACCTCGCATTGTTACAAAACCTGAATACTCAGACGTCTTACACGTTGTTTTTCATCTCATACAAAAAATCAGCTCCTGTCCCGGGCGGAAACGCCCCGAATTCAAAGAGAAATTCGGGAATTATTTTGCGTCAGCCATGTTTTGACGTGAACCTTCGCTGAAATTCTGTTATGACACCTGCATAAGTTGGGTGTTCTAATCTCGCCGCAGCCACAAGATTTGTTCTTTCTCTCCTTTTCTTTCTCTCCATTTTTTTTTTTTTTTTTTTTTTTTGATTTTCAAACAAAAATACTATTCAAAAAGGGGTTGTTGGAATGAAGTACACGTTGAAAAACACTATTCCATTTAAATAAAGACAAAAACAGACCTTATTTATTAGGGTCTTCCGTCTTCAGCGGAAGACCCTTCTATTATTCTATTGTTTCTTTTTCACTTTTTTTTTGTTATTAGGGTCTTCCGTCTTCAGCGGAAGACCCTTCTATTATTCTATTGTTTCTTTTTCAATTTTCTTATTATTATTATTATTATTATTATTCTTTTTTTCCTTACACATTTTGTGCAGGCGATTTCTCGGAGATGGCTAGTGCGATTTTCTTCAAATTTTCAGAGATGATGCCTAGCCATCTGAAGTTTATACCGCCGTGACAGTTTTTCAAAAATCACTTCAGTTCGGAAGTTATCGCCGTTAAACGATTTTTTAAAGTCAATTTTGTTTGTCATGTTTCTCAAAAACGAGTAAAGATAGAGGGCTGAAATTTTTAGAGATGATAGATCTACCGTTTTTCTGGTGCACCTCGGTCAAGAGAATGTCAACCGTCACTTCCGGTCGTCACCGGAAGGAAATCTGAAAAGTGAATTTTTGAACTTTTTTTTTTTTTTAATATTTTACTTTGGAATTTTTACATTTTATAGTGACCCTGTTACTGATTCAGAATATGTAATTTGTTTTAAAATCGATCAACGCATTTTCGAGATATTAAGCGTCAAAGTCCTGAAGCGAGAGCCCGAGTAGCTCAGTCGTTATGGTCGTGGACAGTGCCCAGGCGACCCGGGTTCAAGCCCAGAGTGCCGAAAAATTTTTTTTCGTTTTTTTTGCGTAGACTCACAATTTTATCTTTAAAACGATGAGTTTCATCTCATTTATTCAAAAATCGGACGGAAGACCCACTCGTTGCTCGCAACGAGAACGATCTAGTTATTATTATTATTCTTTTTTTTTCTTACCGATTTTGTGCAGACGATTTCTCGAAAATGGCTATATCGATTTCATTCAAATTTTCAGGATCAACGCAGTTTTATCTGAAGTTGATCGCTTTTTAAACATTTTTGAAAATACACTTCCGGTCGGAAGTTATCGTCCGTTTACGTTTTTAAAAAGTCAATTTTGTCTGTCAGGTTTCTCAAAAACGAGTAAAGATAAGGGGCTGAAATTTTCAGAGATGATAGATCTACTTATTTTCTGGTGCACCTCGGTCAAGAGAATGCCAGCCGTCACTTCCGGTCGTCACCGGAAGCAAATTGAAAAATTTTAATTTTTCGACTTTTTTATTTTTTAATATTTTTCTTTAATTTTTTTATAGTTAATAGTGACCCTTTTTCTGATTCAGAATATGTATTTTGTTTTAAAATCGATCAACGCATTCTCGAGATATTAAGCGTCAAAGTCCTGAAGCGAGAGCCCGAGTAGCTCAGTCGTTATAGTCGTGGACAGTGCCCAGGCGACCCGGGTTCAAGCCCCGAGTGCCGCAAAATTTTTTTTCCGTTTTTTTTGCGTAGACTTACGATTTTATTTTCAAAATGATGGGATTTATCTCATTTATTCAAAAATCGGACGGAAGACCCACTCGCTGCTCGCAACGAGAACGATCTAGTTATTAGGGTCTTCCGTCTTCAGCGGAAGACCCTACTATTATTCTATTGTTTCTTTTTCACTTTTCTTATTAAGGTCTTCCGTTTCCAACGGAAGACCTTATTGTTATTGCTTTGTTTCTTTTTCCCTTTTATTATTTTTTTTTTTTCTTACGCTTTTTTGTACAAGCGTTTTCTTAAAAACGACTCAACCGATTTTCGTGAAATTTTCAGATCTTTTATATATTGATAAAAGCTTGATATATATTTTTTTATTTTAATGACGTCATTTCCGTTCGTGAGATATTGACGTTTTATTGATTTTCAGAGGGTCTGATTGTCCTGTTATCTCCTCCTAAACGAACAGAGATATTGAATTCAAATTTTCAGGGATGGTAGACCAAAGATTGTAGATGTGTCTAAAGGCATTTATAGTTGTCTGGTTTAAAAGGCGTCGAAGCTCGCCTGGACCCGAAAATTGAGATTAAAAAAACGTCGTAATTTTTTCTGGTTTTCTTTGTTTATCTCTTTTCTGAAAAATATTTTGTTAAAACATGTAATGTAAAAAAAGTTTTTATTTACAAGACCTTTCATTTGATATCAAGAAAAAGGGGCTGGCCCCTTAAATTAGGGGACCAAAGGGCTCTAAAGTCTTTAATCTGTATTTCTTTACTGAGAGATATTTTGTGAAAGGTTATAGAAGCAAATATGTTTATCTCACAGTTATGAATCCAAGCAATGTAATGATTTTATCATGTGTTACGTAATTAAGGGTTTTTAGGGGCCGAAAGTCCAAAATTTCGATCACCCATATCTCAGAAAGCAAAAATATTTTGAAATGCAGTATAGAAGAAAAGTTGTTCAAAATGATGTTCTTAACAATATGCAACCTTCAAAATTTCGTTAAACGGCCCCTAAAAGGAGATAAGGGATCGGCCCCTAAAACCTTCTTTCTCATATATCTCCAGAACGGTAACAAATTTCTAAACACTTGTTGAACAAAATGTGTTTAGAATTAAGTGACCTTTTATTTGATATCAAGAAAAAGGGGCTGGACCCTAAAATTAGGGAACCAAAGGGCTCTAAATTCTTTTATCTATAGCGCTTTACTGAGGGATATTTTGTGAAATGTTATAGAAGCAAATATGTTTATCTCACAGTTATGTATCCAAGCAATGTAATAATTTTATCATGTGTTACGTAATAAGGGGTTTTTAGGGGCCAAAAGTCCAAAATTTGGATCACCCATATCTCTGAAAGCAAAAATATTTTGAAATGCAGTACAGAAGAAAAGTTGTTCAAAATGATGTTCTTAACAATATGCAACCTTCAAAATTTCGTTTAACGGCCCCTATAAGGAGATTAGGGATCGGCCCCTAAAACCTTCTTTCCCATATATCTCAAAAACGGTAACGAATTTCTAAACATTTGTTGACAAAATGCTTTAAGAATTAAATGTCCTTTCATTTGATATCAAGAAAAAGGGGCTGGCCCCTTAAATTAGGGGATCAAAGGGCTCTAAAGTCTTTTTTCTGAAGCCGTTTACTGAGAGATATTTTGTGAAATGTTATAGAAGCAAATATGTTTATATCACAGTTATGTATCCAAGCAATGTAATAATTTTATCATGTGTTATGTAATTAGGGGTTTTTAGGGGCCAAAAGTCCAAAATTTGGATCACCCATATCTCAGAAAGGAAACATATTTTGAAATGCAGTACAGAAGAAAAGTTGTTCAAAATCATGTTCTTAACAATATGCAACCATCAAAATTTCGTTTAACGGCCCATATAAGGAGATTAGGGATCGGCCCCTAAAACCTTCTTTCCCATATATCTCAAAAACGGTAACGAATTTTTAAACATTTGTTGACAAAATGTTTTCAGAATTAAATGTCCTTTCATTTGATATCAAGAAAAAGGGGCTGGCCCCTTAAATTAGGGGATCAAAGGGCTCTAAAGAATTTTATCTATAGCGTTTTACTAATAACTATTTTGTGAAAGGTTATTTAAGCTGAATTAGGTATAATACGTGTATATATCCTTACAATATAATGATTTTCTCTTGCATTACCTAATTAGGGTTTTTAGGAGCCAAAGGTAAACAAGTTTAATCTTTTCTATCTTAATTGGAAGAAATGCAAGTATTTGAAAAAGCAATATAAGAGAACTTATAAAATGCGATACAAAAAAGCATTAGTTCTCAACTCTTTTTTCCATGTTTTTTTTGTCGAAAATCAAAGTCGATGATGTCATATTTTCTTCTAAAAATCGGACGGAAGACCTCCTCGTTGCTCGCAACGAGATCGTGTCTAGTTATTCTTATTTTTTTTCTTCCGATTTTTGTGCACGCGATTTCTCAGAAACGGTTCGGCCGATCTCCATCAAATTTTCAGATATGATATACATTGGTCTGAACCTGATAGCAATTTTTTTTCATTGATGACGTCACATCCGTTTCTGAGATTTTGAGATTTTTCCAATTTTTATATGGGTATTTTGTCTTCAGTCGTTCTCCTAAACTATAAGAGATATTAAGCTCAAATTTCTACGGTTGGTAGAGGAAAGATTGAAGTTTTGCATGGTTGTTGTTTTATATGTCTAGCTCTAAATGCGCCAAAGCTCGGTAGGGCTCGAAAATTGAGATATCAAAAGAGTCGTGAATTTTCGTGCTTTTCTTTGTTTATCTCTTTTCTGGAAAATATTTTGTTAAAACATGTAATCCAAAAAAAGTTTAAATTTACAAGATCTTTCGTTTGATATCAAGAAAAAGGGGCTGACTCCTAAAATTAGGGTTCTAGAGGGCTCTAAAGTATTTCATTTTTAGCCCTTAACTGAAAGATATTTTATAATAGGTTATATAAGCAAATATGTTTATCTTACAGTTATGTTGCCTTACAATATAATGATTTTCTAATGTGTTACGTAATTAGGGGTTTTTAGGGGCCAAAAGTACAAAACATTGATCACCTATATCTCAAAAAGGAAAAATATTTTGATAAGCAGCATAGAAGAAAAGATGCTCAAAATGATCTACTAAACAGTATGCAACCATCAAAATTTCGTTTAACGGCCCCTATAAGGAGATAAGGGGTCGGCCCCTAAAACCTTCTTTCTCTGATATCTCAAGAACGGTAACGAATTTCTAAAAACACTTGTTGAACAAAATGTGTTTAGAATTAAATGACCTTTCATTTGATATCAAGAAAAAGGGGCTGGCCTTTCAATTAGGGGACCAGAGGGCTCTAAAGTTTTTTATCTGCAGCCCTTTACTGATAGATATTTTGTGAAAGGTTATAGAAGCAAATATATTTATCTCACAGTTATTTATCCAAGCAATGTAAGAATTTTATCATGCGTTACATCATTAGGGGTTTTTAGGGGCCGAAAACCCAAACTTTTGATCACCCATATCTCAGAAAGGAAAGCAATTTTGAAATGCAGTATAGAAGGGAAGATGCTCAAAACGATGTACTTAACAATATGCAACCTTTAAAATTTCGTTAAACGGCCCCTATAAGGACATAAGGGGCCGGCCCCTAAAATGTTTTTTCCCATTTATCTTAAGAACGGTAACGATTTTCTCAACACTTGTTGAACAAAATGTGTTTAGAATTAAATGACCTTTCATTTGATATCAAGGAAAAGGGGCTGGCCCCTACAATTAGGGGACAAGAGGGCTCTAAAGTTTTTTATCTGTAGCCCTTTACTGATAGATATTTTGTGAATGGTTATAGAAGCAGATATGTTTATCTCACAGTTATTTATCCAAGCAATGTAATGATTTTATCATGTGTTACATAATTAGGGGTTTTTAGGGGCCAAAAGTCCAAAATTTTGATCACCTATATCTCAGAAAAGAAAAATATTTTGAAATGCAGTATAGAAGGAAAGATGCTCAAAACGATGTACTTAACAATATGCAACCTTTAAAATTTTGTTAAACGGCCCCCTATAAAGAGATAAGGGTCCGGCCCCTAAAATGTTTTTCCCATATATCTCTAGAACTGTAACGATTTTCTAAACACTTGTTGAACACAATGTGTTTAGAATTAAAGGACCTTTCATTTGATATCAAGAAAAAGGGGCTGGCCCCTACAATTAGGGGACCAGGGGGCTCTAAAGTTTTTTTATATGTAGCCCTTCACTGAGAGATATTTTGTGAATGGTTATAGAAGCAAATATGTTTATCTCACAGTGAATTATTCTAGCAATGTGATGATTTTATCATGTGTTACGTAATTAGGGGTTTTTAGGGGTCAAAAGTCTTAAGTTTTGATCACCTATATCTCAGAAAGAAAAATTATTTTGAAATGCAGTATAGAAGGAAAGATGCTAAAAATGATGTACTTAACAATATGCAACCTTCAAAATTTCGTTAAACGTAAGAGAACTTATAAAAAGCGATGCAGAAAAGCATAAGTTCTCCACTCCTTTTTACAGATCATGTTTTCTTCTCGAAAATCAAAGTAGATGATGTCATATCACCTTCTTAAAATCGGACGGAAGACCTCCTCGTTGCTCGCAACGAGATCGTGTCTAGTTAGGGTCTTCCGTCTTCAGCGGAAGACCCTTCTATTATTCTATTGTTTCTTTTTCACTTTTCTTATTATTATTATTATTATTATTATTCTTTTTTTGTCTTACAAATTTTGTGCAGGCGATTTCTCGAAGATGGCTCATTCGATTTTCTTCAAATTTTCAGGGACAATGCCTTGTCAACTGAAGTTTATACCGCTGCGACAGTTTTTAGAAATTCACTTCCGGTCGGAAGTTATCGTCGTTAAACGATTTTTAAAAGTCAATTTTGTCTGCGACGTTTCTTAAAACCGAGTAAAGATTTAGAGCTGAAATTTTCAGATATGATAGATCTACCATTTTTTTAGTGCACCTCGGTCAAAAGAATGTCCGCCGTCACTTCCGGTCGTCACTGCTCGCAAATTTTAAAAATAGAATTTTTCAACTTTTTTGTTTTAAAATATTTTTCTGTAGGGTTGATAGTGACCCTTTTTCTGATTCACAATATGTAATTTGTTTTAAAATCGATCAACGCATTCTCGAGATATTAATGGCCAAAGTCCTGAAGCGAGAGTCCGAGTAGCTCAGTCGTTAGAGTCGTGGACACGTGCTCAGGCGACCCGGGTTCAAGCCTCAAGTGCCGCAAAATTTTTCAACTCATTTTTCGCTTAGACCTACGATTTTACCTTTAAAATGATGAATTCTGTTCTTTTCCGTTTTAATTTTGTAAAAGAAGTTACAATAATAGCGTTTTTCCCCGTATTTGTGTATTGAGATCCAAAGCTATGTATTCATACTGAAATAAAGTTAAAATGTTGAGAAAAATAAATAAGTTGCATCTTTAATACAACGCTTATACATTGTTCTAACATGTGTATTTCATTTAGTAATTGTGTAATATGTAATATTTAGATATTAATATTCTACGTTTAATATAGAAGTCACCGACTCCCCCCCCCCCCCCCGATTCATAAAATCATATAGTTTTTCTGGTCTGCTTTTTCTTGATCTTTGATCTTTGACCTTTACTTTCAGCCTAGTACCATTCTAGATTACTGTACTAATAACCAGACCAATTCGTTCATTTTTAACAGAGTTATGAATTTTTGGGCATTTGCGTTTTAACTGGCGTGCTTCACATGTACTGTAGAAACAAATTCTAACTTCCGAGCCCTTCACTCAATCCTTATGAAAATTCGTGTAAATATACTTCGGACCCAATTCTTATTGTCTGCCAAATATGCACCGGATTAAGCAATTCAGAAGAAATACCTGAGATCAAACGGCGAGTATTGCCTGTACGTGGAGTTAAAATTTACACAGTACACGCACCGACCCCCCCCCCCTTCCGATTAACAAAATCATTTAGTTTTTCTGGCCTGATTTGACTTGATCTTTGATATTGGACCTTTACTTTCAGCCTATTACCATTCTAGATTACTGTACTAATGGCCAGACCAGTTCGTTTTATTTTAACAGAGTTATGAATTTTTGGGCATTTGAGTTTCGATAAGCGTGCTTCACATGTACTGTAGAAAAAAATTCTAACTCCCGAGCCCTTCACTCAATCCTAATGAAATTTGGTGTAAATGTACCTCGGACCACATTCTAATTGTCTGCTAAATATGCAGCGGATTGAGCAATTAAGAAGAAATTCCTGAGATCAAACGGCAGGCATTGCCTGTACCGGGAATTAAAATGTACACAGTACACGGGATGTAAGCAGCCGTGTAATATTTCTGATGCATGTATATTTCTTGTTTTCCGTTTAGTCTGTATCTACGATAGCGTGTGAACTACTTATGAATGTTAGAACTGTGAAAATTACCGTTATCGATTTTTTACCGAATAAATTTACATGTTACTGATTTCGTTATTTCTACATTTATCAAGATTTTATCAATCCTGGCATAATAAAACAGTCAAACATAATAGTAAACGACACGAAAAAAAATTCTCAACGCTGAAATACATGTGTAAAATGCATCAGTCATTGTTTTATCATTCCCCTATTTGTTGTTAACCGAATCCGAGATCCACACCTCAAAATTCTACTTTCGATTTATTTACGACGAAAATCAAGCTCTGGCCTTTTCACCCCCCTCCAGAAACAAACACGCATCAATAATTCAAATGACCTCGCACTGTTACAAAACCTGAATACTCAGACATCTTACACGTTGTTTTTCATCTCATACAAAAAATCAGCTCCTGTCCCGGGCGGAAACGCCCCAAATTCAAAGAGAAATTCGGGAATTATTTTGCGTCAGCCATGTTTTGACGTGAACCTTCGATGAAATTCTCTTATGACACCTGCATAAGTTGGGTGTTCTAATCCTGACGGAGCCACAAGATTTGTTCTTTCTCTCCTTTTCTTTCTATCCATTTTTTTTTTTTTTTTTTTTTTTTTTTGATTTTCAAACAAAAATATTACTCACAAAGGGGTTGTTGGAATGAAGTACACGTTAAAAAACACTATTCCATTTAGATTAAGACAAAAACAGACCTTATTTATTAGGGTCTTCCGTCTTCAGCGGAAGACCCTTCTATTATTCTATTGTTTCTTTTTCACTTTTCTTATTATTATTATTAGGGTCTTCCGTCTTCAGCGGAAGACCCTTCTATTATTCTATTGTTTCTTTTTCACTTTTCTTATTATTATTATTAGGGTCTTCCGTCTTCAGCGGAAGACCCTTCTATTATTCTATTGTTTCTTTTTCACTTTTCTTATTATTATTATTATTCTTTTTTTGTCTTACAAATTTTGTGCAGGCGATTTCTCGGAGATGGCTTGTTCGATTTCGTTCAAATTTTCAGGGATAATGCCTTGTCAACTGAAGTCTATACCGCTACGACAGTTTTTCAAAATTCACTTCCATTCGGAAGTTATTGTCGTTAAACGATTTTTAAAAGTCGATTTTGTCTGCGACGTTTATCAAAAACGAGTAAAAATTTAGAGCTGTAATTTTCAGATATGATAGATCTATCTTTTTTCTAATGTACCTTGGTCAAAAGAATGTCCGCCGTCACTTCCGGTCGACACCGGAAGGAAATTTCAAAAATCGAATTTTTCAACTTTTTTGTTTTAAAAAAATTTTCTGTAGGGTTGATAGTGACCCTTTTACTGATTCAGAATATGTAATTTGTTTTAAAATCGGTCAACGCATTCTCGAGATATTAAGGGTCAAAGTCTTGAAGCGAGAACCCGAGTAGCTCAGTCGTTATGGTCGTGGACAGTACCCAGGCGACCCGGGTTCAACCCCCGAGTGCCGCAAATTTTTTCTTCGTTTTTTTTTTTGCGTAGACTCACAATTTTATCTTTAAAACGATGAGTTTTATCTCATTTATTCAAAAATCGGACGGAAGACCCACTCGTTGCTCGCAACGAGAACGATCTAGTTAGGGTCTTCCGTCTTCAGCGGAAGACCCTTCTATTATTCTATTGTTTCTTTTTCACTTTTCTTATTATTATTATTATTATTATTATTATTATTATTATTATTATTCTTTTTTTGTCTTACAAATTTTGTGCAGGCGATTTCTCGGAGATGGCTTGATCGATTTTCTACAAATTTTCAGGGATAATGCCTCGTCATCTGAAGTTTATACCGCTGCGACAGTTTTTAGAAATTCACTTCCGGTCGGAAGTTATCGTCGTTAAACAATTTTTAAAAGTCAATTTTGTCTGCGACGTTTCTCAAAACCGAGTAAAGATTTAGAGCTGAAATTTTTAGAGATGATAGATCTACCGTTTTTCTAGTGCACCTCGGTCAAGAGAATGTCCGCCGTCACTTCCGGTCGTCACTGGAAGCAAATTTTAAAAATCGAATTTTTGAACTTTTTTGTTTTAAAATATTTTTCTGTAGGGTTGATAGTGACCCTTTTTCTGATTCAGAATATGTAGTTTGTTTTAAAATCGATTAACGCAGTCTCGAGATATTAAGCGTCAAAGTCCTGAAGCGAGAGTCCGAGTAGCTCAGTCGATAGAGTCGTGGACATGTGCCTAGGCGACCCGAGTTCAAGCCCCGAGTGCCGCAAAAAATTTTAACTCATTTTTCGCTTAGACCTACGATTTTATCTTTAAAATAACGAATTCTGTTCTTTTCCGTTTTAATTTTGTAAAAGAAGTTACAATAATAGCGCTTTTCCCCGTATTTGTGTATTGAGATCCTTAGCTATGAATTCATACTGAAATATACTTAAAATGTTCAGAAAAATAAATAGTTACATCTTTAATAACACGCTTGTACATTGTTCTAGCACATGTATTTCATTAAGTAATTGTGTAATATGTAATATTTAGAATTTAGTATTTTACGTTTAATATAAAAGTCACCCACCCCCCCCCCCCTTGTCGCAAAATCATTTAGTTTTTCTAGCCTGCTTTTTCTTGATCTTTTATCTTGGACCTTTAATTTCAACCTAGTACCATTCTAGATTACTCTACTAATGGCCAGACCAATTCGTTCATTTTTAACAGAGTTATGAATTTTTGAGCATTTGAGTTTCGATTACCGTGCTTGACATGTACTGTAGAGAAAAATTCTAGCTCCCGAACCCTTCACATTATCCTAATGAAATTTCGTGTAAATGTACCTCGGACCCAATTCTTACTGTCTGCCAAATATGCAGCGGATTGAACAATTTAGAATAAATTTCTGAGATCAAACAGCGCGTAATGTATATACGGGGAATTAAGATCTACGCAACACAGTACACGCACCGACCCCCCCCCCCCCCCGATTCACAAAATCATTTAGTTTTTCTGGCCTGATTTTACTTGATCGTTGATCTTTGACCTGTTCTTTCAACCTAGTACTATTCTAGCTTACTGTACTAATGACCAGGCCAATTCGTTCATTTTTAACAGAGTTATGAATTTTTGGGCATTTGAGTTTCGATTAGCATGCTTGACATGTACTGTAGAAAAAAATTCTAGCTCCCGAGCCCTTCACTCAATCCTAATGAAATTTCGTGTAAATGTACCTCGGACCCCATTCTTATTGTCTGCCAAATATGCAGCGGATTGAACAATTTAGAAGAAATTCCTGAGATCAAACGGCGAGTATTGCATGTACGGGGAATTAAAATTTACACAGTACACGGGATGTAAGCAGCCGTGTAATATTTCTGGTGCATGTAAATTTCTTATTTTCCGTTTAGTTTGGATCTATGATAGCGTGTGAACTACTTAAGAATGTTAGAACTGTGAAAATTAATGTCATCGAATTTTTACCGAATAAATTTACATGTTACTGATTTCGTTATTTCTACATTTATAAAGATTTTATCAATCCTGTTGAAATAAAACAGTCAAACATAATAGTAAACGACACGAAAAAAAATCTCAACGCTGAAATACATGTGTTAAATGCATCAGTCATTGCTTTAGGACTTCCCCTAATTGTCGTTAACCGAATCCGAGATCCACACCTCAAAATTCTACTTTCGATTTATTTACGACGAAAAGCAAGCTCTGGCCTTTTCACCCCCCTGCAGAAACAAACACGCATCAATATTTCAAATGACCTCGCATTGTTACAAAACCTGAATACTCAGACATCTTACACGTTGTTTTTCATCTCATACAAAAAATCAGCTCCTGTCCCGGGCGGAAACGCCCCAAATTCAAAGAGAAATTCGGGAATTATTTTGCGTCAGCCATGTTTTGACGTGAACCTTTGATGAAATTCTCTTATGACACCTGCATAAGTTGGGTGTTCTAATCTCACCGGAGCCACAAAATTTGTTCTTTCTCTCCTTTTCTTTCTATCCATTTTTTTTTTTTTTTTTGATTTTCTAACAAAAATATTATTCACAAAAGGGGTTGTTGGAATGAAGTACACGTTGAAAAACACTATTCCGTTTAGATTAAGACAAAACAGACCTTATTTATTAGGGTCTTCCGTCTTCAGCGGAAGACCCTTCTATTATTCTATTGTTTCTTTTTCACTTTTCTTATTATTATTATTATTATTATTATTAGGGTCTTCCGTCTTCAGCGGAAGACCCTTCTATTATTCTATTGTTTCTTTTTCACTTTTCTTATTATTATTATTATTCTTTTTTTGTCTTACAAATTTTGTGCAGGCGATTTCTCGGAGATGGCTCTTTCGATTTCTTTCAAATTTACAGGGATAATGCCCCGTCATGTGAAGTTTATACCGCCGCGACAGTTTTTCAAAATTCACTTCCTGTCGGAAGTTATCGTCAGTTTACGATTTTTAAAAGTCAATTTTGTCTGCGACGTTTCTCAAAAACGAGTGAAGATATTGGAATTAAATTTCTAGAGATGATAGATCTACCGTTTTTCTGGTGCACCTCGGTCAAGAGAATGGCCGCCGTCGCTTCCGTTTGTCACCGGAAGCAAATTTAAAAAATTAAATTTTTCAACTTTTTTATGTTAAAATATTTTTCTGTAGGGTTAATAGTGACCCTTTTTCTGATTCAGAATATGTAATTTGTTTTAAAATCGATCAACGCATTCTCCAGATATTAAGGGTCAAAGTCCTGAAGCGAGAGTCCGAGTAGCTCAGTCGTTAGAGTCGTGGACATATGCCCAGGCGACCCGGGTTCAAGCCTCAAGTGCCGCAAAATTTTTCAACTCATTTTTCGCTTAGACCTACGATTTTATCTTTAAAATGATGAATTCTGTTCTTTTCCGTTTTAATTTTGTAAAAGAAGTTACAATAATAGCGCTTTCCCCCGTATTTGTGTATTGATATCTAGTTAAAATGTTCAGAAAAATGAATAGTTACATCTTTAATAACACGCTTATACATTGTTCTAACACATGTATATCATTTAGTAATTGTGTTATATGTAATATTTACAATTTAATATTTTAAGTTTAATACAGAAGTCACCGACACTCCACCCCCCCCCCCCCAAATCAAAAAATCGTTTAGTTTTTCTGGCCTGCTTTTTCTTGATCTTTGATCTTGGACCTTTAATTTCAACCTATTACCATTCTAGATTACTGTACTAATGACCAGACCAATTCGTTCATTTTTAACAGAGATATGAATTTTGGGACATTTGAGTTTCGATTAGCGTGCTTGACATGTACTGTAGAAAAAAATTCTAACTCCCGAACCCTTCACTTAATCCTAACGAAATTTCGTGTAAATGTACCTCGGACCCCATTCTTACCGTCTGCCAAATATGCAGCGGATTGAACAATTTTGAAGGAATTTCTTATATCAAACAGCGCGTATTGTCTATACGGGGAATTCAAATTTACACAGTACACGCACCGACCCCCACCCCCCCCAACCCGATTCACAAAATATTTTTAGTTTTTCTGGCCTGATTTTACTTGATCTTTGACCTGTACTTTCAACCTAATACTATTCTAGATTACTCTACTAATGACCAGGCCAATTCTTTCATTTTGAACAGAGTTATGAATTTTGGGGCATTTGAGTTTCAATTAGCGTGCTTGACATGTACTGTAGAAAAAAATTCTAACTCCCGAACCCTTCACTTGATCCTAATGAAATTTCGTGTAAATGTACCTCGGACCCTATTCTTATTGTCTGCCAAAAATGCAGAGGATTGAACAATTTTGAAGGAATTTCTGAGATCAAACAGCGCGTATTGTCTATACGGGGAATTCAAATTTTAACAGTACACGCACCGACCCCCCCCCCCCCACCCGATTCATAAAATCATTTAGTTTTTCTGGCCTGATTTTACTTGATCTTTGACCTGTACTTTCAACCTAATACTATTCTAGATTACTCTACTAATGACCAGGCCAATTCGTTCATTTTGAACAGAGTTATGAATTTTGGGGCATTTGAGTTTCAATTAGCGTGCTTGACATGTACTGTAGAAAAAAATTCTAACTCCCGAACCCTTCACTTGATCCTAATGAAATTTCGTGTAAATGTACCTCGGACCCTATTCTTATTGTCTGCCAAATATGCAGCGGATTGAACAATTTAGAAGAAATTCCTGAGATCAAACGGCGAGTATTGCATGTACGGGGAATTAAAATTTACACAGTACACGGGATGTAAGCAGCCGTGTAATATATCTGGTGCATGTATATTTCTTGTTTTCCGTTTAGTCTGTATCTACGATAGCGTGTGAACTACTTATGAATGTTAGAAATGTCAAAATTACTGTCATCGAATTTTTACCGGATAAATTTACATGTTATTGATTTCGTTATTTCTACATTTATAAAGATTTTATCAATCCTGTTGAAATAAAACAGTCATACATAATAGTAAACGACACGAAAAAAAATCTCATCGCTTGAAATACATGTGTGAAATGCATCAGTCATTGTTTTAGGACTTACCCTAATTGTCGTTAACCGAATCCGAGATCCACACCTCAGAATTCTACTTTCGATTTATTTACGACGAAAATCAAGTTCGGGCTATATAATTCTATGTAAGAAAAAAATTCGTAAAAAATCGAAATAATTTTCTCGTGAGAAAAATGATAGATAGCAGTGTTCTATGATACATTACGCATTATCTAACATCAAAAAATGCGCATGCGATACGGCATTTTCTCAAGTTTTCTAGCTGCGAACATGCCTACCCCCCAAACCACGTGTTTCCAAGCTGTTTGTAAACAGACTGCGCGCACCCCATGAAGTCGGCCTATATGCCCTTTAAGAAATAGTTCCCGATAAAAGTAGAATCAAATTTACAAACTACAGAAATTTCCCTAATCAGAGATATCATTTTTATTCAAATCAAATATGGGAAAATGCAAAATGCGGGCAAGAGAAAAAAATATTCCCTATAAATGTATGGAACTACAATTGACTAAGTTCATTTTCATTGGTGGATTACCGGTGTGATAACTCTAATCTCGCCGGAGCCAAGATTTGCTATTTCTCTCCTTTTCTTTCTCTCCATTTTTTTTTTTTTTTTTTTTTTTTTTTTGATTTTCTAACAAAAATACTCTTCACAAAGGGGTTGCTGGAATGTAGTACAAGTTGAAAAACACTATTCCATTTAAATTAAGACAAAAACAGACCTTATTTATTAGGGTCTTCCGTCTTCAGCGGAAGACCCTTCTATTATTCTATTGTTTCTTTTTCACTTTTCTTATTAGGGTCTTCCGTCTTCAGCGGAAGACCCTTCTATTATTCTATTGTTTCTTTTTCACTTTTCTTATTTGTTATTATTATTATTATTAGGGTCTTCCGTCTTCAGCGGAAGACCCTTCTATTATTCTATTGTTTCTTTTTCACTTTTCTTATTATTCTTATTCTTTTTTTTTTTTCTTACCGATTTTGTGCAGGCGATTTCTCAGAGATGGCTCAACCGATTTTAGTCAAATTTTTAGGGATGATGCACCGTCATATGAAGTTTGTACCGCCATAACAGTTTTTAAAAAATCACTTCCGGTTGGAAGTGATCGTCGTAAAACGATTTTTTAAAAGTCAATTTTGTCTGTCAGGTTTCTCAAAAACGAGTTAAGATATAGGACTGAAATTTTCAGAGATGATAGATCTATCTTTTTTCTGGTGCACCTCGGTCAAGAGAATGTCAGCCGTCACTTCCGGTCATGACCGGAAGGAAATTAAAAAAAATTAATTTTTCGACTTTTTTATTTTTTTGTTATTTTTCTTTGAATTTTTTAAAGTTGATAGTGACCCCTTTACTGATTCAGAATATGTAATTTGTTTTAAAATCGATCAACGCATTCTCGAGATATTAAGCGTCAAAGTCCTGAAGCGAGAGCCTGAGTTGCTCAGTCGTTATGGTCGTGGACAGTGCCCAGGCGACCCGGGTTCAAGCCCCGAGTGCCGCAAAATTTTTTTTCGTTTTTTTGGCGTAGACTCACAATTCTATCTTTAAAACGATGAGTTTTATCTTATTTATTCAAAAATCGGACGGAAGACCCACTCGTTGCTCGCAACGAGAACGATCTAGTTATTATTATTATTCTTTTTTTTTCTTACCGATTTTGTGCAGACGATTTCTCGGAGATGGCTCGATCGATTTCATTCAAATTTTCAGGATCAACGCAGTTTTATCTGAAGTTGATCGCTTTTTTAACATTTTTGAAAATACACTTCCTGTCGGAAGTTATCGTCCGTTTACGATTTCAAAAAGTCAATTTTGTCTGTCAGGTTTCTCAAAAACGAGTAAAGATAAGGGGCTGTAATTTTCAGAGATGATAGATCTACCTATTTTCTGGTGCACCTCGGTCAAGAGAATGCCAGCCGTCACTTCCGGTCGTCACCGGAAGCAAATTTGAAAAATTTTAATTTTTCGACTTTTTTATTTTTTAATATTTTTCTTTAATTTTTTTTATAGTTGATAGTGACCCTTTTTCTGATTCAGAATATGTAATTTGTTTTAAAATCGATCAACGCATTCTCGAGATATTAAGCGTCAAAGTCCTGAAGCGAGAGCCCGAGTAGCTCAGTCGTTATGGTCGTGGACACTGCCCAGGCGACCCGGGTTCAAGCCCCAAGTGCCGCAAAATTTTTTTTCGCATTTTTTGCGTAGACTTACGATTTTAGCTTTAAAATGATGAGTTTTATCTCTTTTATTAAAAAATCGGACGGAAGACCCACTCGTTGCTCGCAACGAGATCGCATCTAGTTATTATTATTATTCTTTTTTTCCTTACACATTTTGCGCAGGCGATTTCTCAGAGATGGCTCGTGCGATTTTCTTCAAATTTTCAGAGATGATGCGTAGCCAACTGAAGTTTATACCCCCGTGAAAGTTTTTCAAAAATCACTTCCGGTCGGAAGTTATCGCCGTTAAACGATTTTTTAAAGTCTATTTTGTCTGTTAGGTTTCTCAAAAACGAGTAAAGATATAGGGCTGAAACTTTCAGAGATGATAGGTCTACCTTTTTCCTGGTGCACCTCGGTCAAGAGAATGTCAGCCGTCACTTCCGGTCGTCACCGGAAGGAAATTTAAAAAAATTAATTTTTCGACTTTTTTATATTTTGTTATTTTTCTTTGAATTTTTTACAGTTGATAGTGACCCCTTTACTGATTCAGAATATGTAATTTCTTTAAAAATCGATCAACGCATTCTCGAGATATTAAGCCTCAAAGTCCTGAAGCGAGAGTCCGAATAGCTCAGTCGTTATGGTCGTGGCCAGTGCCCAGGCGATCGGGTTCAAGCCCCGAGTGCCGAAAATTTTTTTTTCGTTTTTTTTGCGTAGACTCACAATTTTATCTTTAAAACGATGAGTTTTATCTCATTTATTCAAAAATCGGACGGAAGACCCACTCGTTGCTCGCAACGAGAACGATCTAGTTAGGGTCTTCCGTCTTCAGCGGAAGACCCTTCTATTATTCTATTGTTTCTTTTTCACTTTTTTTTTTGTTATTATTATTCTTTTTTTTTCTTACCGATTTTGTGCAGACGATTTCTCGGAGATGGCTTGCTCGATTTCGTTCAAATTTTCAAGATTTACGTGTTTTTATCTAAAGCTGATAGGTTTTTTTTCAATTTTTGAAAATACACTTCCGGTCGGAAGTTATCGTCCGTTTACAATTTTAAAAAGTCAATTTTGTCTGTCAGGTTTCTCAAAAACGAGTAAAGATAAAAGGCTGAAATTTTTAGAGATGATAGATCTACCTATTTTCTGGTGCACCTCGGTCAAGAGAATGCCAGCCGTCACTTCCGGTCGTAACCGGAAGCAAATTTGAAAATTTTTAATTTTTCGACTTTTTTATTTTTTAACATTTTTCTTTGAATATTTTAAAGTTGATAGTGACCCTTTTCCTGATTCAGTATATGTAATTTGTTTTAAAATCGATCATCGCATTCTCGAGATATTAAGCGTCAAAGTCCTGAAGCGAGAGCCCGAGTAGCTCAGTCGTTATGGTCGTGGACAGTGCCCAGGCGACCCGGGTTCAAGCCCCGAGAGCCGCAAAATTTTTTTTTCGTTTTTTTTGCGTAGACTCACAATTTTATCTTTAAAACGATGAGTTTTATCTCATTTATTCAAAAATCGGACGGAAGACCCACTCGTTGCTCGCAACGAGAACGATCTAGTTATTATTATTATTCTTTTTTTTTTTCTTACAAATTTTGTGCAGGCGATTTCTCAGAGATGGCTCGCCCGATTTTCTTCAAATTTTCAGGAATAATGCCTCATTATATGAATTTTATACCGCCGCGACAGATTTTGAAAATTCATTTCCGGTCGGAAGTTATCGTCGTTAAACGATTTTTAAAAGTGAATTTTGTCTGCGACGTTTCTCGTAAACGAGTAAAGATAAAGGCCTGAAATTTATAGAGATGATAGATCTACCGTTTTCCTGATGTACCTCGGTCAGGAGAATGTCCGCCGTCACTTCCGGTTGGCACCGGAAGTAAATTTCAAAAATCGAATTTTTAAACTTTTTTATTTTAAATTAATTTTCTATAGGTTTGATAGTGACCCTTTTACTGATTCCAAATATGTAATTTGTTTCAAAATCGGTTAACGCATTCTCGAGATATTAAGCGTCAAAGTCCTGAGGCGAGAGCCCGAGTAGCTCAGTCGTTATGATCGTGGACAGTGCCCAGGCGACCCGGGTTCAAGCCCCGAGTGCCGAAATTTTTTTTTTCGTTTTTTTTTTTTTGCTTAGACTCACAATTCTATCTTTAAAACATTGAGTTTTATCTCATTTATTCAAAAATCTGACGGAAGACCCACTCGTTGCTCGCAACGAGAACGATCTAGTTATTATTAGGGTCTTCCGTCTTCAGCGGAAGACCCTTCTATTATTCTATTGTTTCTTTTTCACTTTTCTTATTATTATTAGGGTCTTCCGTCTTCAGCGGAAGACCCTTCTATTATTCTATTGTTTCTTTTTCACTTTTCTTATTATTAGGGTCTTCCGTCTTCAGCGGAAGACCCTTCTATTATTCTATTGTTTCTTTTTCACTTTTCTTATTATTATTATTATTATTATTATTATTATTATTATTCTTTTTTTGTCTTACAAATTTTGTGCAGGCGATTTCTCGGAGATGGCTCTTTCGATTTCTTTCAAATTTACAGGGATAATGCCCCGTCATGTGAAGTTTATACCGCCGCGACAGTTTTTCAAAATTCACTTCCTGTCGGAAGTTATCGTCAGTTTACGATTTTTAATAGTCAATTTTGTCTGCGACGTTTCTCAAAAACGAGTGAAGATATTGGAATTAAATTTCTAGAGATGATAGATCTACCGTTTTTCTGGTGCACCTCGGTCAAGAGAATGGCCGCCGTCGCTTCCGTTTGTCACCAGAAGCAAATTTAAAAAAATAAATTTTTCAACTTTTTTATGTTAAAATATTTTTCTGTAGGGTTGATAGTGACCCTTTTTCTGATTCAGAATATGTAATTTGTTTTAAAATCGATCAACGCATTCTCCAGATATTAAGGGTCAAAGTCCTGAAGCGAGAGTCCGAGTAGCTCAGTCGTTAGAGTCGTGGACATATGACCAGGCGACCCGGGTTCAAGCCTCAAGTGCCGCAAAATTTTTAAACTCATTTTTCGCTTAGACCTACGATTTTATCTTTAAAATGATGAATTCTGTTCTTTTCCGTTTTAATTTTGTAAAAGAAGTTACAATAATAGCGCTTTCCCCCCGTATTTGTGTATTGAGATCTAGTTAAAATGTTCAGAAAAATGAATAGTTACATCTTTAATAACACGCTTATACATTGTTCTAACACATGAATATCATTTAGTAATTGTGTTATATGTAATATTTACAATTTAATATTTTAAGTTTAATACAGAAGTCACCGACACTCCACCCCCCCCCCCAAATCAAAAAATCGTTTAGTTTTTCTGGCCTGCTTTTTCTTGATCTTTGATCTTGGACCTTTAATTTCAACCTATTACCATTCTAGATTACTGTACTAATGACCAGACCAATTCGTTCATTTTTAACAGAGATATGAATTTTGGGACATTTGAGTTTCGATTAGCGTGCTTGACATGTACTGTAGAAAAAAATTCTAACTCCCGAACCCTTCACTTAATCCTAACGAAATTTCGTGTAAATGTACCTCGGACCCCATTCTTACCGTCTGCCAAATATGCAGCGGATTGAACAATTTTGAAGGAATTTCTTAGATCAAACAGCGCGTATTGTCTATACGGGGAATTCAAATTTACACAGTACACGCACCGATCCCCCCCCCCCCCAACCCGATTCACAAAATCATTTAGTTTTTCTGGCCTGATTTTACTTGATCTTTGACCTGTACTTTCAACCTAATACTATTCTAGATTACTCTACTAATGACCAGGCCAATTCTTTCATTTTGAACAGAGTTATGAATTTTGGGGCATTTGAGTTTCAATTAGCGTGCTTGACATGTACTGTAGAAAAAAATTCTAACTCCCGAACCCTTCACTTGATCCTAATGAAATTTAGTGTAAATGTACCTCGGACCCTATTCTTATTGTCTGCCAAATATGCAGCGGATTGAACAATTTAGAAGAAATTCCTGAGATCAAACGGCGAGTATTGCATGTACGGGGAATTAAAATTTACACAGTACACGGGATGTAAGCAGCCGTGTAATATATCTGGTGCATGTATATTTCTTGTTTTCCGTTTAGTCTGTATCTACGATAGCGTGTGAACTACTTATGAATGTTAGAAATGTCAAAATTACTGTCATCGAATTTTTACCGGATAAATTTACATGTTATTGATTTCGTTATTTCTACATTTATAAAGATTTTATCAATCCTGTTGAAATATTTTAACAGTCATACATAATAGTAAACGACACGAAAAAAAATCTCATCGCTTGAAATACATGTGTGAAATGCATCAGTCATTGTTTTAGGACTTACCCTAATTGTCGTTAACCGAATCCGAGATCCACACCTCAGAATTCTACTTTCGATTTATTTACGACGAAAATCAAGTTCGGGCTATATAATTCTATGTAAGAAAAAAATTCGTAAAAAATCGAAATAATTTTCTCGTGAGAAAAATGATAGATAGCAGTGTTCTATGATACATTACGCATTATCTAACATCAAAAAATGCGCATGCGATACGGCATTTTCTCAAGTTTTCTAGCTGCGAACATGCCTACCCCCCAAACCACGTGTTTTCAAGCTGTTTGTAAACAGACTGCGCGCACCCCATGAAGTCGGCCTATATGCCCTTTAAGAAATAGTTCCCGATAAAAGTAGAATCAAATTTACAAACTACAGAAATTTCCCTAATCAGAGATATCATTTTTATTCAAATCAAATATGGGAAAATGCAAAATGCGGGCAAGAGAAAAAAATATTCCCTATAAATGTATGGAACTACAATTGACTAAGTTCATTTTCATTGGTGGATTACCGGTGTGATAACTCTAATCTCGCCGGAGCCAAGATTTGCTCTTTCTCTCCTTTTCTTTCTCTCCATTTTTTTTTTTTTTTTTTTTTTTTTTTTTTTGATTTTCTAACAAAAATACTCTTCACAAAGGGGTTGCTGGAATGTAGTACAAGTTGAAAAACACTGTTCCATTTAAATTAAGACAAAAACAGACCTTATTTATTAGGGTCTTCCGTCTTCAGCGGAAGACCCTTCTATTATTCTATTGTTTCTTTTTCACTTTTCTTATTATTATTATTATTATTATTATTATTATTATTATTCTTTTTTTGTCTTACAAATTTTGTGCAGGCGATTTCTCGGAGATGGCTCTTTCGATTTCTTTCAAATTTACAGGGATAATGCCCCGTCATGTGAAGTTTATACCGCCGCGACAGTTTTTCAAAATTCACTTCCTGTCGGAAGTTATCGTCAGTTTACGATTTTTAATAGTCAATTTTGTCTGCGACGTTTCTCAAAAACGAGTGAAGATATTGGAATTAAATTTCTAGAGATGATAGATCTACCGTTTTTCTGGTGCACCTCGGTCAAGAGAATGGCCGCCGTCGCTTCCGTTTGTCACCAGAAGCAAATTTAAAAAAATAAATTTTTCAACTTTTTTATGTTAAAATATTTTTCTGTAGGGTTGATAGTGACCCTTTTTCTGATTCAGAATATGTAATTTGTTTTAAAATCGATCAACGCATTCTCCAGATATTAAGGGTCAAAGTCCTGAAGCGAGAGTCCGAGTAGCTCAGTCGTTAGAGTCGTGGACATATGACCAGGCGACCCGGGTTCAAGCCTCAAGTGCCGCAAAATTTTTAAACTCATTTTTCGCTTAGACCTACGATTTTATCTTTAAAATGATGAATTCTGTTCTTTTCCGTTTTAATTTTGTAAAAGAAGTTACAATAATAGCGCTTTCCCCCGTATTTGTGTATTGAGATCTAGTTAAAATGTTCAGAAAAATGAATAGTTACATCTTTAATAACACGCTTATACATTGTTCTAACACATGAATATCATTTAGTAATTGTGTTATATGTAATATTTACAATTTAATATTTTAAGTTTAATACAGAAGTCACCGACACTCCACCCCCCCCCCCCCCCCAAATCAAAAAATCGTTTAGTTTTTCTGGCCTGCTTTTTCTTGATCTTTGATCTTGGACCTTTAATTTCAACCTATTACCATTCTAGATTACTGTACTAATGACCAGACCAATTCGTTCATTTTTAACAGAGATATGAATTTTGGGACATTTGAGTTTCGATTAGCGTGCTTGACATGTACTGTAGAAAAAAATTCTAACTCCCGAACCCTTCACTTAATCCTAACGAAATTTCGTGTAAATGTACCTCGGACCCCATTCTTACCGTCTGCCAAATATGCAGCGGATTGAACAATTTTGAAGGAATTTCTTAGATCAAACAGCGCGTATTGTCTATACGGGGAATTCAAATTTACACAGTACACGCACCGATCCCCCCCCCCCCAACCCGATTCACAAAATCATTTAGTTTTTCTGGCCTGATTTTACTTGATCTTTGACCTGTACTTTCAACCTAATACTATTCTAGATTACTCTACTAATGACCAGGCCAATTCTTTCATTTTGAACAGAGTTATGAATTTTGGGGCATTTGAGTTTCAATTAGCGTGCTTGACATGTACTGTAGAAAAAAATTCTAACTCCCGAACCCTTCACTTGATCCTAATGAAATTTAGTGTAAATGTACCTCGGACCCTATTCTTATTGTCTGCCAAATATGCAGCGGATTGAACAATTTAGAAGAAATTCCTGAGATCAAACGGCGAGTATTGCATGTACGGGGAATTAAAATTTACACAGTACACGGGATGTAAGCAGCCGTGTAATATATCTGGTGCATGTATATTTCTTGTTTTCCGTTTAGTCTGTATCTACGATAGCGTGTGAACTACTTATGAATGTTAGAAATGTCAAAATTACTGTCATCGAATTTTTACCGGATAAATTTACATGTTATTGATTTCGTTATTTCTACATTTATAAAGATTTTATCAATCCTGTTGAAATATTTTAACAGTCATACATAATAGTAAACGACACGAAAAAAAATCTCATCGCTTGAAATACATGTGTGAAATGCATCAGTCATTGTTTTAGGACTTACCCTAATTGTCGTTAACCGAATCCGAGATCCACACCTCAGAATTCTACTTTCGATTTATTTACGACGAAAATCAAGTTCGGGCTATATAATTCTATGTAAGAAAAAAATTCGTAAAAAATCGAAATAATTTTCTCGTGAGAAAAATGATAGATAGCAGTGTTCTATGATACATTACGCATTATCTAACATCAAAAAATGCGCATGCGATACGGCATTTTCTCAAGTTTTCTAGCTGCGAACATGCCTACCCCCCAAACCACGTGTTTTCAAGCTGTTTGTAAACAGACTGCGCGCACCCCATGAAGTCGGCCTATATGCCCTTTAAGAAATAGTTCCCGATAAAAGTAGAATCAAATTTACAAACTACAGAAATTTCCCTAATCAGAGATATCATTTTTATTCAAATCAAATATGGGAAAATGCAAAATGCGGGCAAGAGAAAAAAATATTCCCTATAAATGTATGGAACTACAATTGACTAAGTTCATTTTCATTGGTGGATTACCGGTGTGATAACTCTAATCTCGCCGGAGCCAAGATTTGCTCTTTCTCTCCTTTTCTTTCTCTCCATTTTTTTTTTTTTTTTTTTTTTTTTTTTTTGATTTTCTAACAAAAATACTCTTCACAAAGGGGTTGCTGGAATGTAGTACAAGTTGAAAAACACTGTTCCATTTAAATTAAGACAAAAACAGACCTTATTTATTAGGGTCTTCCGTCTTCAGCGGAAGACCCTTCTATTATTCTATTGTTTCTTTTTCACTTTTCTTATTAGGGTCTTCCGTCTTCAGCGGAAGACCCTTCTATTATTCTATTGTTTCTTTTTCACTTTTCTTATTATTATTATTCTTTTTTTGTCTTACAAATTTTGTGCAGGCGATTTCTCGAAGATGACTCTTTCGATTTTCTTCAAATTTTCAGGGACAATGCCTTGTCAACTGAAGTTTATACCGCTGCGACAGTTTTTAGAAATTCGCTTCCGGTCGGATGTTATCGTCGTTAAACGATTTTTAAAAGTCAATTTTGTCTGCGACGTTTCTCAAAAACGAGTAAAGATTTAGAGCTGAAATTTTCAGATATGATAGATCTACCGTTTTTATAGTGCACCTCGGTCAAAAGAATGTCCGCCGTCACTTCCGGTCGTTACTGGAAGCAAATTTAAAAAATCGAATTTTTCAACTTTTTTGTTTTAAAATATTTTTCGGTAGGGTTGATAGTGACCCTTTTTCTGATTCAGAATATGTAATTTGTTTTAAAATCGATCAACGCATTCTCGAGATATTAAGGGTCAAAGTCCTGAAGCGAGAGTCCGAGTAGCTCAGTCGTTAGAGTCGTGGACATATGCCCAGGCGACCCGGGTTCAAGCCTCAAGTGCCGCAAAATTTTTCAACTCATTTTTCGCTTAGACCTACGATTTTATCTTTGAAATGATGAATTCTGTTCTTTTCCGTTTTAATTTTGTAAAAGAAGTTATAATAATAGCGCTTTCCCCCGTATTTGTGTATCTAGTTAAAAATGTTCAGAAAAATAAATAGTTACATCTTTAATAACACGCTTATACATTGTTCTAACACATGTTTATCATTTAGTAATTGTGTAAATTGTAATATTTAGAATTAAATATTTTACGTTTAATACAGAAGTAACCGACACTCCACCCCCCCCCCCACCCCCCCGAGTCACACAAAATTGTTTAGTTTTTCTTCCCTGCTTTTTCTTGATCTTTGATCTTGGACCTTTAATTTCAACCTATTACCATTATAGATTACTCTACTAATGACCAAACCAATTCGTTCATTTTTAACAGAGTTATGAATTTTGGGGCATTTGAGTTTCGATTAGCGTGCTTGACATGTACTGTAGAAAAAAATTCTAACTCCCGAGCCCTTCACTTAATCCTAATCAAATTTCGTGTAAATGAACCTCGGTCCCCATTCTTACTGTCTGCAAAATATGCAGCGGATTGAACAATTTAGAAGAAATTTCTGAGATCAAACAGCGCGTATTGTCTATACGGGGAGTCCAAATTTACACAGTACACGCACCGACCCCCCCCCCCCCCCGATTCACAAAATCATTTAGTTTTTCTGGCCTGATTTTACTTGATCTTTGACCTGTACTTTTAACCTAATACTATTCTAGATTACTGTACTAATGGCCAGGCCAATTCGTTCATTTATAACAGAGTTATGAATTTTTGGGCATTTGAGTTTCGATTAGCGTGCTTCACATGTACTGTAGAAAAAAAATTCTAACTCCCGAGCCCTTCACTCAATCCTAATGAAATTTCGTGTAAATGTACCTCGGACCCCATTATAATTGTCTGCCAAATATGCAGCGGATTGAACAATTTAGAAGAAATTCCTGAGATCAAACGGCAGGCATTACCTGTACGGGGAATTAAAATTGACACAGTACACGGGATGTAAGCAGCCGTGTAATATTTCTGGTGCATGTATATTTCTTGTTTTCCGTTTAGTCTGTATCTACGATAGCGTGTGAACTACTTATGAATGTTAGAACTGTGAAAATAACTGTTACCGATTTTTTACCGAATAAATTTACATGTTACTGATTTCGTTATTTCTACATTTATCAAGATTTCATCAATCCTGGCATAATAAAACAGTCAAACATAATAGTAAACGACACGAAAAAAAATTCTCAACGCTGAAATACATGTGTAAAATGCATCAGTCATTGTTCTAGGATTCCCCTATTTGTCGTTAACCGAATCCGAGATCCACACCTCAAAATTCTACTTTCGATTTATTTACGACGAAAATCAAGCTCTGGCCTTTTCACCCCCCTCTACAAACAAACACGCATCAATATTTCAAATGACCTCGCATTGTTACAAAACCTAAATAGTCAGACATCTTAAACGTTGTTTTTCATCTCATACAAAAAATCAGCTCCTGTCCCGGGCGGAAACGCCCCGAATTCAAAGAGAAATTCGGGAATTATTTTGCGTCAGCCATGTTTTGACGTGAACCTTTGCTGAAATTCTGTTATGACACCTGCATAAGTTGGGTGTTCTAATCTCGCCGGAGCCACAAGATTTGTTCTTTCTCTCCTTTTCTTTCTATCCATTTTTTTTTTTTTTTTTGATTTCCAAACAAAAATACTATTCACAAAGGGGTTGTTGGAATGAAGTACACGTTGAAAAACACTATTCCATTTAAATAAAGACAAAAACAGACCTTATTTATTAGGGTCTTCCGTCTTCAGCGGAAGACCCTTCTATTATTCTATTGTTTCTTTTTCACTTTTCTTATTAGGGTCTTCCGTCTTCAGCGGAAGACCCTTCTATTATTCTATTGTTTCTTTTTCACTTTTCTTATTGTTATTAGGGTCTTCCGTCTTCAGCGGAAGACCCTTCTATTATTCTATTGTTTCTTTTTCAATTTTCTTATTATTATTATTATTCTTTTTTTCCTTACACATTTTGTGCAGGCGATTTCTCGGAGATGGCTAGTGCGATTTTCTTCAAATTTTCAGAGATGATGCCTAGCCATTTGAAGTTTATACCGCCGTGACAGTTTTTCAAAAATCACTTCCGTTCGGAAGTTATCGCCGTTAAACGATTTTTTAAAGTCAATTTTGTCTGTCATGTTTCTCAAAAACGAGTAAAGATAGAGGGCTGAAAGTTTTAGAGATGATAGATCTACCGTTTTTCTGGTGTACCTCGGTCAAGAGAATGTCAACCGTCACTTCCGGTCGTCACCGGAAGGAAATCTGAAAAGTGAATTTTTGAACTTTTTTATTCTTTAATATTTTACTTTGGAATTTTTACACTTTATAGTGACCCTTTCACTGATTCAGAATATGTAATTTGTTTTAAAATCGATCAACGCATTCTCGAGATATTAAGCGTCAAAGTCCTGAAGCGAGAGCCCGAGTAGCTCAGTCGTTATGGTCGTGGACAGTGCCCAGGCGACCCGGGTTCAAGCCCCGAGTGCCGAAAATTTTTTTTTCGTTTTTTTTGCGTAGACTCACAATTTTATCTTTAAAACGATGAGTTTCATCTCATTTATTCAAAAATCGGACGGAAGACCCACTCGTTGCTCGCAACGAGAACGATCTAGTTATTATTATTATTATTATTCTTTTTTTGTCTTACAAATTTTGTGCAGGCGATTTCTCGAAGATGGCTCATTCGATTTTCTTCAAATTTTCAGGGACAATGCCTTGTCAACTGAAGTTTATACCGCTGCGACAGTTTTTAGAAATTCACTTCCGGTCGGAAGTTATCGTCGTTAAACGATTTTTAAAAGTCAATTTTGTCTGCGACGTTTCTTAAAACCGAGTAAAGATTTAGAGCTGAAATTTTCAGATATGATAGATCTACCATTTTTTTAGTGCACCTCGGTCAAAAGAATGTCCGCCGTCACTTCCGGTCGTCACTGCTCGCAAATTTTAAAAATAGAATTTTTCAACTTTTTTGTTTTAAAATATTTTTCTGTAGGGTTGATAGTGACCCTTTTTCTGATTCACAATATGTAATTTGTTTTAAAATCGATCAACGCATTCTCGAGATATTAATGGCCAAAGTCCTGAAGCGAGAGTCCGAGTAGCTCAGTCGTTAGAGTCGTGGACACGTGCTCAGGCGACCCGGGTTCAAGCCTCAAGTGCCGCAAAATTTTTCAACTCATTTTTCGCTTAGACCTACGATTTTACCTTTAAAATGATGAATTCTGTTCTTTTCCGTTTTAATTTTGTAAAAGAAGTTACAATAATAGCGTTTTTCCCCGTATTTGTGTATTGAGATCCAAAGCTATGTATTCATACTGAAATAAAGTTAAAATGTTGAGAAAAATAAATAAGTTGCATCTTTAATACAACGCTTATACATTGTTCTAACATGTGTATTTCATTTAGTAATTGTGTAATATGTAATATTTAGATATTAATATTCTACGTTTAATATAGAAGTCACCGACTCCCCCCCCCCCCCCCCCCGATTCATAAAATCATATAGTTTTTCTGGTCTGCTTTTTCTTGATCTTTGATCTTTGACCTTTACTTTCAGCCTAGTACCATTCTAGATTACTGTACTAATAACCAGACCAATTCGTTCATTTTTAACAGAGTTATGAATTTTTGGGCATTTGCGTTTTAACTGGCGTGCTTCACATGTACTGTAGAAACAAATTCTAACTTCCGAGCCCTTCACTCAATCCTTATGAAAATTCGTGTAAATATACTTCGGACCCAATTCTTATTGTCTGCCAAATATGCACCGGATTAAGCAATTCAGAAGAAATACCTGAGATCAAACGGCGAGTATTGCCTGTACGTGGAGTTAAAATTTACACAGTACACGCACCGACCCCCCCCCCCCCCTTCCGATTAACAAAATCATTTAGTTTTTCTGGCCTGATTTGACTTGATCTTTGATATTGGACCTTTACTTTCAGCCTATTACCATTCTAGATTACTGTACTAATGGCCAGACCAGTTCGTTTTATTTTAACAGAGTTATGAATTTTTGGGCATTTGAGTTTCGATAAGCGTGCTTCACATGTACTGTAGAAAAAAATTCTAACTCCCGAGCCCTTCACTCAATCCTAATGAAATTTGGTGTAAATGTACCTCGGACCACATTCTAATTGTCTGCTAAATATGCAGCGGATTGAGCAATTAAGAAGAAATTCCTGAGATCAAACGGCAGGCATTGCCTGTACCGGGAATTAAAATGTACACAGTACACGGGATGTAAGCAGCCGTGTAATATTTCTGATGCATGTATATTTCTTGTTTTCCGTTTAGTCTGTATCTACGATAGCGTGTGAACTACTTATGAATGTTAGAACTGTGAAAATTACCGTTATCGATTTTTTACCGAATAAATTTACATGTTACTGATTTCGTTATTTCTACATTTATCAAGATTTTATCAATCCTGGCATAATAAAACAGTCAAACATAATAGTAAACGACACGAAAAAAAATTCTCAACGCTGAAATACATGTGTAAAATGCATCAGTCATTGTTTTATCATTCCCCTATTTGTTGTTAACCGAATCCGAGATCCACACCTCAAAATTCTACTTTCGATTTATTTACGACGAAAATCAAGCTCTGGCCTTTTCACCCCCCTCCAGAAACAAACACGCATCAATAATTCAAATGACCTCGCACTGTTACAAAACCTGAATACTCAGACATCTTACACGTTGTTTTTCATCTCATACAAAAAATCAGCTCCTGTCCCGGGCGGAAACGCCCCAAATTCAAAGAGAAATTCGGGAATTATTTTGCGTCAGCCATGTTTTGACGTGAACCTTCGATGAAATTCTCTTATGACACCTGCATAAGTTGGGTGTTCTAATCCTGACGGAGCCACAAGATTTGTTCTTTCTCTCCTTTTCTTTCTATCCATTTTTTTTTTTTTTTTTTTTTTTTGATTTTCAAACAAAAATATTACTCACAAAGGGGTTGTTGGAATGAAGTACACGTTAAAAAACACTATTCCATTTAGATTAAGACAAAAACAGACCTTATTTATTAGGGTCTTCCGTCTTCAGCGGAAGACCCTTCTATTATTCTATTGTTTCTTTTTCACTTTTCTTATTATTATTATTAGGGTCTTCCGTCTTCAGCGGAAGACCCTTCTATTATTCTATTGTTTCTTTTTCACTTTTCTTATTATTATTATTAGGGTCTTCCGTCTTCAGCGGAAGACCCTTCTATTATTCTATTGTTTCTTTTTCACTTTTCTTATTATTATTATTATTCTTTTTTTGTCTTACAAATTTTGTGCAGGCGATTTCTCGGAGATGGCTTGTTCGATTTCGTTCAAATTTTCAGGGATAATGCCTTGTCAACTGAAGTCTATACCGCTACGACAGTTTTTCAAAATTCACTTCCATTCGGAAGTTATTGTCGTTAAACGATTTTTAAAAGTCGATTTTGTCTGCGACGTTTATCAAAAACGAGTAAAAATTTAGAGCTGTAATTTTCAGATATGATAGATCTATCTTTTTTCTAATGTACCTCGGTCAAAAGAATGTCCGCCGTCACTTCCGGTCGACACCGGAAGGAAATTTCAAAAATCGAATTTTTCAACTTTTTTGTTTTAAAAAAATTTTCTGTAGGGTTGATAGTGACCCTTTTACTGATTCAGAATATGTAATTTGTTTTAAAATCGGTCAACGCATTCTCGAGATATTAAGGGTCAAAGTCTTGAAGCGAGAACCCGAGTAGCTCAGTCGTTATGGTCGTGGACAGTACCCAGGCGACCCGGGTTCAACCCCCGAGTGCCGCAAATTTTTTCTTCGTTTTTTTTTTTGCGTAGACTCACAATTTTATCTTTAAAACGATGAGTTTTATCTCATTTATTCAAAAATCGGACGGAAGACCCACTCGTTGCTCGCAACGAGAACGATCTAGTTATTATTAGGGTCTTCCGTCTTCAGCGGAAGACCCTTCTATTATTCTATTGTTTCTTTTTCACTTTTCTTATTGTTATTATTATTATTATTATTCTTTTTTTTTCTTACCGATTTTGTGCAGACGATTTCTCGGAGATGGCTCGATCGATTTCTATCAAATTTCCAAGATTAACGCGATCTTATCTGAAGTTGATTGTTTTTTATCCATTTTTGAAAATACACTTCCGGTCGGAAGTTATCGTCCGTTTACGATTTTAAAAAGTCAATTTTGTCTGTCAGGTTTCTCAAAAACGAGCTAAGATATAGGGCTGACATTTTCAGATATGATAGATCTACCGTTTTTCTGGTGCACCTCGGTCAAGAGAATGTCAGCCGTTACTTGCGGTCGTCACCGGAAGGAAATTTGAAAACTTGAATTTTTCAACTTTTTTATTTTTTCAGATTTTTATTTGAAATTTTTACACTCTATAGTGACCCTTTTACTGATCCAGAATATGTAATTTGTTTTAAAATCGATCAACGCAGTCTCGAGATATTAAGCGTCAAAGTCCTGAAGCGAGAGTCCGAGTAGCTCAGTCGATATGGTCGTGGACAGTGCCCAGGCGACCCGGGTTCAAGCCCCGAGTGCCGCAAGTTTTTTAAACTCATTTTTCGATAAGACCTACGATTTTATCTTTAAAATGATGGATTCTGTTCTTTTCCGATTTAATTTTGTAAAAGAAGTTACAATAATAGCGTTTTTCCCCGTATTTGTGTATTGAGATCCAACGCTATGTATTCATACTGAAATAAAGTTAAAATGTTGAGAAAAAAAAAATAGCTGCATCTTTAATACAACGCTTATACATTGTTCTAACATGTGTATTTCATTTAGTAGTTGTGTAATATGTAATATTTAGAATTTAATATTCTACGTTTAATATAGAAAGTCACTGACTTCTCTCCCCCCCACCCCCCAATTCATAAAATCACTTAGTTTTTTCTGGTCTGCTTTTTCTTGATCTTTGATCTTTGACCTTTACTTTCAACCTAGTACCATTCTAGATTACTGTACTAATGACCAGACCAATTCGTTCATTTTTAACAGAGTTATGAATTTTTGGGCATTTCCGTTTCAACTGGCGTGCTTGACATGTACTGTAGAAAAAAATTCTAACTCCCGAGCCCTTCACTCAATCCTTATGAAAATTCGTGTAAATATACCTCGGACCCAATTCTTATTGTCTGCCAAATATGCACCGGATTAAGCAATTTAGAAGAAATTCCTGAGATCAAACGGCGAGTATTGCCTGTACGTGGAATTAAAATTTACACAGTACACGAACCGACACCCCCCCCCCCCTCTTCCGATTCACAAAATCATTTAGTTTTTCAGGCCTGATTTTACTTGATCTTTGATATTGGACCTTTACTTTCAGCCTATTACCATTCTAGATTACTGTACTAATGGCCAGACCAGTTCGTTTTATTTTAACAGAGTTATGAATTTTTAGGCATTTGAGTTTCGATTAGCGTGCTTCACATGTACTGTAGACAAAAATTCTAACTCCCGAGCCCTTCACTCAATCCTAATGAAATTTCGTGTAAATGTACCTCGGACCGCATTCTTATTGTCTGCCAAATATGCAGCGGATTGAACAATTTAGAAGAAATTTCTGAGATCAAACGGCAGGCATTGCCTGTACGGGGAATTAAAATTTACACAGTACACGGGATGTAAGCAGCCGTGTAATATTTCTGGTGCATGTATATTTCTTGTTTTCCGTTTAGTCTGTATCTACGATAGCGTGTGAACTACTTATGAATGTTAGAACTGTGAAAATTACCGTTATCGATTTTTTACCGAATAAATCTACATGTTACTGATTTCGTTATTTCTACATTTATCAAGATTTTACCAATCCTGGCGTAATAAAACAGTCAAACATAATAGTAAACGACACGAAAAAAATTCTCAACGCTGAAATACATGTGTAAAAATGCATCAGTCATTGTTTTAGGATTCCCCTATTTGTCGTTAACCGAATCCGAGATCCACACCTCAAAATTCTACTTTCGATTTATTTACGACGAAAATCAAGCTATGGCCTTTTCACCCCCCTCTAGAAGCAAACACGCATCAATATTTCAAATGACCTCGCATTGTTACAAAACCTGAATACTCAGACATCTTAAACGTTGTTTTTCATCTCATACAAAAAATCAGCTCCTGTCCCGGGCGGAAACGCCCCAAATTCAAAGAGAAATTCGGGAATTATTTTGCGTCAGCCATGTTTTGACGTGAACCTTCGCTGAAATTCTGTTATGACACCTTCATAAGTTGGGTGTTCTAATCTCGCCGGAGCCACAAGATTTGTTCTTTCTCTCCTTTTCTTTCTATCCATTTTTTTTTTTTTTTTTTTTTTGATTTTCAAACAAAAATACTATTCAAAAAGGGGTTGTTGGAATGAAGTACATGTTGAAAAACACTATTCCATTTAGATTAAGACAAAAACAAACTTTATTTATTAGGGTCTTCCGTCTTCAGCGGAAGACCCTTCTATTATTCTATTGTTTCTTTTTCACTTTTCTTATTAGGGTCTTCCGTCTTCAGCGGAAGACCCTTCTATTATTCTATTGTTTCTTTTTCACTTTTCTTATTGTTATTATTATTATTATTATTCTTTTTTTTTCTTACCGATTTTGTGCAGACGATTTCTCGGAGATGGCTCGATCGATTTCTATCAAATTTCCAAGATTAACGCGATCTTATCTGAAGTTGATTGTTTTTTATCCATTTTTGAAAATACACTTCCGGTCGGAAGTTATCGTCCGTTTACGATTTTAAAAAGTCAATTTTGTCTGTCAGGTTTCTCAAAAACGAGCTAAGATATAGGGCTGACATTTTCAGATATGATAGATCTACCGTTTTTCTGGTGCACCTCGGTCAAGAGAATGTCAGCCGTTACTTGCGGTCGTCACCGGAAGGAAATTTGAAAACTTGAATTTTTCAACTTTTTTATTTTTTCAGATTTTTATTTGAAATTTTTACACTCTATAGTGACCCTTTTACTGATCCAGAATATGTAATTTGTTTTAAAATCGATCAACGCAGTCTCGAGATATTAAGCGTCAAAGTCCTGAAGCGAGAGTCCGAGTAGCTCAGTCGATATGGTCGTGGACAGTGCCCAGGCGACCCGGGTTCAAGCCCCGAGTGCCGCAAGTTTTTTAAACTCATTTTTCGATAAGACCTACGATTTTATCTTTAAAATGATGGATTCTGTTCTTTTCCGATTTAATTTTGTAAAAGAAGTTACAATAATAGCGTTTTTCCCCGTATTTGTGTATTGAGATCCAACGCTATGTATTCATACTGAAATAAAGTTAAAATGTTGAGAAAAAAAAAATAGCTGCATCTTTAATACAACGCTTATACATTGTTCTAACATGTGTATTTCATTTAGTAGTTGTGTGATATGTAATATTTAGAATTTAATATTCTACGTTTAATATAGAAAGTCACTGACTTCTCTCCCCCCCACCCCCCAATTCATAAAATCACTTAGTTTTTTCTGGTCTGCTTTTTCTTGATCTTTGATCTTTGACCTTTACTTTCAACCTAGTACCATTCTAGATTACTGTACTAATGACCAGACCAATTCGTTCATTTTTAACAGAGTTATGAATTTTTGGGCATTTCCGTTTCAACTGGCGTGCTTGACATGTACTGTAGAAAAAAATTCTAACTCCCGAGCCCTTCACTCAATCCTTATGAAAATTCGTGTAAATATACCTCGGACCCAATTCTTATTGTCTGCCAAATATGCACCGGATTAAGCAATTTAGAAGAAATTCCTGAGATCAAACGGCGAGTATTGCCTGTACGTGGAATTAAAATTTACACAGTACACGAACCGACACCCCCCCCCCTCTTCCGATTCACAAAATCATTTAGTTTTTCAGGCCTGATTTTACTTGATCTTTGATATTGGACCTTTACTTTCAGCCTATTACCATTCTAGATTACTGTACTAATGGCCAGACCAGTTCGTTTTATTTTAACAGAGTTATGAATTTTTAGGCATTTGAGTTTCGATTAGCGTGCTTCACATGTACTGTAGACAAAAATTCTAACTCCCGAGCCCTTCACTCAATCCTAATGAAATTTCGTGTAAATGTACCTCGGACCCCATTCTTATTGTCTGCCAAATATGCAGCGGATTGAACAATTTAGAAGAAATTTCTGAGATCAAACGGCAGGCATTGCCTGTACGGGGAATTAAAATTTACACAGTACACGGGATGTAAGCAGCCGTGTAATATTTCTGGTGCATGTATATTTCTTGTTTTCCGTTTAGTCTGTATCTACGATAGCGTGTGAACTACTTATGAATGTTAGAACTGTGAAAATTACCGTTATCGATTTTTTACCGAATAAATCTACATGTTACTGATTTCGTTATTTCTACATTTATCAAGATTTTACCAATCCTGGCGTAATAAAACAGTCAAACATAATAGTAAACGACACGAAAAAAATTCTCAACGCTGAAATACATGTGTAAAAATGCATCAGTCATTGTTTTAGGATTCCCCTATTTGTCGTTAACCGAATCCGAGATCCACACCTCAAAATTCTACTTTCGATTTATTTACGACGAAAATCAAGCTATGGCCTTTTCACCCCCCTCTAGAAGCAAACACGCATCAATATTTCAAATGACCTCGCATTGTTACAAAACCTGAATACTCAGACATCTTAAACGTTGTTTTTCATCTCATACATAAAATCAGCTCCTGTCCCGGGCGGAAACGCCCCAAATTCAAAGAGAAATTCGGGAATTATTTTGCGTCAGCCATGTTTTGACGTGAACCTTCGCTGAAATTCTGTTATGACACCTTCATAAGTTGGGTGTTCTAATCTCGCCGGAGCCACAAGATTTGTTCTTTCTCTCCTTTTCTTTCTATCCATTTTTTTTTTTTTTTTTTTTTTTTGATTTTCAAACAAAAATACTATTCAAAAAGGGGTTGTTGGAATGAAGTACATGTTGAAAAACACTATTCCATTTAGATAAAGACAAAAACAAACTTTATTTATTAGGGTCTTCCGTCTTCAGCGGAAGACCCTTCTATTATTCTATTGTTTCTTTTTCACTTTTCTTATTAGGGTCTTCCGTCTTCAGCGGAAGACCCTTCTATTATTCTATTGTTTCTTTTTCACTTTTCTTATTGTTATTATTAGGGTCTTCCGTCTTCAGCGGAAGACCCTACTATTATTCTATTGTTTCTTTTTCAGGTTTCTTATTAGGGTCTTCCGTCTTCAGCGGAAGACCCTTCTATTATTCTATTGTTTCTTTTTCACTTTTCTTATTAGGGTCTTCCGTCTTCAGCGGAAGACCCTTCTATTATTCTATTGTTTCTTTTTCACTTTTTTTTTTTGTTATTATTATTCTTTTTTTTTCTTACCGATTTTGTGCAGACGATTTCTCGGAGATGGCTCGCTCGATTTCCTTCAAAATTTAAAGGTTTACGTGTTTTTATCTAAAGCTGATAGGTTTTTTTCAATTTTTGAATATACACTTCCGGTCGGAAGTTATCGTCCGTTTACGATTTTAAAAAGTCAATTTTGTCTGTCAGGTTTCTCAAAAACGAGTAAAGATAAAGGGCTGAATATTTCAGAGATGATAGATCTATCTATTTTCTGGTGCACCTCGGTCATGAGAATGCCAGCCGTCACTTCCGGTCGTCACCGGAAGCAAATTTAAAAAATTTTAATTTTTCGACTTTTTTATTTTTTTATTTTTTTTTTTTTGAATTTTTTATAGTTGATAGTGACCCTTTTACTGATTCAGAATATGTAATTTGTTTTAAAATCGATCAACGCAGTCTCGAGATATTAAGCGTCAAAGTCCTGAAGCGAGATTCCGAGTAGCTCAGTCGATATGGTCGTGGACAGTGCCCAGGCGACCCGGGTTCAAGCCCCGAGTGCCGCAAATTTTTTTAAACTCATTTTTCGATAAGACCTACGATTCTATCTTTAATATGATGGATTCTGTTCTTTTCCGTTTTAATTTTGTAAAAGAAGTTACAATTATATCGTTTTTCCCCGTATTTGTGTTCTGAGATTCAAAAGTAATGTATTCATACTGAAATAAAGTTAAAATGTTGAGAAAAATAAATAGTTGCATCTTTAATACAACGCTTATACATTGTTCTAACATGTGTATTTCATTTGGTAATTGTGTAATATGTAATATTTAGAATTTATTATACTACGTTTAATATAGAAGTCACCGACTCCCCCCCCCCCCCCCCCTCAGTTCATAAAATCACTTAGTTTTTCTGGTCTGCTTTTTCTTGATCTTTGATCTTTGACCTTTACTTTCAACCTAGTACCATTCTAGATTACTGTACTAATGAGCAGACCAATTCGTTCATTTTTAACAGAGTTATGAATTTTTAGGCATTTGCGTTTCAACTGGCGTGCTTGACATGTACTGTAGAAAAAAATTCTAACTTCCGAGCCCTTCACTCAATCCTTATGAAAATTCGTGTAAATATACTTCGGACCCAATTCTTATTGTCTGCCAAATATGCACCGGATCAGACAATTTAGAAGAAATACCTGAGATCAAACGGCGAGTATTGCCTGTACGTGGAGTTAAATTTACACAGTACACGCATCGACCCCCCCCCCCCCCCACCCCTTCCGATTCACAAAATCATTTAGTTTTTCTGGCCTGATTTTACTTGATCTTTGATATTGGACCTTTACTTTCAGCCTATTACCATTCTAGATTTACTGTACTAATGGCCAGACCAGTTCGTTTTATTTTAACAAAGTTATGAATTTTTGGGCATTTGAGTTTCGATTAGCGTGCTTCACATGTACTGTAGAAAAAAATTCTAACTCCCGAGCCCTTCACTCAATCCTAATGAAATTTCGTGTAAATGTACCTCGGACCCCATTCTAATTGTCTGCCAACTATGCAGCGAATTGAACAATTTAGAAGAAATTCCTGAGATCAAACGGCAGGCATTGCCTGTACTGGGAATTAAAATTTACACAGTACACGGGATGTAAGCAGCCGTGTAATATTTCTGGTGCATGTATATTTCTTGTTTTCCGTTTAGTCTGTATCTACGATAGCGTGTGAACTACTTATGAATGTTAGAACTGTGAAAATTACCGTTATCGATTTTTTTCCGAATAAATTTACATGTTACTGATTTCGTTATTTCTACATTTATCAAGATTTTATCAATCCTGCCATAATAAAACAGTCAAACATAATAGTAAACGACACGAAAAAAATTCTCAACGCTGAAATACATGTGTAAAATGCATCAGTCATTGTTTTATCATTCTCCTATTTGTCGTTAACCGAATCCGAGATCCACACCTCAAAATTCTACTTTCGATTTATTTACGACGAAAATCAAGCTCTGGCCTTTTCACCCCCCTCCAGAAACAAACACGCATCAATAATTCAAATGACCTCGCATTGTTACAAAACCTGAATACTCAGACATCTTACACGTTGTTTTTCATCTCATACAAAAAATCAGCTCCTGTCCCGGGCGGAAACGCCCCAAATTCAAAGAGAAATTCGGGAATTATTTTGCGTCAGCCATGTTTTGACGTGAACCTTCGCTGAAATTCTGTTATGACACCTGCATAAGTTGGGTGTTCTAATCTCGCCGGAGCCACAAGATTTGTTCTTTCTCTCCTTTTCTTTCTCTCCATATTTTTTTTTTTTTTTTTTTTTTTTTTGATTTTCAAACAAAAATACTATTCAAAAAGGGGTTGTTGGAATGAAGTACACGTTGAAAAACACTATTCCATTTAAATAAAGACAAAAACAGACCTTATTTATTAGGGTCTTCCGTCTTCAGCGGAAGACCCTTCTATTATTCTATTGTTTCTTTTTCACTTTTTTTTTTAGGGTCTTCCGTCTTCAGCGGAAGACCCTACTATTATTCTATTGTTTCTTTTTCACTTTTCTTATTATTATTATTATTCTTTTTTTTTTTCTTACAAATTTTGTGCAGGCGATTTCTCAGAGATGGCTTGCCCGATTTTCTTCAAATTTTCAGGAATAATGCCTCATTATTTGAAGTTTATACCGCCGCGACAGTTTTTGAAAATTCACTTCTGGTCGGAAGTTATCGTCGTTAAACGATTTTTAAAAGTGAATTTTGTCTGCGACGTTTCTCGAAAACGAGTAAAGATAAAGGCTTGAAATTTATAGAGATGATAGATCTACCGTTTTCCTAATGTACCTCGGTCAAGAGAATGTCCGCCGTCACTTCCGGTCGGCACCGGAAGTAAATTTCAAAAATCGAATTTTTAAACTTTTTTATTTTAAATTAATTTTCTATAGGTTTGATAGTGACCCTTTTATTGATTACGAATATGTAATTTGTTTCAAAATCGGTTAATGCATTCTCGAGATATTAAGCGTCAAAGTCCTGAAGCGAGAGCCCGAGTAGCTCAGTCGTTATGGTCGTGGACAGTGCCCAGGCGACCCGGGTTCAAGCCCCGAGTGCCGAAATTTTTTTTTTCGTTTTTTTTTGCGTAGACTCACAATTCTCTCTTTAAAACGTTGAGTTTTATCTCATTTATTCTAAAATCGGACGGAAGACCCACTCGTTGCTCGCAACGAGAACGATCTAGTTAGGGTCTTCCGTCTTCAGCGGAAGACCCTTCTATTATTCTATTGTTTCTTTTTCACTTTTCTTATTGTTATTATTATTATTATTATTATTATTCTTTTTTTTTCTTACCGATTTTGTGCAGACGATTTCTCGGAGATGGCTCTATCGATTTCATTCAAATTTTCAGGATCAACGCAGTTTTATCTGAAGTTGATCGCTTTTTAAACATTTTTGAAAATACACTTCCGGTCGGAAGTAATCGTCCGTTTACGATTTTAAAAAGTCAATTTTGTCTGTCAGGTTTCTCAAAAACGAGTAAAGATAAAGGGCTGAAATTTTCAGAGATGATAGATCTATCTATTTTCTGGTGCACCTCGGTAAAGAGAATGCCAGCCGTCACTTCCGGTTGTCACCGGAAGCAAATTAAAAAAATTATAACTTTTCGACTTTTTTATTTTTTAATATTTTTCTGTGGATTTTTTACAGTTGATAGTGACCCTTTTTCTAATTCAGAATATGTAATTTGTTTTAAAATCGATCAACGCATTCTCGAGATATTAAGCGTCAAAGTCCTGAAGCGAGAGCCCGAGTAGCTCAGTCGGTTTGGTCGTGGACAGTGCCCAGGCGACCCGGGTTCAAGCCCCGAGTGCCGCAAAATTTTTTTTCGTTTTTTTTGCGAAGACCCACAATTTTATCTTTAAAACGATGAGTTTTATCTCATTTATTCAAAAATCGGACGGAAGACCCACTCGTTGCTCGCAACGAGAACGATCTAGTTGTTATTATTATTATTATTATTCTTTTTTTTTCTTACCGATTTTGTGCAGACGATTTCTCGGAGATGGCTCTATCGATTTCATTCAAATTTTCAGGATCAACGCAGTTTTATCTGAAGTTGATCGCTTTTTAAACATTTTTGAAAATACACTTCCGGTCGGAAGTTATCGTCCGTTTACGATTTTAAAAAGTCAATTTTGTCTGTCAGGTTTCTCAAAAACGAGTAAAGATAAGGGGCTGAAATTTTCAGAGATGATAGATCTACCTATTTTCTGGTGCACCTTGGTCAAGAGAATGCCAGCTGTCACTTCCGGTCGTCACCGGAAGCAAATTTGAAAAATTTTAATTTTTCGACTTTTTTATTTTTTAATATTTTTCTTTAATTTTTTTATAGTTAATAGTGACCCTTTTTCTGATTCAGAATATGTATTTTGTTTTAAAATCGATCAACGCATTCTCGAGATATTAAGCGTCAAAGTCCTGAAGCGAGAGCCCGAGTAGCTCAGTCGTTATGGTCGTGGACAGTGCCCAGGCGACCCGGGTTCAAGCCCCGAGTGCCGCAAAATTTTTTTTTCGTTTTTTTTGCGTTGACTTACGATTTTATCTTTAAAATGATGGGATTTATCTCATTTATTCAAAAATCGGACGGAAGACCCACTCGTTGCTCGCAACGAGAACGATCTAGTTATTATTCTTTTTTTGTCTTACAAATTTTGTGCAGGCGATTTCTCGAAGATGGCTCTTTCGATTTTCTTCAAATTTTCAGGGACAATGGCTTGTCAACTGAAGTTTATACCGCAGCGACAGTTTTTAGAAATTCACTTCCGGTCGGAAGTTATCGTCGTTTAACGATTTTTAAAAGTCAATTTTGTCTGCGACGTTTCTTAAAACCGAGTAAAGATTTAGAGCTGAAATTTTCAGATATGATAGATCTACCATTTTTTTAGTGCACCTCGGTCAAAAGAATGTCCGCCGTCACTTCCGGTCGTCACTGAAAGCAAATCTTAAAAATCGAATTTTCCAACATTTTTGTTTTAAAATATTTTTCTGTAGGTTTGATAGTGACCCTTTTTCTGATTCAGAATATGTAATTTGTTTTAAAATCGATCAACGCATTCTCGAGATATTAAGGGCCAAAGTCCTGAAGCGAGAGTCCGAGTAGCTCAGTCGTTAGAGTCGTGGACATGTGCCCAGGCGACCCGGGTTCAAGCCTCAAGTGCCGCAAAATTTTTCAACTCATCTTCCACTTAGACCTACGATTTTATCTTTAAAATGATGAATTCTGTTCTTTTCCGTTTTAATTTTGTAAAAGAAGTTACAATAATAGCGTTTTTCCCCGTATTTGTGTATTGAGATCCAAAGCTATGTATTCATACTGAAATAAAGTTAAAATGTTGAGAAAAATAAATAGTTGCATCTTTAATACAACGCTTATACATTGTTCTAACATGTGTATTTCATTTAGTAATTGTGTAATATGTAATATTTAGAATTTAATATTCTACGTTTAATATAGAAGTCACCGACTCCCTCCCCCCCCCCCCACCTCCCGATTCATAAAACCATTTAGTTTTTCTGGTCTGCTTTTTCTTGATCTTTGATCTTTGACCTTTACTTTCAACCTAAGACCATTCTAGATTACTGTACTAATGACCAGACCAATTCGTTCATTTTTAACAGAGTTATGAATTTTTAGGCATTTGCGTTTTAACTGGCGTGCTTGACATGTACTGTAGAAAAAAATTCTAACGTCCGAGCCCTTCACTCAATCCTTATGAAAATTCGTGTAAATATACTTCGGACCCATTTCTTATTGTCTGCCAAATATGCACCGGATTAAGCAATTTAGAAGAAATACCTGAGATCAAACGGCGAGTATTGCCTGTACGTGGAGTTAAAATTTACACAGTACACGCACCGACCCCACCCCCCCTTCCGATTCACAAAATCATTTAGTTTTTCTGACCTGATTTTACTTGATCTTTGATATTGGACCTTTACTTTCAGCCTATTACCATTCTAGATTACTGTACTAATGGCCAGACCAGTTCGTTTTATTTTAACAGAGTTATGAATTTTTGGGCATTTGAGTTTCGATTAGCGTGCTTCACATGTACTGTAGAAAAAAATTCTAACTCCCGAGCCCTTCACTCAATCCCAATGAAATTTCGTGTAAATGTACCTCGGACCCCATTCTAATTGTCTGCCAAATATGCAGCGGATTCAACAATTTAGAAGAAATTCCTGAGATCAAACGGCAGGCATTGCCTGTACTGGGAATTAAAATTTACACAGTACACGGGATGTAAGCAGCCGTGTAATATTTCTGATGCATGTATATTTCTTGTTTTCCGTTTAGTCTGTATCTACGATAGCGTGTGAACTACTTATGAATGTTAGAACTGTGAAAATTACCGTTATCGATTTTTTACCGAATAAATTTACATGTTACTGATTTCGTTATTTCTACATTTATCAAGATTTTACCAATCCTGGCGTAATAAAACAGTCAAACATAATAGTAAACGACACGAAAAAAATTCTCAACGCTGAAATACATGTGTAAAATGCATCAGTCATTGTTTTATCATTCCCCTATTTGTCGTTAACCGAATCCGAGATCCACACCTCAAAATTCTACTTTCGATTTATTTACGACGAAAATCAAGCTCTGGCCTTTTCACCCCCCTCTAGAAACAAACACGCATCAATAATTCAAATGACCTCGCATTGTTACAAAACCTGAATACTCAGACATCTTACACGTTGTTTTTCATCTCATACAAAAAATCAGCTCCTGTCCCGGGCGGAAACGCCCCAAATTCAAAGAGAAATTCGGGAATTATTTTGCGTCAGCCATGTTTTGACGTGAACCTTCGATGAAATTCTGTTATGACACCTGCATAAGTTGGGTGTTCTAATCTCGACGGAGCCACAAGATTTGTTCTCTCTCTCCTTTTCTTTCTATCCATTTTTTTTTTTTTTTTTTTTTTTTTTTTTTGATTTTCAAACAAAAATATTACTCACAAAGGGGTTGTTGGAATGAAGTACACGTTGAAAAACACTATTCCATTTAGATTAAGACAAAAACAGACCTTATTTATTAGGGTCTTCCGTCTTCAGCGGAAGACCCTTCTATTATTCTATTGTTTCTTTTTCACTTTTCTTATTATTATTAGGGTCTTCCGTCTTCAGCGGAAGACCCTTCTATTATTCTATTGTTTCTTTTTCACTTTTCTTATTAGGGTCTTCCGTCTTCAGCGGAAGACCCTTCTATTATTCTATTGTTTCTTTTTCACTTTTCTTATTGTTATTAGGGTCTTCCGTTTCCAACGGAAGACCCTATTGTTATTCTACGGTTTCTTTTTCTTTATTATTATTATTCTTTTTTTTCTTTTTCTGACTTTTTTGGAGCGTTATTTCTCAAAAACTATTCAACCGATTTGCACGAAATTTTCAGGACTGATGAAGCATCATCAACGCTACAAAGTATTAAATTTTCAAATGATGACGTCACTTCCGGTTTCAGATATTGACGATTTTGTAAATTTTTAAGGGTCATTTTGTCCACGCATCTCCTCCAAAACTAATTAAGATAGAAGCTTGAAATTTTTCCAGGATTGTAGATAAAAGTCTGAAGGTGTACCCCCTGCTTCCAATTATTAAGATTGCGCAAGGCCTCGAAGCTCGCCTGAACCTGAAAATTAGGACCAAATTTTTTCACGAAATTTTCGAACATTTTCTCTAATATCTTTTGATGTATAAATATTTTGTTAAAACATGTAATGCAAAAGTTGTTTTAGTTTCCACGGGCTTTCATTTGATATCAAGAAAAAAGGGCTGGCCCCTCAAATTAGGGGCCAAGAGGGCTCTAAAGTCTTTTTGCAATAACTCTTTACTGAACAATAATTTGTTATCAATTATAGAAGCAAAAATGTTTATTATACAGCTGTTTATCTCTACAGTACCACACATTAATCATATGTTACGTAATTAGGGGTTTCAAGGGGCCAGAAGTCCAAAACTTTGATCATTAATAACTAGAAAAGGAGAAATATTTTGAAAAGCATTGTAGAACAAAAAATGCTTAAAATAATGTTCTCAACAATATGCTATCTAAAAAAAATTGTGGGTGGCCCCAGTAAGGAGTTTAAGGGTCGGCCCCTAAAACACATTAGTTCAGATATCTCTAGAACGGTCAACAATTCCTGAACACTTGTTGAACAAAATATGTTTATATTTGCGAGATCTTTCATTTGATATCAAGAAAAAAGGGCTGGCCCCTTAAATCAGGGGCCAAGAGGACTCTTAAGTCTATTGATAATAACTTTTTACTAAAAAATAATCTGTTATATATTATAGAAGCAAAAATATTCTTTGTACAGCTGTTTATCTAAACAGTACCATACCTAAGTCATATGTTACGTAATTAGGGGTTTCAAGGGGCCAGAAGTCCAAAACTCTGATCATTAATAGCTAGAAAAGGAGAAATATTTTGAAAAGCATTGTAGAAGAAAAGTTGCTCAAAATAATGTTTTAAAAAATATGATACCTAAAAAATTTTTGTTGGTGGCCCCATTAAGGAGTTTAAGGGTCGGCCCCTAAAACACAGTTGCTCAGATATCTCTAGAACGGCTAACAATTCGTGAACAGTTGTTGAACAAAATATGTTTATATTTGCGAGACCTTTCATTTGATATCAAGAAAAAGGGGCTGGTCTCTCAAATTAGGGGCCAGGAGGGCTACAACATCTTTTAATAATAATTATTTACTGAAAAATAATTTGTTATGTATTATTGAAGCAAAAATGTTCAACTTATTAAGCTTAATTTAAATCTGAAATCCGTTTTAAAATCGGACGATGCATTACAGAGATATAGGGGTTTAAAAATTGATTTTTCCGGAAATTTTGATTCCACATTCTTGGTTAAGAAAATAGTGTTATGTTCAAAGTTAAATTAACTCGTACCTAGAATGATTCGATATTTGTTAAGTCGTTCTTAAACACATTCGGATTTTTTTGTCAAGTCGTTCTTGAAATCGTTAAGTTTTTTGATAATTCGTACTTAAAGTCATTCGGATTTTGTTAAGTCGTACCAACAATTATTCGATTTTTTATATATCTTTTTGTTAAAATTACTACTGGTATTGGTTTTAGAGCTCTGCTTCTTACAGGAACATCTAGCTTTTCTTTCGACATTAACGGAAGACCCACTCGTTGCTTTGCAACGAGCTTTGCTCTAGTTAGTATTATTATTATTATTATTCTTTTTTTTTCTTACCGATTTTGTGCAGACGATTTCTCGGAGATGGCTCGGTCGATTTCCTTCAAATTTTCAAGATTAACGCAATTTTATCTGAAGTTGATTGTTTTTTATTCATTTTTGAAAATACACTTCCGGTCGGAAGTTATCGTCCGTTTACGATTTTAAAAAGTCAATTTTGTCTGTCAGGTTTCTCACAAACGAGCTAAGATATAGGGCTGAAATTTTCAGATATGATAGATCTACCGTTTTTCTGGTGCACCTCGGTCAAGAAAATGTCCGCCGTTTCTTGCGGTCGTCGCCGGAAGGAAATTTGAAAAATTGAATTTTTCAACTTTTTTATTTTTTAAGATTTTTATTTGAAATTTTTACACTCTATAGTGACCTTTATACTGATTCAGAATATGTAATTTGTTTTAAAATCGATCAACGCAGTCTCGAGATATTAAGCGTCAAAGTCCTGAAGCGAGATTCCGAGTAGCTCAGTCGATATGGTCGTGGACAGTGCCCAGGCGACCCGGGTTCAAGCCACGAGTGCCGCAAATTTTTTTAAACTCATTTTTCGATAAGACCTAAGATTCTATCTTTATTTGATGGATTCTGTTCTTTTCCGTTTTAATTTTGTAAAAAAAAGTTACAATAATAGCGTTTTTCCCCGTATTTGTGTTCTAAGATTCAAAAGTAATGTATTCATACTGAAATAAAGTTAAAATGTTGAGAAAAATAAATAGTTGCATCTTTAATACAACGCTTATACATTGTTCTAACATGTGTATTTCATTTAGTAATTGTGTAATATGTAATATTTAGAATTTAATATTCTACGTTTAATATAGAAGTCACCGACTCCCCCCCCCCCCCCCCCCCTCAATTCATAAAATCACTTAGTTTTTCTGGTCTGCTTTTTCTTGATCTTTGATCTTTGACCTTTACTTTCAACCTAGTACCATTCTAGATTACTGAACTAATGACCAGACCAATTCGTTCATTTTTAACATAGTTATGAATTTTTGGGCATTTCCGTTTCAACTGGCGTGCTTGACATGTACTGTAGAAAAAAATTCTAACTTCCGAGCCCTTCACTCAATCCTTATGAAAATTCGTGTAAATATACCTCGGACCCAATTCTTATTGTCTGCCAAATATGCACCGGATTAAGCAATTTGGAAGAAATTCCTGAGATCAAACGGCGAGTATTGCCTGTACGTGGAATTAAAATTTACACAGTACACGCACTGACCCCTCCCCCCCCCCTTCCGATTCACAAAATCATTTAGTTTTTCAGGCCTGGTTTTACTTGATCTTTGATATTGGACCTTTACTTTCAGCCTATTACCATTCTAGATTACTGTACTAATGGCCAGACCAGTTCGTTTTATTTTAACAGAGTTATGAATTTTTAGGCATTTGAGTTTCGATTAGCGTGCTTCACATGTACTGTAGAAAAAAATTCTAACTCCCGAGCCCTTCACTCAATCCTAATGAAATTTCGTGTAAATGTACCTCGGACCCCATTCTAATTGTCTGCCAAATATGCAGTGGATTGAACAATTTAGAAGAAATTTCTGAGATCAAACGTCAGGCATTGCCTGTACGGGGAATTAAAATGTACACAGTACACGGGATGTAAGCAGCCGTGTAATATTTCTGGTGCATGTATATTTCTTGTTTTCCGTTTAGTCTGTATCTACGATAGCGTGTGAACTACTTATAAATGTTAGAACTGTGAAAATTACCGTTATCGATTTTTTACCGAATAAATTTACATGTTACTGATTTCGTTATTTCTACATTTATCAAGATTTTATCAATCCTGGCATAATAAAACAGTCAAACATAATAGTAAACGACACGAAAAAAATTCTCAACGCTGAAATACATGTGTAAAATGCATCAGTCATTGTTTTATCATTCCCCTATTTGTCGTTAACCGAATCCGAGATCCACACCTCAAAATTCTACTTTCGATTTATTTACGACGAAAATCAAGCTCTGGCCTTTTCACCCCCCTCCAGAAACAAACACGCATCAATATTTCAAATGACCTCGCATTGTTACAAAACCTGAATACTCAGACATCTTACACGTTGTTTTTCATCTCATACAAAAAATCAGCTCCTGTCCCGGGCGGAAACGCCCCAAATTCAAAGAGAAATTCGGGAATTATTTTGCGTCAGCCATGTTTTGACGTGAACCTTCGATGAAATTCTCTTATGACACCTGCATAAGTTGGGTGTTCTAATCTCACCGAAGCCACAAGATTTGTTCTTTCTCTCCTTTTCTTTCTATCCATTTTTTTTTTTTTTTTTTTTGATTTTCTAACAACAATATTATTCACAAAGGGGTTGTTGGAATGAAATACACGTTGAAAAACACTATTCCATTTAGATTAAGACAAAAACAGACCTTATTTATTAGGGTCTTCCGTCTTCAGCGGAAGACCCTTCTATTATTCTATTGTTTCTTTTTCACTTTTCTTATTGTTATTATTATTATTATTAGGGTCTTCCGTCTTCAGCGGAAGACCCTACTATTATTCTATTGTTTCTTTTTCACTTTTCTTATTGTTATTATTATTATTATTATTAGGGTCTTCCGTCTTCAGCGGAAGACCCTTCTATTATTCTATTGTTTCTTTTTCACTTTTCTTATTATTCTTATTCTTTTTTTTTTTCTTACCGATTTTGTGCAGGCGATTTCTCAGAGATGGCTCGACCGATTTTAGTCAAATTTTCAGGGACGATGCCCCGTCATATGAAGTTTGTACCGCCATAACAGTTTTTCAAAATTCACTTCCGGTCGGAAGTGATCGTCGTAAAACGATTTTTTAAAAGTCAATTTTGTCTGTCAGGTTTCTCAAAAACGAGTTAAGATATAGGACTGAAATTTTCAGAGATGATAGATCTATCTCTTTTCTGGTGCACCTCTGTCAAGAGAATGTCAGCCGTCACTTCCGGTCGTCAACGGAAGCAAATTAAAAAAAAATAATTTTTCGACTTTTTTATTTTTTGTTATTTTTCTTTGATTTTTTTAAAGTTGATAGTGACCTTTCTACTGATTTAGAATATGTAATTTGTTTTAAAATCGATCAACGCAATCTGGAGATATAAAGCGTCAAAGTCCTGAAGCGAGAGCCCGAGTAGCTCAGTCGTTATGGTCGTGGACAGTGCCCAGGCGACCCGGGTTCAAGCCCCGAGTGCCGAAAATTTTTTTTTCGTATTTTTTGCGTAGACTCACAATTTTATCTTTAAAACGATGAGTTTTATCTCACTTATTCAAAAATCGGACGGAAGACCCACTCGTTGCTCGCAACGAGAACGATCTAGTTATTATTATTATTCTTTTTTTGTCTTACAAATTTTGTGCAGGCGATTTCTCGGAGATGGCTTGTTCGATTTCGTTCAAATTTTCGGGGATAATGCCTTGTGAACTGAAGTTTATACCGCTGCGACAGTTTTTCAAAATTCACTTCCGGTCGGAAGTTATTGTCGTCAAACGATTTTTAAAAGTCAATTTTGTCTGCGACGTTTCTCAAAAACGAGTAAAGATTTAGAGCTGAAACTTTCAAAACTGATAGATCTATCTTTTTTCTAGTGTACCTCGGTCAAGAAAATGTCTTCCGTCACTTCCGGTCGTCACCGGAAGGAAATTTCAAAAATCGAATTTTTCAAGTTTATTGTTTTAAAATAATTTTCTGTTATGTTGATAGTGACCCTTTTACTGATTCAGAATATGTAATTTGTTTTAAAATCGATCAACGCATTCTCGAGATATTAAGCGTCAAAGTCCTGAAGCGAGAGCCCGAGTAGCGCAGTCGTTATGGTCGCGGACAGTGCCCAGGCGACCCGGGTTCAAGCCCAGAGTGCCGAAAAATTTTTTTTCGTTTTTTTTTGCGTAAACTCACAATTTTATCTTTAAAACGATGAGTTTTATCTTATTTATTCAAATATCGGACGGAAGACCCACTCGTTGCTCGCAACGAGAACGATCTAGTTATTATTATTATTCTTTTTTTGTCTTACAAATTTTGTGCAGGCGATTTCTCGGAGATGGCTCTTTCGATTTCTTTCAAATTTACAGGGATAATGCCCCGTCATGTGAAGTTTATACCGCCGCGACAGTTTTTCAAAATTCACTTCCTGTCGGAAGTTATCGTCAGTTTACGATTTTTAAAAGTCCATTTTGTCTGCGACGTTTCTCAAAAACGAGTGAAGATATTGGAATTAAATTTCTAGAGATGATAGATCTACCGTTTTTCTGGTGCACCTCGGTCAAGAGAATGGCCGCCGTCGCTTCCGTTTGTCACCGGAAGCAAATTTAAAAAATTAAATTTTTCAACTTTTTTATGTTAAAATATTTTTCTGTAGGGTTGATAGTGACCCTTTTTCTGATTCAGAATATGTAATTTGTTTTAAAATCGATCAACGCATTCTCCAAATATTAAGGGTCAAAGTCCTGAAGCGAGAGTCCGAGTAGCTCAGTCGTTAGAGTCGTGGACATATGCCCAGGCGACCCGGGTTCAAGCCTCAAGTGCCGCAAAATTTTTCAACTCATTTTTCGCTTAGACCTACGATTTTATCTTTAAAATAATGAATTCTGTTCTTTTCCGTTTTAATTTTGTAAAAGAAGTTACAATAATAGCGCTTTCCCCCGTATTTGTGTATTGAGATCTAGTTAAAATGTTCAGAAAAATGAATTGTTACATCTTTAATAACACGCTTATACATTGTTCTAACACATGTATATCATTTAGTAATTGTGTTATATGTAATATTTACAATTTAATATTTTAAGTTTAATACAGAATTCACCGACACTCCACCCCCCCCCCCCAAATCACAAAATCGTTTAGTTTTTCTGGTCTGCTTTTTCTTGATCTTTGATCTTGGACCTTTAATTTCAACCTATTACCATTCTAGATTACTGTACTAATGACCAGACCAATTCGTTCATTTTTAACAGAGATATGAATTTTGGGACATTTGAGTTTCGATTAGCGTGCTTGACATGTACTGTAGAAAAAAATTCTAACTCCCGAACCCTTCACTTAATCCTAACGAAATTTCGTGTAAATGTACCTCGGACCCCATTGTTACCGTCTTCCAAATATGCAGCGGATTGAACAATTTTGAAGGAATTTCTTAGATCAAACAGCGCGTATTGTCTATACGGGGAATTCAAATTTACACAGTACACGCACCGATCCCCCCCCCCCCCAACCCGATTCACAAAATCATTTAGTTTTTCTGGCCTGATTTTACTTGATCTTTGACCTGTACTTTCAACCTAATACTATTCTAGATTACTCTACTAATGACCAGGCCAATTCGTTCATTTTGAACAGAGTTATGAATTTTGGGGCATTTGAGTTTCAATTAGCGTGCTTGACATGTACTGTAGAAAAACATTTTAACTCCCGAACCCTTCACTTGATCCTAATGAAATTTCGTGTAAATGTACCTCGGACCCTATTCTTATTGTCTGCCAAATATGCAGCGGATTGAACAATTTAGAAGAAATTCCTGAGATCAAACGGCGAGTATTGCATGTACGGGGAATTAAAATTAACACAGTACATGGGATGTAAGCAGCCGTGTAATATATCTGGTGCATGTATATTTCTTGTTTTCCGTTTAGTCTGTATCTACGATAGCGTGTGAACTACTTATGAATGTTAGAAATGTCAAAATTACTGTCATCGAATTTTTACCGAATAAATTTACATGTTATTGATTTCGTTATTTCTACATTTATAAAGATTTTATCAATCCTGTTGAAATAAAACAGTCATACATAATAGTAAACGACACGAAAAAAAATCTCATCGCTTGAAATACATGTGTGAAATGCATCAGTCATTGTTTTAGGACTTACCCTAATTGTCGTTAACCGAATCCGAGATCCACACCTCAAAATTCTACTTTCGATTTATTTACGACGAAAATCAAGTTCGGGCTATATAATTCTATGTAAGAAAAAAATTCGTAAAAAATCGAAATAATTTTCTCGTGAGAAAAATGATAGATAGCAGTGTTCTATGATACATTACGCATTATCTAACATCAAAAAATGCGCATGCGATACGGCATTTTCTCAAGTTTTCTAGCTGCGAACATGCCTACCCCCCAAACCACGTGTTTTCAAGCTGTTTGTAAACAGACTGCGCGCACCCCATGAAGTCGGCCTATATGCCCTTTATGAAATAGTTCCCGATAAAAGTAGAATCAAATTTACAAACTACAGAAATTTCCCTAATCAGAGATATCATTTTTATTCAAATCAAATATGGGAAAATGCAAAATGCGGGCAAGAGAAAAAAATATTCCCTATAAATGTATGGAACTACAATTGACTAAGTTCATTTTCATTGGTGGATTACCGGTGTGATAACTCTAATCTCGCCGGAGCCAAGATTTGCTCTTTCTCTCCTTTTCTTTCTCTCCATTTTTTTTTTTTTTTTTTTTTTTGATTTTCTAACAAAAATACTCTTCACAAAGGGGTTGCTGGAATGTAGTACAAGTTGAAAAACACTATTCCATTTAGATTAAGACAAAAACAGACCTTATTTATTAGGGTCTTCCGTCTTCAGCGGAAGACCCTTCTATTATTCTATTGTTTCTTTTTCACTTTTCTTATTATTATTAGGGTCTTCCGTCTTCAGCGGAAGACCCTTCTATTATTCTATTGTTTCTTTTTCACTTTTTAGGGTCTTCCGTCTTCAGCGGAAGACCCTACTATTATTCTATTGTTTCTTTTTCAATTTTCTTATTAGGGTCTTCCGTCTTCAGCGGAAGACCCTTCTATTATTCTATTGTTTCTTTTTCACTTTTCTTATTGTTATTATTATTATTATTATTATTCTTTTTTTTTCTTACCGATTTTGTGCAGACGATTTCTCGGAGATGGCCCTATCGATTTCATTCAAATTTTCAGGATCAACGCAGTTTTATCTGAAGTTGATCGCTTTTTAAACATTTTTGAAAATACACTTCCGGTCGGAAGTTATCGTCCGTTTACGATTTTAAAAAGTCAATTTTGTCTGTCAGGTTTCTCAAAAACGAGTAAAGATAAAGGGCTGAAATTTTCAGAGATGATAGATCTACCTATTTTCTGGTGCACCTCGGTCAAGAGAATGCCAGCCGTCACTTCCGGTCGTCACCGGAAGCAAATTTGAAAAATTTTAATTTTTCGACTTTTTTATTTTTTAATATTTTTCTTTAAATTTTTTATAGTTGATAGTGACCCTTTTTCTGATTCAGAATATGTAATTTGTTTTAAAATCGATCAACGCATTCTCGAGATATTAAGCGTCAAAGTCCTGAAGCGAGAGCCCGAGTAGCTCAGTCGTTATGGTCGTGGACAGTGCCCAGGCGACCCGGGTTCAAGCCCCGAGTGCCGCAAAATTTTTTTTTCGTTTTTTTTGCGTAGACTTACGATTTTATCTTTAAAATGATGGGATTTATCTCATTTAATTAAAAATCGGACGGAAGACCCACTCGTTGCTCGCAACGAGAACGATCTAGTTATTATTCTTTTTTTCCTCGCAAATTTTGTGCAGGCGATTTCTCAGAGATGGCTCGTTCAATTTCCTTCAAATTTTCAGGGCTGATGCCTTCTTATCTGAAGTTTGTACCGCCGTGACAAATTTTCAAAATTTACTTCCGGTCGGAAGTTATCGTCGTTAAACAATATTTAAAAGTCAATTTTGTCTGCGACGTTTCTCAAAAACGAGAAAAGATAGAGGGCTGAAATTTTCAGTGATGATAGATATACCGATTTTCTGGTGCAACATGCTCATAGAAACGTCCTCCGTCACTTCCGGTCGTCACCGGATGGAAAGACAAAAAATCGATTTTTTCAATCTATTTCTTTTTTTATATTTTTCTGCAGGGTTGATAGTGACCCTTTTTTTGATTCAGAATATGTAATTTGTTTTAAAATCGATCAACGCATTCTTGAGATATTAAGCGTCAAAGTCCTGAAGCGAGAGCCCGAGTAGCTCAGTCGTTATGGTCGTGGACAGTGCCCAGGCGACCCGGGTTCAAGCCCCGAGTGCCGAAATTTTTTTTTCGTTTTTTTTGCGTAGACTCACAATTATATCTTTAAAACGATGAGTTTTATTTCATTTATTCAAAAATCGGACGGAAGACCCACTCGTTGCTCGCAACGAGAACGATCTAGTCTTATTATTCTTATTCTTTTTTTTTTTTCTTACCGATTTTGTGCAGGCGATTTCTCAGAGATGGCTTGACCGATTTTAGTAAAATTTTCAGGGATGATGCCCCGTCATATGAAGTTTGTACCGCCATAACAGTTTTTCAAAATTCACTTACGGTCGGAAGTGATCGTCGTTAAACGATTTTTTAAAAGTCAATTTTGTCTGTCAGGTTTCTCAAAAACGAGTAAAGATATAGGACTGAAATTTTCAGAGATTATAGATCTATCTTTTTTCTGATGCACCTCGGTCAAGAGAATGTCAGCCTTTACTTCCGGTCGTCACCGGAAGGAAATTTAAAGAAATTAATTTTTCGACTTTTTTATTTTCTAATATTTTTCTTTGAATTTTTTACAGTTGATAGTGACCCTTTTACTGATTCAGAGTATGTATTTTGTTTTAAAATCGATCAACGCAATCTCGAGATATAAAGCTTCAAAGTCCTGAAGCGAGAGCCCGAGTAGCTCAGTCGTTATGGTCGTGGACAGTGCCCAGGCGACCCGGGTTCAAGCCCCGGGTGCCGAGAAATTTTTTTTCGTATTTTTTGCGTATACTTACAATTTTATCTTTAAAATGATGAGTTTTATCTAATTTATTCTAAAATCGGACGGAAGACCCACTCGTTGCTCGCAACGAGAACGATCTAGTTATTATTATTCTTTTTTTCCTTACACATTTTGTGCAGGCGATTTCTTGGAGATGGCTAGTGCGATTTTCTTCAAATTTTCAGAGATGATGCCTAGCCATCTGAAGTTTATACCGCCGTGACAGTTTTTCAAAAATCACTTCCGTTCGGAAGTTATCGCCGTTAAACGATTTTTTAAAGTCAATTTTGTCTGTCATGTTTCTCAAAAACGAGTAAAGATAGAGGGCTGAAATTTTTAGAGATGATAGATCTACCGTTTTTCTGGTGCACCTCGGTCAAGAGAATGTCAACCGTCACTTCCGGTCGTCACCGGAAGGAAATCTGAAAAGTGAATTTTTGAACTTTTTTATTTTTTAATATTTTACTTTGGAATTTTTACACTTTATAGTGACCCTTTTACTGATTCAGAATATGTAATTTGTTTTAAAATCGATCAACGCATTCTCGAGATATTAAGCGTCAAATTCCTGAAGCGAGAGCCCGAGTAGCTCAGTCGTTATGGTCGTGGACAGTGCCCAGGCGACCCGGGTTCAAGCCCCGAGTGCCGAAAAATTTTTTTTCGTTTTTTTTGCGTAGACCCACAATTTTATCTTTAAAACGATGAGTTTCATCTCATTTATTCAAAAATCGGACGGAAGACCCACTCGTTGCTCGCAACGAGAACGATCTAGTTATTATTCTTTTTTTCCTTACACATTTTGTGCAGGAGATTTCTCGGAGATGGCTCGTTAGATTTCCTTCAAATTTTCAGAGCTAATGCCTACTTATCTGAAGTTTGTACCGCCGTGAAAGTTTTTCAAAATTCACTTCCGGTCGGAAGTTATCGTCGTTTTACAATTTTTAAAAGTCAATTTTGTCTGCGACGTTTCTCAAAAACGAGTGAAGATAGAGGGCTGAAATTTTCAGAGATGATAGATCTCTCTTTTTTCTGGTGTACCTCGGTCAAAAGAATGTCCGCCGTAACTTCCGGTCGTCACCGGAAGCAGATTTAAAAAATGAAAATTTTAAACTTTTTTGTTTTATATTTTTGTTCAAAAAAGATGATAGTGACCCTTTCACTGATTCAGAATATGTAATTTGTTTTGAAATCGATCAACGCATTCTCGAGATATTAAGCATTAAAGTCCTGAAGCGAGAGTCCGAGTAGCTCAGTCTTTAGAGTCGTGAACATGTGCCCAGGCGACCCCGGTTCAAGCCCCGACTGCCGAATTTTTTTTCCTAATTTTTTACGTAGATTAACATTTAATTGATGGATTTTATCTAATCTATTCAAAAAACGGACGGAAGACCCACTCGTTGCTCGCAACGAGATCGTGTCTAGTTTTTATTGGAATTGGAACAGCCAGCCTCGCCGTACAACTTGATGTTGATCGTTGAACTAAAAAATATAAAATGATCTATCAAGCCAATGGGAAATAAACACAATTAATATCATCCGGGGAATTTTCAAATGAGTATCATTGCTGGCTCCACTATCACCAAAATTTCATATTCTTCCACTCAGTCCTTAGCTCAAATTCCCACAAGAAAGGTTCATAAATTTGAGGACAGAACGCAATAATGACTTGAAGAGACTTGGTGACGGTGGGGCATCTTTAATATAATATTAATACTTGTTATTGCTTATTTATCCTTTTTTATGATGTTATAATAGCTATTGTGAAGTTTTGAAAGGGTGCCTGTCTCTAGTGTCTTAACATCATTACATTTTAAAACCAATTTCCTGTTTCAAAATTCAGAAAGGTGTGACGAGTATTTAATTAAAAGATCGTTTTAAAATCTACAAGCTTATCTTTTAAAAAGATTGGTGAGCTAGCGCTGTAGCCATCATAAAACACAGAAGCATCGGCAATGGCATAGCTCATTGACTGTGCCTTAATCATTATGTATCTACTGTAATTTCAACTTCGAGGTGAAAATTTTCAAGAACCATTGGTACTGTTTTGTAGCAATGGAATCTTCTCGGGCCTTTCCGGCAAGCTCGGAAAACATATCCGAGGTTGTTTTCCGAGCTTGAAGGTAGTTAAGATAAAGCTAGCTATTTATTACAATATTTAAAATAACTTTGCATTATAAGACCTAAGCGACTGTTACTTTTTTGACATTTACAATGAAACACAAAACTTCGTGTGGAGATGATAAAACGAAATTCACATGGTACAGTTTATCTACAGTAGTACAGTATTCCCAGAATCCCCTACTATGGAGTCGAGCATGCGTATTCCAGTGAAAAAGACTAACGTAGTTGCTAGCGCTCGAGAGCGCTAGCAACAATCTACACATTTTTTAAGAGCAATCTCCTCCAGCTAAAGTGTCTCTCATGCAAGGTATACAAATACCAACCATACTTATACTTATCTGATCTATATATTGAAAGAAAAGCAGATACATCTTTGAGATGATATAAATACTTTGAGGTTAAAGAAATGGGAACCCTTATTGCTTTTATTTTTAAATACAATGGTGAGTGTAAAGTGTCATGATTTATGTCCTAGAAAAAAAAACTGATCAGTTAAGATGGCTCACTACACCTTGAAATATTTTCTTAAATCAGCAGAAAATTACTTGATTATGATAGATATCACAACGGATAAGAAGTATTTAAGCCAAATAGGCAAAATAAAAGTGGATTTTTTATAAAAAATTACATTTTTGAAAATTTAATTCAGTAAACACAAACAAGAGCTCCAGGCGTATTCTAACTGATGATCTGCGGTTCAGAAGCCCAATACGTTAGCCACTGAGCTACGACGATATACAACCTAATCGAGCGATATAAACAGTTTCACAAAACATTTAAATCACCATCTTGTGACGTAGTGTCTTAAAAAAGTATTAGTTTAGGTGTAGTGAGGTACGATAAAATGTCAATTTTACTGCATATTGCTCTCAAACGCTTAAACACGTTATATTAAATGCAAAAGAAGTTAGTTAAATCTGTATTCACATACAAAGCTTAAATGAAAATACGGTTCCCTGTCCAAAAATTGTTGGGCAGAAATTTTATATCTTAAATTATTTTCCCCGAACAATTCGGATTCCACTATGTATTGTCTTAAGAAATACGGCATATTGGTACCATCATGGAATCTCCAAACGCTGTTCTCATCCTTTATACCTTGAATCCATATGTCGTTAATTTCACTATCTGCAACATTCTCTGTAAAACACAATAGAGAGAATAAGTGTTTAGAAGTGTTTAGATCTCACACTGATTTAACATGCAGAATCGATTATACATATATTACAGAGCTTAGAGGGCGACAAACCATAATATTTGCCCATCGATGACATGAAAGCCCTGGGGTGTTATGTCACCCAATGCCGAAATATTTATATTTTATGCCGAAGGCATTGATCGTAATAACACTCCAGGGCTTTCCTGTAACTGGACACACATTCTAGTATCTCTCCAAAGAAGACATAAGATATGTGTTTTATAACATTTTTAAACAAATCAAAGTAAGTTTACGAACATGTTTATGTGTATTTTATTGACACATCTTCATATTTTACAAATCAATGTAATTTGTAAAAATTAATCGGTAATTCCAATCAAAATGATAATATTTCCTCAACTAAAATTCCTTTAAAATCTCAGACCTTGTCCTGACATTTTAGTTTTTAAGGAACTGTTTACGTTTACTTAGCAACAGGTTCTTTGAATTTTGAACCCGACGTTATTATTTTGCAAAATAATATCTCGCGAGGGTGATATAACAGTGTCATGAGGACATCTAAATATTATTTACTCTGAAATATAACTGTTTCCGGTGTGATTCAGTGATTTTCAGGGCACATGATTAAAATCTTATTTTTTTTAATAACGAGAAAGCCTATTCCGAAATTAAAGTTATAGATTTTTTTTATTATAGACCAAACCCAATTTTTTTGTTGCAAAATAACCTGAAACACTGGTAACAATCACTCTCTCTATCTCACTTTCTTCCTCTGTCTCTATCGTTGCTTGAGTTGTTTTAATTTATTATTATTAAATAAATAGATTAGGAATGAAATATTCTCTTTTTTTAAGTTATCAAAAAAATACAATGCTTTCGTTGATGATCAATGAGATCATGGTTTTTTATTAGCAAAGTCAGTTCATCTCATGTTCAAAATGCCGATTTTAACCCCTGGGTGGAGTGGGTGCACAATTAAATTAAAGCAACTTGCCAAAGAGTACATTGTTTTCACAATAGCGACAGATGAGACTCGAACTCGGGGCTACTGTATCCAAATCAGTCGACGCAATCAAATCCGCCATCACCTCTAGTTAATTTCGTACTGTTGTATTAAACCGCAATAACATAAAATCGCAAACGCCAAACAGTTTTCATTATTTCATATAGTTCACAAATGTCAAAAAAAAAATTGGCGTTATTCTAATTCCGCGAAAAAATGCTTTCTTCATTTGATCAACACTCGATTTTGATTCAGATCTACATTTGATATATTTTGTTTTTTATTTTCATTTTATCTTAATAAAATAAAAAATATCAAAGGGTGTTTGTCATTGTACATTTTATTTTGTTAATAATTCTAACTAGGTCTTTCATTGCAATTGTATCCTTCGTGGACAAATTGATATTCTTTTTTTTTATTTATTATAACAATATTTATAAATGCATTTCAAAATATTCAGACCGGACTTAATTAAAATATATATATTTGATCACCCGTTAGAATTGCTTAACTTTAAATTTATTTTGACAAAAACATTAGTTATACATTGAAGTTTTTGATTCTATTACATTTTGCTTGATATTTCGATAATCATAGATTCTTTTGAGCCTAAACTACTATCATCCATTAATACGAAAAAAAGTCCAGATTATCTGTTATGAAACGCATCCTCTATCTCTTCAGTCTCAAATTAACAACCAAAAATAGAAAGTCTACGGGGATTTTGCATTGCATAGTTAAGTTGAAAAAATTGTACGAGGTATTCTGGGTGAGTTTCGAACGGAGAAAATAGGCCAACATTCCCCATTATAAATTTCCGTAAGAAATCTGTTTTCGTTCCTGTAAATTTTAGCGATTGAAAAATAATAATATGTCTATGAAGATATCTTGGATATTTTCCCTTTAATCGATTTCAAATGTATTTCTTTCACATGTATGTGGGTTTTTTTTATTGAAAATCATCAAAAAGTGATATAAGCAATAACTCAAGATATACTTTATCATGATAATGTAATATCAACACACCTTTAATGAAATGTAAGAAAATGAGTCTCATAAATGGTGTGTCTATTTTCACCAGATCTCCATTATCAGCTGAGCAGTCAAGTCTTGCATTTGTATAAGTAGTGGGTGTAGCAACAAATCGCAGACAAGCTCTTGTAGAGTTTAACATCAACACTGTATAACCGACAGGACATGCTAAAATAGTTGATAAAAAAAACCAGTTATATGTATAACATGTCATATTTTTATCAGAAACATATAATTACAGTATTCATTATCTCGACGTGTGTGCTGGTTCAATTTTACCATAGGTAAACTAAAGACTTCAAAAGTTAAATTCAAAAGTAATAGTATTTTAGAAATAGTATATACGCCAATACAATTCTGCATAACACAAAATGGGACCATGGTTGATCCTTCAGTATCAAACTATCTGTTTCTTTATAGATAAAGACCAGACAAGTTTTACTGAGCTTTTGAAAAGTAAAGCCTGTGTGTAGGCAGACACATCTCCAATTTATTATATTTAGCAAAGCTGTAAATGTACAAACACATTTCCATTTGTTTTTTGGTTTATTTGGGGTTTTTTTGTGGGTTTTTTTTTGTTGTTGTTGCTTGCATTATGAATCAGCACAGCACACTATATTTAGTTATTGTGACTTTTCTTATACATGTAAAATAAACATTTGTGTCAAGTTAAAAAGATTTTAACTTTACACTACGATAAAAGTGAGTTATTGCCTTCTTACATCAATCATTAGTTAAGATAATTGAAACTGTCTGTCTTTAAAGTGTAGTAATTAACTTAACTGTGCCCGGCTTTCAGTACTTCAGAGATTTGATTAGACCAAAATAAAATAATTGTTTGTTTGAAATTGCCTCCCGCCTCAATGAAATACTTCCTGCTAATAACATTTTATTAGCAAAAAAAAAAGAAGATTTTTTTTTAATACGGAGATTCGCTTTTTATACCAAATTTTAGTTAAACTTCAAGTTTGAAAAAATTCTTCCCTCCCTCCCGGGTCTAGAGACCTCCAGGTGGTAATTTCAAGCAGACATATTTTTAAGGATGGCCTTATGATATGTATTTGAATCGAACCTTTCAAAGTGCAGTTCAAGTCTGTCTTCCAAAGTCCGTTAGCTAAACAGACAAAGCGTTCAGAACCGTGTTGTTGATACCCAGAAGAGCACGCTATGTGGATCCCTCGTGTTATTCCAATGGCATCCCATTCCCGTACATTATTCATTGAAAATCCTTCACCCAAAGGGCAACCACAATCTGATATTTTTTTAAAAGATAAATTTAAAAAGTAAAATTTAACTATTACATTACTGTATGTCAGTACTCATTTTTATTAAACAAATACTAATCAATTAAGCGTTTCTATAATCCTAAAAAAAATATTGATAATAACAATAAATAAAGAAGTGTTTAAAATAATAGCTAACAATTGATGGCATTTAAATATGAAAAAAAAACTAAGGAAAGCACATAAAAAAATTATACCTGACAGGACGCAATAATGCTCTCCAAAAGGCTTGGGGATGCATTTTTTATTGAGAGCGCAATTAGACTTTGAGCAAGCTCCAGCAATTCCCTGCAATTTTTTTTAAAATACAGTTTTTATTTAAATGGGTGAAGTAATCTCACAAGATTAAAGATTTTGATGTATGGGAAAAATGTGATATTCATTGAAATTTTCTGGATATGATTTTTTAAGTCCATAAACTTTAGTAAAGAAAAGAGAAATTCCGAACATTCTAGCTTTAAAACTGGATTTTTTTCTTTTAAACAATGTTTTTATCCTAAAGAAGATTAATAAAGTTTGAAAACGACCACGATCGTGTTTATTGATTTCGAAAAAAAAAATATTTGAATATTTGTTCAAAATAAATACCCTCTGTTTTCGAATTGCCAATAACTCAACGTACTATAAAAATCGCATAGTAAATAAAATAAATAAATAAGAAGAGTATGTGGGGCTTAGTACAAAATACGATATGAATATGAAGGAATTAAGTAGATCGGAAAAGACTCAATTACGAGACTTTTTTTGTGAAATTTTCATTAGTTGGTCGAAAACTTAGCGATTAGAAATGAATTTAGTAAATGATACAACTTACAAATAGTGAAGTCGCATAAACGAAGGTTAATGGTAGATAAAGTCACATCGAACTTGTGTATCGCAATCAATATCGCGTATGGCACAAACGAGTAACATTATTGATAGCGCTCTCGAGCGCTAGCAACAACGTTAGTCTTTTTCACTTGAATACGCATGCTCGACTCCATAGTAGGGGATTCTGGGAATACTGTACTACTGTAGATAAACTGTACCATGTGAATTTCGTTTTATCATCTTCACACGAAGTTCTGTGTTATATTGTAAATGTTAAAATAGTAACAGTCGCTTAGGTCTTATTATGCAAAGTTATTTTAAATATTATAATAAATAGCTAGCTTTATTTTAACTACTTTCAAGCTCGGAAAACAACCTTGGATATGTTTTCCGAGCTTGACGGAAAGGCCCGAGAAGATACGATTGCTACAAAACGGTACCAATGGTTCTTGAAAATTTTCACCTCGAAGTTGAAATTACAGTAGATACATAATGATTAAGGCACAGTCAATGAGCTATGCCATTGCCGATGCTTCTATGTTTTATGATGGCTACAGCGCTAGCTCACCAATCTTTTTAAAAGATAAGCTTGTGAAGGGTTAAGCGAATTCACATCAGGTAAAAGAACATTAGTTAATAATGGGGAGGATGCACTGAATTTTCGCATGGTTTAGCTGTTTGAAATAAGCACAGTGAGGTGCATTTTTCTGTTTTCATATAGAGATACATTTTGACAAAATCCATTTACCTAATATTCTATCAGAAAATCATTAGAACGGTCGAACAATATATATATATATATATATATATATATATATATATATATATATATATATATATATATATATATATATATATATATATATTTTAAAAAGAATAGGAAAATGCATAAGCATTACATGCATTCTATTCGAGAGGGGTGGCCACATTTTTAAACCCAATTTTATGATCAGCTTCATACTCATCAGAGCTGTAAAATTACGTCGAATGCTCCCAAGTTATAATTTAAATAATGGACCTACATTATCTTTCTGATCACAAAAATGTTTTTAAATGCAAAAAATGGGAATTTTTATTTCTTTAATTAATGTTTCTTTAACTGAAAACGACAGATACTTGTAACAATTTGACTAATCAGATTTCGTTTAATAAAATATACCACATTTAAATTTGTTCATTATTTTTACCCTTTCCCAGTCTTCTATATCGATGTATATCCAACCAGGCTCCTTTTTATACAGATCAGGTACAGTTGTCCTGTTTTCAAAGTTGATCTGACAGAAGTGGGCTCCCTGGTGGTAGTTGACGGACCGACATCGTGTTGTTCTCAGACAATCCTCCACACAGTCCAGAATACTGTATTTATCATATGACGTTATCATTCTTCTCTCCAGTTTGTGTCCGTATGCTAGCCTGGAGTAGCTATGTCGAAGGTCAGCAAAACAGCGATTTATAAGAACAAGTGCAAAACAAATCTTTACATTGAGGCGAAAAATATCGTTAAGTGGAGATGTTTTGTTCATGGCTTGATACAGTATATGTTAAATGTTTCTAAAAGCCGCACTGGCGATAGAATAATGGATTCAAAGTGTAATGAACGCGGTATTCATCTAGTCTGTTTGGTGTTAAATGGTGTTAAATGATCTATGTCAATGTGTTCCGGTTGTTTTTTACAGGGACGTATAGAAAGACACGTTTCTTGACGTCATAATTAACTTAACTCTCCATATGTATTCCGTTTGATTGTTCTAAATGAATGTACAGAATTTCTAAATGTTTACCATGATAAATAGAATAGCTTGAAAATGTCAAAACAAAAAAATAATGTGAGTTTTTAAGCCTTTTGTAAATGAAAAAAAAATCCTGGCACAAACCAAGTGAACAATTAGTGAAATAGATTGACAAAACATATTAATATTAATTCTGTTGTGCATACTTAATATGAAAAGCAATGTTTTGTAACTGATAATATATTTTGGTCATAGCTTAAAACCTAAAACTTGTAACATGACCAAAATGATTATTGAAAAAAAAACCCAGCTAGTTTCGTTGAAATAGTAGTGTTTGCATTGTTATTTATGACAGTTGAAGGTATATAAAATTTCCTGTTAAATTTATTTTCGACAATGTTTTAAAGAATGAGCTATCGCAAGGAAATGTTATTTAGATCAAATCATTTTTTATCTACCATAAGTTAACGTTATTTCCAGGAGCAACTGAAAATATTCTTAGAGCTCTAAGCAAAACACAACAAAACTGGAAGCGTTTGTGAAATGTTGCAAAGGTCAAGGCATCGGGTAGCAACCAGAGGTCAATATCAATGTATCGTTCTCAACTATTTGAAAGGGAAATGGAAATCAGTCACCGCGCCCCATGAAAATACAAATAAATATGCTTAGTTTATATAGTACAAACACTATAATGGGTGAAGGCTGAGAAGTTTGGTTCAGTGTATTGTAACTTAATAAGTGGATTTTATTGAAACAGTTAAATTTAAGACGACAGTTTCCTTTGCACAGATGCTATGTTGTAAATACTAGTAATACTGAGTTACATTTATTATTACTGTGAGTATTATTAAATGAAACAAAATGAACTTATAAAACCGTACCACATGAACGCCAACGATGATCATAACTGTATATCAATGGCCTAAAAACTTAGAGAATATTATTTGTTGTGATGTTTAGATGTCTTGATGTAATTACTTCGAACTAATGTGTTCTTTATATATGAAGTTTTATATTAGATAATTGATACTACTACTTTAAACCTAAGGAAATTAAGTGGGTTGTTTTATTTATTGCTAAAATTTGGCACTTATGACCGACAACAGTGATTTCTTGGAAACAGTGTTATTCACAGCCAATCTCTCTCACAATCCACAGTGTTAAAACGACGACATCATTCTTCTGTCTTTTGTGGGGTTTTTTTTCTTTCGCGTGGAGTAGGAATGGTAATGTGTTTTTAAATAGTGTTAATGTAAAAAAAAGACCTAAAACACAGAAAACAAAAAAATTATCGTTAAGAGCAAACAATTGTGTCGTGATTTAACGCTGAATATTTTAAATCAATATGTTACTTTGCTGAATATTTTAAATCAATATGTTACTTTGCGTCACCTTAGATAATAACTGATCAATGTTGATTGAGCGCAGATGTTTTGTTTGTGGGTTTTTTTAAGGTTCGTTAAAAGCATGTGGAATAAATCGCCAATGCTGTACATTAATGTACGCTATATTAAAATATTTATATTTTCAACTGTCTTTGTCTGTGATAACATTACGAATCAATTTCGAAGCCTATAACCCAATAATTTCATAAAAAGCTGAGCGACACAAAATGAGCGTGTCTTATAGCATAACCGAAACACGGTATTGGCTGCGCTGCGTAGTAACACATAGCATTGTTGTTTTAAACTGTAGAGATAGGAAATAATATAAATATAAGTAATAAGAAATCATTGTTTGAGTATTATGAGGTGATAATTTCGGTCGGAGCGTGGTCAAATCTATCATAAAGCCCTCCGGGCTTTATTGGATTTGACCACGCCCCGACCAAAATTATAACCTCATAATACTAAATAGTACTAAATAGTACTAAAAGAATAATTTCTTATTCCTTAAATATTCATTATTTGTATTATAGATTTTTCTCGTTATATATATTAATGTTACACATTCAAGAAATTAACTTGTGTTGACAAATCATCAAATTAAAAAAGTATTTGCTTGTTTTCAAGGTTTGAATAATATAATAATTACAGTGTGTTTTAAAGGGGTATGGTCAAGATTTTGATCAAATCATGTTTATCTGTTTTTATTATTTACAATTTAGGAATGCATTTTTAATGATAAAATGAAATTTGAGAATCAGTCGTTGACTTATAAGCAAGATACAGGGTTCACACTTCTTTGTCATGTAAACAAGGCCCGTGTTCTATTTTTGTTTAAATGGGTGCAATATACCAGCAAAACATCTTTTTCAAGTTGATTTGTCTGTCTACTTAATCATTAAAAACATAAATAAACAGTTCCTAACGTTTAACACATTCTTATTAGATCTAAAACTGGAATTTTCACTTTAACATTCAAAATGTTAACAAAAGCTTTGGTTACATAGCAAGGAATTGTAAGTTATGTAACTCGCTTAAAACTCAACGAATGACACTTACATTTTGGTTGCCTATTAAAAATCCCTTACTGAAGCATTGTAAACATTAAAATTGAAAAATTTAAAATAAATTTTGACCAAAATTGTGACCATGCCCCTTTAAAGCGATCTTTGTTAAGTGTGAAATAGCTTTGAAGACGAATGGAATGGAATTGTGAAATCGTATCATTAGTAACCGCCAATGTTAATATATATAATTGTCATAACAATGTTTTCAATATATTTTTGTTCTGATACTGTTGATGAATTTAGATGTTACCACTACGAGTTGAACTGAAGAGTGATTCATGAAAAAATAATACTTCAAAGAACATTCCTTATCTGGTCCTATTCGCCAAAATTGATCAGCATTTTTTAAACCACGTAAATAAAAAAATATGAAAATGAATTAAACTTTCTAAAATTTACTTAAATTTTCTGCAGCTGGTAGATATAAGAGCGCCATTATCGTATGCTGAATAGACAAGTTTTTGCATAATTTGACGCCATAAAAACATTGAACTATCATTTATATTATCTTAAGCTTTAAAAAGAGTATTGATTTTTATCCGCGATCTAAGCAAATCAGTTAACAAAAAACACCATACCTTGTTGAATTGAATGTTACTAACACTCTAAAAGTATATACATGTTGTCTAAATAGACTTTTAATATTTTATAAGTAGGTATTTTGCGTGTTTAATAGATGTTTGCTTGTAAATATCTATACGACGATTTCGTTTACGGACAAAATATTAGGCAGTGTATTCGGTCAAATGCAATTTTAAACAAAAAGGGAAATTTATATATTTTTAAAATAATTAAAAAAGAATATTTTTGAGACTGGATTGATTCGAATATATGACTCAAGTGATCTCTTTTTTCACAAAATTTTAATCGTGGAACCACTATTTCCTCGCCAACTTCAAGACTTGGCCGAGCGTATATCTGTCGTCTTGAAAGACAGAGGGGGTGGGGTACTCAGCATCAGAAAGAAGATACATCTGGTTTCCAACTGTTTAATGCACGAGTAGCCAGTTACGATAATGATCTTGGACAACAATACCCAACAATATTAAAATTAAAATTGCTTATGGGTTATAAGTTGAATCTGCATCTTTGATTAACAAGAGAACTGAAACTGACCCAAATGATAATACAAGGTATCTCTCACTTCAAAATGGCAGTTTGGCTCTATCTGCTTAATCTAAATTTAGACCCATCACTCATATTCAGGTCTGAAGCACAGGCACCTGACGTTATAAATTTTTCTCATAATAAAAATAAATACCCTATATCTAATAATACACAAGGTACCCATCCCCGCCATCTTGGATTTATTTCAAACTGTCACATCAGCTGGAAGTTTTGCTTGAAACTCATCGGTAAAATTATTTTGCGATCCTCTCCGTCTCCCGATCGGTCATTCAACATCTAAGCTTACAACCAAATCAACCAAAACGGTGCATTACAACTGTCATTAATAAAAATCACCCCTCGATCTGCATCTACTGCCTAAAATATGCGACAAAAGGCTAAAGGGTGGACGGAAGTTGTCACCTATATGTAAATGAGATTTCCCTGCACGGTGTGTTTGTTTCAATATTTCAAAAGATATGCATTTATAAACATGTTTATATAAACTTTGTGTATTTAAAGTTATTATTGACTGTTTATAATATCCCTTTTCTTAGTTTTAACTTGTATGTTGATCGAATTCAAAATAGACGCCTTTTGAATATTCGCATCAGTGCTATATTTGGAAGGGATTACCCAAAGTATGATGCAATTTATGTCAACTTCCGTCCACCCTTTAGCCTTTTGTCGCATATTTTAGGCAGTAGATGCAGAGCGAGGGGTGATTTTTATTAATAACAGTTGTAATGCACCGTTTTGGTTGATTTGGTTGTAAGCTTAGATGTTGAATGACCGATCGGGAGACGGAGAGGATCGCAAAATAATTTTACCGATGAGTTTCAAGCAAAACTTCCAGCTGATGTGACAGTTTGAAATAAATCCAAGATGGCGGGGATGGGTACCTTGTGTATTATTAGATATAGGGTATTTATTTTTATTATGAGAAAAATTTATAACGTCAGGTGCCTGTGGTCTGAAGGGATGATTTTCTTGTTTATGCATTCATCTTTGCTTTGGTACACCCCACAGAAACTTCAGCCTTGTTCAAATATATGTTCACACAGTACATCCGGGGGTTAGTCGGATCAACTTAACGTTACGTTATAATTTTTTACAGATTAATAGGATTTTTAAAAGTAGAATGCACTCAATGTGTACAGTAAAAGACAGAAAATTGAATTATCAGGAATGAACTCAATATCTACAAAAATTATACCCGTATTACCTGGGTTGGAGCAATTTGCGCCTTTTTTAGCGTAAACTGTCCCTACCCAGGTTATTCTCGTATAATTTGGGTAGACATTGAGTACATTTCTTAAATACGAAACATTTAGAATATTTTAGGAAAGTTAACATGAAATGCAATCAATTTGCTTCTTTTTATGAAGCGCGTTGAAATAATAATGGTGTATATAGTAGTAGAGACATTGAATATTGTTCTGGTAACTGAAACCTTTTGTGTACTATTTTTACGCAAGCTTGTAGTGTACTTAATTTACTTTTTATTATTGTTTTTTTTTAAAGTTAAACAATGAATAACTAACTTTGGACGTATAATAACCTGTATTGTTATTTGTGGGGTAAAACATTTAGAACGATTATTTAATACGAATGCATAATTCATTTTTAACCATGTTGAAGGTTATGAATAGCCTAAGGGTAAGTTTCACTTAAAATTTGTTTTAGTGAAAAAATGACAATAATAAACCGTCAACTTTCTCAAAAATCCAGGAAACGAAATACAAATTCAAGGCACGGCAACACGGACTTCCAAAAAGATAGAGGTACGATCAGTTGCCATGGAGGAGTGAGCATCCTCTGCTGACCTGTCACACCCGCCGTGTGCTCTTTGTCGTAATCGGGAAAAAACGAAAAACTCCGTAGACATTAGGTGATTAATTATGGTCTAACAATTAGTATGGAAAACGCCAGTCAGCATGCGACCCAGTGAAAGATTGTATTTGCTGACAAGGTCGTTGAATCGGCCATAGAACTTACGAAAAGATGACTTCAAACGAGACTGTTGATAGTCCTGTTTTATCAACTTGTTTGTAAGTAGCTTGCCTCGCCTTAGAAACTGTTCATACGAAGATCATGCCCTTGCGTATCGAATTAACTGAGAGACAAAAACACCATAAGCAGGTGATGAAGGTATATTGCTACATAAGTAAGGAAAGTTGACTATAGAAAAATGGAAGTCATCGCGTTTATCATAGAGTTTTGTTGTTAGGTTACCATCAATGTCCATTTCCAGTAAAATATCCAAATATGAAACAGATGACACAGACTATGAGGTATATTTTATTCAAGTTCACTGTGATATATCGAGTCGACGTAAGTATGGAAATAACAATTGTTAATTGATAATACGTCGTCGATATACCTAAATGTTGAGTTAAAGGCCACAACGATTGATTTTTTTTTTCACGTACCAGCTTTTAAATAAATTCTGCTTCATAAGAATACAAAAAAGGTCTGCTAACAATGGGGCTTAATTGGTACCCATGGGAATTCCAACAAATTGTTGGAAGACTTGATTTCTAAGAACTATATAGATGTTGTCTATCAGAAACTTAAGCATCAATTACAATCTGTTTAGATTTTCTGTACTAGAAACATAACACAAAAATTGAAATGAATTAAATGGCTAATGTAAAATATTGAAACTTAAGTTGGTATTTTTTTTTTTTTTTACAAAAGTGAACTGTTATGCTTCAATGGTAAGGATTATAGTTTACAAAGCGGCCGCCAATAAAAGAAATTATGAACTTATATAATGATTGAATCTAAACCCAAATCTGACTTTGACGTTTTCCTCAATATCTCAGTTTATCCGGCCTTGATTTTCTATAAGAAACTCAAATTTTCTTGTTTTCAAAGTTGGTCTGACAGATGTGGGCTCCCTGGTGGTAGTTGACGGACTGACATCGTGTTGTTCTCAGACAATCCTCAACACAATCCAGAATACTGTATTAACTATACGACGTTTTCATCCGTTTGTCCAGTTTATATCCATATTTATCATCGAGAAATAGTTATACTTATATATATATTTTTTTTGCAACAAACAATGGGAACAAAGCAAACAATTTTTGTTATGATGGATATCATGCGGAAAAGTTTTCTAATGTGCAACATTGATGTTTAATAAAATATTTTAAATTGCTGACTTATCCCTTTTGAGATCAAATATAACTATTTTAAAAGAAACCTTTCAAGAATGTCTAAACGTCATTACATTTTAAAATTTAAAAATCAATTTCCTGTTTCAAGATTCAGAATGGTTGAACGCGTGTTTGATTTAAAACTACTATGCTTAAAAAATATTTTGAACTTGTGAAACCGTGCCAAAAAAATCGTTGTAATAGCTAAAACTACACATTGTTTATGTAGTTCCGAAGCAACCTTTTCAAGCTGATAAGTTCCGCTTCATGTACCTTCAAATAAACCTTTTAAAACCCGCGTTTTTTGTGAACTTGTGTTCGATAACCTAACCAATTATATTGCGATGGCGTTTAAATCGATATATCACTTATCTATAAAGTCGATTATTGTTTGATTGGTTTATGCCTTTAAGGTGAGAAGCAAACGTATTGTAGTGATAAATAGTAAACAATGTCCAAAGTTAAAAGTTGAAGCGGGCAGGAAATTAAAATTATCCCATATTTATCAAAACAAGCAGCGCAACCGAATTTCCTAATAGATAGTGAAAATATGGAACTAGTCCAAGATTTAGAAGGGACTTTGAGGAATATCCCCGACAGTTATCATCGAAAAGTCGTTTCATATTAACTGATTAATAGCTTCAGATCTGTTACTTTTAATTGATATAATAATATTTACATTTTCCAGTGTCTTTGCCTGTGATAACACTACGTATCGATTTTGTACTATATAACCCATAACTTCAAATGACGCCAAATTGAGGCGCTAGTGGGGTTTGCTTATTTATATTTAAATATTTAATCGTACGATGGCTTAAAATTATATAAATATAAGTAATAAGGAATCATTCTTTGAATATTATGAGGTGATAATTTCGGTCGGGGCGTGATCAAATCTATCATAAAGCCCTTCGGGCTATATTGGATTTGATCACGCCTCGACCGAAATTATCACCTCATAATACTCAAAAAATGATTCCTTATTCATTAAATCAAAGTACATTGACATTTTCATTTTAAAGTCGATTTCAGACTCAGCAATGGAGATTTTCCTTATAACCTAAGACTTCTCACGATCTGTTTACTCTTTGAAGAAAGAAATGGTCGCACCGTTTAATTACTGCAGTATTTAATTATTTACTAAATTTTGCGTGACAGTTGAAAAGAAATAAGCAATATGCAGAGCTTACAATTCTTTGGCTTGTACCATGCTTTTGCTTACATTAATATTGGTTCAACATTCATACAATTAAAATTTCTTCTACAAGCTGATCTTTACAAAAATTTAAAATTTGATCAAAATTGAGACTTTAAATTGACCATTTTAATATCAACTACTTTACATCCTTTATTTCTAGCACTCCACTTTACAACCCCCTAGATAAAACCTAGAATAATATATGTTTGCTTAAATTTTCTGATTATGTTTGCTGTATGACATTTGGTGATTAAAATAAAATTTACCGTGTTCCAACGCATATGCGATGGTTGTCCCAAAATAGCGTAGCGAGTGAAGTTATTCAGTTAATCGGAGACACAGGAAGGTGAAACTTGTGCCACAAAAGATTCAAGTAATTTGCATTAACATTATGGTTTTAAATCAAGTATAGTTTTAGCTTAAATTATTGAAATGAAACCATGTTAGATCATAAAGTTGACATGCGGCGCAACGTCAAAAACGATTTAAATCCCATTGTAAAATGAAAATTGCGAGAAAAAGGTACTTTTCGAATGAAAAAAAAAAATCAAGTAAAAATACAGTTATTGTTGTTACTAATTTTATTATTAACTCAGAAAATGTTTTGGATGTAACAAAACTTTTTCAAAGATTTTGTGACAAGTTGAAGTGTTAACTCGTATTAAAATGACAACGTCAGCGTTTAAGGTGGCACAGCGGTAACAATGTAATTTTGTAAAGACATTGAAATAAATCTAAAGCGGCTTTTGAATTAAAAAAAATTAACAGTCACTTAAAAATGCATTTTGTGAGTTACTAGACTAACAACATTGAAACTATTCGGACGAGTATAATGACAATAAGTGGAAAAAGAAACCCCGACCGACAGAAATGGACGTCAAAATGCAAACTTTAGACAACAAGTTAAACAGGACAACAAGTTATACAGAGCAAGTTTAAAGTCGACAGATCGTTTGTGCTTTAAAAATACTTTTAAAAACAAAACTAGAAACGTATGGTGAATGTTCACTCAGGATACTTGTTCAACGAAAGTATTTTTTTCCAAAACATTTTCAGAAATAAATGTTAAATGTTATTGTAATCGATGTGGAGTGTTTATCAACAACGTAAAGACTGGGAATTTTCGACGTCGCACATTGTGCCGCCTTAAAAACTTGTTGCTACTAGTTATTCAGTTTCTCAAGAAATAAATAAAGTAAAGATTTGAATTTTACAGTATAGTTTGTCAAAGGGTCATGAGTGAAAACATAGGTCTAATGAAATTGCAGTGAACAGATTTTAAGTTATGTGTTCTGTCTACGCTATTTGGGGACAACCCTCGTATATCAGATATTTTTGTTACATATACATTATTTTTGTCCACCGTCGCGTCCCCGGTCTCTGCGCATCACGTTTATGCCGAGTTGAATATTCCATTGGTTCAACTCAGTGGCACTATATCAAGTTAGGCCTAATAATGAATCATGCTTCATAGTAAAAAAATATTAAAAGGCATCGCCAGTATTTTACTTTTTTTTCAAATCAGAAGTCTTAGATTACAACTTTCATTATTGTTTAATTTATTATATTCATCCAAGGAACAAAGCATTAGCTGGAGGCTCATCAAATTTTATTTTATATTTGTTGTTGTTGTGTATTCCTTCGCACCACTTACATTATTGAAATTTTAATGAATGACTTATTACGTATTATGATTTCAAAATGTTTTATTAAATGATAAGAGTTGAATTTAATAATTTTCAATACTTTTTCAGGTATACATTGAAGATTTCCGGTCAATATGTTTATGATACGTGGATCAAAAGAAAAAAAATAATTCATTCTTCAATTTTTGGCATGAATAATATGCCAGTTTACCAACTCGATACTATTGATAAAGACAAATAATTCAATATTAAATTCGTTAACATACACATATGTATACAATTTTGATCGTCAACTAATTTGTGTTGGCATTCATGCTAAAATACCAGACTGTCTTCGATTAAAAATGATTTTTAAAATATGTTCATAAATACTGACTGCTCCTTATTAAATTCTTAAAAACTTATTTAAAAAAAATTTTACAATGTGTACTATAAGTTATTTTAATGAATTTCTAAAAAAAAATAAACCTGATTGAATGCGACTAACGTCAATATCTTTGACTTCTCTAATGAAACAAAAAACAAATCGTTCTTAGTAATCGATTTTATTTAAAACATATAGCATTCTTCCGGTATTTTTGATTTACATGAATATAATTATCTATTAAAAGCATTTATTAGGTACATAGCTCTTGTGTAAAAAGATATGAATGATTTTGTCATGATAAACTTACATTTTGAAAATCAATATCTAAAATCAATTGTTAGGTAAACAAATATTGACAATTTTTGTTTCCAATTCTGGAGATACGGGAAAAAAGGAATGATTTACTAATGCCAGAAAGAAAATCGGAAAATCGGAGTTATCTCTCCCTTGCCGCAACCCTTTCCATGATATGTGAATTTAAAAAAAAGCATCAGTTAGACTAGAACCATATCACTGATTCACATACATGTATACTATTAAACCTAAAAAGAAAGCTACATAGCGTAAACTTTTGTTTGTTACGTTAGAAAAAAAACTCAAGAGCACGGTAAAAAGTGTTTTGATAGAATTAAAAGTATGAAAATACATGACAAAATGTTTAAACCAAGCATTTCTACAATATCATTGAAATATAATCAATTTGTTGTTGCTTATGATTTAAATGTCCTTCAACGCCAATGATCAGGATATCGCAACAGCTTATTGACCTTTGTTGTAAGAATATGAATAAATGTGCTCTCAGTCGGCTAGAACTATTCAGCAAGAAATTAGTTCATTTTATTGATTTGGATAATATTGATTATATGTACATGTAATAAAGGCATGTAAAAATTGGCGTTATATGTAATATATTTGCCTCAATCGATTGCGAATATCAATATTTGTAACGTTTAAAGTTTTATTTATTTATGAAGCATTAATAACCAAAAAGAATACACTGAACGTTTTATATGGGATAAATTTCTACCTTCCAGCCGCCACCACACGTCTCCATAGCATTTCCACTACATTGCGTATTGCATTCATTGGGAGGTAAACTCTTCGGAGAGAATCTGATCTGTGATCCACAAAAGCATTCATTTCCGTTCTGAAAATACATTATACGCTTCATCAAGTTATAAAAAAGGTTTTCTTCTGAATCTTAAAAAAACAATCTAAAGTATATATTAGTTCGCCATCGACGAACAAACTAGTAAAATGAATCATAACCATTAATCACAAATGAGAATATATTTTGTTTACTTTCGTTTATGTAATTACAAATGTTAACCAAATGATAATATAACAAAATTGAATAATATTACTAAAGGATAACATATCTTAGATTAATCCATACATGTACCTGAAGCCCAATATATTTGAATCCTCCCCCAATGCCTTTACATTTACTTCTACAATATATTTCTCCATTTTTGGTAAGGATGTTAGGTCCGTTCTCTAGCACACGGTTTCTTGTGTCCGTATAACATACTGTATTTTTTCAGTTTGAAAGAAAAAATATATTCAAGAATTGATAAACACGAACGACAATTACAAACTTTAGGCCAGGGTCGTTTGTTTAAAAAAACACTCTCATCATACAATAAGAAGTAATTGTAAGAATTTGACTACAGTGTGTTAAGGTGGTATGGGACAATTCCATATTGTGACGTAATGCTTATCGAATCAAACAATAAAATCAAGTGTAATTTTATAAACAGTTTCTTTCTCTCGATATAGAATACTAACAGCGTAGCGCACTTTTACATTTCAAAAAATTTTAAAACGTATTGTGTGGCTAAATATTGTAAAATTTGAAAATTCTAAATCGGTGAAAGTATTTCAATTATAATGTACCTTAATAATCCACATTAATATCGACAATTGTCCCAAAAAACGATGATCTGTTATTTTTTTACATTTTATGTTTTCAGATCTGTTCAGAAACATTTTTAGTGTTATGTTTACAAGCAGTTGAGACAAAATCAAGGGAAGTATAAAACCAAAGCCTCATTAAAATTAAGTATCCGCTTCTGCGATTTTTTAAGCGGCTAAATGAACAATAACTATAGATATATCATCATATCTACCATAAACATTTCACGATATGATCTTTCTGAAGCTATAAACTTAAGCTTAAAAAATATATTTGTAAATGTAAATTTTAATATTTCCATCTAAAAGAGGATAATACAGTCGACAATAACTATCGAACCTTCTTAAGATTTATCAATTCCTCAATTATTCAGATAATAAAGTATTTTAAATAGTGTTCGTTATTGTATGTATCTTTTATGGTGCAGCTCAGGTCTGGTTTCCACGAACCATCGGGTCTACATATATGCAGCCCAGATCCATGTTGTTTAAATTCTTCCTTACAACTAACACGAATCCCTCTTGTTATGCCGATGGCATCCCATTCTTGTACCTTTTCTAACGAAAAGGCATTTGTCATAGGGACTCCACAATCTAGAAATTAAATATTGAATTTGCTTTGATCTGTTATGAAAAAGAAATGTTTGGCACTGATTGAAAAGAAAAAAAATGCACAAACATGTACATAAATCAAAATCAAAACTTTTTATTAACCTGACAAGACACATGAAAAGTTTCCAAATGATTTTGGAATGCATTTTTCGTTTATGGCACAGTCTGACACTGAACAGGTCCCTGCTATTTCCTGTTAAAAAATAAACCCTTGTTTAACATTTACAATCTTTGAGATTGGTATTTTTTTGATTATCAAGACTGTATTTGAAACTGTTGCTTGATATATATCATTACATTACCTGCTTTGTTCATGCTTGCAAACTTTACTGAAAAAACCCCGTAATGTTTACCGTGAAGTTGAACAGTGAACTAAAGAACACGGTATAATGCCGTTTTTTTTTTTAAGTTTTCGTCTACATTCTCCTGTGATAATTTGAAAAATTAGACAGAGTTGTTCTTATTATATACAGAAAAAAGAATACAAGGAAACTGTTTTAATATCTACAGAGCGTTACCTGTATAAGATAGTCATGCATTTCATGAAGAACATTTTTGAAGTATAAATACAGAATATTTGGGTTTCATAAAAAGAAGTATTTCTATGATAGACTAAAATAACGATTATATTTTAATGTATATTATCAACAAAAGACTTCAAAGTGTTCACCATTCAAAAAGAATAATTGGTAACTAAACGAAATAAAATAAGATAAAATATTTAAATCTGTGCTTCCAAGCAATACCACCTATAAACGAAACAATATCGATTGAAATCAATTATCCGTAAACTTCAAAACCCGAAATTGTTATTAATTAGGGTGTGCTCTATTATACATGTATGAAGTGGCTTTTTTTGCAGTATATTAGTCTTTAGTAACAGTCTCACATGCTTACTCTTATATTAGACAGAATGATGAATAGCAAAGATCGCAAGTTGTTGAAAAGTTCTTTATTTATGAACACAAACGCATTCGTTTGTTTGTGGTTTATTTCATATAAACAATTGATTATTTGGTATAAACTTCAGAACTTTGGCTCAGTGTACATGGAGTTAGGCTTAAGTTGCAATACGAACATGATACTGAACATAGTTAAGCATGAAATTAAACAATGTTAAACATGATATGAATCATAGTTAAACATTAAAATTCAATATATGGATGTACATATTTGCATATATACGAGTACACATATCATGAACATATAATGAATTTCCTCAGTTACACAATCTAAACGGTCGTCACACTCTTATTCCTAAAACGATTTATAATGCAAGTATAGGAACGTACACGTTCTTGAGATTTTGCAGGCATTATTGACTAAATTCTTCGTATTTATAATTCCTGCAAATTACCCCGATTACTTGTCTCTGCAAGTCCCTATAATAGGATAAAGCTACGCCCAGTATTTAGGCTTTCCATAAGATTAGTTTTGGTCATTATTGTAGCTACATTTTTTTCGGACGAGCACTAATTTAAACCACACTCAATATTTCAAAAAATTTCAATAGTTGAATTGTTTTGGGAATTGGCTCATTTTATTGACTTTTGTTTATATTTAAATGATTATACATGAAAGTGAACTATTATCTAAAAAAAAAAGTATTATTTATTATGTGTAAAATTCGATGTAATATTCAAATTTGTGCAAGTTATAATAAACCTTTATTGGAAGCCATATTCTGTTTATGAAGAATTGATTTTTTTTTAATGTAGAAACGTACATTTTAACTCTTCCCCTGTTTAATTTTATGTAATGCAAAAATGACAACAAACCGTCAACCATCTCAAAAATCCATAAAACGTAATACAAATTCAAAGCAGAGCAACACGGACTTCCAAAAAGATAGAGGTAGGATCAGGTGCCATGAAGGAGTGAGCATCCTCTGCTGACCGGTCACACCCGCCGTGTGCTCTTTGTCGTATTCGGGGGGAAAAAACCGGAACAGTCCTTAGACAATTAGGTGATTAATTATGGTCTAACAATTAGTATGAAAAATGTCAGTCAGCATTCGACTAAGTAGAAGATTGTATTTGCTGACAAGGTCGTTGTATCGACCATAGAACTTACGAAAAGATGACTTCAAACGAGACTGTTGATAGTCCTGTTTTACCAATTTGTTTGTCAGTAGCTTGCCTCGCCTTAGAAACTGTTTATTCGAAGAGCATCCCCTTGCGTATCGAATTAACTGAGAGACAAAAACACCATATGCAGGTGATGAAGGTATATTGATACATAAGTAAGGAAATTTGACTAAAGAAAAATTGAAGTCATCGCGTTTATCATAAAATTTTGTTGTTGGGTTACCATCAATGTCCATTTCCAGTAAAATATCCAAATATGACACAGATGACTCATACTCTGTGGTATCTTTTATTTAAAGTTCACATTGCATTTGATTAAAATCAAATTTACTATCTCTCTTATTGAACTGTAATGTTAAGCATTATGTAACGGTCAATTAAATACATAATAGCGCATATTAAATCGCAGTCTCAGAATATGCGCATTTATCTCAGTATACCTTCCATGCTAATTCCGGATTTATCCGGGTTGCGCATGCCGTGTTCCAAAATAGATTTCTACTAAGTGCTTTTCTATATTACGTCTTATCCTCCTTTTCAATCTCCACGTCATACCAACTGGTAGGTTAAAAATTTCTCTGTTAAATTATTACCATTTGCGTAAGAATTTCTAAAAAAAACCCACCCATTCTCCCCTTTTGTTTTCTAAATTTGTATAATGTTATCATTGTTATGTTGAGATCAGATACTGCTGTTTCTTTGTATTAAATTTTCAATTGATATCCCAAATCTGGACTTGCAGCCATTCAAAGTAGCGGTGAACATGTTGAAGACCTGGAGGTGAATTTCGTCAAACCCCACCTCAAATGGAACAGTGTTTTCTTTATCGTGTATCATTTTTGTGGCACAAATCGCGCTTTTCATTATTGCAACTTTGATACATGCAAATGGTTATGTTTAATTATACACTTGTGTATTGAATGGGATATTGACCTATCTAACCTTATTGTACTCTAATACAACTTTGATTGAACTTTGAACACTGATTAAACTTTGACTTCTGATGGAACTTCGAACTTTGTTAGAACTTTGATTGACCGATATTGCATTTTGAGTGTCGTTGTGCATTTGTGACCTACCCAGTGCACAATGTTGCCCATTTTTGGGTCGCCACATTTGTTTGTTTGTTAGTTGGGAGACGACCCTGCAGCCGCTCTCAAATTTAATTTTGTTCATTATATCACCGCGACCAAATAAGCCAATTTTATTAAAATAATTCTCATCTTAATCATTTACTTTGTTTCTTATATCTGTGATAATTACTTATTCCAAATATGAATTTCATGTGACATATGTATTTAGAATTTGGCCAAAAAAATCCAGGAAAAAGAGAGGATTTTATGAGGCTAAAACCCTATAAACCATTTACTGTATATTTCGTAAGTCATATCAATAATCTAGAGTTTTAGACAGAAATGAAAAACGTATATATGTCATATTTCATTCTTTTAAATAATTTTTATAACTCCACCTTTAACATTAGATTCATTATCTTACCTTATCCCAGTCTCTTCTTGCACTATATATCCACCCAGGCTTCTTTAAATACAGATCTGGTGAAGAAACATTGGTTTCAAAGTTGATCTGACAGAAGTGGGCTCCCTGGTGGTAGTTGACGGACCGACATCGTGTTGTTCTCAGACAATCCTCCACACAGTCCAGAATTCTGTATTTATCATACGACGTTATCATCCTTCTGTCCAGTTTGTGTCCGTACTGTAGCATGGAGTAGCCATGTCTTAAATCTGCCTTACAAAGATGAAGGACAAGGTAGAAAAATGAAGCAAGTCGCACAGAAGTGTACAGAAAATGTGACCCCCTCATAGCACACAAAGTACAACCAAATGGCCCTGAACAATAAAATACTCGAGAAATTGTTTCATATGACCTGTAATACAAACAAGCATACACCGTTATTCTGGTTGCTACTCTACCGAATTTGTATAATAAATTGCTAAAAACAACAATGAATCTCCAAATATCATTTATCTTTCATCAACTGTTTCTGATTTTAAAAAAAAAACAATTAAAAACCCTTTGTCATGTTTCTTGTTTTCTCAACAGGGACCATGTGTTCATTACGAATTGGATCCCTCTGGAAAGTTCGTTCTTTCTGTGGACCTTAGGATGACGAAAATAAAAAAAAAACATTTTCTATAAATTATTTCTGAATGATAAGAAACAGCCTTTAAAATTCAATAGTTTATGCACACAAATGTTTGTGTTGAATAATTAGTCAAAGTGATATTTGAAGTTTTAAATATAAATCTATCAATCTGATTCTAATGATGAGTAGAATAAAATACGCTGCGTGTGATAGTAAGACTACCACTAATATTTTTCAAATAAAACAAACGAAAAATGTGAATAGAGGCCCACAGGCAGTATGTGCTTTGAACAAAAACCGTCTATTTCCCTAATTTGACTTTGACAAATTTTTCAAAAATCAAGCAACCACGAAATCCAATGATTCCACAGGTGTTAATGAGAGTGCTAGTACCATTCTGTTTCAAATTTCAACGTCAAATGCTGAAAGCGTTTCAAGTGAAAAGAATTTGCTAATGAAATCCAATTTTAAATTGCTAAAATTACAATCATTCTGAAAGTATTGAATTACTAGTACATGTCCCATACCGGGGAAAGGCTTCGAGAAAAGTCAAACATTGAATCTTTGCACCTAATTACATGTATCATGTTACATATTCAGGTATACTAAGCATAAACGCTTCTTAAAATCTGATCTACAACATTATTTCTCATTTTCTGTTTTCCCATATCGACTCGACTTTAAACACTGATTGAGCGTAGCACTTACCCGATCATAAATAATGGAGACGGACGTTAAAAGTTATTAACTATAACACCTGTTGACAAAAGTAAAAGGTAACTAAGTCGAACTTGGTAATGATTGTTATGTTAGACAGAACACGCTGTATCTGCATTCTAAAGTCCCGTCTTCTCTTTTCACCTTGATTTAAAGGTAAACATTTTTTTTTAAATTGCATGTATATTACACTATAACGGTGAGTTAATACGAATAATAAAATGTGTATTTTATTATTTTGTCATTTATGTCAATTTAAAAACAAATAGAATACGTAGGTTACATAGGGGAAAAATCCGTTCGATTGGTTTAATCAAAGGTATATGGGTATTGTATAAAGGTTAATTCCCCCTAGATTCATGGTATATGGGATACATTATGAGGGTGAATCTCTTCATTTGACCTTAATGTCTTATATTACCATTACACTGAATCAATTCTGGTTTGTAGACGTCAGTCTTGTAAAACAATGTACATATAAGTATATCTTTTATTCTGGAGATAATAGATCCCTAACACATGATGAATCTCTGCCATTCACTTATCTTAAAGCTGAACACCGCTCGTAAATAGGCACCGTCACACAGATACCTGGTATATAAACCCTTCGATTTCGTTACACCCGATTGCACACCTGAAACTCGCGGCCGACGTGTAGTATTCCTTTCGTGTTCTTTGGATTTTTTGCATTTATTTCATATTCTATGTGCATATTCTGTTTGTAAATAATGCATTGACCATTTTATTTGATGTTAGTATTCTCATGGCTTGAAAAAGTGCGTAAAACTTCAGAATTTCATCGCGACCGAGTAACACGGCGAGGCAAGATGTACGTCCACACAGGTGAGACGTCTACAGCAAAGTACTTTTAACTGTTTAGAGGTCTTTGCCTTATAAAGGGGTTCTAGGGACAGCAGAATTGAAAGAGAAATATGGCGGACAATGCCTATTTACGAGCGGTGTTCAGCTTTAAAGGTGAGTGAAAAATAACTAATATGTGACTGAATGCATACATGTAACTATGCCATTCAGTCACATTTACAGACCTGTCAGTTAACATTAAGTTGACTTAATGGCAGAGCTTCATCCTGTATGACATGTGACAGAACATTAGGGCCTATTGTGTATGCTAGAATCTCATCTTAAACTCCTGAAACCCTGTGATATAATCGTAACACCCCTACTCTTCTCTCCTCAAAACACATCCACAGTACACTTACAATATATCATTAATTTTAATCATCATCAATGTATATGCTAACAAATATTGACCGTTTTGAATAATATGAATAAACATTCCTTCCGGAAAGAGTTTGCATTTGCACGAATTTTAAAAGAGCCTAGTAAATTCTGTGTTCATATATGTAGCTATGTGCGGAAGTTGCTTCCCTGTCCCAGAATTGTTGTTTGTCAATAACATATCTTAGATGAAATTCGTCAGGGGAATTTGCTTCAATCATATCTCTTTTCAAGAAGTCCGGCAGAGTTGAACCGTCATGAAATCTCCAAATACTTTCAACATATTCTTCAGTCTGAGTCCATATGTTGTTATTTGCAGTCTTATTAACGTTACCTATTTAACATATAAAAAAAGAACAGAAATTTTGACTTAATACACATGCACACGTAATTATGATATTAAAATGTATTACAAAACTTTTAGACTTACAACAAATATTTCAGCAATCATAACAGTACGAAACAGTGGTTTTTTTTTTAGAACAAATTAATAAATACAAACAGTAGCACATTTATGTCATGGTAAATATAATCATAGAAAGCTCACGTCTCCTATTATTAAAAATTGGGAATTTTTAGATGAAGATCGTAACTAAATTGTACTAGTATATCGATTTAACATTATTCTCCCTCGTGTATGTCATATATGTTACCAATTTTTATTATTTATATACTTTCTTTAATATACTAAAATAAAACAATAACTAGTTTTTTTTTTATTTGATTTGACGTCTAGATTTATTAAACCTTTGTTATCTACAACCAGGTTTTCAATCAAATTTAGGTAAGTGAATCATTGCAATCAACGTTTTTCCATTTGGTTATTTTGAATATTGTAGAAACAAATGTGATATATAATGAGGAATGATTCTATTATCATGCTGATTTTTACTCCTGAGATAATGTTTACTGCAGTATATTTTGACATTTAAACCACCATTGTAGAAAAACCTTCAAATTGATTATGATAATTGAATGCATCAATATGACATACCATCGATGAATTCCAAGAAGATTATTTTCAATGGTTAGGTGTCTAGCTTAACCAAATCACCACCATCCTTTTCTCAGTTGATCGTTGCTTTTGGATAATGTGTAGGTGTGTCAACACGTCGCAGACAAATTTTCGTAGCATTCAACGGTATTTCCTTGTACCTGACTGGACATGCTATATATAATAAGAAACTTAGAAAGATAGATATAGTCCCTTCAGAAAATATGGACATCGGTGAACACAGTACATTATAAACGAGTTAAGTAGTTATCCACGTTTTACGTGTATAATATATGGTTCGATAGAGTTAACCCGTCCTTTAAAAATCAAAGAACTGTTTAGAAATCTTAAGTAACTAATTGATATACAATGTATCTGGGTTTTTTTGAATTTATTACGCTGTTTTTAACTTACACTGTCTTATTTATGTTACTGTAATATGGTTGATACCTTCAGTTGGTTCACAGAATACATCACCGTAAATTGCAAACATAGTATTTGCTGATATATCATTATGCGTACATCAATCAGCATCAATTAAGTTTAAAGCTCGTAATCTTATGATGTAAAATGTAAAGGTACGACATACATTTAACACTACTCTATATCCTTTCTTCTAAACCTTAACTTATGCTTGCTTTTAAAATAGTTTTAAGAAAATATGACATGTACAGACAATACTAAAAAAAAATAAAATAAAACTTCATAAATTAACGAAAGGGATTGCTGCATTATTCATCGAAAAACAAATTATGCAAATAGATTACAATTCAAATTGTAGACTTTTATACGAATTACGCACAATATATAGCAAAAAATATTACCCATCAGATCTTCCTCAGAATTTTTGACATATTAGTGCTGGTCAAAAATTCGCAATCAGTGAAGAAAATATTTAAATATTTTTGCTTTAAAAGAACTATATATGATATTAGTCAAATTTGGCCCCCATAATTTGCCATTTTTAAAAGTGTTTCAGGTACATTAAATTGTTGTGTTATTTTTTAGGAGAGTTGATATAAACTATATTTTTCACCTATTTATTTGATTAATTTGCACGCACTGGCAGTATATGACGTCAGAAGTGACGCTATTTTTATAATTCAATCAAAATCAGTCATTATTTGACATTTTTCTTATATTTTTTCGAATGGGAAATATAGAGCGACGCTTTGAACAAGAACAAAGTTTTTGTCATTTATAAGTACTGACTAGATACATCTTTGGTGAAAATATTTTGTTTGTTCAAGCAATCGCTCTATGTTTTCTTATAGAAAAACTGCTTGAAAACCAGCCGTTTTACGCTAAAAATGCGAAAATGGCGGGAAAAATTAAACTTTATGATGTCATATTTTTAAATTGTGGGCACTTTATTCAAAATAAAAATTATGAATAAACTTCAAATGTATATCTGTACAAAGAAAACAAAGAATTACAGTAAAATGATGATGTTCATTTTAGGGGGCCATTTTAGGCTGAAACCATATATAGTCCTTTGATCATTCTCCTTTATCTTTATACAGAGGCAAATATAGTCTAAAAATGGACGCAACCATCCATTTTTTTTTTCTTCACTTGCAATGCAAAATATTTCAGTATATATTGTCAAAATATTTCTTTCCAATTATCACAAAAATGGCAATAGACAAAGAGAACTGAGACAGTATTTAAAAAAGTCATACTTGACAGGACGCATGTAAACTGTCCAAAAGGATTGGGAATGCACTTTTCATTAAGGGCACAATTTGATACGGAACAAGTTCCAGCAGTGCCCTGTAAATTATATCAAATACATCACAAAAATAAAGTCAATTTATCGACACAACAAAATAAATTGTATCATTCTTAATTTACCAAAAAACCGTGTCAATAAAGATGCCTTACTACTCTCCAAAAGTGTGTTTTTTATCTCTCCTTTGCTATATAGTATATGTTACACAATTCAAGAACCGTTGTGCTTGAAAATATTATGTATTACATATTTGTGCCAATTCAATTCATTATGCCAAGAAAATATTTCAAGATATACACATATAAAATATATTTGTTCCTAAAAAGATTCACTTGAACGGGCGCCATTTTAAATTTTATATCCATCTACAATTTAAATCTAATCTTGTCCCAATCTTCTATATCGCTATATATCCAGCCAGGCTTTTCTATATACAGATCAGGTACAGTTGTCCTGTTTTCAAAGTTGGTCTGACAGAGGTGGGCTCCCTGGTGGTAGTTGACGGACTGACATCGTGTTGTTCTCAGACAATCCTCCACACAATCCAGAATGCTGTATTTATCATACGACGTTATCATCCTTATCTCCAGTTTGTGTCCGTACTGTAGCATTGAATAGCGATGTCTCATGTCCGTTTTACACAAATAGGTGAGTAAGAAAAAGAAAAGAAATCGCAAGACCCAAAATCGAAGAAACAGTTTTATCATGACTTGTTATGCAAAACAGTTTAAACACCATTATCACTGTGTAGAAACGAACTAGGGTAAAGTGCGTTACCCTAGTCCAAGATGGCGACAGGTAAACACGCTTCAGATTTTTCCCGTAAGTATAACCACCTTTGCCATGGTTTATTAAAAATCTATTGCGCTGTATATGTTGGGCGGTGTTAGTTTTCAATGTTCACTCGTAAATCTGTCTTAAATTGTGCGTATTTATAGAGATACTGCATCATGAAGATTTGCTCCAAACTAGGTTAAAGTTAATGAAGGGATTTTTTGTGATTAGGGTAACTTTTTTTCGTGACTAGGGTAAAGTCACCTGTTAAATAGAAACATAGTTTGACTTTGTAACTGCTTTAAAAGATTTATAAAGTAGGGAAATGGTTCTTTTTTATATTCATCACTGTTACTGTCGTTTAAGACGTCTCACCGATTGAAGATATTTTTTAAAATAACCAGATAAAGTTTTCAACCACATCATTGTGTGTTAAATCCCTCATGATTTGACGCTATACCTCGTACCTCGTTGTGTATTTTTCAAACTCAAATGCGTCTTCCAGGAGAAGAAATGGAATCATCTGAAGTAGAAAATCCCACACAGGTATGGTTTATTTATCTATTAATTTTAATTTGTGCAAATTTGGTCAACTAGTGACTCTATAAAGCTAATATGAAATACATGCATTTCAATATCTATATAAAATTTCGTTTTCAAGCTGGTAGAAAATGACCAGCGTATAGGTTACTGTTAAAAAATAATTGATTATTCTTTGCATGATTTTATTTTATGTTTAGTGATTTGGAAATTCTGTGTTTACCAGTTGTTCTGATATCTCTTCTCCTTTGTATTCACCATTTACTGTGTTTATTAGTTGAGTTGAGTTTGTATTTATGGGTTTTTTTTTAAGTTTTTTGTTTTTCTACGTCTTTAACTTAATGACAAAAATTATGTCACTAGCACTTTAATGAACTGTTAATTAGAATTACATAAATCGTCTTCATAATCTAATATTAGTGAAACTTTTTGCAATAGTACCCAGCAGCTCAGTTGTTTCTGGATGCGATGGTTGCATAATTACTTTTGAGCCTGGTGAAACAAGCACCCCAAAGAATAAGCCCCCGACTCGTTGTAAGTACTCGATTTATTGTGTAAAAATATATTCATTGCACAAATATTAGAAATCGAAATGACTCATTACGTGGTTTTTTTTTTAAATTTAAGTGTGTTCTGAATGCGGAAAAAACATTCACTTCGGACTCTGGTTTGAGGGAGCATCAGATGAGGGAGCGCCGGGAGTTTCGCCACACCTACCAAGTTTGTGGACAGACGTTTATTAGTAAAGCTCGTTACACGAGTCATACGCTGAACCACATCGGGGTAATCAAAATAATAACCATTTAATTTATTAAACTATAAGTATCTGAAGCAGAAAAGGGGGAAAATTGTTCAACAATTTTTTTTTGAAAATATAAACTATTAATCAACTCAACTCTTACAGCAAAAGGCTCATGCATGTGCCGAGGAGGGTTGCAGTGCAACTTATATTCACGGGAAGGATTTGAAGAATCACAATGAAAGTAAACATAAACAGATGGAAAGAAAATGGGGAAAATGTGGAGCCATTTTCCCCACAAATCGTGGATTGGATCAACACAAATCAGCCTGTGTGAAAGGTCGGCAATATTCTTGCCGCATGTGCTCCTACCACACATCTTACAAAGGCAACTTAAACAGACATGTCAAAAATCAACACAAGAATTGATATTCAGTATGAATAAAGTGAATACTCATTGCTTTGAATTTAATTTGTTATGCTTAAGTCTTTCTCAAGGAAAATTAAGTCAATGCATTATCGATATCATGATCAGTGTATCCGGGTCGGCGATGTGCCAATGTTTTCTTCATTAACTTTATGGTGTACTCTTACTCCTGTTGCACCTCTTGCAACGACACCAGACTGTGAAATTGTTCCAGATTTTCGTTTTGGTTTTTGCTTTTGGCGCTGTTTTTCATCAAATGAAAGAGGCCTGTTAAAATTAAATAAAGTACTTTTCAGAGTTAAAATGCATAAGAATCATTATTAACTGTATGGTATGACAATATAAAACCTGAATAATTGTAATTTACCTTATTGTAATGGTATCCATAGTAGGTGCAGACACAACTTCGTCATCCCTTTGGACATGCATGGTAGAAAAAGCCTCATGCTTGTAGACACAAGCACGTGCTGTAGTCATATTGAAATTCCTACAAATAATTTGTATCCCATCTTTAGTGTTAGGAAATGCATTTCATACTGCTAGTAAATTTATGTATTAGAATTTTACCTGTCATCTTTCAGACGCTGGTCATTTAAAAAACATGCTGTTGTCAAAGCCGACTCTATGTCACCGGATCTGAGAACACCTGTTCCTTTTGGATCTATATCCTATAACAAAATAATGTTTACATGAGAAAAAGCTTGTGGTGATCAAACAAAAATTCAATTACAAATTGGTGGTAGAAAATGCATATGTACCTGGAAGGAACTGAAAAATGTTTCCGAGTCAAGGCTACTTAAACTCCTATGATTGTATGCTCCAGTTTGCACCATACTGTAGAGCTGCAAGCGGCGATCAACATTTGTTGATATACCTTCAAACTGAGCAATAGGTAAACTGTTTACATAACTGCCTGGTGGTGGAAATATCATAGGATTATACTGTTTCAACAGAAACTCTCTTTTGACCATCAAATACGTAATTCTCTCATCAATATCGATCCCTGCTGAGTCGACCCCTGCATACCAATAGCGAATCAAATGACATCATTCTGCTTCATGCAAAAATCCCAGATTCTTCATTTCCTTTTCTACTGGCTCTGAAAATGTTGTTAGTGCATATGAGTTTCTTTGCCGATCACGTAACTCCTTTACTAGTTCAAGTGAAAGGTTCGTCCTGTTTTTTCTACTGTTTTCGGCTACCTCATGCCAAGCTTTCTTCGAAATATTCATTCCATCTGAACCATGAGCACACACTCGAGCTCGATTGTTGACTAGAATGTGGTGTGGATTAAGTATAACTTGCACACTTTGCGATGCAATAGTCGTGGGTTGAGCATACCACTGTTTTATTGCATATCGGCTTCCGTTCTCTACCTGCACATAACTTACATCTTGAAACATCGATGATTTATTCCATTGGGAGAGCTCATCTCCGAAGACGTTATTGCAATACAAAACGGTGATAGCTTGTTGTGGCCAAGAAGATATGCGTTTTTGTACAATGGATTTCAGTGACATTGGAGATTTTTTAGTTGAGCACACTGCCTCAGATCCATCACCACATTTTTCGGAAACAAGTTTCACTAGTGATGACTTCCGCAGTCCTGAAAATTTTATTTTGCTGCCACTAAGGATTGTCTTTTCTTCTGGCACCGAAAAAGTGCGAGAAATAGATGCACCGTTTGTCATCATTTGAAGAACATCATCAACAACACAATTAGTATATTTTGTGCCTGTCTTTCCAAGTTTTAATGAACTAAGAACAGACTCAACTGTCGATCGTAGCTCTTGTTCATCATTTGGAATCATTTCAGCATCATCTGCATTGTCATTTGACTCGTCTGCTTTTTGGACAATACCTTTGGCAGCTGTTTTAATCAGCATTAAACTGTCTGTATCCAACGCTTCAATGAGGTCAGAGGGTAGGTGTTGAAGAATCAGGGAACTAAAGTCCTCTTCATCATCTGCTGCAGGAATTAATTTATTCTTCTTACTTCTAATATTGACAAATGAACTGATGTTTTTTTTGTGTGTAAAGACTTGACACCACTCCTCTCTGGATTCTAGAGTCACTGTGTTGTCATTTCTAGTGACAAGAAAGTTAGTCTCGAGATCTCTTTCGCTCGCGATGCATGGCAGATTATTAATACCAAAAAGATACTTCAGGAGTTCCTTCTTACTCTTTTTGCGTGCATTCTGCCAATTATCTTTTTGTAACGTACACATTGTAAGGGGATTCCCGCGATCGTCTTTTGAGCAAATTTCAAGAAATTGACCATCGAAAGAAACCACTTTTACTTTCAGGGCTTTGTCAGAACATTCTCCTATAATATCTGTTAGAATTCCACGGACAGCATTCATTTTAAGACTGAAACCTGACATGTAGTATGCGACATGAATAGCATGATGTCTCTCTGTATCTTTGTTACTTCTGTCTAAGTCAGAAATAATGGCGACAATAACTTCTTTGGCTGGTCGTCTCATTATGTTGTATGCCTCACGATGCTGTTCTTGAAGACGGTGGCAAGTTTCAAGAATGTATTCAAGCGACAAACGGGATTCTGACTTCTCAGAGGCATGAGTGTTGAAGGGACTTGTTACATCCGTAAATATTTGATCCAAACATTTGCAAACCACGCCTCTAAGGGAGGGAAATTCAGCCATAAAAGACGATGTGTCAGCAAATACCTGAAGTTGAGACTTGAGTTTTTTGGCCTCTGGGTCAATTCGAGTTGGTTTTGCTCTTGATTAAACCAATATTTTTTTGGTAAGTTTTATGACGCTGTTCCATTGGTCGCATTTCTTGCCTGATATAAATGTCGTACTTTCTGGGTTGTAGCAGATGTTGACAAATTGATCACAACCCCCAGTTTCCATCTCGGCCATAACCTGGATAGAATAATATACTGGTAATTTGTAGTACACATCTGTGGTGTGGACTTTGCCAGGTCTTGGACATTTAATTTCAAAGACAACATGAGGAGTCTCGTCAGTCTGAACATCCGTTCCATCACCGCTGCTGACTGCATAGCTATCAATGCCCTTGTCATTCGCCAAGTTGATAGTTCTACAACCAATTTCACAAAAAAGGTTATGTGGTAGGAAAACTGGAAGATATTTACCAACAAGAGTTGCTAGCCCGTTTATTTCATTCTTTGACCCGTATTCAAAAAGATCCCTCTTTTCATCTGACAATGGGACATCTTTCCCTGTAAATACTTTCTCGTAGTGTTGTTTTTGTTCTTTCAACGTTTTCAACCCAAGCGCTGCAAAATTATGTGCTTCCTGTCACAATGGCCTTTTTTCTCAGTTGATGCCAGTGATTTGAATGTTGCTTTATTAAGTGGGATGATTCCATGGAATCAAGATTATCGTAAATTTCTTCTGAAAACTTTTTCAAACAGCAGAAGTTTTTTTGATGGGAAAGATCCAGAATGTTTCCGGAACCAAAAACATACATATCAGACGTTCCGTTTATGTGCGACAATATAAGACCGATTCTATCAATGGTTTCAAGCAAAGAATGGATGCAAGATGAGCACTGGATAACTTTAGTTTTCAAATAGCTAATGGAACTGGCAAAATTGCTAGATTTCCAGTCACCATCAACTTTTTGTAGCAGCAACTGTAGTGCCCTCTTTTTCTATAATACTAGCTCTCTGAAGTCTCGAATATTTTGATTACCAACTTGTATTGTACACAGAAGCTTCTCTTTAATAGATGCAACATTTGGGGGGGGGGGGGCAGGCTTTGCAAATCTGAATCACTGGTTAAAAACTCGATCAACTCTTTCTCTATAGCTGCTATTAAACCCTGTTCATTCTCATACTTTTTCTGGCGCTCTGGAAGGGTTGGTGGTTCTTCGTGACCACAGATATTTTCGTCACCTATTTTCTTTCCAAACCCATAAGCAATTTTCTTACCGTCCAGAGAAATTTTGCAGTCTACTTCACCATATGCATTGGCAAATGTTTCAACAGAATGTTGCAAGACACCGGGGTGATCTGCATTTATCTTGCTTTTTGATACGTGCTTGGCCAAAGTCTTTTCAGTCGGTACGGCAAAGTTAAAATTGCGCAGCATCGTTTCTCCATCTAAAAATAAATAAAAAATTATAAAGGAATCTACTCTATGTACAATACACACATATCAATGACAGGATCTTGTAACATTTCTCATGTCTCCCATTTGTCTGTCTGTATGTCTAATTTTTTTTGTCTTTGTTTCTTATTTCGGGTAATTGTATAATTTGATTACCTTCTTTTTGATTTAACTCAGCTCTGATATTTCATCTGAAGTACCTGGTGGCTTTTCCTCGAAATATATTGTAGACCACTGCCCAAAAGTCTAAGGTTGTGTCCGAATACCGTACATTTTTAAAGGAACTACTAGAAAGAAGATTCCCTATGTCTAGAAGGAGATGCACTGCAATATTCTGGGGATTTAACGTTCCATTTGAAAGTGCCCGTAGTGCAGCCTAAAGTCATCACCCCTTCCCGTCTCTTCAAACAACTTGTTTGTTTTTTCAAAAAGTTCTTGGAGCGTATCATCACGTGTACACTCTTTTACATCAGCTTTTGATTTTTCTATAATTGTGTCATTTTGCATATTTTCTGGTTTTGATTCATCGGGCTCGGAAGTATTTATGTTACCTGGAGATTCTTGAAAGTATATTTTTGCCGCATCTAAATCGACAGTACATTGTTTTCCCGACTCAATTTCTTTAACTATGTCCGATGTATGAATAGGGAAATGAACAGATCTGAACATGAGCTGGCCATTGTGTTCATTTAGAAATTGGCGGCGCATTGAAAAAAATACAGTGCTGTGATGTTTTATGCAATGAGTTAATTTGCTAGAGGATGGCGTTTCTAACTTACAATAATAGTCTACAAAGGTTACGTTTATACACTTGAAATATTGTAAACTAATATGAATATTTCGTCATACTACCCCAGCAAATGCGTAAACCAAATGTAAAATAATCGAGCGTGTTTACCTTTCGCCATCTTGGACTAGGGTAACGCAATTTACCCTAGTTCGTTTCTACACAGTGAATATACTGGTTCCTATATTACACCGTCGTTTAAAAAACAAAATACCGGAAAAAAATTATATTTCAAAATATTCTTCATTTTCTAATTACTGTTTGTTATTCATGAAGGAAGTTTGAGATCATGTATCATCTTTATTGTTTTCTTAGCAGGTACGTTTTGTTAATTATTAATTTCTGTGTTTGTTAATTTGGCATTATCAAAGTGGACTAAAATTTGATATGCTCATGCATCATTTCTTTATGATTATATCTGCGACACTATCAGGGCACCATCTGTGTTTATAACTCGTATGTGTTAAAATATTAATCATGCTCTTATTTTATTTTTAAAACCTTTAAATCTGAAACGAAGGCTATGGAAAAAATACAATGTGCAATGCAGTAAGACTAAAGATAATGTTATTCAGAAAAAAGGTTGAAGAAAATTTCCTTTTTCACGTCTTAAATGTTATAAAAGCATGGTCACGAGCTGAGAAGATTTTTTTTCAGATGTTATTTTTCCAATTTAAATGTTAACAATGCTTAACTTTAGATTTGATTTTTTTCGAGTAAACCAAAATTTGCCAGTCAGTCTTCGAGTTTCACGCGAGATAAAAAAAATTGCTGTTATTAAAACAAGGCTTTGTTATATTGCTGCATAGAAATAATAATATTGTTAAAAATTGTGCCTAAATTTATTTTCTGTTTAAATTGCAAGAATTTTGATTGCGACCATAACTTACAAAAGCGGATTCATACAAAAGCGACTCATTATCCGACAACGTTAAAGTATATTTGCCGTTTGAAATAAAAATTTTAAAAGAAAGAACTGTTTGCGTTTTTTCACAAAAGTTATAATTTTTCTGCAAATTAAAAGTGTTAATCAAACGCATCTAAAAGTATCAAATTTAAATTCCAAATAATCTATTTACTGACCGGCTTGGCCAGTAAACGCACAACTTTGAAATATTCATAAGCAAATGATGTGAAAAGCTTATTTTAGATCGTACACAAGATGTCGACGCGATAACGTGGTCGGTCCGTTGGCAGTGAAATAACGTGTTCGGAGAGAAAAGAAAGAAACAAACAGTTTGACAGAGAACGTTGTAATATTAGAATCTCTAGTGGAGACCACTTTGAGCGGTGGACACGTGTTAGAAACTGATGTTTAACTATGAGACTCCCGGCTTTCTGCTATAGACAGGTTGATCATACAGCGATGTGTTTTCGTCGTTTAATAAGATATTTCCTCATGAAGGAATAGAGGCTCATGTCTATGGTACGATATTCATTATCTTAATATGAACAAACTTGTATAGATATCACTCGAATACTAAAAATCTATAAATTGTATATGCTTTGAGTCGAGGGGCCCCTAGAGGGATATTTTTGACGTTCTTCTTTATAATTATATATGCTGTCAAATGTATAAAGAAAATGGACAATTGCAAAAGAGCTCTCATCGATTGTCATCGACATCGATACGCAACCATCCTCGTAAAATGCAGTTGACAATATCTGATATGTTTTTCTGTTAAAAGCACACAATCATGTTTATATGAGTTCAAACAACTGTAAACAAACCTGTCGTGTTACCTCGTTCTGCAAGCTTTTTTTCTGAATATCTATTCCCGCGCATATGCGCAAATCAACCTCAAACGTTAATCGATTATGAATACGCATAGGTAAAAAGCCGTTATTCATTTTCAAATTATGGCTAGTTCCTCCTTCATATTTATCAAAAAATGCAAGATTTTCTTGAAACTTCTTTTTCATATATCTAGTCATGCAGACAAAATTTGAATCTGGTTTTTAACATCGCAAAAATGCCGTTAAAATGGCATATATAGCTTTAAAGACGATTTTAACAATCAAAGTGATTAAAGGCTGTTTGCTGGCATTTTTTTCCTCCAGAAGTCCATGATTTAGAGCTGTTGACCATTTAAAATTTCATATCCAAAGAATGATTCCTTATTACTTATATTTATATAATTTTCAGCAATTAAATATTAAAGTTATTGACATTTCTACGTTATTTTTGTTTCGTAAAATTATGCAAACCCCGTTTATGCCTGAACAGTATGCCATTTGCGTCATTGATGAGCTGTATTAAATTATACTTACAAATTTGATTCGTAGTGTTATCACAAAGATCTGAGATGTAAATATTTGATGATAAATGACATCGTGATAAAGCAAAGAAATATGCTAACTAATAAATTGCCAAATAAAGAAGACGTTTACAAGTAAAGAGCACACACTCTGATCTATTGTATTTTGCAACTGGGTCCCGATACATGTAACACGTGGGGACCAAACATATAACGCACAGTTAAATATACTACACTAAATATTAGTGACCAAATGCTTGTATTTTCTAGGAAGGTGCTGAGCGTGGACATTGTAAGAACGTGAACCTATGAGTCTTTCTGGAAAGCGAACTCCTATGTTAAAAAGTATGGGTGGTCAATCAGATCTACCTTAAAATTGTAAATATGACTTCTTTAGCCCTAAATTATTTAGTAAATAAAGAAAATTAAAAAAAAAAATTATTTGTGCCGTCCATTTTTTATATTATCTACATCAAGAACAAAGTGTGGTTTTCATTTCTTAAAAACACCCTCAACAATCTGGAAACATTTCAAAATCCATGAAAATTGACCAGAAAATTCGATTACTCCGATGCATTATAGATCAGTAACAAGCCCCAAAAATAGGTTAAAAGTCCAAATATATTCATAGTTTACCACACTTCAACAGAAATTTAATGCTCACGTGTTATCTCACAAATAATCCAAAACCACTAGAGAAAATTAATTAATTATTTAAAGTAAATATGTTATGTTAACTTTTTGTGTGATCTTAAATCTCGTCGCCCCAAGTACTGCTGTTCTGACTGTTTGATGTGATATAGAACATTTAAAGTATGTGAGGAGCTCTAATCAATAATTGATTGAAACAGACATCTAGGGGACTTGTACATTTTTAAAATATTAAACATATTAAAGGGCTGGTGCAGAGGGCAACTAATTACTCTTATTGATGTAGAATAATCTCAATTCAAAAAAAAATAAACATTTTTGATTAACAAACAACAAGAGAATAATCATTGGTCTACATCAAATTAATACTCTGTGTAGTTGCCCTCTTTAAAACCAAAAATTATGGCATGAAAGAAATCCTGCTCTACACTATTCATCATTAGTTTTAATCATTCATCAGTAATTTGTGTATGCAGTCGTTTTAATTTTTCTATGTCGTTTTCGCCATTTGCTAAACACCCTTCTTTTTTCTATTAATATGATATCCAAATTCAAAAGCGTATATTGCATGCATAATACATAAATGTACCTCATACTCTACTATTTCAGTAATGTTGAGGAACTTGACGCACTTGTGTTTGCTATGTCAGTCTAATTCATAAACACCCCACCCATCCCTTGAACTGTGACGTCATATTTTGTCGTTAATACTGTCACCGAATTCAATTTGTTCTGAGCATTTGTTTTGTCTGCTTTCCCCGTCTATCAATTCTACGAAATTGTATCTTTAAAAAACGCAAATCATTAGATTTACTTTTTTAAAACAGAAAGAAAGAAAGAAAGAAAGAAAAAGAAAAGAAAACCCACGAAATTCAATTTTAGTCCCAGCTTACTTTTAATACTAGTTTAAGCATGCATTCAAAAAGAGATCTACAGCAAACGAGTAATTATCAAAAAAAAAATCCCACAGCTCAGAGACGGCAGTAACGTTACAAGCGAGAAATACGTGTCCCAAATATTGATTTGCAGGCAGTGATTTGAATGAAATATTATTGCAAAATGGTTTTAAAGCTCGCACTTTCTGTTTACAGTATTTTGATTATTGCTCTTTTCGAATTATTTGTATGTACTAGATATGATGTACATCCAGGTTTATATGTTTTGATATAATTTTATTCTGATCAATAAAATTTTCAACGCATTTGTGTTAAAGCTGTTATCGGATTCCATGTAAGAAATATTAGACAAAATTGGTATAATTTTATAGTTAAACAAGAGGCACATGAGCCTTATCGGTCACCTGAGTACATATAACTGTAGTGTGGCTTTTGCAATGTACATCCATGTGCATTATAATTACAGGGCTAATGAAATCATTTTTGTAGCTATAGCTTTATAGTGCAGAGGATCTATCTCTCAAGTGTAGTTAGGGTTGACCAACCTCAGCCTTTTTAAGATACTAGTATGACCTGGACAGGGCTCTGTACATTTCTGATAGATATACAATTGATGTGCAAAATAAAAATCTCATCTTGAAAAATTGTGCGAGGAGTTACTGGTATCCATACAAATGGTGTACCCTAGATGTAATAGTTTGTACAAGTAATATGCGCATCTCTGATAAATGTTCTGAATCAATTCATGTTAAAAAAAAGAACTTCCTAACTTGAAAACTTGGGAGGAAGTCTCCAGACGAGTGTGTACCATCTATGCAATATTTTGCAAAAGACGAAAAAAATACCAAGTTCAACAACTGATAGTTGTCTGAAAGATTAACAAAAATCAAAACCCAAGCACTATGAACATTCTGATATATGTTTTATTGATCTGCAAAAGAAAACAGTTCATATTTTAAACATAGGTAATCAAAAATTATGAAGCCCACTTCGACGAATCTTATCTAAAAGTATGAAAAATCTCGCATCATGTTTTTTTTCTGTTAGTGTACATCCGAAGATCAAAATAATGCAAGAATGTTTAAGTAGAACTTATAGTTACTTGGAAATGGACCAGTTCTCAAAAAACTTTAAACCTGTTTACTGATTTAATAAATGTTGGCCTGTTCCAAAATCGAAAGCAAGTCTGGACGTTTTCATCCTTAGATGCACTATTCATGCAAGTTTAATCATAAAAGGCTATAATATTATATAGCTACTCCAAAAGAACATTACCATGGTCAATCATCTGAAAATGTTGGTCAGATTCAGAATTCAACACTTCAGATTTGGCTCAGGTGAGTTAACGAAAGGCCCATGGGCCATATTGCTCACCTGAGCAACAATAGACATAATAAAATCAGCTTAATGGAGTCGAATACAAAACATCTCAACAATGTAGTAGAACAGATCCTGTATTTAAAAAAAAAAAATTCCAATTCCCCCTTGGATACAGTGGTAACAACATAATTGTTGACAATATAATCAAGTCCCATTTCTAACAGAATTATTTTAAAGTCACATCACATGTTGAGCATTGCAGTTCTCAGAAAGCCTAAACAATTGTTTATAAATGGGAAAATACTTGCATATAAGTAACAAGAGGCCCATGGGCCACATTGTTCACCTGAGCAACAAGAGACATCATAAAATCTGAGCTTCACAGAGTCATATACTGAACACTTACAGCTTTTCTGACCAATCATGTTCTGAGTAGATTGGTTCTGGTTAAGAAATCGAAAATCTTAAAAGTTTACAGATGGACAGACAGACAGACGGACGCCAGACAAAACGTGATCAGAAAAGCTCACTTGAGCTTTCAGCTTAGGTGAGCTAATAACAAAAGCTTAGTGATGAAAGGGTTATATTAATTTGCTATTTTTTTTCTTTAAAGATGATGCATCTTGCTGAAATGCTTACACAGTATTAGTAAACAATACTTACTTCTTCCTTTAATTATGCTTCTGATTGTGTAATCTACATCAATTCACGGTTTTGGATGCAACCAAGCCAATACAAAAATTCACAAATCTCTCCTCTATCGTCTGCTTTAAGCATGTCAAAAGATCTGGTATAGTGGATAATTCCTCGACTTTTGAGTGGCAAAGTCAGGAGTTCAAAATCTTCCTTTGTTACTTTCAGATAAACAAATATTATCTAAAAAAATGAAAAATAATAATAAATGTAAAATAATATAAACAAGAGGACCAAAGGCCACATTTCTCACAAAAGCAATAATAGCAAAAATAAAATCAACTATAATGAGTCATATATACATAACATCTGGTAAAAGTAGAAAAATAGATCCTAATTGAAAGGTTTTCAAATATTTCTGCAGATATTCTTATGTTAAGCATTAAGCCCCCTTTATAACAGGATGAATTCAAAGCAATATCACGTATCAATATTTTTTCTTAATTGTAAAATTTCACCCTCTCCATTGTAGCTCCATCCTATCCCCGAGGAAAATGATTTAAACAAGAAGCCCGTTGGGCCACATCGCTCACCTTTTTAAGATTTTTAATGAACTTTCTCTATACAGTCAAACTTTGTTATTTCGAACTATATGAAACCGTTTAAAAACTTTGAGATATTCGAGCATTCGAGATATCAAGGGTAAAATACTTAAAAAATAAGTGGTTGGGACTTACAAATCACTTCGATATATTCAATTGGTTTTTGAGAAGAAGATTTTTAAAGAATTTTCTCTATATATTCCTATGTAAAAATTTGTACCCCAATTGTGGCCCCACCCTACTCCCTGGGATCATGGTTTAAATAAACTTGAATCTACAATACCTGAGAACGCTTCAATGCAAATTACAGCTTTTCTGGCCAATGGGTTTTTGAGAAGAAGATTTTTAAAGATGCCAACAAATTCTTAATAATTCTTAATTATCTCCCTTTGAAAGAGGGCGTGCCCCTTCATTTTAACAAACTTAAATCCACTTCACTTCAGGATGCTTTGTGCCAAATCTGGATGAAATTGGCCCAGTGGCTCTGGAGAAGAAGTCAAAAATGTAAAAAGTTTACAGATGGATGGACAGACGGACGCTTGACAAAAAGTTATCCTAACAGCTCACTTGAGCTTTCAGAACATGAAAAATTGATACTCCTCAACCCCCAGCTGTACTCCAAGAATGTCCCTTATCACATCCAGGGTATGCTGGGATGAGGGGCCCAATTGGTCCCATACTAGAGTCAGAACTCCTACCTAAATTTACAATTTTGGGTATAGGGCTTCCTGGTCTATAAGATTGGGAATTTAGTTTGCCTTAGAGAAGACTTCAAGGACATTAAAACCATGCTATCAGTTTTTTTAACAAATATATATGGTCCCGGAGTAGAGAAGAAGATTTTTGAAGATTTAATACATTTTACCATATGGCCATATTGGCCCTACCCTAGGACCTAAACCCCCAACTCAGGGGCCATGAATTTCATAATTTTGGTAGAGGGCTTCATGGACATCATAACCATGTATTGTTTTTTCCTCATACGTTTGGGAGTAGAGAAAAAGACTTTTTAAGATTTGTCATTTTTTGCATATTTGATGCTCTGGGGGTGGTAGACCCATGAATTTCACAATTTAGATTCTTCTTACCATATGGATGCTTCACACAATAAATGGTAATAATTGGCCTTGTACTTTTCAAGAAGTTGAAAATGTAAAATTGTTAATGAATGACGCATGACGACAGATGAAGACTAATAGTTCATGTGAGTAGAGGTATAACAATCAACAATGACAGTAACTAAAAGATCCATACAGTGATTGACACTTACTTTGGTTTCCATACATATCACTCCCAGGCTATTTGGAAACATTACTGAGAAGGGAATTTCTGCAATGAGCTCAGATCCAACCTGCCCAAGAACACCATCATCAAGTTGATCTTCCAAACATTCAGACAAAACATTGTTGATAGGTTTCCCTTTCACCTATAAATATGCAATATTATAGAATTTCATACAACTCATGCTGTACGAAAATAGATTCTAATGAATCTAAATAATTAATTATGTCAAAAATATCTTAAAATCATTTATATGCAATAGAATATTTATCCACTGTTCCTTGCATCAAAAACTTTAACCAACTCAAAAAACCTTAACCTAATTCAGCATCCGAAACCTATGGCTCAGATTTAGTATTCAAGCCTGTCAAGTGCATCAGTGTAAAAGATGCACCATCCATGCAAGTTTGGTGAAGTTAGGACCAGTAATAAGTAAGATATAATCATCAGAGGGCACTGGCACCAAAACTTTTAACCTGCTCCAAAAACCTTTGCCTCCTCCAGCATCTGCAATTCATGGCCAAAAATCAGCATCCAAGTCTTTCAATTCCATAAGTAGGTCCAGATGCATGATCTATGCAAGTTTATTAAAGATAGGACAAGTATTAACTTAAATACAGGACCTGAAACAAAAACTTTAACCAGGTCAGGACGCCGACACTGACACCGGGGGTTAAGCATAAGCTCCCTCTTACTTCTTCTTGATGAGCTAAAAAATTGATACAATATCATAATATTTTACAATAGTATATCATATGATATAATATTGAATCATACTATATAATACTGTTTGATATAATACAGTACAATATCATATGAATCATGATATATTGCATAACAACAAACACATCTATCAAGCAAGTTTGAGTGAGGTATGACAAGGTTTTCTTAGCATCCTTGATAATGGACAACAGGCTCTGTATCTGAAGTTGCCATATGTATCAAATTCAAAGTTACATGAAACCATGAAAGTTAGCGAGGACAGCATTGTTTTTCAACATTCAAACCTGCATTTAAATACTCATAAACTTACATTTGCTCTAGCATCAAGATAATCAAGAGCAAGCTCTGTATCTGAAGCTACCTCTATTTACACACCCAAAGTTATACATATGGTTATGATAATCTGATAGTCAATTTGTCAGAGAAAATTTATCAGATTAACTGATTTATTTATTTGATTAACCGATTTAGCATTTCAGTTGTCTTTACTTTTGGTATAGAATAAAATACAACTTGTTTCAATACATTATAATTTATCAACAAAAAGATATAATCTGTTTGTTAATAGTTTGAAATGAAATAATTTACCTTGCATTAGCAATGAAATAGCATTTTAGTCTTTATTTTGTTTGTAAATGGTCAAAAGAAAATGTTTCCCTTCATCACTGTTCATTACGACGGTTTGAAAGTGACCGCCATTTTAACAGGAAGTAATAAGAGGAAATGGCTAATTGTCTGAACATTCCCATCTTGTCACCTGGACAATTTATTTTAATTCTTTTTCTGGTATATAGAATACTCTTAAATAATTAATTATGCATGATAACAAATTATTTGAGTTTTATTCATTAAGTTTATAAATTGAAAGTAATCAGAATTTCCTCGATGTGACATGTTCCCAAGCCAGTCACTTTTGATTCAGAAATTACACGTTTAAATAATTCTTAATGGTGCAAGCCTAGCATGAAATTAACACAGGCAATTGGTAAATAAACAAACAGTAAAATGTGTACACAGGTAAGGTCAGTCCTGTGTGCGGTCATCCGGAACAACTATCGATGTCGGTAGCTTTCATCTTACGAAGAAGTGAGCCACCCGTGTGCGTTGAAGTGAAACTAATGCCCTGTAAAGAGTTACTGTGTATACAAGAGGGGTGTCAACTAACTAAACAAAGGAATATACAGGTGTTAGAGGGTGGGAAATCTTTATTACACGGTCACAATCATATCAGATTAACCGAAATGAAGTTTTTCCTATCAGATTATCAGGAAAAAATATAAAGGGATATATAAGAAATGGTTCGGTGTTTTGATATTATATCAGATTACCGAATTATTCGATTAACCACAATCAGATTAAGTGGAAACCTCTGTATTTGTATTTTGTACTGTTTGTATTATTGATCCAATATGTATCTACTATTTCATTATTAATTAACACCTGTAAAGCTATCTAATCATTATTGAGTGTCTGATTCAGTTATCTAAATAAAGTGTTTAAACTAGTTTGGAGGCTCTCCATGTCAGGTTAAAGAGGAGAAACTATAATTATGATACGGGTGTTAATTTTGTGAACTAGTGGCCACATATACGAATATCCAATTCCATTCTCCATTATCACAATATATATCATTAAAAATGAATAATATAGGCGCAAAATGTCTCGGTGAGTGTGAAAGGTCTTTCGAGGCGAATGGTTTCGGCACGAAATGTCAATAAGGGCGTTATGTCCCTTTACCAAGCTTGACACTCAAATATAGTTAGTATATAGAAAATTGTAAACAATTAAAACAGATGAAAAATGCACAAAATCAAAAAAAGAGCTCAATTTACTTTTCAAAATATACCTAGAATACCACGGATATCTCGAGGTATATCTGTGGTCCCAGCCAATTTTACTATATAAATGATTATAAAAAAACCAGGTATGTCGAACACGGAAATCTCGAATCCCCCGCTTATCTCGAAGTAAACTTACGGCCCCAGTCACTAAAAGACGAAGTCAAGTCAATTAACCATAATTAAAGTAATTTCACACTGTAGTGCACTGTCTCTCTTTTAAGCCGATTTTCTGGTCTATTGAACAGATCCGTTAGTAAAGCACGTGCTATTACTAAGGTCACCTGTGATTTTCACGCCTTGACAGCCCTAAGCTGTTGAAACTCTTTCTTCATAATTACGCAAGCCAGGTTATCGACAATGCTTACATAGTGACATCAGATGACATGATAATTAAACATAACTTGGAATGATTATTTTGTAAACAGATAAAAGTGAAAAAGAAATCAAGAAATTAATTAATTAAAAACTTCTTGAGTTATATGAATCCACACTACAGACTCAATTCTCGGTACCCATCATCGCTGATAAACATCTAACGAAGGACCTAGTCTTAATCCCAGGAGACAGTTAGATGATCTGGCAATGATGCTTACCATTAAAACCAAATTCAAGGCTATAACAGAAGTCGAGAAGGTATAAGTAATGTTGACTTTCGTTTTCCGTTTTTGTTCTTTTTACTGTAATCGGTTTATCAAATTAACCTAGAGTAATGTATATCCAGTTATAAGAATTGCTGACAAACAAAGACGATTCCAAGTCTTCTTTTAAAAAGTATTGCTTTTCAAGATAATTTAAGAACATTTCAGGTTTATTGATTTATTTAACAAATGTAATAAAACACATTAAGGTCAGACGACACGTTCCTCAAGCATCTTTTTTGTATCTCCTCGTAATAAAGAGTTCCAATAAAAATTATTATATTTATAATGATTTTTAAAGTTATTAAAAGAACTATATATGATTTTAGTTAAATTTGGCCCCCATAATTTGCCATTTTTTAAAGTGTTTCAGGTACATTACATTGTTGTGTTATTTTTTAGAAGAGTTGATATAAACTATATTTTTCACTTATTTATTTGATTAATTTGCACGCACTGGCAGTATATGACGTCAGAAGTGATGCTATTTTTATAATTCAATCAAAATCAGTCATTATTTGACATTTTTCTTATCTTTTTTCGAATGGGAAATATAGAGCGACGCTTTGAACAAGAACAAAATTTTTGTCATTTATAAGTACTGACTAGATACATCTTTGGTGAAAATATTTTGTTTGTTCAAGCAATCGCTCAATGTTTTCTTAAAGAAAAACTGCTTGAAAACCAGCCGTTTTACGCTAAAAATGCGAAAATGGCGGGAAAAAGTAAACTTTATGATGTCATATTTTTAAATTGTGGGCACTTTATTCAAAATAAAAATTATGAATAAACTTCAAATGTATATCTGTACAAAGAAAACAAAGAATTACAGTAAAATGATGATGTTCATTTTAGGGGGCCATTTTAGGCTCAAACCATATATAGTCCTTTACTTGTATATGGATATATCCATAGATGGCCGAGTGGTTAGAGTCGTGGCCGCTCTCTGCCAGGAGCGTAGGTTCTAGAGGTTGTGAGTTTAAAGCCCGGCCAAATGTAGTGAGTTTCGCTGTGCTGTATTATTTATTTATTTTTATATCAGCAATTCAAGTCTATTTTCAAGATTATATAGGAAATTGCATTCTCTAGTATTTTGCAGAAATGCCTGGTAAGGTATCCTAATTTTTGGCAAGTAAGCTTGTCAGAGTAGTAGTAAACCATTAACAAATTCCTGGAAAATGTTATATAAAATTGAGGAACGTGTCGTCTGACCTTAAATCTTTAAGTGTTTTATTATACACTATGAATTACGATAACATAAATGACTATAACAGGGTATTATTTTAACTCGGAATAATTATTTAACTCGGAATTCTATGAAATTGTGATTTTAGCTGTAGTTGTTGTAGTTAGACAACAGTTATGCAGGAATGATGATTTGTGTGTTGTAGAAGTTGGTACAATACATGTATAAGGGGGTTATATTTATCTATATACTTCATCATATGCTTATCATTTGTAGTATACATAATTAGTAATATATGTGTTATTCATATTTATTTCATTGAAATATTTCATCAAATATAATAATTCTAATTCTTTATTATATGTGATTTTATTTGTTTGTTTATTTATTATTGTTTGTTTGTTATTGTGTCTTTATTGTTTGTTTAATGAAAAGGGGGGGGGGGGTTAGTTACTTGTGTGCTGGTGTTAGTTGAGACATGCGCAGAAGGGTTAGTCCATGCCAGGCATGGACTAACCCTTTTGCGCATGCGTTAAATTCGATTTTGCTAACCTATGGCCTAATCTGTAAAAAAAAATGTTAGTCCAACAAAATTACGATGTTTGTGAAGTATTACGCAAATTCAAAAGAATACACAAATTCCACTGTGTTGTAAGACTTCCACCGACATCGTAACCTGCAAAATGCACACACGTAATCACCTATAAACTTCCACACGACAATACAGCCCCCGAACATCGTCACCAGAACTCTGTGTTACTAGAAATTAACATCGGTGTTGACCGCGATCATAATATCCACAGCAGTGAACAAATACACAGCCAGTATCTCGCTAAAACGCCACGATGTGTACACACAGCCATTTCCATTTACTTCCCGATGCAGACTACAGAAAATCATCGTCACTTTTTAATTTCTGACGTCACGCGCACGATATTTCCCGAACTTTTTTTCCGAACACTTGCTAGGTAACGTTAGGTTATATTTTTAAAAAAATCAAAGTACTGAAAGTACTGAGAAGCGCTAAGCTGTCAATTCATGAGCAAATAATTAATTGCATTATACATGTTTCATGATGAATGAATTTAAACGTTTAATACGTCATATATATAGTCAAGATTTTGCATTTTTTAATAAATTGAAATACAAACAATATCCAGGACTGCGTTCAATAACCGAGATGCGTGCATAGCCGCTAGGTTATAGATATCTAGGTCTATTAAATGATAAGCTTGCCTAGCGTCTAGTTCATTGATTCGAAGTTTAAATTATCAGCAGATGAATAACTTCACCGACATAATTTGGTAATTTCAAGCAGAAATATATGAGTTAAAATTCATAATAACTTATCATACGAACGAAATATCATTAAACAATATAAATTTTGTGTTGCAACTTGGTGAATAAGGAAGCCATCTTGAATTTGATGCTTAGTCATAAAATGTTAGGCTAGGTATGTCTACATGTACCTAGCGGCTAGATAGCTAATCGTTAAACAACCTAGTTGCTACCAAGCCACTATAATCATGAACGCAGAATAAAGCGAGATTCGAACTCTAGGATCTGTGTTTCACAATCTTATAGCCACTCGACTAAAGCGGTAATTGAAGAAGTTGGTTGAAGATGATTTTAACATATTTAAATGGCTTTTCGAACTGAGTTCCGAAATATTGGTGTCGGTGTAGCATTCTCCTATATAAATTTTTTGAATACATAATTATATTAAAATTAGAAATAATTGAATAATATTTGGGAACACATAAGCATTTTTTTGTTTTTATTTCAGGAGAAAAAAAAATAAAATCTGTACGTCTGAACGAATTTTAATGCAATACCTGTACAATAGTGCCAATAAAAACATATATTCTGAATTACAGAAATGTACTTCATTATATGTATTATATTTCTTTCAGTGAAATAAATATTTAAATAGAAATAAACAGAATTTCCCTATAATAGGGAAGTATGAGAACTCTCTAATGAATTTTGAAAGATAAACATGTTATAAAACAGAAAACAGTTAACTACTATTGTAATAACAGAAGAAAACAATCCAACTTTATATGAAATAAAAGACTGACTAGTGTAAAATTTGCATCCAACAGAATTTGTCATTTTCATATGCAAGGAGTAGTTTCAGAATTTGCGTTAAATCATAACACCATAAATGTAAACAAATAACAGAAAAGTTTTTATGCCTATACCATATACTTGAAACAAATCTTTATAATTATTTTGTCTTAACACCAATACCGCAGCCGAGTACTTCTCTGCATTCTATTATTAGACATCGAGTCATCAGATTATTCTAGATGATTATAGGTGGCACTTATTCGGAAGTGACATCCCCGAAAAGCAATGCCAATAAGCACTTTGCGTACTGCGTACGCTTAGCGCTTAAAAATGAATAAAGAAATTATGATACCAAGGCATGTATCAATCGTTCGTGCTGTAAAGACTGACCAAATTTTATAATTTTATCCACATGGGAAAATTACCGAAATTATGTTCTTTCTTATAGGCTATTCAGTGCACAGTGTTATGTAACGTTACGTTAATATTAATTTTAGGTTTTTAATCTCTAAATATTTATTTATTGTATAAATGGTGTCATTTCCACTATCTTACAGTTTTCCTTTCAAATAGTAATGACATATGTCTAGGATAAAGAAAAGAAACAAACCGTTGTACATGAAAAGGTCAATCGAAATTTTGAAATTTCAGGATCCACTCCTGTTTTTCACTGCCGATAAAAGAACCGATTTTAGTGTGCAAGTTTGGCAAGATCCACATAAATATGACGTAGTAATAACTGTTACGTCATTAAGCTAAAAGTCTTGAAATTTTTCAGACAGATCAGTGCATAAAGCATTGAGAGAGAGAGAGAGAGAGAGAGAGAGAGAGAGAGAGAGAGAGAGAAGTAACAGGATAATAATATTATATCTATTTAAAATACTACAATAAAGTATGCATGAATATACTTTAGATACGTGTTTGTATTGTAAAAGATGAATGCACGACGCGTATAATACATAATGATCCGGGAATGCATGTGATTTTAACCGTCACAAATTATAACAATTACTATTGAAATTTAAGCATTTGCAAACGCATCAACCAATCAACCATGCTATACACGTTTTTATATGTATATACGTATCACTTTGATTAAAATCAGATTATCGATCAGCTCCTTGTTTTTCTACTATATATGCACATATAGTACTAGTACTGTCGCTACACGTGTATCGACCGTAGAAAAGAGTGCTATACATATACCTACATGTATAAGCATTCTGCGTACCGACCAGTATTTATCAACATTGAAGTGAAACGACTTATATACAAGCATTTAGTTAGATTTATTTAATAGTCCAATTTAGCTGAATCAGTACCTGCTCTTTTTTTCAGATGTTCGATTACAAACGTAGCTGAAGTATTATCTTTTTTCTAGATGTGTCTTTTACTAATTAACAATTTTTAAAAGTCAATGAGTCCATGACTAAAATTAAAGATTGTTTTAAAATTAGTAAAAGACGTATGTATAAACTTTTACGACATTAATGATTCATTTTTTCAGAAGCTAAACGATATCAAATTGCATATTTTAAACCAAAACAAACAACACAAACCAAAAATTACCATATCTTGCAAACAATTCCATCGCCAAGCATTATCTTATATGAAAGGAGAATAATTATTACGGAACATAGAGCTTCTAATATTCAGTCTATGGTCGGGAGAAATCTTCAAGCAAAATTTCGAAACTTCAACATGATTCATGCATTTAATAAAACCCGCAGCCATACATGTATACAGCTACAAAAACCTGCAATAGTCCTAGGCCACATTATGTAACAACTATAGTTGTTAAACACACGGTGAGTTGTGAACAAATAATGGATGAACACGATAAACTGATCAGAACAACGGTCACTTGCAGACAATCCTGTACATCTCAGGTCCTGTCATGGAAAGTTGAAAATTCCTGTATCACACATCTTATGTTTGAAAGCCATGTCCATTCCATAATTTCTATTTTCGGCACATTGCATGTAATATAGCTCTTATGATATCTATTTATGCAACCCCCCCCCCCCCCCGATTTTCCTAATTTAATGAAATTTGTTTGAATGCAATCCTCCAGAATTTCCACGTTGATAATTATCTCAGTGAAGGAAGCAGATATCGTTGGAGATTTTTAACATCAAAACTTCAAAGTAAATTGTTACTTGGTCATATCAAATTAAATATGTGTTCTATTTCAGGAACTATACTTTAATCATCAGTGCATTGTGTGCTTGTGTGTATTTTAAAATGAAACTATGAATATGCTCCAATAAAATCATAGATCGTGTATATTCATGAAACATGTATATATATCGTGTAGATGCGGTCCAAAGGTTGTTGGATAATGAATATTCCCTAACGTGAAAAGGATCTTTAATAACTGTAACAATTAATATAATATCTATACTATGTGCAGAGTTTTTGCTTCCACAACTTTTCCCATGATATTTTGATAATCAAATACCTCTGTGCTCAAACTACGTTCATTCACTAATATGAAAAATGCCCAGCCTATCTGTACACCCCCTCTGTTGCTTCAGGTTTCAATACACATCCCAAAATCCGAAATAGAAAGTATTCGGGGATTTTGTATTGCATCAGCCAATAATTATCCCGGATGATAACGTTGAAAAATTGTGTGAGGTATTCCGAGTGAGTTCCGAATGAAGAAAAGATGTAAAATTTTTCCTTTATATCTTCCGTAAGAAATTTGTTTTCGTTAATGGGAACTGGAGTCTGACTTCATCATGATACACGATTATTTCTTAGGTTGATAAAGGTTGCAAACAGTCTATAAATTTGGCGTGTAGAATTAAGTCCTGTCAGTTTCTACAGAGCTATGCATGTACAATTAATTTCCGTACGAAATAGAATCATCATCGTTAACGGGTAATGCAATTTTTCTGCAATGACCGCTACCTTCATAACCCTGATTGAATCATCAAATAAAGCATTTCATTGTTTATATTTACATCTTTCCTTTAACAAATAAATAAATTGATTGTAAAAATTAGGAAAAATTCACCCAATAATTGTTAATGTATACATCAACAGAAACAGCTTTTTCGGCTACTGTGGGAATTTAAGTCTGACATCATCAAGAGTATCTCGTGCAGTCCGTGAATTTTCTTAGGTCTCTGTATGTTTCAACCAAACGATAAATAGGGCGTGTAGTTTTCAGTCTAACCGTTTTTATAGAGCTATAAATTAACTTTAGTTTCCGTAAGAAATAGATGGAATCACACTCGGTAAATGTAAATATATTGTTTTGAAATCCCTTGTTCAGAAGAAAAATGTTTTAAGGTGGCTCACTACACCTAGAAATATTTTCTTAAATCAGCAGAAAATTACTTGATTATGATAGATATCATAATGGATAAGAAGTATTTAAGTCAAATAGACCAAAAATCTGCAATTTTGGATGAAAACTACATTTTCAAAAATCTAATTCAGTAAACATGAACAAAAGCTCCATGCGGATTCGAACTCATGATCTGCAGTTCAGAAGCCCAATACTTTAACCACTGAGCTACGACGATATACAGCCCAATCGAACGATATAAATAGTTTAACAAAACATTTAAATCGACATCTTGTGACTTGGTGTCTTAAAAAGTATAAGTCTAGGTGTAGTGAGGTACCTTAATTCAAAGAGGATGGGGGAACAAGATAGCACAAATGCCCATTTGGTTTAGTCGTAAAATATAATTTCAAATTCATTTTTGCCAACTAAATAAACTTGATAATGTTATAATACAAGTTTACAAAAGCACAATTTCTAATAGTTTTAAATATTTTTACAAACGATAAGGAAAACAAAAATCTAAAGTTTTGGTGGTTTCAAACCCTCAACCTAAAAATCCTAGCTCTATAATGTTACCTACATAATGTTACCTACATACATATGTAATGTCTGATGTTCTCTAACCACTGAGCCATTTCACTCACAACAAACCTTATTGTTAAATGCTATATGCGACTTCAACCATGAATTTTTGGACTTGTATTATTTTTTTAAAACGTTCAATTGTTACGATAAAAATGACATTTTTAAAGTATAGTGGGTCATCTCGGTTTTCGTTGATTGAAATCGGTTTGATTTCCTTTAGCTGGAGATCTGTAGCTTTCTGGTTGAAAAAAATTCGGATAGACAAACCAGCTGCCGATCTGTAGCTCTATGATTGAAAAAAATCGGATAGACAAATCAGGTTTGTTTATCCCATTTTTTTTTCAACCAGAAAGCTACAGATCGGCAGCTAGATTTCCTTAAAACATTATATGGACGATGACAAAAATATGGAGCGCAGACCCATATCAATGTCTCTGGAACTAGTCAAGTTTTCATTAGTGAAGTTTTCATAAATGGGAATGGAGTCTGGCATCATCATTATTTTAAAGTAGTGAATCTCGGTAACTCGAACTTCAGGGGACCTGGTGTAAAATTCGAGAAATCAAAAGTTCGAGAGATCAAAAGTTTAAAAAGTTCTGGAAAATTTAATTCCAATCATTTTGGACCAATAATTGTGGATAAAAACATTAAATTCAAAATACTTTCACTAGTTAATAATTTTCAAATTTTACAATTAAAAAAATATGCTTTAAAACATTTTTGAAAGTCAAAAACTATAAAAGCGCCGGCGGTATTAAGGGTGAAATAATGTAGTTGTCCCGTGAAATATAGATTAAACTGCATGTAACGCTTAGCGTGGAAGTGTCGGTGCCTTTGATCTCTTGTTTTTTGCAATGGCCTCGGAAAGGAAAAAAAAACAAAAACAAGATGGGCCATGGGCCACATCGCTCACCTGAGCAACACTAGACATAATAAAATCAGCTAAATATAAACCTACATCAAACTTTAAACCTTATATGTGGCACAAGAATTATCCAGGTCCACAGTCTAAACAACTGAGAATCAACAAATGTCAATATGATTGCATATTAGTAATACTATATACTAAATATTTTTGAGAATGATCAAATTTATTTCCAATGTAAAAATTTGACCCCCCCCTTTATAGTTTCATCCTCTTTTATTTGATTTTTAAAGATTTTTCTCTATATATATATAACACTACCTGAGAACGCTTTCACTCAAGTAACAGCTTTTCTGCTCAATTGATTTTCAAAACTAAGGTATTTCTCTTTACATTCCTATATCAAAACTTGACCCCCCAATTGTGGCCCCATTGTACACCTGGGGATCATGATTTGAACAAACTTGAATCTACACTACCTGAGGATGCTTCCATGCAAGTTACAGCTTTTCTGGCCAATTGGTTCTAGAGAAGAAGATTTTTAAAGATATTTCTCTATATATTCCTATGCAAAAATTTGACCCCCAATTGTGGCCCCACCATACCCCTGGGGATCATGATTTGAACAAACTTGAATCTACACTACCTGAGGATGTTTCCATGCAAGTTACAGCTTTTCTGGCCAGATGGTTCTTTCGCCAAGTCCATTAAGTGTTCGCTGGTAGAAATTTGTGAAAACAATGCACTGTTATGCACAATATCAATTCTTACCGTCTTCCGTACGCCGAATCAAACCAAACAGTTAAACAGCCCAACCCGATAACGAACCCGATTGTAATAATACAAAAAAAACCCTGCCGATCGAATTTACAACACAATGTTTGACACTATTTTACAGAATTTATTTGTTTGTAAGAAATGATAAAAGGAATGGTACAAGTAACGCACGATATTATTACTGACGAATCTCACATACTGGCCTTGTTTATTCAATACACACCGAACCCAATCATTAACAAATTGGAATATATAAAAAAATAATTTTCTCGAAAATATGTCAACCAGACGCTACAAAAGTGTAAACTTGATCTGAAGTTTGACATGTTAAAGCTGTTCAGCAAGTTTCATACTATTCCTCAAATGCATAAAGAAAAACTGGAAAACTGAAGTGGGACAGACAGACGGACGGACTGATGGATGCAGAGGAAAGCTATAGTCCCCTCCGGTGAAACCGGTAGGGGACTAAAAATACCAGACACGCAACAATTAGACTATTATTTGACCAAAAAATAATTTTTTTTAAAAATTGTTGAAAGGTAAACATTATAAAAGCCACAGCGGAATTCGAATTCATGACTTACAGATTCATAGATATCGCTCTAAACCATATGCGCTACGCTGTTAACAATTTACAATTTCGGGAAAAAATTATACTTGATTTTATTGATTATTCGATCGGAAGTACAATGTACGTCACAATATGTGTCCCGTACCACCATAATTTCCATTTATCTTGATTTGATGAATATTTAATCAAATTTTCTTTTGACAAGTCAAAAATCAGAAAAGACTCTATCCTTGATATCAAAAAACTATTTTCAATTTTTTTTTATATGTTAAAACAAAAATATAGAATTTCGTTATATTGAAAACGGAACCTGATTCAATGGATAATTATAGGTAAAACTACTGTTATTTGGGTTTGTTGTAAAATTTAAAACGCATGTTTTGTATCAATAGAAAGGATATTATATAAGGAGATAAGTCTTTGTCACAAAATATTTCAACATTTAAAGTAGTGACTTTGACAGTAGTTCTTGTGACATCACCGCATTAAAATATTGCGGGTCATTTTCTGGTATTTCAAGTCAGTAGCTAAACTGGCACAAAACAGTCCGACAAAAAGATTGAATGTAATCCTCCTGAATGTCCACATTGATGATTATATCAGTGAAAGGGGCAGACATCGTCGGCTATTCAAGGGTGATCACGTCGGGTTACTCCAACGATGGAGAACAGATGGATGCATATTTTCCTTTTATATAAGTACATGTAAATGCACACACGATTTGTAAATAATCTTATAAAAGAATTAATTGTCAGGTATTAATAAGATACATTAAACATTCCTGATAAAGAAGGAATTTGTTTTCAACACATGCAATACCTTTCCGATGTAAACTTGTGATGCCATGATCAGTCTGTGCATCTTTGTTCGATACAAGCTCACCTATAACTGCAAACAACTCTGTACCAATTGTACAAGGGACTTTCGGCGGGGTATATACTGTAGAGAAGTACAGTTCACACTATGTTTGTATCGAGGGGATTGGGGCGAGTGCGTGAAAGGGGGCGCCCCAGGGGGATGGGGGTGGGATGGGATAAACGTTCTTATGGTATATGTATTATACCATGCATTGAAAAATCCTAGAAGAATCGTGGATAATCACTTAGCTTTAATAGAGATAAGCTGTAAATGGGGCGCTTTCCCGTACGCTTCGCCTACAAGTATAAGAATTCAAACCTCCTTTTGAAAAAAAAAATTGTTTAAGTTTGCATGCAAAGGAAATACTAGTAATACAAGGTTGTTACTGGATTTTGTAAAATGAATACCGGTAATATATTTAAAGTATTGTAGTTATACGTGTATATACAGTACATGCATACATGTAACTATAGTATCGTTATATGCATGGCTCTTTGAAATCAACAAGATAGTCTGGCATTTGAGCTAAGACTACGCAATCGGTGTATTGAAACCAGCGTCATTGTAATTTTTTTTTGACGCAAGAAATAGATAGTTGCGTCCTACCGAAAGTCCAAGGTCTTGTTGAATTGATTCTAAAGTCTTCAGTCAAAAAAGCGGAGGGGAAATAAAGTCAATTCAGTGTTGACAAGTTTCATTTCTTGTTTTTTTTTTCAGGAGCTCGGGAGATAAAAAATAAAACTGAACTTTATTTATTTTTCAACGATTGATAAACGAGTTATACAACCTATAAGTATATTAATAGTTTTCGTTGGCACGGATGTTAGCGCGAGGGGGTCATTGATGTGGGAGGAAGCTGGAGTGCCCGGAGAAAACCCACGTATATCAAAGCGCGGGCGAACACCATACCCGGTCAAATACAACCACTGTCGATCATGGGGATCGAAGCGGTGATAAGCGAATGCATTGTACACTACGCTACTTGAATTCGGAAGATAGGGGAATGGGTTGGGGAGGGGGAACTTTACCACACATTGATGATATCCCAAGACTTGCATGCTGAGTGCCGATGTCTTGTCACCTATGAAAAAAAATGCAAGAGTGAAGGTTTTGCAAGAATTGTGGTTTCATTTATTGGAGTTGATTATAATCAAATCTCCTATGCAGTTACTCTGGCAAACCGGAAGTTAAAAAGTGTTTGGACCTCAGCACTAATCATCACTGCTGACAAAACATAGTATACTTGAAAATAATCGATAAATTCGATGTAATGTATTCTAAGCATTGTTTTTCAATGTATTTATAATACTTTACAAGTAGTCAGATTTTAAATGGTAAGAACAAATTAGATATTTTTCTAGCCGTACATGTATACATGTATTCCTTCGCCAGAGTTCGACTTCAGCGATAGAGTTTGGAATAAAGGACAGGCTATCCAATCTAAAGATAGAACCATAGACAATACTTTATTATCATTTGTTTGTTAAAAATTGCTTTTATAAATAACGTTACACTTTTCCAGAAGTACAATTTCTGATACATGATTAAAATTATACATCGTTAAGTTTGCTGACTTCATTCTATCTTTGAATGTTACACAACGGGATTCATATATATAGGGCCGTTTCCGTTTACAGATCAGAATTCTTATCGGAAAAGCCCGAGAATATTCATATAAGGAAAAAATGTGTGTAATTTTTCAAATAGCCTAGAACTAAGAAACTACTTGCCATGCGAAATAGCATATCGTTGATATCAAAATAAATAGTATTCGACCTTTTCAGAAGAAATATTATTGAAAGCCCTAATTGCCAATGTGGATTACCAGAAGATTCTTATCATTTGTTTTTTGGATGTAAGAAATATACCAATGCACGAAATGAACTGTTTTCAAACCTTTTAAATTTAAATCAAATGAACATTATTAATTGTCATTTACTTTTGTGGGGAGATGAATCTCTGACTGTCAATTTAAACCAACGTATTTTTTTAGCTGTTCAAAAATTTATCAGAGATTGTGGTAGATTCTCGTAATTTTAGTCTCTCACTGCCTAGACCGATTTCAAACAGAACTGTTTATAAATACATGTACGTTTGTTCAATAATTAAATCATTTTAATATTATCCATTTTTATGTACTTTCCATTCTAAACTACTACACAGTTGTAAATTTTTATACTTGGTAAGAACCTCGTAAGTTGCTAGAACTTGTGTTCGAACCATTTGTATATGTTTATGCAATAAAATATGTTCAAACCAAACCAAACCAGTATTCAATAAAATCAACTCCCGTCAGTACTTCAGTACTTTGATTCTTTCTCCTCCGGTAGCCGGTAGCTGCTTGCATATAAAATTCTCTCTCTCTCTCTCTCTCTCTCTCTCTCTCTCTCTCTCTCTCTCTCTCTCTCTCTCTCTCTCTCTCTCTCTCCACACACACACATGCATCGCTGTCAATTTTGATCACTGATCGGATCTCGGATCCTAGCTACATGACGTAACAGTTGAATCTACGTCATATTGAGGTTGATTTTGCCCGAGTTGCACACTAAAAACGGTGGTTTTATCGAGAGAAAAATGCCTGGGCGGATCCTGATTTTTCAAGTTTTAAATGAAGTTTAATGCATAGTGGTGCGTGGTATTTTAGAACCGTGACCTAACTAATGCCGACTATGATACCGAGTATCTCCTGCTATAAAAAAATTATATATAACTGTTATAAGATGAAGATTTTCAGAATAAAAGCATATTACGCTCCCGTTATAACACTTATGTTCTAAAGCCTTGAATTAACTTTCGTTTTCTCTTTAGAATCAATAACTACATCGATATTGAATTATGATTTTTGCTTACAAGTTTAATTAAGTTCAGCAATTTAGTGTCAATATTATAAAGGCACTTTTCCAATATCTGTAGGCTTTGATATTTGTGCAGTGCCTGTACAGAAAAAAGTTCGGGAAATATCGTGCGCGTGACGTCAGAAATTAAAAAGTGACGATGATTTTCAGTAGTCTGCATCGGGAAGTAAATGGAAATGGCTGTGTGTACACATCGTGGCGTTTTAGCGAGATACTGGCTGTGTATTTGTTCACTGCTGTGGATATTATGATCGCGGTCAACACCGATGTTAATTTCTAGTAACACAGAGTTCTGGTGACGATGTTCGGGGGCTGTATTGTCGTGTGGAAGTTTATAGGTGATTACGTGTGTACATTTTGCAGGTTACGATGTCGGTGGAAGTCTAACAACACAGTGGAATTTGTGTATTCTTTTGAATTTGCGTAATACTTCACAAACATCGTAATTTTGTTGGACTAACATTTTTTTTTTTTACAGATTAGGCCATAGGTTAGCAAAATCGAATTTAACGCATGCGCAAAAGGGTTAGTCCATGCCTGGCATGGACTAACCCTTCTGCGCATGTCTCAACTAACACCAGCACACAAGTAACTAACCCCCCCCCCTCCCTTTTCATTAAACAAACAATGAAGACACAATAACAAACAAACAATAATAAATAAACAAACAAATAAAATCACATATAATAAAGAATTAGAATTATTATATTTGATGAAATATTTCAATGAAATAAATATGAATAACACATATATTACTAATTATGTATACTACAAATGATAAGCATATGATGAAGTATATAGATAAATATAACCCCCTTATACATGTATTGTACCAACTTTTACAACACACAAATCATCATTCCTGCATAACTGTTGTCTAACTACAGCAACTACAGCTAAAATCACAATTTCATAGAATTCCGAGTTAAATAATTATTCCGAGTTAAAATAATACCCTGTTCTATATACATGTAAAGAAAAAATATGTGCATTTGCGTGTCTAGAAACATTAAAGACCAACTTTCATCAACTTTGATACCTCAAACCCTCGAATATCTCGAAGTTTTTACTCAGTCCAGCCAAGTTTGCAATACCGAAGTTTAACTGTACATATTTCCATCTGCGAAATTAATCTCCATTAACACTTAATAGAGTCGCGAAAATGTTACTTTAACAAAACACTTTGCATTAATAAACCATTATGTATAGATCATATCGAATGATTTGTATTTTAATTAGTATGATCTATATGCATCAGATTTTGCTCATATTATGCAAGTAAACAGTCAGCTGTCTGATTTACCGAAGTCTATGTTTGATTTGATACCTAAAAATTACTAGTATAGATGATAGTTTCCCCAGTAATTAATGAAACTAAACCAAAAATCAAAACAAGCTAAAACCACAGTCAAAAGTGAAATGTCAACCCCAATTTACATCATAAAATCGGCACAAATTGAGTCTAGACTGTCTATGTGATCATTCCAAGGGACCGATAAAAAAAAGTCACATAAGACAGGGAGTCACTTAACACAGTGAAAGACTGACTTCACAATCTTTTAAGCTATCTTTCGGCTATCCATAATAATTACATATGTAAGTTATTCAATATATCTTTTAGCTATAAACTAGTTTTTGATAGACTGAAATTAAAATTTCATCAACTTTAAAATTTTTGTACAAAATCACTTATCATATTAACAAATGGGAGCGTATAAGTAAATGATTTTGTTTCCACCAAATGGACTATGGCAGTATGATTTAATTGTTTAGTATTATTTAATGACAGGCAGGTAAAACAATGTTAACTACATTTCCACATCATAGCTATCTATGACGTTTTCTTAATGATGTTTCCGTTTACCAAGTAACAATAAACAGCTTTAACCATGCATAGTTTTACACACATTTTCATATCTATTAATCTGACCCTAAACTTGTGTTTATAATACTTGTACAGTTGGACTCCTAATCCGCCATGTTTGTTTATATAACTAAGCACCCTTCCAATTTCTTCGTTATACGCGGGTTAATTACATAACTTCAATATCAATGTGTGGATTTAACTTGAACATGTACATATCCAGATGAGTTTGACCGAGATGTACGTTAAACCAAGTATAAAAAAACAGCTTAAAACAAAACCGATGTTTATAGAATTTCAATTACTATCAAGCCGCCATGTTTGTTTATACAGGGTGAGACAAAAGTCGTCATTAGAGATATAGCAGGCATCTTGAAAAAACTCACGTATAGGGGTTAAAGGTATATGTGGCATATTTGGAGTAAAATTTTTGACATGAGTTTTAGTAAAAATATACATCATGCTTCTTATAATTACCGGTAGACGTTTCACAAACTCTAGGCCCGGAAAACATGTTCCTCCTTTAGTTATTTGCCTCTAAACTTTGCTACACGTCTCATGAATATTAATGTGATCGGCCATTTGTAACGCCACTGCACATGAGTGCGGGAAAACCAAGTATTGAAAACACAATGGAAGAACTCTTTGTTTACAAATTAGAATCACCTTTTTCATGTCTTAAATTAGATAATTCTTATATCAGATGATACCCGAAGCATTATTATTCCGTAATTCATTAATGTAGAACGATATAAATTGCTAACTATGTGTAATAAAGATGAAACACTATTTTAGCATCAACGACATGGTAAAATGAATGAATACCCCCTCTCCCTGAGCTATGCATGTACTGAGAGTGTTTATTTATTCTATATTCAAAAATTTCTCTAAATGAAAATCCACTTGTGGTTCATAACTTATAAAGTAAAGACATGGAACACATGGAGCATGTACAAACCTGCAAAACCCCTACAACTTCATGTTCATGATAAAAACTTATTATCCCCTCACGCAACTTGTTGCAAAGGGGATATAGCATCGCTACCGTGCGTGTGTGTGTTCGTATGTGTGTATGTATGTATGTGTGTGTGTGCACTCCATTTCAATTTTCTATTAAATTAATTAAAAACCTTCCAATAGAATTTCCTCAACCTTTGCACAAATATGCCTCATTGTAAAAGATTAAAACAAATGCAATGTCATATTAATTGGTCAAATTTTTATGCAAAAACTTAGATAAAATTACCCATTGTAAAGGGGGGGGGGGGGCATACATTATGACAAAATTCGTTCAAAACTAAAAAATATTTATCATAGATTGCAGACTTCTGTCAAATAACAAATAATCAAAGGCCTGAAGGGCCACAATGGCGTCGAGTTGACATTAATTTGAAGAGTAAAAACCTGAATATTATTTTTAAATTCAAAATAAACCCCTCACCTAACAAAAATGCATATATTTTTTTTTTATTTGTGTTGTTTATGGTTCTCCTTCATTGATCACACATACATTTAGGTACTATAGATTAAAAAAAATCCTTTAAACAAAGTATGATCTTATATGATTGTACTTGAGATCAACTTTTCTTATTGTTTTGCTGGAGATTAATGTTTATAAAAATTGAGTCGGATGGTCAATTTTAATAAAACAGATATTTTATATGGATTTTATGCAGTCAACTTAATACGGAAAACTCAAAATGAAGTATGATTTTTTTTTTCAGATATCATTCTAATTTTGTTATTGACCCTTCATTTAGAAAATTGGTATCAATTATACTTACTATTTAAAACAAATATAAAGACAAATACATTAGTTGACTACTTTCAAATAAATAAAAATTATGTTTTTTATCACATATTTCATTAAATTACAATTCACTACAATTTGACTCACCTAATTCTTAAAAAAATTTGAATGCTAGTTAAAAATATCTTAGAAGTTAAAATTTTTTCAGATATTTTTTCTCTATTCAAATAGAATATATTTGTATATCAAAAGTATGATTGTATTTAATTCTTTATATTGTATACTGCTGATAAACACTCTGTTTCTTATTATCAATTTGATTTAAAATTCACATGGGTCCAAATGACGCGGGCCGAAAAGAACAGGGGTAGAAATAAGAAAGCACCCATTCCTGTTGTTTACGAAGTGAAAGTAGAGGGTTTAGAATTACTTTTGGTGTAGATATATCACCATTGTAGGAAGTTTTGTTTCTAAAAGATCAACATCTGTGCATTGTTAACATTCGATTTGGAAACAAAATAATCTGTTTTGCAGGCAGGTATGTTTCAAAAACAAATTGAGTATGTAGGCCTAACTATCGCATGTTCTTCGGTAAAAGTGTATTCATCCGCCGAAACACAGACATATTGTTTACAATAAAATATTAACATTATCAAAGACCTCAACAATTTTTGTATCTGCCAACTTGTTTTGTTGACGTACAGTTCTGCTCAAAATGGAAGTATGTCATCTTTTTTTCTTCGAACACATAAGAAAACTTTGCACTCATTTGAGTTGTTTGGCTCCTTAGAATTGGCAACTTCCGGCCGTACGATCCCTAGATGGCTTTCGAGCTTTGCTCGACGCCATAAAAAATGCATGTGCCTTTCCAAACCATTAATGCTATTACAAATTATTATTTCATTAAATCAATGTCATAATCAATTTTGTATACGAGTTATCAATCGAAATTTCTGAGTAAGAGTTATCAATCGTCCGCTTCACTTCTTTGAAACCAAAGTGAAAGTAAGCAGTTCAAATCAACAACTTGATATTTTTTGGATTTAGATCTAGTACAGGTATAGAAAATGTGGTTTTTGCAGTAATGGAGGGTTAGTAGAATGTGGTCTTCTCATTAACATAACTATATATTGCTAAATAATGCATCCCTACACACAATAACTCATGTCGCGAGGGGATGCTCCGCTTAGCGGTGCCCTTGTTAAACTTAAGTTTAATTCGGCTTTAATTCCTATTCCATCAATCTACATGGTCTCCGATGACAATCATCCCTTTGTTCTTATCCTTGTTAGTCTGTCTCTTTTTTCTTTCTTGGCCAAATCTGTCAAATTTAACGGTATTACAGGTATACATATCTTTTTAGTCGTCGCCATTGTTCTTGTGGACTGAGCGTGGTATCACGCGGCCGATTAAGGCGGGTTTTTTTTCAAATGCTGTATTTATTGTGGACAAGAAAATAATTATAAAAATTATTTATTAATTTCTATATCTTTTTAACCCGATTGGTATAAACTGCTTAAATTATTGTGAAGATATATCTTTATATAACATATTTAAAACATAGGTAATCACAGATTACAAAGCTCACCGAGACGAGACATCACCCTTATGAGACTTCACCTTTATGAGACCACCTTTATCATATTAAATGAAATTCATACTTTATGATCTTTATGATCTCGGATATTCATGGATTCTGTTTTGACACAATATCGTATATCATCTGTTAAAAAATTGTATGATAATCATATGTTTATATGTTAATCAATACAATAATATAAAATTAAATATTGCATCCTATCATATTTACAACATATATCATATATCATATAATACAAAAAAATACCATAATAAACAATGATGAGATATGATATTGTAACGTATGATATGACATTGTATTGTGTTATATGTTATTGTATTTGATCACATAATACAATATCATAATATATAAAACAATATAGTATTATATTACAATATCATAATACATCATAACATTGAAACATATGATATTATATTGTATAATATAGTATGATATTGTATGATACTGAATAATTTTTGAAACATAATATGATATTGTATCATATGATACAATATAATTTGATACAACATTGTATCATATCAAATGATACAATATTATGTGACAAAGTAAAATATATAATACAACATTATATCATTTTCATGTGATATAAGTCTATATTACAGAAACTAATATCATATTATACAATATCGTATGATACAATATTATAGAATATACAATATTGTAACATAGGATACAATATTATATTTTGAAATATCTTATGTAATTATAGTATCATGTGATAAAATAATAAATTAATAATACAATATAATATTATACAATATTGTATCATAATATACAAAACTATACATAACGATATCATTACAATATCATAACATAAAATATCAAAAAAATTGATACAATATCATATCGTATCATATAACTTTTTATAATATTACATATGATATTATATTGTATCATATTAAACAATATTGTTTCATACCATACAATACTATATCATAGGAATCATGTTATATCATTTATCAACAAACACATATATCTATTGAGCAGGTTTGAGTGAGGTAGGAGATTTCTTTAGCATCCTTGATAATGGAGATCAGGCTCTGCATCTGAAGCAACCTCTGCGTTTCATTTATAATATAGTTAAATCAACTATGCAAGCTATAATCTATAAAAATGTGACCTGTTCCAAAAAAAGTAAATCTCATCAAGCATCCAAAACCTATGGCTCAGATTCAGCATTCAAGCCTGTCAGGTGCATCAGTATACTTAAGACGCATCTCCATGCAAGTTTGGTGAAGTTCAGACCAGTAATAACTAAGATATAATCATCAGAGGGCACTAGCAATTAAAACCTTAACCTGCTCCAGCATCCGCAACCTATGGCTCAGATTCAACATCCATGCCTGTCAGGTGCATCAGTATACTTAAGACGCATCTCCATGCAAGTTTGGTGAAGTTCAGACCAGTAATAACTAAGATATATTTTTTAGCATCCTTGATAATGGAGATCAAGCTCTGCATCTTAAGTTTCCTCTGTGATTCATTCATATTACAGTTTAATCCACTATGCAAGTTTGAAATAGTACTATTATCTATTTAACATGTGACCTGTTCCAAAAAACTTAACCATATCCAGCATCTGAAACCTATGGCTCAGACTCAGCATTCAAGCCTGTCAGGTGCATCAGTATTATAAGACACATCTCCATGCAAGTTTGGTGAAGTTAGGACAAGTAATAACTAAGATATAATCATCAGAGGGCACCTGTTTCAAAAACTTTAACCAGCTCTAAAAACCTTAACCTCCTCCAGCATCCGAAACCTATGGCTCAGATTCAGCATTCAAGCCTGTCTGGTGCATCAGTATCATAAGAAGCACCATCCATGGAAGTCTGGTGAAGTTAGGACAAGTAGTAACTAAGATATAATCATCAGAGGGCACCTGCAACAAAAACTTTAACCAGCTCCAAAAACCTTAACCTCCTTCAGCATCTGTAACCTATAGCTCAGATTCAGCTTCCAAGCCTGCCTGGTGCATCAGTATCATAAGACACACCATCAATGTAAGTTTGGTGAAGTACGGACCAGCAGTAACTTAGATATTGCTATCAGAGGGCACCTGCAACAAAAACTTTAACCTGCTCCAAAAACCTTAACCTCCTCCAGCATCTGAAATTTAGGACTCAGATTCAGCATCCAAGTCTTTCAAGTCCATAAGTAGGTCCAGATGCATCATCCATGCAAGTTTGGTGAAGATAGGACAATTAATAGCTTAGATACAGGACCTGCAACAAAAACTTTAACCAGGTCCGGACGCCGACGCCGACGCCGAGGGTATAGCATAAGCTCCCCCTGACTTCGTCTCGGTGAGCTAATAAATAAACCAATCAAATATTTCTTAGCATGAAAAATTACGCCACATATACCTTTAACGGTAATAACTGTTAACATGAAAGGTGATAAATGTCCTAATTGGTTATCAAAACAAAACACTTCTAATTGTTTCTCAGCTTGGGATGCCATTTTAATTTGCTAAAAGTCACTTAAAAGACTAGCCTACACAGCAGTTTGGGACTAAAAAATGATGGTTTCATATAGGAAATTACGTTAGGCGGTCTAAGTATGGTCACATAAGACAGAGGTCACTTAATACAGAGAGTCGCTAAGCCTTTCGCATGCGAACTGTTGCACAACAAACAAAATTATCATTGACCTGTTTATTATAAGTCTAAAATGGCAACTTCAAACAAGAGGCCAATTGGCCTTAACGGTCACCTGAGTAGCATATATCCCATACACAAACTTGTCATGGAGTCTCATATATGCATCTAATTAATTAGGTTTCATACTGGAGTAGAAAAATTATAAATTTGTAATGACGACCACATTTAAAAAAGAACTGTGAAACTAAACTAAACTAAAAGATCTGGTCTACAAAATCATGAATTCAATTTTCCTTTCAGGTGTGTGGGAGTAAAGAAGATAATTTATAACATTATATGCATTAACATCTATACATCCATTTTGGCCCTGCCCCAGAGTCAAAACCCATCCTTGAGGGGACATGAAAATTAAAATTTCATTAGAGGACTTCCTGGTAAACATAATTATTAGTCATTTTTTTATACAGATGTGTGAGAATAGGGAAGAAGATTTTTAAACATTATATGCATTAACACTATATTGCCATATTGCCCCCCCCCCTCATGTCCTGAACCCCTGACCCAGGGGCCATAAATTTCACAATTTAGGTAAAGGAGATTGTGGATACCATAACTATGTATTCAGTTTTTTGCCCACATGTGTGGGAGTAGAGAAGAAGATTTTTTAAGATTTAAAACATTTTTACTATATGGCCATATTGGCCCCATCCTAGAGCCTGAACCCCTGACCCAGGGGTCACGAATTTCACAATTTAGGTAGAGGGCCTCATGGACATCATAACCATGCATTTAGTTTTTTACAAATATATATGGGAGTAGAGAAGAAGATTTTTTAAGATTAAATACATCTTTACTATTTGGCCATATTGGCCCCACCCTAGAGCCTGAACCCCTGACCCAGGGGTCATGAATTTCACAATTTTGATAGAGGGCCTCATGGACATCATAATCATGCATTTAGTTTTTAACAAATATATATAATAGTAGAGAAGAAGATTTTCTAAGATTTAATACATTTTTACTATTTGGCCATATTGGCCCCACTCTAGAGCCTGAACCATTGACCTAGGGGTCATGAATTTCACAATTTAGGTAGAGGGCTTTATGGACATCATAATCATGCATTTAGTTTTTAAAAAATATATATGGTAGTAGAGAAGAAGATTTTCCAAGATTTAATACATTTTTACTATACGGCCATATTGGCCCCACCCTAGAGCCTGAACCCCTGACCCAGGGGCCGTAATTTTCACAATTTTGGTAGAGGGCTCCATGGACATCATAACCATGCAACCAGTTTTTTCCTCACATGTGTAGGAGTAGAGAAGAAGATTTATGAAAATTTGTCTTTTTTTGCATATTTGGCCCCAACCGTGGCACCCCCGGGGTGGTAGAGCCATGAATTTCACAATTTAGATTCTTCTTACCATAGAGATGCTTCACACCAAAAATGGCAAAGATTGGCGTCGTAGTTTACAAGAAGTTAAAAATGTAAAATTATTAACACACGACGACGGACGAAGACCAATTGCAATAGGTCACCTGAGTGACTCAGGTGACCTAAAAAAGAACCACGTTTTCGAAATATGGAATACCGCACCCGAAGTTATAAACTGATTGAAACCAACCACCCTTTATTATTAGATTCGTAATAACTCAAATTTGGAAAAAAAATTAGCCCTTACTTTTTGCAATTTATTTTTTCCTTTCTATAAGGATTATTTATGGTAAATTATGTTGAATTTGACTCAGTAGTTCTTGAGAAAAATTTTTAAAATGCAGCCCCTATTTTGCAGTTTCGAGGTTTCCTCTGCTTTGAATAACAAGAGGCCCATGGGCCACATCACTCACCTGAACAACAGTTCCTTGTAACATTCTATTTCATAGCATATGTTCCCTTACAGAATTGCAGCAGATACTGCAAAGGCAGTATATGCTGCAACAGTGCTGCAATTATACTTAATATCTACTGCAAAAATGAAGTATATTTGCAGTACTTATTAGCATAATGTACTGCGCACCAGTATATGCTGATAATCTACTGTAAATATACTGAAAATGTGCTGCAAAAACTTTCTGTTAGTGACACACAATTACATATGCTGCTTTTGTACTGCCAACAGGCTGCATTTCTACTGCTTTATCTTTATTAAGAGATACTGGTATTAAAGGTATACTGCATTTCTGCTGCCTTATCATTATCATTCACATATGACTGCCATAGGTGTACTACATTATCTTTATCATTTAGATACAGGCATCAAAGGTGCTGCATTTGTACTGCATTGTCTTTATCATTTAAATACAGGCATCAAAGGTACTGCATTTGTACTGCATTAAATTTATCACTTAGATTCTGAAGGTATACCATATTCCGCAAATATTACAGCTCATGTACACTATGATCTGATGGTTTGTGGGAAATGCAAAATACATGTGTAAAAAAACTGTTTGTTCCAACACTGAAAAAATATACTAATAGACATGATCGATGTTTCAATAATAATAAATCTTTATAAATCTTTAAGTTCATATTAACACGTTAATAAAAACATGGTCAGGCAGTAGCTCATGTACAACCTTCGAGATTGAAAGATGCATTCCGTTAGAATTTGAACTCCGTCGCGAAATGTTATTTATAAGTGAACGGCATCACTGTAGCACGCAATTCACCTCAAAGACGTTATCAATCTATTTCGAGAATATTTCCATGACCACTGTCGCGAATGCCTTAGCTTAGAAGCGATTGAAACTCCAGCAGTTACACTCTTATTCGAAGAGTCCGCCATTGTTTATAAGGTGTCAAGTCAATTCGTCGCCAATACAAAATGAATACGATGGAAAAAACTTAATTTTTAAATTTAAAGTTAAATTTAAAATGAAGATACAACTTACAAAAAATAGTGCATAGTTTAAGAAACAAATTACGATATCATATTTATTTGAGTTCCAATTTTTTGATAGTTTTCAAAGACTGCAGGTTCAAAACATGAAGGGGTTAAAATTATACGGACACGACTTGTGTAAGCTGCGTACTAAACAACTCGTACGTTCCTTCAATTCTTATGGCTTGATTCTGAATATTTATTAATAACATTGCTAGTATCCTTAAATTCAGTCTAATTAAAAAGAATCAATTCATTATGATCAATTAATGTTTTGTATGTTTTATATATGTTCATATCAAACCGAAATGAAAAGTCCCAATTTATCAGAATATATTGTCACCGTGTTGTTTGATTCTATAACGTCATTTCCGCCTATGACTACGCACTTTTAAATGAAGCAGACGGATCTTCAACATGTGTTATGGAACATTAAAAAATCACAATGTTGCAGCAGTTGTAGCGAAGAAAGGTAAAATATTTATGTTGAAATCACCTTGAGTGTCTATGAGATAAATGTAGTTACTTTAATGGAACAAATGAACAGTTTTTGTCAAACATTTCAAAATGGCGATTTTGAATTTTTAAGTTAGATTTATGGCAGTAAAATTATTTTATATTGTATAAAGTTACAAAGTTATATACTATAGCTACAAAGATGGATGGATACATGTGTACAAATAGAAAAGAAAGTAAACACAATAAGTAAAATCATTCTCTCTTTTTTTTCTTTAGAACTAATGACTGCATGATCATGAGGAAGATGCACTTGATGCTAAATATTGATTGTTTTAAGGTAAGCAAAATAAATGATTTCACATTTGTACTAGATTTAAGCTTTGTTAAAAATCTGAGTTTGCATCAAAAGAGGGTTGAGTCATTAAATCGCCTAAATAATGAGTGCTATTTTAATATGATGTTATTATTCTAACAAAAGATAATAAAAATTCCATTAGGTACATTGAATTTGAGTAATAATTGTAATTTATCCTTAGTATCAAAGGCTTAATTCAAATTGAAATTTTTTTATGCTTCTGTAGCAAAGTATGAAATTGTATCCATAGGGACTTGCCAGTTCAACAAGTGAATGCTCCTTAGCTATAGGGCAGAATACCTGGCTCAAAAAGCCCTGCGAGACAACTGGAGGTGAAATATGCAGAATGGATTAAAGAAAATGACATTCTAAAATGCAGTAAGTTAATAGATTAATCATTTCAAATTGTATATCAATGCAAAATTTTTCTGTAAATTGTACAAGTCAAAGTTAAGTTATAAATTATTTAAAATACATTTTTTCAGGGTTTTTTAAGTTTTGACCTGTTCATTTTAAATATTAAAATTGTGCACCTTATTTTTTTTTCATAACTTTCATTTTATAGTTATTAAAATTCTATTGGTTTTAAAGAATCTATGGAATTATAAAAGACTGTTTCTTCTGTCGTATCACTGGATATCAGTATAGTGTATGTAATTGTAAATCTAACGCTTTTTATACCTCCTTCAATGCATTTATAAAAGAGTTCCATCTGTCATTTTCATTTTTTTTATCTCTCTGTAAAAATACAATTTTTAAATGGCCTGCATTTATTTTAAGAAACACGTTAGACCTAACATTTTTTAAATTAATGATGTTTTAATTTAGATATATTATTTTCATTAATTTGTTTGCAGATTTTTCAGCGCAGAACTGAGAAGTCTTGCGCTACAAAAGAGGACCTTCACCAAGCAGTGGCGGTGAAATTGACCAAAGGACCAAAAGCGGGAAAGTTAACTGTGCAGCACAGCAATGAAAGTTCATAAAGGCTTGTGTATATACTGACTATTACACATTATAAATTACTGCTTATACTATAGATAGATTTACTGTAATAACTGTAGTAACTGAAATAACCTGAAAGTTTTGTAACGTTTATACAATTATCATGAGTATTGCGAATTAATATAGATATATTTGCAAATTATTTGTAATTAAGTGTACATGTATCTAGAGTAATTAAACCTGAATATATTACTTTAGTTGTTATGAATAGTTGTTGTATTCTACAAAAGCTGCCAACCATATTCACGGTATATCACTATATGTCAGTAGTTTTGCTGTCCTACCGGCCAGGGTACATGAAATATCTGAAGCAAGTTGCATCTCTACTGCCAACCAAAGCTTCCATATTTGGATACGCAATGCTGCTGTGCAGTACTAATTTAAATATTTGAAACATGCTGCAACTCTACTGCCAACCAAAGCTTCCATATTTGGGTATACAGTACTGCAGTGCAGTACTAATTTAAATATTTGAAACATGCTGCAACTCTACTGCCAACCAAAGCCTCCATATTTGGGTGTACAGTACTGCTGTGCAGTAGATATTTGAAACCCACTGCAACAGGTCTACTGCTTAGCAGCGCTATTTAGTACTGCAGGCCAGTACACTGTAGAGATATTCAAGAATTCTACTGCAGGGCAGCATATACTGCCTGGCAGTATATACTGCCTGGCAGTCTTATTTGCAGTACAATTGCAGTCTTAATTAACATATTTGAAACATACTGCAAGTCTGCTGCTTCATTGTATTTTTCCATTTAAAAGCTCTGCAGTACATTTGCAGCACTACTGTAGCTCTACTGATAGTCTACTGGGATTTTATACTGATAATGTGCTGCGTATGTACTGCATATATGCTGCAATTCTGTAAGGGTTATTTCTATTTTAAACTATGAACCCCTTCTGGGGCCCAGTATTGGTCAGGGGTTTATGGTTGGCATTTTCCATATATATTTCTATGTTAAACTTTGAACCCCACTTGAGGCCTCAGTATTGGTCTGGCGGTCTTGGGGCCCCAGTATTAGTCCGGGGGTCACGGTTTTACCAATTTAGAATCTACAATAGCCAATGATGCTTGCATAGTAATCTCACAAACTGTTGCAATGTAGTTCTTGAGAAGAAGATTTTTAAACATGTTCCCTATATATTTCTATGTTAATTTTGAACCCCTTCTTGGGCCCCAATATTAGTCTGGGGGTCACGGCTTCCACAATTTAGAAACTTTATAATTTGAGAATGCTTGCATAGTAATCTCACAAATTGAAGCATTGTTGTTCTCCTCCATTAGATTTTTAAACAAGTTCCCTCCTATCTTTCTATGTGAAACATTGAACCCCTTCTCCTGGAGCCCCAGTATTAGATCGCTTCTATAATTTAAATTTTTCATTATTTGAGGATCCAAGTAAAGTAATCTCACAAAGAATGACATTGTAGTTCTCGAGAAGATTTTCTTAAAACATGTTTCCTATATATTTCTATGTTAAACTTTGAACCCCTCTCGATGCCCCAGTATTAGTCCGGGGGTCATGATTTTAACATTTCAGAATCTACAATTGCCAAGGATGTATGCATAGTAATATCCCAAACTGTTGCAATGTAGTTCTTGAGAAGAAGATTTTTAAACATTTTTCTTATATATATATTAAACTTTGAACCCCGCCTGGGGGCCCAGTTTTTGCCCGGGGGTCACAATTTTAACAATTTAGAATCTTCACTATATATACAAGCATATGTATAAATATTGGCATTTCTGGTGCAGTGGTTCTTGAGAAGAAGATTTTAAAACATTTATCATATTTATTTCTTTGTTAATCTTTGAACCCCATTTAAAGCCCCAGATTTAGTACGAGGGTCATGATTTTTATAATTTTGAATCTTCACTATACATACAAGCTTTTGTATAAATATTGGCATTTCTGGTGCAGTGGTTCTTGAGAAGAAGATTTAAAAAAAAAAATCCTACATATTTCTATGTTTAAGTTCTAGCCCGGCCCGCCTGGGGCCCCAGTTTTGGTTTGGGAGTCACGATTTTTACAATTTAGAATCTTCACTTTGTATACAAGCTTTTGTGTAAATGTTGGCTTTTCTGGTGCTGTGGTTTTTGAGAAGAAGATTTTAAAACATTTATCATATTTATTTCTTTGTTAATCTTTGAACCCCGTTTAAAGCCCCAGATTTAGTACGGGGGTCATGATTTTTATAATTTTGAATCTTCACTATACATACAAGCTTTTGTATAAATATTGGCATTTCTGGTGCAGTGGTTCTTGAGAAGAAGATTTAAAAAAAAAAATCCTACATATTTCTATGTTTAAGTTCTAGCCCGGCCCGCCTGGGGCCCCAGTTTTGGTTTGGGAGTCACGATTTTTACAATTTAGAATCTTCACTTTGTATACAAGCTTTTGTGTAAATGTTGGCTTTTCTGGTGCTGTGGTTTTTGAGAAGAAGATTTTTAAACATTTATCCTATGGATTTCCATGTTAAACTTTGAACCCCGCCTGGGGCCCCAGTTTTTGTCCGGGGGTCACAATTTTTACAATTTAGAATTTTTACTATACATAAAAGCTTTTGTGTGAATATTGGCTTTTCTGGTGCAGAGGTTCTTGATATGAAGATTTTAAAACATTTTTCCAATGTATTTCCATGTTAAATTTTGAACCCCGCCTGGGGCCCCAGTGTTGGTCCGGGGGTCACGATTTTTACAATTTAGAATCTTCACTATATATACATGCTTTTTTGTAAATATTGGCATTTCTGGTGTAGTGGTTCTGGAGAAGAAGATTTTTAAACATTTTTACAATGTATTTCCATTTTAAATTTTGAACCCCGCCTGGGGCCCCAGTTTTGGTCCGGGGTTGCGATTTTTACAATTTAGAATCCTCACTATATATACAAGCTTTTTTTGTAAATATTGGCATTTCTGGTGCAGCGGTTCTTGAGTAGAAGATTTTTAAACATTTTTCCAATGTATTTCCATGTTAAATTTTGAACCCGGTCTGGGGCCCCAGTTTTGGTCCGGGGGTCACGATTTTTACAATTTAGAATCTTCACTATATATACAAGCTTTTGTGTAAATATTGGCATTTCTGGTGCAGTGGTTCTTGAGAAGAAGATTTTTAAACATTTTTCCACTGATTTCCATGTTAAATTATGAACCCCGCCTGGGGCCCCAGTTTTGGTTTGGGGGTTACGATTATTACAATTTAGAATCTTCACTATATATACAAGCTTTTGTGGAAAAATTTGCATTTCTGGTGCAGTGGTTCTTGAAAAGAAGATTTTTAAAGACATGCACCCTATTTTCACTGTTTCATATTTATCTCCCCTTTAAAAAGGGTTGAACCCTTTATTTTAACAATTTAGAATCCCCTTTTCATAAGGATGCTTTGTACCAAGTTTGGTTAAATTTGGCCCAGAGGTTTTTGAGAAGAAGTCAAAAATATGAAAAGTTTACAGACGGACGGACAGACAGACGGACGGACGGACGGACGACGGACAACGGGTGATCAGAAAAGCTCACTTGAACCTTCGGTTCAGGTGAGCTAAAAACTAGCATTTCTTTTCTGCAATTTATTTTCATCTTTGAATGTGCTAAATTTGGTTGCAATTGGCCAAGTGGTTTCAGAGAAGAAGTTCAAAATGTGGAAAGTTTACAGATGGATGGACAGACGGAAAGATGGTTGACAGACAAAATGTGATCAGAAAAGCTCAGTGAGCTAAAAACTTTGACCTGCTCCAAAAACCTTAACCTTTTCCAGCATCTGAAATTCATGGCCCTGATTCAGCATCCAAGTCTTGCAAGTTCATAAGTAGGTCCAGATACACAATTAAAGCAAGTAATTTTAGTAGACAGAACTCTACATTAACTTTTTTTCCAACTTGTCCATTTGGACAAGTGACCCAGACATTACTTGTCCAAACCTTAACTTCACTTGTCCAAAAATTTTTCAATATTTAAGATCATTATTGTCAACCTGAAAACTACAGTTCTGTATTACTAAAATAAAGTCATTTATTATTAATTATTTTTGCTATAATTATTAACCTGACTTTTCAAATGGAAACTTAAAGTGTCTTTCATAAATGTATTTGTTCCCATCAGCATGATTTCTCAGCTGTAGCTTTGTCATGGCAAATTTTACAAGACATTTTTGCATCAGGTTTAACTATTTGTCATCCAATATTGCATTCTCAGCTGTTTTTTTAAAAGTCATCATAGTCTATAAATGATTCCTAAAAACAATTACATTTATTTCCATGATCCTTTATCTTTACTACCTTTTGTTCTTTTGTCTTTCTTAACATGTGTGTTTGGTCTGGTTAATCAAAACTTTGTAAGAACTAAGATCCACACCTTTACAGTTCAATATTGAAAGTTGTTTGAAATTGGTGAACTTCAATTCCAATCAAAGTAACTCAACTGCATTACAATTTAATATCGGGATTGAAATTTAAAATAACTAACCGATAAACTTATAAGGAGACTATGGATAAACTTATCACTTAACTCCTTTTTTTTTTTAAATTTTGGAGACTTCTTTACATAAATGCACTTGTCCAGTCAGCAATATTCACTTGTCTGTATTTTTTTCTAACTGGTACCAGACAAACGGACAAACATTAATGTAGAGCCCTGGTAGAAGTTTGTTTATTATAACTACATTTTTAAATTATGTGTTGAATGGCCATTAAATACCTCAACTACAAACAGCAGTGTGTTTTCCTTCATGGTTGGCATTGTTGATGGTGTTGGAGCAAATCCGTACTCTAAATCTGGAGTGCTACTCACTATTTTCTCTCCAAAAACAAAAGACCTTTTGATCACAGCTCTGAAATATAGCACAAAAAATCATTGCTATCAAAAAGGCATCACCTTCAAGAGGCCACCACCATTATTTTAATTATATTATAACATAAAATCAATTTTACTAAGAATTAAAACTTTGTACAGGGGTCTTGCTGAATGATATCAAAGAAACAAGAGGCCCATGGGGCCACATCGCTCACCTGAGCAACAATGGCTTTATATGGGTGTTCAAAGAATATTGTGCCATATGGCCCCTCTGTTGAATAACAAAATAAAAAATACCGTAAAGTATCCAAATTTTAAATTATTTTTGCATACACTTAATGTTTGACATTGTACCTTTATGAAATACCAAAAATAAGATCCTATGCAAGATATTTCACTAAATTTTTGGTAGGGGTTTACGGTTAACTTCAAGCTCCTTTATTTAAGCCCCCCCCCCTCCCCCCTCCACCACTTTATAAAGCGATCAAAATACATGAGAGCATAATGGTACATTTTCTTCCTAAACTACTTACTAGTTATTGTATTTTATTTTTAATGAAACAAGGGCACCGCTAAGCGGAGCATCCCCTCGCGACATGAGTTATTGTGTGGGAGTTGCATTATCTAGGAATACATAGTTATGTAAATGAGGAGATCACATTTTTCTAACTCTCCATTACTACCAAAGCTACATTTTCTTCACCTGTACTAGATCTAAATCCAAAAAATATCAAGTTGTTGATTTGAACTGCTAACTTTTACTTTGGATTCAAAGAAGTGAAGCGGAAGTAGTTATTGTTAGATGTCATCACACACAGGGCTGCAGACTTTGTCCCCTCTTGGCGATTGATGTAAGACACTACTGTTGAATTGTCTGTCCTCAGTTAGACCTGTCTGTGTTTGACCCAAGCAGACTAAGAAAACGGTCCAAACTGGGGTAGACCATACCCTGTTGGAGGTTGAATAGTGCTCCAAGATAAGTTGTCTGTTGCGTTGGTTGCAGAATAGACTTGGATTGATTTATTACCAGGCCCAAATCCATGAGCAGAAACAAAGTTCTCGTTAGTTGATTAATTAATGTCATTCCATCTGCATTTTTGAGAAGCCAATCGTCCAGGTACATATAAATGAAAATCTGTTGACTTCTTAGATGTGCACCTATTGCCCCCCATTAATTTCATAAGCTTTCTTGGGGCGTTGCTAGACTGGACGGCAATTGACCTGAACTGATAATGGATATTGTCTATGCAAAACCTGAGGTATTTCCTGTCTTCTGGATAAATTGGAACATGTAGATATGCATCCTTTAGATCTATTGATGCAACCCTGCAGTCTCCTATATTCAGAGCCTGTATTATTGACCTTAGAGATTCCATCTTGAAATGTTGATTTTGGAGAAATATATTTAACGGTTTCAAATTGAGGATCGGACGGTAACCTCCGTCTCGTTTTGGAACCACAAAGAAGGTGCTGTAAGAACCCTGACCTTCCTGGGTCTTGGGAACAATATATATGGCATGTTTTCTTAATGAAATACATTGTCTTTGAGCGACATCTTGTACATTTGTTATTCTTACTCCTGTATTTGGAGGATGTTTTACGAACACAAGCTTGAGTCCTTCCTGGACTATTTTTTGGCTGATTTCTGCAACTCGAGTCGAGTCTCTAATTGATCCATCAAAATTACTTGGGGGGGGGGGAGAACCCAAACAAGGCACGAGTTTGACCTCTGAAGGAACCTTTCGAATTGAAATTTCATCCTCTTCCTATAGCAGTCTTTTGATTCTTTTCCACAGCAAACTTTACCTTCTTTGTAATGGGTGACTGCTGTTCTTTCAGTTCCGATGTGCCCACTGACTCATCTCTCTTTCTTTTCCTTGCAGAACTGGGGGCTGAACCATCTCTCTGCTTTGAACCCCTCAGGTGCTGTGTTTCTTTAGCATTGTGCAAACTTCCTGCACTTGAGTGAAGAATGTCAAAATACCTCCCACAAAAAAATTGAAGATTCAGAGTTGTCTGTACAAGTAGTTAGTTTTCAGTTGCTTTGTTTTTAAAAGCCAAATCCTCAATGTGAATGGCTCTATGGGCTGCAACTGCACCCACTGATATGCGGGAAGTGACATCAGCCATTGTCTTGAACACTTGCATCAAAACTTGTAGGGCCTCTGTTTTGTCCTCATCAGATACAACATTATCATTGTAGGACGTAATTAGAGAGGCATATATCAACTCTCTGAGAAGAAGTTAAGATCCTTGATCTATCTTCTATCACTCATTGTTGCGTGAATGCAACATAGGGTTGCGGAAACGGTAGAAAGGACTACCCGGTATATATGGTTTGAGCCTAAAACGGCCCCCTTAAATGAACATTGTCATTTTACTGTAATTCTTTGTTTTATTTGTACAAATATACATTTGAAGTTTTTTCATAATTTTCATTTTGATTTTAGTGCCCACAATTTAAAAATATGACATCATGAAGCCATTTTTCTTTAAGGAAACATTGAGCGACTGCTTGAACAAACAAAATATTTTCACCAAACATGTATCTCTCCAATACTTATAATTGACAAAAAGTTCGTTCTTGTTTAAAGAGTCACTATATATTTCCCATTCGACAAAAGATAAGAAAAATGTCAATTTTTGACTGATTTTGATTGAATTATAAAAATAGCGTCACTTCTGACGTCATATACTGCCAGTGAGTGCATATTAATCAAATAAATAGGTGAAAAACATATTTTATGTCAACTCTTTTATAAAATAACGCAACAAATTAATGTACCTGAATCATTTTAAAAATAGCGAATTATGGGGGTCAAATTTGACTAATATCATATAAAGTTCTTTTTGTTTCCATTCCTCCCTGTTGTAAAACTGCTGTCCTAAATATTGTCATCAAGGCGTGGTGTTGTGCAGTACTTGTCAAAGTCAGAGAAAGTGACTCTGTATTTTTCTTCATCTGATGCTTTGTAAGACCGAATTGCACCTTTTCACTGGAATTCTTCATCAACATCTGTTAATGTGTTCAAAATCCATAGGCAGAGACCGGTGTGGGGTAGATGATTTTGTCCCAATCAAATGATTTGACATGTAGGATTTGAAGTCTCGGCTCTGAGTTTCAGAAGCATCAACTGAATTGACGTTTAATTCTGTAGACACTTTTTTTAACAAAATTTTTCCAGTCTACCATGCATGAACCATTAGAGTCTGTGTCATGCGTATGTAATGAGCCCAAGACAGAGTTACTAAACTCTGAACGATTGTTCTCGTGAAAGTCACTACATCATCAAGTGAATTGATCAAGACTTGATCAGTTTCACCTTTGTGGCTTACCAAATCATCATCATCCGATTCTCTGGAGCGTTGATCATTAGTGGGTAAACACTAGGTGATACCACAGGGGTGGTTTCAAAAGTTCAGGCATGATCGTAGGCAGCTCGGGGAAAATGCAAAAAGTTGATGCAGGTAAGTATAGATATTGATGTAAACCTTGTGTGTTAATTATAAAACTTTGATCAAAGTTTTATCACTGTAGTTTATTATTACGCTTTAGGTTTTTATAGTCGGTCATTTGAGCGGGATTTTATCTCAGGACACCACGTGCTTCGCCTGTCAATCAGTTTAAGTATAACAGTACAGATCACACCATGCGCCGCGTGCTACTTCGCTCCTCCTACATCGCTTGAAGAAAATTATCGCATGAAAAAGCTGCAGTTAAATGTTTTCTTAAATCATTATTTAAAAGTGTTTCTTATTGATATGTTACATAGTGTTGTAAAATCGGAACAATTTTACTATCGATTATCAAATTGAATCGGCAGCTTACAATTGATTATAAAATCGATTATGTAAACTTTCAAATTCCAGCAAAGATTTTTTTTCATCCTGTAAATAAGTGAAAGATACCAATTTATAATTCATACATAAATAGTTTTTTTAATGAACTTATTTTCAAATGAATTAAATATTATACTTAGAGGCCAACCGAGGGCAAAATTTTAATTGATATTGGATTAGAAGCAAGATAATAAATATAATACTTCTAAAATTTGTAAAACCTTATCCAATTTGTTAAATTTAATTGATCATACATTCACACATTTTATACATTAAATGTTTTGTACTTCCTTAAGTTTAATGACAAATAAAATCAGTCCATGTACTTTTCTGTATTTTGGAGGTATTAGTGCAACCCTTAACCCAATTACAACCGTTATGTAGCAGATCTGTTTAATTTTGAAGACAACTGTAAACAAACGTTTTATGATTATTTTAGCAATAATTTGGCAGTATTATTAACTAATTACAAGTTTCAAACTATAATTGTAATACTGGCATGAAATGTAATAAACATCGGTTGTAATTTTCAATGCACAGTATCAGTTAGTATCCCTCGTTTTTATAACACATGAAGATAAGACGGTCGCAAGTTACTAATCACAACAGGGTCTAACTGAGCTTGTGAAAACATCTTATGAATTTGATAATTATCATTTTATTGCATTTGGGTTAAATTAACAAGATCGTAAACTCAGAATATAGTGCGACTTCAACTTCTCTTTCAGAGGAAATTCCGGCGAAGTTACCGATCACAAAGCAGGTCGCCCCCTAGGTTGGTCAGAGCTGTATATAATACCAGAGGCATTAATAACATGTTATTTATGTCTCTGATAATACTTTAGTCTTTTTATGGATATTGCTACACAGTAAAAGGTCAACTGTCACGTGACTGAATTTTCGCGACTATCGATGATAGAAACTTACTATTGATTGTTGCCGACTTGCTGCCCTTCAGCGATGATTTTTCGATAGTCGGCGACAATCATAACAACACTAATGTTACATGTACATGTAAGGTTTAAAGGAATAACAAGAACTAATAGTCATGTCTTGACTATATACGTGATCTTATTTCAGATAAGAGAACGAAGACAGGTTAGATGTAAGTGTGATCTGTGTATACTAACAAGTGCAGAAAATCATAGAATCAATATCTGAATGAATGAAATCTGTGACAAAAAACTTTATTATAGTTGATTTCAAGATTTTAAACTGCAACTCATTGTTTATCTATTACATGTATTCTTACATTGTTCATTCGCCAGAAGACTTTGATCGGCCAATAAAAAATATGCAATAAAGAATGATCAGAAAAATTAAGAATAAAGAAATAGAAAGATACTTGTAAAAATAACTACTGGCTGAAAATCAATACAACGATAAGGGAAACAAAAAATATCGTAACAAAGTCGGGTCACTTTTCAAAGGATTTTTAAATAGATTAGATATATTCAATAACTTTAAATAAAGCGCATGAATAGAAATTTGTACAGAAAGATGATTGTTAGAATTATCGACAGAACGCTGAATTAACAACAAGAGGCCCAGGGGCCACATCACTCACCTGAGCAACAATTGCCTTCATTCTGATAAAATTAGCATTACAGTTTCAAAATATCTTGACAACTAAGTATAGTAGATCTTGCTAAAAAAAAATTGAAAATCTGCCAATTTTTATCCACCTCTTCTTCCAACTCTTTTTTTTTTTTGGTAAATACCAAGCCCCTTTTGTTGTTGTACTTGTAAGAAGATTTTTCTCTATTCCTATATACCCCCCCCCCCCATTTCATGGCCCCACTTTTCTCTAGGGAATCATGGTTTCATCAAACTTAAATCTGCATAACCTGTGCTTTCACACCAAGTACTGACTTTTGGACCGAAAACTTTCCCAGAATATTTTTAAAGATTTTCTCTATATATTCCTATGTAAAAATTCACGGCCCCGCCCAACCACTAGGGACTGTGATTTTTCAAACTTGAATTTACACTACCCGAGGATGCCTCTACACAAGTTTAAGCTTTTCTAGCCTAATAATTTTTGAGAAGAAGATTTTTAAAGATATTCTCTATATATTCCTATGTAAAAATCCATTCCCCCATTGTGGCCCCACCCTACCCCCGGGGACTATGATTTGAACAAACTGGAATCTACACTACCTGAGGATGCTTCCACTTTAATTCAAAGCTTTTCTGGCCTAATAGTTTTTGAGAAGAAGATTTTAAAAGATTTTCTCTATATATTCCTATGTAAAACTTGATCCCCCATTGTGGCCCCACCCTACCCCCAGGGACCATGATTTGAACAAACTTGAATCTACAATATCTGAGGATACTTCCATTTTAATTTGAGCTTTTCTGGCCTGATAGTTTTTGAGAAGAAGATTTTTAAAGACTTTTTATATATATTCCTATGTAAAACTTGATCCCCCTATTGTGGCCCCTCCCTACTCCCGGGGACCATGACTTGAAGAAACTTGAATCTACACTACCTGAGGATGCCTCCACACAAGTTTAAGCTTTTCAGGCTGAATAGTTTTTGAGAAGATTTTTAAAACAATACCAACAAATTTTTAATAATTCTCAATTATCTCCCCTTTAAAGAGGGCGTGGCCCTTCATTTGAATAAACTTGAATCCCCTTCACCTATGAGTGCTTTGTGCCAAATTTGGTTGAAATCTGCCCAGTGGTTCTTAAGAAGAAGATGAAAATGTGAAAAGTTTACAACGACAACAACGACAGACAACGGACAAATTGTGATCAGAAAAGCTCACTTGAGCCTTTGGCTCAGGTGAGCTAAAAATATATCAGATTAAAGTCAAACAGTTCTTTAACCTGATTTTTTTCCCAAAATTTTTTTTCCACACAATTTTTAAATCAAAGGCCTGAAGGCTTGAGCGGCGCATCACATTGAAGGTAGCTAAAAACATCACTACAAGTTGTTAAATATAGCCATTCTACACATGGGGAAGGTGGCACGCTTTTCCTCATTCAGTTAAACGTCTTATTCGTTTTATCAAGTGATAAAATACGAAATCTGTTCCTAGCTATAGGAAGACAGCCACTTACTCTAATTTTGATATAAATATTTTATATACGAAATTATTACTTTTTTTACCTCCGATATTCAAACAATTAACGTCACCGCTTTTAAATTGAAGTACGAACTGTTGTTATGCAGATTATCTCATCGGTTGACTGGTCCTCTGTCCCTATCGTACGTACATCGCATTGCAGGCATTGCCAGTCCATCTCATCTGCGTATTAATCTTTGTTTTGATCTTTCATTGCTGTTGATGTTTTTTCAATGTGTAAAGGAAATATCTGTTGTAATGATTTGTTGACATTTTTAAAACGAATACTGAATATATGTTCCTGGTTGAAAATACGTAACAATCAGAACGGCACTATATATTTATTGGCGCATTGATACTTGTGTTCTATGACGCCGTTTGTATATAAGCCGAAAGAAGTGAGCTGACAGCAATGAGGCTAAAAAAAAATAAAATATAATGCATTGGGGTGGCCCATTTTCAGAGGGGCGGGCGATATGAGAATCTAAAAATTAATTTTTTGGGGCCTAATAAAGAACTAGACTGGTCCTCTGTCTCTCACCTGGTTTTCAATATATGAAATACCTAATCCAAAGTTATAAACTGATTGACTTCCTCTTTGTTATTTTCGTAAATTACTCAAATTTTAAACAAAATTAGCCCTTAGTTTTTGCAATTTATATTTTCCTTTCTATAAGGAATATTTATGCTAATTTAAAATTACTTGACTCAGTAGTTCTTGAGAAGAAGATTTTTTAAAATCCACCCTCTTTTTTTTTTTTTTTTTTTTTTTTACATTTTCAAGGTTTCCTCCGCTTTGAATAAAGATCAGTCTTTCATTTCTGCAATTTATTTTCACAATATCATAAGGATGCTTTGTGCCAAATTTGGTTGAAATTGGCCTGTAGGTTTTAGAGAAGAAGTTCAAAATGTGAAAGTTTACAGACGGACAGACAGACAGACGGACAGATTGACGACAAACAAACTGTGATCAGAAAAGCTCAGGTGAGCTAAAAGCAAGAGGTCTATGGTCACATCGCTCACCTGAGGAACAATAGGTAGAGTAGAACCAGCTATATGGAGTCATAATACAAACTATCTGGACAATGTACAATAAAACAATTAGATCCTGTATAAAGAAAATCCATCCCCCCCTGGATATTCTTATGTTTATAATCAAGTCCCTTTCTAACAGGATCATTTTATAATCATATCACATGTGGAGTATTGCAGTTCTTAAAAAGATAGTAAACAATTGTTTATATATGGGTTATAAACCTACATCAAACTTTGACCCCCTTGTGAGGCCAAAGAATTGTCCAGGGGCCAAAGTATAAACAATTATAAAGTATCACCTGGCTGATTTGTTTCTTAGAAGATTTTCTCTAAAAATTCCTTTTTTTAAGAAGATTTTTATAAATGCACCCCCCCCTTTTTTTTTTTACAGTATTGAGGTTTACAGACGGACAGACTGATAGATGCACAGACGGATGGGCGGACAGATAGACAAAATGTGATCAGAAAGCTTAAGTGAGCTTTCAGCTCAGGTGAGCTAAAAAGTGACTCATTTAACAGTTTTGATTGTTACACACATATTAAATCTTTTTAATAGCTGTTATGACATTGTTTTTCATGGACACAGTTGACCTTAAAGGAAAAGAGAAACATGTCAGGACTTTATGGTCAACATACATATATACGTACGTACGTGTTTTCCAAAAAGAAAAGCTCTGCAAACTTGATAAAATAATGCTGGTAAACACTTCCAGAAGGTCGTTCTCTCTCAGCACTTCTTCCTGCATGCCTTTTTCCTTTCCTTTTCTTTTTCTTGCTTTTTATAAGGTTCTTTTGTTTGATAACTGCTTCTTTCTCTTTAGGTGGATGTAGCACCTTGCTTATCAAAGAAACAGTAGATAACAGGAACCTCCTGGCAGCTACGTACCATATGTTTAACCTGTACAGAAAAGAATAATAAATGATCATTCATATGGATCAACTGCTTCTATAACAATTATGAAAAGACAACATTTTATTTTGAAATACATTATGTAAACTATATGGAAAATGTTCAATGTGCCTCCTTTTGATCATGTTTGATACTTTCATGATGTATATTATGTCTCCCCTTTCCTTTCAAAGAGCCATTTTGTTTGTGTCAGTTTTCTTATTTAGGGTATTCTGTTTCAGACAAAGGACTGTAGATACATATTAAGGCATTTATAATTTTCATACACAAAAAGTGCTGAAGCTCAGTTAAGGGCTCAATCAAAAAAATAGATGATTTTCTTAGTGTATCCTTGTCTACAAAATATTTTGTTAGACATGTAGAACCAGAGGCCAATGGGTCACATTGCTCACCTGAGCAACAATAGACACAATAAAATCAGCTTTATGGAGTCATATACAAAATGTATGGACAATGTACACCAATGTAGTATGCAGTTGATCCTGTATTTAAAAAATCCCCTTCATATTCTTCTGTTTATCACTGAGTCCCTTTGTGACAGAAGGATTTCACAGTCAAATCACATATTGAGCTTTGCAGTTCTGGAGAAAATCATGAACCTCCCCTAGGGATCAAAATTTGAATCTATATGACTTGAGAATGCATCAACACCAGTAACAGCTATCTCGGCGGTTGGTCTAAGAAAAGATTTTTAAAGGGTACCTGCAGTGCCAGTCAATTTTTGATATAATGGAGATTTATGTGTAAAAACATCATCTATGTGTAAACATTTTACAGCAATCGTGCAAGTAGTTTTCGAGATCTTTGGGGAAAACCCGATTTCAAACCTGAAAGAGTTTTGAATCAAGCAGATTTGGCATGAGATGAACTTTGACATCACGGGGTCAACACCGCTATATGAGAAACAGGAATATCGTATGAAAAATGTCCATTTACTTGCATTGTTTCATGGATATATAAACATTTTTTCGGTTGTTTTTTTTTCCTTATCAACCCTGGATGACTAAATATACTGTTGTTTGAGTTAAAAACCCGTATCTTATCGAACAAAAATGCCAAATTCGGAAAATTGTTTCCTTGATCAATTTAGTCAAATGTGTAACACATTTTGCATATAAATGCACAGCATATGTAGCAAAATGACAATTAATCAAAGCACTAATGTTATAAGAAAACATATTCTGTTAATATTGTCATTCTTTCGAATGATTTTTCCGTGACATTGTTAACTGATTAATAATATTGATAATACATATTTCATAAAAGGTAACGCAGGGTCTTTTCCTCGTATAAGGCATAAAATTAGAAATGATTTCGCCTGATTGTTCAATGATATTGATATCGGACCAATAACAATCAAAACAGTATGCATTCTTTAACAAACAAACACGGGGTTATAAACAGATCAAGGCGAAAGTCAAAGGTGGCTGCATGATTAAGTCTGTCTTGTATTCTTTTAAAAATACGATAATGGAATGTCATTTTACATTTATTTACATCCTTGGTTAAAATGTTCAAGTTTATTCAGATTTCATAATGATTTGTTGTCAGATTAACAATTTAAGCTATATGGAGTTAAAGCGTTAAATTGCTGACCATAGCACTCGAAAGAAAGTTGCACTTTATTTAATAAGAAATTAAGACCAACATAATAGTTATCACATAAAAAAAGGTTTAAATTGCTGAATTGTAAAGGACTATATATGGTTTGAGCCTAAAATGACCCCTTTAAATGAACAATGTCATTTTACTGTAATTCTTTGTTTTATTTGAACAAATATACATTTGAAGTTTTTTCATAATTTTCTTTTTGATTTTAGTGCCCACAATTTAAAAATATGACATCATAAAGTTTACCTTTTCCCGCCATTTTCGCATTTTTAGCATAAAGCGGCTTGTTTTGAAGCAGTTTTTCTTTCAAGAAACATTGAGCGACTGCTTGAACAAACAAAATATTTTCAACAAAGATGTTTCTCTCTAATATGTATAAGTGACAAAAAGCTTGTTTTTGTTCAAAGAGTGGCTCTATATTTCCTATTCGAAAAAAGATAAGAAAAATGTCAATTTTTGACTGATTTTGATTGAATTATAAAAAAAGCGTCACTTCTGACGTCATATACTGCCAGTGAGTCAGAGTGCATATAAATCAAATAAATAGGTGAAAAACATATTTTATATCAACTCTTTTATAAAATAACACAACAAATTAATGTAACTGAATCACTTTAAAATTAGCAAATTATAGGGGCCAAATTTGACTAATACCATATATAGTTCTTTGGTCATTATATAAGTGATTAGATAGGTAACAATTAAGGCATGTATTTCGAACATTAGTTTACTTTTTGATAGCCTCATGCATAATTCTTTAATTACTGATTGACGGACTATACACATGTATAAGCTTACGAATGCTTGATTTTACAAAGTCTAATTTATTTTTCTGTTTTATTTTTTAACAATTGAGTAGCTAGTTATACACAAATCAATTACCAGTCCAGAGGTGTGAAACCCTCTCTTTGTTCACAAGATTCGTGTACCATGTGTATACATACCCCAGATACACGTGTCTGGAGCAGTGGCTTCGTTAGTTTACCTGTTTACCTGTGTCATTGCCTCGGATCACTCGTGTGATTATTATGTAATCACACAAGAGGCCCATGGGGCTACATCGCTCACCTGAGCAACAATGACTTTATTTGGGCGTTCAAAGGATATTGTACCATATGGCCCCTCGATAGAATAACAAGAGGCCCATGGGCCACATCGCTCACCTGAGGAACAATGGATATGATAAAATCAGCTTAATGAAGTCATAATACAAACAATCTGGACAGTGTACAATAATACATGTAGATCCTGTAAAAATAAAATCCATTTTCCCCCCTGGATATTCTTATGTTTATAATCATTAGTCCCTTTTCTAACAGGATGATTGTATAGTCATATCACATGTTGAGTATTGAAGTCCTCAAAAAGATCCTTTACAATTGTTTATATATGGGATATTAAGCTACATCAAACTCTGAACATTCTTGTGAGGCCAAAGAATTGTCCTGGAGCCAAAGTCTTAACAATTATAAAGAATCATCTGGCTGATTAGTTTCTGAGAAGAAGATTTTAAAAGATTTACTCTATATATTCCTTTGTAAAACTTTAACACCCCCCCCCCCAATGTGGCCTCACCCTACCCCAAGGGATCATGTTTTCACAACTTTGAATCGACACTACCTGAGGATACTTCAACACAAGTTTCAGCTTTCCTGGCTGTTTAGTTTCTGAGAAGAAGATTTTTAAAGATTTACTCTATATATTCCTATGTACAACTTCGACCCCCCATTGTGCCCCACCCTACCCCCAGGGATCATGAATTTCACAACTTTGAATCAACACTGCCTGAGGATGCTTCCACACGAGTTTCAGCTTTCCTGGCTGATTAGTTTCTGAGAAGAAGATTTTCAAAGATTTACTCTATATATTCCTATGTAAAACTTTGACCCCCCATTGTGGCCCCACCCTACCCCTGGCCCTTACAGAATTGCAGCAGATACTGCAAAGGCAGTATATGCTGCAACAGTGCTGCAATTATACTTAATATCTACTGCAAAAATGAAGTATATTTGCAGTACTTATTAGCATAATGTACTGCGCACCAGTATATGCTGATAATCTACTGTAAATATACTGAAAATGTGCTGCAAAAACTTTCTGTTAGTGACACACAATTACATATGCTGCTTTTGTACTGCCAATAGGCTGCATTTCTACTGCTTTATCTTTATTAAGAGATACTGGTATTAAAGGTATACTGCATTTCTGCTGCCTTATCATTATCATTCACATATGACTGCCATAGGTGTACTGCATTATCTTTATCATTTAGATACAGGCATCAAAGGTGCTGCATTTGTACTGCATTGTCTTTATCATTTAAATACAGGCATCAAAGGTACTGCATTTGTACTGCATTAACTTTATTACTTAGATTCTGAAGGTATACCATATTCCGCAAATATTACAGCTCATGTACACTATGATCTGATGGTTTGTGGGAAATGCAAAATACATGTGTGAAAAAAACTGTTTGTTCCAACACTGAAAAAATATACTAATAGACATGATCGATGTTTCAATAATAATAAATCTTTATAAATCTTTAAGTTCATATTAACACGTTAATAAAAACATGGTCAGGCAGTAGCTTATGTACAACCTTCGAGATCGAAAGATGCATTCCGTTAGAATTTGAACTCCGTCGCGAAATGTTATTTATAAGTGAACGGCATCACTGTAGCACGCAATTCACCTCAAAGACGTTATCAATCTGTTTTGAGAATATTTCTATGACCACTGTCACGAATGCCTTAGCTTAGAAGCGATTGAAACTCCAGCAGTTACACTCTTATTCGAAGAGTCCGCCATTGTTTATAAGGTGTCAAGTCAATTCGTCGCCAATACAAAATGAATACGATCTTTAAGATGGAAAAAACTTAATTTTTAAATTTAAAGTTAAATTTAAAATGAAGATACTACTTACAAAAAATAGTGCATAGTTTAAGAAACAAAGTACGATATTATATTTATTTGAGTTCCAATTTTTTGATAGTTTTCAAAGACTGCAGGTTCAAAACATGAAGGGGTTAAAATTATACGGACACGACTTGTGTAAGCTGCGTACTAAACAACTCGTACGTTCCTTCAATTCTTATGGCTTGATTCTGAATATTTATTAATGACATTGCTAGTACCTTAAATTCAGTCTAATTAAAAAGAATCAATTCATTATGATCAATTAATGTTTTGTATGTTTTATATATGTTCATATCAAACCGAAATGAAAAGTCCCAATTTATCAGAATATATTGTCACCGTGTTGTTTGATTCTATAACGTCATTTCCGCCTATGACTACGCACTTTTAAATGAAGCAGACGGATCTTCAACATGTGTTATGGAACATTAAAAAATCACAATGTTGCAGCAGTTGTAGTGAAGAAAGGTAAAATATTTATGTTGAAATCACCTTGAGTGTCTATGAGATAAATGTAGTTACTTTAATGGAACAAATGAACAGTTTTTGTCAAACATTTCAAAATGGCGATTTTGAATTTTTAAGTTAGATTTATGGCAGTAAAATTATTTTATATTGTATAAAGTTACAAAGTTATATACTATAGCTACAAAGATGGATGGATACATGTGTACAAATAGAAAAGAAAGTAAACACAATAAGTAAAATCATTCTCTCTTTTTTTTCTTTAGAACTAATGACTCTGCATGATCATGAGGAAGATGCACTTGATGCTGAATATTGATTGTTTTAAGGTAAGCAAAATAAATGATTTCACATTTGTACTAGATTTAAGCTTTGTTAAAAATCTGAGTTTGCATCAAAAGAGGGTTGAGTCATTAAATCGCCTAAATAATGAGTGCTATTTTAATATGATGTTATTATTCTAACAAAAGATAATAAAAATTCCATTAGGTACATTGAATTTGAGTAATAATTGTAATTTATCCTTAGTATCAAAGGCTTAATTCAAATTGAAATTTTTTTTTATGCTTCTGTAGCAAAGTATGAAATTGTATCCATAGGGACTTGCCAGTTCAACAAGTGAATGCTCCTTAGCTAAATGGCAGAATACCTGGCTCAAAAAGCCCTGCGAGACAACTGGAGGTGAAATATGCAGAATGGATTAAAGAAAATGACATTCTAAAATGCAGTAAGTTAATAGATTAATCATTTTAAATTGTATATCAATGCAAAATTTTTCTGTAAATTGTACAAGTCAATGTTAAGTTATAAATTATTTAAAATACATTTTTTCAGGGTTTTTTAAGTTTTGACCTGTTCATTTTAAATATTAAAATTGTGCACCTTATTTTTTTTTCATAACTTTCATTTTATAGTTATTAAAATTCTATTGGTTTTAAAGAATCTATGGAATTATAAAAGACTGCTAGTTTCTTCTGCCGTATCACTGGATATCAGTATAGTGTATTTAAATGTAAATCTAACGCTTTTTATACCTCCTTTAATGCATTTATAAAAGAGTTCCATCTGTCATTTTCATTTTTTTATCTCTCTGTAAAAATACAATTTTTAAATGGCCTGCATTCATTTTAAGAAACACCTTAGACCTAACATTTTTTAAATTAATGATGTTTTAATTTAGATATATTATTTTCATTAATTTGTTTGCAGATTTTTCAGCGCAGAACTGAGAAGTCTTGCGCTACAAAAGGGGACCTTCACCAAGCAGTGGCGGTGAAATTGACCAAAGGACCAAAAGCGGGAAAGTTAACTGTGCAGCACAGCAATGAAAGTTCATAAAGGCTTGTGTATATACTGACTATTACACATTATAAATTACTGCTTATACTATAGATAGATTTACTGTAATAACTGTAGTAACTGAAATAACCTGAAAGTTTCGTAACGTGTATACAATTATCATGAGTATTGCGAATATAGATATATTTGCAAATTATTTGTAATTAAGTGTACATGTATCTAGAGTAATTAAACCTGAATATATTACTTTAGTTGTTATGAATAGTTGTTGTATTCTACAAAGGCTGCCAACCATATTCACGGTATATCACTATATGTCAGTAGTTTTGCTGTCCTACCGGCCAGGGTACATGAAATATCTGAAGCAAGCTGCATCTCTACTGCCAACCAAAGCTTCCATATTTGGATACGCAATGCTGCTGTGCAGTACTAATTTAAATATTTGAAACATGCTGCAACTCTACTGCCAACCAAAGCTTCCATATTTGGGTATACAGTACTGCAGTGCAGTACTAATTTAAATATTTGAAACATGCTGCAACTCTACTGCCAACCAAAGCCTCCATATTTGGGTGTACAGTACTGCTGTGCAGTAGATATTTGAAACCCACCACAACTGGTCTACTGCTTAGCAGCGCTATTTAGTACTGCAGGCCAGTAGACTGTAGAGATATTCAAGAATTCTACTGCAGGGCAACATATACTGCTTGGCATTATATACTGCCTGGCAGTCTTATTTGCAGTACAATTGCAGTCTTAATTAACATATTTGAAACATACTGCAAGTCTGCTGCTTCATTGTATTTTTCCATTTAAAAGCTCTGCAGTACATTTGCAGCACTACTGATAGTCTACTGGGATTTTATACTGATAATGTGCTGCATATGTACTGCATATATGCTGCAATTCTGTAAGGGGGGGGGTCATGATTTTCACAACTTTGAATCTACACTGCCTGAGGATGCTTCCACACAAGTTTCAGCTTTCCTGGCTGATTAGTTTCTGAGAAGAAGAATTTTAAAGATTTACTCTATATATTCCTATGTAAAACTTCGACCCTCCATTGTGCCCCACCCTACCCCCAGGGATCATGATTTTCACAACTTTGAATCTGCACTACCTGAGGATGCTTCCACATAAGTTTCAGCTTTCCTGGCTGATTAGTTTCTGAGAAGAAGATTTTCAAAGATTTACTCTATATATTCCTATGTAAAACTTCAACCCCCCATTGTGGCCCCACCCTACCCCTGGGGGTCATGATTTTCACAACTTTGAATCTACACTACCTCAGGATGCTTCCACACAAGTTTCAGCTTTCCTGGCTGATTAGTTTCTGAGAAGAAGATTTTTAAAGATTTACTCTATATATTCCGATGTAAAACTTCGACCACCCCATTGTGGCCCCACCCTACCCCCGGGGGTCATGAATTTCACAACTTTGAATCTACACTACCTGAGGATGCTTCCACACAAGATTCAGCTTTACTGGCTTTCTGGTTCTTGAGAAGAAGATTTTTGAAAATTTCTCGAAATTTTTCATTAATTTCTAATTATCTCCCCTTGAAAACGAGTGTGGCCCTTAATTTTCACAACTTTGAATCCCCTTTGCCTAAGAATGATTTGTGCCAAGTTTGGTTGAAATTGGCCCAGTAGTTCTTGAGAAGATGTTGAAAATGTGAAAAGTTTACGGACAGACAGACAGACGGACAGACAGACAGACGGACGACAGACAAAATGTGATCAGAATAGCTCACTTGAGCTTTCAGCTCAGGTGAGCTAACAACAAATAAATATTGTTAAGTATTATTTATTGTTCGATATTACACCAGTTGGTAGAATGAACTGTATGGGAAGATTCAATTTTTAAAAATCTTCTCAAGAACTGCTGAATCATTTTCAACTTAATTTAACATAAATATTCCTTATGGAAAGGAAAATATTAATTGCAAAAATCATGGGCTAATTCTTAGTCAAATCTGAGTTTTTAAAAAAATAATAATAAAGGAAATGCATGTTTCAATCAGATTATAAATTTGGGCTAAATGGTAATTGAGATTTTTAAATATACGATGATTGTACAATCAAATTTTCAATAATTTATCCCACTTGAAAGCAGCCACAGCCATTTATTTTAACAAACTTGAATTCCTATTACCATATGCTGTTTTGTGCCAAGTTTGGCTGAAATTGGCCTTGTGGTTCTGGAATAGAATCAAATCTGTAAAAAGTTTACAGACACAGATGGACACCACACAAAGAGTGCTCAGAAAAACTTGTGCTTTCAGCTAAGGTGAGCGAAAAAAAAATTTACCCATCCACCCCATATTCATTGCAAATCAGGATGAGAATGTAAATATTAATTTTATGTAGCCGTACAATCACTTTAAGGTCTTCCGTTGGAAATGGAAGACCTTAAAAAAATGAACCCAAATTTTGTTAGGGGAGACTAAATTACTACTTGAGCACTTACAAATCCCTGTAATCCAAATCTCTGTCTACTTTGTTTATCCTTCCCAAATCATTTCGTATTTTTTTCATCAATTCAATTTCTAGATAGTTCTTATGCTCGTCTCCCTCTGTGTTCAGATCGTAAGAAGTAAACAATTTCTCGCAAGAAATCAACACATTCTCTTTGGTAAGACTGCATAACCTTTTCACATTTTTTTCAAAATCTGGAATGTTTGGATAATTCTCCAAAATGTCAGCTTTGACATCCTGCATAAATTCCTTGATGGGGTCAGGTTTTTTATTGTAGTAAACGTTCATGTTTTTTAAATCAACATATTTCCATTTACTGGCTGTGAAATTTCCTGCTTCCCCATCTGTTAATTTTCCTTCCGTATAACTTCTGTCAGTTTCATCATCTTCTTCCCCTGATGAGCTCGTAGTCCCACTTTCTTGAACCTATAAATAATAACACAAATGTTAGATAAACTAGTGGGTATTATTTTGTTTTTTTTTAAACCAGAGACCAACATATCTCCCCTTTAATAAGAAGCCCTTTCATAACTTCTTAAACGGAAGGAGGAGATTGGGCGCCATACTTGCCAACTGACCCGATTAAGTCGGGTCACACCCGATTTTTCAACCCTTCACCTGATTATTTTTTATGACCTGGCGGGTCATGCTTTTCACCCGATTTTTGTCAAACAACCCGAAAATCTCCCGATTTCCTGATTTGGTTCGTAAATTACGTTGCGCGTTTGACTTCCAGTTATGAACCCAAGCTGAGTTTTGGATTTACGTAACGCGTAAACAATGCCGATGGCTATAACAGACACATTAAGTGTAATTTTTATTGTGAGTTGTTTTGACTAAGCGAAAGTTTAAATCATTAAGTGTGATGGCTTCCGATAAGAAAAGGTCTTCATCGGGGCCAGCGGAATCAAAACCAACAAAAAGAAAATGATATTTTTGTACCTATCAACATATCTGGGAAAATGAATTCCCATAGGTAAAACAAAGTAATCGAGACAAAATGAGGCTATTGTGTTCTATGTAACGCACATTTGAATATTGGATTTTGTGCCCAAAATGATCTGACTAAACATTTTCTATACACACGACACCAGAATACCGTTATTTCAACTAACAGGAGATTAATTGTACCGAATAAAGTATTTGATTTATTCTACACCCAAGACCACTGATTCCTACAAACGCTGCCATGAAAGAATCACAAAAATCAAGATGATGCAATTTATTACTATGAATCAACGAGTATAAAAACATTCTAAAAGCACTACATGTTCACATCATAACATACCCCCCCCCCCCCACTTTGTAAAGCGATCAAAATATATGAGAGCATAAAGGTACATTTTTTTCATCAACTACTTACTAGTTATTGTATTTTTTAAAAAAATATAATAGTTATTGTATTTTATTTTAAAAATCCTACATGTATAGATGTGAAGAAGAAAATTGTACCTCAATGTGCTCAATTCCTCAAATCAAAATCATTCAAAAATTTAATTTGTCTTCTCCATTATAATTAAATGACTGTTATTTACCTCGCGTACAAACCAGGATAATTTTCCGCTGTGATATTTTCTTAGGAATAGCGATAATTACTTTATCCCCGCAACAGAAATGTCTCAGAACTATGGAAACTGTTTTAAAGATGTCGTTTTTATTTACTCCTGTCTGAAAAACTATCAAAATTGATGTAGATTTCACATTATTTATTGTATAAAGAGGGGGCCCTAGAGAGTAGGTATATACAGAATATCATTCTTTTATTTTGTTTGTACAAGTATTTAACACACTCTAATTCATATAGAATTTCTAATGTTCAACCAAAATGTCAGCGTCAATCGTAGAATTATAAGCAAGATACAGCTAGAGCTCACAGTTCGCCTAGTTTTGAGTCATATTTTGTTCACATGAGTTTATTACATTCAGCTTAAGATTTTTAACGTGGTATTTCCCATTCAGCATTTAAAATGGAAAAAAAGAATGGTCTAAGATTTTCAATTCTTTTATTCACTCAAGACCAGTTCACTGGTATTTGAGGTTCAAAATCTGAGTTAATACAAATGTACACAAACACAGTCAAGGATCACATGTACAGTAGGAGTAATAATGACGAAAAAAAGGTTAAGTTTACAATACAATAAGTTGTTAAAGTTGGTTTCTGGAAAAACAGACTTTGAAAATTTTCTTAATAAATATTGACAAATTTTTTACTTTTTTAATCTATAGTTTTTAAGATCTGTGTACAAACATAGAATTGTGAGCAAATCTCTGTATTTTGCTTATAATTCGAAGCTTAACATAGAATTGTGAGCAAATCTCTGTATTTTGCTTATAATTCGAAGCTTAACACTCAAATATGGTTAGTAAATAGAAATTGTAAACAATTAAACACAAGAAACATGCACTAAAACAAATAAAGAACACAATTTATTTTTTCGAAATGAATCATATATATACATGTATATACCTACATATTTCCGTCAGCGATATCAAACTCTATTTAAACTGAATAAACTTGAGAAAATGCCGAGCATCTCAACAAAACCTATTGCATTAATCTACCATTACACAAAAGATAATGCCGAATTACCGATAGAATGAATTGTATTTCAGTACTTTTTTGATACATCAGATTTTGCTTAATTTGCGCAGGTAAACAGTTAACTGTTTGATTTACCGAAGTCTCTGTTTGATTTGATACGTAAAAATCACGAAATACAGGCGAAAGTTCCCAGGTTACAAAGCATAAATAATGAAAACGAAACGAAAATCAGAACAAGCTAACACCAACGTCATGTGTGAAAACTGTCAACGCATTGAAATATTTAGCCTCAATTTACTTCACAAAATCAGCACCAATATTTTTTGCATGTTTCAAAAATTTCCCTTCATACGCGAACTGTTGCATAACAAGCAAATTCATCATAGTCAGATCGACCCTTTTTCGTATAATGTCATGGCTATGGAATATGAGTCTTGGTAAAATGGGTATGCAAACCCGGGCTGATCGGGCTTTTATTTCTGCAATTTATATTCGCCCTCCCATAAGGATGCTTTGTGCCAAATTTGGTTGAAATTGGATAAGCGGTTTTAGAGAAGAAGTTCAAAATGTAAAAAGCTTACAGACGGACGGACGGACAGACGGACGGACGATGGACAAAATGTGATCAAAATAGCTCACTTGAGCTTTCAGCTCAGGTGAGCTAATAATAAAAAAATAAAAAAAGGAAATAAATTACGCTTTGTGCCGTTTCAAAAACAATAATCAATATATTTCGTTATAAAATAGGTAGTGATGCGTTTATAATACAATAACTCATCATGGTTACAAAAAATCGAAGAAATTTCAAAGTTCCAAAAAAAAATCTTACTGCTTTAAAAAGTCTTTGCACAATTTTCACAGGTTCATAATTTGAATACATAAACAGTGTGTCCCTAATTATAATAAAATCAAAGGCCGGAACGGCCACAAAGGCGTCGAGCTGCCATTTTCTTTTATATGAAATGATATCAATAATTTAAATTTTTGTACTAAAAGTCGTATATCAAATAAAATTAGAATAGAAAAGTAAATGAATTATATTTAGTGCTGCTTTAAAAACAAAAATTAGTATATTCCCCTATAAAATAGGTGGTGATGCGTTTATAATACAATAACTCATCATGGTTACAAAAATTGAAGAAACTTCAAAGTTAAAAAAAAAAAATTTCTTCCTGCTTAAAACAGTCTTTGAACATTTTTCACAGGTTCATAATTTGAATACATTAACAGTGTGTCCCTAATTATAATAATAAAACATACATTTATTTATTTCAATTCCCGTTTGAAAAAAGATTTCCTATGGTATGGTTGTTTACAAACAAATCCACAACACGTGCTATCTAAAATGCTCGACCAAACTAACTGCATTATCGAGGTTATTAATTGCAACAAAATCTCTAGATAAGTTTATCGCTTACATTTATTTTGGAGACCGTGCCCGATAACAAATAAATTTACATCTAAAATGTTATTTCTATCGGGCACGGTCTCCAATTAAAATGTAAGCGATAAACTAAAATAATATTTAGTGAATCTTTACACTTAGGCCTGATTGTATTCATCCGCCATTTCTTGATTAAGCAAATTTATTCTTATGCAATGAGTTGTCAATCACCAGGGAGGCAAAGTTGGGTTTTTTGTACACAATTTAGTTGAATAAATGGAAAAAAAATCTTGTAATACGTTTAATACTTTTAGGAACTCATTTCTTATGCACATTTAAAAGGCGGTGCAGCGCATGAATTTTTGGACGATTGCCAATCCAAAATCCGATTTTTCACTTCAACGTTCAAAATGTAAACAAATGTTTTGTTTACATAGCAAAGAATTGTAAGCTCTGCAACTTGCTAATAACTCAACAAATGACACTCAAATTTTGGTTGCCTAATAAAAATGCCCCACTGAAGCATTATAAACATTAAAATCGTGAAAATAATTTTTGACCAAAATCGTGACTAGCCCCTTTAATACTATTAATTGATTAATAAAATCTGTAAGGATTACCTCCCTTACTTTTCAACATCAGTGTACAATATAGAATCAAAGGCCTGAAGGGCCACAATGGCGTCGAGTTGACATTAATTTGAAGAGTAAAAACCTGAATATTATTTTTAAATTCAAAATAAACCCCTCACCTAACAAAAATGCATATATTTTTTTTTATTTGTGTTGTTTATGGTTCTCCTTCATTGATCACACATACATTTAGGTACTATGGATTAAAAAAAATCCTTTAAACAAAGTATGATTCTGTATGTACTTACATGTAACTTGAGATCAACTTTTCTTATTGTTTTGCTGGAGATTAATGTTTATAAAAATTGAGTCGGATGGTCAATTTTAATAAAACAGATATTTTATATGGATTTTATGCAGTCAACTTAATACGGAAAACTCAAAATGAAGTATGATTTTTTTTTTTCAGATATCATTCTAATTTTGTTATTGACCCTTCATTTAGAAAATTGGTATCAATTATACTTACTATTTAAAACAAATATAAAGACAAATACATTAGTTGACTACTTTCAAATAAATAAAAATTATGTTTTTTTATCACATATTTCATTAAATTACAATTCATTACAATTTGACTCACCTAATTCTTAAAAAAATTTGAATGCTAGTTAAAAATATCTTAGAAGTTAAAATTTTTTCTGATATTTTTTCTCTATTCAAATAGAATATATTTGTATATCAAAAGTATGATTATATTTAATTCTTTATATTGTATACTGCTGATAAACACTCTGTTTCTTATTATCAATTTGATTTAAAATTCACATGGGTCCAAATGACGCGGGCCGAAAAGAACAGGGGTAGAAATAAGAAAGCACCCATTCCTGTTGTTTACGAAGTGAAAGTAGAGGGTTTAGAATTACTTTTGGTGTAGATATATCACCGTTGTAGGAAGTTTTGTTTCTAAAAGATCAACATCTGTGCATTGTTAACATTCGATTTGGAAACAAAATAATCTGTTTTGCAGGCAGGTATGTTTCAAAAACAAATTGAGTATGTAGGCATGTTCTTCGGTAAAAGTGTATTCATCCGCCGAAACACAGACATATTGTTTACAATAAAATATTAACATTATCAAAGACCTCAACAATTTTTGTATCTGCCAACTTGTATTGTTGACGTGCAGTTCTGCTCAAAATGGAAGTATGTCATCTTTTTTTCTTCGAACACATAAGAAAACTTTGCACTCATTTGAGTTGTTTGGCTCCTTAGAATTGGCAACTTCCGGCCGTACGATCCCTAGATGGCTTTCGAGCTTTGCTCGACGCCATAATAAGGAAAATGAAAACTGTCATAAAATCATTAAATCTTGTCTGATCTTAAAACATATGTAAAGATTTTCAGACTGTTCCATGTAGTAGTAAAAATTTCTATAGGGGGGACAAAGTTGCGTCTACAGACAGACAGACAGGGTGAAACAAATATACCCCCTAAACTTCGTTTGCGGGGGTATAATAAAAACTTTTAATTGAAGTTGTGTAGTATGAGTTTGTAATGCAACTAATTTACTCACAAGGTTAGCTACAGCCAGTGGAATACTAATTTTAGGTGAACAATGAATACGCAATATATTAAAAAACCAAGATAAATAGTTTCCAGATCTAAAATAATATGCATGTGTACATGAAGGTTGCACCATCATTTGTATGGCTGTAGGTGAGGAGGTAAATGTGTATCAATGTACATACAATGTATGACTGCACATACTGATTCCGGCCGTGGCTAAAGACGATACCCATTGACAGTCTTTTAATACACCTGTGCACAGTTTGATCTAGAAACTGACCAGTTTCATAACTTCTTCAAATTTCTCTAACACGGACTGTCTAATTCCTCCCCAGAATTCCAATTTACGCAAGTGCAATTGAAGTTTTATTCAATTTAATTAGTCACCCCACTGACATAAAAATAAGGATTTTGCATATTATTGCATTGTCGAGAGAAGTAATATTCATTTCTGTAAATAAGGTCATTTAATTTCACATTACATAGCGGTGTCTCTATGAAACAGCACCATCTGGTGTACAATTTTGATGCTCGCTTTTGCATAAATTCTCCCGCTGATCTTTTTTATTTAGCTGATTATTTATATTTTGAATGTTTAAGTCTACTCGTATCATTAAATAATATCAGAGGACACACACTTCCCTATAGAAAAGTTCAGAGATGCCATCAATTTTGACTAATTTCTAAATTTTGACAGCACGCAACAATTCTAAACTTGCACATAGTCTTCAAAAGTATAAAAAAAATTTTAATACAGAAGTTATCTTAGAGAAAAGGTTACATGTTTTGTAGGCGGGTTCGGTTTTTGAAAAAAATACAATTCCTGAATCATGAGTAGATGCTGTTTGCTTGCTACCCTTTGAAAATTTAACTCGCCATTAAACATCTCATTGTTGAAAGAATTTTTCAAATGATTACACAAACTGTTCGACAAATAGTTTTCCAAAAACATTTTCTTCCTTTCTTTTTCAAAACATGTTTTATATATTCAGGCTTTCAATCACAACATGTTTTTATAACAAAAGCAGACCTGAATGTTTAGTCATTATAATCATTTGACACCATATCACATATATTTTCAACTTGCAGCAACAACAGAAGCCCTACTTTGCCACGAGCTCTGCTCTAGTTTTAACTCTGTTTCTGTTATATAAAATGCTCTTAAAAAATTAATTATGCATGATAAAAAAAAATTGAATTTAATTATCAAGTTGTCTACCCTGAAGTAAAATTAAAGTAATCAGAATCTCCTCGATGTCACATGTTCCAAAGCCAAACTTTTGATTCAGAAATTGCATGTTTAAATAATTCTTAATGGTGTAAGCCCAGCATGAAATTAACACATGTAATTGGTAAATAAACAACAATAAAATGTGTACACAGGCAAGGTCAGTCCTATGTGTGATCACGAGGAACAACTATCAATGTCGGTAGCTTTGATCTTACGAAGAAGGAAGCCACCTGTGTGCATTGGAGTGTAACTAATACCCTATAATGAGTTACTGAGGGGTGTCAACCAATTAAACAAAGAAATATACGGGTGAAAGAGGGTGGGAAATCATTATTATTGTGGCGTCGGTAGCCGAGTGATTAAGGTGCAGGACTCATGACCGAAAGGTTGTGGGTTCGAATCCTGGCCGCGGCAGGTCGCGGCAGGTCGCGTTGTGTCCTTGGGAAAGGCGCTTTACATGAATTTCCTCACTCCACCCAAGTGTAAAATGGGTACCTGGCTATAGTCAGTGAATGATATTGTCAGAATGTGAGTGTCTGAGCGCCTTAACGGCTGCCGCACTGAGAAGGCTCTGGAATGCTATAAGGTCTGCTGGGGTAATAATTGTAAAAGCGCTTTGAGAAATGCATCAGCATTATAAAAGCGCTATATAAAAATTGCAATTATTTATTATTACACGGTCACAATCCAATCAGATTAAACGATACAGGGTTCTCCTTAAGAGCCGGCACCCGGCGATTTCTCGCCCCCTACTTGTAGCAAATTCGCCGCCTACTATAATTGTAACTGAAACAAAGTTTTTAACACTTAAAATTTTCTTTCATACAGAATTAAGTACATAAACGATATTCCACAGAGCCTTCTGTTGTAGTGTTACTTAATTAAGTACATCGATCCCGATCCTGTGCTGCATAACCAATAAACACATCGAAGAGATCCGAAAGCATAAGACGAGTCTTTTCGCGGGTTTTTTGCTCTCTCTTGACTTATCATACGCTTTCGGAATATCAAGAATTTACATCACTCAAAGCTTTCGATAAGTTTGGCGATCGAGTATCTTGTACATTTCGACACGATGTGATTATTATGCGGCACACAGATTTAGTCTGACGAAAGGGATAAGTCATTTGATCATTTTTCAATCTAGATCTCGTCTAAAAACGTTGGAGAAATTGGAAAACTTGTTTAACACATACACTGTAGCTTGAACCGAGGACCTCCTATAAATACAAGATGGCGAGTGTCCTCTTTTACTTTTTTTGTCAATGTACATTGAATACACTTTTAAGTGATTGTTAATATTGCAAAGAACAGAAAAACACATAAGATCACCAGTTGTAATCCATTTTGTCTCCGGAAACAAATAATTAAGAATTAATATAACTTCACTATCCGACAACCGAACTCATCTTGTCCATGTTGCCGAAACATTTGATAAAAGATCAATTAAATCAAAAACGAATAAAGGTTTTGGAAGACTGAAGCAAGATTTTATTGAACTTTTTGGTTCCTAATTGTGTATGGTTGAAACAGATCTTCACCTGAGGAGTAACAGAAACATGCAAAGGAAAAGAAAGAACATGTTCCAACATTCTATTTGTCCTAAAAAAAACGTTCATGCATGCATTCTCGATAAAATGAGTTAGTGAATGGTCACTTCTTAAACACTTCGTTCTTTTTTTACTCATCTGTGTGCTACATTTTTGAGTCTGGAATGCAGGAAATTGCTTCAAATGGCTTCTTATTTTCAAAAATTTTCCGGGGGGGCATGCCCCCGGACCCCCCTAGCAAACTCGCGCCTTCGGCGCTCACATATGGTGCCTCCTACTTTACTCTAATTCCCCTGCTACTTGTGATATTAAGGAGAACCCTGACGATAATGACATTTTTTTCTATCAGATTATCATTTTTTGTTGCCCACCTATCCCCGTAATAGAAAGAAAAATTCTGAAACCTGATCACACTTCAAAATGACACCCATAATCATATTTTAGAAGATCATCAAGCTACTGCAAAAAATGTTGACAATTTGAAATGAGATTTTTGTCAAAAAAAACCATCATTTTTCAGCCACCAAATGACCCCCCAGGACAAAATTGAAATTTCTGAAACCTTATTGCGCATCTATAGGACATCCTAAAACATATTCCAAGAGATGATTTGCCTATTGTTGAAAATGTAGGTGGAGTTCGCGGAAGAAGGTTTTTAGTGAAAAAACATCATTTTTTACCAATTATTTGACCCCCAGGACTACTAGAGAATTTTAAAAACCTTTTTACAAAACAACATGACACCCCAAATCAAACTCCAAGAGTTCAGTTTGCTGGTTTTTAAGATGTAAGAGCAGTTTGAGAAAGTAAAACGTGACAGATGGATGGACAGACAGACAGACGGATGAAAAGTGCGGGTATAAATAAATTACCGTAAACGAACATCCTGCTGCAGAGGAAGATTTACTTTGTTCTTCATTTTCAATTGTTTCCTTTCCACTTTCTTCTTCTTCAAGCTTTCTTTTTCTCAAGCCCGATGCCATAACTCTAAATCAAATATAAGTTGGGATAGAAAATAAATAACACCTAAAGCAAAGCTCATTGCAATGGTTTATTCCCAAAACGGCTACTCGCCAAAACAAACACCTTAAAATTATTTTAAGCAATTATGGGGTCCTCTAAAGGGGCACAGGTAGAATTTACCTGCGTCCACCTGGATTCCCCATATCAGTTAAATTAGCATAAATATATAAGAAATAAATGCATGTTTCTTCTGAAGCAACCTCTGCATTTCATTTATAATATAGTTAAATCAACTATGCAAGCTATCATCTATAAAACATGTGACCTGTTCCAAAAAAACTAAACCTCATCCAGCATCCGAAACCTATGGCTCAGATTCAGCATTCAAGCCTGTCAGGTGCATCAGTATACATAAGACGCATCTCCATGCAAGTTTGGTGAAGTTCAGACCAGTAATAACTAAGATATCATCATCAGAGGGCACTAGCAATTAAAACCTTAACCTGCTCCAGCATCCGCAACCTTTGGCTCAGATTCAACATCCATGCCTGTCAGGCGCATATGTATCATAAGACACAGCATCCATTCAAGTTTGGTGAAATTAGGACCTGTAATAACTATGATATATTTCTTAGCATCCTTGATAATGGAGATCAAGCTCTGAAGCTTCCTCTGTGATTCATTCATATTACAGTTTAATCAACTATGCAAGTTTGAAATAGTATTATCTATTTAACATGTGACCTGTTCCAAAAAACTTAACCATATCCAGCATCTGAAACCTATGGCTCAGACTCAGCATTCAAGCCTGTCAGGTGCATTAGTACCATAAGACGCACCATCCATGGAAGTTTGGTAAAGTTAGGACAAGTAGTAACTTAGATATAATCATCAGAGGGCACCTGTTTCAAAAACTTTAACCAGCTCTAAAAACCTTAACCTCCTCCAGCATCTGAAACCTATGACTCAGATTCAGCATTCAAGCCTGTCTGGTGCATCAGTATCATAAGACGCACCATCCATGGAAGTCTGGTGAAGTTAGGACAAGTAGTAACTAAGATATAATCATCAGAGGGCACCTGCAACAAAAACTTTAACAACCAGCTCTAAAAACCTTAACCTCCTCCAGCATCCGAAACCTATAGCTCAGATTCATCACTCAAGCCTGTCTGGTGCATCAGTATCATAAGACACACCATCCATGCAAGTTTGGTGAAGTACAGACCTGCAGTAACTTAGATATTGCTATCAAAGGGCACCTGCAACAAAAACTTTAACCTGGTCCAACAACCTTAACCTCCTCCAGCATCTGAAATTTAGGACTCAAATTCAGCATCCAAGTCTTTCAAGTCCATAAGTAGGTCCAGATGCATCATCCATGCAAGTTTGGTGAAGATAGGACAAGTAGATACAGGACCTGCAACAGAAACTTTAACCAGGTCCGGACGCCGACGCCGACACCAACGCCGACGCCGAGGGTATAGCATAAGCTCCCCCTGACTTCGTCTCGGTGAGCTAAAAATCGGACGGAAGACCTCCTCGTTGCTCGCAACGAGATCGTGTCTAGTTCTTATTATTCTTTTTCTCTGACTTTTTTTTAGGGTCTTCCGTCTTCAGCAGAAGACCCTTCTATTATTCTATTGTTTCCTTTTCACTTTTCTTATTATCAAGGTCTTCCATTTTCGAACGGAAGACCTTATTGTTTTCGTTCAGTTTCTTTTTCCCTATTCTTTTTTTTTCTTACATATTTTGTGCAGGCGATTTCTCAGAAACTACTCGGTCGATTAACATGAAACTTTCAGATCTGATAGATATTGCTCTAAACCTAATTGAAATTTTTTTTTAATGATGACATCACTTCCGGTTTTGAGATATTAACAATTCAACGATTTTTAGAGGGTCGGCTTGTCCACGAAGGTTCTCATGAACTAAAAAAGATATTGAGTTCAAAATTTCAGGAATAATAGTCAACAGAACGTAGATATGCAATAGGGCATTTATAATTTTTCAGCGCTAAAAGCGCCGAAGCTCGGTAGGGCTCCAAAACTGAGATAAAAGAGCGTTGTGATTTTGCATGGTTTTTTTAATTTATTTTTTTTTACGGAAATATTTTGTTAAGACATGTAGAACAAAAAAGATTTATGTTTAAAAGATCTTTCATTTGACAGTAAGAAAAAGGGGCTGGCCCCTCAAATTAGGAACCTAGAGTTCTTGAAAGTATTCGCTCTATAACCCAAAAACGGTTAAGATTTCAATATGGCTGTCGCTGCAAAATATGTTCATTATGATCTAATTAATGTCGTAACAATAATATTTTGTTCGTGTATTGCGTAATGTGAGTGCAATAAGCTAGACTTGTTACCATGTATTTGTGTTTTATATGGCAAACAAAACGGGATATTTGTGCGTATAACTGACATAAAGGATAACAGTTTACATAAGGAAAGTGTATAAAAAATTTAGTTATTTTCTAGTGTAACACATTAGGGATAAAAGAACTTCTTCTATTCAATGCATTTGAGTCGCATTTAAATCTAGCTGGATTCCGAGCTGTGTATGTGAACAATTACGTATCCGATCCCTTGCTTGCTGCCGAGGAAATAGGTCGCGGCTGGACTAGCGAGCAGTCTGCCGTTATCTAATACACAAGATTTGCATCTTGCTGTAATGCACACATGGGTTTATTTATGTAGCTGCAAACTCAAAAATTCCGATTGTAATAGTAAATAAAGAAAGAGTATACCTTTACCTACTACCATAGACAATGTACCAGCTTAAATTCGGAAAGTGTTTAAAAAGTTTAATTCTTTTCTAGGGAAACACGTTATGGGTTAAAGAACTGCCTCTATGCAATGCATTTGAGTCGCATTTAAAATCTAGCTGGATTCCGAGCTGCATGTATGTAAACAATTATACGTATCCGATCCCTTGCCCGCGGCCGAGGAAATAGGTCGCAGCTGGACTAGCAAGCGGTCTATTGTTATCCAATACACAAAATTTGCGCCTTGCTGTAATGCACACATGGGTTTATTTATACAGCTGCAAACACAAAGAATTCCAATTTTAACGATATTAAAAGAGTAAATGAAAAAAGATTATACCACTACCTACGAAGTTATGCTGTTTTGGCCTCGTAATTAAAAAAAATATATAGATAGTATGACTGTCAATGAAAAAAGGCGTTCATTGTGATCTTGTCTATGTCATAAAATAGTGTTATTGTTGGAAAATAGAATTCAGTCATCAAACTGAAAACATTTCAAACCCACGATGTTGCGTGTACATTTACATAACACGGGCCGGGGGACGCAGCGCAAGTGGACAACCGATTCGCTGTAGTCTAGGACACATGCTTCTCGTGTTTACATGTATACGTTATCAAACATTGATTCGTTGTTAAATTATTTCAATTTTAAATTATATTGGATAACGATGCACCAAACCATTGATTTAAATCATAGTGCGTAAAATAAAGAAAAAAAACTGCCACCAATAAATATAATACAACGTTTTACAGTCGTACGAGTTGAAATGTAAAAACATTCACCTGTGTCCATTTCTGACATTTTGCTGCTGATAATTTAATGCATTACACTACCCATTTCAACAAAAAAGGCGATATTCACAACATGATAATTCCAATCGCACATCTTAAGTATACATGTATGTAATCTGTGATAATTCATTTGGCTAACAAAATATTAGAATTTTTCTATGAGTTATGAGAGAGAGAGGAGAAAGAGAGAGAGAGAGAGAGAGAGAGAGAGCAGGGTGTAGTAAGTGAAAGTTGAAATATATCTAATAATCAAAGGCCGGAACGGCCACAAAGGCGTCGAGCTGACATTTTCTTTTATATAGAATATTATCAATAATTTGAATTTCGATCTGTACTAATAATCGAATATCAAAAATATTAGAATAAAAAAAGAAATGAATTATGTTTTGTGCTGTTTTAAAAACAAATATCAGTATATATTGTTATAAATCAGGTAGTGTTGCGTTTATAATACAATAACTCATCATGATTACAAAAATCGAAGAAATTTCAAAGTTCCAAAATAAATTATTTTCTTTCTGCTTCAAAAAGGCTTCGCATAATTTTCACAGGCTCATAATTTGAATACGTTAACAGTGTGTCCCTAATTATTATAAAAAAAAACAACATACTTTTATTTATTTCAATTCCCGTTTGAAACAAGATTACCTATGGTATTGTTTACAAACAAATCCACAACACCTGCTATCTAAAATGCTCGACCAAACAACTGCATTATCGTGGTTATTAATTGCAACAAAATCTCTAGATAAGTTTATCGCTTTTAATCATTTTGGAGACCATGCCCGATAACAAATAGATTTACATATCAAATTTTATTTCTATCGGGCACAGTCTCCAACTTAAATGTAAGCGATAAACTTAAATAATATTTAGTGAATGTTTACATTGCACTTCATTGTATTCATCCGCCATTTCTTGATTAAGCAAATTTATACTAATGCAATGAATTGTCAATAACCAGGGAGGCAAAGTTGGGTTTTTTGCACACAATTTAGTTAATTAAAAGGAATACAAATCTTGTAATACGTTTAATACTTCGTGGAACTTCTTTTTTATGCGCATTAAAAAGGCGGTGCAGAGCATGAATTTTTGGACGATTGCAAATCCAGACGATCGCTAGAAGGCTGCCGAGCATTAGTTCGACGCTTTAAAACGCGATCAAGATAAGGCAGCTTAAGTGGTACAAGGATTGTAAACATTTCAGCGTTGTTAACAAGAAGACGGTAAAACGACCACGGATTTTGACAGATTTTACTGAACAATAATTAGTTGAAATGTTCATTGTACAGCTGTTTATGTTGTCAGATATCTCAGAAACGGTAAACAATTTGTTGAACAAAATATGTTTATATTTGCGAGACCTTTTATTTGATATCAAGAAAAAGGGCCTGACCCTCAAATTAGGGGCCTGGAGGGTTACACAGTCTTTTTACAATAACTCTTTCTTGAGCAATACTTTGATATCAATGATAAAGCAGAAACAAAGAACTTTTTTAGCTGAATCTAACGCTGAAATCTGTTTTGAAATCTGATGATGCACTTACGAGATATTGGGGTTTTAAAATTCATTTTTCCAGAAATTTTGATTCCGCATTCTTGGTTAATAAAATAGTGTTATGTTCAAAGTTAAATTAACTCGTACCTAAAATAATACGATAATTATTATATCGTACTTAATCACATTCGGATTTTTATTTGCTAAGTCGTTCTTAAAATCAGCAAGATGTTTGTTAATTCGTACTTAAAATTATTAAAGATTTTGTTAACTCGTAACAAGAATAATTCGATTTTTTTCCTTTTGTTTTAGTTACTGGTAATTATGTTCATTGGTTGAAGAACTCTGCTTCTTAGAGGAACTTCTAGCTTTACTTTAGACATTAATGGAAGACCCACTCGTTGCTTTGCAACGTGCTTTGCTCTAGTTATAACATGTTTTAACAAGGGCACCTCAAAGCAGAACATCCCCCCACGAAATGAAATCATTATGCAGGGAAATGCATCATTTAGGAATAAACATGTCATTGAAGAGAGCAAATATTTAACTTAAATTGTAAAAAACCACTTTGAATTAAAATATTTTGTTTATTCCTATCCCCATGCACGCTCTGGGTGTATCCATGGGGGATGGGTGCATTTACGTGGTTGTTTAATTCCTCCCTTAACTAGCAAAAACACACCAAAAACGTGTTAAACCTTAGGAATATAGTTTTATAAATTCTCTTTTTCCAGTGACATACCAGTACATTATGCATTTAGACAATAAGTGTAAGCAAATCTAAGTTTTAAATTGAAAATGAAACATAGCTAAGATCTGGCATTTTATATAGTCTGCTCTATGAGAAAATTCGAGTTAACATGTCGTAATTTCAACCCCAATATTTTTAAAAGAGTAACGTATCTTCAGCAATTTACATAAAATGAATTCCCGTTCAATCATTTTGACAATATTCGTCAAAGTCTATTCTGAATTATGAACCTATTCTTCTCTAAGAAATACGTTAAATATAGCCCGAAATTCTGCTCAGACAGCAGGCACGTAGCATCATACTAGAATGTATCTTACTGAATGAGATTATATTGTACATCTAAGCATATTTCATAGGAAATTATAATGAATGTCTGTTCAATATTTTAAGTACAGCATATAATTGCCTTGCACAAGAGTCCTGCTTAAGTTTAAAAACTATGGAAAGTTATTTGTGGCATGAATAATTATCAATGTGGTTAAAGATCAAATTGTACTATTGTTTACATATGATTGTTTATTGTTTTACTTGTGATTGTATTATTTTGTATTGCAGTCTTTTACCATAAAGAATAAATTGGTTAAATGACAGTCATCTTATTTGGCATCCCACGGATCAACAATATTAAACATGCTTAGGCCTAACAAAAAGATAGGTTTGTTTCCGCTTTCAGGCTGAAAAAAATTAGGGTCGGTAGGTCGGCTTTTTTTTTTTTTTCCCCTCTCCATCTATTCAATTGTGCATATTAAACCATTTATTTATTAAACTGGGTAAGATTTAAAAAAAAACAAGTATTTGTTGTCATTGTTTAATTTTGTCTGTGCAAGAAATTACAATATTTACTTTTTTTCACTCTGAATCTTACGTTTCTCGAACTCAACTGGAACAACATGTGCTGCCATTTGTAAATAACAAACATCTACACAACACTGATGACATCTAATTAAGTTCTATAAGCGTTTTTACAACTTAGATTTACAGGACACATTAAATTTTTAAATCGGATAAAAACGAAATTTTAACAAAAAACGGATATAAACGGAAATTTACGAAAAAACTCAAAAAATAAATTTGGGTCGGCGGGTTTAAGTTAGGGTCGGTCGGGAAAGCGGAAAGAAACTTATTTTTTTGTTAGGCCTTATGAAGTGTACAACATGCATGCGAGGGTTTTCTTTGAATATTGCTAAAAAGGCTGAAATGGACACACATACATACATTTGTACATACACACAAATGCACAGCAGCAATGCTATATCCCCTTCGCAACAAGTTGCGCGAGGGGATAAAAAGATTATGTCAAAATGGCGTTGCACACCTTGTGTAATTGAATATAGAGTAGGTAGAAATTTTTTTTTTGGCTTATTGAGTGCCTGAATAAAAAAAAATTCAGGTGCCTGTAGATCGCTAAACGAAGAAAATTCTAAGATTATTTTACTCCCAATGATATAATACAAAGTAGCATAAATGTCTGCTAAGTCTTTTTGACTTTGTTGGTCAAAAAAATTCAGATTTTTGAAAACTCATCAGGTCCAGCACAATCTCTTGATTTAGCTATTTAGCTTGAAAAAGCTACAGAGCTTTATTAAGCTATTCAGAGTAGCTTGATTTAGCTATTTTGTCATACATTTTTCTTAAATTGCACTTTAGTGCAGTGATAGTTTTCAACTAATATGTTTTACGGTGCGACCGTTGGGGCGAGCGCAGCATGTGATCAAACAATGAATCATGATAAATCAATGAAAATAAAATTAACAACGTACATATTTTTTCAGTAAATTTACATTATTCATAGTTTATAAGATTTGTTATTTATTTATTTATAAATAGAACAATAGTTCAATCTCAGATACAATGTTGTTGAACAATAAAGATTTTAATTAAATGTTCATTGCACTCCATCTCCTCTTTTAAAGTGATTGTAACGTACGTCAGTTCATCCCCCTTTTTGCAGTAGACTTTTTTTCTTTAACTTACATTCAAAAATTGACTTATCATAACCCCCCCCCCCCCTCCCCCCCTCATGTTAAAAAAAATAAAAATTTCAATTTACACATAGAAAATCGACTTATCATGAAGTTGCCCTCTCCACTTATAAAAAAAATCAATGTTTATTTTTTTATTTTTTTTTATTTTACGCTTAAAAATAATTGCTTATCATATTAAAAGAACATGGTGCCGCCTCCCCCACCCACCCCCGCATGTAATAAATGGAAGTGAAAATAAAGAGACCATTGAACTGCTTAAGAGCTGAAGGATTAGAATTTTCATGATCTTTTTTTTTTTTTGCTTGCAAAGATTTTTTGGATGAGGCTGCCATCTACCCATCCAACCACCCACCCCCTTTTTAAAAAAGGCCATGACGCGTGTACGTTCCAGGAATTTACCGTAGTTTTAGTGAATAAAATAAATGTGAGTATTCATCCAAATAAGTGCAATTTACAACTGTTTCCTGTATCTGAAGAAATGTCCTTATTTTTCAGCTGTTCTTTAGCTTACCCTTTGCAAGATTTTAAGAGGATTTTGGTCATTCCGCAGATTTACAATAACTTCAATTAGAGTAATTTCCCCTTATCAGTGCTTATTGTGACGTCAAAGCTGACGTTGGTTAAGTGTCGCCTGACTCTTTAAAACTCCCCTGAGAAATAAAAGTACACGAAGTATACTGTTTTATTTACTTAAAAAAACACAACGTTCTTAAAATTACACATTAGGCCAAAAAAAAAATTATTCCTGTTTCCGGTCGCCCGACCGACCCTATCTTTTACCCCCCGACCCTAAAAGTTTTTTTTGTGATCATGGTGGTGATCGGTAACTTCGCCAGAATTTCCTCAGAAGGAGAAGTGAAGGCGCCCTGTCTTCTGAGTTCACAATCGTGTAAATTAACCTCATTGGCAAAAGAATGATAGTAAACTAATCTACAGACATCTTTACTGCATAAATTAACCTTGTGGTTAATAACTTGCAACTATCTTATCTTCAGGGGTTATAAATACGGGTGATGCAACAACATACTGTGCATTGGAAATTACAAAAACGATGTTTATTACTTTGAATCCTGATATTACAGTTAGTTAATAACCTGCTATTAGTTAATAACTGCAATAAATGTTAGAATTATCATAAAACTGCTTTCTATATTATCTTGAAAATTAAACAGATCCTCTACATAACGTACGGTAGTAAGTGGGTCAAAGGGTTGGACTAATACCCCAAATACACGGAAGTACAGAGACTGATTTAATTGATATTGCCATTAAGCTAATACAAAACAGAAATATTTATCCAGAAAAGGATAAATACATTCATACACATGTAGATTAAATTTTGCAAATAATATTAGTTTTTTAGTTATAATTTCTCATTATAACACACATGCTCCAAGTTTTTAAAAATAAAATATTTTTTAAAAATAAAAATTTTTTCCTACCTACCTACCCTAATTTTTTTGGTCAGGTGACAGGAAACAGGAATATATTTTTTTTTGGCCTTACACACATGCTTCTCAAAAGTTGTACTTTGATTCTCGCGAGAATGTGAAGTTGGAAACCATTGGTACTATGAATTGTGGGTCAAAATTTACTGACGCCGAAAAAATCTATCGGATCAATGTGTAAACCTTTGTGACGTCACTCGATTATTTTTGATGAGAGTGTACTGACGTGAGTTTTAGAGGTAGTATTGACTGTATGTCGTATACAATGTTATTGTTTTTATACTGTCTTGCTGATTCTCGTGAGAGTGTGAAGTGATAAAAATTGCCATGATTACAGGGAACTACTGGGACGATTAAAACAATGCATTACTAGACTTTGTGTTTAAGGTTTTGGGGTAATTGATTCATGATCACACAGTTACTTCTTAAATGAAATGTAAAGGATGTCAATTATGGTAAACAATGTTGATTGCGCACAATGAGAAATCAGTCTTATCCATACCTCAATGCACACAAAGTGGTGGACAGTTGTAGCTTTTTCAAGCTATATAGCTAAATCAAGAGATTGTGCTGGACCTGCTCATTTATGACCAACTACTGTATATATCTAAATCAGGAAATTGTGATGGACCTGATCAATTTACCTGTCTAAAATTTAAGACATAACTTAAGGATATCATAAGACACTGTACTACTGGAATATGAAACGGATAATAAACTAGAGCCGAGCTCGTTGTAAAGCAACGAGGAGGTCTTCCGTTGCAGCTTCGTGTCGAAAAAGGATTGTCAATACGATAATAGTCATGATGTTATATACTAGTGGTTATAAATGAGTAAATGGATGGCATGTACCAGCCCCTTATTGAAGAGGACAGCAATTCCAATCAAGCAATAATTCAGTCAGGGAAAAACACGTGGTTTCTTTTTTTTAATATATTTGACAGCGTATTAATGTTTGAAAATGTATGCGAAATACATGTATGAAGAATTTATCAGCAATTGCTTAACTGCAAAGCCATATTTATAATAATAAATTTTCGCCGCAAAGAGATTGACCGATCAAATGATTTTAGATCATATTTTTGATTTATTTTCTGTTCTTTGTATAATTTCAAAACTATATACATCATTGGGATCTTGAACTTCTCAAATAGCCCTGGTTTATTAAAAGATGAGACATTGAAAATCACTTGCGTAACTATTCACTGAAAAAAATAGTTCAAGGTCACAGCACACCCCTTACTTTTTCTGGTGAAACTAAAACTGGATTTGACAAAAAGAAGGAGACGGCATAGAATAGACATCTGTTTCACTGATGTCTGTTATGATCTTGACCTTTGAATTATAAACTAAGTTTATGATTACTGCACACTCATAAACCACAAGTACTGTTTGCAATGATCTATATTTTTACCAGGAGAGAGAACACACGGTCCAGACTACAGTGTATACATTTGTATGCTATGACATTGACTCTCTAAATAGACACTTTAGGTAATTGATGCCCTTAAAGCAAAAACAAGTCTTAAATTTTGACTAAAAATTTATTGAAACTTTACACAGTGGTCTGTGTTATGACAATGACATTTAAAAAATATCTTGATTCAAGGTCACTGTACATCCTTGACTTAAGGAGGTTGGCTCCTGAAATAATAGTAATGTCAATCATCCGAAAACCACTTAGATATAAAGATGGGGACCTAAAATGTTCATTTATTTTATTTGTGACCCATGTCACATGCCATTTTTGGGAAATATAGGGCCTGAAATGATAATTTTCCTGAAATTTTTGCTAAAATTTGACATAGAAATTGATGATTTGAAGAAATCAAACAAATATTTATAGTTTGAACAATTATAAAATTATGATTTTAATACAGTATGAAGTTGAACACAGGTAGTGACTATAAAAGTAAAATCTAAGTCAAAGTTTAAAAATTCTTGCATTACTGGTGGCTTCAAAGGCCAGTACACAATGAACACAACAACAGATGTTACAAAATTTTGGAGTAATCAAATTATAACGCAAATAAAAAAAAATTATAGTAATGTCATCTTTCCAAAACTTTGCATACAAATAGACATACATGTAATGTCTCCTTTAAAAGTAAAATAAGTAGGGGTCACATTTCAAAAATTTGAGATATGGCATGAAATAAGCTAATTTTAGGCCAAAATTGGAGTTAATTTTTTCTTAACTTTTATGAAATATAAGCTAAATATGCCAAAATATATCGATAGAAATATAAAAATATTGGTTAAATATGTTTTTCAGAATATCATGAATATATCGTAATACACAAACTATCTAGAAGTTTGGTCTGCGCTGAAAATTAGGAAGCTAAAGTAACAGTACTCAAAAACTAGTGAGTTATGAAAATTGTTCATTTCCTTCTTGAAAACCTTCCGCCACAAAATATAGCCCCTTACTTAACTCTGTAAAAATGTAATTTTTTAAAAACAATTTTATTCAATATAGTTTATTTGGCATTGTCAAATATAAATATGCTACTAGAATTAATATGTGATGCAGAATTTTCAGACTAGAGGTGACCCAAAATGGCTACCCAAAACCTAAGGAGCGAACCTCTTTAAAAGCACTCTTTATAGTAATGTATGAGCCAGACAGAATCATTGGGAGAAAAATATAATTATGGTTAGACAAAGATTTTTCAAACAGGTCTCATATGATCCTGACCTTTGATCCAGAAACTTTGTTCAAGGTCATTGGACACCCTTTAGTTTAAGGCACTCTATAGCTGAAGTATTAGAAGTACATGTAAGTAAGTTACATAAATGTGGGAGCAAGACTCGGCTAGCTTGGGAGAATATATGGTCTGGACACCTGGGGTACGTAACATAAAGGGTACTTAAGTCTAAGACAGTGCTTAAGTAGGACTTAGGTACATTCTTAGACTTAAGTCCGTAACTAGAAGAGTGCTTAGCTGGGACAATTTACCCAAAACTTAGGCGGCCGGTAAATGTGACTTAAGTTTTTTAGAAGTTTTATTGTTAATTATTGCAATTCAGCATTTGAATACAGTGTATTTATCACATAATTTACACAAAAATAATGTCATAATATTCACCAATATCAAAGTTTTGGATTAATTGATATAAATATTAACAGTGGTTGTAAAGAGATGTAACATTTTCCATATAGTATGCAAATGGGCTGCTGAATAGGTTGTAAACACGTAATGCTCAGTTTACTCATGTTACTAGACTATGTATGTAAATTCACGAAACTTGAGAAATTAAAAAGGACGTTTAAAGGCAGAAAAACTCTCAGTGATTTTAAAGACGACTATTGCCTCATTTCAAGATATCGTCTTAACGAAGAAAATACACTCAGAGTATTAACTTGCCTTATTGGTGATGTAATATGCAAGACAAAAGATAAAAAACAATCCACTAGTTTTAACGGTATCGCGATATTACGCCACAGGGAGTTTTCGAGAATGACTGAACTAGTGAATATTCGTAAAAACAAAGAAGTAACAACAATAGACTGAATACATTGCCCGAGAGCCATCGCTTTGAGCTTTTTAAAAATGTTAGGTACATTCAAATTCGATAAAAGAAATGAACAAATTGTTTTTACTCTTTAACATAAGCATGACTTAGCAAAGACATTGCTAAGTTTTCTTTATGTTACGATATAAGACATACTTAAGTTGGACTTAGGCAGGTCCTAAGATTCCACCTAAGTCCTACTTATGACCCTACTTAAGTCAAAATCTTAGCATGCTTTATTTAACGAGCCCCTGACCTCCACTCTTTTACCTAGAAACTTGGTTTAAAGTCACTACACACTTTTTATCCAAAGGCACTCTGTGGATAAAGTATTAGAAGTACATGTAAGTAAGTTAAATGTAGGCAGACCCAATTACAGAGAAATTACACTTGTGGAAAAGTAAACATACTCATCATTATACGGCGCCATCAAAGTGGGAAGTCGATCCTAGTTATACACATATATGAATAGATATTATGACCATAAATTATGATTAGTATCCATTGTCATGTAAGAAGGGGGATTAACCAAGTGTTCTGTCCACAAGTACCCAAGTTACAAACACTTGGATAAACATATTTTTGCATTTTTATTTCATACATAATGTATAATGCTGCGTTTGTGTTTTAGGAAAGTATCAATTGCCAGTAATAATCTGTTTAGAAAATATGTGGTCACAATTTATCTACGTAAATGTAGCTTGTACACTGATCCTGAACATATTTGATTACTGTTCAAATTTTCGGCGATGTTTAGTACTGGTTGACGTCCATGCGCGGATCTAGAGGGGGCGGATGGGTGGGTAACTGGAAATTTTAAACAAACTTATTAAAAAGACTTAGTAAAATTACTTATCATATATACATGTATGGCTTGGACACCCGCTGGCAAACACCATTATCCCACGGACCCCCCCTCCCCACCCCTTAAGTGTCCGGGGGGGGGGGGGGAATCCTGGAACCGCGAATGACGTCGTATTTATCATGCCCTATCTTTAAGGATCACCGGACTCCATGACTATGTGATTTTGTTTAGTTAAAAGTTTTGAAAATTGTAAGCATGTAGTTGGCCCCGTGTTGTACATTTATTACGCGACCTCCGTGCGCTCATTTTGCGGAAGAAGTAAAAGCGCTGATCAGACAACATACACACACACCAAAACGATTCGGTGAAAATTAAAAATATATCAACCATTCGAGTGCGCGTACACCGCATACGCACAAGTTCGACTTGTAAAGTTCGCACGAATAAAAATCTCCGCAATCTACGGATTTGCAGCATTTTCAATCATATGACCGCTACTCGATCTTCTACAACTGCCCGAATCTGATCAATTGTTTTTTAACATATCTTTGAACACATGTTCCAATGAAAATGAAAGATATAAAAAGAGTAATTGCAATGAGCTTCTACAATGAATTAAACGACCATACAGAAAAACTACAAAAGCGATCATGTTACCGTTTCTCTTTTACGACCTGAATCTAAACATAGTCTTTTTGGAAATTCGCGTGAATATGTACCTAAAATAATCCCTGAATCCTTTAATTCCGGACATCGATCAGCGAGGTTTTTTGTATCGTGCGAGCCCCTCTCGCATACATTGCAACATGGAACTTTAATTTTAAACTGCCTTACAAAAAACGCTTGGAAATTATTAAGAAAAAAAATCACCATTTTGGATCCTGTTCAATTAATACATTCAAATTCTCTCTCTCTCTCTCTCTCTCTCTCTCTCTCTCTCTCTCTCTCTCTCTCTTTGTACATTTTATTAGAATACCTATAAAACTTTATACACTTATACACTACTTTGTGTTCGCCAAATATTAATTCATAAGACAGGTTGATCTGGCAGGTTGTGAATATCGTCAAAAAAGTGTTGAAGTCTGTCCCGTGAATGCATTAAAGTCTCAGAAGTAATTTAACGGAGATAATCATGGGTAAATATATTAACCTTTTAGTTGAAACGCTAGTCGATTTTACATGAACCTGTCAAAATTTCGGCGTTGTATTGTATTTATTCAAGAAACATGCACATGTGTGATAGGGTAGAAGCACACGAAGCTTGACGTGTGTATTAGACTACCTCTTGTCCACTCGCGCGGGATTTGCAAGGGATGGATTAATATGTAAATGTAAATCCCAGTTTCATTTTAAACAATATAACTATTTCATGACATCGACAAAATCTCAAAGAACACTTTTTATAAAGAGAGCCATACCAACATATTTATTATTTTTGAATTATGAAGCTAAAACAGATTTCATCATTAACAGGTTAATCTTTTTTGTCGTTGATCTCAAACATTATTCTACAGTTTTTAGAACATTTTAGACTTACAAACCCACCATTTATCTATGTCTGTCTATGCTTCAGATGGGACTAATAATGTTTTTACTAATTCTTAATTTACACTCTATCGTTTAAATCAATTTAAGGATGACATTCAAACAATTCTTTGTGTTTACGGTTAAATAAAACAATGTATGTAAGACGCGAGTCTTGTGTATTAGATCACCATTGACCGCTAGGTACATGTAGTCCAGCCGCGACCGAACTCCTCGGCCGCGGGCAAGGGGTGAGTTACGTAATGACACACACAGCTCAGAACCCAGGTACATGTAGATTTGAAATGCTTGCAGTATAATGATTAAAATGCATTACATAGGTATTATTTTTTTAGACTTAGATACTGTAACCACAATTGATATGTATGTTTCTGACGATGTTTCAGATTGGGAATAATATTCAATTGCTTTTATATTTCTTTAACACTCTATTGGTTTAATCAATTTAAGATGAATAAACTTTTATATGAAAACAAAATTCAAACAATCCTTTGTGTTTACGGCTAAACAAACCCATACAAGTAAGATGCAGATCTTTGTGTATTAGATAACCGCTGACCGCTTAGTAGTCCGGCCGCGACTGATCTCCTCGGCCACGGGCGAGGGATGAGTTACGTAATGACACACACAACTAAGAATCCAGGTAGATTTAAAAAGCTTGCAGTAAAATGACTAAAATATATTTCATAGAAATTATTTTTTAAAATCCAGTTAATGTATTTCACTAGAAAAGAAAAAGATTGTTTATATTTTCTCGTTCTCGTTTTTCTTAATTATAAGGATTCTCCACTAGAAGACCTAAACAGAAATGACTAAAAATAAAGCTGTAAGAAAAAAATGTATGCTTTTAAAAAACTTTCTCTAATGAATTAAAGCATCCCGTATAAGCTGGTACTCTTTCAGTTGTTAATTTATGTCAGTTGTGCGCACAAAGACTATTCGTTTACTTGCAAAATGAAAACAAGTACATGTTAACAAGACAAGCTTTTTACACTCATATTACGCAATACCGGTACAAAATAAGTTTGTAATAGGGCTGTCACGGTTCCAAAATTTTTCGGGTCGGGTCGGGTCAAAAAATGTTCGGTTCGGTTTCGGGTTTTTCGGTTCGGGTCAACTTTCAAATCAAATTCATTTTTTGTAACTTCAAAAGTTATTTTTTCTATTTCTTCACTTTTTAATATTAACAATCTTCAACACAATAACTAGTTTTCTAATTAGAAATTCAAATTACATTTGATGATTTTAAATTAAATTAAAAAAAACTATATTAATTCATAGAATAATTTCACCACAGATAACTTGCTGAACATTTTTAAAGCCTTATGTACTACAAAGGATTATTTGAAAAAAAATCATTGTAAACTTCTGCTTTCATTATGAAGTTCCTTTCTTGATAGTTATAAATAAGATAACCTGTGGCCGATTTTTCAATACATGTCTTTCGTTTTAAGATCTTGATGGTTATTTTAATAAATGGTTACAGGAAATTGATAAATCAAATATGTTAACAAAGTAAGTATTATTTATGATTTGAAACGAGTAAAGTCTAATGATATGTCCGTATATTTATAAGTTGCAGGTAATGCACACCGTGTGTTCTGTTTTCTGTAACTACGCAGATTTCCCCACATTATTTTGCATGGATTTGACTTCTGGCTTTCCTAATTCAATCTCACTATTATTAAATCCAGAAAATTCTTGCCCTAAACATTTCTATTAAGGTAACTCCAGTGTCTTTCGGATCCGGTTCTTTTTTTACACGGCGTGCTAAATTTTCGGTTATAATTTTGGCACACAACAAGTGTTTTAAAATACATGTAATTATGGTTTGGTCAAAAAGTGGAAAATTTGTTAAAATATAGCATCTCCGGGACAAGGAGAGGATAAGTAAGTACTTGTGTAATTAAAACTACATAACACTGATTGGTGTTTAATTTACAGATAAATATATTAAAAAACTGGGATAGAAAGGGGGAGGGGGTATTACTGCACTCAACTATATGAGTTTTTTGGCAGTCTCGACGTTAGTTTTATATGTATAATACAGTTTCATTGAGTATATCAATTTAAGTGACTGTTAGATTGTGTCATTTTGGTACATTTCATTTTTTTCCAAAGTTTGCAAAAAACAACTTGTAAAATTTACATTTTCAATATGGGGGTACATATGTTCAGGAGACTATCAAGTAAAAACTCGATGGTCAATTTTGATAAACTATGTTTTTTTGTTAATACAATATGTAACTCTTAATAAATATTCTTTAAAAAATGTATGTAAACTGAATAATTTTTTAGAATTTTTCAAAAATATGCAATTTTGTGATTTTTTTGGGAAGGTCGTGACAAGAAAAAATGTAATATTTTTTATATTTTCTGTAGAAAATCAATAAAATTTTTATGATTTAATGATAATCAATTGATTTGCTTAAATTGTAACCTAACATGATGTATTTTGGTGCATTATTTAATAAATTATGAGATCATGCATCATGGTGTTAAATTTTGGTTGTTAAATTTTTGGAGCTTGTGAGCTGAAGCTCACTGTAGGAAAAAAACCGTGCAAAGGTATAAATATTTTGGTCTCTCTAGTAAGTTTATAAATTGGTTTAACTATGAAAATTTAAAAATGTGTGGTTTGACACGGATTTCTAAAACACTGGAGTTACCTTAACAAATATTGACAACATGCTCGATGTCCGAATCGTAAGCCGCCATCTTTGTTTATTGAACTAGTATTCCTCCTTTCTACACAGGTAAATGGCGTTATACTTTTATTTAGGATGAGTGAATAATCATCGGTATACATGGCCAGTTGTATACATGTCTATGTTTATTAAAAACAAAAATTCCACACTACTAAGCCTTTCAATTTCGACGCCATTTTTCATAGAACACGGATTCTAATACACAAATCGGAACCGAACCGAAATCCGGAAAAACAGAACCGAAACCGAACCGAACAAATTGTTCAGCGGTTCTCGGTTATTTCGGGTACCCGTGACAGCCCTAGTTTGTAACGACATTAATAACATCATAATAAACAACTTTTCCAGCGACAGCTATATCAAAATATTACCCATTTTTGAGTTATAAAGGGAAGACTTTTAAGGGCTCTAGGCCCCTAATTTAAGGGGCCAGCCCTTTTTCAATTGTGTCAAGTGAAAGCCCTTGATACTTTGCACATTTTTTGTTCTTTATGTGTTCAGAAAAAAATTTAAACTAAAGAGCTACGATACAAAAACACGACCAAATTTCAGCATTTTTTGAAACATAAAATTTAAATTAATTTTTTGAAATTTTAAATGGGAAAAATCGTAAAAACAAAACTCGGAGGACAACGTTCAAAGTGTCTATTTTCAAGATTTATGACTTTGAAACACATGCCATGGATGGTTTCAGAGCCTTTGCGTGCACAGGAATGCCTATATTTTTTTGAAAAAGGGGAATAACTCGGCTCCGGAAGTGAAAATTTCAATGATTTTCAGTTGATGTTGAGAATTTGTAATTTCCAATGTACCCTGAAAATTTGAACGTAATAGGACGACAAACAAGCGAGATATTTGAGTTTTAAAAAACGTCTAGAATAAAAAAAAGAATAAAAAGAATTACCAACAGAATCAGTACAAGGTCTTCCGTTGAAAACGGAAGACCTTAATGAAACTTAGGAAAAAAGTTCTTTCCTTTGTCCTAAAATAGTTATAACATTAAGTTTAGCAAGATGTTCTTTTGTTTGCGAACCTCTGAGATTGAATAAGCATCGCTTGAGATTTTCCCTGGTCGAAAATTCATTAATCAGTTCACTGTCATGCATTCGGCAAAACGATCACACCATTTATATCGTTTTACATACTTACAAAGCTTCTGAAGTTTATCTGCGTCGCTTTTATCCACGGTAGGGGTGGATTGTTTCGTAAACACGACAAATATTTTGAATAACAGAAGAATTTGATGATTGAATGGCTATTCTAGTAATAAAAAGATACATTTTAGACATATAAGTATTTTAGCTTACAACAGAGTCCATATCATAATAAAATACGAAACTTCGGTCGTTGTTTCTTGAGGGAGTCTATAATGACCTGAAAACGCAGACCATCTATTGGAAGTGTGTAATGACCTGGTGTGTGTAATGCCCTGAATGACTTGATGAAATATATTAATTAAAATAAATAATATGATGTCCTTTTATTGACACGGTTTGTTGATACCATATTTGAATATTATGTTTTCTAATATACTAACTCATTATTTTGTCAATATTTAAGAAATAAAGTACGAGTTGCAGAATAACCTCCGAGGTCGAGAAATGTTGTTTTGAAATATAAAAGCCGAGGCGTTTATATTTCAAACAACATTTCGAGACCGAGGAGGTTATCCTGCAACATTCACGAAAATAAGAACTTTATTTCAATTCTACTAACAGCCCAGTATTTCTACAGATCGTTTCTCCTATAGAGAGACGATCTAGGTCATTTTGACGGCTGTTCCGTGTAACCCCAACGGTTTTGTTATATAGTCTGTCCCAAGTTATTGCTTCCACCACTTTTTGATGATTTTTAATAAAAATACACATACCTGTGAAAGAAATGCTGTTGATATCGATAAAAGGGAAAATATCCAAGATATCTTCATTGACAAATTATCATTTTTCACTCATAAAAGTTCACAGGAACGAAAAAAAATTTCTTACGGAGATTTATAATGGGAAATGTTTACATCATTTCTCCATTCGGAAGTTCTCGGGACACCTCGCACAATTTTTCAACGTTATCATCCGGGCTTAATAATGGCTGATGCAATGCTAAATCTCCGTAGACTTTCTATTTTGGAATGTGTATTGAAACCTGAAGCGGTAGAGGGGGCGTTTCAAAACAGATAATCTGGACATTTTTCATATTAGTGGATGAACATAGTTTGAGCACAAAGGTATTAATGATTATCGAAATATCAAGCAAAAAGTGGTGGAAGCAAAAACTCGGGACAGAGTATAGTAACGTATCGATCAAAGGAATCACATGCAGACGACAGACTTTTTCTTAGGATTTTAATATTCTTCGCTTATTAAGGTCTTCCGTTTCCAACGGAAGACCTTGTACTGATTCTGATGGTAATTCTTCATTAGGGTCTTCCGTTTCCAACGGAAGACCCTCTTGTTATTCTACGGTTTCTTTTTATTATTATTAAGGTCTTCCGTTTCCAACGGAAGACCTTATTGTTATTCTTCGGTTTCTTTTTCTTCATTATTTTTCTTTTTTTTCCAACAAATTTTGTGCAGGCGATTTCTCAAAAACGACTCGACCGATTTTTATCAAATTTTCAGATATGATAGATACTGATCTGAACTTTATACGCAATTTTTTATTTTGATGACGTCATATCCCTTTTTGAGATATTGACGTTTTAGCGATTTTCAGAGGGTCGGCTTGTCCTGGGATCTTCTCCTTAACGATTCAAGATATTGAGTTCAAACTTTCAGGGATTGTAGATGAAAGATTGAAGATGTGTCTTTAGGCATTCATTTTTGTCCGACTCAAAAGGCGCTGAAGCTCGCCTGGACCCGAAAATTGAGATTAAAAAAACGTCATCATTTTTCGAGGTTTTCTTTGTTTATCTCTTTTCTTGAAAATATTTTGTTAAAATATGTAATGCCAAAAAATTTAAGAATTACAAGACCTTTCATTTGATACCAAGAAAAAGGGGCTGGCTCCTCAAATTAGGGGTTTTTAGGGGTCTAAAGTCTTTTATCTATAACCCTTTACTGAGGGATATTTTGTAATAAATTATAGAAGCAAATATGTTTATCTTACAGTTATGTAGCCTAACAGTATTATGATTTTCTCATGTGTTACGTAATTAGGGGTTTTTAGGGGTCAAAAGTCCAAAACTTTGATAACCTATAACTCAAAAAGGAAAAATATTTTGAAATGCAGTATAGAAGAGGAGATGCTCAAAATGATGTAATGAACAATATGCAATCTTCAAAATTTTGTTTAGCGGCCCCAAAAAGGAGATAAGGGACCGGCCCCTAAAACGTTCTTTCTCAGATATCTCAAGAACGATAACGAATTTCTAAACACTTGTTGAACAAAATGTCTTAAATATTAAATGACCTTTCATTTGATACCAAGAAAAAGGGGCTGGCCCCTCAAATTAGGGACCTAGGGGGCTCTAAAGTATTTTATCTATAACCCTTTACTGAGGGATATTTTGTAATAAATTATAGAAGCAAATATGTTTATCTTACAGTTATGTAGCCTAACAGTATAATGCTTTTCTCATGTGTTTTGTAATTAGGGGTTTTTAGGGGTCAAAAGTCCAAAACTTTGATAACCTATAACTCAAAAAGGAAAAATATTTTGAAATGCAGTATAGAAGAGGAGATGCTCAAAATGATGTACTTAACAATAGACAACCTTCAAACTTTTGTTCAGCGGCCCCAATAAGGAGATAAGGGACCGGCCCCTAAAACGTTCTTGCTCAGTTATTTCAAGAACGTTAACGAATTTCTAAACACTTGTTGAATAAAATGTCTTAAATATTAAATGACCTTTCATTTGATACCAAGAAAAAGGGGCTGGCCCCTCAAATTAGGGACCTAGAGAGCTGTGAAGTCTTTTATCTATAACCCTTTACTGAGGGATATTTTGTAATAGATTATAGAAGCCAATGTGTTTATCTTACAGTTATGTAGCCTATCAGTATAATGATTTTTTCATGTGTTACGTATTTAGGGGTTTTTAGGGGTCAAAAGTCCAAAACTTTAATTACTTTTAACACTAAAGGGAAAAATATTTTGACAATATGCATTGATCAAAATTTCGTTAAGCATCCCCGATACGGGGATAAGGTATTTGCCCCTAAACATTCTTTTTCCGATATCTCAAGAACAGTATCGAATTCCTTACCACTTGTTGAGCAAAATGTCTTTAAAAGTAAATGATCTTTCATTTGATATTAAGAAAAAGGGGCTGTCCCCTCAAATAAGAGACCAAGAGGGGTCTAAATGTTTTCAACTTAACACCTGAAACAAAATAGTATTTGACCCTTAAAATGTAGACCCCTTTTTCTATTATAAATCGTGTTTAGCTGTTAAATAGCAAAATCAAGGTAGTAAATGATTCTTAAATTTTAAAATCAGACGGAAGACCTCCTCGTTGCTCGCAACGAGATCGTGTCTAGTTTTATATTATTTTTCCTCTGACATTTTTCGAGAGCTATAACTCAAAAACTATTTGGTCGATTTTCACCAAATTTACAGGACTGATAGAACATAAAACGTGCTTGCGATTATAAAATTTTGAGCTGATGACGTCACTTCCGGTTTGAGATTTTGAAGATTTTGTGAATTTTTAAGGACCATTTTGTCCACGTAACTCCTCCGAAACTAAGGGGTATAGAAACGTGAAACTTTTAGGAATATGTAGATGGATGTCTGTAGATGATCCTCTGTATTTGACATTGTGGAAAATGCGCACGGCGCCGAAGCTCGCCCGAGGTCGAAAATTAGCACCAAAATTTTTGGCAAAATTTTAACACGTTTTGCAAAATATCTTTTAACCTGTAGATAATTTGTTAAAACATGTAATGCAAAAGTTGTTAAGATTTACACGAGCTTTTGTTTTGTTTTAATAAAAAGGGGCTGGCCCCTTTAATTAGGGGCCAGGAGGGCTCTAAAGTCTTTTAATTTTAACTCTTTACTGAGCAATAATTTGTTATTATTTATAGAAGCAAAAATGTTTATTGTACAGTTGTTTATCTACACAGTACCTTATTTTAAACATTTGTTACGTAATTAGGGGTTTCAAGGGGCCAGAAGACCAAAACTTTGATCATTAATATCTTGAAAAGGAGAAATATTTTGAAAGGCAATGTTGAGTAAAAGTTGCTTAAAATAATGTTCTTAAGAACATGGGACCTTAAAATTTATGGTTTATGGCCCCAGTAAGGAGTTTAAGGGTCGGCCCCTAAAACACTGTTGTTCAGATATCTCCAAATCGGTCAACAATTTCTGAACAATTATTAAACAAAATATGTTTATAATAATGAGATCTTTTATTAAATATTAAGAAAAAGGGGCTGGCCCCTCAAATTAGGGGCCAAGAGCGCTCTGAAGTCTTTTTATTATAACTCTTTACTGAAAAATAATTTGTTATTAATTATAGAAGCAAAAATGTTCATTGTACAGCTGTTCATCTATACAGAACCATACCAAAGTCATATGTTACGTAATTAGGGGTTTCAAGGGGCCAGAATTCCAAAACTTTGATCATTAATATCTTGAAAAGGAGAAATATTTTGAAAAGCATTGTAGAACAAAAGTTGCTCAAAATAATGTTCTTAACAATGTGATACCTAAAAATTTTTCGTTGGTGGCCCCAGTAAGGAGTTGAAGGGTCGGCCCCTAAAATACAGTTGTTCCGATATCTCTATAACGGTTAACAATTCGTGAACACTTGTTGAACAAAATATGTTTATATTTGCGAGACCTTTAATTTGATATCAAGAAAAAGGGGCTGACCCCTCAAATTAGGGGCCGGGAGGGTACAAAGTCTTTATAGTAACCTTTTTCAGAGCGATAATTTGTTATTAATCATAAAAGCAAAAATAAGAGCTTATTAAGCTTAATTTAAAACTGAAATCCGTTTTAAAATCGGCCGATGCATTACAGAGATATTGGTGTTTAAAAATTGACTTTTCCGGAAATTTTGATTCCACATTCTTGGTAAAGAAAATAGTGTTATGTTCAAAGTTAAATTAACTCGTACCTAAAATAATTCGTTAATTGTTAAATCGTACTTAAACACATTCGGATTTGTATTTGCTAAGTTGTTCTTGAAATTGATGTTTTTGTTAATTCGTACTTAGAATCATTCGGATTTTGTGAACTCGTACCAAAAATAATTCGATTTTTTTTCTTTTTGTTTTATTTAGTTATGTTTATTGGTTTAAGAACTCTGCTTCTTAGAGAAACTCTTAGCTTTACTTTCGACATAAACGGAAGACCCACTCGTTGCTATGCAACGAGCTTTGCTCTAGTTATTGTTATTCTTCTTCTAGACGTTTTTAAAACCTTAATAACTTATTTGTTTGTCATCCGATTTCATTCAAATTTTCACGGTATATTGTAAATTGTATTAGGTTTCTAGAGCACAAAAAAAATTGAAATCGCAACTTCCGGTTTTGAATTATTCCCCTTTTTCTAAAATTTTAGGGGCATTAGTTTCCAGACAAAGGCTCCGAAATGGTCCGTAGCAAATAATTTATAGTTAAAAATCTTTATTATTGACACCTTGAATATTGTCCTCTGATTTTTGTATTTTAGTTTTTTCCAATTATTCCACTCGAATTAATCAATCGAAATCTATGTTTTAAAGATAGCAAAATTTTTCTCATGCTTTAGCTTCGTAACTTTTTAGTTTGAAATATTTTCTAAATACATATAGAACAAAAGTTGTGCATAATGTTAAGGGCTTTCATTTGACACCAATAAAAAAGGGCTGGCCCCTTAAATTAAGGGCCAGTAGCCCTTAAAAGATTTTGCTTAATAACTCAAAAACAGTTAGGATTTCGATATGGCTGTCGCTGGAATAGTTGTTTGTTGGGATCTCATAAAGGTCGTTACAATGTTATTTTGTAAGTGATTTGTGTAGTATGAGTGTAAAAAGCTTTACATGTTAACATGTACCTGTTTTCATTTGGCAAGTTAACGAAGGTCTTTGTGCGTAAAACTGGCAAAACATTACCACAGAAAGTATGATGGTTTATACAGGGGGCTTTAATTTATTATCAAAAAAATTAGAACACATGCTTTTTTTAAAGAAGTTTAAGTCATTGTTGTTTAGTTCTTATAGTGCACAAACCTTAAAGACGAGAATCGGAAGACAAAACATTCTCTTTTTTTTCTAGTAAAACACAAAATACGTTTTGAAAAAAAAAATTCTATGCATTGCATTTTAGTTATCATACTGCATGCATTTAAAATCCACCTTAAATCAGAGCTGTGTGCGTATCATTACGTAAGCTATCCCTCGCCCGCGGCCGAAAAATCGGTCACCATGGTCGCGGCTGGACTACCTAGCGGTCAGCGGTTATCTAATACACGAGAGTTGCGTCTCTCATATATGCGTTAATTTAATTAGCTGCGAACTGAAGAATTGTTAAGAAATCGTTCAGTTAATTAATAAAAACAATACTGTACCATTCTCAATCTAATGCAATATCAGATATATTGATTAATTGTGGGTTTTAAGTAAAAAAAAAAAGAATTTCTATTTGATAGATTTTAGTCATTAAATTACAAACTTTCCAAATCTTCCTAGGTTCTGAGCTGTGCGTGTGTATGCGTTAAACCTTTACGTAATCTATCCTTCGCCCGCGGCCGAGGAAATCAGCCACGGCTGCACTACCTAGCGGTAAACGGTTATCTAATACACAAGATTCGCACCCGCACACTTACATGAATATGAACGTGTTTGAGTTTATATAGCCGTAAATACACTGTACGCTGTTTTAATTTTATGTTATAAAAGTTTGTTCATTTTGTATTTATTTAAATTAAACATTGGAGAGTAAATTAAAAAGTCGTTCTGAAAATTAATAAAAGCGATATTACTCCAAATCGGAAATACTCGTCAGACATATTTAAATGGTTGGTTTGTAAGTCTTGTTTTAAAAACTGTACAAATAATGTTTTCAATCAACAAAAAAAAAAAAACAACACAAATATTAAAACCTTTAAATAATGATCATCCCTCGCACATGGCCGAGGAGATCCCGCGCAAGTGGACATCTTCTACATGTACCTTATCACGCGTGCATGTTTGATATTTTGTACGAAGTTCAACGCAACTATTTTTATTATGTTTTCAACTATTATATTTGTTAAGGTGAACAGATAAATTTATTTTACTCGTATAGTTGATTTAGCATTGATTTATACGACAGCGTAAAAGGTAATTTAAAAATCAAATCAAATTATGATCAAAGTTCCATGTTACATGTTTGCGGTAGGTGCTGGCACGATAAAAGAATGCCCTGAATTGAGGCATTCGGTGATTATTTTAAAGAATATTTACATGAGTTTTGAAACAAGTTTTGTTTAGATTCTATCGGTCACATATTAATAACTTCTGTAGTGTTTCTACATGGTCGTTCGTTTCATTGTGAAAACGAACTTATTTCTGTGTTGCCCTCCCACCGCCCCGCTGCCAAGTGCTCTTTTTTTTAAATTCCAGATCTGTCGAAAATCAGTTGATAGTGACTTCTTCTCATTTGTAACATTTTCTCCTGAACGTGTTTCTCTTTCCCTCCCGTTTTTTTATTCGGTCAGTCTTTGTAAATTTCTTTATTGCGTAAATTCAATCGCCACGTGCTACCGAGAATTTTGAGTCGCTTCAGCGCACACAGCTCAGAACATATATAGCCCCAGGTTATTTATGGCTACAGATCATCAATTGTTATGCAATTAATCAACAGTTCGAAGGGCGTTTTCTTCAAAGTGGTCAATTATCAAACAATAAGACTTTCATTTTCACATTAAAGTTGCGAGATCGTAATTTGAGAACGTGGCTATAATAAATTAACCTGTTGAACACGCTAAACTTCTATGATATATAGTTATGAACAGAATAATATATATTATAATTTACAGTTTTAAGTCAAAGGTAATTTGTTCTTGGGAATAGATGTTATGAAATACGACTACATTATGCTATGCAGGCGGTCGCCATAGAAATCATCAAAGTATTGCAAGTGTGGACAGATTAGTTCACTTGACTAACAGACTATAATATAGCGACATATCTGCCTCCAAAAAATATATGCGCTTCTCAAAGTTACACTTAAGTGAGATGGACATGTGAACCGTAACACCATAATTTTCGCCTATTTTTATTGAAGTTTCTCCCGTTTTTTTTTTCCAAAATACATACGTAAACTTTCTCCGAGAGAATTACTTTTGATCCGATAAAGGAGAAAAAACTGACATAAAAATAGGGATTCTGCATATTATTGCATCGTCGAGAGAAGTAATATTCATTTCTGTAAATTATGTTATTTAATTTTACGTTACATAGCGGTGTCTGTATATCAGGTGTAAAATTTAGACGCTCACTTATGCATAAATTCTCCAGATGATCTTTGATAGTTGATTATTATTTTAAATGTTTAAGTCTACTCGAATTATTAAATAATATCAGCCCTGAAGAAATTTTCAGAGATGCCATCAATTTTGACTATTTACCAAATTTTGACAGCACGCAACAATTTCAAACTTGCACATCTTCAAAAAATTAGAAAGATTTAATTACAGAAGTTACATGTTTTTAAGGTGGGTTCGTTTCTTTTAAAAAATACATTTCCTTTCATGAATCATGAGTACATGTATATAACAATCCTTGCTACACTTAACAATTTAACTCGCCATTAAACTTCTCATTGTTTAAACCCCTGTCATACTGGAGCTGCGTCCTCACGGCGATCCCGCTGTGTCATTGAATAATGTAAAACGCCATGGTAAACGAACTAGAGTCTGCTACAGCGCCGTAACAACGCAACGGCATCTTCGTTCGCTGCGGTGGGATATCCTAGAACATTTTAGAACGCCATGCGACGGCGCGCACTTTGACCATGCACAAAGTACGCGCCGTGGCTCTGCGTTCTGATAAACACGCCGTAGAAGTGGAGTAAGGTCGCCGTGACAGCGCCGTAAAGTCTCCAACAGCGCATGTGCACGCAGTCAGCGCGCAGAGCACGCCGTGGACGCGCGGTAAAAACTCCTAGCACGTCATGAGCGCTTGGCGGATACCCAGCGAGAGCGCAGTCAATTGCCAAGTAGAACTCTGTGGAAACGTAGTTGGGAGCTCTGTTAGAACGCCTCAGTCGCCGTCAGGATGCCGTGACATTTTTACTTGTAAAATTTTTAAAGAAGATTGTATATTTTTTCTGAATTTTCGTTCCGATCCTACGGCGATTCCATGAAATTTACAACGCCGTGAACACGCCCTGGGAACGCAACTTGGTGTGACAGGGCCTTAAAGAGTTTTCAAAACAATTACACAAACTGTGTTTGACAAATAGTTTTCCTAAAACATTTTCTTCCTGTCTTTATACAGATTTTCAATCACAACACGTTTTTATAACAAAAGCAGAAGTGACATTTTAGGCATTAGTCATTATAATCATTTGACACCGAATCATATTTGGAAATTTTCAACTCGCAGCAACAACGGAAGACCTACTCGTGGCTTTGCCACGAGCTCTGCTCTAGTTTAAAAAATATCTTTGAATCACATTCCTAATATGTAAACGGTGTGACCGTTGGACCGAGCGCAATTTTAACACAGTTAAAACGCACACAGTAGGATCAGCCTGCATGGTTGCCTACTCAAATCATTCGTCAAAGTTAAACTAAACGTCACGTGCTCAGTCTACATTATGACGTCATGTCTCATACGTAAAACGTTCAAGTTCAAGTTCTGAAGAGAGTTACGTTATGCCGAACATTTTTTATTTCTTCTTTCATTGTTTATCAATTTAATTCATATAAATGCCGCTGTAAAAACTGAATACTTTATTTAGTATCTAAAAGATCAGTTCCTTGAAGTTAATGTTTTTATTTTCCATCTGATAATTTGATAAGACATACATAGAACCAGTCGTGTTTCTTGATTGAAGCACTATTGAAACTTATCTGATGTCCTCTTTTATTTCCTTTGATTCAAATTACCTTCTATTGAAACACTGGAACTTATTTAATCGAGTTCAGAGGCAATAAACATCGATAAGTACCAGTCAATCAATGATCGAACTAACTTTTAAAAACAAAATGGCTGCCAATATGGCGGCGCCCAGGGCTGGAAGAAATTTTTTTTGGCCTTAGTACCCCTGATTCAACTTTCATTTTTCACTGATTTTCTTACATATACGTGTTACCATTAATCCTCGCTTCGCGAGGCGGGCTTCGCCCGCCTCTCGCTGCGCTCGGTAATTTGTAAACGGTGTGACCGTTGGACCGAGCGCAGATTTAACACAGTGCAGTTTGATTTTTGTATGATAAAATCTATTTAAAACGCACACAGTAGGATCCGCCTGCATGGTTGCCTCCTCATACCATTCGTCAAAGTTAAACAAAACGTCGCGTGCTCAGTCTTCATTATGACGTCATATTTCAGACGTAAAACGTTCAAGTTTTGTCTTCGGAAATAGCCGAAGAGAGTTACGTGATTCCGATTGTTTTTTATTTCTTCTTTCATTGTTCATCAATTTAATTCATATGAATGCCGATGTAATAAAATTGCATACTTTGTTCAGTATCTAAAAGATCAGTTCCTTGACGTTAATGTTTTTATTTTCCATCTGATAATTTGATAAGACATACATAGAGCAAGTCGTGTTTCTTGATTGAAACACTACTGAAACTTATCTGGTTTCCTTTTTAATTTATTTTAATTCAAATTAATTTCTATTAAAACACTGGAACTTATTTAATCGAGTTCAGGGGCAATAAACATCGATAAGTACCAGTCAATCAATGATCGAACTAACTTTTTAAAAACAAAATAGCTGCCAATATGGCGGCGCCCAGGGCTGGAAGAAATTTTTTTTGGCCTTAGTACCCCTGATTCAACATTCATTTTTCACTGATTTTCTTATATATACGTGTTACAATTAATCCTCGCTTCGCGAGGCGGGCTTTGCCCGCCTCTCGCTGCGCTCGGTAATATTTTAAGGGCAATTTAATACGATTATTACTACTACACGGTTTATATTTTATGTAAAATCACGCAGTGAAAATGTGCTAGGGAGGTCCTTGGAAAAAAGTATACGTATCCCCCCTCCCCCCCATGGATTAGGAATTTCATGATTTTGGGAATTAGTTTTTTATTTTTCTTTTGCTTGTCAATATTTCTGAGGCTTAGTCTACCCCCCCCCCCCACTTTCAATTTGCTTCCGATGCCAGTGATTTATATATAGAGAGTTTAAAGAGCAAATGACATACATTAATAAATTATTTTGTGATTGAAATCTTCTCGCTAACCTCAGTAAAGGGAATTTGCGTGATGAAAACGCTGTTTAATATTCATTTCTCGTTACATTGTATGTTATTGCTTTATTAAGCGAGAAATTAATACAGTGTATGTTTGTTACCGCATGCGCGGATCCAGAAAACATTTCCAGGGGATCTCCGATGGATAATTTTGTTTTCCAAGGTTGGATAGGGGTTTTTAGGCCTATTTGGGGAATTTTGCTATGTAATCTTATTAATTTGAATTTTCCAAGAGGTGGAAGGAATAGTCTATGCACCCCCTTCTAGGTGTGCACATAAACGAGTATGATCTTTCTGCTGGACCAAAACAACGAACGTTTTTACACATATTTTACAATCAAGTTGAACAAAAAGTGTTATTCAAAATACCCAAAATGACTGTATTAATAATTTCGTAAATAGAATAATATATAGGCTTATCGTGAATTTTTTAAAGCTGCTATGCCCGATTTCATTTAAAATTTTGTGTTCGCTTTTATACGATGGCTTTGCTATGTATGTGTATCTTAATCAGGTCGGGTACACTACCTTATATGGATAGCATTATTTAACACGTGACAGTATTTTCGTCAAACAGATTCTCCAATCCAGTGAATGAGTTGCAGTGCATAACGGTCTACAACGTGTTTACGATTCAACAGACGCACGTGGTTTTTGTCTGTTTTATTCACAATATTTAATTGCTTGCCGGAATGTTTGTACATCTTGATTTTTACTTTAGAAGGTAAAAAAGGAAAGATTACGTACCATTAACTTTGTTCCATGCTCACATTGAAAAATACTATTGTTTTAGTTTATCAATTGTTGCTTCAAAAATGATCAGTATCAAACGACTGACAAACATACGCATACAAGTACAAACAGGTTTTGATAAGAAAAAAACTGCACAGTTGTGTATTGATGACTTTATCATTGTGCACTAGAAATAAATACAGGTAACTACATTTTTAACATACGTGAATAGCCACGGTAGTAGAAATGCACAAATATACAGAAGCGCAAGCTGTGCAGCATTTAGTATTTTGTCCGTTAAGCATTCTGATGAATGTCCCTGAAGAAAATATCAACGCGCATTCTAATAATGTTGTCTTAAATATGGGATATCACGTGAAAAAACGGTACTCGCTGCTTCTAATTCTATAGGACGTACCTCTCTTTTGAACATTGACAATGGGGTATTTAAATAGGTTGATATAAGTCCTCATATGCAATATTTTTTAAATGTGAGCATAGAAATTAAAGTTCAGACATAATTGTCCATATTAATTTCATAAATTCTGAAAAATCATTCAAAATGAGTTTCCCAAGGGCAATTCAAAATGGTATATATTTTCAATACGCTTTGTATACACTGAAACTTGTAGTAGCCGACAATGCCTTGCAACTCATTCAACTGATTGGTTTGTCGATAAAAGTAAACAGATGGCTAATTCAGTATGCAAACTTATGCCGACATCACAAAATAAAGTGGTCTCGACCTGTTAATAGACATTGCTGCCATATTTTTATGAAAAAGTGATGTACACAATTTATTTACAAAAACAAACGACATAAATTGTATTGATTTCTTTCGTCTCATAATAAAATTCGCTGCTGAGGTCAAGGCGGGTATGGTTGTATTACGACTTTGAAAAAAAAATTCAAATAAAAAATAACCGTCGGTACATTTTATTCACTATTAAAACATTGTTATGACGTCATCCTTTGTTATTTTTGTACATTCTTTTGCTCGAAAGAACAGAAACAATCCAATAAGTTACCTGTAGCCGTCAAATAAGTTGACAAACTGTCCATTATTAAAATAGTGGACAGTTATTCAATACTTATTGGACGGCTACAGGTGAAACTTGAAATAACAACAAGACCAATACAAAAGAAATATTTTGCTATTCACGAATGATTAAGGCACAGAATTTCAAATTCAAAATTTAAATTTAAAATAAACACTTCCTGAATTGATTTTAACCCAATAGATTTTTTTAACCTGAGACAGTCCAATAAGAAGACAATGAAATAAATGTTTTAAGTAGGTTACAAGCCTCAAACTGTCCATTCTGTGAGAAAAAAAAGAACTATTGTCGGGCCTCCGATAGTTCTTTCTTCTCACAGAATGGACAGTTTTCGGCATGTAACCTTTACATATTGAGAGAAGTGTTTTGTATACAATCGATACATCACATGCGGGTTGAATAAATCCAACCATTCTGGAACGAAACCAAACGGTTTCCGTTTCTAAACATTCCCAAGATGGAGTTGGTTTGTTTGTTTTGTTTTTTGTGTTCTCATACAGAAACTTTATTTGCTTGTGTAAATAGGCATATTTCTAACAGATTTGGTCTGTATGGAAAAATATTTGATACTCTCATAGCCAAAAAAATCGGACTATGTAGCTTTAAATTATTTGTATATTTCAAAATCTTCCTTTTCTCGGACAGGTGAGCACTATCTTAATTTTTACATTTTATTCCATACAAAGTAAAAACTTTTACCACATCATACGTGTAATATTGACAATCACGATGGTCATTTTTAAACGTTTGACCTCTCGGAAAAAGATGTATAATTTTGTTCTTAATGTTCTCTAATATCTTATCTTATTTATCGATACAACTACGATTGTGATTTATATTATAGTTCTAATATTCAAAGAATCAAAAAACAACATAGACCTAAGAAAGTTAACGATTACACATAGTTCATCATCATATAACAGTTATGAAATGCAAAACATTTACGATTCTATATCTCGATTCGAGGAGGTTTTTTTTTACCAACTTGTATTCTTGCAGTTTGTTTTAGTGATTAAATCCGCTTGACCAACTGAGTTGTCTAAAATATAATAATGGTAAAATTTTGTGATTAAAACATTGATATATTTTATATACTAAAATTATACATAAACTTAAAGAATAAAAAGTATTTTCATAAAGTATATTACACTCAAAGAAATCTTTCCTTCGTTTACCACTATATTTGCGCCCGTACACACAGTAGATGCCCTTTTGACCATAAAACAGGTAATGACTTGAAAGTCCGTGCAGTCAGAACCATCCATGTGAAAATTGAATGTCTATGATGTGCGGTGTACGAAAGCCGAGAAGGATCATTCGAGATTCGAGATTCAAAATACGAGATTCGAAATACGAGATTCGAGATTCGAAATTCGAGATTCAATATCTAAATTAACCAATCAAATCATGGATCTGAAACCTGTATCCTAGCAACATCAAACTGTTCTAAATAAAGATCATTCGTACATGTTCTTTCCTACAAATAAATGCTATGTTCACTTCTCCCTACCTAACTAAATGATTATTTGTATTTACTTTTACACAGAATATCTAAGTAGACTAGTAATAATGCAGTGTGCTTCGCGGATCTAAGTGATTTTGTTTGCCCTGGTGCAGTCCACCTGATGCGTTTGAACCCTGGGGTATTTCACCACCAGTAATAGTTTAAAACCCGGGTTTATTCACCCCTTTTGTGTAAAAATGCGGTTATGGTAGAGAACTTCATAAGCGTAGCTAATTTTTTCTGTAGGGGGTCCTAGGCCAATTTTAAAAATTTTTACTATGTAAATTTAATAAGCTCCAATTTTCCCGAGGAGGGGGTCCAGATCCCCTGACCCCCTCCTTTCTAGATCCTCGCATGAAGATTAGTACATGTATCTAAATAATCTAAATATAAATAATCTGTCCTGTTTCACTAATAAATATAAGCTTTATGTATGCATACAGTGATACACTAGTACTATGATTATAAACAAATCATTGAGATTTTATCACATCATACGGAATTACAATTTTTTTTCCTTTTCCTCAGTAAACAACTTATTATGAGTCTTACTTTTGGAATTGTTTTCAATATAGAAGGATACCTACTCTCTACAAATAAAGGTAGGGATTGTAAGCCAATAAGACAAGTCAAATGTCTTTTCCAATAATTTATTTGGTACAAGTCCAGATCGTATGGAGGATCGTATAGTGGCTCTCCCGCAAGAGTGCCGTCAAGTATATTTAAGTTAATGTGTACATATGGTCAACGTACATGTAATTCTAATATACAAGAAGGCGGACGTATCAGGCGGGGATCCAGAAAATTAAATTTCAAAAATGATCGGTTGAATTACATTAAATGCTTTGAAAATTGTTTTAAGCTATCGCACGGGTCAAAATGCATGATAGAAGCTATGTACAGTGTAATTGGAAACTTTCATTTTATATCAATATGTAGTCTTACCTATTATAACAAATGAGAGTATAGCACAACTGCCACAAGCAATACATGTCCTTTACCGGCACCACCTCCCTCCCCATAAAAAAATGAAACAATTGTCGTTTTATTTGCTAAAATGTGTGTGGTTCAAGATTTTTCTAAAGGACATACCCGATTAGAATTGAAAAAGAGTCGTACGTTTTAAACTAATTTTGTCAAAATTTTTAGATTCATTTGGTTATATTTTGGTCCATTTTGGGTAAATAGTTGCACCAGCGCAGCTCTAATTTATATATAATCAGGCCATAAATTCAAAATATTTTCAAAAATTAATAGCTTTAAATCCAGTGGATGAAAAAAAGGAAAGCAAGTCGAACTCGATGAATGCAAATACATGTGTTGAATGAATGGTACAGTAGGATATGCGCAAAAAAGTCCCGTCTACTCTTTCCTACCCTATATTTATTGGAATATTAACTCCGATTATAAGAGTCAAATTAAAAATCAAGTACGGATATGTACCTGTTTATCAAAAGTAAAACTACTCATAATTTATCTACAGGGCATCGTTATGGAGCTACACAGAAAGTTTTATATTAATTTGCCGAGCCAAATAAAAAAAACCTGGAAAACGAAGAGAAAACAAAGTGGGGACAGAATACCTGGCAAACTAATTAGGACTATATAGCCGCCCCCCCCCCCCTCTTGAAATGTATACAGTGGGGCCTCAGATATCCGGACGCCAGATAACCGGACGCTTCAGTTTACGGACGATTTTATTTGGGAACGGATTTTTTAAACGTTATTTTGTCTCATTTATCCGGAATTCCGCGTTCCGGATCCGGACGGTCTGTTTTTACCACAAAACACTGATTTACTACTAACTCTGCTTCATTTAACCGGACGGTAAAATTTGATGATACCCCGTTCAATACAAAAGATTACGCCTGTCAATTGAGTTTCACACCTTTTTTACGTGCTAGACCCCTATGAGTAGCTTGTATAAACACTGCCTTCCTAAATCACTTTCAAATTTACCGACAGTGCTGGCCAGACAGGATTAGTCACGCTTCACAGCACGTGGCTTGTATATCTAACCTGTGCACCTGTCAAGTGCCATCGCTTTTTTAAACATCCCTGTATTTCGAATAAAAAATATGCTTATTAATCAAGAAAACTGGAAAGTTTTACAAAGCTTTGTGTTTTATCTACCTATTCAAATCGTATTTTAAAACGAATTGTCTAATGAATGCCTTGTTCGATTAAGTCAAAACCGGAAGTAAAGGAAGAAAACAAAGTAAAAGCATGTCAACTCATCGGAAGTGCACTGGAGGATCTTGCAATTTTCCAACTAGTAAACGTTAATTTTATCAGTAAAATTTACTTTATTTTAAGAATAGAAATAATTTCAAAAATAAATCAATTGAGGAAATTGGCATTTCTAGAAATAGATAGTTGGAAACATTACGTACACGTGTAAAGGCCTGGGCACATATCACACTTGGACACAAAGAATTTAGCTAGATTCGGTTATCATTATAGTCTGGTTAATATTTCATGACAAAATAATAGTATAAAGCGGGGTTCTTTATATTTAAAAATGTTCATATCAACGGACAGTAGGAATGGCAAAAAACCCCAACCCAGTATCAACATTGGGGGCCATTGTATACAAATACATTATCATTAATGACAGCAATAGACACATTTCAGATATCCGGACGCTTCACCTATCCGGACGATTGGACATAGGAACGAAAGCGTCCGGATAACTGAGGCTCCGCTGTATACTGAAAACAGATTATTGGAGTACAACATCCGCACACAATTTAAAGAAAATTTCATGGTTTTTTTTATCATTTTCGCTAGCTAATGTAAGACATCACAAATACCCCCAAACCCCCTCACGGAAAAGGAAATACTAGGTGATGAGAGAGAGAGAGAGAGAGAGAGAGAGAGAGAGAGAGGAGAGAGAGAGAGAGAGAGAGAGAGTCGATGTAAAATTAAAGCTTGCTAGTTGGTCTGCCCTACCCCAGCTACCTCCTCTCTTTTCTCCTTTTAGAGGCTTAATTATTGTCTATATATGCTTGTAACAAATCAAATTAATTTCAAATTCTAGATCAAAACTGAATTTGACACTACAAAACTCTCTGTCTGTCTGTCTGTGTCTGTGTGTCTGACTCTCTCTCTCTCTCTCCCTCTGTGTGTGTGTGTCTGTCTGTCTGTCTCTCTCTGTCTCTCTCTGTCTCTCTCTCTCTCTCTCTCTCTCTCTCTCATCGACAATGGCACTGATACCCTACAATACACTATTCCTATCTGGATTGTTGTCGTTGAGTTTGTAAATCATTATATCTTCTATGGTTTAAAACTTTATGATAACCTATATTTTGACATGTCGATTATTTCATTGAATTTCGTTTCATAGCTAAAACCACACTCAGCTTTTATTATTTAGATTAAACAGATCTTTCTTCGCGAGCCGATTTTTACACAGTTGGGGCGAATACACAACGGGTTAAAATGGTTTGGGGGGGGGGGTACATACAGGACAAACAAAATCACATAGATTTGCAAAGCCCACAGTGTTATCACTAATTTAATTGTTTATCCTGTGTGGGGTCAATTTATCAATGTTAATTTAACCATTTTATAACCACAATATAAGAGCTATTAAGACATTTATTTGTAGGAAAGAGCATGTACGAATGATCTTTATTTTGAACAGTTTGATGTTGCTAGGATACAGGTTTCAGATCCATGATTTGATTGGTTAATTTAGATATTGAATCTCGAATTTCGAATCTCGAATCTCGTATTTCGAATCTCGTATTTTGAATCTCGAATCTCGAATGATCCTTCTCGGCTTTCGTAGCGGTGTCCAATTTTAGAGACACGGCTGAAATTTAGTTTCAAGAAAGAATGTCTCTGTTTGAAATGCTCTGAAGAAGGAGACAGCAGATACGAAAAAGAGTTGAAGCGCGGGGAGGGGGGGGGGGTGGTGCACTGAAGTCTTAATCTCGAACACGGTCGAAGAAGCATCACCATTATCTCCAAATATCTGTCCAAAGATTCAGATTTGTTCTTTCACATGCATGAAAACTACAGTAAAATGTCACCAGATGGAATTTTTTAAATGTTGATCATCTGGCTAAAAATTTTTTCTAGGATCATATTTATATTGCCGTTCATTAATTAACTCTGAATGAAAAAATATATATAAAGTACATGCTTCCTTTGGTGCTCTGTCAATATTTCAATTCTAAGTAAAAAAAGACACACTTTCTCCTTCATGCGATTCATATTCTCTCGATTTCTTGCATATTATACAATACCAGAGATCGATGCTGTATGTAGTAGCTTTTTATCCGATTTATGTTTTAAATTAAAAAAAAAACCGCATGGTTATTACCGATATGTTTTATTTGATCTAACGGCAGCATGAAAATAAAAAAGTCGCGCACACTCGAATTATACTTGTCCTTCGGTGGTGGACTAAAGTATTGGCTTTCGCCATGTTAAAGTTGGACTTAAGACCTGTATTTTGACAGTTTTTAAGATTATCCTAAGATATGACAATTTTATGAGCTATGATGAGATTTTACCAAAAATGTTTGGTCTTAAGATAGATTTTGGTCAAAAGGCAGTTATTTTAAACGAGCCCCAGGTTGATATGGCAGAGTAGGAAAAAGTAAGATTGGTCTTGCTCTTCCTGGGGTGGGGGCATTTCTTTTTGGTCCAGGTTGTGCATTTGGACAGATATATTTTCCGGTTTTGACGGAAAAGTCCTGGGGATCTATTCACAAAAACCATACGCCAGCCATGGTAAAACGCAGACAACGTGTTGGCGCTGTTTGACGTAGTGACGTTATTATTATGATGTCATTTTTACGTTGTGACGTTATCTGCAGTATTTCACTAAACACATAGATCATACGATGTATATTGATACAAATTTAAAAAATCAATAATGAAAAAAAAGAACCTGAATATATTTAATATTTTTATTTTTTATTGTATATCTTTTCAAATTGCCATAGGCCCAAATAGGCCCTGTGGCACTTTTTGTATGCACACACCGCTGCAGTTATGAGGCTATATGTTTCAAAAATAATGATTTAATGCTTATATTTACATTTTTAAAAAACTTCTTTCCTTGTCTGCAAATGTGATTTTTACGTCATAATTTATTTCTCTATTTTATCCTAAGGGTAAGTTCAAATTAATGGAAGAGCCACTGTAACAGCCACAAGCGTGATCTTTGATTCTCGCTTGTGACATTGCATTTTACAGCGTTCAACGTTTGTGACGTCATAATAAAACTAGTAATTCTAACCTTTGAGTACCTTGTGTGTGTTGCAGTCTTATAACTGCAGTATCTTTTCACACATTTTACATGCAAAAAATATTTGGAATGTAAATATTACAGTTTATTTCCTCTTCTCTTGCAGCAGACATTTTTCTTAAACTTACATATAAAAATTGACTTATCACAGAGTCCCCCTCCCCTGTTTAAAAAAAATCAAATTAACGTATAAAAAATTTTGTTGATCATATAAGGAAAATGGATCCCCCGGGAGCATGTAATAAATAGAAGTGAAAATAAAGACACTTTTGAGCAGCTAAAACATCTACTTTATAAGTGTCCGTAGAATTACAGTTAATGATAAAAGAAATCAAATTAAATATGTTCATTTTGCTATTCTTTGCGACTAACTTTTGATTAAGTTTCACTGATGTTCGAGTTGAAATACGGATATGGTACACAAATATTTACCAAACAATAGAAATATGACAACGACTTTACAATGAATTTTGACGTCAAGGCGGCGCATTGAAAACCATCAAACTGGTGGAGATCCCAGAAGAAGACCTTTTAAGGCCACGCAATTGCTTAAAAAAACTATACGATGACAAGACAAGGTATAGAGCTTCAGTTCATCATATTTTTTTCACTGATTGTTTAACTAGAGTTAGGCCAAAGGGAATAATTATCAAGTACTTTTGACACACTAACTGTTGTCAACAGTTCTAAAATATATAAAATATATGACCAAAGGAGACATTCGCAGTAATTAGACTTTCGGGTAAAAATAACTCGATTTTTCCGCTAAAAAAACAAGAATGAGAGAAAATGTAAATGATGACATCTTGAAATGAAAACAAAAAATAAGAAATAAAGAATAATTTTTATTTCCGTTCGTTTGTAAGGTGTTTAAAACACAGGAGCAATAAGAAGCGTTAAAATGACGTTGGGAAAAGTTTGCGGTTGCGCCGGGTCACCGGACGAAGGCACGTTGGTCAGCTTACCAGGAATGATCTATTCATGCCATGGACCAGAAACTTTTCACATTGATAATCTCCATCCTGATTTACGTTTTGGTGAAATTCCAAGAGTTTATCTTCTTTACTAAAAGAATACGAGAAAATGTCTCAATAATTTCCGAACAACCCTCGTAGGTTACTCATTGAAAACTTTTGTGTTCTTCTTTAATTCAAGATTTAAATGACGATCTGATTTCTTTCTCAAACCCAACATGTTGGGTTGACCCACTTGAATACATATTTTTTTCCTTAGAAACGATGGATTTCAATGAAACTTGCACATACATGTATTTTTATTTGTGATAATTCAGTTGAATCTCCTTGATAAGCTGCAGACACTCAGACTCTTTAGTCTTCCAGACACTTGAACTTAAATATCAATATATTTAAACAAACAAGGTAAACAACCGATCAAAATGCAACAAAAATTCTGTTTAAAAATATTTTAACACAAAAATCAAGGAAGTTGTTTTTATGTGTGTTAAATAGAGTAAATGAACATCTGACTCGAAAACATCGGAGACTCTTTCACTGTGGGCTGAAGTTCTCGTGGCTCCTACTAATAGTGGATAGTTACCATTGTAAAAGTTATGATTAGGATTACATGCCTAGTTAAAAAAATCCAGGCCCTTTTGTAATTTTTCTACATAAAATGATGGGATTTTGAAACATCAGAATCGGAAACATGGAAAGCCCCTACCTTGAGGCCTGATATATTGAGAGTCATCTACTAGTTGTTAGCACTGAAACATTAAAATTCAGCGAAGACACAATCTCAACCTTATTAAAAGACCCAGTCCTTACTGTTATTTCTCTCTATACATTGTATAAATAATATCAAAAATCAATTAAAACATGGGGCTCGGAAAAATCGAAACACCCTACCCCAGACATGAAAATGTTCGGGTCACCCGCAAGTTCTAACTTTGTCAACATATTGTGTTGATAAAACTTCTTTTTTTTTAAAGATATGTGGACTCCTACATGTATTAAACACCTATTTAATATAATAGAATTATTAACATCATGCTCGGAAACATTGAATGTCTGTTCTGTGGGGAATTAAATTTTCAGTGTTACTAGCCAATGGTCTACCACTATCACTGTTAAGTTAACCTGAAAGTACATGTACCCTATCTAGTTTAACAGCATCAGACCCTACTGTACACCAAGGGAATTAAAAATAAAATACACCTACATATTTATCATTCGTGTCAACATTAGTAATGTGTTTATCAAGTGCAGTCGACTTTTAATATTGTTAATTTTATATATGTTTAAAAAAAGGTTAATGTACCCGGAAACAATGGAGGCTCTTACTCCGTGGGCTGAAGTTTTCATGGAACCTACTAGTGTTGAACAGCTACCATTGTAAAAATTATGGATTGGGAAAAAAACAATAAAAAAATTAGGTTCCGAAAGATCGAAACACCCTCCCCTGAAGATGATATTGTTAGTTTCACCCGCAAGTATTATGACACTGTCAACATATTGTGTTGATACAACTTCTTTTTAAAAAGATATTGGCCATCCTGTAATACATCTATATAAAATAAATGCAATTATGAACATCGGGCTCCGAAATATTAAATTTCCCTTCTGTGGGGACTGAAATTTTCAGTGTTAGTAACCAATTGTCTAAAACTATCACTGTTAGGTAAACTTAAAAGTACATGTATCATATTTAGTTTAACAGAATCAGATCCTACTGTACTCCAAGGGGATTAAAATTGAAATTCACCGACGTACATATCTTTCGTATCGACATTAAGGCTGTGTTTATCAAGCGATGTCGACATTTTACGAAATGAACATCTGACTCGAAAACATCGGAGACTCTTTCACTGTGGACTGAAGTTCTCTAAGTGTAATACACAGTTGCATTTACTATACTGTTTTATTTTATATCACATTTATATCATGAAAGAATAATTTTACATAAATATTTTGTAGTGATAGATGCATCAGTTTATGAACGTTTAAATCCGCTGATATTTTCGTAGTAAGCCTTAACAGTGCTGCGTATCACTGTTGAGGTAACTGAAAGTACGTGTAGCTTATCTAGTTTAACAGAATCAGACTCTACAGTACATCAAGGGAATTAAAAATGAAATAAACCGATGTGTATATATATTTCGTGTCGACATTAGTGCTGTGTTTATCAAGTGGCATCAACATTTTACAATGCTGTGTTTATATATGTTAAAATAAGGTATAAGAACATTTGACTCGAAAACATTGGAGGCTCTTATCTCGTGTGCTGGGGTTTTTATGGCAACTACCAGTGGTGGACAGCTACCATTGTAAAAATTATTGTTAGGAAAAAACAATAAAACCATCGGGTTTTGAAACATCAAAACACCATACCTCAGAAAAGATATTGTTAGGTTCATCCGGAACTGGTATGACACTGTCAACATATTGTGTTGATACAACTTTTTAAAAATATAAGCTTTCCTGTAATACATCTGTTTAACATAAATACAATTATGAAAATCGGGCTTCGAAAACAATGAATGTCCGTTCTCTTGGTACTGAATTTTTTAGTGTTTGTAACCAGAAGGCTTGCACTATCACTGTTGAGTTAAGCTGTAAGTACATTTACCTATGTAGTTTAACAGAATCAAACCATACTGTACATTAAGGGAATTAAAAATAAAATACACCTACATATATATCTTTCGTGTCGACATTAGTAATGTGTTTATCAAGTGATGTCGACTTTTAACATTGTTTATTTCATATTTGTTTAAAAAAAGGTTAAAGAACATAAAACCCGGACACAATGGAGGCTCTTACTCTGTGGGCTGAAGTTTTCATGGAACCTACTAGTGTTGGACAGCTACAATTGTAAAAATTATGGTTTGGAAAAAAAAATAAAAAAAATTGATATTGTTAGTTTCACCCGCAAGTATTATGACACTGTCAACATATTGTGTTGATACAACTTATTTTTTAAAAGACATAGGCCCTCCTGTAATACATCTATATAAAATGAATACAATTATGAAGATCGGGCTTCGAAAACAATGAATGTCTTTTCTCTTGGGACTGAATTTTTCAGTGTTTGTTACCAGAAGTCTAGCACTATCACTGTTAAGTTCAGCTGAAAGTACAAATACTCTATATAGCTTAACAGAATCAGACCCTACTGTACACCAAGGGAATTAAAAATGAAAAAAAACTATCTTTAGTGTCGACATTAGTGCTGTGTTTATCAAGTGGTGTCGACATTTTGCCGTGTTGTTTTTATATAAGTTAAAAAAAGTAAGAGAACATTGTACTCGGAAACAACGGAGGCTCTTACCCCGTTGGCTGAAGTTTTCATGCCTCCTTCTTTTGTAAAAATTATAGTTAGGGAAAAAAAACCCACAAAAAAACCCCCATAGAGATCCGGAGCATCGATTCACCCTACTCCGGTGCTGAAATCATTAGGTTCACCCGCAAGTGGTTTGACACTGTCAATATATTGTGTTGATACAATTCTTTTTTAAAAGATATTGGCCCTCCTTTAATACATCTATTTAAGGAGGCTGGGGGTCCAAAACAAATTTCTCCAAAATTCACCAAATTTGCCGAAATGTTTCATATAATCTTAATTTACATTTTAATATGGAAGACCACATTACAATCATCGTTAATTTTATCATTTATTGCATCAGAAGAAATTGCACGTTATGTAAAAAAAAATATGAAAAATATTTGAAATATAAATAAAGGCAAAAAACATACCAATAACATCACAAAAAATTAACACAATAAGAAAAACTTAACATTATTTGTTATAAAGATAAATATCACAATTTTACCAAAAATATGTATGTCATACAAATGCAAATATGTAAAACAAAAAAAAAGTAGCCACAAGATTATTTCCAAATTTTAACATAATAATAATCAATACATGTGTAATAAAGATTGAGCATTTAAAATAAATTTCGATGGTGAAATTAAAAAAATAAAAAATAAAAGGAAAATATTAGAACAAAATATTTGAAGTTTACAAGTTACCTCCCTTTGAAAAGTTAGAAAATGCTGAAAAACAGCTGAAATAATTTTTTTGCATCTTGTAAACCTTGGTTTACCATCAATTGACTCTTTAAATAATGCTCCAATACCATCATATCAATTTCTTTCAAAAGACAATTTCAGTACATTGTTTGAGTTATAGAATATTAAAGTGAAAATCTTTTTTGTATAGAGATAAAAACGCTTTAAAATGGCAGCCACCCCCCATTCTCGTTAAGGTAGTCCATCCATAACTAAGGTGAATTTAACAATTTTGATTGATCTATACTATATCAGATACATATTTTGAAGCTATTATGAGACTGACATAAACCAAACTTGGTTGTATGTGTGTAGTCAATTAAATAAACGTTTTGCACTTAAAACCTTTTTAAGAGTTGTCTGCCCTTTAGGAAAATTTTAAAAAAATCATTTTCTGAATAAAATATGGTAAACTATGAATTATTTTAGCATATTCGGAGACGGAGAAAGCTTTTGCAACTTTTTACCAAGAGAAATGTGAGAAAATTACTTGTACTAAAGAAATATATTTAAAATGCATTTTTCCCTTAGACTTCAATGTTAACTTCAACATATGATAAATTTATCAAAATTAACTTTTTTGAAAGATTTCAAAGGTGAGACTTTATTATTTAATAAACTCGTTAAAATCACACTAAGATTTTAGTGATCAAACTTGCAATCTATTAGATATGAAATATGATAGTTTTGGATGGACACCCTTAAGCTAAATCGAGTTATAAACATCAGGCTTGGAAACATCGAACCATTTTCCGTAAAATGTTCTCTTTGGACTTAAATTTTTAGTGTTATAACCAAAAGACTAGCACTCTCACTGGTACGTTTAGTTGAAAATACATTTTCATACAAAAATGTATTTTTTACAGTTTAACAGTGTCAGACCCTACTGTACACCAAGGGAATTAAAAATGAAATAAATCGACGTATATATCTTTTGTGTCGACATTAGTGCTGTGTTTATCAAGCGGTGTCGACCTTGTGCCTTATTGTTTTATATATGTTAAAATAAGGTTAAAGAACATTGTACTAGGAAACAACGGTGGCTTTTACCTCGTGGACTGAAATTTTCATGCCACTTATTAGTGGTGGACAGCTACTATTTTAAAACTTATAATTAGGGAAAAAACAATAAAAACATCGGGCTACTACACATCGAAACACCCTACCCCGGAGCTGATATTATTCAGTTCGGCCCAAAGTGGTCTGACACTGTAGACATATCATGTTGATACAATTTCTTTTTTCAAAGATATTGGCCCTCCTGTAACACATCTCTTTAACATAAATACAATTATGAATATCGGGCTCGGACACATTGAATGGCCGTTCTGTGAGGACTGAAACTTTTAGTTTTAGTAAACAATTGTCTAACACTATCACTGTTAGGTTAACCTAACAGTACATGTATCATATTTAGTTAAACATAATAAGACCCTACTGTACACCAAGGGAATTAATAATGAAATACACCGACGTATATATCTTTCGTGTCAACATTAGTGCTGTGTTTATCAAGTGGTGTCGACGTTGTACAATGTTGTTTTTATATATGTTAAAAAAGGTAAGAGGACATTGTACTCCAAAACAACAGAGGCTTTTACCCCGTGGGCTGAAGTTTTCGTTTACTAGTGGTGGACAGCTACCATTGTAAAAACTATAGCAAGGGAAAAAACAAAAAAAACATCGGGCTCAGAAACATCAAAACGCCATACCCAGGAGATGAAATCGTTAGGTTCACCCCGAAGTGGTCTGACACTGTCAACATATAGTGTTGATACAACTTCTTTTTTAAAAGATATAGGCCCTCCAGTAATACATCTATTTAACCTAAATCGAATTATAAACATTGGGTTCGGAAAAATTGAATGTCTGTTATTTATGGACCGAATTTTTCAGTGTTACTTTCCTATAGTGTAGCACAATCACTGTTTAGTTAAGCTGAAAGTACATACACCATTTCTAGCTTAACGGAATTAGACCCTACTGTACACCAAGGAAATTAAAAATGAAAAACACCGACGTATATATCTTTCTTGTCGACATTGGTGCTGTGTTTATCAAACGGTGTCGACCTTTTACAGTCTTGTTTATATATATGTTAAAAAAAGGTAAGAGCACATTATACTCGAAAACAACAGATGCTTTTACCCCGTTAGCTGAAGTGTTCACTTACTAGTGGTGGAGAGCTACTATTGTAAAAATTATAGTAAATGAAAATCCCCAATAAAAACATCGGGCTCCGAAACATCGAAACACCATACCCAGGAGATGATTTTGTTAGGTTCTCCCGCAACTGCTCTAACATTGTCAACAAATTGTGTTGATACAACTTCTTTTTTAAAAGATGAAAGAAGACTTGACTCAAAAACATCGGAGGCTCTTACTCTGTGGGCTGATGTTCTCATGGCACCTACTAGTTGTGGACAGCTACCATGGTAAAAACTTTGTGTAGGGAAAAAGACAATTAAAACATCGGGCTCTGAAACATCGAAACACCTTACGCTGGAGCTGAAATTGTTAGGGTCATCCGTAATTGGTCTTACACTGTCGATATATTGTGTTTATACAACTTCTTCTTTAAAACATTTAGGTATTTCTTTACATGTAATACATCTCATAAACATACATATAACTATAAACATCGGGCTCTGAAACATTGAATGTCTGGTTTTTGGGACTGAACTTTTCAGTGTTAATTACCAATAGTCTAGCACTACCACTGTTAAGTTCAGCTGAAAGTACATGTACCCTCACTAGTTAAGCAGAATCAGACCCTACAGTACACAAAGGGAATTAGAATTGAAATAAACCAACGTGCATATATATTTCGCGTGGACATTACTGCTGTGAATTTATCAAGCGGTGACGACCTTTAACAGTGTTTTTATATATGTTAAAAAATGTAAAAGAACATTTGGCTCGAAAACATCGGAGGCTCTATCCCTCTGGGCTGAAATTCTCATGGCACCTACTAGTGGTGCACAACCACCATTGTAAAAACTACAGTTAGGAAAAAAAGGTGAAAAATAGGTTCTCTTATACTTGTAATACATCCATTAAACATAAATAGAGTGATAAACATCGGGCTCGGAAACAATAAATGTCTGTTCTGAAAATTTTCAAAGTTACTAACCAATAGTCTAGCACTATCATTGTTAAGTTAAGCTGAATGTACATGTACCCTATTTAGTTTAACAGAGTCAAACCCTTGATGATAACCTAACAAAAAACTATATGATGAACGCGGTGAATTTAATTTTTTCTATATTCATTTTTCCTTACTTATGTAGCAATATACCTTCCTCACTTGCACGGAGACCTCTTGGAGTCCTTTGGGATCTCACTGCGTCTTTATTGCACTCTCATTGCGCACTCACAGCGTTTGAACGAGTTGTTTTTTGTTTTGCTGCGTTTACACAGCGACCCCCGAGAGCTGTTGCTGCGATCATCGCGCTCTCTTGGTGTTCCTCTGCGTTTATTAGCGTTTGTACCGCGCTCCCACGGCGTTTCTAGTGCGTTGTCAGCCAGCCAGGTGTGACAGGGGTTTAAAACAACACAGCCACGTCCGTATATGTATAGGGACATAAAGGATATAAATGTACATTAAACCGTGTTGAACAATTTGAAGTTCCAGTTAAAAAACAGTTCAAAACTCAGTTACTGGAGTTAATTTTGAACAAGTTCAAACTTAAATGCGTTGAGGTCATCAGAGTTCAGAAATCTATTTTCAAGCTTTTGAAAAATGACCCCGGGTATAAATATCACGACTTTTGGTCTCAATTTTCAACGTTGAAAAAGTACTCCGGATCAATATATGGTGAGGGTAGAATTTCTAGTTGTCAAACTTTCATAATTTTCACATAAAGACTTTTCGGACATAGGCCCCATTTAATTAATGATAAATCAAAATAACTGATGAGAAAAGTCGAATAGTATAAAATATTGATATATATATAACGTAATAGTTTTAAATTATAATAAAAATAAATGCCAATGTAACATAGAATTTATAATGTTACATTAAGTTTGTCAAAAATGCAAATCAAAAGTGTTATATATTCAACATGTAATTTGAAAATCATTTATGTTAAAAAAAAAAGGAGTCATACACTGATTTGAGACTTATAAATTGGAGAGAATAGGGGGAATGGGTATAAAACATATACAACCCAATAAACAAATCATCCTGTGAGTCGTTACGAAGCAGAATATATAGCAATTAAGTCAATACAGTTTATTATAGTGATATGTATACATGCATATAATTAATTACAAAATTCATTTTACAGTTATATTGTCAATACACCCGGCCAATGGACCTATAAGTCGCTTTAAAACTGTTACAGAGTGAATAACATTTGCATGTTTTAGGAGTTAGTTGGCTTTGTCAAATGTTTCTGCTGTATAATTATTAGATAAAATGAGCAATTCGGCGAAGATAGTTACATATTAGATTAGTGAACAGAGTACTATAATTGGTAATATTTTGAATGGACAATATCACTAAGAAAACTTTTCATTTTCAATTTCATTTAAGTCACACAAGTAACATATTCTTTCTTGTACCGGTTCTCCTCTGTATTGCGACCTGTTTCAATCCTTAGAGGAAGTACACCACATCTAAACATGATCTGATGAGTTTAGCGAGATCTAGCGTAACGTATATTCTTCAACGGAATAGCTTGATTTAAATAGGATATATGTTCGAAGTTTTGGTACATCTTGAATATTTTTGAAACATTCGGTTTCGAAGTTATTACGTTAATTTTCCTCTGCATAGTTCAAATTACAAGGTATAAAATTGGTATAAGTACTTCCCATGTTTAGAGATTCCAGGATATTTTTAACTTGAGAGCTCCAGTGAGAAGAATTGTTTTGCGCACCGTGCCAACTTGGTAATGCGTTCATTTTCCATACATACTAGTCGATTCAACAGACGCAAAATGTTCATTTCGTGGCGGATTTTAGAACTTTACCACCCGCTTTACCTAGCAACGGAGTAATCCGATGAACACCGAGAAAATATCGGAGGGCTCGATTTTGTACAATTTCAATACAATGATGCTTCTTGTATCCCCTACCCCGATGCTTATAAAGGACGGATATAACAAAATTATTAAATAATTTTTCGAAGGTTCGGAATCGAACCGATTTAAAGTAGTCCGAGTATCGCACTACGTCATAATACGGATTTTACAATATTGGTTCGACTTTTACAAAGCGTTTTAGATACCCGGTATTGATTTTGCTCTACATCGCTGTTGTAAACAATGGCAATAATAAGCAATTAGAACGGTAGTATATGTATTCTATGAGAGATAGAAATGATTAATGTTGAGAAACTCGATTCTATTAAAGTAAAATGAAAAACGAAGTTTCTGATTAACCAGGATCTCAGATATGCTTATATCTTCTTTGTTTTGATGCCCCCCCCCGAAAACTTTTTTTTCTTTTACTAAAACCGGTTTAAATTTAGAGACTGAAGCTATTTCGAATTTAATCAATCGTCAATTAATTAATGTTTAAATGCTATCTAACATTGTTGACAGATCTAGGCAGAAAACTGTAGCAAAATGTGATTTTTACGGATTTTTTTCGTCAGGGTCTACTTGGTTTAGAGCTTATAGCGTGAAAGGTAATCCGTCAACATATAATTTATTTTACCAAATCTTTTTTCTAAGATGTCAATCTATAGAATAAACACCATGAATTTAAGTTTGAGTCCATAAAATAGTAAAAAAATTACAAAACGCGATACTAGCACTGCATTTTTTGTATTCTATTTTGATACATCACGTCCATAAAGCGTACTTACTTACAAAAATTTGCGCAAAATTATTGATGAGATATGGCTTAAATAAATATTTATACTCTATTTTGTATGTTCAGTTCTAATTTTCCCAAAATTGGTAAATTTTTTTTAGGAAAAACGGACGTCTGGCAAATTTCATAATTGTCACTAATTTTCGCAAGGGGGTACACCCGTCTGAGATGTGATAACAAACAAACTAGCATGTAAACATGCATATTTTCTTTTGTATATGTATTGCTAGAATGTATATTTATCATTTAAAGCTAAGCTTTTAATGATTGAGCCCATTTAGTGCCGAGTAAAGGACTACCTTAATTGCGTTGATTTTTTAGAAGACGGATCCTAGGGCACTCACTTTCAAATCACTTTAAAATCACGTATTTTCGTTGAAAAATATTTGTATGATGCTTTGTAGTTCAGATTATTTCCCCTAGATGAAAGTTAAAGTTACTTAATTTTGATATCTTTTTCCGAAAGTGAACAGCCTTAAATTTTTGCAAATTAATTCGTAATCGCAATTTTTTGCACAAGGCGTCAATGGTATATAAGATGTGTTGCATGTCATGTCATGATATATCTGCATCCATATGTATTTTAACTTATAATTAAGACATAACAAAACATGTAAATATATGAAGACGCTCTCAAAAAGAATAAGACGCGACCAGATAAGTACTCTTACCGGAAGGGGGTGGGGACGCACGCTGTTTATTCCAACAACCTTATATTCTCAACAAAGAGAAGAATTCTCGGGAAAGGGTTTTATTAAAATGGGGCTTGGAATATTTCAGGTGTGGTAAATTAAAGAATTTATTTTAAACATTGTGTGGGATTTAATGGATAAGAACATTAGGCTTGTACTTTTTCATACGATGCGAATAACAAGAGAAAACACCCTAATACTATAAGTTTTGAAATAGCATATTCATGCATTTAATGTGACAATATATTATTATAAATATTTGGTTTGTACTTATTCTTTCCGGAGCGAGGAACAGGTGTATATATAGATATAAACAAACGCTATTTTTTTGAAATCTTATTTTCTCCAAAAAGGGTAACATTCCCGGGAAAATTGGTTTTAGGGGGGAGAGTATATATATAAAATGTCGACACTCGATATTCATAGCATTAATGTCGACACGTAGGGAAATTGAATTTATAAGCGTTTTCCCGTTGTAATTTAATAAGAAATGACTTAGATGATGTTTATTTGCCTTATCCAAAACATATCTAAATGATTTATATAGTAAACTTTACGAAAACATGAGATGTAAGAATCGAGTCGACTTTCGCAGTATGTATGTATTTTCCCTAAAAAGAGTTCAAGAATTAGTACACACCCGTGGATACAATTATAAAACTATTTCTTTTTTCTTTCAAACGAAAATTACAATCTAGAAACAAGAAATGCCGCGAGGAATAAAGAATTCATAATGTAAATATACGCGAGTAAGTTGAAAAACGAAAGTAGACGGGACTTTCCGCATCACTGTCATGCGGGACAACTCTTTGTCTATTTTTAGAAAAACTGTGATAATACATCGATTTATTGAAAGATTTGCAAATTCCGCTCAAAAACTAAATGCAGTTGACGACATAAAAAGAAAACACTGAATATGTGTAGCGTTTTGATAAATAAAATCTCCATGTATGTTAAAACTATTTTTCTTTTCAAAACACGAAATAAGACGTGAACAGTAATTCCCCTTTCAAACACATATACATTTTTTCGTGTTGACATTCTGCAGAAAAACATAATGTCGACGCGTATATATTGCGAAAGTCGACACGATTTTGAGATCTCTTGTTTTCTTAGATTTTATTTTATAAAACGATGAGATATGTCTTAATTACGGCAAACCAATCTTATCAAAGTCCACCCTTGTCAAATTACAACTAGAAATCGCTTATAAACTCAATTTTCCTAAGTGTCGACATTGATGCTATGTATATCGAGCGTCGACATTGACCCTGATTCTCGAGTATATATATATATATATATATATATATATATATATATATATATATATATATATATATATATATATATATATATATATATATATTCTAAAGGTACTATCATAATTAACTGCTAGAAAGTTGTTTAAAACGATGATAGGTTATTATTACTGATTTCATGTATTTAGCTTAATGAGTTGATTAAAAATATGTTTACCTATATTTATCGTCTATTATGAACGACGGACATAATTCGCTTTTCGTGTATATTTCGCAGACATAAAAGGACTGATTGCTTAGCTTTGTTAAGGAAGGTATCAGAATTCTAGCACGTGGGATTTAGGAAAATTTGCATATGCCCCGCCCCTTATTCATGAGATTTTACGAGATATTGTATTTCGGTAATTAACAAAACAAAATTATTGGGTTTGATTGTATCAAGAAAGGTGTACTGAAATAAAAACTTCAACTATTCTTTATATGTCGCGAAAGTATGAAATTCCTAAGTCGTCTGATGACGTGTCCAGGTTGACTACGTCACATCGGCGCTTCCAGCTGTGATCAGAATAAACATGTGGACTTCAGTGATACATCTGGGAATTTAACTCATTTACAACCAGCCTAGACGGAAATCGGTAGAGGATTCAGCAGAACAAAGTAGAATGTATCTGTACTTTCCCTAGATGTTGTTTTATATTGTTTAATACTGAAGGGTGAAACAGAAACGAAGGGAAATTGTTCGGCTTCTATTTTGTTTACTTGTAACACAATCCAAATCAAAAAGGTAAAATCAAAATTCCCTTTTGTTGACCCTGTTTTTCATATCTGCATCCATTTACACCCCTTTTTGCCAAAAATAAGCCTTTACAAGTCAAAGTTCATGGAATTTTCCTGAATCATTGACATTTAAATGCATTAAACAGACATTTCAAATGAGTAACGTTCCTCTTATCCTTATAAAAACGTATGAACCATCAGAGGAACGTTCCTCGACACCTAAACTAAAATATCTACATTTCATCTGAGGAACGTTCCTCTTTTCAGTTCAACAGAAATCTTGACAAATAATCTGAGGAACGTTCCTCTTTTCACTTAATTATAGAAACTGAAATCCTAACAATGCATCTAAGGAACGTTCCTGACTTGAAATCTTTACACTGTATCTGAGGAACGTTCCTCATTTCACTTCATCTGAAAGCTACATAAAGCATCTTTCACATGTTGATTGTTTTCTTTTTACATGAAAGCTGTATAAAGCATCCGAGGAACGTTCCTCTTTTCCCTTAAATTGAAATCTTTACACTGCATCTGAGGAAAGTTCCTCATTTCATTTAACAAAATGTTTACTTCTAAACCGATGACTTCAAATCATTTCCTTTTTTTTAGGTATTCTAATCATTACGCAAAATGTGACTAGCAACAATCCTCTTTGTAAAACTTATAAAAGAAAAATTCTATTATTATACCTCAATATGATTATTCTATATAACGCATCATGTGATTTGTCTAAAGAGTCACGTGACAGGGCGAAGAAAACGTCGTGTCTCCCGGGGAATAAATGTTGTGTCTCACCTCTTCGGAAATCTCGGGATTTTTCATTCCAAAGGTATGAAAAAGCCAATATGAGGATACCTTGTTGACAAATATGATGAAATTAATTTAATCATTTAAATTTTCTTTATGCCACAAAAACCAATTTTATTATATTTGATTCGAATTGATGAAGGAAACGAAAGACAATAACAACAACAACAAAACCCAAACAATCATGACGTTATTGCTTTCGACAAGTCAAAAATTATTAGAAATCGACGTTTTCTGTATAATCATATGTTGTTCAGTATAATAAAAATTGTATCGCATGAATGTTCGGGAAATATGAAGATTTATTCCCCCCAGAAAATCATATTTCCCTCGGGCAAAACCCTTGGGAAATATGATTTTTCTTGGGGGAATAAATTTTCATATTTCTCTCACCATCATGCAATAAATGTATAGTGTTACTGTATCACTCTTTCAAAATCAAACTGAAACATTGATTATGACAAATTAAAAAGTAAATTAATTAATCAATCTTAAGGAGTCTCGGGGGAGAATGTTTCAAACATACGATTTCGTTTAATTTTTTTTTCAGTGAAAGCTAGGTCAACTTATGAGTTAATTGTGTGCAAAATATAAGGTAAATTGACGGGCCAGTTTATCTATTTACCGCACTCAAATTTTGGTCGTATGTCTAAATCATCCCCGACATTTTATATAGGATTATATAGGAAAAAGCGGTTATCATTTTCAATTTCATATGTAAAAAAAATACAAACATACGATTTGCTTTTAATTTTCAGCAACAAAAGGTTAACATATATAAGTAAAGTGTTTGCCAAATTAAAACAAAATTGACCAGATAGTTTTTATGCTCTCTGTCCTCATAGTTTGGTCCTATAAACGTGTCTTGGCAGCCATTTTACATAGGCTATAGAATTGCAAAGAATAAAAGGATATGTTAACGAATCAATTTTAATTGTAAAAGATAAAAAAATACCTTTCCCCCAACACAGAATATGAAAAGATCGCGCATATATTTTTGATTTTGCAAATTATAATTTCAATCTTAATAATTGACGCTGCAATAAAAAATGAACGACGTTTTTTTTTCAATAGTTATGTCAAAGTCTCAACTGACGTCATCGTAAGACGTTGACTCCGACGTGGATAACGTCAATTTTGAAGAAGAGGCGAAATGATTAAAATATTTCTGAACATTATTCTAAGGATTCACTTCTTTAAAAATATTTTTTATGATAAGTAAATTTTAAAAATAAAAACGTTACATGATTACCTGAATATTTAAACATTTAACTCTGCATTTGCATTTTACGACATTAAAACTATTTTCTTTAATTATTGCACAATACCCTGCGCAGAATACGCAAAATTTTAAACCCGCGACTGACCTTAAGTTTACTGTTTTTATACCCCCCGAAACAAAGTTTGGGGGTATATAAGAATCACCTTGTCCGTCCGTCCGTCTGTCTATCTGTTCACCTGTCTGTGCAATCGGACTAAAAAAAAGTTCTGCTTAAATTAATTATAAATAATTGATGTGCGATTGTCAACATTCTACTGGAAAACCCTGATTTTATTTTTGATATCTATCATGATGCAAATTTATATAATACATTGCGGTGATTATTATTGCAGGGAAGATTTTCACTAAAGCCCCTATTGTATATGTAGCTAATAAGCACAATTGAAATTTAGAAGACATGCTAACTATGTCACTTATTAAATAACTTGTTTAAGAAGTATGCAAAATTACTCCTGATGATAGCGGGTTTGCAGCTCATTATTTAACAATTTTAAAAATAAAATCAAAAACTTTGTGTCAAGCCCCTGAAACAATAATATTATGTTGGTTAAGTAATTTAAGAACTGATGAAAAAAGGTGCACACACACAGTCAGAACTCAAGCACATTATGAGCACTCAGTGGGAGCGCAGTCATTTGTTAAAAGTAGAAGTTTGTAGGAATGCAGTTACACACTGCAGGAGCTGAGTAGAAATCCCTTTGTTGCTGTCACATTTTCACCTTGTAAAAATTTTAAATACAACTGCTCAATGTTTTTGAATTTCCCTGCGATCCCACAGCAATTCCAGAAATGTAACAATGTCGTGAAACTCTGGGGGAATGAAATCTGGTGTGACAGGACCTAAGCTTTGATAAAACAATCAGGTTACAAGAAATTTGCATTTGTTAAATTCTTTGAGCTGGATGATAGTAACAAACATTAGGATGTAAAATGTTGAATTGCAGATCTCATATGAACTTCAATCATTATATCAATACACATATGTAAATTATATCTTACACTAGCTAACAATTACCCCCCCACCCCTTCCCAATAAAATCACAACATACATGAGCTATAATTCAATAATGTACTCGTAGTTTTGATAAATCTACAAATCTACCTGTGGTATTAAGGAGGAAATTTTAGGTTAAAAAAAAACCAACTCACTTTTTGGCTTTCTTGGAGTACTTCATGTTAATCAACTAGAAAATATCTAATTTTACTCCAGCATATCCTGTAAATAACTTCCCAGCATGGTCAATAGAAATGTTATTACCTAAAGACTCATATTCCCCTGCTTCATTTAACGAATCTTAAGGTTTGCTAATGTCACCGGCCATTTCAAGCTGAGTAACAACTTGCTGTTACGTGCACATGCTAAGGTTCTCTATCATATGTCAATCACTAACTGGATGCTGATAAGATGTTAGGGGTGTGCTAAAAATAGTAACTGTGTGAACTTTGAGAGTCACTGCCTTAGGAACAGATGCAAAATGTGGTCGCAAATTTGATTTAAGTTTAACACTGCATGTGTACTTTATGAAGTAGAACGGAAATATTGTCTGGAAAGTGCAGTTGCAAACATTGCAGGATGCATCAAGTTAATAAATACTTTTATTATATTCAAACGTTTAAAATACATAACTAATTTTCTTTTGCTCTTTTGCTAATTCACTACAATCAAGGTAATTGCAAACCTAAAGCATATAAATTCATTTGATACAAAATCCTTGATTATCTGATATTTAAAATATTTACTGTAATCATCAAATTTTGAAAATGATGTGCAAAATCAAAATGTAATCATAATACAATGTAATCTTATAGGTTATGATGATTGGAAGTGACGAAACATTGCGCATGGTGGATTTTGATTTGAAATCACTGCATCTGAATTGTTTGCTGGTCTAGTGGATGGGGAGCATTAATTTGGACAGAGCTTGATCGAGATGGAAGACGCTTGAAGATTCAGGTTTGTTATTCTTAATTTTAAATTAATCTCATACCATACTATAGCTGTCCTTCTGGGACTAATACCCCGACAAGGCTCTTTTAAAACAGTGTAATCTGCTAGTCACTTCTCATTTTACAGATTATCAATTTCGCCTACAAATGTTTATCTAAACCATTGCTAGGAAAATGGCCCTCTTGGGACATTGAATTCAGTAACACTATTAACTCCATTTACATGATGTGAGTTTTAGATCTTACAAATCAGACTTTGTAAATAGGAAAATCATAAACAGATACATATGGAATAGAAACATGCTCTATTTAAGAAAAAGTTAAATATTAAATGTATGATTAATCTGCAGAAATGAATTGTCACACAGTTGTAACCTGTACAAATGTGAAAGGATTAATCTAATGAGTGCGAAGGCGTCCATTTCACAAAGCATACTTAAGACTAAATTATATCTTAGGAAAGAACTTTTTCCTAAGTTCATTACTTTTAACTTTAAGACAGGTAAATTGATGTTTTAAGAACAAACTTGACATGGTGACTGTTTATGTTATATTGAAATGAATGATATGCACATTGAAGTTGAACAAAATTACTAGATTAGGCGTATCATTAAGACTTTTTCACTTTACTTCTAATTTATTTAAACATATTTTATTGAATAAATTCAATAGGATTGGACAATAGGCATAGCCTAATATGTATAACCTCTCCTTGTAATATATCCACTTTGCTTCTAAACTGAAAACATTCGAACTATTAAATTTTACATATATTTCTTCAATTAACTTTTTTGGTGTGGACTTTTAATTTTTACAATTTTTTTAGATTATCTTGGACGCGCAGATGGATAGCGGGTATATAGTTATAACTAGGGCACTGTGATAATTAAATTATTCATGCCCGAGAATTACTGATATCTTAAAAAGGAATAAATACTACATAAATACTCAATTACAGAATGACTGAATGATTTGTCCTATCCCTCCATGAAATAAGCTTTTCCTTTACGTGAGAAATGTTAGTTGTTTTCTTCATTTGATTTTTTTTGTCGGGGGAAGGGGGTAGGAGTGGCCGCAATTTTAGTGGTTTAGGAATGTCGATGCTAAATCATCCATGGGAATGCTGTTTCATTCAGAAATTTGCCTTTTATCCTCGCTTCTTCTATCAGCCAAGATGCATTTATTTGCAGTATTTTCTTAAAAAAAAAACACCTCATTTTTAAATCAACCCTTGCAAGCGGGCACGTAGCATCGGGGGGGGGGGCCTTCACTTTTTCTCGCAGCAAACATTTTTCTTAAATTTACATATCAAAAAGGGAATTAACATGGAGCCCCCCCCCCCCCTTTTTTTAGGAGCATGTAAAAAATTGAAGTCAAAGGAAGGAAATTAACAATTAACAACAGTGAATTTGAAGAAATTGAAGTTATAGGTACACTACGGTGGATATCTCAATTAGCATTTTTATTTAGGATTAAGCATATCTGTATATGTTAACACGGGCTTTTTATAATGGACCAACTAGACAAAAAAATGCACTGGATCATTTATAAAGAACAACAGAAATTCTAGCAGTGACCAATGTTTTCAATTGATTCATTCGGTCATATCCAAATAATATTTAAAATAAAGAAATATATGTACATGTAGCAAAAAACAAGAAAGATCCTACGATCAATTCATATTCTATTAAATTTAAAAAATACCGTGTTCAAAGAATATACGGGTTTATTGCGTAATTCTTATCTACTCCTGTATGCATGAATTTAAAATATTATACAAACAAATCTTAAGAACTTCCTACGTTTTTTTTATAACTTATGCATATCTTAAGTTCTGTCTTAGGAAACATCTTAGGAAATCTTTGTCAAACGGGCTCCAGGTCCACAATCCTTCCAGTGCAACTAGTGATTGCATGGAGGAGTTGATTTAAAAATCATCTCCGAAAGGAGAGACAAAATTGACAGGTGGTCACTGAGAATGATCCCACACAAACATTTGATTCATATGATTGGAGCTTGAATGATTTTGTTTAGCTTAACTTAGGTAGGGCACAGAGGTAACTGAGACTTTTGATGAAACAAACATAAAGTCCTTAGTATGACAAGTCCCAATTTATGATGAGCAAATATTCTGAATATTTTATGCTTCTAAATTTCAAACAAATATAAGTTTGACCAAGCTCATCAAGCTTAATTTACTGAATTCTGGTATTTCCTTGCTGCAACATTAAATTGATATGATGAACAGAATCTGAATTATACAACTTTCTTGTTTGATGTGGTTAAGAATTCCTGCTTTAATTAAATGATGCAAATCCCATCTGCTCAGCTGTCTGGCTTAAAACAAATAATTTACAGCTGTGAACCATTCTCATACTCACAAGAATGACCAGCCCGATAACAATAGCTCTGGGATTTGATGTGAAGTGTTAAGATATGCTGCCATCCAAAAAAAAATTGCAATGATACCAATGTGTTTTAAGATTAAAGCAGAAATTTAAGAGTATATTGATGCTTGGTAGATTCAAATCAAAGTCATGCTTAATTATCCTGCTTGGATTCTGTAAATGTTTAAACATATTTAGGTATATATATCCAAAGAGAAATATTTGTTGAACAAATCTCTCTCTCCTCTCTCTCTCTCTCTCTCTCTCGTTACATCTCTCTCTCTCTCGTTACATCTCTCTCTCTCTCTCTCTCTCTCTCTCTCTCTCTCTCTCTCTCTCTCTCTCAAGTTAAGCAGGAGAATCTTATGTGACCTTTAATGTATATACTGGGTATTTCTTCTTAAAGAATGGCAATACTTAAATGTATGTTTTGAGAATTTGTGTGTAATTAACAAAAAAAAGCATCACAGTCAGATCTTCATTATGAAATGAAATAACAGGAAGTTATTTAGCAATGATGAGTTAAAATGCAAATATGAATCATACATAGATTCTATAGAAGATCTGGACATCCCCCCTGGAAGGAAATCAATGGGGCCACAGAAAAGTTAAGAAGCCATCCAGCCTGTCAAACAGTATGAAAAGAAGATAAACAGATTAGAAGATAAACCTTGACTCTTGTCAACCATGTATCAAAGACTGAATTAAGTGAAAGTGCTTTCAGGAAAATGCAGCTCTACTCGGGAACTGATGATGGATGCGAGCTTTATGTTTTTAATAATTATAAAAACATATGCACTGAGACAATTCTTAATATAATTAAATTTTTAATTATATAATCATCGTATCTAATTACTAAATAAACTTGATATTGAATATTAGAAGAAATATTAAATTGGTATTCTTAATTACATGCGTATGTACTTTTATTGAAAACAATTAATTTTAATTTGATCTACAATACAAAATCAATTTTTGACACCAATTAATATACATGTATTTGACGCTTTAAAAATACACCGATAGAACAGACCGACCAAAATGTAAAAAAAAAAACCTGTTATTTTCATTTGTAAGCCAAAAATGCCGCGATAAAAAAATATTAAAAATTCTAACTTTTTACTTTATATCAAGTAATCGACTAAGAAAATATTAGCCGATCATCATAGGGACTGAGCGATAGTCAAGTACTCGAGTACTTGTTAACTTGCATCGAAACTTAAATTCAAAACATTGTGTTTACCTGACAAGACACAGTTAAACTTTCCAAAGGCTTTTGGAATGCATTTTTCATATATGGCACAGTTCGACTCTGAACAAGCCCCTGCTATATCCTGTTAAAATAATAAATCCTTGTTTAATAATAATTTACAATCTTATGAGATTGATATCTTATTCTTACCAACACTGCAATTTGAGGTATTCAATCTATAATGAATACCTATTGCACAATTTTGAATCATTCTGAATTAGTTAAATATGTATTGCTAGATAACAATAAAAAGAAATGAACCAAATTCACATGTCTGACAAAATGTAAGATGCTGGTCATTTTGCATCTAACTTTTTTTGGAAGAGTTATCTTCCCTTGATGAAAAGAAACTAATTTCGTCAACATATATTCGGTAAATGAATCATTTTATTTCTTATTAAAGAGAAAGTTTTTAAATATAATCGCCACGAGATTTTTATGAATTTCAAGTCATTTTTTACAATATCTGAATAAAACACGCGTTGCCTGTGGACCTCAAAGTAAAATTTAAGGTGCAATTATTTAGACAACAGTCAAAATTTTGAAAAATCTTTTGGTAGAGTATTTTTATTTGATAACACCTTCTAAATGAAATCATGACTAAGAATATCGGACCATTTTTTATTCGGTATTAAATATGGTCGTTATACATAGAATACCTTAAAACCGTTGCTTTTATAGCATCATAGTGCCTTCTTGATTCATGATAGCAAACAATACAGAAAGCAAACCTAAAAGCATGATGATGTTTTTGTGAAAATGAATAGTTAACCAATGAATGCAGTAAATAGATGCCGTTTATCTTTACTTTTTCGTCCAGATTTTCTCGAAATCATATGAAAAATTAAACAGAAAAGTGGTATTGATTTACAAAGTAAAACAGATCAAACAAAACTGCTTTATCGTCCATCAAAGCGTAACCTGGATAGGACCGTCAAGTCTTTCATGCAGAACATATGCAATGTATTAATACGGAACTAGCATAAATATTTGGGATTCATAAAAAGCCGAACTAGAGTTAGGATAACATTTAATATACACTATCAACAAAAGACTCTTAAATGTCCACCACGATAAATAGAATAATTCAAACTCACGACATGAAATAAAATGAAATATTAAAAATTGTGTGTCTTCTTAAAAATAGCACCGTTGAAACAAGACAATACCGATAGAAAACAAGTACCTATAAATTTTTAAACACGAAATTGTTATTATATTTGCTGTATTAGATTTAATTGCTATTTGTTTGCGAAGTATAATAGCCTTATGTAACAGTCTCAAATGTAAAACACTTAAAAATAGACAGAATGACGAATGACAAAGATCCAGAGATTATTCATTATTTATGAACAGCCTTTGCTCATTTGTGGTTTATTTAAAATTGTCATATGTCATGATTATTGTGTGTACGCTAAAGACCGTTGGTTCAGTGTACATGGAGGTAGGCCTAAGTTGCGATTTAAACATGAAATAAAACATAGTTAAACATGAAATAAAACATAGTTGAACATGAAATAAAACATAGTTAAACATGAAATAAAACATAGTTAAACATGAAATAAAACATAGTTAAACATGAAATTCACGTACATGTATCATGAACATATAATGAATTTCATAAGTTATACAATTTAATCGATTGTCACTCTGATAATTGAAAAACAGTTCTATAATTTAAGTATAGACTAAATTCCTCGTCTTTATTTATGCCGCAAATTACGCCCAGTTATTTTTCTATGCGAGTCCCCAGACTAGAGTGAATTTAAGACCAGTACTTACGCCTTCCATTAGACAGGATTTAGGTCCTTAGTGTAGCATGTTTTTCGGAAGATCACTAATTTAAAACATACTCTATTTAAGAAATAAAGTACGAGTTTTCGTGAATGTTGCAGAATAACCTCCGAGGTCAACAAATGTTGTTCTGAAATATAAAAGCCGAGACCGTGCAACATTCACGATAACAAGAACTTTATTTCTATTCTACTAACAGCCCAGTATTTCTACAGATCGTTTTTCCTATAGAGAGACGATCTAGGTCACTTTGACGGCTTTTCCCTGTAACCCCCACGGTTTTGTTAGTAATATTTAGATGTGTATCGATCAAAGGAATCACTTGCAGACGAAAGAATTTTCTTTGGATTTTTAATACTATTCACTTATTTATAAAATATCTTTGAATCATGTTCCCAATATTTTAATAGCAATTTAATATAATTATTACTAGAGTAACTACACGTTATATATTTTATGTAACAACACGCAGTGAAAATGTGCTAGGGAGGAACAGCCGCATTGATCTCTTAGAAATAAACATTTAAGGCAATACACATCGTTTTGACTGTAGCTAACGCATGAAATTGACATGGTTTTAAAACTTTTTAGTTTAAAGTTGTACTTTCATGATCAGTGCGAGACAAATGGGTATTTCTGATTTGATAATTTACTGATGACGTTCGTGGTATATTGGAGAATAATATCCGCGGCATCTCTTTGATCTTGGCAATAACTGCAGTAGAATTGTCAATAATTTCCAATAGTTAAAACAATATGAGATGTATTTTTAAGAATTTTTTTTTTTTGGCTGCAAAATCGTGCTCGTATGCTAAGTTTCAATCTTACTTCAACCAAGGCTTCGAAACGGGTGTTCCCACAAAAATAAGGCTATAGAAATTATAAATAACACGATATTTTTTGTCATTTTAGTAGAAAATAACATTTTCATAAAAAAAACATTTCAGCATGAAAATTGCAGCTAATATTGTTTTAAATTGTTTTGAAAATTCTCTCATTTGTTGACGTTTCAATATATTTGAATGATTATACTTGAAATGGAGCTAGTATTAATTAACTTATTATTTTGAGCTTTATTTCGTGTAAAAAAAAAATCGATGGAATATTTAAGTATGTGGAAATTAAAAATGTACCTTAATTGGAAGACATATTCAGTGTATTCATGTGAAGAATCGATTTTAGTTGTTCAAGAAACGTACATATAGTTATTGTTCTCAAAAAAAAATTTCCACAGTAACGTCATAATATATACTGGCTATCATATGTCGTGGGTACCAATTTTGTATTTAAAACAATTTTTAACGTTTTCAATGCGAGAGACATAGTTCTAATACGTTTTAATGTGTTCATTTGCATAGAAAAATCTATGCTTAGCCTTAACTCACTTGCTTAAACAACTTTAATATAACGATCTCCATTTCATTAATTAGTGTTCAGGTAATGTATTGAAACGATAAAAGTGAATTGTATTGAAAGTGTAATACAACCGCGTGTTTCATTTACATGCATGCTGTCTTTAATTATAGAGGTACAGAATTCATTAATACCAATATTCAGTTTTAGAAAATCGGCAGCTTTAAAGCTTCGTTTAAATTAAATAACTACAAGTATTTATAAACTAAATGATTTGAATGGTCTCCCTGCTACGTGTAAACAACTGAATGAAGAGCTGTTATGCATGTGAAAAACAGATTAGCGCAGCTGAAAGATCAATACAATTCTAGAGTATTTTACATAAAATGGTAGAGAATATATTAACCATTTAAGATTTAAAGCAATCAATTACATGCGCCGATGCGATTTCACCAGATCATTTGCATAATTAGGATACGCACGTCACTTGACTACATCTACGAAGTACATATGACGTCACAAAAATACATCAATTATTATGTTGAACATCGTTGTCAATTATGTAAAAAAGATTTTAACAAATACTCCAGGTCAAAGTATATTTTCAATGATTCAAACAATACAGTTTCTTCGCCGTATTTTAGCTTCGGGATACCTTAACATTCCTGCGTACATAATTTCTTATTTTAAATATGATTATCATGTGAACTATGAATTTAAAATGTGGCGAAAAGAATACTTCAGGGATATGAGAGTAACTCTCCAATTTACGTGAATATGAAATTCTAGTCCGTCGATTGTAGATACTGTTAATCAGATTAATAATTTAAATTTATGGATAAAAATGAAAAAATTAATATATCATATTTAATTCTTTTTTAATAATGTCTATGACTCAACTTTTAACATAAGATTCATTATCTTACCTTATCCCAATCTGCTATTGCACTATATATCCACCCAGGCTTCTTTATATACATATCTGGTGAAGAAACATTGGTTTCAAAGTTGATCTGACAGAAGTGGGTTCCCTGGTGGTAGTTGACGGACTGACATCGTGTTGTTCTCAGACAATCCTCCACACAGTCCAGAATACTGTATTTATCATACGACGTTATCATCCTTCTCTCCAGTTTGTGTCCGTTTTGTAGCATGGAGTAGCTATGTCGAAGGTTCGTTATAGTCTGACATAGTGCAAAAAGTAAAGCTGACTGACATAGCAATATGAAATAATTCCATGATGATTTGCCGTGAATACCAAGTATACACTTATTCTATAGTCAATTGAAAATAAATGCCATGCAAAGATACTTCAACGCCCCATATCATTCATTTTTTTAAAAGTAGTTTTTCATGAAAGGGGTGTAAACACCTTTGTCAAGCAAACGCTATATATTTAAATCCAACAATAAAGATATAAAAGCATTAGGTATGTAAGATAGTAAGATAGCAATACTATCAAATATTTCCTCCGAAATGGAGCAAAATGCAAGTGCGTCTATAAATGCATTTTTCACATTGATCAATAAAATCAAAATGGAAATTCGTTTTTTTAACATAACGAGACAACCTTACACACTTTCAAAAAATAAGAAATTTGGTCCAATAAATCGATCGTTACATTACATATTTATTAGGATGCTTTTGGCAGTACCTTAAGAATAAATGACAAATCTAGTTATAAAATCACGTTAAATAGTTGAATGTGCAGATCAAATAGCATTCTTTGCGTTCTTTAATAATTCACAACCTTTTTAGAACTTTTTTTACTTGATAAAAAAATTATTTTTACTGTAACAATTTCATGTGCTGTTTTATCTTTCTGTTCTGCTACAGGCAGAACGCAACTTGCATTTCCTTTGATCGAAGAAGAATAGTTAATAAGTAAACAAATCATTGAACATCTGTCTTTATGGAAAGTAATTTATTTTATAGGTTTGGGCCGTATTTAAAAACAAAAATGTTTTTGGTGAAATTTGTTCAATTGCCTTAAAGGTAACAAAAAGACGATATTTCATCATCTTATTTTTTATCCATATCGTTTGCAAGGAAATGAAAAGTGAAAATTAGCTACTAACTAAAGGTCATTTTTTATACAATGAGTATGCATTGAAAAATATTTTGTTGTATATGACAATAATGTATTCTCTTTTCAAAACTTTAATATATTCTTTTTTTAATTTCCGACAATCAGTTAGATTGGTTATGTATAATCAGTTAGTTAGTCTGTTGGTTGCCTTCCTAAGTTTAAACAAAACTTAGTTAGCGACGTATGCGTCTTGTTTCAGCACTTGTTTCAATAAGATTGCTTCTCTTATTTATACATCGTTGATTGCTAACAATGAATTTGATCTGTGTACCTATTATCTTCCTTATTCGTCATATCTTCGTATTATTAGTCGATGGTTTCCATTTAATTTCTATTAAGATTCGTGAGTTTATCAGAGACATTTTAGACTTGTTATTGTTAAAGAAATAAGTTACTAATTATCATCCGTTGACAGAATAAGATAAATAAGTTGGGTTTTTCTTTCAACAACATATATTGTTGGTGAAGCATTTTATAAAGTAATGTATTGGAAACTAAGCATTCTAGAGTTATATGGGTATCATTCCAAAAATCATAAAGCGTTATTCTTTTTTTTTAAACAATTTATTGAAACTCTTTTACAATTTCACATGGTACCAAAAAAAAAATATATAGCATAATATTTTGCAAAAGTGTTATATACGAGAGATAGAGAGAAAACAAAGAGAAAAAAGACAGACAGGCAATCACATCGAGTACATCAAACATAAAACAGCCATGAATATTTTACTTATAATTATAACTGCAATGGCTATTAGGTTCCTAGGTACTATAATAGCTAATAGCTATAATAGCTAATATATATGCTACATAAGGCGTTATTTTGATCTGCATGGTCTCCATTTACCATTTAATGATATCCATGATATATAACTCTAAATTATCCAAAAATTCTGCCTCTTTTATCGATAAATTTAATTTGTCTTTTAGTATTAATATCACGATCAGTTATTCAACGAAATTATTGGTTTCGTGGATCTACGAAGATTTGTTATATACCGAATAGGAGGTTTAAGCCAACGATGCACCGGTACAACTTTTTTTGTAATTTGATCTCAACTTGTACATTGATTCGTGGGCAAATTTTCAAAAAATTTGTACAGTGCAAGAATACCAAGATATTCGTTTAATTCTTTTCTTCGTGTTTATCACTATATTAAACGAAAATTATTTACAAGAATTCATAAAATACACAAAAACACCCTGTGATATTGATCGAGGAAATGTTTTAGAATATATTTTCACTTTAACATTATCTTTATCCTAAAACTAGGGAGGCCCATTTGAAAACCTATCAAACATGAATTTGAATTGATATCGGGACATATTGAATTAAATAAAACTAATTTCATTTATTTAGCAATTTATATTCAATGCATTACAACGGAGGTATAAATATGAAACAAATATAATTGGTGGATCAAACAATACCCGACATCTTGCAGTCCAAACGGACTTATCCTTTATTTATTCGAGGATTTAATTATATAGCAATTTCATTTATTGGAGTATAAACAGGGTTTAGACAGTTTACAATTAATTAACCATGAAGCGGTTATTAAAAACAAAAAAGCCACACTGATCACCTGAGCAACAATAGGCATAATAAAATCATTACGCGGCTATGTTAAGGCTGCCCGAATTGATGTGTAGAAAGTAACTTGTCTGAACTTCATACGATATGACGTCATAATTAACTTTGACGTCACGATCTGCATTCCTTTCGATAGTTCTCAGGGAATGTATCATAACGAAATAAGTGAATTTTACTGAATATTATAAAACCGCGTGATTCCTTTACATAGAAGCTGTTTTAAATACTAGTAATACTGAATTTAATTTTATCATTACTTAGTATAAAAAAATCGGCAGTTTTAAAGCCTCGTATTAGGTAAATGACTATTTATAAACTAATGGTTTGGAGACTCGCCCTGCTAAGTGTAAACTAATGAATGGATATATTTTTATGCATGTAAAAAACAGCCTAGCACAAGTGAAAGATCAATACCATCTTTGTATTTTTTGCGTGAAACTGGTAGAGAAAATAAGTACCAATGTGAATCATGCTGGGGGAAACCTACGAATTTACCCAATGTTGTGTAATTCGAGCTTAAAAAGTAAAAATGTGCCTAATTTCGATGATGGGGCGAAATGTTTTGACAATATTTCAAATAAACGAAATATTTATATGAACCCCCAGCAAGAACTGCAAAATACATTACTTATCGAAGGAGTTTTAATAAAAATATATTTGATTTAATGTCATTTATCACTTGCGCCAATGCGATTTATATAGATCATACGTTGTGTTAGGATACACACGTCACGTGCTTAAGAACAACATATGACGTCACAAAAATGCATCAAAGATATTGTTGGATATCGCTGTTTATTAATGTAACAAAGATTTAAAGAAAATCGCCCGGTTAAAGTGTTTATTTGATAATTAAAACAGTATCGTTTTCCGATATAAATTTAGCTTCGGACAGCCTTAACATAGCTGCGTATATAGATTCACATAAAAAAATTTTGTTCAGTGTACATGTAATAGAATAGATCCTGTTTAAAAATATCTTTTTTTCTAAGTATATATCCGGATATCCTTACGTTTAACATTCAGTCCCTTTTAAAGCAGGATGTGGTGATAACGAACAGTGTTTAAATTCAAAAGTCCAAAGGAAAATTACAAAACAGGAGCAGACCGAACACAGACCTCTATTAAAAAAAAGGGTAAGATCTGGTGCCACGGAGGAGTGATCATCCTCTACTGACCGTTCACGACCGCCGTGTGCCTCCCTGTCGTAATTGGGATTTGGTACCAAGACATTTGGTACCAGGAGGGTTGGACGCACATCCGCATCCCATTTTCCCGGCGATTGCTTCTAATAACACCAAAGTACTCAAGGACCCAACTTCCACTTATGTGAGAGGTGGAAAGGGCCTCTAGACATTGTACTTGAAAATTAATTTAATCCATAATTATCCTTGAGTTGTTACACTTTCTAGACAACAGAAACTCTTGTAGACATGTCTACCCAACAATACTGTCATGCATGACGACTGGAGAGGAAAGGAATGAGCAAGAACAATCCCCCACATGTCCCCCGAACCAGCCTTATACATCGATATGCTAATGATCATTTTAACTGTGAACCTTGGATATAACGAATTGTGTTTTTTTTAAGAAGTAGGAATGAAAAAAGAGAGAGAGTGTTACGAGCTGATGTGAATGTTAGTGTAATTATCATTATGTTTCAAAGTTGATCGTTAAATGGTGACAGCGTTGTAGTGATATAAAATAAAAATGATATACAATAAATGTATAAAATACGCAAGGTGAATTAAAAAAAATAATCATTGTTATCATAGTCGGAATGGTACACTTGGATCTGCATGATAATTTCCCAATTTCTCTTTACTCGTCCTTATTTAATGGTAAACGAATTAAAAAATAATACATTTACATTACACTTCTGTTACTGTGAGCTTATATGAAAATAAAATGTGTTTACATATACAACATTGATTTTTTTTATACGACTTAAATAAATGTAGCATCTGTCTTTCTTATCCCCTGTTTTTTAGAGAAAAAAAATCACACATCTGCATGTAAATATTGCTCACAGAAACTTGAAAGTACTTGTATTCATGTACATAATACAAAAAAGGTTTTATATAAAAATTTAAATAAATCTGTATTCACATATGTAGCTAAATTCGAAATGTGGTTCCCTGTCCCAAAATTCCATATAAGATATCATATATCTTACATGGATTTCCTCAGGATCCTTTGTTTCATTCATATATTGCCTTAAGAAATCTGGCATCTTCGTGCTATTGTGAAATCTCCACACGCTGTCGTCGTCCTTTATGCCTTGTATCCATATTTCTTCACTGTCTGCAACATGCGCTGTAAAATATGAGAGAAGGGCAATATATATATATATATATATATATATATATATATATATATATATATATATATATATATATATTTATATATACAGTAAAACACGCTTACAACGAAGTGCTGGGGACTTCCAAATTTACTTCGTTATAAACATACTTCGTTATATCGTTTATAACGAAGTATCTTCAAACCAACAACTAAATTCGCTATAAGCAAAATAACTCACCAATCAACGCTAAACATGTTTTATTGACAGGAAATGTTCAATATTCAATGCAGGATATTTTATTTTGAACAAAATTCTTGAATTTTTGATTGTTTTAAGCCTAAAATTTGCTGTTTTTTCAAGTGGTTATTAATATCAGAGAGTGCTTTAAACACAGAGTTGGGAACATTCTCGGATCGCTCTACGCAAGCCTGCACCATCTGCATGTATACTTGCGCTTGTTTTGTGGTTATTGAGAGGTCTGCTGGTAGTTCATGATCGACTGGTTCGCTGTCATCGTCGCTAGATTCGTCGTTGTTAGTAACTGCATCGATAATTTGATCATCAGTCAGACTTTCGACGGAAACAAGTTCTTTGTCGATGTCTACGTAATCTTCCGTACACATTTCATATGCGCATGCTCACATGAGGTTAGCTAAGGGAACACCGTCGTCACTGTCAGAGTCAATGGTTGGTAAACGTACCAACGGTAGATCATCCTTAGGGTCAAAATCAGTATCTTCAATAGATCTAGACTTCGTCAATGATAACAAAAACCCAGCTTTTTGAAAACATCGTGCGACACACAAACTTGTCACGGCTTTCCAAGCATTAAATAGCATCCTTATTGCACGCAAAACATGCACCGCAGGTTCCACTTTCGCTTCATAAATAAAAAAAACCGAGAAAAAAAACACTATTCAATTCTAGTATGTAAGATAAATTCTCTCTCTCTCTCTCTCTCTCTCTCTCTCTCTCTCTCTCTCTCTCTCTCTCTCTCTCTCAGACCACGAGTGATTAACTTATTCCTTTCGTTTACAGAGTTTATAATCATACATAAATATATCTCACCTCAAGGATGTAAGTGATTAAAGACTGTCTGTATTTGACCTTCATGTTGTATATGATTCCCTGGTCCATGGGCTGTAATTTGCTGGTAGTTTTTGGTGGTAAGAACGCAAGTTTTACGCACGAAGTTTATCAACTGTGGGGTGGGCGGCGCAATTATCAACAAACAAAAGAATTGAGCGTTTCTGTGAAAACATTTGTCTATCGACAATACGAAGCCATTCAATGAATATATCAGAAGTCATCCAGGCACGTTTGTTTGCCCTGTAAATGACAGGTAGGGATTTCACACATTTAAAGCATTGGGGGTTTTCATATTTACCAATAACTAAGGGTTTTAGAAAGTCGGAACCGTCCATATTTGCACACAAAAGAACTGAAAGTCTTTCTTTGGCTTTTTTCCCACCATAACATTTTTCACCTTTTAATTGTAATGTTTTATTTGGAAGTAATTTATAAAATAACCCGGTCTCGTCGGCATTATATATATCTTTCAGCTCATAATTCTTAATCAAAGTCGGCAATTTGGTCGTCATCCAGTTGTTTTCCAAATCAGCATTTACCTCCGCTGATTCTCCACTGATGGATCGGGACACGATGCTATGTTGAGTTTTAAACCTTTCCAACCAGACTGTGTTCGGATTGAATGAGATATCACCGAGTCGTTTCGCAAAATCTTCTGCCTTTGTCATTAACACAGGACCTGATAACGGAACATTTTGTGCACGTTTTTCCTGAAACCACTTAAATAAAGCTTCTTCGACTTGCGTATGTGCTCCAGAACGATGCCGTTTTCTAGAAGGAGACGAAGAATCAAACTGTTTCAAAATAGCATCACGATTCTTAAGAATTGTACTGAGAGAGTTTGGTAAAATGCCGAATTCACTTGCAATGTCTTTTTTTGCTTTTTTCCCTTCATCCACTGCCAAAATTATTTGATATTTCGTTTCAAGTGAAATAGCTTTCCGTTTTCTGGACGGCGAATCCATGTCTCATGCAATCGTGTCTAACTTTTATAACGAAGTAAAATTTACCCAAAATTTCAAATCATCAAATGAAAACAGTTCATTTAAAATTGCCCATATATCGTTGATAATTTAAGCGACGAGAAAACAGTTCACTTATTGTCAAAATTTTCCCGCTTGGGGCCTCTATCGGAGATATTTAAAGCTAGTGGGAAATAACAGATTCTATTTATAGTACAAGTTCTTTATGTTTTATAAAACGTCGTTTATTATTTTTAATTGGCATTTTCAAAAAACAAATCGTTCAACAATCTCACTTTAATCTATATTGATTATGAATTAATTATTCCTTTGCTTATACAACAAAAGCAGACACCTGTACTTGCTACTGTGTGCGTCCATGTGGAAATGTGTGAAACCAATCTCCGTTCGCGTGCATCCAGGTGAAAATGTGTGAAAACACAACTTAAGATATTCGCTATATACAACGGGAAATCTGTGTTGTTTTAGCTAGAGGGCATTAAAAACTACTTCGTGAAATCCGTGAATTCGCTATATTCAACTTCGCAATAAACATAAAAATTATTAATAAATTGATAGAACTTTGGCCGGGGAATTACGAGTGATTCGCTATAAGCGTCAATTCGTTATAAGCGTGATCGTTATAAACGTGTTTTACTGTACATATATATATATATATATATATATATATATATATATATATATATATATAAGACTGAACACATTTATTATTTTTAAAATTGTACCATAATTAAACACTGGTGATAGATTGGGTTTTTTTAATCTTTCTCTCCATTTTACTCTTTCTTTTTCTCACAGGCATTTATACAGACTGCGTTTTTACTGACAACTTGGTTGTTATTTACCTATTTAAGGAATAATGAATTATTAATAGAAACATAATTTGATTTTTTATATCTACAGTAAAACACGCTTATAACAAAGTGCAAGGGACGGGCGATTTTGCTTCATTATAAGCTTAATTCGTTATAACCATCAAATTATCAACATGTAATAAAGTCACAGGGAATGGAAATCACTTTGCTGTAAACGTCAGTTCATTATAAGCGTGTTCGCTCTAACCTTTTTTTACTGTATTTCATAAACTAAGGTTGTTCAACAATGAAATCAACGATTCTGATGACGTTATAAAGGACAATGGACTTTGAGGTCATAATATAGCATTGAATGATTTATTTTTGACGTCCTCGTAACTGTTTAGACAAGCCTTAAAAATTTAATCCATGAAAAATAACTCTTAAAATTTTGCTTTTTACAATAGAATCAACTTTATCGTTGAATACGTTGAATATTTGTAATACATGGTATTTTACCAACATCTTTGAAATGTTTTTTTATACCGGTATAATAGAAATCAATGTCTGGGAACTACTTATGTAAATTACATGTTAATACATACGCAATGATTCTCATCATAGTGCATTTTAGCAATTCCTAACGATTCGAACTGTTATCCGGTCCATGTATAACTGATCTTACTTACTGCTAATAAAAGCTAGGAAGTTAAGTAGCATTGTTTGCGTATCTATTTTTATTAAATCTCCACCATCAGATGTGCAGTTACGACTGGCATTGGGATAGGTGGTGGGTGTGGCAACAAATCGCAGACAAGCTCTTGAAGAATTTGACAACATCTCTGTATAGCGGACTGGACAGGCTGAAAAATGTTGTTCAGTTAAAAAAGTTAAAAGTATATACTTCAGCATGAATGTAAATAAAGAATATATATATATATATATATATATATATATATATATATATATATATATATATATATATACTTACCTACACTTCTTTGTCGTTTGTCAATTATGATTTGACGTGAACGAACTTGACCTTACTCCTAACATTAGCTTTACGAAATGTCGCTTTTAATTTCTTAATTATAACATAAGTTTTAAAAAATATATTATTCTAATTCTTTTCCACGTGTAATTCACTATATTAAACAAAAAATATTTGCAAAGGGTCGATAAAATACAGAAAAAAATCCCTGTGATATTGATCAAGGAAATGTGTGATAAATATTTTTCATTATAACTGTTACTTTATTCTTAAACTAGGGAGGTCTATATTGAAACATGAATTTAAATTGATAGAGCAACATGTTGAATTTAATCAAAATAATTTCATTTGTTTAGCCATTTATATTTAATGCATTACAACGGAGGTACATTATATATTATATGAAACATATCAATTTGGTAGACTAAACAATATCCGACATTTTGCGGTCCAAACGGACTTAACCTTTATTTATTCAAGGATTTAATTCTATAGCAACCTCATTTAGTAGAGAATAAACAGGGTTAGGACAGTTTACTATTAATAATCCTGAAGTGGTTATTAAAAATAAAATGCTAAACCGATCACCTGCACAACAATAGCCATAACAAAATCATTATATAGAATTACATACAAAATATCTGCCCACTGTAGTAGAATACATGTATATACTGTTTAAATATATCTTTTTCAAATATATCTCCGGATATTTTTATGTTTAACATTCAGCCCCTTTTAAAACAGGATTATTTCATAGTCATTTTTCATATTTGGCATGATTGGACGTTTTGGACCCATTCTACTCCCGAAGATCATGATTTTGACAAACTGAATCCACCCTATCTGAGGATTTTTTTTACGAAAGTAATAGCTTTTCTATGCAAATGTTTTAAGAAAAGATTTCTTTTAAAAAACATCATTCTCTATATTCCTATATAAAAATACAATCCCAATTGTGGCCCTACTATACCCAAATAATCAGAAGTTAATTTGAACAAACTTGAATCTACACTACCTAAAGATGCGTCCACGCAAGTAACATCTTTTCTGGCCAACTGGTTTTCAAAAAGAATATTTCTAAAGATACGCGGGGAGGTTAAGGCAACTCAGAGTTGAATGTTCGCTGATATTCTTGTCATTTTAAAAATTGTTTATTTTTATGAAAAAAGTGCTGAATATTAATATCAAGTGAATGTATTCAACAAGATATTATATTTTTACTTCGGAATCAAGTCGATCTTTGAAGCTGCCGTGCCATGGTATCACGTGACAGTTAAAAATAGATCATTTTTGTATCTTACCAAAAAATCAAAAAGTGTAACACTACCCCGTAGTTTATTTGTATGTATGATACAATAATTCGATCGGCAATAAGTTCATGTTTATTAATATTGCTGCTAAAATCCTATTGTTAATCGCATTAAATAAATATTGTCATTATTTACCGGAAACCTCCTCAACTTTTTTCTATTTCATTGAAAATACTACGTATATTTCATTTACAACAACAAACCAAAGGATTGTAGCAGCATTTTGCAAGTATTTAAGGTCATGTGCTTTTGATATTTGCCAAATTCATCATAATATTCGGGGTAGTGTTACACTTTTGTCTTTTTGTACACACTGACAGAGGAAAGGCCGGTCAAGCCACATAAATGTATATCTGCTTACCTTATAACACTCGCTGATAAAACAAAATATTGATGCCTGTATTATCCTAGTTATATCCTAACTGACACTCATCTAAATCTTGGGTATCTGTATTAAATAAGTCTTATTTCGGCATTGTTTACACTGCATTCCGATGATTTGTCTCCCGACATTGATCTTCTCTATTAAACATCCTTGTGACGTCATCAATGTTAACGATGCGTAATACAGAGAAATCGAAGATATATTCTGTTAAAACAGATTCTAGTGACATTTTAGTCTGTAGTTTTCATAATTTGGACCAGAGATAAAGTTAAAATTGACAGGTTCCTTGAGTAAAATATGACATCATGCTGCTTATTGTGACGTCATATCGATCAGAGGAATTTTTACTCGATCGATCGCTGACAGTTGCCTTATCATACCCGCGTATATTTTTAAGGAGGTTGGATCCTGCGATCATAAGTCTCTAAGTTTTTTTCTGAAGTATTTTTTAAAAATCTACATACATAGCTAAACCAAAATTCAAAACAAAATTTTGGGGTTTATATGCTCCTTTCAGTGCTACAGTTTATTTAATATGACCTTTCTGCACTGAAAGTGCAAAATTGCACATAAATCGCTTTTTCCTCAAAATTTTTTAATCGGAATAAACCATGGCATCTAATACAAATTTATATTATTTAAAATTAATAAAATTAAAATAATCATAAAGAAAAAGTTTGCAATTTCTTCACCTAATTGATATTTTGACCCTTTTTGCACTGATAAAACGCTGTTTGTATCCATTAACGATTCAACATGCAATAGAAATATTTAAAAGTCTCAAACTTTTTCTCAAATTTTAATAGACTTGTCAAAAATACCTTACAAATTCAAAAAATAAAACCAAAAGTATGGGTCTATGGTGTAAATTTTGAGATATAGCATGAAATAAGCTAATTTTAGGAAAAAATTGAAGTTCATTTTTTCTTGACTTTTATGAAATATTAGTTAAATGTGCCAATATATGTCAATAGAAATATTGAAATATTGTTAAAATGTGTTTTTTGAAACAACACGAAGATAATCCAATGCATAAACTAGCTGGAAATTTGGTCTGCACTGAAAATAAGGAAGCTAAAATTACAGTACTCTAAAACAGCTGAGTTATGAAAAATGTTCATTTTCTTCTTAAAAACCCTCCGCCACAAAATATAGTCCCTTACTTAACTCTGTAAATATGTAATTTTCCCTTAACTATTTTATTCAAAATAGTTTATTTGGCAATGTAAAAGAGGAATCTACAAGTAGAATTAATATATGACACAGATTTTCCAGACTAGAGGTGACCCAAAATGGCTACCCAAAATCAGAGGATCGAACCTCTTTAAATATTTTTATTTTAAAAATTCACCTAACCCAGTTGTAACCAAATTTAAACTTTGGGAATCATTATTTGAACAAACATGAGTCTGCACAACCCGAGCTTGCTTCTACGTAAGTGAAAGCTTTTGGTTTAAAGAAGATTTTAAAGAGACTTTTATCTATATATTCCTATGTAAAAATCGACCATCAGTACCTCCGGGGATCTTGATTTCAGCATAATTAAATCTACACTACCGAGGATGCTTCAACACAAGTTTTAGCATTTACATGTACAAATTGTTTATGAGCGGCAGATTTTTGAAGAACCAACAATTTTTCAATAATTTGTATTATCTCTCCTTAGAAAAAGGTTGTGACACTTTATTTTAATACACTTGAATTCCCTTTATCTAATAAGGTTTTGTGCAAAGTTTGGATGAAATTCGCTCTGTGATCTAGAGGAAAAGTCGAAATTGTAACAAATTTATGGATGGACAGACAGATAGAACAAACAGATGGTCTGACGAACGTAAACTACGTCAACCACAATGATAAAAGTTTAAATTTCGTTAACGTTATCGAAAATCTTTCTTATAATTTCATGGTTTGCTCATATTTGTGGGAAAAGGCCATTTGACCTTTAAATTACATCAATTTTTACAAAATTCAAACATAACGTCATGCCAATGAAAAATTAGTTCTAATGTGACGTGTTTACAAAATAAACTATTTCTAAACCAATCAGAAAGCGGTTTAAAACCAAAATGATGTTTATACATATTAAGTAATCGAATATATATTCTACACAAAAAAAAATAAATTAAATCGAACCTTCCAAACTGCATATCAAGTCGGTTTTCCAAGTTCCGTCCGATAAACAGACAAACCGTTCAGAGCCTTGTTTTTTATATCCAAGAGAGCATGTTATGTGTATTCTCCTTGATAAACCAATTGCATCCCATTCTTGTACTTTATGCATTGAAAACCCTTCACCGAAGGTATTACCACAATCTGTTATTTTAATTTAAATATAAAGTTCACATTATGTTGATTTTATATGAATACTAAATAATCAATTAAGACCATTTTATCGGTGGGTTTTTTTTAATAAAGAATACAAACAAAAAATATATTTTCAAAAAGTTTTTAACGTTTTAACATCATTACATATTTCTATTTTATGTAATAACTTCAAATGCAAAGTGTAGACTATACGGTAACCAAATGAAAATAAACAACAACACAAGAGGCCCATGGGCCACATCGCTCACCTGAGGAACAATAGGTATGATAAAATCAGATTAATGGAGTCATAATAAAAACTAACTGGACAATATAGTATAATACATGGAGATCCTGTATAAATAAAAATCAATTTTTTCCTCTGGATATTCTTAAATTTATTATCATTAGTCCCTTTTCTAACAGGATAATTTTATAGTTATATCACATGTTGAGCATTGCAGCTCTCAAAAAGATCCTAAACAATTGTTTATAAATGGGATATAAACCTACTTCAAACTCTGAACCCCTTGTGAGACCAAATTGTCCAGGAATCATCCAGAAGCCAAAATCTAAACAATATTAAAAAATCACCTGGTTGATTAGTTTCTGACCAGAAGATTTTTAAAGATTTACTCTTAATATTCCTATTTAAAATTCCACCCCCATTGTGGCCCCACTCTACCCCCAGGAATCATGATTTTTACAGCTTTGAATCTACACTACTTGAGAATGCTTCCAAACAAGTTTCAGCTTTCCTAGCTTATTAGTTTCTGAGAAGACGATTTTTAAATATTTACTCTATATATTCATATGTAGAGATTCGATCCCCAATTGTGGCTCCACTCTACCACTGGGGGAAATGATTTTCACAACTTTAAATATACACTACCTGAGAATGCTTCCACACAAGTTTCAGCTTTCCTGGCCAAATGGTTCTTGAGAAGAAGATTTTTAAAGATTTACTCTATATATTCCTATTTAAAAAGTCGACCCCCCCCCCATTGTGGCCCCACCCTACCCCCGGGGGTCATGATTTTCACAACTTCAAATCTACACTACCTGAGGATGCTTCCACATAAGTTTCAGCTTTCCTGGCCTAACGGTTTTTGAGAAGTAGATTTTTAAAGATTTACTCTATATATTCCTATGTAAAAAGTCGACCCCCCATTTTGGCCCTATCCTACCCCCGGGGGTCATAATTTTCACAACTTGAATCTACACTACCTGAGGATGCTTCTACATAAGTTTCAGCTTTCCTGGCCAAATGGTTCATGAGAAGAAGATTTTTGAAAATTTCTCGAAAATTTTTATTAATTCCTAATTAACTCGCCTTGTAAAAGGGCTTGGTCCTTAATTTTCACAACTTTGAATCCCTTTGGCTAAGGATGCTATGTGCCAAGTTTGGTTGAAATTGGCCCAGTGGTTCTTGAGAAGATGTTGAAAATGTGAAAAGTTTACAGACAGACGGACAGACGGACGACAGACAAAATGTGATCAGAATAGCTCACTTGAGCTTTCAGCTCAGGTGAGCTAAAAAACTGTTTAAAAAGACTTTAACTTTGATGTTGATTTTTAAAAAAAGAAATAAGTAGAGGACAAAAATTCATAAAAAAAGTCAAACCTGATATGACGCAAGAGAAATTTCCAAAAGGTTTGGAAATGCATTTTGCATTTAGAGCACAATTAGACTCGGAACAAGCTCCTGCAATACCCTGCAAATTCATTAAAAATCATATAACAAACTGAATGTTTTACTTCATACATGAAATGATCTTAAAAAGTTTGGGTGGTCCATAAATTTACCATCAATTCTTTATTAAAATATCCGGAGAAATAACCTTGAGGCTTATTATCTTTGTAATGCTTCAATTTTCCCTAATCAATGTATTTTATCTTCATTCGTTGTACCTACATGTATTGGGTTTTTTTTTAACAATTTTCTATTACTTGTTGAAAATAAACAGTATTGGTTTATTCGGGTGTATTCTATTGGTTTTTTTTTTCATATATGAATTTAACCACACAAAATAAGACTGCAACATGATATTGCAATACATGATTATGTTTACAAATCGAATGAACAAAATGCTGCTCTAGATTCATTCCAACGCCGTTATACGTAATTCAGCTCAATCAGTTTTTGAACGAACAAGATAAATGAGTTCTAATATTGCATTTAAACATAATCTATAAAAAATCCTACGAAAATGCATCAAACATTAAAACATCAAAAAAAATAATTATCGATATACATGAATTGAACAAACATAGTTGTTTTCTGTCACAGCAAAGGTCAAATTAATCCTTGAAAAAGCTTATGCGCTCATGTTTCGGATATTTTTTATATTTTTTTCAGTAGTTGTTGGGGTTTATGTTTTCCTAATAACTCAACGTACATTTAATTGCATAACTGTCAAGGAGTCATTTTGAGATGTTGTATTCACACAATTTAATCTGTACACAAATTTACATTGTCTAAATGTACTCTAATTGAATGTGTACTGTAGATTCCTTATCAAATGCGAGGAATAATTTCTGAGTAAAATCTCAAGTAGTAACTCTAGCAGATTTTAAAATTTTGTAATTATTTTTCCCATTGTATGGTCCATATGAAATCAAGATAAGATTTCAACATTCACGATTTGATACTAAATGGCAGAAGCGCGGAGTAATTTTCGAAGCGCTGAATAAGGAATCAACAATGTCCAACCAGACTTGATTATATAAGGTGTTTTAAATACAATTCCTTTAACAACAATTACTGTTTTGGAATCTCTTCATTATTTACCTTGTCCCAGTCCTCTTTAGCACTGTATATCCAACCAGGCTTCTCTATATACAGATCAGGTACAGTTGTCCTGTTTTCAAAGTTGGTCTGACAGAAGTGGGCTCCCTGGTGGTAGTTGACGGACTGACATCGTGTTGTTCTCAGACAATCCTCCACACAATCCAGAATGCTGTATTTATCATACGACGTTATCATCCTTCTCTCCAGTTTGTGTCCGTACTGTAGCATGGAGTAGCCATGTCTTAGACCAGCCTTACAAAAATGAAGGACGAGGAAGAAAAATGGAGCAAGTAGCATAGAAGTGTACAGAAAATGCGACCCTCTCATAGCACACAAAGTATAACCAAATGGCACGGAACGATAGAAATACTGAAGAAGTTGTGTCATATGACCCGTAATACAAAGCCTTTTTCTAGTTGCTACTCTACCGATTTTAATAATAAATTGCTAAAAAAAAATGTATCTCCAAATATCATTTATCAACTGTTTCTGATTCGAAAAAAGCAGTTAAAAACGCTTTGTCATGTTTCTTGTTTTCCCAACTGTGACCGTGCGTTCATTTTTAATTGGATCCCTCGGGAAAATTTATTCTTTCTGTGTAAGTTAGGATGACGAAAATCAAATAAAAAAAAAACCAATTTTCTATAAATTATTTTTGAATGATAAGAAAGAGCCTTTAAAATTCAATACAGTATGCACACAAATGTTTGTGTTGAATAATTAACCAAGGTAATATTTGAGATTTTAAATATAAAACTATCAATATGATTCTAATCATGAGTAGAAGAAAATACGCTGCGTGTGATAGTAAGACTACCACTAATATTTTTCAAATAAAACAAACAAAAAATGTAAATAGAGACCCACAGGCATTAACGGTTGCCTGAGTAATATATTCTAAACACTGGTAATCCAATACATGTATAATTATGCATTTAACAAAGCTTCATACCGGAGATTAAACCTTAGCTCAATGGGTAAATAAAAATAAAACTTGTAAAGACATCCCCCATCGGAAATTTCGCCACAACTTATTTTAGAATAAAATCTATAACTGTGGAGAAAAAAAATCAAAATAATAAGATGAGTGCATGACTGGCTATTGAAAAGGTGCAAGATTCTAATGATAAGAAATAATCTTCCCATAATCTGTTTACTTTCTGCTTTTACATGTTTTCACTAATGGAATATCTTTAAAGAAGCTTATACACTATTTTCAAAAATGCACTTTGCTAACAGAAGAACTAAGGATGCCTAGTAAACATGTCATAACTTATCTCCTTCCCCTTGGGTATTCAAATGAGAACAACATTTTAAGAATGCCTTAATTCTTAACTTAATTTCCATTCATTCTTACATCAGCATATTTTAAGAACATAATTCAGGCCTTGTGCAGTATTTAAAGAACAAAATATATTCCCTACGGATAACATTCAACACTACATTGTATATCAGATGTCTAATTACAAGATAGATACACCGCTTACAATTCGTGTTATTAAAACACAGCCTGTGTCATATATTTACATTAAAGTGATATGTGTTCTAAACAAAAATCGTCTACTTTCCCTATCCAACTTAATCATGAAAACACAAAGAAGTAAAAAGATCGCAACTCCAAAAATATGCCACTTGACGCACTTACTAAAACCCATATATGGAAAAGGACAACCATATTTTCCGAACTGTCCTTATTTAAGCCTTGAATGCTTATCTTTGGATGTCGCCGGTCCTATGTCACACCAATGCGGTGCAGACAAATTGAATACAGCGCGTGATACCAATGCGGTGCAGACAAATTGAATACCGCACGTTAGCGCGGTATGATAATTTGTCTGCACCGCATTGGTGTGTCATAGGACCGACGACATCCAAATATAAGCAATCAATGCTTATATTTTTATTCATACTTATGGTTTTTTGTATGAAATATATGTGCATCGTCGCTGTAAAGCCATTATATACGCTCTTAGGCAGGGATATGAAACATACATGGAACAGCCATATTAACACGTTACATGTATTTAGAACGCTTCCACGGCTAAATATATAGTGCCATAAACTTTGTAGAGAAAAAAATCTTTTTAATTAAGGAGTAGATATAATTTAATGATTATTTTTCAAAAGTACATATCAAATTGGTTATGTAAGGTTGAACGTTTCACACGTGGTGACATTTATATTTGTGCTCATGGCGCATGAAATAGCAAATGTGTATTCACAGGAAATTGAACGTCGCAAATTTCCAATGCAAATATAAGGGGAAATATATACTGAATGTAAATATATCGATATGAAACACATGGCCTATAGGTCATGGGTTGCAGTCATCTGATTTTGTGTTTTGTGTCCTTAGACAAGGAACTTTATCTGCATTGTCTTGGTCCACTAAAATGAAATTTATTACCAGCTTACGTTTGAAGTTGACTTGCGATGAGCTGGTGTTCCAATGAAACTCATAATTTGGAATGTAAAATTGTTAAACACAACGGTTCATTTTAATAAAGCTTTAATAAACTATGTTATGTACATTTAGGTGATTTTACGCTGACAGTATAAAATACCATTCATTTATGATATTAATCTGATCCTTATTTTCTGATTAAGATACAAAGAATATATTCAAATATATCACTAACTAAAAGGTTGTTTCCTTTGGATATCAATTATTTAAAGTATTATTTTTTCTTTATTAAAAAGTTATATTTTTCTTATTTGAAAACTACGCACAAAAAGGGTGTTTCCTTAATGCTTATCAACTTACTAGTAATTAAGTCGAAATTTCTTGTAAATATCTGCTTATTGAATAAATTACGTTTCTAAAGAAATAATTTAACAGTTAATCAAAGATACAAAATACATATAAGTAGACAATCTCGGAATGACCTGTTTTGTTGTGTTTTCATTTTTATTTTCTTTTACTTTTGAATAACCGATGTGTGTACATGTACGATCATGATGACATTTGTAAGTAATAAACAACTTTTTCATTGTTACGAGTTTATTAATTTGCAAACAAAAATTTACAACAACACGAATTGATTATGATGGGCTTAGGGAAATGGGCATTAAACGGCCGCATTACATACATATACAATTGAATTTGGGTCCGAAGGTAACCTGGCATACCGACTAAGACGTATCGGGGAACACCGGTGGCCCTGCTTTTCTCGCAAGTGCCGCATATCCCAAATTTAGGCACAAGACATTTGGTACCAGAGGGTTGGATGCAGATCTGTATACCCTGTCTCTCGGCGATTGCTTCTTGTCATGGCACGTTAACACTCACAGCCCCTCCTGTTATGAGAAATGGAGAAGGCCTCAATACAGTTTACTTGGATATGAATTGAATATAAAAATATCCTTGATCTGTTACCCTTTCTAGACAACAGAAACACTTGTAGATAACTTGTCTACCCATCAATAGGCCTACCGTCACGTATGACGACTGGACAGGAAAATAATGAGCAAAAGAGGCCACCCCCTCCCCTACAGGTGCCCCAAACCCGCCGTAGACATCGATATGATAATGATCATATAAACTGTGAACCTAGAATATAACGAATAGTTTCCTTTTAGAAGTATGAATGAAAAAGAGAAAGAGAGTTACGAGCTGAAGTGAATGTTAGTGCAATTATCATTCTGTTTCAAATTTGTACGTCCAATGGTGACAGCTTTTCAGTGAAATAAAATAAAAATGTTCTACAATAAATGTATAACGTACGTAAGGTGAACTTGGAAAGTAATCATTGTTATCTTAGCCGGAATGGTACACTTTGATTTGCATGCTAAATTCCCATCTTCTCTTTTCTCGCCCTGATTTAATGGTAAACGAATTCAAATTAAACAATTTACTTGTACATGTACATTGCCCTACTGAAATTGTGAGTTTATATAAACAATAATATGGGTATTTAATTATTCTGTTATTTAGTTCAATCAAAAAACACTTAGAATACGTTGGTAACAAACGGGGAAAAAATCGTTATATTGGTCCAATCAAATGTGTATGGAAATTATCTTATTGTTGCTTTCCCTGGACTCTTGGAATATGGGATACATTCTGAGAGTAAATCTCTCTACAACCTTGATTTTACCTTGGTGTCTGACGTTATCATTACATTGAAAAGAATCAATTTTGTCTAGTAGACGTCAATCTTGTACAACCGTGAACATATAATTATATCTTTTATTCTACAGATTAATAGAATCATTCATTATTACGAGTGTGGGATAGTGAAATTCCACCGAGGGGATAAGATTCACGGTCTAGGACGAGGCTCTGCCGAGTCCTAGACCGTGAATCTTGACCCCGAGGTGGAATTTCACTATCCCACACGAGTATATAATGAATGATTATTTTTCTCGCATTGTTTTACATTTAAAAACGATATCTGACAACTTTCTGTTATGACGTTAGAAAATTTACGTTCGGTTTACTCTTCCGCGTGCTTCAAATAGTGCAAGTCAAAATAAGAGCATACGACATTTTTGTACAATAAAAATACCATAAATTGTTATTAATTAAGCAAATCATTTACTTAATGGATAATCTCAATCAATAAATTTTACATTTTCCACCAGCAGACAACGTTTGTTTACGTTTTAAAGTGGCGTAGTGATACACAGTGTAAGACAGAAAAATCTCACACTGCTGTCTCACACTGGACAAACCGATCTCACACCGGTGATAATGCGAGAAAATAGATTATTTACACAGGAAGAATCTCTGCCATTCAGTTAACTTAATTGTGACTTAAAAATAACTAATAGGTAACTGAATGGTAAAGCTTTGTCATTCAGTTTCCTGTCCAGACCTTTCAGTTAACATTCAGTTGACTGAACTGCAGAGCTTCATCCTGTGTAACATGTGACAAAACATGATTGTGTATGCTAGAATCCAGCAATCGTGTGATATAATCGTAACACCCTTTCTCTACCCTCCGAAAAACACCTCCACGCGTACAATTACTAAAGTCATCAATTAAAATCATCATTTAGAAGATTTTTGATATGAGAAAAAAAAATGTTACTAACAAATACAAACAAATATCGACAGTTTTGAATATTATACATATACATTCCCTTCGGGAAGTGTTTGCATTTACTATAATTTTTTTAGAAAAATTAGTACATTCTGTATTCACATATGTAGCTATAAAAGCCATCTGCATCTATGTCCAAAAATTGCTTTTTGCCAATAACATATCTTAGATAAATTTCGCCAGGGGAATTTGTTTCGCTCATATCTCTTTTCAGGAAGTCCGGCAGAGTTGAACCGTCATGAAATCTCCAAATGCTTTCACCATCTTCTTCAGCCTGAATCCATATGTTGTTATTTGCACTCTTATTAATGTGACCTTTTTAAAATATAACAAAATGAACAGACATTTTAACTAAATACAAATGTATACCTAATTATGATATTAAAATGTGTTACACACGTAGAATGTGTTACTTTTAGACTTACAACAAATATTTTAGCAATCATAACAATACGAAACAGTATCCTTTCTTAAAATCAATTAATAAGTACATATAACAGAACATTCATGTCATGGTGAAAATCATCATAAAAAGCTCTCGCCTGCTATTATTAAAAAATTGTTATTTCTAAAATTGAGATTGTTACTACATTGTACTAGTATATCGATTTAACATTTTTTCCCTTCATTTATGCCATATATGTTACCAATTTGTATTATTTATACACTTCTGTGATACTCGATTAAAACAATAAATACTTCCTTTCAAGTTTTAATTTGTTTTGACTTTTGGGTTTTATTAAACCTTTGTTATCTAGAACTAGCTTTTCAATTAAATTTAGTGGAGTGATTCCTTGCAATCAAATATTTTCCATTTGACAATTAGTTTTGAACAATGTAGAAACATACTATGATATATTAAAAGGAACGATCCTATTTTCATGCTGATTTTTATATTTGAGAGTATGTTTACTGCAGTATATTTTGTCATTTGAGCTTTTAAATGAACAATGATCTTGAAAACAATTATGATTTTTGACAGTATAGATGACTTACCATCGATAAAATCTAAGAAGATATTTTTCAATGATTCTGAGTCTAACTTAACCAAATCACCATCATCCTTTTTGCAGTCGATAGTTGCATTTGGATAATGTGTAGGTGTGTCAACAAATCGGAGACAAGTTTTGGTTGCATTCAACGTCTTTTCCTTGTACCCGACTGGACATGCTACATGTAATAAGAAACTTAGTAAAATTAGATATAGTCCCTTAAGAATATTGGGACATTGCTGATGACAGTACATTATAAACTAGTTAAATGGCTGTCATAATTAAAAAAATACATATCATCTCGTTAAAAAAAGCATAATACATTGTATGGCATACTTCTGTGACTTAACATTGTTTATAATGCAAAACATGACTGTATCCTTTTTGATAATAAAAAAAAAGAATCGTACTACATCCAAGGAATGATAATAGTAGCTATCCATCAAAGAGAGGTTTAAAAATCTTAAATAACTAATTGATACATGTATACAATGAATCTGATTTTCTAAAATTTATTATGCTACTTTCCACATGCATTATTGGAGTTTCTACTGTTTATAAAATGTTTCTTTCTATCTGTATCTGAATAAAACATCTGAACTTGCATAATTTTAAACTAATTTTAAAAAAAGAAGCACCAGGCAGTGCCAGATCGGTCATGCATATACCCCCCAAATAGTTAATGCATATAATGTAAACACTCTTCAAATAACAAGTTATTTACACTATTTTTTACTCTTGGTGACCATGTGAACAGTTTTACCTACTGATTGTATCGTTTTTACATGAATATAATTATAAAATCGCCATTCACCCTGACCCTCCTTTCAATATTTTACTATATCAAAGATTGATCGTAAAGTATGCATTTCTTGTTTAAAAGGCTGTTATCGGATTCCATGTGATAAATTTTAGGCAAAATTGGCATAATTTTATAGGGAAAAAAAATTAAACGCCTTTCAAATTATCATACTTCAATCATCTATTAGAGAACTTGGTAGCTTGCATTTAAACTAAATCAATGCCTATATTTCTACGGATGCTTTAACATAATCAGAATACTGCGATAAAGTAATGATTAATTAAGGTCATGCTATAAAATTTGACAGTTTCATGAATTAATATTAAACACTTAAATGTATTATGCTATTGCAATCATAATGGTGAATCTTCAAAAAAAATAATAATGATTTATTTAAAGTTTACCATACTTTTTAAAGTGCAGTTTAAATCCGTTCTCCAAGATCCGTTGGATCTACACACAAAGAGCTCAGAACCTTGTTGGTTGTAGCCGAGAGCGCATCTGATATGAATTCCTCTTGTTATTCCAATGGCATCCCATTCTTGTATTTCATCCGTGGAGAAACTTTCGCTACTTGGAATTCCACAATCTAGAATAGCAGAAACAATCAGCTAACTTCGACATTATCGCCAAATTAAGAACAGGAAGGATACAATTTGTTGTATATACTTTTAATAATTTTTTTGTTCTAATATCTTTGTGTTATGCTGCTACTCATGTGAGAATGTGTTATATCTAAAGCCCCTTTCACAATTGGCGCACGAGCAGAAGCGACAAAATATTCGTGCGACCGAAAAAAATTGATATGAATCGTAAACTGTTGCCGAAATAATCGCATTTGAAAAAGTATTCGTACGAAATTCGCACGATCTAAGCGAGCGTTGTGCAAAGTAAACGCATTATATCTTGCGATATAGCTTGCGTCTATATGCGACTGGTGTACAATGAAAGCGACTGTTGAAAGATAATGCAATGGGATCGCGCGAGAGACCAGGTGATCGGACGATTGAACGTGCGTCAATGCCATTGGACGTGCGATCATGCGTTCCATGGTACGAATGCTCGTGCGAGTCAGAGGGGGTATATATACCGCCCATTTCCGACGCTCTTCAGTAGACATAGTTGAAAGCGAGAGAACAGGCCGCCTAAGAAGATACAGAGATGCAGCAGCATTTATTATTATACCTCAATATGATTATTCTATTATATCTGATTGGTCTAGAAAGTCACGTGGCAGGGCGATAGCCGATATGAGCATACGATGCAGACAAATATGATTAAATCAAAAATATTTAATCAATACAATTCTCTTTATATCACAAAACCAACTTTATTATCTATGATTCGAAATTATGAAAGAAAAGTGAGACATTAACATAGGAAATCAAACAATCACGGCGTTTTTGCTATTGGAAAGTCAAACAAATTTTAGAAATCAACGTATTTTGTATAATTATATGTTGTTCGGTATATTAAACGTTTTTTGCATTAATGTTCAGGGAATATGAAGATTTATTCCCCAAGAAGAACAAATTTCCCTCGAGCGAAGCCCTCGGGGAATATGATTTTCCTTGGAGAAATAAATCTTTATATTTCTCTCACCATCATGCAATAAATGTATATTGTCAATTGTGGTCTGAAAGAGAGATGTTTATACAGGGTATATATACTAGTGGCAAAGAATGACAAATCATTGAAGCTGATAAGTCGTGCAATGATAGTAAAACGTTGCAAGATTACATGAGACATGTTGAGCAACAGTCTCATGGTCGCAAAACACACGCATATACAGCAGCGATTCATCTTACGACCATTTAAAATCGTGCATCACTCTTGCGAGTACACAAAACGTTGTAAAACGTTCGTACTAATGTTCGCGCGTTGCACTGTGATGATTTGGATCGCATTCGGTCGCGTTTGAATAGTGTGCATGTCCACTTTTTTGAGGAGACTTGATGCGAGCACTTAAACGCATGCAACAAATGCGAGAGCTCGTGCAACGTACGAGAGAGCTCGTGCGAATCTAGAAAAACCCGATCGCAAAGTCTTGTAAAGTGCTCGTGCGCCAATTGTGAAAGGGGCTTTAAACATCTCAATCGCACGACTCACGCGATTTCTTTCATGTGATTGTTCTTTAACTTGCCTCATATACATTGTGTTTAAAATTTACTTAGTCTCTATATTATTTACATTGTTGCCATGTGGTTGCTAAGCTCAGTAGGCTCACAGATACATCACCGTAATTTGCAAACATAGTACTTGCTGTAATATGCCTACACGTATCAGCATCAATTAAGTTCGAAACTGGTAATCTTATGATTTCAAAATGTAAAGGTACGACATGCATGTGACACTACTCTTTTTGATATTCTTCCAAACCTTATTCTTACACTTGCTTTCAAGCAAGACAATATTACATGTACAGACATCACTAAAGATAAAATAAAATACTATAACATAAATGTGCTTAAGGGATTGTTGCGTTATGCATCGAAAAACTTGAATCCTGCAAATAAATTTCATTACAAATCGTAGACCAATTTTAATTACAGAATACAAAGCAACAGGTACGCGTGTCATTCTTCATATAACACAAATGATTATTACATAATTGCACTGTTTGTTCACACTGACTCCCTCCTTTATGTTATTAAACTACTAGTAATTCTTGTTACCGTCGCATTTCCACGATGTCTATAAATTTAAATGTGTCTTTAAATCTTAACAGTAAACAAAGAACAATTGACTTTTTTTAAGGAGGCTGGGTGGTCAACATATTACTCATCAGATCTTCTTTAAAATTTTACATTTGATATTGTTGGTCAAAAACTCGTATTTAGTGAAGAAAACGTCAAAATAATTTTGATTTAAAATTTGAACATTTTCGTTTTTCTTTACACAAAGGTCTTCGTCTTAAGGAGGTAAATATAATCTAAAAATGGACACGACCATCCAGCTATCTTAAACTTTTTTAAAGTGCAATTTAAAATATTTTAAAATATATATTGTCAAACATATCATTTTAGGACTTCACAATATTGGCAATAATCAAAGATTACTGAGAGAATTAATGTAAAAAAGGAGTCACACCTGACAGGACGCATGTATAATGTCCAAAAGGTTTAGTGATGCACTTTTCATTTAGAGCACAATTTGACACGGAACAGGCTCCAGCAATCACCTGTAAATTGTATGAAATACATCACAAAAACAAAGATAATTTATTGACACCATAAAAAAATGTAAAATTGACAATTTACCCAAAAACCGTGCCAATAAAGATATCTTTCTACTCTCCAAAAGTGTGGGTTTTTTTATCTCTCTATTGCTATATATCTTACACAATTCAAGAATCTTTGTGCTAAAAAATATCACGTGTTTCATATTTGTGTCAATTCATTCTACCCAGCTTATTTCAAGGTATACACATAAAAAACATATGATTCCCCAAAAAGATTCACCTGAACGGACGACATGTTAAATTTTAAATCCATCTACAAATCTAACCTTGTCCCAGTGTTTTATATTGCTGTATATCCAGCCAGGCTTTTCTATATACAGATCAGGTACAGTTGTCCTGTTTTCAAAGTTGGTCTGACAGAAGTGGGCTCCCTGGTGGTAGTTGACGGACCGACATCGTGTTGTTCTCAGACAATCTTCCACACAATCCAGAATACTGTAGTTTGTATACGACGTTATCATCCTTCTGTCCAATTTGTGTCCGTACTGTAGCATTGAGTAGCCATGTCTCAGGTCCGTCTTACAGAAAAAGGTGAGGAAGAAAAATAAAAGAAGTCGCAAGACCCAGAATCGAAGAAACAGTGTTATCATGACTTGCTATGCAAACAGTTCAAATACCAATATACTGGTTCATATTACACCGTCGTTTTATAACAAAATACCGGAAACAAATTATATTTCCAAACATTCTTCATTTTCCAATAACCGTTTTTGTTATTCATGAAGGAAATTTATTTTCGTTTATATGACATGATCAAAGTAAACTAAAATTGCATATATTTTTGCATCATCTCTTTATGGTTATTTATGCGACACTATCAGGACACCATCTGTGTTTGTAATATGTATGTGTTGAAATATTTATCATGCTCTTATTCAAATTAAAAAAGACCAAAATCTGAAGCGAAGGTCATGGAGAGAAAAGATACTATGTGCATGGCAGTAAGAAATAAAGATAGTGTTGTTCAGAAAAAAGTTAAATGAAAATATCATTTCTCACGTCTTAAGTGTTTCTAAAAGCATGGTCACAAATTGAGAAGATTTTCTTTTTCGGATGTTATTCTTCTAATTTAAATGTTAGCGTGCTTAACTTTAGATTTGATTTTTTAAAAAAATAAACCCAAATTTACATGACAATCTTTGAGTTACACGCAAGATAAAGAAATTACATTTTGTTATTATTTAAACAAGACTTTGTTATATTGTTTTATACATATAACAAATATTGTTAAAAACTTTGCTAAAATTAATTGTCTGTTTACCATTGGAAGATTTTTTAATGCGCCCATAATTTACAATAAATGATAATTGTGATCTTGGGTCTGACGCTGACGTATTATCCGACAAAGTCAAATACGTTTTTAACAATAAAAGTGAGAAAAGGCTGTTTGCTGGGTTTTTTTCCAGAATTCCATGGTTTAGTTTTGTTGACCAATTAAAATTTTGTATCCAAAGAATGATTCCTTATTACTTATATTTATATAATTTTCAGCAATTGTTCTATTAAATATTAAAATTATTGACTTTTCTACGTTATTTTTGTTTCGTAAAATTATGCAAACCCCGTTTATGCCTCAACAGTATGCCATTTGTGTCATTGATGAGCTGTATTGAACTATACTTACAAATTTGATTCGTATAGTGTTATCACAGACAAAGATTTCGGGTGTAAATATTTGATGAGAAATGACATTATGATAAAGCAAACAAATATACTAACTAATAAATTGACCAATAAAGAAGACGGTTACAAGTAAAGAGCACACACTTTCATACATGTATATTGTATTTGGCAACTGGTTCCCAATACATGCAACACGTGAAGACCAAAACTTGTAATGTACTGTTCAATATATTACGCTAAATACTAGTGACCAAAATGCTTGTATTTCCTAGCAGGGTACTAAACATGGACAATGTAAGAACTTTAACCTTTGAGTCTTACTGGAAAGCGAACTCCTATGTTAAGGAGACTGGCTGGGCAACAAATTACATATCAGATCTACCTTAAAATTTTGAATATGATTTATTTAGCCTTAAATCATTTTTTTGTCAATAAAAAATAATCAAAAAATAATATCAAAAAATAATATCATTTGTGCCGTTAATCTTTCTTTTATTATCTATATCAAGAACAAAATCTTAAACACACAAATATTCATATACAATCTGGATAAATTTCAAAATCCATGAAAATTGACCGGAAACTTCGATTAATCACGGTGAAAAGAGTTCAAAGTCCAAGTAAATTTAAAGTTAACGCAAAAATCAATAAAAATGTTTCTGTGTCATCTCACAAATAATTCAAAACCTCTAAAGTAAATTAACTTATTGTTTGAGGAAAGCTTGTTCTCTACAATTTTCGTGTGATCTTAAATCTCGTCGCTCCCAGTACTGCTGATCTGACTGCTTAATGTGATGTGAAACAGATCACTTCAAGTCTGCGAGGAGCTCTAATCAATAATTGATTGAAACAGACATCCTGGAGAGACATGCACGTCCACAAAATATCGTACATATTAAAGGGCTGGTGCAGTTGGACCAAAAAATTTTCGTACTGATGGAGAATAATTCCAATTGGTAAAATAATGAGCATTTTTTGATCAACCAACAGCAAAATGATAATTATTGGTCAACATCATATTAAGTGGCCTGTGTTGTTTCCCTCTTTAAAACAAAAATGATAGCCTGCAAAAAGCCCTGGTCTACACTATTCATCATTTTAGTAGTAATTTGTGTACCAGGTTCTTTTACTTTTTCTATATCGTTATTGCCATTGGCGAACCACCCTTCTTTTTTCTATTAATATGACATCCAGGTTCGAAAGCGTATGTTGCATGCATAATACACAAATGTTTCTAATACTCTTCTATTTCAATACTGTTGAGTTACTAGACGCACTTGTGTTTGTTATGACAGTCTTATTCCTAAACACCCCACCCACCCCTTGAACTGTGACGTCATATTTTGTCGTTAATACTGTCACCGAATTCAATTCGTTCTGAGCATTCGTTTTGTCTCTTTCCTCGTCTATCAATTCTCCGAAATTGTGTCTTAAAAAAATGCGAAGCATTAGATAACTTTCTCAAAAAAGGAAAGAAAGAAAAGAAAACCCACGAAATTCAATTTTGGTCCGTGCTTACTTTTAATACTAATTTGAGCATGCATTCAAGAAGTGTACTACAGCAAACGAGTAATTATCAAAGAAAAAACCCCACAGCTCAAAGACAGCAGTAACGACACAAGCGAGAAATACGCGTCCCATATATTGATTTGCCGGCGGTGATTTTATTGAATCAAAGTACTGAAGTACTGACGGGAGTTGATTTTAGTATTTGAATTATGCACATTTTTTATAATATGAATTCTCCGACAAATATTTCGTAAAAACCCCATATGAATCATGTTGTGTAATATTCATAAAATTAATTCCATCAAACTACTTATCAGTAATCGATACAGTTCTCAGAAAGTGTATGGATCAGACCCTCGGCTGTCTCCGTTAATATCCGACAAGCAAGAGATACTCTCTGCTTGTCGGAGATTTACGGAGACAGCCGAGCGTCTGGTTGAACAAGACTATATTGAACTCTGGCGTAGGAATACATACAACGTACGACTACAAAAAAATATCTTAATTGTTCGTACCATTTAAAATATGACTTTTTACAAGGTACCTATAAATAAGTTTCCTTGAAAAACAATGCTTAGAATACATTTCATCGAATTTATTGATTATTTTCAAGAACTAATTGTTGTCAGCGGTGTTGATTTGTGCTTAGGTCCAAACACTGTTTCACTTTCGGTTTGTCTGAGTAACTGCATAGGAGAGTTGATTAAAATCAACTCCCAAAAATTATTGCAAAATGATTTTACAGCTCGCACTTATTTCGTGAGGATCACCTGATAAATCTGTTTACAGTATTTTGATTATTGCTCTACTCGAATTATTTGTATGTACTAGGTATGATGTACATCTAGGTTTATATGTTTTGATCAGGAAATAATCATATTCTGATCAATAAAATTTTCGACACTTAAACAATACAATGCTTTCTTTGGTGAGTCATGCAGGATATGAAGGTGGCGACATCGCATAAAAAATACATAACCTAGTGGGTTATGAAAAAAAATTCTGCAATGATCGCTACCTTCATAACCCGCATGAATCATCAAAGAAAGCATTTTATTGTTTATATTTACATCTTCCTTTAACAAATTAATCAATTAATAGTAAAAAGTAGGTAAAATTCACTAAATTACTGTTAATGTACAAATGTACATCAGTACGTTAGCTAAAAGACACAGCCAAATCGTCTCCTATGAGAGTTTGAGTCTGACTTCATCATGATTTTTTCGTGCAAACCATGATTTTTCTTAGGTCTTTGTATGTTTTGACCAATCAATGAACGAGGCGTGTAGATTTCAGTCCTGTCAATTTCTAGTCAGTTTCAGTCGCTGTAGATTTCGACTAATTGATAAACGGGGTGTGTAGATTTCAGTCTGACTGTTTCTATAGAGCTATGAATTAGCTTTAAGTTTCAATAGGAAATAGAGGGAATCATATTCGATAGATGTAACTATAGTTGTGTTAAAACTGTTATCGGATTTCATGTGAGAAATGTTAAACAAAATTGGTATAATTTTATACGTAAACACGAGGCACATGGGCCTTATCGGTCACCTGATTACATATAACTGCAGTGTGGCTTTTGCAATGTACATTCATGTGCATTATAATTACAGGGCTAATGAAATCATTTTTGTAGCTTTATAGGAGCAGAGGAGAAGATTTTTAAAGAATAAATTCATTTTTACTACATAATCATTAGAGTACCACCCTAGCGCCATAACCTCTGACCCTGGGGCCATAGATTTCACAGTTCAATACTTATTACTTTAATGCCAGAAGTTTGACTGCTTGATGTCCAGGAGTAAAGAATAAGATTTTTAAAGACTGCATTAATTTTGATGGTTTTAGCCCCACCTTTCATGCCCAATAGGGGACAGAGGCCATGAATTTCACAACTTTTACTCCCCTTTACCCATAGATGCTATATACCAAATTTGGTTGAAATAAGTTCAGTGGTTCATCGTAAATATATGAATTTTAAAGGAGGAATATTTTGTGGTTTCAGTAAAAATCTATGACTTGAATTATCAATGAACATGTGGATTAAAGGACAATATTTCATGTTCGCAATTTCTTTCGATTTTTCTTTAATATAAGCAATTGCTGAGGTAGTGTAGTCCTAATTGATCCCGTGAACCACACTATTTCCTAACTTTTATTTTTATTTAGTTCCAAGCCATGAAACATACACTTTTGATGATTTCATTAACTTTGTTATTACAGAAATCGTAAAAGAAAGGCTGAGGAGAAAAATAAGCACTGTAAAACACCAAGTTAAGATAATACATGTATATTAGATAAACATTTGTCATCAACTTTTCCAATATTTTTGCTTCTGTACATACATTGGCTTTGTCCCTAATTGGTGATTTCATGGGGTTGTTAAAATAAGGATGACCCAACAACACCAAATAATTACCACCCTCTTACTGGGTTACATGTAAGCTGTCTCAGTAAACATTTTACATGTACATTAAATAGTAGAGAGAGTGAGAGTGTTATAGAAAATATTAGAAACTTCCAAGTACATTGGATTTCTTTTTTCAGTTAAAACCCCAAGATCATGAAGCAATCTTAGACTTAAGTCAAAAATATATACTGTCGTAATGTTTTGTGATTGAAAACACTGAAACATTGAAATGCTATTAAAGGGGTCTTATTAAAATATTAATTACAAAGTTCAATGGTTATTTTACGATAAACAATCATTTTATGACTGACTGAGATTTGAACTTGCTTCATGATCCTGAGGCCAGGTATTTTTGTAAAGCTTTGAAAAATTAATGGGAACAAGCCCAAAAAGCTAGATTTTTTATTTTACCATTTAGCTGTCAAGTTTCCAATTCAAACATATTAAAATTTTAAGCTTTTTTATTGAAACTGAATTCTATCTAGTAAAACGGAATGATTTGTCAATGCCTAAATATTGTCAGTTAATGAAGTTTATTTATCACTGCTTGAACTATATACAAATACACTTATACGTATCTATTGTAAAATGCTTTAGTATATATTTAAGCTACATGTAGAAAACACTTTGACAAGAATTATGAAATATGGATAACAATCATATATTTATTTGATTCACAACCACAACTTAATCGCAGCTAAAATGTAAGTAGGTAGAAATACAATCACTGCCGGTTTACTTTAAATTAAAAATCGAAATAAATCTTAGCACAGTGTTTTGTTTTTGGTAAAGATAGTAGAATAACTCTAACATGTGTAAGACACAGGGTTTTTTATGCTCGACAATCAATTTGCATACGTAATAATTGAGATCATAAAAATCTTACCTAACTAATCATTAAACAGTATGAAATATCAATTATAAATTGCGTATGAAGAGACTGATCGTTACAAGATCAACATGTCGCTATACTTGGGCGGGTAAAGGCGCCATTATTACCAGCAGTTGCAATATCTACACACAAATGCTATTATTGGATATAAAAATGCATCTCTATTTTTCTTACACAAGATCATGTAAATTTACGTTATGTTATATACACGAAATAAGTCGTTAACTACCTTGTTTTTTCTAGTCATGTCACCAAGCGTTAAGTTTGTGTGTCGTCGTATGTACGATAATACTGGACGGAAGATACGATAATACTGGACGGAAGAACGTTTTAAAAGCGCAAATAAGTTGGCGGACCCAATGGTGAAAAAATGCCCACCCGGAAATATTGACTATAACGCAACTACATAAATATAGAAATAAACTTAAATTGTTTAAAAACTATCTTCATCAATGAAAAATATTGACTTTTACTACAATTTAGGGTTGAGCTCGGATTTAGAAACAATTGGACTTTAAAAAAAAATGATAAATACTATTCATATTACCTTTATAACGATGAACAACCATACAAACGCGTGCACGCGGTAAATCAACAAATAAATGCAATAATACCAAAATATAGAGACGTAATATCTAAAATAAAGGGTAGCTACTGTTACGTCATAATAAAAATCTGACTTATCTCTATGTAGCCGCAGACTTTACTATGATATATATGAATATATATTGCGTCGATAAGCACATATGACCATTTTACTCTTAAATTGAACAGGAAAACAAAAACTAAACAGCGCAAAACAGTATTACATGTACAACAATGAATTTGGCAGTTCTAAACCAGTGCATCATTTCAATACTACCTATGATTTACACAACAACTAAGCGATGCAATTGAGACGTAAAAAATTCAAACTCCTTTGATAGAGAATATAGCTATCGATTGCATTTGAAATAAAAATATATTTTCAATAGATATAAAAATTACAGAATAAATATATAAACAAAACACCTCTACAATGTAGCTAAAAATAAATTTGAAATTGATTTATCATTTATGATTTGACAATTCTGAAACGGTCTGACAATGGTTTCGTTTTTGACATTGCGCCGCCGATCGATTTTATCATCAAGAATACTTTCATTTTACCAAATCAGTCTCATACAATATTTGATATAAACAAATAATCTTAGTTTAAATTACTTCACCCCTTTCTGGCACAAGTTTCACTTTTCTACTAATTGAATAACGCCACTTGTCTTCGAAATTTTAGGACAACCCTGATATAATCAGAACTCACTTAATTAAGTTAAAATCCATGAGTTAATATGTTATCTTCGATTGATGCCACTTTGAGCAAAAAATAAGTTTCTTTCATTCATGTTTTATGCTCATTAATCATTGAGCATAGTAAATTAACCCCCAAACCTTTAGCAAATCGCATTTACTATTCAGATTTTTAAGTTTCTATCAAACTAAAGAGTATATACATCTTGTCAACGATATAAACATGTAAGTCAAAATTAAAATTTAACTATATTCTAAATTGAATAAATCTCTATTTTCCAAAATCTACCGCAGGCTTCCATGTTGTTGCCTCTGCATGGTTTATCGCATTCACTGTCATATAAACGCTTTGGAGAGAATCTGACCTGATGCCCACAAAAACATTCATATTCATTCTTAAGATAAATTGTTAATGTTTCATTAATCAATAATAAAAATCATGGAAGTTTATTTTTTTTCTTTTGATACAATTACAATGTCTCTATAAAATATTATAACAAGATTAAATAATTCCAAAACGATAATACGTAGTAGATTATTCCATACCTGAAGCCCTATATATTTGAATTCTCCAAGACTTTTACATTTTTCTGTACAATATGCTTTTCCAATTATGGTAAGGCCAAAGGGTCCCTCTTCTAAAACACGCTATATATATACTAAAGGTACTATCATAATCAACTGATAGAAAGTTGTTTAAAACGATGATAGGTTATTATTGATGATTTTATGTATTTAGCTTAATGAGTTGTTTAGAAAAATGTTTACCTACATTTATCCTCTATTATGAACGACGGACATAATTCATTTTCGTGTATATTTCGCACACATAAAAGGACTGATTGCATAGCTTTGTTAAGGAAGGTATCAGAATTCTAGCACGTGTGATTTAGGAAAATTTGCATATTCCCCGCCCCTTATTCATGAGATTTTACGAGATATTGTATTTCGGTAATTAACAAAACAAAATTATTGGGTTTGATTGTATCAAGAAAGGTGTACTGAAATGAAAACTTTGACCATTCTTTATATCTTGTGAAGTTATGAAATTCCTTAGTCGTCTGATGACGTGTCGAGGTTGACTACGTCACATCGGCGCTTGCAGCTGTGATCAGAATAAACATGGGGACTTCAGTGATACATCTGGGAATTTAACTCATTTACAACCAGCCTAGATGGAAATCGGTAGAGGATTCAGCTGAACAAGGTAGAATTTATCTGTACTTTCCCTAGATATTGTTTTATATTGTCTAATACTGAAGAAACAGAAACGAAGGAAAATCCCTCGGCTTCGATTTTGTTTACTTGTTTACATTTGTTTTCATGTAATATTGTGTTTAAACATCATTTTGGTGACTCGATCAAGCAAAGCAAATGTTCTGCGATTCGCTAATTTTGATGATAAAGAGTATTGCGGCGCATTGTAGCTTTTTACTGGTCTCTAATATCGCAATGATATTAGCTCGCATTTCCTCAGCCTTCAAAGAAAATGTAAACAGTGGAAAGTCCGGAAAGTCCAAACACTTGGTTAGCACTACAAAGATTACTGTGAGAATCTAAACTGAATATAGACAATATTGTATTGTTGTTTATGTAAATCGAAATGTGTTATTTCATTTAGCCTTTTTTTTAGGAAGATTACATGTTTGAATAAACAAAATTTAAGTGTTGAACTGAATTCCACACATTTTAAAGAATAAACATTTGATTATGCCTGTTATAACATTAATGAAATTACAACTGCCATTAGAATGCACAAAAATAAAGTAATTTTCCCTTTTCATGTTATTTTCAGCACAATAGTTTGCTAATTATAACACATAATTCAATTTCAGGGTTATTAAAGCAGTAAATGGTCCACTGGAGACACTTTGTTGGGGTGTTGATAAAGAAGTAGGTATTCTATAAATATTTATTTTATCAACTAATTCATGTATACTTGATCGGTTTTTTTATAAATCATATTACTATATTGTAACCTATCATAATATCTTTCAATGATATCTATTGAAATTAAATTTGAAATCAATATTCATCATTTCAGGCATTGGTTTTCTTATCAACTGCACTGCCTTCTTACAATATACATCAAAAAGACAAGAGGAGAAGTACATGTAGTGTGCAAGAATATGGTCAATTGCCATAGATTACACATCGTGAACACTGTGCCGGATAATTATGCCAGTGCCAAGGTGACATTTTTGCACCCGCTTAAGATGCAGTTTCGGAAAAATCCCTATATACCAGATGATAACCCATTGGCTAGAGAATATATAACCACTTTTGTTTTTAGTGTGTTTCACCTGGTAGGTGAGATATTTACCTTAGTTTGAAAATTAATATCCCATAGGAAAATGATAATTCCAATAGGAAAAACGATTCTTTTACAGGAATTATTGACAATCCTATAGGATTTTTTTTAAATACTATAGGAATTATATTTCCTATAGAAGAAATCTATTTCCTGTATGAAATTGACTCAGGCAGGTAGTTTTCTTATAGGAAATTAAAATTTCCTATCGGAATTGAAATTCCTACAGGAAGGTCTTGTATTCCGATAGGAATTTTCTCATTCCCTATAGGAATACTGTTTTTTCTTATGGGAAAAATTCTTTTCCTGTAGGAATTTAGTTTTGAAAGGTAAATATCTCAACTGACAGGTGAGATACAATGATAACAAAGGTGGTTGTAAACTCTTTAAGCAATGGTCTATCATATGGCATATTTGATTTTTTTAAATATATACAGCTAAGACGGGTGCAACAATGCCACCTTTGCACTGGCCTAATTATCCGGCACAGTGTTAATGACTGAATAATACTGAAAATCAGAAAACACTAGTCTTGTTGAACAGTTTGTCACAGAAAAGAAATCTCTATAGTACATTGTATTTGTCAAGTTGATTATAATAATAAATTCTAGATTGATTTTTGTTGCTTTCTTTAATTATTACAAAAAATATTAATTATAATTACAAGTAACCCTGCTCATATATTAACGGTACTTCTTATATATGTACCAGCAGAGTAACATAAACCATTATAAAACATAAATGTGTAAATTACAAACTTACACTTAAGATAAGGTTTGCGGTTACAGTGAGATAATCCACATATTTTCATTGTGACGTAACACCAACAACCCTTTATTTCACACACACCCCCCCCCCTTATATCAATAGTTATTGGTAGGGGCAACAAATGAATTAATTTTTCCAATTGCAACAATTTGGTAATGATGACTGGTGTAAACAGTTAACATTCTAACATTATTTTAATGAAATTTTACAGCGTTTAATTTTTTTTAGGAATGAAAATTAAAATTTTGATCTTCGTCAGTGTTGCGTTTGAATTCCACGCAAATGACGCCGAAAGTGAAATGGGCAGATAAAATCCAGTAGTGCAAGGGCATACACTTTATCAAATATATTGAAATGTTACATGTGTTACCATTATATCCCAATTATATCAACAAGTGCTGGGAGCTGTATGAAATCGCTACGCATTTCACATAAATAAGCATTAATTGTGGGAACTGCCTGCAAATTTCTGTTCATACACTGTTTATGTTGAATTTAATAATTGTTCTTACTTGTATATTTCAAGCTCCCAGCACTTTTCGAAATTTTAGATGTTCATTTTACAAGTTAGAAACAGAAATAGTTATATTTGTTAATGTAAAGCCCTTGCACTATGCATTTTTTCGTATTATTCCTGGTTCATCTATTTTAAGCAGTATCACGGAACAGGGTATTCCCAAGAGACTCAAAAATTGCTCATGCGATGGCGAATTATCTAATTTGTATATTGATTAAAAATCACTTTGTGTAACAATTTTTTGGAATATAATATCAAGATTATTCGAAGGCTAATAGTTTATTTACCGCAATTATTTTATTGACGCCCTTAACATAGCTGAGTGTTACGAGCATCGGATTTTCAATATTTCGTCACAGTTATTCAAACTCAATGAAAAATGGCTAATGATGTAATATAAATCTGTTCTAATTCATCAATACACGCTTAATATTATGTATGTAGTAAATGACTTCGCTTTAATTAATCGTGCCAAAACAAATCTTTTTAACATCATATAACCAAATTTCTTTATGGGATGTTAACTGTTCCGTTGTGAGTTTGTTTATAAACTCAATATACTTATAACGAACTGCATAATATAAGTTACTTGTACATTTTACAGAGTCTCTGCAAGTGAACAAATCATTTAAATTTCGCATTTAATACTAGTATTCATAATGAAGTTAAATTGTCCGTGCTTATGTTTTGAAATATTCTATCATAAAAATAAATGTGTATCATTTCCTAATAGTTGTTAAGAGTTATCAATCAACCTCGAAATGATGTACATAAACCCTATTTTAAGAGTTTCCCTCCTTCTTTTCATAATAATACAAGAAAGGAAAAAACATCAAGCGGCACTTTGGCATCCCCCCACCCATTAAATGTGAAGTCGATGACATTGCAATTTTTAGATGATATTAATTCAAAATCATCATATAAGTATCATATTTCAATTAGGATAGGAAATCTGTCGCATTTGTTTTAATTTATTTTTGTATATCCGTAAAACGCTTTTCCCCAATATGTTCATATAAAAAACCCAAACATTTACAAACAATTTTTGAAATGGCCCATACTAAAAAATTTATTCGATTTTTATTATTGTTTGATTGATTTTGATATATTTTAGTAACTTCAACTCATTAAACATTTTCATGAAAAATACTTTGTAAAACTATTGTAAGTCAAAACGTAAGACAAAAGAGGTACATAACCTTAATCTCAAAATAACTAAAAATCTTACATAAATTCTCTTAAAGACTTACAAGTTCTACAATTTTTCAGAGAATACAGTCTTTCAAACATTGTTCTTTTATGTACCTTCGATGATGCAGCTTAGGTCGGTTTTCCATGAGCCATCTGCTCTACAGATAAACAGTTCAGATCCATGTTGTTCAAATCCTTCCAAACACGTTACATGGATCCCTTTTGTTATACCAATGGCGTCCCATTCTTGAACTTTTTTCAATGAAAAGCTATCATTTGAAGGAACTCCACAATCTATAATTTAAAGTAATGATTTCATATGAATTAAATTTTTATGCTTTTCGGTAAAAATTATATGGCAAAAAATGAATTCATCCTCAATTTACGAGGTTAGTTTATTCTTAGGTTCAATTTCATGTCATTTTTGGTTCAAATTATATTTTTTAACCATTGTTATGATAAATAATAATAAAGAAAATATACAAACTGGCATCGAAACTTAAATTCAAAACATTGTGTTTACCCTACAAGACACAGTTAAACTTTACAAAGGCTTTTGGAATGCATTTTTCATTTATGGCACAGTTCGACTCTGAACAAGCCCCTGCTATATCCTGTTCAAATAATAAATCCTTGTTTAATAATTTACAATCTTATGAGATTGATATCTTGTTCTTATCAATACTGTAATTTGAGGTATTCAATCTATAATGAATATCTAATGAACAATTTTTAAATCATTCTGAATTAGCTAAATATGTATTGCTAGATAACAAAAAAGAGAAATGAACCAAACTCATATGACTGACAAAATATAAGAAGCCGGTCATTTTGCATATAACTTTTTTTGAAGAGTTATCTTTCCTTGATGAAAAGAAACTAATTTCGTCAACATATATTCGGTAAATGAATCATTTTATTTCTTATTAAAGAGAAAGTTTTTAAATATAATCGCCACGAGATTTTTATGAATTTCAAGTCATTTTTTACAATATCTGAATAAAATACGCGTTGCCTATAGACTTCAAAGTAAAATTTAAGGTGCAATTATTTAGACAACAGTCAAAATTTTGAAAATTCTTTTGGTATAGTATTTTTATTTGATAATACCTTCCAAATGAAATCATGACTAAGAATATCGGACCATTTTTTATTCGGTATTAAATTTGGTCGTTATACATAGAATACCTTAAAAACGTTGCTTTTAAAGCATCATAGTGCCTTCTTGATTCATGATAGCAAACAATACAGAAAGCAAACCTAAAAGCATGATATTTTTGTGAAAATGAATAGTTAACCAATGAATGCAGTAAATGGATGCCGTTTATCTTTACTTTTTCGTCCAGATTTTCTCGAAATCATATGAAAAATTAAACAGAAAAGTGGTATTGATTTACAAAGTAAAACAGATCAAAGAAAACTGCTTTATCGTCCATCAAAGCGTAACCTGGATAGGACCATCAAGTCTTTCATGCAAAACATATTCAATGTATTAATACGGAACTAGCATAAATATTTGGGGTTCATAAAAAGCCGAACTAGAGTTAGGATAACATTTAATATCCACTATCAACAAAAGACTCCTAAATGTTCACCACGATAAATAGAATAATTCAAACTCACGACGTGAAATAAAATGAAATGTTTATAATTGTGTGTATTCTTAAAAATAGCACCGTTGAAACAAGACAATACCGATAGAAAACAAGTACCTATAAACTTTTAAACACGAACTTGTTATTATATTTGCTGTATTAGATTTAATGGCTATTTGTTTGCGAAGTATAATAGCCTTATGTAACAGTCTCAAATGTAAAACACTTAAAAATAGACAGAATGACGAATGACAAAGATCCAGAGATTATTCATTATTTATGAACAGCCTTTGCTCATTTGTGGTTTATTTAAAATTGTCATATGTCATGATTATTGTGTGCACGCTAAAGAACGTTGGTTCAGTGTACATGGAGGTAGGCCTAAGTTGCGATCTAAACATGAAATAAAACATAGTTAAACATGAAATTCACGTACATGTATCATGAACATATAATGAATTTCATAAGTTATACAATTTAATCGATTGTCACTCTGATAACTGAAAAATAGTTCTATAATTTAAGTATAGGAACTTGCATGCTCTTTGCATCATAGACTAAATTCCTCGTCTTTATTTATGCCGCAAATAACGCCCAGTTATTTTTCTGTGCGAGTCCCCAGACCAGAGTGAAGTTAAGACCAGTACGTACGCCTTCCATTAGACAGGTTTTAGGTCCTTAGTGTAGCATATTTTTCGGAAGATCACTAATTTAAAACATACTCTATTTAAGAAATAAAGTACGAGTTTTCGTGAATTTTGCAGAATAACCTCCGAGGTCGACAAATGTTGTTTTGAAATATAAAAGCCGAGGCGTTAGCCGAGACTTTTATATTTCAAACAACATTTCGAGACCGAGGAGGTTATCCTGCAACATTCACGATAACAAGAACTTTATTTCTATTCTACTAACAGCCCAGTATTTCTACAGATCGTTTTTCATATAGAGAGACGATCTATATAGGTCACTTTGACGGCTTTTCCCTGTAACCCCAACGGTTTTGTTAGTAATGTTTAGATGTGTATCGATCAAAGGAATCACATGCAGACGAAAGAATTTTCTTTGGATTTTTAATACTATTCACTTATTTATAAAATATCTTTGAATCATGTTCCTAATATTTTAATAGCAATTTAATATAATTATTACTAGAGTAACTACACGTTATATATTTTATGTAACAACACGCAGTGAAAATGTGCTAGGGAGGAACAGCCGCATTGATCTCTTAGAAATAAACAGTTAAGGCAATACACATCGTTTTGACTGGAGCTAACACGTGAAATTGACATGGTTTTAAAACTTTTTAGTTTAAAGTTGTACTTTCATGATCAGTGCGAGACAAATGGGTATTTCTGATTTGATAATTTACTGATGACGTTCGTAGTATATTGGAGACTAATATCCGCGGCATCTCTTTGATCTTGGCAATAACTGCAGTAGAATTCTCAATAATTTCCAATAGTTAAAACAATATGAGATGTATTTTTAAGATTTTTTTTTTTGGCTGCAAAATCCTGCTCGTATGCTAAGTGTCAATCTTACTTCAACTAAGGCTTCGAAACGGGTGTTCCCACAAAAATAAGGCTATAGAAATTATAATAACACGATATTTTTTGTCATTTTAGTAGAAAATAACATTTTCTTAAAAAAACATTTCAGAATGAAAATTGCAGCTAATATTGCTTTAAATTGTTTTGAAAATGTTCTCATTTGTTGACGTTTCAATATATTTGAATGATTATACTTTAAATGGAACCAGTATCTATTAACTTATTATTTTGATCTTTATTTCGTGTAAAAAGAATCGATGGAATATTAAAATATGTGAAAGTTAAAATGTACTTTAATTGGAAGACATATTCAGTGTATTCATGTGAAGAATCGATTTTAGTTATTCAAGAAGCGTACATGTAGTTATTGTTCTAAAAAAAACACTTTCCACAGTAACGTCATAATATATACTGGCTATTTATATGCCGTGGGTACCAATTTTGTATTAAAAAACAATTTTCAACTTTTTCAATGCGAGAGATAAAGTACTAATACGTTTTAATGTGTTAATGTGAAAAATCTATGCTTAGCCTTAACTCACTTGCTTAAACAACTCTAATGTAACGATCTGCATTTCATTAATTAGTTTTCAGGTAATGTATTGAAACGATAAAAGTGAATTGTATTGAAACAGTAATACAACCGCATGTTTCATTTACATGCATGCTGTCTTTAATTCTAGAGGTACATAATTCATTAATACCAATATTCAGTTTTAGAAAATAGGCAGTTTTAAAGCTTCGTTTAAATTAAATTTATAAACTAAATGATTTGAATGGTCTCCCTGCTACGTGTAAACAACTGAATGAAGAGCTGTTCTGCATGTGAAAAACAGATTAGCGCAGCTGAAAGATCAATACAATTCTAGAGTATTTTACATAAAAATTGTAGAGAATATATTAACCATATATCATGCTTGAAAAACATACATATTTACCTCAATTTTAAGAATATGACATATCAAAGGATTTTTCTTAAACACATTTAAGATTTAAAGCAATCAATTACATGCGCCGATGCGATTTCACCAGATCATTTGCATAATTAGGATACGCACGTCACTTGACTGCATGTACGAAGTACGTATGACGTCACAAAAATACATCAATTATTATGTTGAACATCGTTGTCAAATATGTAAAAAAGATTTTAACAATAACTCCAGGTCAAAGTATATTTTCAATGATTCAAACAATACAGTTTCTTCGCCGTAATTTAGCTTCGGGACACCTACACATTCCTGCGTACATAATTTCTTATTTCAAATATGATTATCATGTGAACTATGAATTTAAAATGTGGCGAAAAGAATCCTTCAGGGATATGAGAGTAACTCACCAATTTACGTGAATATGAAATTCTAAACCGTCGATTGTAGATACTGTTAATCAGATTAATAATTTAAATTTATGGATAGAAATGAAATACATTAATATATCATATTTAATTCTTTTTTAATAATGTCTATGACTCAACTTTTAACATTAGATTCATTATCTTACCTTATCCCAATCTGCTATTGCACTATATATCCACCCTTTATATACAGATCTGGTAAAGAAATATTGGTTTCAAAGTTGATCTGACAGAAGTGGGTAGTTGACGGACTAACATCGTGTTGTTCTCAGACAATCCTCCACACAGTCCAGAATACTGTATTTATCATACGACGCTATCATCCTTCTCTCTCTCTCCAGTTTGTGTCCGTATTGTAGCATGGAGTAGCTATGTCGAAGGTTCCTCATAGTCTGACATAGTGCAAAAAGTAAAGCTGACTGACATAGCAATATGAAATATAATTTCATGATGATTTGCCGTGAAAACCAAGTATACACTGCTATGTCGATTGCTATTCTATAGTCAATTGAAAATAAAAGCCATGAAAAGATAGTTCAACGCCTCATATCATTCATTTTTTTAAAGTAGTTTTTCATGAAAGGGGTGTAAATATTTGTATATATATAAATCCAACAATAAAGATATAAAAGCATTAGGTATGTAAGATAGTAAGATAGCAATACTATCAACTATTTCCTCCGAAATAGAGCAAAAGGCAAGTGCGTCTATAAATGCATTTTTCACCTTGATCAATAAAATCAAAATGGAAATTCGTTATTTAACATAACGAGACAACCTTACAACACTTTCAAAAAATAGGAAACTTGGTCCGATAAATCGATCGTTACATTACATATTTATTAGGATCCTTTTTGCAGTGCCTTAAGAAGAAATGACAAATCTAGTTATAAAATAACGTTAAATAGTTGAATGTGCAGATCAAATAACGTTCTTTGCGTTCTTTAATAATTCACAACTTTTTAAGAACGTTTTTTTACTTGATAAAAAAAATATTTTTACTGTAACATTTTCATGTGCTGTTTTATCTTTCTGTTCTGCTACAGGCACAGCACAACTTGCATTCATTTGGTCGAGGAAGAATAATTAGTAAAAAAATTCATTAAACATCTGTCTTTATGGAAAGTTATTTATTTTATAGGTATGGGCCGTATTTTAAAAAAAAATTGGCGAAATTTGTTCAATTGCCTTTAAGGTAACAAAAAGACGATATTTTCTTATCTCATTTTATATCCATATCGTTTGCAAGGAAATGAAAAGTGAAAATTAGCTACGAAGGTTTTTTTTAATACAATAAGTATGCATTGAAAAATATGTTGTTGTACATGACAATAATGTATTCTCTTTTCAAGACTTTAGGATTTTGTTTTATTTCCGACAATCAGTTAGATTGGTTATGCATAATCAGTTAGTTAGTCTGCTTGTTGACTTCCAAAGTTTAAACAAAAGTTAGTTAGCGACGTATACGTCTTGCTTCAACACTTGTTTCAATAAGATTGTTTTTCTTATTTATACAAAGTCGATGGCTTACAACGAATTTGATCACTGTACGTATTATCTCCCTTATTCGTCATTCTTCGTATTCTTAGTCGATGGTGTCCATTTAATTTCTATTTAGAGTCGTGAGTTTATCAGAGACATTTTAGACTTGTTATTGTTTAAGAAATAAGCTACTAATTGTCATCCGTTGACGGAATAAGATAAATAAGTGGGGTTTTTTTCAACAACATATATTTTTGGTGAAGCAATTTATAAAGTAATGTATTGGAAACTAAGCATTCTAGAGTCATATGGCTATCATTTCAAAAATCATAAAGAGTTATTCTTTTTTTTAAAACAATTTATTGAAACTCTTTTACAATTTCACATGGTGCCAAAAATAAAATAGAATAAATATAAAGCATAATATTTTGCAAAAGTGTTATATACGAGAGATAGAAAGAAAAAAGAGTAAAAAGACAGACAGGCAATCACATCGAGTACATCAAACATAAAACAGCCATGAATATTTTACTTATAATTATAACTGCAATGGCTGTTAGGTTCCTAGGTACTATAATAGCTAATAGCTATACAAGCTAATATATATGCTACATAAGACGTTAATTTGATTTGCATGGTCTGCATTTACCATTTAACGATATCCGACCCTCATCCATGATATATAACTCTAAATTATCCATAAATCTGCCTCTTTTATCGATAAATTTAATTTGTCTTTTAGTATTAATATTACGATCAGTTATTCAACGAAATTATTGGTTTCGTGGATCTAAGAAGATTTGCTATATACAGATTAAGGGGTTTAAGCCACCGATGCACCGGTACAACTTTTTTTTATAATCTGATCTCAACTTGTACATTGATTCGTGGGCAACTTTTCAAAACATTTGTACAATGCATGAATACCAAGATAGTGTTTTAATTCTTTTTTTTTTCGTGTTATTCACTATATTAAACGAAAATTATTTGCAGGAATTCATAAAATACAGAAAAAAAACCACCCTGTGATATTGATCGCGATAATGTTTTAGAATTGATTTTCACTTTAACATTATCTTTATTCTAAACTAGGGAGGTCCATTTGAAAACCTACTAAACATGAAATCGAATTGATATCGGGACATATTGAATTCAATAAAACTAATTTCATTTATTTAGCCATTTATATTCAATGCATTACAACGGAGGTATAAATATGAAACAATATAATTGGTGGACCAAACAATACCCGACATCTTGCGGTCCAAACAGACTTATCCTTTATTTATTCGAGGATTTAATTCTATAACAGTCTCATTTATTGGAGTATAAACAGGGTTAAGACAGTTTACAATTAATTAACCGTGAAGCGGTTATTAAAAACAAAACAAAAACACACCGATCACCTTAACAGCAATAGGCATAATACAATCATTATATAGATTCACATACAAAATTTTTGCTCATTGTACATGTAATAGAATAGATCCTGTTTAAATTTTTTTTTTTTTCAAATATATTTCCGGATATCCTTATGTTTAACATTCAGCCCCTTTTAAAGCAGGATGTAGTGATAACGAACAGTGTTAAAATTCAAAAGTTCAAAGGAAAATTACAAAACAGGAGCAGAGCGAACACAGACCTCTATATAAAAACAAGGTAAGATCAGGTGCCACGGAGGAGTGATCATCCTCTGCTGACCGTTCACGACCGCCGTGTGCTCCCTGACGTAATTGGGATTTGGTACCAGGAGGGTTGGACGCAGATCCGCATCCCCTTTTCCCGGCGATTGCTTCTAAAACACTTAAGTACTCAAGGACCCAACCTCCACTTCTGTGAGAGGTGGAAAGGGCCTCTAAACAGCGGACTTGAAAATTAATTTAATCCATAATTATCCTTGACGTGCTACACTTTCTAGACAACAGAAACTCTTGTAGATAACCTGTCTACCCAAGAATACTGTCATGATGACGACTGGAGAGGAAAAGAATGAGCAAGAACAATCCCCCCACATGACCTCCGAACCAGCCTTATACATCGATATGCTAATGATCATATAAACTGTGAACCTTGGATATAACGAATAGTATTTTTTTACAAGTAGGAATGAAAGAAGAGACAGAGAGTTACGAGCTGATGTGAATGTTAGTGCAATTATCATTATGTTTCAATGTTGATCGTTAAATGGTGACAGCGTTGTAGTGATATAAAATAAAAATGATATACAATAAATGTATAACGTACGCAAGGTGAAATTGAAAAGAAATCATTGTTATCCTAGTCGGAATGGTACACTTGGATCTGCATTATAATTTCCAAATTTCTCTTTACTCGCCCTTATTTAGTGGTAAAACGAATTTAAGAAAAAAAAAACATTTACATTACCCTTCTGAAACTGTGAGTATACATGAATATTAAAATGTGTGTTTACATATACAACATTGATTTTTTTTTATACGACTTAAATAAATGTAGCTTTCTTTCTTACACACTGTTTTTTAAAAGAGAAAAAAATTCACACATCTGCATGTAAATATTACTCCCAGAAACTTGAAAGTACTCGTATTCATGTACATAATACAGAAACGGTTTTATATAAACATTTAATTAAATCTGTATTCACATATGTAGCTAAATTCGTAATGTGGTTCCCTGTCCTCAAATTCCTTATTAGATATCACATATCTTAGATGATTTTCCCCGAGTCTCTTTGTTTCATCCATATATTGCCTTAAGAAATCTGGCATTTTCGTGCTATTGTGAAACCTCCAAACGCTGTTGTCATCCTTTATGCCTTGTATCCATATTTGTCCACTATCTGCAACATGCGCTGTAAAATATGAGAGAAAGGCAATAGTTATGCATATATTATTATTTTGAAGACTGAACACATTTGTTATTTTTAAAATATTATTGTACCATAATCAAACACTAGTGATAGATGGGTTTTTTTATTAATCTTTTTCTCCATTTTACTCTTTCTTTTTCTCACACGCATTTATACAGACTTTACTGAAAACGTGGTTGTTATTTACCTATTTAAGGAATAATGATTTATTAATAGTAACATAAATTAATGTTATTGAAACAATGAAATGAACGAGTTCGATGATGTTATAATGGACAATGGAGGTTATAATATAGCATTGAATTATTTATTTTTGACGTCCTCGTAACTGTTGAGACAAGCCTTGAAAATTAAATTAAATCCATGAAAAATAACTCTTAAAATTTTGCTTTTTACAATAGAATCAACTTTTTCGTTGAAAATTTGTAATACATGGTATTTTATCAACATGTTTGAAATGTATTCTTATACCGATAAAATAGAAATCAATGTCTGGGAACTACTTATGTAAATTACATGTTAATACATACGCAATGATTCTCATCATAGTGCATTTTAACAATTCCCTTTGGGGATTTTCCGAGATGAATTCGAACTGTTATCCGGTCCATGTAGAACTGATCTTACTTACTGCTAATAAAATGTAGGAAGTTGAGTAGCATTGTTTCAGTATCTATTTTTATTAAATCTCCACCATCAGCTGTGCAGTTACGTCTGGCATCGAGATAAGTGGTTGGTGTGACAACAAATCGCAGACAAGCTCTTGAAGAATTTGACAACACCTCTGTATAACGGACTGGACAGGCTGAAAAATTTGGATTATAACAAGTTAAAAGTATATACTTCAGCATGAATGTAAATAAAAAATATGTCATTTTCATTTATTTTCTACATTAACATGTTCTTTTCACACACATATATATATATATATATATATATATATATATATATATATAAAGCACTAAAGAAACCAACAACACTCGTTATCTATAGTGTCGGATCAAAAGATACAAGGTTATAAGATGAGATATAAAAAAGCACTAAAAATAACCAACGACACGAACAATAAAGAAAAATATTGTCAAATTTTCGGGACAACCCGTCCCTTCTTCAGGACAACAAAGTAAAAACTACATATGAAAGGAGTAAAACATCTACAAAACTAGCACTAAACTAAAAACTAAATAATATATAAAACACCGAATGGGAACGTGGCAACTACATCTTTGTATTAAAGATCATAAGCCCGAGAAAGAAAAATCCCGTCCGACGCAGCGGACGGTCTGTGTAGAAGTTCTGAGAGATAACCCGAACGAATTAATTAGCTAATTGGGGGTTGGTGTTAATTAAGTTGTACTAGTAAGATAATTCGTAATGAAGGTTTGTAGGGGAGACAGGTTCTGTAAATGACCACATAAATATACACAAAAGTGTAAAAACTAATAGGAGTTAAATAAAGAAAAAAAAATGGATAAAAACAACAATTAAAAATAGCAAAATAAAAAGTAAACAAAAAGAACCCGTACAGATTAAACCGATTAAGGAACGAGCTAATAAGTTGAATAATTAACGTGAATGATAGTTTGTACATGGAACCAAAAAGATGATGATGGTGATATTGCATAGAAAAAAATCAGGATGTTTTAGTTGATGTTCATTTAAGTGAAATCACTTAATTTGTTCATGCCGTCAGGGCGGAATGACTTCAGTCTATGCATCCAAAATTTTTCTTTATTTTTTCTCTCCGCATCTGTCCAGTCTGGGTTGTGATCAATAACCAAAACCATCATGTCCTCCCATTTGTGACCATCTAAGTTAAAATGTTCCCCAACGGGTTCTTTAATTTTCTTAGTTTTGATGGTGGAACGATGGTTATTGATGCGCCTGCGGAGGTCTCCTGTTTCCCCTACGTATTGTTTCTGACAAAATTTACAATTGATGAGGTATATACAATTGTCAGTACGACAAGAAGTATTTGCGAAAATTTTGTAAGTACGGCCAGTAATGGGGCTAGAAAAGTCGTCCGCATCAGAGCTGTGTTTGCACAACAGACATCTGGTGTCAGAACAAGTCTTAAAGCCACCATTAGGTAGAGGGTTCTTTAGTTTGGTTCTTACCACCATGTCCTTAAGGTTTCTAGGGCGCTTGAAAGCTGCCATTGGGGTTTTTTTGAAAACCTCAACCATTTTATCATTGCTGTAAAGGATTGGCAGGTTCTTCTTTAGAACTGCATTTAGACCCTTAAGGACAGGGTGGTAAGTAGTGACAAATGGGACTTTGTTGTCTTCGTTTTTAGGTTTGTATTTCAAAAGGGATAATCGATCCTCTTTAGCTAAATCATCAATTGCATTTTGTACAGAGTGCGAGCTGTAGCCCCTGGCACATAAGTGGGATTTTAGGAGTTTACTTTGCTCAGAGTATAGTTCTTGAGTTGAACAAATACGTCTGACTCTGGTGGCTAGGCCTTTTGGTATGCCTCTAAATGTATGAGGTGGGTGGCAGCTAGACGTCATTAAATAGAGGTGGGAATCTGTAGGTTTAGTATGAAGATTGAAATCGAGTTTACCATCGATTAAAGTTGAAGTTGTGTCAAGAAACGTATTGTTGGATGAGGAAATTTCAGTCGTAAATTTGATAGAATGATGGAAAGAATTGACAAAGGTGATAAAATCATCGAGGTTGTTTCTGTTTTCAACCCACTTCATTTCGATGTCGTCTATGAAGCGCAACCAACTAAGAGGTTTGAAAGGTGACTGTGTTAGTAGGTTGCGCTCTAGATTACCCATGAATATATTGGCATAAGATGGTGCCATTTTGGTGCCCATAGCAGTGCCACTGACTTGAAGGTAATGTTCTCCATTGAACATAAAATTATTGAATTTTAGAACATGCTCTAGGAGCTTGGTGAGAGATTCTGTTGAAGGGATCTGAACCTCCCAAGCGTCCCATACTTCTTTACAGGCTGCAATACCTTCGTCATGCGGGATGTTGGTGTAGAGGGATGTAACATCCATCGTCACGAGAATAGTATTATCTGGAAGGTTTGAAGATGGCGTTTTGTTGAGATAATCTGTTGTGTCTTAAGATATGATGGTAAATTTTCAACATGTGGACGGAGATGAAGGTCGATAAATTCTGAAATTTTTTCAGTGGGATGTCCAATGGCACTTACTATGGGACGTCCTGGCATTCCAGGTTTGTGAATTTTTGGAAGAACATAAAATTGACCGGGCTTGCAGTTGATAGGAAGAAGGGTAGTGTACACATTGTAACCAATTTCATTATTTTCAAACATAGTATCTAATGTTTTGGTGATAGCATCTGAGAAGTCATCTGTAGGATCAGTGTCAAGCTTTAGGTAAAAACGTTCATCTGATAATTGTCTGTATGCTTCTGCAAGATATTTGTTTTGATCCATCACAACTATTGTTGACCCTTTATCTGCTCTTTTAATGACGATGTCTTCCCGGTTCTTCAGGATTTGTAACGCTGATCTTTCTTCTTTATTTAGATTATCCGGGTGTCTATGTTGTTTGGAAAGGAGTTTCTCGATGTCTGACTCGACAGCTTCTATATACGATTCTAAGGCTCCACATTTGCCAGGGGCTGGTTCCCAGCTGCTCTTAGGCCTGTACAGTTTATGGTTTTCAAGGTCTTGTAAAGAAGTTTGGGCCTTGTCACCTACATCAGAACTGGAGTCTTTTTTAGAGAAATGTTCTTTCAGTCTAAGTCTACGGAAAAATGCCCTACTGTCCTCTCTTACAGCCCTTTCGTTTACTTCCCGGGGTGTAGGGCAAAAGTTGAGGCTTTTGGAAAGTAGTGATGTTTCAGATTCGGTAAGAGATACACTAGAAACGTTCAGTACAGGACAAACCTTGGCGTTAGAATTTTCCCCGTCTGTGGTTGGAAATGCTTTCCGTACAAAGCGTCTAGAACGGGGTGCTTTGGTTTTCTTCCGAGACACGTTAGTAATGTTGTTTGTCCTGCTGTTAGAATTTAAATTGACATTATCACGGACGAATTTCTTTTCCTGTGTATTTTGTTAAGTTTTTGGTGAGGGCCTCATTGTTAGTACGGATGATATTGTTGGCTTCCCTCAAGTCCGCGTCAGAGTTAGTTTGGGTAAGAGATAAATTAAGAGCTGTGATGTTGTTCTCATATTGTCCTAACTTGTGATGGTCCCAAGAAAGGCAGAGTGACATAAGTTCTTTTGAGCATCTCTTGAGGATGTTCTCCCAGCGTGTCATGAATTTTTTAGAAACAGATCCAATATTTGGTTTAGCATTGATTTTGAAACCTTTTGGTATAGTGTCACATTGTAAATAAGCTTGAATATTGGAGATTCTATGTTGAGATTTGACAGATTTTTTATGCTGTTTTTTAAGAAGTTTAAATGTTTGGCTGTTTTGAATTGACATTTTTTAATGCGTAATAAAAAGGAACAGAAAGCCGGAATAAATTGACAGAGTCACGATCAAATTAAATAAAAGTTCAGGCCGAATTGTTGTAGGAACATTATGCAATATATGGAAGAGTAACAAAATATGAATGAATACGAAGGATTCGAGTACGTTTGTAGTAAAGAAACACGGCAGGGTACTAATGAAACAAAAAATAAATAAACAAATGTAAAAGTACGAAGATAAACGAGTGGATCAAAAGATACCGTTGGAGAAAAAGATATAAAAAGCACTAAAAAAACCAACAACACTCGTTATCTATAGTGTCGGATCAAAAGATACAAGGTTATAAGATGAGATATAAAAAAGCACTAAAAATAACCAACGACACGAACAATAAAGAAAACTAGAGCCGAGCTCGTTGCAAAGCAACGAGGAGGTCTTCCGTTGCAGCTTCGTGTCGAAAAAGGATTGTCAATACGATAATAGTCATGATGTTATATACTAGTGGTTATAAATGAGTAAATGGATGGCATGTATCAGCCCCTTATTGAAGAGGACAGCAATTCCAATCCAGCAATAATTCAGTCAGGGTAAAACACGTGGTTTCTTTTTTTTAATATATTTGACAGCGTATTAATGTTTGAAAATGTATGCGAAATACATGTATGAAGAATTTATCAGCAACTGCTTAACTGCAAAGCCATATTTATAATAATAAATTTTCGCCGCAAAGAGATTGACCGATCAAATGATTTTAGATCCTATTTTTGATTTATTTTCTGTTCTTTGTATAATTTCAAAACTATATACATCATTGGGATCTTGAACTTCTCAAATAGCCCCGCTTTATTAAAAGATGAGACATTGAAAATCACTTGCGTAACTATTCACTGAAAAAAATAGTTCAAGGTCACAGCACACCCCTTACTTTTTCTGGTGAAACTACCCCTGCGAGATGAAATTCATGATTTTAAGAACTTTAATGAACCGTTCATGAAGTTTCATGACATATTCATGACTGGTTCATAACTGGTTCATAAAGGTGGTTCATGAATTTTATTCATGAATATATTCTTAAAATGTAATTCATGAATAAATTATGAACATACAAGAATACAGGAAATACCTCCAGGTATAATGGTTCTAGGTATTGAACATTCATGAATTTTCATGAAGATCTATTTTAGGAAATCTATATAATTTCAAATACTTTTATAAGTTTAACACAGTTTAATATTCAGAACATTATATGTTTTAAAAAAATTTACACATCTCAAAATATTATTAAAGCATAGTCTTCATGAACATTCATGAATATTCATTTACACCTATATAAATGTGGCATATCTTTAATTTTGAAAAAGAAAGATGTTATATATTTTAGTTTCATTACTTATTTAATTCTGAAAAGATGTAAATTCGTTGACAAAAACAAAGGTGAAATTATTTTAAAATTTGTGTGTTTCTTGGAAAAAAAAATTTGTATACATTGATTTCTAACTTGTTTGAAGTATATCAAGTTTATTAAAGACGTGGTCGGTTGTCAGTCTATCATAGAAGCATATATACACACAAGACGAAGTGCGTCTGTTTCTGTAAGAACGACAGGGAAAATGTTCCGAGCACATTCGGTTGAAATTTGGACCCCGTCGAGCCATTGCGGTTTATTTGTAAAAGGCATCACTGTTGCACACATTTGAAAGCAATTCATTCTATGAAGTTACAAATCCGTTGCGCAAATATTTCGTTGAGAACTTCCAACCATGCATTTATGATTAGCTGTTAAAACTCCGACAACTACGCTCCGAGTTTCAAGGAGTCCGCCATTGTTTATGAGGTGTCATGTCGATTCGCCTCCGTTACAAAAACACACTGAACTTTAATATGTCATAAACTTAATGTCAAGCAAAAATGAAAATTTTACTTTAAAACATTAATGCAAAATTATAGAAATAAAGTATGAAAGAATATTAAATTGAGTGTAAATTATTTTTTAAAGTTCCATAACCCTGAGGGGTTCAAAAACGGAGGGGGTTGAAATTTAACAGACACAACTTGTGTAAACTAAACATTAAATCGTACGTTTCTTCAATCTCTTATTATATAATAATGAAAACTTTACCACCTTAAATTTAGTTTTATTTAAAGATATTCTTTGATTATTATTAACATGTGTTAAAAATTATTTAACCAAATGAAAGAATCTCAGAATATACATTCAGCGAGTTGTTTTGATTCTACAACGTCACTTCCGCCCAGTGACTACGCATTTTATTTTGAATGAAAGCAGACGGATCTTCCACATGAGCGTTGGCATAAATTTTAGTATGGAACATGCAAGAAGATAATGCAGCAGATGTAGTTCAAAGTAATGATATTAAAAGTAATTTGGTATGTATATATCGAAATAAACTTTTATGTAAAGGAGTCAAAACAGAAAATTTAGTTTTGTTCGCTTTTTTCAAACATTTCAAAATGGCGGTTTTTAATTTGTAGTGAAGTTCTTGTCTGACTAACTTATAAGTTTAACTACAAAATTGATAATAACTTACATGTTTGATATACCTAAATCGGCGCAGTTACAAGATAACGTTATACATAATGCAGATGTCATTTGAGTTAATGAATACAAACTTATTTTACTCTAGAATTATACAGAAAACCCATAATATTGGACAGCCCTAAAGACAGTGATCATGGAACATAACTTTCAGTAAGTAAAAAAAAATAAATAAATGCTATTGCAAATAATTGAAAATTTCTAATAAAATGGCAATAAATTTTTACAGATTTGAAAACAGTTATGGTTTCATCTTGTTTTCTTTTTTCTGCGATATCACTTTTTCTAGGGTAAGCACTCGCACTCTTAAGCTCTAGTGCAATTTCAGCGTTATCTTACTTGATAAAAATATTTGAATTAAAAAATGAATTATATGACGTGATTATATGATTAGGTGATGTTTCAAATGACTATGTGTTAAACGACATGTCATAATTATACTGCTATTTGTCATATTATTTTTTACAGTACAGAGGTACGACTCTTCTGCCACCAAAGGAGCTATATCATGTGACTGAAGCCTGGGAGGAATTGCCACCAAGAAGAATTGTCACCAAGACAAAAATAACACTCAAGTTACTCTGGGTTTGTAGAAATTTTTTTTTAAAGGATGGAGCATTTTACCTACCATGCAGTAAATGCACCTTGCAATATATGGCATACAAGTGAAATCAATAGGAGCAAAGGCAAGGAAAATGCAACAAAGCAAGATTTCATAAAGGACATATTGATAGTTAGCAACTAGTTATCATATTCTTATGTCACATATATTTCAAATCATCGCATATTGGGATGTCAATTTCTAATATTGTAACATTTCTTTAAAGCTAATGAGTTCAGTATTGATATCGTTACCTGTTGTTTTGCAAACTTTATTAAATTTGCTGATTATTTAAAGTGATAGTCAGTACATAAGAATATTATGTGATACTTTAGATATTGTCTCATTATTCTTCAATTATAATAAAGTATTTTATAGTCATTTTTATATGAGATTTTACCTTTTTATATACAAAATGTAGTAGGTAAGAATTTTCATGAATAGTTCATGAATTTTATTTATGAATTATTCCTGAATAAAATTCATAATCTTATTCATGAACAGTCCATGAAGATTCATTAAACTTATTCATGAACAGTTCATGAAGATCCTATGAACTTATTATTGGACATTCATCAAATGATGAATCTTCATGAATATAACTGTTCATGAATTATTCATGAAAAAGTTTGTTCATGAATATTCATCAACATTTTCTCATGAACAAAAATTCATGACTTTAAAATGTCCAATAATAAGTTCATGGGATCCTCATGAACTCTTCATGAACATTTCATGAATATAATTCATGAATTATTCAAGAGAAAATCATGAATTGTTCATGATCATCTCGCAGGGGTAAAACTGGATTTGACAAAAAGAAGGAGACGGCATAGAATAGACATCTGTTTCACTGATGTCTGTTATGATCTTGACCTTTGAATTATAAACTAAGTTTATGATTACTGCACACTCATAAACCACAAGTACTGTTTGCAATGATCTATATTTTTACCAGGAGAGAGAACACACGGTCCAGACTACAGTGTATACAGTTGTATGCTATGACATTGACTCTCTAAATAGACACTTTAGGTAATTGATGCCCTTAAAGCAAAAACAAGTCTTAAATTTTGACTAAAAATTTATTGAAACTTTACACAGTGGTCTGTGTTATGACAATGACATTTAAAAAATATCTTGATTCAAGGTCACTGTACATCCTTGACTTAAAAGCACTCTTTATAGTAATGTATGAGCCAGACAGAATCATTGGGAGAAAAATATAATTATGGTTAGACAAAGATTTTTCAAACAGGTCTCATATGATCCTGACCTTTGATCCAGAAACTTTGTTCAAGGTCATTGGACACCCTTTAGTTTAAGGCACTCTATAGCTTAAGTATTAGAAGTACATGTAAGTAAGTTACATAAATGTGGGAGCAAGATTCGGCTAGCTTGGGAGAATATATGGTCTGGACACCTGGGGTACGTAACATAAAGGGTACTTAAGTCTAAGACAGTGCTTAAGTAGGACTTAGGTACATTCTTAGACTTAAGTCCGTAACTAGAAGAGTGCTTAGCTGGGACAATTTACCCAAAACTTAGGCGGCCGGTAAATGTGACTTAAGTTTTTTAGAAGTTTTATTGTTAATTATTGCAATTCAGCATTTGAATACAGTGTATTTATCACATAATTTACACAAAAATAATGTCATAATATTCACCAATATCAAAGTTTTGGATTAATTGATATAAATATTAACAGTGGTTGTAAAGAGATGTAACATTTTCCATATAGTATGCAAATGGGCTGCTGAATAGGTTGTAAACACGTAATGCTCAGTTTACTCATGTTACTAGACTATGTATGTAAATTCACGAAACTTGAGAAATTAAAAAAGGACGTTTAAAGACAGAAAAACTCTCAGTGATTTTAAAGACGACGATTGCCTCATTTCAAGATATCGTCTTAACGAAGAAAATACACTCAGAGTATGTAACTTGCCTTATTGGTGATGTGATATGCAAGACAAAAGATAAAAAGAAATCCACTAGTTTTAACGGTATCGCGATATTACGCCACAGGGAGTTTTCGAGAATGACTGAACTAGTGAATATTCGTAAAAACAAAGAAGTAACAACAATAGACTGAATACATTGCCCGAGAGCCATCGCTTTGAGCTTTTTAAAAATGTTAGGTACATTCAAATTCGATAAAAGAAATGAACAAATTGTTTTTACTCTTTAACATAAGCATGACTTAGCAAAGACATTGCTAAGTTTTCTTTATGTTACGATATAAGACATACTTAAGTTGGACTTAGGCAGGTCCTAAGATTCAACCTAAGTCCTACTTATGACCCTACTTAAGTCAAAATCTTAGCATGCTTTATTTAACGAGCCCCTGACCTCCACTCTTTTACCTAGAAACTTGGTTTAAGGTCACTACACACTCTTTATCCAAAGGCACTCTGTGGATGAAGTATTAGAAGTACATGTAAGTAAGTTAAATGTAGGCAGACCCAATTACAGAGAAATTACACTTGTGGAAAAGTAAACATACTCATCATTATACGGCGGCGCCATCAGAGTGGGACGTCGATCCTAGTTATACATATATATGAATAGATATTATGACCATAAATTATGATTAGTATCCATTGTCATGTAAGAAGGGGGATTAACCAAGTGTTCTGTCCACAAGTACCCAAGTTACAAACACTTGGATAAACGTATTTTTGCATTGTTATTTCATACATAATGTATAATGCTGCGTTTGTGTTTTAGGAAAGTATCAATTGCCAGTAATAATCTGTTTAGAAAATATGTGGTCACAATTTATCTACGTAAATGTAGCTTGTACACTGATCCTGAACATATTTGAATAACTGTTCAAATTTTCGGCGATGTTTAGTACTGGTTGACGTCCATGCGCGGATCTAGAGGGGGCGGATGGGTGGGTAACTGGAAATTTTAAACAAACTTATTAAATAGACTTAGTAAAATTACTTATCATATATACATGTATGGCTTGGACACCCGCTGGCAAACAACATTATCCCACGGACCCCCCCTCCCCACCCCTTAAGTGTCCGGGGGGGGGATCCTGGAACCGCGAATGACGTCGTATTTATCATGCCCTATCTTTAAGGATCACCGGACTCCATGACTATGTGATTTTGTTTAGTTGAAAGTTTTGAAAATTGTAAGCATGTAGTTGGCCCCGTGTTGTACATTTATTACGCGACCTCCGTGCGCTCATTTTGCGGAAGAAGTCAAAGCGCTGATCAGACAACATACACACACACCAAAACGATTCGGTGAAAATTAAAAATATATCAACCATTCGAGTGCGCGTGCACCGCATACGCACAAGTTCGACTTGTAAAGTTCGCACGAATAAAAATCTCCGCAATCTACGGATTTGCAGCATTTTCAATCATATGACCGCTACTCGATCTTCTACAACTGCCCGAATCTGATCAATTGTTTTTTAACATATCTTTTACTCTTTGAACACATGTTCCAATGAAAATGAAAGATATAAAAAGAGTAATTGCAATGAGCTTCTACAATGAATTAAACGACCATACAGAAAAACTACAAAAGCGATCATGTTACCGTTTCTCTTTTACGACCTGAATCTAAACATAGTCTTTTTGGAAATTCGCGTGAATATGTACCTAAAATAATCCCTGAATCCTTCAATTCCGGACATCGATCAGCGAGGTTTTTTGTATCGTGCGAGCCCCTCTCGCATACATTGCAACATGGAACTTTAATTTTAAACTGCCTTACAAAAAACGCTTGGAAATTATTAAGAAAAAAAATCACCATTTTGGATCCTGTTCAATTAATACATTCAAATTCTCTCTCTCTCTCTCTCTCTCTCTCTCTCTCTCTCTCTCTCTCTCTCTTTGTACATTTTATTAGAATACCTATAAAACTTTATACACTTATACACTAATTTGTGTTCGCCAAATATTAATTCATAAGACAGGTTGATCTGGCAGGTTGTGAATATCGTCAAAAAAGTGTTGAAGTCTGTCCCGTGAATGCATTAAAGTCTCAGAAGTAATTTAACGGAGATAATCATGGGTAAATATATTAACCTTTTAGTTGAAACGCTAGTCGATTTTACATGAACCTGTCAAAATTTCGGCGTTGTATTGTATTTATTCAAGAAACATGCACATGTGTGATAGGGTAGAAGCACACGAAGCTTGACGTGTGTATTAGACTACCTCTTGTCCACTCGCGCGGGATTTGCAAGGGATGGATTAATATGTAAATGTATACACAAATCCCAGTTTCATTTTAAACAATATAACTATTTCATGACATCGACAAAATCTCAAAGAACACTTTTTATAAAGAGAGCCATACCAACATATTTATTATTTTTGAATTATGAAGCTAAAACAGATTTCATCATTAACAGGTTAATCTTTTTTGTCGTTGATCTCAAACATTATTCTACAGTTTTTAGAACATTTTAGACTTACAAACCCACCATTTATCTATGTCTGTCTATGCTTCAGATGGGACTAATAATGTTTTTACTAATTCTTAATTTACACTCTATCGTTTAAATCAATTTAAGGATGACATTCAAACAATTCTTTGTGTTTACGGTTAAATAAAACAATGTATGTAAGACGCGAGTCTTAAGCTTGTGTATTAGATCACCATTGACCGCTAGGTACATGTAGTCCAGCCGCGACCGAACTCCTCGGCCGCGGGCAAGGGGTGAGTTACGTAATGACACACACAGCTCAGAACCCAGGTACATGTAGATTTGAAATGCTTGCAGTATAATGATTAAAATGTATTACATAGGTATTATTTTTTTAGACTTAGATACTGTAACCACAATTGATATGTATGTTTCTGACGATGTTTCAGATTGGGAATAATATTCAATTGCTTTTATATTTCTTTAACACTCTATTGGTTTAATCAATTTAAGATGAATAAACTTTAATATGAAAACAAAATTCAAACAATCCTTTGTGTTTACAGCTAAACAAACCCATACAAGTAAGATGCAGATCTTTGTGTATTAGATAACCGCTGACCGCTTAGTAGTCCGGCCGCGACCGATCTCCTCGGCCACGGGCGAGGGATGAGTTACGTAATGACACACACAACTAAGAATCCAGGTAGATTTAAAAAGCTTGCAGTAAAATGACTAAAATATATTTCATAGAAATTATTTTTTAAAATCCAGTTAATGTATTTCACTAGAAAAGAAAAAGATTGTTTATATTTTCTCGTTCTCGTTTTTCTTAATTATAAGGATTCTCCACTAGAAGACCTAAACAGAAATGACTAAAAATAAAGCTGTAAGAAAAAAATGTATGCTTTTAAAAAACTTTCTCTAATGAATTAAAGCATCCCGTATAAGCTGGTACTCTTTCAGTTGTTAATTTATGTCAGTTGTGCGCACAAAGACTATTCGTTTACTTGCAAAATGAAAACAGGTACATGTTAACAAGACAAGCTTTTTACACTCATATTACGCAATACCGGTACAAAATAATTTTGTAACGACATTAATAACATCATAATAAACAACTTTTCCAGCGACAGCTATATCAAAATATTACCCATTTTTGAGTTATAAAGGGAAGACTTTTAAGGGCTCTAGGCCCCTAATTTAAGGGGCCAGCCCTTTTTCAATTGTGTCAAGTGAAAGCCCTTGATACTTTGCACATTTTTTGTTCTTTATGTGTTCAGAAAAAAATTTAAACTAAAAAGCTACGATACAAAAACACGACCAAATTTCAGCATTTTTTGAAACACAAAATTTAAATTAATTTTTTGAAATTTTAAATGGGAAAAATCGTAAAAACAAAACTCGGAGGACAACGTTCAAAGTGTCTATTTTCAAGATTTATGACTTTGAAACACATGCCATGGATGATTTCAGAGCCTTTGCGTGCACAGGAATGCCTATATTTTTTTGAAAAAGGGGAATAACTGGGCTCCGGAAGTGAAAATTTCAATGATTTTCAATTGATGTTGAGAATTTGTAATTTCCAATGTGTCCTGAAAATTTGAACGTAATAGGACGACAAACAAGCGAGATATTTGAGTTTTAAAAAACGTCTAGAAGAAAAAAAAGAATAAAAAGAATTACCAACAGAATCAGTACAAGGTCTTCCGTTGAAAACGGAAGACCTTAAATATTGTCAAATTTTCGGGACAACCCGTCCCTTCTTCAGGACAACAAAGTAAAAACTACATATGAAAGGAGTAAAACATCTACAAAACTAGCACTAAACTAAAAACTAAATAATATATAAAACACCGGACGGGAACGTGGCAACTACATCTTTGTATTAAAGATCATAAGGCCGAGAAAGAAAAATTCCCGTCCGACGCAGCGGACGGTCTAGAAGTGCTGAGAGATAACCCGAACGAATTAATTAGCTAATTGGGGGTTGGTGTTAATTAAGTTGTACTAGTAAGATAATTCGTAATGAAGGTTTGTAGGGGAGACAGGTTCTGTAAATGACCACATAAATATACACAAAAGTGTAAAAACTAATAGGAGTTAAATAAAGAAAAAAAAATGGATAAAAACAACAATTAAAAATAGCAAAATAAAAAGTAAACAAAAAGAACCCGTACAGATTAAACCGATTAAGGAACGAGCTAATAAGTTGAATAATTAACGTGAATGATAGTTTGTACATGGAACCAAAAAGATGATGATGGTGATATTGCATAGAAAAAAATCAGGATGTTTTAGTTGATGTTCATTTTAGTGAAGTCACTTAATTTGTTCATGCCGTCAGGGCGGAATGACTTCAGTCTATGCATCCAAAATTTTTCTTTATTTTTCTCTTCTATATATATATATATATATATATATATATATATATATATATATATATATATAGTTAAATCCAAAAAAATATGGCAGTGTCCGGTATTATATAAAGAAAATTTAAAAAATTAAAGACAACACAGAGTAAAACGTTAGCGTTTTCATTAAATCTTCAGACGTTTGTGCAGCTCTCAATAAACTCAACTAAGTCCTGGGTTATCGACAGTTAGGGCTGTTAAATTTTGAAGGTAATTAGGATATTATAACAACGTCTGAAGATTTAATGAAAGCGCTAACGTTTTACTCTGTGTTGTCTTTCATTTTTTAAATTGTCTTTATATATATATATATATATATATATATATGGAACTCATTCTCCTAGCAGTGAGCGGCCACCGCGCTTACCACTCGGCCATCTAGGCAAGACAAAAATCTTGCTTTCGATTTCGAACGGAACCTAGCGCGGTGGCCGCGCACTACAAAGTCGTTTGAGATACAGGTGGAATACAGTTAAACGACAATTTGAGAGGAATGATACACATTGTATAGATATATACATATATAATAAGCACAAACATTGCAATAACTCTCAAATTGACATATACCTGCCCATAATGAATGATATAGATACATTTAAAGCAGAGGGAAATTTTTTATTGAAGCTCCACCTCCACCCCGACCGAGGCTTCAACTCACGACCTCTGAAACCCATCCTCCTAGCAGTGGTGGCCGCTCACTGATAGGAGAATGGGTTCCACAAGTCGTGAGTTCACATTGAGTTCCCTTTATCTAATAATAACGCGTTCCAAAATCAAAACAGAAAATCTTTTTGTCTGTTTTGAACGTTTTACCCCATAAAAGCACAAATATAAGCAAATCAAGACATTTAAGCTTTATTTTCCGCATAACACAGAGAGGACACACGTAACAAGAAATCAAGAAACTCTTCAGAGTGGAAATTTACACCCCAAAACTAACCAAGCTTCTCTCTATATATATATATGGATTTTAAAAAAATTAAGGAGGAGATTAGGAGAATATACAATTAAAAGACAAATGCAATAACAGTTATTGGTGAAAATGAAGCTGTGTGGCCTATCCAAAAATTATACAGAATATGTTTAAATACTAGATACAATAAAATTGTTATTTTCAAGAAAAAAAATCTAATCATTTTTCTACAGAGTAAATTAACCCACAAATACAATGTAGTTTATGAAAGCGTTTAATCTTAGTAAAGTTCGACAATGTAATATCTGTTACTCTATTCGGATAAATTTACCCCCAAAATGAAACATCGTCTTTACAAACTTGCAACCTTAAAATCTATAGAGGTATACATAGCGGTTGCAATTCTTTGGAGGTAAATTTCCCCCAGCACAAGATGACATCTAGACAATGTCGAAGCGATAGAAATATACAGAAAATGACTGTGTTGCAATTCTTTGGGGTAAATTTCCTCCAACACAAGACGACATCTTTACAAATTTTAAGACTTAATGTGTTGCAATTCTTTGGGGTAAATTTCCTCCAACACAAAATGACATCTTTACAAAGTCGGAGCCATAAAAATAAAAAAAAAAATGACTGTGTTGCAATTCTTTGAGGGTAAATTTCCTCCAACACAAGACGACATCTTTACAAATTTTAAGACTTAATGTGTTGCAATTCTTTGGGGGTAAATTTCCTCCAACACAAGATGGCATCTTTACAAATTTTAAGACTTAATAATAAACAAAAAATGACTGTGTTACAAATTCTTTGGGGGTAAATTTCCTCCAACACAAGACGGCATCTTTACAAGATGGCATCTTTACAAATTTTAAGACTTAATAATAAACAAAATATGACTGTGTTGCAATTCTTTGGGGGTAAATTTCCTCCAACACAAGACGGCATCTTTACAAATTTTAAGACTAAATAATAAACAAAAATGATTGTGTTGCAATTCTTTGGGGGTAAACTTCCTCCATCACAAAATGACATCGTTACAAAGTCGAAGCCATAAAAATAAAAAAATGACTGTGTTGCAATTTTTTGAGGGTAAATTTCCTCCAACACAAGACGACATTTATACAAATTTTAAGACTTAATAATAAACAAAAAATGACTGTGTTGCAATTCTTTGGGGGTAAATTTCCTCAAGCACAAGATGACATCTTTACAAAGTCGAAGCGATAGAAATATACAGAAAATGACTGTGCTGCAATTCTTTGAGGTTAATTTCCCCCAACATAAGACGACATCTTTACAAAGTCGAAGTATTAAAAATAAACAAAAAACGACTTTGCTGCAATTCGTTCATGCAGTCCCTACACAATGCGGACAGTCAACTTATATACACTGGTCATCTTAACAAAGACTGTTTTGGAATGCTTTAACTATAATTTGAATAGTTGTAGCATTTATTTCTTTTCTCTAATCGCTAAAAAGCTACATATTCTGTTCAACTATAATTCGGAGGGTTGATCACAGTTTTAATCAAAATTTAGCTAGGAAGCGTTTACGTAATTTCTAGCATTTCGGGTACATTGGTTCTTGGGAGGATTTAAAGACCTACACGCTAAGGTTTCACAATCATACTGTTTTGCAACACTCGGGAAATTATTTAGCGTGTAGGATAAGATCTTTCGAGAGTAACGTTAGATGCCCAAATAAACTTATATTGTCTTCCTATTGAAAATCCTCGGAAAATATCCACCCTGACGCGCTGATATGTTCTCATGAAAGTTGTTGCCAATAAATCCTTCCAACACATCTACGTATCACATGAATAATCCTTGTCTGATAAACATGTAGGTGTTCAACATAGTAGTCTTTATAACTGGTCCTGATACACAAACGTTTGGTCTCATTTTATCCGAAGTGGCATGTTTCCCATTTCAAACCAATCCATAGTTTATTCAGCTACATGTACCTGTTTAATAATTAAGATAAAATTGACTATAATAGTGGATAGTTTGTACTTATATTGTATCTGAGGAAAAGAAATATTGTATATTTTGTTTTAGATTTAGTTACTTTTAAACCACATTCAGAATGTAAAAAATAATAATTTTACAATATATAATTACATATTAACTTTTCTCCGTTGAAATCACTTATTTTCAAAGATTTGTGGCTAATCGATTTGGGGATTGGGGGAGGGGGGGGGGCATTTTGGATGGGGCACTGTGTAAGTTGACAAACATACGAAGAATCATTCGATTATATCTATCCGAATTTTAAGCATATTTATTTGAGATTGCAACAAATTCATGTGCGTTGCGTATGATGGATCCTTGGAGCACCATTTGGATTTCCGCGACCGGTTGTTTATTATATTATTTTAAAATTATTTTAAAATTATTCATATCATGATAGACTTGTCTGTTTTTCCAATTATTATATAAGGATATACACACTATCTCCATTTTTTCTCATATCTCAAATAATAATTATATAAACAATTTGGTTTTTTTGTTAATTGAAAACTGAGGAAAAATAGGTGCCATATCGAAGTTTTTTTTACAGCTTTATAAAATCTAAACGGCTGCATAGGCGCTCCCCAGCTAATTTGTAAAAGAGCGATATCTATTTATGTTTGTCTACCCTCTATACTATAAAATCAATAGTATAGGGGGTAGACATATATAAATAGATATCGTTCGTCATTTACAAAATTAGCTGGGGAGCGCTTACATGTATGCAGCCGTTTAGATCTTAAAAAGCGTTATTCCGAAAGCGTAAAATAAACAACGCTTAGAAATATTTATTTGTTATGATGTACGATTATTTTAGTATTTATTCTAACTAGCGCTTCAACATAATTTACCTGCAAGCTTTCAATCAAACTACCAACGGTTTTGTCCTAGTTAGAGTTTTAATCCAAAGTTCCTTCGATTTTAACCTCCGCTTCTGTGCTTTAACAAGTGCACATCTATACTACTATATTAAAATAATAGACTCGAATTTTTGGGCTTTAATACCGAGAAATCGGAAGACTACTGTCTTTTGTTTTATATATTTTAAACATCATTGGTACTTGAAGATTACTAATTTGTTTTTATTTTTTCTCAAGCAAGCTTCGCTAATTAATAATCAACGAAAATTCCTTTCAAAAATCCGGAAATCATCTGGATTTTTTGGATTTTACAATCTTGCGCATGCGCATTACATTCACGCTAAATCACGGGAGGCTCTTTAGTTTAGCTTCCACAGTATCACATTTGCATGGATAAACTCAGAAACGATAATACAAATACGTGTAAATTTTCATTGAAAGTTTGCTACATGTATATATTCTGTTCATCAAAAAAAATACGGGAGATACCTCTAACTCAGTGCATTTGATATAAAAAATCCCGAGAGTTCCGAATGTCTACATGGTGCGTTTTGAAGCGAGTAAAAAACGTTGGTGAAAAAGTGTTGAATTCTTCATTAATATGAATTAAATTTTTAGATGAAATGTATTTACAGCCTCAAAATGGTTTGTTATGAATAATTTGACTGTTATTTTCAATAAAGCTTCATTAATTTTCTCAAAATCGGAGCGATTCTGCAGTTTTTTGCTACATTACGGGTATATGGGAAGCATTTTAACTGTGGTGAAGGCCTGTCCCGAGACACAGTTAGATTATTCTATTAGAATAATATTAGATTATTCCGATATCATATGCAATGTCAACCCGTGCACGCACGGGTCAAAGTCTAGTATATAGTAATAATCTTAAAGCGGGAACAATGGTGAGAAGTATTTCAGATTATTTTCAGTTTCGCTTTTTTCTAGAATTTATTCACACGCTATATGTATACAAAAATCTGGCTACATTGGTGTTTTTGTTTCAATCAGGCACTGTGGGGAGGGGGGCTTGGGAGCTGGCACCCCTCTTTATATCGCAGCAGACATTTTTTATAATTAACATATAAAAAATGAAGTTGGCCCCCAACTTTTTTGGAACATGTAATAAATGAAAGTAAAAATAAGTAATTAAACACAAAAACTGAAAGTAAAAGGAATACTACACCCCTACCCCCCCCCCCCCCAAGGTGCCTATCAATACATCTAAAACTTTCACGTTAATGTGTGCAACTGGGTGTCAAGAAAATGAATATGTGTTTTATAATTTAAAACCCATTTTCGCTTATCCTCAAAAGTCTTATCCGTGGTGATGGGGTGGTTCTGGTGAAATAACCGCGGTGGATATATACATTTAAAAGTAGTTTTTGAATGTTACTGCTTAGGTTAATTAGGACTGGTATATCTAAAAAAAATATAAATATATTTTAAATATATTTACTTACCAATAACTTATTAATGAAAACACGGATTTGAATTTTCTCAAACTTGGAATTATGGGCCATGTTTTTGTTGAAACAGAATCAAGCCCTCGAGTTCATGTACACTGCATAATGACAGTTTAATATAAAAATATAAATATACATATATGAATTGGATGGATTTCCTTATTTCAAGTTTTAAATGTTTTCTATTATGCGAGATATTCTGAAAGAACTACATAATGCTTTAAACAGATACCTTTATCGCTGTTCCACTTCATTGTTGAAAACAATTTGCCCGACTTCATTAAAAAGACCGCTTTTCTGTAAGCTTGCAGATCGCATTTTATCACTATTCTCTTGAGAGATGATTCCCACAGCGGTTGGTCTGAATTATATGCTTCACGGCATTGATAAAATACAGATTAACTTTTCCTGAAACTTGCAACGACTTACAGTGGTTTGGGGATTCATACACGTTCCGTGTCTTCGCACTTCTGATGTATCGCTATGCAATGCACAAAGACATCAGGATATGAAACGACCCTACAATCATTATCAGCAATATATATTAACTTTATTCAAAATTCAAAGACGATATATCATGTACAGTAATAGCTAATTTGTGATTTGATTAATATAACCGGCCTCCTATATATTCCCTGTAGAGAAATAGTATGAGCTAATTCGTTGAGAATATCATTTTTTTCGGGGGGGGGGGGGGTCCTACACGTTTTGCTACATATAAATTAGGTACTGAAAGTGGTTGTGTCAACCTTTATCAATATCTATTCTAAAAATAGAAATATTTTGTGATGCAGTTTGTTTTCTAAGCGACATAATCTTTATTCTATGATACCAATAACCCATTATATTAACCATATCATAAAAATATTTTGCAACTAAATTGTAAAATTAAATTGATATCATGGAATATCCTAAATAACTGTGCTTCTACCGCTAGCCTGTTCAGACGATGCGGGGTGTTATTTAATCAAACTAGTCAAAATCATTGACTAAATTAGCAGTAGAGTTATATGAACTACATTAATCGTCAGTAATATTATTTTTGTCAGGCTGTTTTGTTCTTGTTATTATAAGCTAATGATTCGAAATACCCGGAAGGGACCCGCAATACACTATGCGGTGGTAACATAAGAACACCTGCCAGAGTCGTTCCTCCAAAGATTTGTGACAGAGATCTCCTATCTAATACCAAACATGGCTGCGTTTTTACATGTTTTGCAACCAAGTTGTGAAAACCCCAAATAACTGTATACTTTCGGATGTTAAACTGCATGTGTATGTGTTTAGTCTTACTTTTGGAATGGATGCATTTGTATTCATCAAAGGTGCTTCATCTTGAATTATATTCAAAAGAGACATGCCTCTTAAAAGAAGCATGCATATGGTACAAAGTTCTGAATTAAATTTAAATTAACTGTAACACATGACTGACTATAGATTTTGACCAATTAGAACTTTGTGACTTGAAAGAAATGAAAATATCATGACCAGTGTTTGAAATAACCGTCCGCCCGACCGCCCGAGACGCATAACTTTTGGTACGGGCGAACAAATTTGTTTGTACGAGCGCCCGACTGGACGTGGATATTTTTTGAGTCAAGTGTATATAATTTCAGGATCGGGGTTTTAAGAAATTTTAACTGATTCTTGTCGCACTATCGCTTTCTTTGTATGGTCATTTAACAAAAGTCAAGACAAGCGTTTAATTCACGTAGACTATGTCTGACATGTGAGCATGGCGAGGTAGAGTCCACGTATCTTTAACTTATAAACAATTTTTAATTGTCAATGAGTCCATGACTAATTCATGGACTCATTGACAATTAAAAATTGTTAATTAGTTAAAGACACATGTTACGGAATAATATAGGGTAATCTCGGCGACATTTGTCGACACTGAAAAAGTTTGACGTACATCTCTTCTGAATCTCAGACCAGTGCTACACACAGTGATTCGGTAAAATTTGCCTTAACTTCGGCCGGTTGTTACGATAGAAATACGCTGAATTAAATCATGCAACTTCCCGCTTCAACGTTGTACTTTGAACATCGTTTTAATTCCCTATCAACATAAAATGTTACTTTCCTACCGATAAATGGTTTGAATCCCACAAAATATGAACTTGTTTATTTTTCAATTAATTTCCACTTGTATTTAACATGGTCATTTATACTCTCAGAGATTCGGAAGAGATGTCCGTCAAAATTTTTCAGTCTCCACGAATCACGCTGAGATTATGGGAAGATAACAGAACAACCAAAAAAAAAAAACAAGTTTATGACGAAACAAAATCGGAAAACAGATATTTGAATGTTTTACATGCAAATGAAAAAAATAAACAAATGACAACTTTTTTCTTCGGGATGGTTGAATTTTAATGGGCTGACAACTTATACTAGCTGTCAGCCCTGAGTGTCTAGCTAGATTTTGAAGAGTTTAAAACACTGATCATGACAGCTTTTAAACTTGTAAGCGCATAATTAAGATGCGCCGTTTACCGCATGTGAGGTATAATCACCAACCCGAAATCTTCAAGGCAAATACAATGTATAACTTCTTTGACATGTAATGTACATTATAACATGCTAAATCAGTGTCTTTCATTGGTGGCTGATTATTTTTTTTAATTGGTACAAATCACGCATATAAAGAATAAACGTGTGTTTTTGCAAACACTCTTACGATGCTTTAAATAAATTGTTGCCTTTACGAAAACCATTAATAGCACTTTGACTGCGGATAGTTCTTAGGCCCTGTCACATTGTCCCGACTTACACTACAATTTCTTACAAATTCTTACAAATTCGAATTACAAAATTTTAAAGTCGAAATTTTCGCCAGACCAACTTGCGATAAACCTGAGACAGTGTTTTTTTTTTCTTCAAATCTTAAAAGAAAGATATTTATGACGGGAGAAGTCGTGGCGATTTACGTACTAGGCACTGATATCTTGCTACGAGTAGGTAAGATGAAAGACAAGTATATTTGCTAACGATCAGAAAAACACTGGAACTAACACAGAACATACAAGATATACACACATGAGTTTGCTGCATGCCATGAGCAGGTGCCCGAGGCAATATTGAAAATTTATTACAGTTGTGAAATTGTCGCGAATTGCTTCAACTGAAAACGTTCGTTGTGTATGCATGTATCAATAAGTACAAATTTATTGTAGAAAAAGTAGAAAGTAGCAAACAATATCAAAGATTTGAACACACCATGTTGTTACATGTAGTGAAACAGGTACCCGAAGCAATGTTTGAAGTATTTTACAATTTTGAAATAAGATGTTGTTAATTATTTTTTTCATGCATTTAGTTACATGCAATAAAGACACAAATTTAATGAAGTAAATTCGCTATCATGTGTTTGTTAGATTACGATATTCTAGCTTCAAAAAGTAGATTAGCGATGAGGTTACTTTGTATTGGAGTATCTCTGTTTTGAAATTAATATGAGGAATGTCAGTTGGAGAGTTCTTTTAATTGACAGAGGTATACCAATAAAAAAAAAACCTTATAGCTCAATGATTTTTAAGATACCCTTCTTTGGTTTGACAAGTAACTAAAGAACAAGCCTTGTGTATATCGCATCACAGGACACAAAACTGAATCTTACAGACGAAATAACTACCTATACTGCAGCATTGTGCATTTGTCAATTTCAGTCCAAGAAAGATGTTTGTGTACTGCAATGTAAGAGACAATCTATTGATAGAAGTTTCAAAAACACTGCTTAATACTACCAACTAAAGTTTTCGACTTGTTCTTTCAATCTGAATCATTAACAAAGACTATACATTTCTATTATTCTTTCATTTACATGTACAGGCTTAAACACGTACACCCCAGGCACATAGCAGCATCACCGTGGTGGGGGGGGGGGGGGGCTGACCCTCCCTCCCCCCCCCCCCTACACACACACACACACACACACACTATTTCCTCGCTAAAAACATTTTTCCAAAATTTACATAATTAAAAGGGGTTTAATATGGAGTTTGCCCCCCCCCCCCTTTTCCGAGCATGTTAGAAATTCTCTCTCTCCCATGTACAAATCAATACTTTATGCGTGTTTAGAACTACGAGCATGCGGTAATATGGCCAGTGTTTAAAATCATGTATTTATTTCTTATTTCGAAAAAAAGGCTCTCTCTCTCTCTCTCTCTCTCTCTCTCTCTCTCTCTCTCTCTCTCTCTCTCTCTCTCTCTCTCCGCATGTAAGGGATATGAAACAGAATTTTATAAAAGAATTTTATTTTTCAAGCCCTGAGTAAAGCATAAATTAATTCGATTTTTGTACGAAAAATACACAATATTCAAACAGGGCTACGATTATATTAATACATGTAGTATGATAGTTGATTTAGTGGTAATTGCATATTTGTACTTAATATTACTGACCAGGAAATAGCAAATTTTACGACACCAGATTAAAAATGCACTCTGGATAATATTTATATACTACTCGAAAAAAAAAATATATAAATTTTAATATAAATTAAAAGACGTTTTTAAGGATGCAAATAATTTGCAGATTTGATTTTGTGTATTAAGGTGTCCTATGTTATCCATGAATAACAACTTGATTCGCCCTCCTCGAACCGTAATCATAATTATTTTTCCTAAGAAATGTTACTCAGGGGATTTTGACTTAAAGTGTTCTAATAATTTTACTGACGCGTGGTACTCTTTTGTTCTCATAACGAGCAGGTAGATCAGGATAATGTATTTTATTGATGTTTTGTTTGACAAAGTCATAAAACAAGCATTATCATAATACCTCCGTATGATATTTCTATATAATGCGTCATCTGGGTAACCTAGAAAGTCATCTGACGGGTGACCAGCGGAACCTTGTGTATCCCGGGGAATGCCATGTTTCACCTCTTCGGAAATCTCGGGACATTTCATTCCTAAGTTTAAAAAAAAATCAATTCTCCTAGAAAAATCACATTTCCTTCCATCGATGCCCTTTAGGAAATGCGATTTTTTCTTGGGGGGGGGGGGGAACTTGTTGTTACAATCTTTATTGTTGTATAATATAATTCTCACCATCATGAAATAAATGCTGTAATATTTAATTCAATTACTGAAAAAGATAATCAATAAAGAACACATTTAAGAACACAGGAAAGTAAAAATGGTATGTATGTGTATGATATCAGAAGATTTGCAATGACTACCTGATGTACATTAAATTTATTAGAAAAAGAAATGTAGCAAATCACTTGCCATCATTTTCCTTTTTTTCATCAACAAAGAACCTTGTATTTATCAATTACTCGGTCACACCATCGTATTCACATCAAATCGCACTACATCCCTATTTATTACAGACACCCGATGAACACTCTTAGCAACATGTAGGATACTCGGGGTAATATATGTAGACTAAGTCTTTGGGTATTTTTGTAACGCTAGTACTACGAAGTCTTGCGATGTCAATTTGATGAAAATGGATTTTAATCAGATTGCGCGGATGCACTGCGAATGTAGAAAATGTATAATTGTGAATACATGTATGTGAACGAGTGCAGTGCAAGTTTAGTGCGATTGTCTACGAATGATTACATGTAAAAGCCATACTGTAGCAACGATTGTTTTAAACAATTGCTCAGAAACTCGCAGCATTTGGCGATTTTCTGCATTGAAGTAAAGTAGTAGATACGACTCAATATACGTTGAACCCATAATAAGTTCTATTTTTGAAGTCGTGCGTTATTGTAGCGCAAAACTGTATCAGCGTGATGTGTATCAACAGCGACTTAAGGACGGTGGACCCAATTCATTTCTACAATAGATTTTTTATTCAAACTTTTATATAATGTTTATCAGTTAATGGTGAGTGAAAATCAATAAAAAAATTACATAATCATCGACTTCCTTTTTTTACTAGGGGCGTTACAAAATTTGGGTACGAAAATCGGCAGATATAATAAAAAGTAATGGGAATTTTCTAGGGCGTAGTATAAAAACTGAAATTTTTAAAATTCTGCAATAGATTTTTTACTCTAATTAAATTGTAATATTAAGAAGTCAATTACCTTACCGATGAACAGAAAAAAAATGTAGGTCATCGACCTAAATTTTTTGAGGGGTTGTGTCAAAGTTCACTGCATGGTTCAGTTTTCTTCAGAAATATCATTGAAAAAGGACATAATTATCTATTGCCTTACGTGAAATCAACTGCTGTATATATAAATATTGTTAAGTTAATGTATAAATTCAATATCTACCAGAATATAAGACTATAAACTTTCTTTCGACGTTGTATGATTTATAAACCGTGGAAATATAACGGACTTGTCGCAAACAGAGGAAATTCAGACTAATTTTTTATTTCTTAATTTTTCTCCACTAAAAATCTTTTGGCATCACAAATAATGTTTATTATAATGAAAATTTTATTATTTTCTCTTATTCTGATGTACGTTATTACGACAGTCATATTCATAGCATATGCGCGGTTTCTGCGCAGAAGTGCGAAATCTTGAATTGGGTCCGTCGTCCTTAATGATTGGATATTACTGCGACGTTAGCAATTGTCGAAAATAGTACCTCTAAATCGTGACAGTCCTTGTGACGGGGTATCAAAGACGGATCGTGAAAGACGACGGAATAGAGCTCATGCAGAAATCAGTCTTAGAACGATGGAATACAATATTATATACATGTAGTACACTTATTGAAATATCATAATCACTTGTGAATAACTATAAAAGAGTTTTGATATGAATCTTATTGCTACAATTAACATAATGTCATTAGAGGCAATCGTCGTTTGTATACTTTGCGCAAACAACATAATTTTGTACCCAGTACTTCTACCAATTTTTATTATGATATAAAAATTATGTACCATTCCTCGCTGTACATATTGTCAGCGTTACAGGTGCAATGATGTGTAAATGTACGGTACATGTACATGTTTATTTGTTAAGCGTCAAGTGAGATATGATTTCATAGCAGCTGCAATTAAATGTCGGTCCGTCTGGCTTCGGTCGGTCTGTCTGTCTGTCTGTCTCTGTCTGTCTATCTCTCTCTCTCTTGCTCTCTCTCTTTCTCCATTTTGTCCATCATCTGTTCCACTACAGATGTCCCCCTAAATAAATGATATATAATAAATAATATATTGCACCTCCGCCGCAATTTATTTGCAATGCAGATAATGGTATTTCATCCTCGCTCTTCTTATAAATGACAATTTAAGACTTTAAAGTCCGATGGTCACGTCAAATAACATTTACTTCACACAAAACTGTTTTCAAATGTTTTTAAAACTTATTGCATCAACGTTTATTCAAATATACACCAAAAACTAAAAAAGTTCTCTTTCACGAATGTGTAAAGAGGCAATCGTTACACAGTACGAAATACTCAAGCTAAGTTAACGAATCAATTCTAGTTAATTGTAGATAGAGAGTGTCGTTGATTTTGTGTAATTTTGGCCTGTGCCGTGTGTACAAAGTATTATGACAACGAATATAAGCCTGAAACAAAATATGTTACATGTATAAGATCCATTGAAAGCGTTTTCATAAAATCAATATATCTAGGATAAACATATGGTTGTAAGAAATTAAAGAATAAGAGAGTACTGTAAGTTCCGGTGCCATATCATACATTGCAAATAAAGTCGGCATTTTGTCCGGAAGAAACATACATAAACTTTTTGAACAGAACTAAATGTATTTGATTTTGAACATCACCAAGTTTTTCTAGAGATATATATATTCACATATATGCATCCCATATTCTATTGGAATGTGACAGCAAATTTTTCCTCCTCGGTATGAATGAAATTAAAAATGGCAATACTGTCAATTTTCTTGAATATACCGAGACTATATTAACTATATTGAGGTATAAGAGTAGTACTATGAATGATTTACTTTAAAACATTCTTTACTTTTGAAATGTAAGTGTGACAGAAAAGTTATTAAGGAAAATCTCCAACATGATATGGGTTCGAACCGATTTATCGCAAAACGTTAAGTTCTCTCTCTCTCTCTCTCTCTCTCTCTCTCTCTCTCTCTCTCTCTCTCTCTCTCTTCTCTGCATAATTCAGAGAGGTAAATTAAAAAATCAGTTATCCCTGTGTTAATGCGTGTGAATATTTACAAAAAACTTCATGCCTGTGACATTATCAGTGTTTTGACCACGTCTTATCGAATATGTTCAGACACCTTTTTTGGGGGGGGGGGGTTAAATGTTTCTGAGAATTGAAAGCTATGTGACAAAAATACCGTGAAAAGGGTTTACATGTAAACCATAGTAAAAAGGTATAACTTTTTCAAAATTTTCCTGAATAGGATCGCATTTGATTTAGTGGCGGATGATGTAGCGCACACATTCAAGAAGTCACATCAAGTTCCATGGGACGTAGCTGCAGGTCTGTAGCTCCCGGTCTGAAAAAAATCGGATGGACGACGTCCATCCGATTTTTTTTCAGACCGGGAGCTACAGACCTGCAGCTAAGGTCTGGAGCTACAGACCTGCAGCTAAGGTCTGTAGCTCCCGGTCTGAAAAAAATCGGATGGACGACGTCCATCCGATTTTTTTTCAGACCGGGAGCTACAGACCTGCAGCTACATGGGACGACGATTGCTTGTACCATCTTTTTAGCAGATAAATTATTACCACTTGCTGTCATATCTAACCCTTTAGACCTTTATTTAACAAACAATCGATAGAATATCAAAATTAAAAAGTAGTTCGGATCGAAATAAAGCTTCAACGAGACAAAAAATAGCAAACAATCCATTATTATAATATAGCTTCTCGTAATTAGTCTGAGTTATTTCTTCTTTCTTAGGCGACCTTTTCTAATAAGCATAGACGCACGTTCAAACTGCTGGGGACTTTTTTTTTTAGGCCAGAACAGACAAGTTACGATTAAATCATATTTGTAAATCGATATCATCTACCGGTTACTACTGATTTAAATAACAGCCGTTTAATAATTATAATTGTCAACATTGCAATCTACTTTTTTTTCTAATTTGCAATAATATCAAATTGAACTTCAAATTTTAAAAGTTTATTAAAACATGCAGCTATCACTGTGATTGCTTTGTCAAATTTTAAAATCCACCTAGGACATATCAAACGATATCCAAGAACAACTAGGTTAGACTGGAATATAGATTAATGAAAAACCCATACGTATGCAACCGTCTTCCAATTTCACATATTTCTGTTTAATTCGATTGTAAATTAATTTACTACCCAAGTAAAAGTTTAGGTAATGCTATTGACAATTGTGTCCGACATTATTAAACATGTATTTTTCGTACACGTATAAACATTAATTAAATATATAGATGGTATAATTACTGCGATGTTTCGCGTATTCATCATGTTTTGACTTATTGAGATAGAGATATATGTTTATAACAAATTAATTAGTCAGATCATCAGACTATGAGCGTGTTTGAACATCTCTGTGCAAAGTGTGATACTTGGTGTTACTTGCTGATATTCATCTGTGGAATTCTTATTTTCAAATTAAATAGCACGTTTGAAAACTCGATTAACGGAAAAACCACAAACTAGCATTCATCTGACCGCTAAATTGCTATGACACCCAGGGGATCTCTGAACAAAGCGGTCAGTGCCAGCATCGACATTGCTGGCCATAAATTGTGTTTAATTCCTACACGTCACTTTGAAATTCCCGACAATGAGACAAAGAGATAAAACGCAACTGCGAATTTATGAAGACTCCTTTTGTCAGCTTTATTTTTGGCGGAATTGATATCGGTCCCATCACATCAAGAGCACCAACTGTAATGTCGTTTCATCTTTTTATCAGTATATATTTACAGATCTGCAATTGCGCCATATCCAGAATTGTACAAGTAAGTACTTTTTTAAATCTACTATGATACTGATCACAAACAGTCATACTACATATGCCATTTTACATAGTATCATTACGTATTTGATAAAATCTTCATTTTTAGCTAAGAATGACGAACTTTTATGGAATAATCGGGGGATACGCTCGGACTTTCTTTGGTTCAACTTTAGGAAACCCTAGCTGTACAAATGTGGTATTGTAATGCCTCAAATTGCGGTCAGCCGATTCGCAGGGATACTCTTTATAACAAGATCATGGCATATTTGCAAATGGTAAGTATATGATAAATAGTTCATTTTGTTCATTGTACTTCAATGAACTCATAATTCAAAAGACATTGTATACTCTTCACGTACTCTAAAATGGTGGATATGAAGGCGGTTATCGAAAATGCTTAAGGGGTGGAATCTTCAATATTTGTATTACTCTACCATAAATAACACACTAAAGAAATAAGACCGTTTCTTTGTGAAGGTAAATGACGGGGGGGGGGGGGTGCCATTTCTTTGTGAAGGTAAATGACGGGGGGGGGGGGGGGGGGGAGTGCCATGTTAAAAAGATAAATTCCTTTTCAGTGCTGGTCCCGGGATGGATGGGGGGGGGGGCTATCAGATCCACGCAAGAGATGCACTGTACCTAAAGTTAATTAAACTATGAAAAAAGACTAATTGTTCTACTGATTCTTTAGACAGGATTCTATAAAAATGAAATAGGTGCTAAAATTTGCTTGCGAAAATGACAAAATTATAGCCCCAAACTCATAAACATACTACGGTTAATAATAAGCGTCCTGTGAACGTGCTAATGGCGCAAGCTCATTTTAATTACAGAGAAAATTCGAACTTGAGAAATGTTTTCGCAGATTTTATTGTTTCTCAAGACTTATCCTATATATGTGTATGTTTCAAAACATCTCGTTGATCATATAGTTCTATGTAGTGGATAACGAGGGCGTTTTGGTATTTTGTGTCAATCATGCCGTACGGGCAAATAATGCGACAATAAAGATAAGTCATTTGAACATTATTGATATCCAACCTACATGTAGATCTTGCCAGAAACCGTAGATGAAATAAATAAAACCAAAAAAAAAAAAAAAAAAATTGAAAAAAATTGTCAGAAACATAACTTTAATCGAGGGCCCCTGTAAATAAATCCCAAGATTGTATACTTTTTTAACGTACACAACATGCTATTTTTCTAGTATTGAAAAATCGGGGGATCTTATAGTACACACTCAGAAACACATATAAAATTAATCAATTCTTGTAATATCTGTCCTCGGTAACAAAATTATTACAGATGTACGCTGTCCGATAACCAATATTAAAACCTTGTGGTCCGTGCATCACTAGATGATATACGTGAGAATGTGTATGTTTTTAGGAGAGTACTATAAAATAGGGTGTATTTGGATTCATATTGGTGCATTTTTTATTGAGGGATTTGAAAGCTAAGTTAAAATTCCTTAAGATACGATGCACCTTTCTGAATGATGTTCATACTCAAATTAACCCTTCATTAATCAATATAAAAATACACCAGCAAGTTTAAAGCAGTCATGGCGGGTCGCGCATGATTTATTACAATTGCACTTTCTATTGACAGGAGAGTTGAAAATTCAAATACACAAACCTTTGCCTTTATACATATATTTTGAAATAACAAAATTCTTATAGGCAATACACGACGCAGCACAGTTAAGGCTGTCAATAAATTCCGTTTAGACAAAAAGTACGGGAAATGTGCATTATGACATCACAGAATATTACAAACGTCGAAAGTACTAATTAATTCATTTATTAGCAAATTTAATTTATACTATTCTTTTAATCAAGAACAACGAATGCTATTACTTACAATTTCGATGCCTGTTATATCGTACACACTGAAAAATAAGCGAGAGGTCGTTCTCGCTGTACTACAAAATATGACGTCATATGCTTCAAAATGACGCATTAAGTTAAGTCATTGAAGGCTATCATGCGTTTTTTTAGCGATGAAAAATAAATTCCATAGATTAAAGGAAAATTATAAATGAATATTTTGTTTAACATTATTATTAGTAGAATGCTACCTATATAGTCTTATTTTCAATTGGTAATAATTATGCATCGTATTAAGAGGCAACCAGGGTTTTGTAAAAAATATCGTATATTTTAAAGCTGGGTGCCTAAATAAATCACTTTATTGCAAGGGCATACACTTATCTGATCATGACAAACTTTTACATGTAAATTTGAAATATGCTATGTAATTTAAAAACTTCTAAGATCCTTGTGAAATCTCACAAATTAATTATTTTTCAATGAAATTAACACTGTGACCTTCAAAATTATTCAACATACGCATTATAAATTATGTTTTTTTCTAACAAATAATATTATCTTACAAAGTTCACAGCATTTTTTAAAATCTACTATATAACATCAAGTTATTTTATAATTCAGTTGTGAATTTTGACATGATTATGCCCTTGCAATATTCACATTTTTAAATGACCTCAAAACCACAAATACATCTGCTTGTACCATGCGACTGCCATATCACGTGACCACTATGAACATAAAATATTGTACTATTATATATATATTTCAGAAATATATTGCATTTGAGCGACTGTTATTGATTTTAAAACGGACATGTCCGATGAACTAAAGTATACGTGTTTTCATTACAAAAATTCGGCGATATTTTTATTGACCGCCTTAACTGTACTGCGGATCCACTCCTGTATATTTGCAGTGCCCTCCCCCCCCCCCCCTCAAAAAAAAAGAAGAGGTCATTTGACGGGAATATATTAAATGTCATTGCAGCTAATGTACCTTACACAATTTGAAATGATTATATGACAGTCACATGACAGTACGCCAGTTAGCTGACAAAAGCAAGGTGATTAATTACATGTTTGTCTTTCCTTTTCTAGAAACTGAAGATTAAAGTCCAAAACCTAATACATTGAGAAAGCGGAAAGAAAATGATACTCAAGTTCTCAAAATTCGTCAAAGACTTAGTATGATAATCATAATTATAATAACCTCAGTTTGTTTAAAACTACTTCAATCAATAATAAAACACATACGTCTATCACTCTCGAATGTTTTTTTTTTTATTATTAAAATTTATTCAATTGTTTTACTTTTCCAGTGGAATCTTTTTGTTAGGTCTCATTTGTGTGCAACTTTATCTTCATTTACTAAATGATATTTTGAACTTGATTGTGAATTGTTACATAACATCGTCAACGTACATGTAATTTAACTGATGTTATGAACATTCATTAGTCAATAATACATTTCTTGTATTGTCTAAACTATGTGTAATCAAACTATGATTTTTAATATTATTGTCAATTGGTGTTGTTAATTCGTATCAACAGATCCTACCTAAATAATGTACAAGGTCATGTGTCGAGACTTGAGAGTGAACACCAAAGAATCTAAAAGATGTACATGATTGCGTTTTGTTTACAATTAAATTTAAAATTACGATGTCTTGTGTTGGGGTAAATTTACCCCATAAAACTGCAAAACAATCATGATCTGTATAGTTTATAAGGTAGATGACGTCTTGTGCTGGGGTAAATTTACCCGAAAAAATTGCAACACAGTCATTTTCTGTTAATTTCTAAGACTTCGACTTTGTACAAACGTCGTCTTGTGTTGGGGGAAATTTACCCTAAAGAATTGCAACATAGACATTTTTTGTTTGATATTTGGTCTTCGACTTTGTAAAGATGTCATCTTGTGTTGGAGGAAATTTACCCCCAAAGAATTGCAACACAATCCTTTTTTATTCATTTGTAAGGCTTCGAGCTTGTTAAAATGTTGTCTTGTGTTGGGGGAAATTTACCCCCAAAGAATTGTAACACAGTCATTTTCTGTATATTTTTATGGCTTCAACTTTGTAAAGATGTCGTCTTGTGTTGGAGGAAATTTACCCTCAAAGAATTGCAACACAGTCCTTTTTTTTTATTTGTAAGTCTTCGAGATTGTTAAAATGTTGTCTTGTGTTGGGGGAAATTTACCCCCAAAGAATTGTAAAACAGTCATTTTCTGTATACTTTTATGGCTTCAACTTTGTAAAGATGTCGTCTTGTGTTGGAGGAAATTTACCCTCAAAGAATTGTAACATAGTCATTTTTTGTTTATTTTTTAGGCTTCGAAATTGTTAAGATGTTATCTTGTGTTGGGGGAAATTTACCCCAGAAGAATTGTAACACAGTCATTTCTGTATATTTTTATGGCTGCGACTTTGTTAAGATGTTGTCTTGTGTTGGAGGAAATTTATCCCCTAAGAATTGCAACACAGTCATTTGTTTTATTTGTAAGTAAGGCTTCGAGATTGTTAAAATGTTGTCTTGTGTTGGGGGAAATTTACCCCAAAAGAATTGTAACACAGTCATTTTTTGTTTATTTGTAAGGCTTAGAAATTGTTTAGATGTTGACTTGTGTTGGGGGAAATTTACCCCCAAAGAATTGTAACACAGTCATTTTCTGTTTATTTGTTAGGGTTCGACTTTTTAAAAATGTCGTCTTGTATTTGGGGTAAATATACCCCCAAACAATTGCAACAGTTTTTAAGGCTGCAAGTTTGTAAAGACGATGTTTTATCTTGGGGATAAATTTACCCGAACGGAGAAAGATATTCCATTGTCGAACTTTACTAAGACTGCAGGCTTCCAAAAACCGCATTGTATTTGGGGGTAAATTTACTATGTAGAAAATGATTAGATTTTTTTTCTTCCTGAAAATAACAATTTCATTGTATCTAGCAATTAAACATATACTCTTTATTTTTTAGGATATGCCACACAGCTTCATTTTCACCAATATAGCATTCATATAGCATTTGTCTTTTACTTGTATATTCTCCTAACACCTTGTTAAAATTTTAAATCCATAATATAGAGATGCTTGGTTAGTTTTTGGGGGTAAATTTCCACTCTGAAGAGTTTCTTGATTGCTTGTTACGTGTGTCCTGTCTGTGTTATGCAGAAAATAAAGCTTAAACTGTCTTGATTTGCTTATATCTGTGCTTTTATGGGGTAAAACGTTCAAAACAGACAAAAAGATTTTCTGTTTTGATTTTGGAACGCGTTTAATGCTTTGTGCAAAGTTTGGATAAAATTAGCTCAGTGATCTAGAGAAAAAGTCGAGATTATAACAAATTTATGGATGGACAGACAGATAGAAAAACAGATGGTCCGACGAACGTAAACTACTCCAACCACAATGATAAGAGTTTAAATTTCGTTAACGTTATCGAAAATCTTTCTTATAATTTCATGGTGTGCTCATATTTGTGGAAAAAATGCCATTTGACCTTTAAAATTACATTACGTTTTACAAAATTCAAACATAATGGCATGACAATGAAAAAATAGTTCTAATGTGACGTTTTTACATAACAAACTATTTCTAAACCAATCAGAAAACGGTTTAAGACCAACATGATTTTTTATACATATTAAGTAATCGAATACATATTCTACAAATTTTTTTTTAATTAAATCAAACCTTCCAAACTGCAATTCAAATCGGTTTTCCAAGTTCCGTCCGATAAACAGACAAACCGTTCAGAGCCTTGTTTTTTATATCCAAGAGAGCATGTTATGTGTATTCTCCTTGATATACCAATTGCATCCCATTCCTGTACTTTATGCATTGAAAACCCTTCACCGAAGGGAAAACCACAATCTGTAATTTTAATTTAAATATAAAGTTTACATTATGTTGATATTATATGGATACTAAATAATCAATTAAGACTACTTTATCACTAGTTTTTTTTTAATAAAGGATACAAACAAAACTTATATATTTTCAAAAAGTTTTTAACGTATTAACATCATTACATATTTCTATTTTATGTAATAACTTCAAATGCAAAGAGTACACTATACGGAAACCAAATGAAAATAAACAACAACAAAAACTGTTTAAAAAGACTTCAACTTTGATGTTTATTTAAAAAAAAGAAATAACTAGAGGACAAAAATTCATAAAAAAAGTCAAACCTGAGAGGACGCAAGAGTAATTTCCAAAAGGTTTTGAAATGCATTTTGCATTTAGAGCACAATTAGACTCGGAACAAGCTCCAGCAATACCCTGCAAATTCATTAAAAATGCATATAACAAGCTGGATGTTTTACTTCATACATGAAATGATCCTAAAAAGTTTGGGTGGTCCATAAATTTACCATCAGTTCTTTATTAAAATATCCGGAGAAATAACCTTGAGGCTTATTATCTTTGTAATGCTTCAATTTTCCCTAATCAATGCATTTTATCTTCATTCGTTGTACCTACATGTATTGTTTTTTTTTAAAACAATGTTGTATTACTTGTTGAAAATACACAGTATTTGGTTTGTTCGGGTTTATTTTATTTGTGTGTTTTAGTCATATATGAATTTAACCACACAAAATAAGATTGCAACATAATATTGCAACACATGATTATGTTTACAATTCGAATGAACAAAATGCTGCTCTATATTCATTCCAACACCGTATACGTAATTCAGCTCAATCAGTTTTTGAACGAACAAGATAAATGGGGTCTATTGTCTGTCCCAAGTTATTGCTTCCACCACTTTTTGATGATTTTTAATAAAAATACACATACCTGTGAAAGAAATGCTGTTGAAATCGATAAAAGGGAAAATATCCAAGATATCTTCATTGACAAATTATCATTTTTCACTCATAAAAGTTCACAGGAACGAAAACAAATTTCTTACGGAGATTTATAATGGGAAATGTTTACATCTTTTCTCCATTCGGAAGTTCTCGGGACACCTCGCACAATTTTTCAACGTTACCATCCGGGCTTAATAATGGCTGATGCAATGCTAAATTTCCGTAGACTTTCTATTTTGGGATGTGTATTGAAACCCGAAGCCGTAGAGGGGGCGTTTCAAAACAGATAATCTGGACATTTTTCATATTTGTGGATGAACATAGTTTGAGCACAAAGGTATTTATGATTATCGAAATATCAAGCAAAAAGTGGTGGAAGCAAAAACTCGGGACAGAGTATAATATTGCATTTAAACATAATCTTAAAAAATCCTTAGAAAATGCATGAAACATTAAAACATAAAAAAATAATTATCAATAAACATGAATTGAGCAAACAGAGTAAACTGTTGTTTTCTGTCATGACAAAACCATGACAGCAAAGGTCAAATTAGTTCTTGAAAAAGCTTATGCGCTCATGTTTCGGATATTTTTTTTATTTTTTCAGTAGTTGTTGGGGTTTATATTTTCTTAATAACTCAAAGTACACTTAATTGCATAAATGTCAAGGAGTCATTTTGAGATGTTGTATTCACACAATTTAATTTGTACACAAAATTAGTTTACATTGTCTAAATGTACTCTAATTGAATGTGTACTGTAGATTCCTTATCAAATGCGAGGAATAATTTCTGAGTAAAATCTCAAGTAGTAACTAGCAGATTTTAAAATTTGGTAATTATTTTTCCCATTGTATGGTCTATATAAAATCAAGATAAGATTTCAACATTCAACGATTTCATACTAAATGGCAAAACGCGGAGTAATTTTCGAAGCGCTGAATAAGGAATCAACAGTATCCAACCAGGCTTGATTATATAAAATGTTTTAAATACAATTCCTTTAACAACAATAACTGTTTTGGAAACTCTTCATTATTTACCTTGTCCCAGTCCTCTTTAGCGCTGTATATCCAGCCAGGCTTTTCTTTATACAGATCAGGTACAGTTGTCCTGCTTTGAAAGTTGATCTGACAGAAGTGGGCTCCCTGGTGGTAGTTAACGGACTGACATCGTGTTGTTCTCAGACAATCCTCCACACAGTCCAGAATACTGTATTTATCATACGACGTTATCATCCTTCTGTCCAGTTTGTGTCCATACTGAAGCATCGAGTAGCCATGTCTTAGATCAGCCTTACAAAGATGAAGGACGAGGAAGAAAAATGGAGCAAGTAGCATAGAAGTGTACAGAAAATGCGACCCCCTCATAGCACACAAAGTATAACCAAATGACACGGAACAATAGGAATACTGAAGAAGTTGTGTCATATGACCTGTAATACAAAGCCTTATTCTAGTTGCTACTCTACCGATTTTAATAATAAATTGCCAAAACAAAATGTATCTCCAAATATCATTTATCAACTGTTGATGATTCGAGAAAAGCAGTTAAAAACGCTTTGTCATGGTTCTTGTTTTCTCAACAGTGACCGCGTGTTCATTTTTAATTGGATCCCTCGGGAAGCTTCGTTCTTTCTGTATAAGTTAGGATGACGCAAATCAAATAAATAAAACATATTTTCTTTAATTATTTAGGAATGATAAGAAAGAGCGTTTAAAATTCAATACATTATGCACACAAATGTTTGTGTTGAATAATTAACCAAAGTAATATTTGAGTTTTTAAATATAAAACTATCAATCTGATAGAAGTAGAAGAAAATACGCTTCGAGTGATAGTAAGACTACCACTAATATTTTCCAAATAAAACAAACGAAAAATGTAAATAGAGACCCACAGGCATTAACGGTCGCCTGAGTAATATATTCTATACACTGGGAATCCAACATAATTATGCATTTAACAAAGCTTCATACCGGAGTTTAAACCTTAGCTCAAGGGGTAAATAAAAATAAAACTTGTAAAGACATCCCCCATCGGAAATTTCGCCACAACTTATTTAGAATAAAATCTATAACTGTGGAGCAAAAAAAATCAAAATAATAAGATGAGTGCATGACTGGCTATTGAAAAGGTGCAAGATTCTAATGATAAGAAATAATCTTCCCGTAATCTGTTTACTTTCTGCTTTTAGATGTTTTCACTAATGGAATATCTTTAAAGAAGCTTATACACTATTTTCAAAAATGCACTTTGCTAACAGAAGAACTAAGGATGCCTAGTAAACATGTCATAACTTATCTCCTTCCCCTTGGGTATTCAAATGAGAACAAAATTTTAAGAATGCCTTAATTCTTAACTTATTTTCCATTCATTCTTACATCAGCATATTTTAAGAACATAATTCAGGCCTTGTTCAGTATTTAAAGAACAAAATATATTCCCTACGGATAACATTCAACACTACATTGTATATCAGATGTCTAGTTACAAGATAGATACACCGCTTACAATTCGTGTTATTAAAACACAGCCTGTGTCATATATTTACATTAAAGTGATATGTGTTCTAAACAACAATCGTCTACTTTCCCTATCTAACTTAATCATGAAAACAAAAAGAAGCAAAAAGATCGCAACTCCAAAAATATGCCACTTGACGCACTTACTAAAACCCATATATGGAAAAGGACAACCATATTTTCCGAACTGTCCTTTTTTTAAGCATTGAATGCTTATTTTTGGATGTCGTCGGTCCTATGACACACCATTGCGGTGCAGACAAATTGAATACCGCGCGTTAGCACGGTATGCTAATTTGTCTGCACCGCATTTGTGTGTCATAGGACCGACGACATCCAAATATAAGCAATCAATGCTTATATTTTTATTCATACTGATGTTTTTTTTTTGTATGAAATATATGTGCATAGTCGCTGTAAAGCCATTATATATACTCTCAGGCAGGGATATGAAACATACATGGAACAGTCATATTAACATGTTATTTAGAACGCTTCCACGGCTAAAAATACAGTGCCATAAACTTTGTAGACAAAAATCTTTTTAATTAAGGAGTAGATATAATTTAATGATTATTTTTCACAAGTACATATCAAATGTGTTATGTAAGTTTGAACGTTTCACACGTGGTGACATTAATATTTGTGCTCATGGCGAATGAATTAGCAAAGGTGTATTCACAGGAAATTGAACGTCGCAAATTTCCAATGCAAACATAAGGTATATACTGAATGTAAATATATCGATATGAAACACATGGCTTATAGGTCATGGGTTGCAGTCATCTGATTTTGTGTTTTGTGTCCTTAGACAAGGAGCTTTATCTGCATTGTCTTGGTCCACGAAGATGAAATTTATTACCAGCTTACGTTTGAAGTTGACTTGCGATGAACTGGTGTTCCAATGAAACTCATAATTTGGAATGTAAAATTGTTAAACACAACGGTTCATTTTTATAAAGCTTTAATAAACTATGATATGTACATTTAGGTGATTTTACGCTGACAGTATAAGATACCATTCATTTATGATATTTATCTAATTCTTATTTTCTGATTAAGAAACACAGAATATATTCAAATATATCACAAACTAAAAGTTTGTTTCCTTTGGATATACTCTTTTTAAAGTATTATTTTTTTTTTATTAAAAAGTTATAATATTTTTGTTATTCGAAATTTCTGCGCACAAAAAGGTTGTTTCCTTAATGCTTATAAACTTACCAGCAATTAAATCGAAAATTCTTGTAAATATCTGCCGATTGAATAAATTACGTTTCTTAAAAATATATTTAACAGTTAGTCAAAGACACAATATACATGTAAATAGACAATCTCGAAATGACCTGTTTTGTTGTGTTTTTATTTATTTTTTTTTATTTTCTTTTATTTTTGAATCACCGATGTGTGTACATGTGCGATCATGATGACATTTGTAAGTAATAAACAGCATTTGCATTGTTACGAGTTTATTATTTGCAAACAAAAATTTACAATTACATGAGTTGACTTCGATGGGCTTAGGAAAATGGGCATTAAACGGTCACATAACATTCATATACAAATGTAATTGGGTCCGTAGATAACCTGGCATACCGACTAAGTCGTACCGGGGAACACCGGTTGCCATGCTTTTCTCGCTAGTGCCGCAGATCCCAAATTTAGGTACAAGACATTCGGTATCAGGAGGACTGGATGCAGATTTGTATACATTGTTTCTCGGCGATTGCTTCTTGTTATGGTACGTTAACACTCAAGTACTGGAGGACTTAGCCCCTCCTCATGTTATGAGAAACGGAAAAGCCCTCAATACAATTTACTTGGAAATGAATTGAATCTAAAATATTCTTGACTTGTTACGCTTTTTTAGACAATAGAAACACTTATAGACAACCTGTCTACCCAACAATACGCCTACCGTCATGTATGACGGCTGGACAGGAAAATAATTAGCAAGATAGCCCCCCCCCTCCAACACACACACACACACACACACACACACACACACACACACACACACACACATATCCCCCGTACACGTTGTAGACATCGATATGATACTGATCATATACGCAGTACAGTTAAGGCGGTCAATAAAAATATTGGCGATTTTTGTGATGAAAACACGTATACTTTAGTTCAACTGGCATGTCCTTTTTAAAATCAATAACAGTCGCTCAAATGCAATATATTTCAGAAATATATGTATAACAGTACAATATGTTATGTTCATAGTGGTCACGTGATATGGCAGTCGCATGGTACAAGCGGATTTTTTTTGTGGTTTTGAGGTCAATTAAAAAATTCAATATTGCAAGGGCATAATCATGTCAAAATTCACAACTGAATTATAAAATAACTTGATGTTATATCGTAGATTTTGAAAAATGATGCGAACTTTTTAAGATAAGATTATTTGTTAGTAGAAACCGTTATTTATAATGCATATGTTGAATAGTTTTGAAAGTCACAGCGTTAATTTCATTAAAAAAATAATTAATTTGTAAGATTTTACAAGGATCTTAGAAGTTTTTAAATTACATAGCATACTTCAAATTCACATGTAAAAGTTTGTCATGATCAGGTAAGTGTATGCCCTTGCAATTAATTGATTTAATTGATTTATTTAGGTACCAATCTTCAAGATATACGATGTTTTATACAAAACCGAGGTTGCCTCTTTATACGATGCATAATTATAACAAAATGAAAATAAGATGCATAATTATAACAAAATGAAAATAAGACTTTATAGGTAGCATTCTACTAATAATAATGTTAGACAAAATATTCATTTATAATTTTCTGTTACTCTATGACATTTGTGTTTCTTCGCTAAAAAACTGCATGATAGCCTTCAATGACTTAACTTAATGCGTCATTTTGAAGCGTATGACGTCATATTTTGTAGTACAGCGAGAACGACCTCTCGCTTATTTTTCAGTGTGTACGATATAACGGACATCGAAATTGTAAGTAATAGCATGTGTTGTTTTCAATTAAAAGATCAGTATAAATTAATTTTGCTAATAAATAAATTAATAAGTACTTTCGAGGTTTGTAAAATACTGTGATGTCATAATGCACATTTCCCGTACTGTATGTCTGAACAGAATTTTATTGACAGCCTTAACTGTGCTGCGTAAGCTGTGAACATAGAATATAAGTAATGAATATATGCCCAAAACAGTACTATATGAAAAAATACCAGACAGTTTCGAGGCCTGTTAGGGCCGAGAACTGTCTGATATATTTGTTTATACAAAAGTGTTTGAGGCATATATCGTACTTAAAACATTGTCATTGAATTTTATTGTTGATTTACCTGATACAGTCCGATTTTGAAGGATATCAGTACTGTAACCACTGGTACAGTCTGATATTAAGAAACTCACTAATAACGGACTGTCACAGGTAAAATTTTAGACTGCTGGAACAAAGGAATCGCGGGTATGATAAGGCAACAGTCAGCGATTGATCGAGTAAAAATTCCTGTGATCGATATGACGTCACAATAAGCAGCATGATGTCATATTTTACTCAAGAAACCTGTCAATTTTAACTTTATCTCTGGTCCAAATTCTGAAAACTACACGCATAAAATGTCACTTAAAGCTATTCTAACTGAATATATCTTCGATTTCTCTGTATTATGTATCGTTAACATTGATGACGTCACAAGCATGTTTAATAAAGAAGATCGATGTCGGGAGACAAATCATCAGAAAGCAGTGTAAACAATGCCGAAATATGACTTATTTAATACAGAAACCCAAAATTTAGATGAGTGTCAGTTAGGATTAAACCAGGATAATACCGGCATGGATATTTTGTTTTATCAGCAAGTGTTATAAGGTAAGCAGATAGACATGTATGTGGCTTGACCAGCCTTTCCTCTGTCAGTGTGTACAAAAAAGACAAAAGTGTAACACTACCCCGAATATTTTGAAAGATGAATTTGGCAAATATCAAAAGCATACGACCTTAAATACTTGAAAAGTGCTGCTAGAATCCTTTAATAAAAAATACGTAGTATTTTCAAAGACATTGAAAAGTTGAGGGGGTTTCCGATAAATAATGACAATACTTATTTTATGCGATTAACTATAGGATTCTAGCAACAATTTTAATAAACATGAACATATTGCCGATCGAATTATTGTATCATACATATAAATAAACTTCGGGGTAGTGTTACACTTTTTGATTTTTTGTTAAGGTACAAAATGATCTATTTTTAACTGTCACATGATACCATGGCCTTGCAGCTTCAAAGATCGACTCGATTCCGAAGTAAAAATATAATATCTTGCTGAATACATCCACTTGATATTAATATTCAGTACTGTTTTCATAAAAATAAACAATTTTTAAAATGACAATAATATCGACGATCAATAAACTATGAGTTGCCTTAACCTACCCGCGATGACAACATAGCAGTGTTTTAACGAATAGTATCTTTTAGAAGCACAATGTATGAATGAGAAAGAGACAGAACGTTAAAAGCTGAGGTGAATGTTAGTGCAGTTATCATTATGTTTCAAATTTGAACATTTAATGGTGACAGCTTTGTAATGAATTGAAATAAAAATGTTATACAATAAATGTATAACGTATGTACGGTGAACCAGTAACCATTGTTATCTTAGCCGGAATCGTACACTTTGATCTAGATATTAAATTCCAAATTTCTCTTTTTTTCGTCCTGATTTAATGGTAAATAAGTTTTTTAAAGCAAAACAATTTACATGTACATTACCCCACTGAAACTGTGAGTTTATATAAATAATAAAATTTACATTTAATTATTATCTTATTTATTTCAATCATAAAACAATTAGAATAAGTTGGTAACATACGGGGGAGGGGGGATTGTTAGATTGGTCTGATCAAAGTATGAAAATTATAATATGGTTGCTTCCCCTGGACTCATACTATTGGATACATTCTGGGAGTACATATCTGTATAACCTTGATTTGAACTTAATTTCTAATATTACCATTACATTAACATGAATCAATTCTGTTTTGTACATAAAAATTACAATAACAATCTTTCAACCATCTCAAAAATCTATAAAGCGAAATACGAATTAAAAGCAGAGCAACACAGACCTCTAAAAAGATAGAGGTGAGATCAGGTGACTAGGAGGAGTAAGCATCCCAAGTTGACCGTTTGCACCCGCCGTGTGCTCCTTGTCACAATTGGGCATGTCATGATCGAGGTAAATGTTAAAATCGGAAAAATGTCATTATGATAATAGGAAAAAACCGAAACGTTTATGATTTAGTTTGTTTGTGATGGTCAATAAACAAACCTTGAGCAAACACGGATCTCCATTACATTGGAGATGGAATCATATAATATCTTGTTATACTTTCATGTTAAATACTGATATCTGATTGGTTTCGACGCAGTTGGTAATCCGTTCTATTACCCTCAGCGTTAGCAACACACTTGGCAACGGGGTAACACAATATAAATAGTGCCTGCTTGGGAGGGTACCAGTTGAAATTAACACCCCGAGAAAACCATTGTCAACCGACGTGAAGCGGACGTTGACAATGGTTTTCGAGGGGTGTCAATTTCAACTGGTACCCTCCCAAACAGGCACTATTTATTTTATTATACTGAATGTCTTAATTTTATAGCAAATTTTACTGCTTTTATATAGAAAAGACGTGAGTTCTACGGCGAACCGTACGCGCATAATTTGTGCGCATGTAACAATTCGTTCTATAGGCCCGTTGCTAAGTGTGTTGCTAACGCTGAGGGTATGGGAACGGATTGTCCACTGCGTCTAAACCAATCAGATTTCAGTATTTAACATGAACGTATAATAAAACGAATTGTTACATCGCGTAAATTATGCGCGTACAGTTCGCTGTAGAATTCATGTCATTTCTGCATAAAAGCAGTTAAATTATCTCTAAAATTAAGACATTCAGTATAATAAAATAAATAGTGTCTGTTTGGGAGGTTAACAGTTGAAACTGACACCCATCGAAAACCATCGTCAACCTCCGCTTCGTGTCGGTTGACAATGGTTTTCTCGGGTGTCAACTTCAATTGTTACCCTCCCAAACAGGCAATATTTATATCATGTACATATGAGTATTTCCTTTATTCTGTAGATAATAGATCCTTAACATGTAACAAAACATTACTGGATATGCTAGAATCTCATCTAACATCCCAGGAACCATGTGATATAACCGTAACACCCCTTGACTAGTTTCCCTAGACACACATCCCACAACCAATAACTGCAGTCATACATTTTAAATCATCATTTAGAAGAGTTTTAATATCAGAAAAAGAAATTGGTTTCTATCATATACAAACCAATAATATACATATACATTCCGTTCGGAGAGTGTTTGCATTTACTCAATTTTTATGTTTATTTAAAAAGAAAAAAAACTAGTAAATTCTGTATTCACACATGTAGCTATACAAATCATGAGCTTCCCTGGCCCAGAATTGCTGTTTGTCAATAACATATCTTAGATGAAATTCGCCATGGGTATTTGTTTCTTTCAAATCTCTTTTCAGAAAAATCGGCAGAGTTGAACCGTCATGAAATCTCCAAATATTTTCACCATCTTATTCAGCCTGAATCCATATGTTGTTATTTGCAAGTCTTATTAATGTTACCTATTTAAAATATAAAAAAAGAACAGAAAGTGAGAGTAATTACACATGCACACGTAAAATGTACACGACGTGGATATTGTTACTTTTAAACACACAACAAATATTCGCAGCACAGTTAAGGCTGTCAATAAATTCCGTTCAGACAAAAAGTACGGGAAATGTGCATTATGACATCACAGAATATTACAAACCTCGAAAGTACTAATTAATTCAGTTATTAGCAAAATTAATTTATACTATTCTTTTAATTAAGAACAACGAATGCTATTACTTACAATTTCGATGTCTGTTATATCATACACACTTAAAAATAAGCGAGAAGTCGTTCTCGCTGTACTACAAAATATGACGTCATATGCTTCAAAATGACGCATTAGGTTAAGTCATTGAAGGCTATTATGCGGTTTTTTAGCGATGAAAAATAAATTCCATAGATTAACGGAAAATTATAAATGAATATTTTGTTTAACATTATTATTAGTAGAATGCTACCTATATAGTCTTATTTTCAATTTGTTATAATTATGCATCCTATTAAGAGGCAACCTCGGTTTTGTATAAAACATCGTATATTTTAAAGCTGGGTGCCTAAATAAATCCCTTAATTGCAAGGGCATACACTTATCTGATCATGACAAACTTTTACATGTAAATTTGAAATATTCTATGTAATTTTAAAACTTCTAAGATCCTTGTGAAATCTCACAAATTAATTATTTTTTAATGAAATTAACACTGTGACCTTCAAAATTATTCAACATATGCATTATAAATTATGTTTTTTTCTAACAAATAATATTATCTTACAAAGTTCACAGCATTTTTTAAAATCTACTATATAACATCAAGTTCTTTTATAATTCAGTTGTGAATTTTGACATGATTATGCCCTTGCAATATTCACATTTTTAAATGACCTCAAAACCACAAATACATCTGCTTGTACCATGCGACTGCCATATCACGTGACCACTATGAACATAAAATATTGTGCTATTATATATATATTTTAGAAATATATTGCATTTGAGCGACTGTTATTGATTTTAAAAAGGACATGTCCGATGAACTAAAGTATACGTGTTTTCATTACAAAAATTCGCCGATATTTTTATTGGCTGCCTTAACTGTACTGCGTTGCAGCAATCATAACAACACGAAACATTGCCTTTTCTTAATATCAATAAGTACAATCAGCAGACATTTATGTTTTGGTAAAAATCAATATATTAAGCTATCGTTGTCTATTATTTAAAATTATTTTTTTTAAACGATTGTAACTATACATTGTTCAAGTATATATATTTAACATTTTTACCGCTTCATTTATGCCAAATATTTTACCAATTTGTACACTCTTCCGGTACTCGAATAAAACGGTACTTTTTACAAACTTTTATTCGTATTGACTTCTGGGTTTCATTAAACTTTTGTTTTTCTACAACTAGCTTTTCAATCAAATTTTGCTAATTGATTTCTTGCATTCAATTTTTTTTTTTTTTTGGCAATTTTGAATATTGTAGAAACAAAGTTTGATGCACAATAAAAACTGATTCTTGTTGAATGTTGATTTTGCCACTTGATATTATGTTATCTGTAGTATGTTTTGACATTTGAGGGGGAACAGGACACGTATCACGTGAATTTCATTGCAATAATGCTTTGATGTGCTATCTCTATTATGACGTTATAATTGATTTGACTGTATGATGCTATAATGTCATTTATATATTATGACGTCAAATATGATTTGTCAGATCTTTTTCCCCGTACTTTACGGCTCTAAAGTAATCATTTTCACAACATGAGTTAGGAAAAATTTAACATTTTCAATTTTAAAAATGTAAATGTACAAAATCATAAGCGGTTAAGATAATCATATACATATTCTGGTTATTATTCTGTTCGTGTTAATTAATAAATCTAAAGATTGCATTACTTTTTTGATGGTTTAAAACAGAAAATGTCACAAAAAGTCACAAAAAGTCATAATTCCAAAATAAGTGGTAGGGGTGGTTCTTATTGTAGTACCACAAGTAAGTAAGAAAAAATTGTATAAAAATGATGGTTGATAATTTCTTTTATTTATAACACGTTCGTTTCTATCAGTAAGTAATAAAACATCCAAAGGGTTGGGCCTTGCTCCCCACCAATTTTTTCTCGCAAGAAACATATTTGCTCAAATTTACATAAAAAGAATTGAATTACCATGGAGCCCCCCCCCCCCCCAATACTTTTTGGGAGAATGTAAAAATTGAAGTAAAAAAACAGTGAAGTCGAAGTTATAGTAGGTCGTCTGTATGACTGCCCCCCCCCCCCCTCCCAACGGATAAGAATTTGCAAAGTTGCCTTTTTAATGAGTATGCCCTCCCCCTCCCCATTTACGTGTCTGCAGAAATATCAGGCTACATTGGAAACCCTTTAAATTACCATAGCTCAATCATAATGAAAGAACAAGGTAGCTCGCATTTAAACTAAATTAACGTCTGGTCTTCTATGGATGCATTTTAAAAATGAGAATAGTGCGATAATGCATTGATTATTAAGGACTATGCTATTAAATTTGACAGTTTCATGCATTAATATTTAAATGCTTAAATGAATTTTGCTATTGCAACATAAAAGGTGAATTTTCAAAAAATCAAACTATTTTTATAAAAGTTTGCCATACTTTTTAAAGTGCATTTTAAATCCGTTCTCCAAGATCCTTCAGATCTACACACAAAGTGTTCAGAACCTTCTTGATTGTATCCGAGAGCGCATCTGATATGAATTCCTCTTGTAATTCCAATGGCATCCCATTCTTGTATTTCTTCCGTGGAGAAACCTTCGTTACTTGGAATTCCACAATCTAGAAGAACAGAAACATTCCGCTAACTTTGACATTGTCGCCAAACTGAGAACGGGAAGCAGACAATTTTTTGTCTATACTATTGATATTTTTTTTTGTTTTTTTTTGTTTTTTTTAGATTAATTATCTGTAAGATCAAAATATTCGTCACCTGTTTTTTTCATATTTCGTATATTGATACCCTTTGGTGAATTAAGATGCAAGAAAATCTGGATTGCTATGGGGACCGGTTGCCATGGTAACAGAAGCAAAAGATTTAAAAATGGCCATTTTAAGCTCTTTTGAACACAAATTGTAAGAAATTACAGCAGTTTCAGCTATACAGAATAAAATAATCAAATGCTAAATATTGTGAATTTTTAAATTATTGAAAATGTTTCATAGGCAAATAAATAGTTTAATAATATTACCGTGGTAACTAAACATCACTTAAATTTCGAAACTTGTAACCTTATGACGTCAAAATGTAAAGGTACGACATGTTTAAGATAGTTGATTGTTTAAGATAAAAAGACCAATCAACTATCTTAAACTTTTTTTTACATGCAATGCAATTTGTTTTTTAAATATTGTCAAAAATATCTTTTTAGAACTTCACAATAATCAAAGATTACTTTGAGATATTTAATGTTAAAAAAGAATCCCACCTGACAGGACGCATGTATACTGTCCAAAAGGTTTAGGGAGGCACTTTTCATTTAGAGCACAATTTGACACGGAACAGGCTCCAGCAATACCCTGGAAATTATATTAAATACATCACAAAGTTAATTTATTGATACCACAAAAAACTGTATCATTGAATATTCACCCAAAATCGGTGTCAACAAAGATACGTTACTACTCTCCAAAAGTGTGTTTTTTATTTCTCTTTGGTGTATATCTTACACAATCTAAGAATTCGTATGCTTAAAGATATCATTTGTTACACATTTGGGTAAATTTATTCTGCCCTGCAAATTTCAAGATATACACATATAAAACATATTTTACCCCAAAAAGATTCATAATACGAGAACGAGAACGGGCGACATGTTTAATGTTTAATCCATCTACAAATCTTACCTTGTCCCAGTCTTCTATATCGCTGTATATCCAACCAGGCTTCTTTATATACAGATCTGGTGAAGAAAAATTGGTTTCAAAGTTGATCTGACAGAAGTGGGCTCCCTGGTGGTAGTTGACGGACTGACACCGTGTTGTTCTCAGACAATCCTCCACACAGTCCAGAATACTGTATTTATCATACGACGTTATTATCCGTCTGTCCAGTTTGTGTCCGTACTGTAGCATGGAGTAGCCATGTCTCAGGTTTGCCTTACAAATATGAAGGATGAGAAAGAAAAATAAAAGAAATCGCAAAACAAAGTATCGAAGAAACAGTCTTATCATGACTTGCTATGCAAACAGTTTAAACATCAATATATTGGTTACTATGACACCGTCGTTGTATAACAAATTACCAGAAAAAAAATATATTTCCAAACATATTTTCAAACATTCTTTCAATAATTCCAATTTTCCAATAACTGTTTTGTTATTCATGACGGAAGTTTGTGTCCGTTATTATGACAAGATCAAAGTAAACTAATCTTGCAAAGATATGTTTGTGTTATTTTTTATGGTTATTTATGTGACACTGTCTGGTCATTATCTGTGTTTGTAACTTGTATGTGTTGAAATATTAATCATGCTCTTATTTCAATTCAAAAATCTTTAAATCTGAAGCGAAGGCAATGGAGAGCAAAAATACGATGAGTATGGCAGTAAGACTAAGATAATGTTCTTCAGAAATAAAGCAAACTGAAGATATGATTTCTCAGATCTTAATTGTTAATAAAGGCATAGCCACGAGCTAGTTGAGAACAAAAAATTCTAATGTTATTCTTTCAATTTAAATGTTAACAACGCTTAACTTTATATTAGTAAACCCAAACTTGCCAGCCAAACTTCGAGTTTCACGCGAGATTAAGAAATTACATTTCGTTATTATGGAAAAAAGGCTTTGTTATATTGCTGTTTAGAAATAGTAACTATTGTTAAAAATTGTGCTAAAATTATTTTTTCTGTTTACAATTAAAAGATTTTTAAATGCGCCCATAATTTACAAAAGCTGATAATCGTAATTTTGGGTCTGTCCTCAGTGGCGTCGGAAGCAAATTGAAAGGAGGGAGGGCTAGACTTATCAAAAATCTTGACAAGCAAAAAAAGGGGGGTCTTCGGTTATGGTTATGTATAACTTTGCAAAAAAGTGTGTGTGGGGGGGATAACATCCCCTAGCCCCCCACCCCACCCCCGGTTCCGATGCCTATGGTCGTTGACGCCATTACCCGACAAAGTGAAACACGATTGTAACAATCAAAGTGAAAAGAGGCTGTTTGCCGGTTGGGATTTTTTTTCTCTCCAGAAGTCCATGGTTTAGTGTTAAGTATTGACCATTTAAAATTGTATATTCAAAGAATGATTTCTTATTACTAATTTTTATATAATTTTCAGCAATAGTTCGATTAAAATTATTGACGTTTCCACGTTATTTTTGTTTCGTAAAATTATGCAAACCCGTTTGTGTCCCAACAGTCACTGTACGCAATTTGCGTCATTGATGAGCTGTATTGAATTATACTTACGAAGATTCTAAGTGTTTTCCCAGACTAAGACTTTGGATATAAATATTTGATGATAAATGGCATGATGATAAAGCGAACAAATATTATGCTAGCTAATAAATGTCCCAATCAAGAAGACATTTACAAGTAAAGAACACACACTTGCATACATGAACAATGTTCAAAATACACATATAACACGTGGGGACTAAAACTTGCAATGTACTGTTTAATGTGTTACGCTAAATACTAGCGACAAAATGCTTGTATTTTCTAGGAGGGTGCTAAGCATGGACATTGTAAGAACTTAAACCGTTAAGTCTTTCTTGAAAGCGAACTATTATGTTAAGGAGGCTGGCTGGTCAATACATTACCCATCAGGTCTACCTTAAACATTTTGAATATGATTTCTTGTAGCCCTGAATTATTTTTAGTAAATAATAATAACAACAACAAAAATTATTATTATTTATGCCGTCCATTTTTTTTTATGTTATCTACATCAATAACATAATATGGTTTTCATTTCTTAAAACACACCAATGTCAATTTGAATAAATTTCAAAATCCATGAAATTGACCGGAAATGTTGATTAATCAGGGGGAATTATGGATTATGAATAAATGACAAGTTAAGAAAACTAGAATAAGATAAGACTTTTCCGGGTCTTTTCCCCGATTACGACAAACAGCACACGGCGGGTGTGACCGGTCAACAGCGGATGTTCACTCCTCCTAGGCACCTGATCCTATCCCTATCTTTTTGGAGGTCCTTTGAATTTGTATTTCGTTTTCTGGATTTTTTAGATGGTTGACGGTTTGTAACTGTCATTTTTTCACTAAAAGTCCAAATAAATTTAAAGTTATAAAATCAATAGAAATCTTATGTTTCTGTGTTATCTCACAAATAAATCAAAGCCTCTAGAGAAAATTATTTAATTGTTTGAGGAAAACTTGTTCTGTTAATTTTTCGTGTGATCCTAAATCTCGTCGCTTCCATTACTCCTAATCTGACTGCATATTGTGATGTTGATCCAGATCACTCAATGTCTGTAATGAGGAACTATAATCAATAATTGATTGAAGCAGAAATGCGGGTTTGTGAAATATGGGCTGTTGCAGTGGAGCAACTAATTCCTCTTATGCTGATGAAAAATTAAACATTTTTTTTATCAACAAACAACAAGAAAATAATTGTCGGTTTACATCAAATTAATCGTCTATGTTGTTTTCCTCTTTAACACAACAAATTATGGAAAGCAAAACAAAGAAAAAATAAAAAAAAAAAACCCACCATGCTCTACGCTATTCATCAATTTATAAGTAATTTGTGTATCGAGTCGTTTTAATTTTTCTATGTCGTTTCGCCACCTACGACACAACTTTTTTTCTATTAATTAATTTGATATCCAAATTCAAAATCGTATCTTGCATGCATAGTACACAAATGTCTCTAATACTTTTATTATATTTCAATAATGTTAAGATACTTGACGCACTTGTGTTTGTTACATGTACAAATATGTCGATCTTATTAAACACCCAACCAACCCCTTGAACTGTGACGTCATTAAGTCGTTATAACTGTCCCCGAATTCAATTTGGTCTGAGCATTCGTTTTTCTCTGCTATCCCCGTCTATCAATTTTCCTAAATTGTATCTTTTAAAACGCGAAAAGAAAGAAAGAAAGAAAGAAAGAAAGAAAGAAAGAAAGAAAGAAAGAAAGAAAGAAAGAAAGAAAGAAAAAAGAAAGAAAAGCCACGAAATTCAATTTTGGTCCGTGCTTACTTTTAATGCTAATTTGAGCATGTATTCAAAAGGAAAACTACTGACAGCAAGAGTAATTAACAAAGAAAAAATCTCAAAGTTCAAAGACTGTAATGAAGCCAGCGAGAAAAATGCGTCCCAGATATCGATTTGCCGGCAGTGATTTCAATGAAAAATTATTGCAAAATGATTTTTACAGCTCGCACTTATTTCGTGAGGATCACCTGATAAATCTGTCAATAATTTCTCTACATGCTCACAAAAATATTTACTCTGTTGCTAGTGTGCCCTTTTGACGCGGATGGTTCGTTCCGAAACTTTAACTAAGGGCATGTAACTCTTGTCTATCTGACCAATTTTTTTTTTACACCGAAGCGGCACGATAGTAAATGACCGTGGATTATCGAATTACACCTGAGGGATTTCGATTTCGGTGTTAGAGCTTTCTATTTTCTTATTTTTGACTCGGGGCCTTGGATTAATGAACTTATAAATAGGTAGGTCAATATACATGAGCTCTGGAATGGTTTAATAATTGACATTGCAATTTTTATAACTCTACCTGTTGCCCTGTATATATAGACATTTAATTCACGACCGAAAGCACCTTATTCTTAGGGAAAGTAGAACATGCATTTTATTTTGGAATGTTTATCACAGTTCTAATGTACTAGACTTTTTTGCAAGTAGTTTTTTTTTCATTATTTATTTTATTTTTCGATCTTTCAATGAAAGGTAGATTTAAAAAAAAAATACACCCCCCCCCTCGAAAAAAACATACAACGGTTTGGTGTGCGATATTCATATAAATGCTTTAAGCTGCCATTTGATTCAATGTTAATGATTTGTTCATCACCGTTACAAGACCAAAGTAAAGATGATGACTTTACAAAAACTATAAATTGCGTTGTAAGTTAGCTTATATAACGCAGTTTAAAGGTAAAATCCAAGATATAAATCTAGACCAACTAGAAAAGTACTATACGATATAATGACGGAATGACAGCGCGTGCAGATGCTTATTTCAATACCCCCCCCCCCCCCCCCCCAACACATCTCAATATTTAATCTCTGTATTATAAATGTGTAACATACGTGGTAAATGATAAAGACCCACAGGTAATAAATCAATTCAATGACAGTGAAACTGCATGATTGAAAGTGTTTGCATGTGTGTGTACATTTCTTAAAACGGTCGATATTAAGGGTAAAACCTGTGACATATTCTTGTTTGTTAAAAAAAAAAAAGAATGAATAGAGTGGTCCATGTTTATTTAATTTAACAGTTGAATAAATTCATGATTAAAGAGCAAGTTTTCGTTAATGCATTCACGCATTCTATCTGTTGTGATATTTAAAAGGACAGATGAAAAAGTTAGATCCCTTATGAGCGCTTTCTTTTGTTGATAAGCGTTTGTTGTGACATAAAGGATCACAGACGTGTATCGAATGTTTGTATAAAATATTGAAAGAGAAAAATTCCTACGAAATTCGACCAAACGAGTAAGGAACGGTTTTCCAATGGTTTTTAAAAAGAGCTGTGTAGAATTGGTCTCTATAATCGTTCTCAAAGCATTATGCAATCTGCATGAATATACTTGAGGGAATAAAATGTTGGAACTTGATATTATAAGCCAGGTCAACAAGAAAGTGTTAATCTAAGGGGATATAGCTTTTTACAACTATAAGTAGACTCTGAGAAAATATACTATTTCGGTATATTGAGAAGAAAGGAATTATTCTTGATGCAGATATTACTGATATCACTGCATTTGAATGAAAATAAGAAAGAGTAAGTCTGTGATATATGTAATTAAGTCTGACGCAATAGGGATATAGATTATGCCCTATGCAATTCATTAATAAAGGAACAACTGTGGATTAAACTTTTTTTTATCGTACATAAACTATTTCACCATATTTCCCATTTTTTTCTAATACAATTTGTAATTTGTATTTATCGTTGTAATGAGTACCTGCAGTATTTTATGAATGATAAAAACGTATTTATTTTTTAAAGCAATACAACTAAATAAATTGCATTATTCAAATCTCTTTTTATATCGTGAAAAATGAGAGAGAGAGAGAGAGAGAGAGAGAGAGAGAGAGAGAGAGAGAGAGAGAGAGAGAGAGAGAGAGAGAGAGAGAGAGAAAGAAAGAAAGAGAGAGAGAGAGAGAGAGAGAGAGAGAGAGAGAGAGAGAGAGAGAGAGAGAGAGAGAGTTTTGGAGTTAACAATATAGATTGTGAATTCTTGGAACGGTTTTTATCAGTTTAAAAACCCGGAAGAGAGAAAACTTTCTGCGGTTAATCTGTTACGACATGTTGAGTATGTCTGTGTGACTTCTGTGTGTTCCGACGATCGGAATCATAGTGTCATAGGACATGTTTGAATGTTGATATGTAATTTACCGGTATGTGAACATGTCTTGTCATTGAGCTCTAAGTAACGGTAAGTTAAGAGCTAAATATCTAAAGTGAAAGTTAAAGATAACTGACAACTCAAACGGTTAGACTTAAAGGTTAATTATTTTTAGTGTTTTGGTCGATTCATAGACCTTATATTGTAGGTACATAAATCAGTGTAATTACAGAATGTTCCGATATACATCGAAGTTGATTTGTAATTTTATTTTAACCCCCCTCTCCCTCTCGCTTTCCTTTCTTTCTCTCTCTCTCTCTTTCTCTCTCTCTTTCCCACCCAGGACACCTCTATAGAAATCCAAATACTATAATACCGATGATAAAAGTCCTCTATAAGATCCCTTTCATCAAATACATGTAGTTATGTCATCATCAAGACCAGTCCTCTAATTGCCCTTTAATAACTTTTTTTTAAATTTTATATCGGTACATGTAACAAAATTGTTTCTGTCTGTTGAATTCTTCTCCTAAAACGAGTTCTATCAATGGCGTCCTCCATTTACCTTCCCTATCTTCGTCTGGAACTACATGTAACAAGTGTGAACATTTTTGTCAAACTGGACCTTTTTCTTTGATAACTTTGTCTGCTTTTCATTCATCTTGCTTTTATATAAAGCGCTCAATAAGGGTGTAATTCTATGCTTTAATAAAAAATCTCCAGTTCCCCGGCTGTCGGCGAAATCGTAGCCGTTTCCGTTTATTTTTTATATAGGCTTTCTCTTTGAAAGAACTCACATTCAATGGGTTTTTTTTTTTGGGGGGGGGGGTTACTTTTTATTTTTGTTTATGCATTCCATGCTATATATTTCTTTTTCATTTCTACTGCACTCTTTGAAATCAATAATGAAATTTTTGGAGGTTTTTTATATAAACGATTAAAAATCAATATTTTTTTCTGCGCATGCTTACTACATGTATTTTGCAGAGTCAGCGCCCCGATAAGGATACCGTTTCTATAGATAACGATGACATGAGACATCTATGCTACAGTATAAATTTATATTCAGCACCTGAATAGGGCCCCTGTTACACCTCTATACCTTCCACAATACTATAAATATCAATGATAAAATCCTTTATACGGGCCTCAATAGTTACGCCATCATCAAGACACGGTCCTTTATAAAGGTATACATGCAGTCAACATCGATACCTTTTTGCATCCGTACCATGTATCAATTAATGCTGTACGTCATTTTACGTTATAAACGTTTACAATTGCAGAAATACATGCCAATGATCTGTTTATCTGTTAATCTATTAATTGAATCAGTCCACTACAGCTATGTGTTAGTCAAAATCAGCACAAGTCACTGCGATCACACTCAGTACACACCTATTGTAGTTAAAAATTGAATTCAAATATCGAAGTCTAGTTCAGTATCTGTGCATGATACAACTAGTGCAGTCAATTGTTACAGTCAAATATTGCAGTTTGTTTAAGTATGCAGCACACGATTATTATTTCAGTCTAATTTAGTACATGTAACTGTAACTATTGCAGTTAAATCTAGTGCACAAGTATTTTAATTCAATCTAGTACAAAATAATTGCAGCCAAATTCAGTAAAAAAAAACCGTCGTTTTCATATTTACTACATAACATTTAAATAGCATTGCAGTTAAATGCAGTGCACGTAGTTAAATCAAATATGGCGCAGAGCTATGGCGGTCAAATAATGCAGTCAAATCGAATACATACTATCTGGCTTGTAAAACAGTCAAACTCTTTGTATAATTATAGCAATTATTTGCAAATTCTGCAGTCAAATTCACGGCAGTGCATCTTTGCGACTAATAAAGTCAAATTCAATATATACTCATCAAATATAGTAAGTTATTATATAGCAATTATATTGTACATGTATTGCATGTCAAAATATCAATACACGACCAGTACATTTGCGATCAGTCTCGTTATGACCAGCGATATTGAGTTAAAAACCAGCACTGATCGGGGGCCTTAGGATTAAAACGATTATAACAGTCCTACATAAGACTATACACGGCGTTCTCAAGTAAATAAAAGTGTATTTCACCGTCTCCACTGGTGTTTTAACAATGGCCGAAAGCCACTTCCGTTCGACTTCTTTGGGATTTTAAAAGAACGATATAATTTCACTCTTCTGGGGAACTATTAAGAAAAAAAAATTCACAATGCCTATGAAAGAAGTAAGTAATAAGGTTGAGATTTTGATTCTGAATGTTGGTTTTCTGTTGTATACGTATGTCTTAATTGGAGATTTATCGATTAGAAAAACGTAGGGATTTCACAATAATGGAAGTCATAGGTAGAATGGATTGAAATGGTTCCGTGACACTTGCCCTGGTATAAATATTGAAATGTTCCATTGAATCTGTCGCTTAGGTTGGCAGTGAATGTCGTTAGATATATTGGGTCTTTACAAATCATTTCAATTAATTTCCTACTATCACATGAATGAAGTTAAGAAAAGGTATTTATTCCTGACATATATTGAAGATTTAATTGATTGGGGTTAGAGTATTGATGTTTAAGAGTTGAATTCAACACATTGAAGTTTTACCTGAATGACAAAATCAAATATCAAATCCAGTTAAGAGAGATAGTATATAGTATATATGTGAAAGAGAGAGAGAGAGAGAGAGAGAGAGAGAGAGAGAGAGAGAGACGACTCGAAAACTTGAGAAAAACATGTAATCTTGAGAGAGTATTAAAGAATTTTTAAAATAAAGAGTATCCCCCCCCCCAAAAAAAAAATATAAGTTCCACTTTCATGAGCGTAGATGTATATAGCTGAGGTCTGTAGCTCTTGGTCTGAAAGAATTCGGATGGACGACCTTGGAATCAAATAGTTTGTACAGAATGTTGGAAATAAGATTAGTCCAAAACTAGCGCAATTTAATTTTGTGCACCGTAAATTGCTTCTATTACAACACCTAAGGAACTGTAGCTCCTTTTTTTCGGACCAGCTACAGACCTCAGCTATTTACACGGGAGATACACACCTGCAGCTATGATGCACACTATACAGAAGATAATTCTAACTTTTTTTTTCTTTTCTTTTTCAGGTCATCAGTAGCATCATGCCAACGGCATTTAAAAAACAGAAATACTCCTCCATTAGGAGCGAGTGTCTAAGTAAAGGAATTTTATTTGAAGACCCCGAGTTCCCAGCAAATAATAAATCCATATTCTATTCCAAAATAGACAATGAAATTGAATGGAAGCGACCTAAGGTAAACCAAAAGTAGTCTAACTGCTGGCTGATTACATGTTTTTAACTGTAACTTCTAAATTACATGTATTTTTTAAAAAAAACCGTTATGCGTATAACATAATTTATATTGATTAAAATGGAAAGAAAAAAAATGGAAAAATTAATAAATCTACATGTACGTGTGTCTATAACAAGTACTGTACCTGTACATATTAGGAAAAAAACTCGGTTTCTAGTAACTTGTTACATGTAAGTAAGCATGCTGTTCATATATTTGACATTGAACCATTCAGCTGCATGCATGTATAAGTTGATTTTTCCTCACAAATATTTGAAAAAAATTGAAGCTCACATTTTTTTTTATAATAGCGATTCATTAATCTAGATTCAACTTGTGTTATTTATTTTTTTTTTTTTTTTATTTTTTATTTTTTTTTTTGGGGGGGGGTGTATCTATTTTCCTTTAATACCTTTGAATTAACCAATAACTTTTTATCGGATGTAAGTTCATCTTATTGTCCTAAGCATAGCAACGTGATCTCGTGTTTCATTTTTATTAATTCGAACATTGATTAAGCTAAATAAATGATGTTCGTTTTGCTATTTCTGCCTTCAATCTTAAACAATGATCGATTTTACAGACTTGTATCATCGCGCCAAAAGCTAAGCTTTGTGTGCTATGTTGTTAATTACATAAAAATCAATTAATCGCAGACCTTTTAAAAAATACAGCAAATTTAAATGTTGATAGTTACAAAATAAGACTGTCGAATAGATTAATATATGTGACACGAAATGAAAAAAAATAGGTAACATGCAAGTTCTGAGTTCTTTGTCAACCAAAAAAAATTATGTTTTAAATAAAAGAAAAACATTGATTTGGTAATATAAATAAGATGTTGTTGAAATATTGGAAGGCAGTTATCAAAATAATGCCTATATTGTCTGGCTTTGATACAGATTAATTGCGCCCAGCATTCAATGTTAGAAATTCATAATTGATATTCCATTTGTCTGATCAACAACATGGGTCCCTTAATCTCATAATGCATTAGGATATATTTAAATCCTGAGATGTATGACCGTTACAACACATACTAAATGCACAGTGTTACACGATAGTTTAGTATTCGTATTTAAGGCAAAAACAACGCACTTCTACTGTTTTGCCTAAAAAGTATTCACTTTTCTCTTTTTTTATTTCTCTCTTTCTCTCTATCTCCATCCATCCTTCCATCTCTCTCTCTCCATCTCTCTCTCTCTCTCTCTCTCTCTCTCTCTCTCTCTCTCTCATCACACACATTGCTGCTGATGACATGATCGCAGAATGTCAGTCGTTATTTAACCTGCATGACTAATGGCTTCATGAGCATGTTTCATTGCATTATATACGCACAGCAGGCCAGGATAACAGGTTTTACAACTCGTCAAGAATATTCGCTATGCCTATTTTAAAGCACCTCCTAAGATAAAATAGAATCAATGTACATCACATAGAATAAACTTGCACAAAACCATTGATTTTTACTGTTTTATAAAAAAAAATTATAAATTATTAAAAATAATATAAAATAGTGTATCTTTATGTCAGTGCAAAAACAGTGAGCTAGAGGAGATATCTTTTGTATACACGGAATTTTTTTGCCATCTCAAAAATCAATACAAATAAAGCTACTCTAAGCCCTGTTACAAAGAATCAGTTATGTTTAGAAAATCAATACCATTGATCACGTCTATATACATATATACCTGTTAACGTTTGAATGGTTCAGATTATAAGCGGAAAAAATAACAATTCGTACATGTAACTCCACTAAGGAAAAAAATCTTTGTTAAATCCACACGTATAGAACAGCGAGTGATATTTGTTTTTCAACGAACCTATTTAATTTATAGCATATTACAGGGATCGACTGTTTACTTCGTTTGCAAGATCTATTGATTGAATCAGGCCTGCTTTTCATTAATTTAACAACATTGTATTGCTTGTGTCTGTCCAAATAAAACTTCAGAATAAATGATAATAATTTTGTTTCCACCGGACCATTGATTTGGCATTTTTACTTGATATAAGTTAACTACCCCGTTCCCAGCCATTTCAAAATCGCATCTACGTACTACATATCCTTATTTAAAACTTCAGAGTTTTCATTCTATTGGTTGTCTGTTCAGCTAGAATATTCAAACATTTTCATTTAATAATATAACTAAATCTCTGAAATTGTGATCAAGATTTTATCTTAGGCTTTCGATAATTCAATGTTTTTGGGTGGGTTTTTTTTTTAAAACGGTCGGCAATGGATATCATGCTTACAATTGATTTGTTTCCCCCTTTAAAGGGGCATGGTCACGATTTTGGTCAAATTCTATTTTTCTGTTTTTATTATTTACAATGCTTTAAAAATGCATTTCTAATGATCAAATGAAATTTGAGAGTCATTCGTGGAGTCATAAGCAAGATACAGGGCTCACAATTCTTTGTCATGTAAACAAGGCTCGTGCCCTGTTTTTGTTTACATAGGTTCAATATACCAGTTAAAAATCTTTGTCAAGCTGATTTTTTTATCTTTTATTCATTTTAAGCATAGATAAACATTTCCTAACGTTAAACACGTTAGTTTTTGGTCTAAAACTGGAATTTTCACTTCAACATTCAAAATGTAAACAAACGCTTTGTTTACATAACAAAGAATGTCAAGCTCTGTAACTCGCTTATAACTCAACGAATGACACGGAAATTTTGGTTGACTATTAGAAATGCCTTACTGAAGCATTGTAAACATTAAAATCGGAAAAATAAATTTTGACCAAAATCGTGACCATGCCCCTTTAAGTAAGTGGAGTAGTAAGTGGGGTAGATTTTCCAGTGTTGATTGAGTTTATGTGTAAAACAGCAAAAGTTAGAAACGCATCGGGTAGCAACTTTTCTAGTCATTAGAACTAAGCAATGAGCATAAAAAAATCAATTTAGCGAGTATTTAAATTTGTTGCATTGGTTGTTGGAAACTTTTTATTCGTAATTGAAAAGCTTTCTTGACAGTTTAATAGAAATAAACCTTGCTTTGAATAGGTGTTCACTCACATACATTCTATTCAAGATAGGTTCAAAGTCCTGTAATTGACAAATCACTAAACTAACTTTGTAACGTTTACTACTTTGAACCGGAAATATTTAAATGCATGATATTCAACGTGCATGCACTCTTATATTATTAAATTAAGTAAATGTGCATAAAAGAACACTAGTAAATGATTATGTATATCGGATTAAGAGAATAAAATAAGTAAAATATATAAGTAAATAAACTACATTCAGATTGAACCTCTGTCATTCAGTCAAGTGCAATGCGACTGAAAGGTCTGAAAAGGTGACTGAAAGCAGAACTATGCCATTCGGTCACATTTCAGTTAACTGAATGACACAACTTCATCCTGTTGCACTTATTCATGCAAGTTTACACCATGCAATCCCCATAAAAAGTTTAAAGTGTATGCCCGTTTTGAATCCCTATACATAATCCGGATTTCCTCTGTATTTTCTAGGAACTTTGTAAGGTTCCAAAACTAGTCGTAGAGGGTGTGACCTGTGACGATCTCAACCAGGGAGAACTCGGAAACACGTGGTTTGTGACTGCGTGCGCAAGTCTTGCATTGGAAAAGAAATTATTTGAAAAGGTATTTTCGTTAATAGTGAATAATTTTGTTAAAAGATATGCTGCTATTTTTTAAATAAATGTATGGTTACCATTCCGTTGTATCATTATGCTTAATTCATGTGTATGTACAAGCACACCCCCCCCCCTCCTTCATCTATTTCACGTCAAAAAAGAACAAATGATATTCAATATCAATATACTACATATAATATTGCCCCGATATTGTTTGTCAAAGGAGCTTTGATCTAAAAACAATCTGAATTCTGTGTACTTTGATTATTTATAATATACGTATAAGCCCTATCCATACATTATAAATCAAACTTTTTTTTATGTAAATCTTGTCCATGCGGAGTTCTCAGTACTTTGATTATTCTCGATTTGATTGACAGGTCTTACCGAACCTCAAGGATCAGGAATGGGACGAGCGGGCGGAGAAGAACAAGTACGCCGGGGTCTTCCACTTCCACTTCTGGCGGTTCGGCGAGTGGGTGGACATCGTCATAGACGATCGGCTGCCCACCAAGAACGGCAAACTCATCTTCTGTCACTCCAAGTCACGCAACGAGTTCTGGAGCGCTCTACTGGAAAAGGCCTACGCTAAGTGAGTGTAAACAATTGATAAAGCTTACGATAAATAAGTGAGGTCATTATAGGGTGCGCTAAGTGTGTTGTATAGCTGTAATAAAGAGTGAGCAAATTGAGTGAAAATAGGTTGATAAAACTGACAAAACTTACTTCAGTTTGGCAAAGAAATTTAAAAAGCTAAAATTATCAATTTGAAACTAAATAAAAGAAATTCGTATATCTTGTTGTTTATTTTAATAAGCACGGCATGCGCGGGTCCAGTAATTTTTATTCGGAAAGGGGGGTGGTGGTTCTGAGTAATATTTTTTTTTATAGGGGTGGGGATGGATGCATATTTTCGGTAATTTACCTATGTAAATTAAATAAGTTAACTTAAAAGTGTTTTACATTACAGTGACCAAAATTCGAGACCACTACTGTTTAGATAACACAATTATAACCTATAATAATTTTATAAATATAATTTTCAGCACTAAATATTCATTAGTTTTCCTCCATTTGCTTACCGCAGGTTATACGGAGACTATGAGTCGTTGGATGACGGTCGTAGCGCGGACGCGCTCGTAGACTTCACAGGGGGCGTGGCCGAGAAACTGGTTTTGACCAGACTGGACTTGAATGACACTAAGATAGTGGATCAGTTGTTCTATAAACTGAAGGAGTCCTGTGAAAACTCGGCCCTCATGAACTGTAATATAGAGGTGAGGCCGTTATACCATTATGACTATATAACTATCGTATGAAAAAACACTTGAAACCAGCTTTTCATGTGCAAGAAAATTAGCCAAGATTTGTTGAAAAAAATACCAAAAACCGTCAGTGTCGCGATTTTATCTTGCCTCTAACCATTTCTTTAATATAATTATTTTGAAAAAGTTTGGTTTATTTATTTCGAAACAACGAGCTGGTCCTTCACATTTAAATATGTCATTGCTATTATTAACAGTGTAAGAAAAAAAGCGAGTAAACATTTACCCAATGTTTGAACATTTGTCTTTATTCATAAATTTATAATAAAATAAAACAATACTCACAATAAAAAAAAAAACATTTTTCTCTCTAAACAGTGTCAGAAAACAGAAGTGGGCAAGGAACTGCCCAACGGGCTGATCCTGGGCCACGGTTACAACGTGACCAAAGTACTGGAAAGCAAGGTGGAGAAAAAGTTACAGGGGGCGGTGGGTAACAACAGTCTGATGATGGTCAGGCTCGCCAACCCCTGGGGGATCAAGGAGTGGAACGGGCCCTGGTCAGACGAGTAAGTATATAATGAATCGGTCGAGACGAGTAGGTCTTCAGTGAACTCTTTGTTTTTGGTAGTGGGGGGGGGGGGTGTATGTTGGGTTAAAGGGACATGGTGACGCACAAACCCATGATTTAGCAAATATCGAATTTTTACACGATTTCCACATATTTTATTTATCATATGAAAAGGTGAACTTTTGAAAAATTACGGTGTTCAAAAGTAAAAAATTCAAATTAAAAAGAGAAAAATAGAATTACACGTTGGGCCAACACATAAATATTGAGTTTTCCTTTCGCTTCATAGCCACGCAAGCGCAGGGGAATGTAAATACTGCAGCGTGGCATACATCATGAGCCAGAAACCTCTCATTGAAACACGATGTTTTCAAGAACTAAATATTTATGAAGATGCATTTTCTAATAATGCATATTTTTTACCATAGACATCGAATAGCTTCAAATTCGAATTCTTTTTTCAGTGTGTCAATCCCACTGTAACTATTTTTAGACAGAAATCGCAAACACGTGACACAATACCAATGTCCAAAACAACTCGGTTTGTTTACATGTGCATTTTCCGGATGAGTTTTAATGACTTGTAAATTGATAGGTGATAATTTATGATGCGTTCAACCTTTAGTATGATGAAATTTCGAGTAGCTCTTCTTATTTCCGTTGTCATAATCAAATAGTAAAACATATATTTTGAGTCACCGTGTCTCTTTAAGATCTTCCTCTGAAACGGAAGACCTTAATGCTTTCACACTGTTCCTTCGATTAAATTAGTTTTTACATTGATTTTTTTTTTTGGGGGGGGGGGGGGGCGGGGGTGTGGGGGTTGGGAGGGGATAGAGTGGATGTTGGATGCGGGGGTGCATTGTTTTAGTATTTCATAACTACTTTTGAAATTTTTTTTTCTAATTACAAAAATGTTTTTTTTTAATGTTTTTTAATATAATGTATATACTCGTCTGTTTTAATTTTTACATTTTTTTATTTTCTTGAATGATGTTTTGTAGTTCACCAGAATGGTCTAAAATTAACAAGTCCGAGTGGGAGAAAATGGGATTGAAGTTCGAACAAGAAGGCGAATTCTGGTAGGTATCTTGATTTCAAAACGATCATTGACAACTTCAATGTAAAATGTGTACGTCTAAATCAGTTTGATTCTTGTGCATACAAATTGAAGTGCCTTGACTGTATTTAAAACTTGATCGCTTCATTTAATTCACTCTTTAAATTTCAACATATATATTAGACATCCAACTTGACATGAATGTTCTATGGTCTGTTTTTTTAGGTTCAATATTGATGTACATAGCACCATTAATAGTAACGGTTGATCAAGAGTATTCCGCTTTAACATTTTAATCTTGTTTTAAAACTTTAAAACACATAGTTCATTTTATAACAACAACGATTTTATCATACTTTATTTAAGATTTAATTGGTTGACCAAAATATATTTAGTATTTTTATTGAGTTGAATTTCCGATGAGAGATTAGTATGACATCCTTTGCATATATTTTCAAGTAACCCATTAATTAAAGGCGGTACATACCATAAAGTCAAGACATATCGTAATATGCATTGGTCTTTTGTTCTTATATAACAGAAATATACAAAACAAATAAAGAAAAGTTTCTGATTTAATCTTTATTGTAAATATATATGCCTGGAAACATGGTTATGTGGAATACTTCAATGCCAAAAAAATGAATATTCATTAATAAAACCCGTCGAACTTTTAAATACAAATTTAAAAAAGTTTCTGATTTAATCTTTACTGTAAATATAAATGCCTGGAAGCATGGTTATGTGGAATACTTCAATGCCAAAATAAAATGAATATTCATTAATAAAACCCGTCGAACTTTTTAATACAGCAGCTTTAAATTTTAGTGATATCAATTTGGAATAAAACAAGTCATAGAACTGATAACACCCCTCCCCCCGAGTTTTGCCATTAGAAAAATATTCATATCATGAATAATTATATATTATGAATGTAATTAAAATAAATTTGCAGGATGTCGTTCACGGATTTCATGAATACCTTCACCAACATTGACATCTGTCACTTCGTCAACACCAGCATAATCAGCATTAAGAAGACGTGGAGCGAGGCCATGTTTCACGGCGAGTGGACCGTGTCAGGGAGGAACGGCGGGAACGACTTCAACTCAGCTACCTTCCTCAGTAACCCACAGGTAATGGGAAAGTGAAAGTAAACAGTAAATTGTAAAATTTAAAATGAAAGTAATATGTTAAAACTGATACTGAACATTGCATTATGATGCTGACATCGATACTTTATAAAGGAAATATTCGCCCCTGTTTTATTTTCTCTAAATTACTGTGTTATATCGAAAAAAATATCGATCATATATCTTAACAGTACACATAGTCCAGGTAGAAGGCAATTCTTCAGATCGAAGAAGGGTTTGCGGGTCTTATGCGATAGGGTATTAGAGAAAATACCTACGCAAGTTTCAAAATAAAAGGTGTTCGAATTATTGCAGGAAATAAATCAATTTGATTGTATAGAACTCGCTTCAATGAGAAGGGACACTTAAAGGAATGTTTCTTTAACAGCTTTATCAAGCATTATTATGCTTGTGTAAACATGCAGCAAAGTGCATTGGATTTCTCCTTATTCATTACATAATCGGAGGCATCGCCGCAAAAGCTCGTCTTTTCCAACATACACCTACTATAAATATTGTTTCGATATAACATATATATGCATTTGTGTTGCAACGTATAGATTAACAATTGTAAACAGCTAGTGAAACAGTTGTTACATGTGTAATTTTTAGATTTAAAGCATTAAAGGAGATCATGCATCGAGGGGCTTACAATCAATTTGAAACCATTTCCTTACTTGATACATCCTTTTCATACATCATATTGTAAATAATGATATTTGTGTGTGTGGGAGAGAGAGAGAGAGAGAGAGAGAGAGAGAGAGAGAGAGAGAGAGAGAGAGAGAGAGAGAGAGAGAGAGAGAGAGAATATTAAACAGAATTTAGTGAAACCTAATATACGTCTTTTTTTGTACAAAGCAGAAATCAAAAAATATATTTTTATACATGTATGTCATACATCAAATCGGCTTTGACTTATTAGAGAAATTATGCAATGCATTTAAGAATCTTTTGTCAGCCATTAAGGAGACGCGAGTCTGAATGCTCTACAATTTTCCATTAGATTTATCTTTACCTTTCAAATATTTTTATTAGCAAGACAGCTGAAAAAAAAAAGAAAATATAAGGAACAAAAATCTGAATGTTTTTCTATATCTTTATATAAAGCTCTACATGTACAATCCAGTCCTCTTAAAAACTATATGTATTTGTTGCCACAGTTTGTGTTTGACATTAACGGCCAGACGGACCGTGTGATGGTGTCCCTGGAACAGCACGACATCAAGCCGGGCCGCCAGGAGCTGGGGATACAGCTCAACACCATTGGCTTCCAGATCATGAAGGTAATTATCAACGTTAACAAACCACGAAAACTACTACTCTATATAATAGGATAGAATTACATGTAGTAAGAATTAGGATATTTATAATGTGTGAAATACATGTTTCCTTTTAGTAGATGAAAGTACTGAAGTGATGACAGGAGTTGATTTAATTGATTATTATTTATTTTAAAATCAAAAATGTTTTATTTCGCATGGCAAATAGTTTTTTAGCTGTATTTGAATAATTACGCACATTTTTTTTTAAATATGAATAATCGGGCTTTTTCGACAAGAATTCCCAGATTTAGACGGAAAACCCGATATGAATCATGTTGTGTAATATTTAAAAATAGAATTGATGCCATCAAACTCTACGGTGCATTATGTATAAGTAATGGAAATATTTCTGAAAAATTGTATCCAAGCAATATTGATCTCTGGCGTAGGAATACACACGACTGCAAAAAATATCGAAATTGTTCGTACCATTTAAAATCTGACTATTTTCAAGGAATTTATAAATAAGTTTCCTTGAAAACATTGCTTCTGAATACATAACATCGAATTTATCGATTATTTTCAAGTAGTAAATCTTGTCAGCGGTGATGAATTGTGCTTAGGTCCAAACACCGTTTCACTTCCGGTTTGCTAGAGTAATGTATAAGAAAGCTAATTAAAATCAACTCCCCAAAAATGTGTTTATGACATGGCAAATTTAGATTGGAATTCATTAAATACTAATATGTGAAGGGAGACCTTGCAATTTTAAATGTTAAATTCCCATTATAAGCGATTCATGTAGAGACGCATGTGAACTCTTCATGTAATAAAAAAAATAACCTCTAAATGAACAAAAAAATCATTTCCATAGAAAATGTATGAATTGGCAAACATGTAATTATTCCATCATTGACCAAAGATAGAAAATTGTAAAGCATAATATCGCACCAAAGAAATCATTATCCTTTCTAGAAATGAATACATATCAACATAAATAATTTTTGTTGAACCAACTACTGAATACAGTGAAATATTAGTTCACGGGGTTTTTTCCGCTCCTTCCGCTCTCGTGATCAGTGGGGGGGGGGGGGGGGGGAGTCTAAGACTTGGCGAATTTATACAGTTTATTTTTCAAAGATGTGTCAATTAGAAAGAGTATAATTTATCTTATTTCAAACTGTCTAGGCAGATTCAAGACAAAACGAAATCCGAAATCGTATGCAAGTGTAGAAGAGCGATCATAACCCTGTACACACAAAAGATAACAGTTGATTTAACAATATTTTTTTTTATGTTTAGGTGGAAGAAAACAGGAAATACAGGGTTCACATTGTGGGAGAGAAGGTGTTCGCGTCAGAGTACAGCAAGTCCAGGAGTGTGTTCGGGATTATGATCCTCCCCAAGGGGAGGTACGTGGTGGTCCCCACCACCACCACCTCTGACGAACTGGGACCGTTCATGCTCAGGCTGTACACCGGAAGTAGCTCCGGAGCGAGGTAGGTCACCGAAATGTATGCATATTTACCGAAATGTAGGTCATTGAAATGTAGACATCGAAAAAGTAATTCACCCCAATTTAAGTGGGTGTTCGAAATTATTTTGACAAACGATATATATTTATAATTTATTGTTTTAATGTATTTTGCAATGTTTGGATGATTTTTAAAAAGTGGAATCAATTTTAAGAGCACATTTTACAACAATTTTACTACAAATGTGCACGTCTTGTAAAACTTAGGATTGACTAGTAGTATTTTAATTTTTTTAAACAAAAAAATAATTTTTTATTTATCCATGATCTAATACTTTAATGCTGCCAGTGCCAGGTATGTTTACAACAATCTACACAAACACAAAAACACCTGTATTACAAATGCAAATAGTGGTATAGTCTATGTGTAATACTTTGCTCTATCTGTTCATTTCTTCCATCTTGATTGTTGTTGTTCGTATTTCATTTGTTTTGGTTTTTCATCATTTTCGCTAGTTTCATCACCCTCCATTTTCGAAATGTTGCATGTCATATTCTTCTTTACTATCCATTTTCTACATATATCTGAAAAAATGGTGCATGAATCGGGCTCATCTATATCACAAATGAATTTAGTTATAAAAAAATCACCACGGAAATGGCAGGTGTTCGAACTAAACAGAGTATTTATCATAAGTTGGAAATGGTTTATAAGAAAGAATATAATACATGTATGTGTTTCATTTTATGAATTAAATAATCCTCCTCTGCATTGTTTAAGTTTTTCTTTATCTAAACAAAAAATGAAAGAAGGCAATTCCAATTGTTTCAACAGCATTTTAAAAATAGAATCATTGATTTGTTAAAAGGGTCAAATACTTTTTTTTGAAATTGGTTAATATGCAGAAGAAGAAAAAAAATATGGTAAGGCCGTTCAGTGAAAGCAGGATAACAGAAAAAAATATCGATTACAAACAAAATCATCATATAATATCAACTGACACATATATATTTTGTGTAAAGAATATAAAATTTCAAATCATTTTGTCGCCTTGTTGAAGGGAGCTAACTATGGAGTGTCCGTCCAATGGGTGTCCCTGTACTGCTAACTTTGTCCTGGTTTCCACGGTAACCATTGAAAGCTGCTCAGAGCTGGAAATCCCTCCCAAATCAAAAGTCAAAAGTAAGTAATCGGGCTACATCTCTAAAGTTTTATTTTTTTTTTTTAAATAATATGTTTCATTTTGAAATTTTTAATATAGGAAAAAATAGATGACAACATTATTACTTCTGTTGAATCAAAAGGATATGTATTTTCGTGCATATTAATCATTTATAAGTTTACAACATCGAACTTGTTATTAGAATGAGAAGATTGAGTTAAAATGTATTTCCTCTTGTGGTTTATGTTATCTTAAACATTATGTCATCACAAAGGTTTTTTTTTTTAAATTTCCCTTACCTATTCAAATTCGTGTCTAACGAATGACCTAACTATTCATATTTACATGCATGCATATCTAACAGTTTCCTGTTTTGTTTAATTTAGCTATGGACCCGTATGTTAAGATAATCTGCGAGGGGGAGAAGGTACAGAGCAATGTGGTCAGTAACGACAAGAACCCAAAGTTTGGGACCAAGGCCACCTTCTACAGAAAGAAAGTGGACCAGCCAATCATTATCGAGGTATGTTACACATAGCATTTTCCAAAAAAAGAGTTGATTTTTTTCGGAATGTACTTCGAATTGACTAAGTTAGTCACTTCAAAGTAAATTCGAAAAAAAAAAATCAACTCTTTTTTGGAACATGCTGAATTTTAAAAAAATGAAATATCCATGTCAAAGGATATTTTTTTGAAAGATCTCTGGTTCATAATTTGAAAAAAAAAATACTAGTAATTCAAAAATAATTAAACACACTTTACCTGTTTTAAGCTATCCGGGAAAAAACTGTGCAGGTCTGTTGTACTCTTAAATTGTACCATATATAACAGATTGCATGTTTTTAACAATTTAATGTGTGTTAAACTTCTAAATACTGTATTAAGAATGAGATGACCCAGGATGCATCCGCAGAGTATCCAGGTACTGACATTCTACCTACACTAGCCATAAGTAACAATCAAAATGCTCATGTGCAAAGTTAACATAATGACCTTGGGCACAATATTTCGAATAATCTTATGCTAAAAATAGCTTACAGCGAGTATGTCAACTAGGGGCTTTTAGTCATTCAGTAATATATGAAAGTATTGTCATTGAAAATATTGAAGTACTTTTCATAAATAGAAATTGATATTACCGGGTATATTTTTTAAATATTCATTTGAAGATTTATATGTGATTGTTTATGTGTAAATCATTTAGCCTAACCAAATTTCATTGTCGATGTGTACATTTAAGGTATGGAACTGTAACACTCTTGTTGATGACTACGTCGCCGAAGCCAGGATAGAAGATAACGGAACAGAGAGCGGAATCTCAAAGGAGCTGCAGCTGTTCGGACGGAAAAAGGAAGCCGACATGGAAAAGCCAGGGAAAATGAAAATACATATCTGTTCCAGTAATGACCTCCAATATCTGTGATCTGAAAGCGGCCATTTTGGAAATTCTAATTCGCTGCTCGTCGCGAGCGACCATATTAGAAAGTGTTCTCGTTCTAAAGACAGACTCCCTTTTACTTCTTCTATAAGTGCACTTTTTGGAACATGGGAACACGGATTTACTAATTTATTTTTCTTATTGAGTTGAATATGAACGCGAGGTCTTTGAATGATTTGTTATTAGAGGATGTTTTTAAGCCCTTATGAAGGAACAATACCAAGATCTGTGATATTGTTATTTATGTTGTATATTTTGACGAATTTTATTTACGAATTCTGATGATTGATTAGAGCAATTATTATAAATGTGATTTTTTAGGCTATCTCACATGTGATGAATTCATATTTTTTTTACTATTGAGGTATGTATCTCAATATTTTTTATTTTTATCTTATACAAAACCCCAACTGTGATGAAAATAAACTTGTGATTTTCCGTCCATAGTTAAAAGATTATAGTGATGTTTCGTCTATTTTTAATGATTATAAATGTTTATTTTAAATCCCTTCCGCTGAATACTTAATACCATAATTTATTTATACCGTGAGATTGATGGTGAACAAGTAATTATAACAATTTTGCATAATCATACCTTTTTTTTGTAACTGAGCAATGAAAGAATAGCATAGAAGAGTATATTCTTCAAATATTGCTTAGATTTTGTTTTGTTTTTGTTATTTTTTTTAAATTAAATATACTTATGTTTAAAATCTTCTTTATTTGTTTTACTTCCCTACAAGATTTTGAATTGAGATATTTGAACAACATTGTCGTACGTCCTTGCGACTTTCTTTAGCTGTTTTTTAAATGAATTTTTGTCTTGTGTCCAACATATCCTGTTATTTGATAAATATCATCAGAGTGATATTTAGAATAAATAAAACATGGTATTTTCTTCATAATTTGTTGTTGTCATTCAATATCTTGGACATTATCAGTTTTGTTTTACAAAAAAACTTATCAAATTAGAATTACATTATTTAAACCAACATATCTATCGCTCAATTCGAGTAAAATATTTGATTTCAAATATTTATAAAGATGTTAAAAAATAATTTCCTGTGTACTGTATGTAAAAATGTTATATAATTATACTACTTTGTGGAATCAATTGTGTTAGGTTATGAAAAATCATTTTGTTTTCGTTCCGTAGAAAGGTCACACAAAACGAATGTAAAAAAAAAATCCACACTTCTTATTTCTTAACATTAAGATTTATTAACGAAACGCATATAAAATCGTATATAAAGTCTATGAAAGCAAACTCTACAAAACAGATACATGTTAAAATACATACTTTATTAAATATTATAAAAAGTGTCTGTTCTATTGAAAGCACAAAGGATTCATTTACTGCAGTAACTACATGTATATAATGGATGAATTGATCCAAGTTTAAAAGTTTTCTTTTCGGAATCTGAAGTCGAACTTCATGCAGGCTTTCTTGACCACTTGTCCAAGCTGAGGCGCCCCACAGAAGAACACCTTCACTCTACCTTTCCTCTCCTCCGATATTTTACTAAATATCTTTAATAAAAGATATATGAAAGTCATTAGTACATGTAACATAAAATTGATAGTATTTTACAATCGCATGCTATAAAAAAAATAATTGGGTTTTTTCTACATCAACATTCATCATGGAATGAAATACTGTTTATTGTTGAATAAATTTTGATTTACCTCGTTCCAGTTAGGTCTCCCCGCCTGGGTCCGAGTCGACAGTCCAGTAATCAGGTCCTTCTTGTCCCGCCTGTGTATGATGCTGAGCGCCATCTGGAGGCCTGCGCCCCGGATGTCGGTCTTGGCTTTGGCTGCCGTCATGTACAGAGTGATGTCGATGACCTTCTCCAGATCCTTGCCTTCTTCAAACGCCACGTCTATTTGTTCCTTTTCGATCTTATTCAGCAGACCCACGAACCATTCAAAGCTCGTCTGGTCTCGATTGATCCAGATAAAATTCACCTATATTAAAAGAGGGGTTGATAGGTTTCAGTTAAACACAGATGCAGCAAATAGACTACAGTAAAACACGATTATAACGATGTGCCAGGGACGGGCGATTTTGCTTCCGTTATAAGCGTAGCTCGTTATATCCGTCAAATTTGATCATCTTTGGAAATATACGGAATATTAATATGACAGTACTGGAGCTGTGTTCAAGATTGTAGCAGCTCAAAAGAGGGGTTGATAAACTTCAGTTGAACACAAATGCAGCAAATAGACTACAGTAAATCACGTTTATAACAAAGCGCCAGGGACGGGCGATTTTGCTTCGTTATAAGCGTAGTTCGTTATATCCAATCTGATCATCTTTGGAAATATACGGAATATGACAGTACTGGAACTGTGTTCAAGATTGTAACAGCTAACTAGCACCTGTAGCTGCTATGATCTTGAACTTAGTCACTCAATTTTACAACATGTAATAAAGTCACGAGGAATAAAATTCACTTCGCTGAAAACGTCAATGCATTAGAAGCGTGTTCGCTATAACCGTGTTTTACTGTAATAAGGAACCCGTGATAACAAATCAATATGAAAACAATATCATTCGTCAAATGCACTTCGCTTTAAGCGTGTTTTATTGTTTACAATTCGTTTTAAGACTGACTCTTCCACATATGAAATATCCACAAGTTATGATGATGCTTAATAAATGTACATGAAGCTCTACTTTAACCTTAAATCTACCTTTTTCAGGTTCATGACGCTCTCTGGAATGGCTCCGTAAAAGCTGAATTTACAGCTGGGGCAGATTCTCTTGGACTCTTTATACCGGTACATGATGCTCTGTAGTATGGAAGCCATTGGTGTGACCCCAATCCCTGCTCCAATCAACACTGCGTGTTCTGTCTCAAAGATCTCCCGGGTGGCTGTGCCGTATGGGCCATCGATATGGCACTAAGGAAAGTAGGGCATTAAGTTAGGTTGAGAAATAGATTAGTGCACGAATAATCAAGCTTCAATCTCTTTGACCAATACTATACAGTGTAACTGTATGATCATATGGGTCTGAATTTTTTGTTAATTTTTTTAATATACATGTAATCTTATCAAATGATGGAGCTCTGTCATTCAGCGTACTGAAATGTATCTTAATGTGGCAGAATATTCTGGAGGCGTTACATGGATCTCAGTTTACATGAATGGCAGAATTTCGTCCTCTATGTTTGGATTATAAATTCATCATTCACAGTTTATTATTGTAATTTCCTCGTCCGGCGGATAATGACATATTTTGTTTATTTTTAACTAATATAGCTTCATTAGCTGCGGGTCTGTAGCCCCCGGTCTGACAAAATTCTGATAGACTCCCAGGTCGTCCATCCGGACTTTTTTTTGGAGCGGGAACTACAGACCTGCAGCTAGGTTTTCATATAATTATCTACTTTCTTAGAATCATCATTAGAGCCGTTTTAACAAGCGCTTGGACTTACGGTGGGATGTTACTATCTGGTTTGCTCATCAAAACAAGCTGTCAAATATTGACCTCCTTTCTTAATATTATAATTCGCTTTAATAGAGAAGATCATTAATATTCATAGACTGTCAAAATCCAAAAGTTTTTCCAAAGATCTGCTCTGCTGTGTGAAATTGACGCTGTTTCAACTTAAAAAATACAGCGCTGGATACAGTCGGACAAGTGACGTTGCGTTCAAAGTATTTTTTACCTATTAGCCAATGACTGGACAGTTGACCATGAGTAGACCCCACCTTCATCAAATTGTAGTTAGTCACGAACTGCCCAAAGTCCAAACTCTTGTTAAAACGGCTTTAAAAACACTGTCTAGTATTTCCCATAAGGCTAATACTATACCTTAACATGAACTTTCTTCATAACTTGAGCTATTCTCTTTTCAGCCTTTAATTCGTCCTGAAAAAAAAAGACAGAAAAAGGTTTTGAAAAATATTGGTTCATGTATTAAATTTGTAACATTAACTGCAAAAAGTTTCTGAATGTTCCAAAATAGTGGTACCTTGTCCTTTATTTTATACTGAGTTTGGCGCTTTCCTGGCATCCAAGAAGCTGGAAAACATAGAAAAGGAGTAAAAAAACACTTCAGGTTTCTATTTTCAAGGTCTTGAACAACAGGAAAATCCACTGTAAGTTTACAAGAATATTGAGCAAAAAAGATTAGATTTCTGTGGAATCATTAAATCTTGTGGAAACCTCAATATCCGTCGAATTCGCCCCCTTACCCACGAATCAACATCACCTACCAATTTGTTTTAAAAGCTTTTGTATATACATTGTAGTTATTCAAAGATTTACATTCCTAGGGTCCTTAAAACTGAAAGTTCATGAAAAATTGCCCTCAAAGTTTGAAAAAAAAACCCATATGGTTTACAATATTTATATTACTAGTCAAACTTTGAGGAGAGCCAGACCTCTTGCTTGGCTTTTCCTTTGTCGTATCTTGAGTTCTTTATCCGGGTTTTCTTGGATAGGATCTATGGCGGAGAAGTATTCATACAGTTGTTTGGTCCAGTGGCCGGCCGTCCGAACATGCAGCCAGATATGACCTGTGGGAGAATGACCGCGAATATATATATTACATGGCTTTCGTTGATATTTGTTGACAGGATTTAGTTTAATTTCGAAATTAATTTTCGGATAAAGTTAGGGACGAAGTCAAAGAAATTTTAATGCATTATTCGACGAATTTTGATTTAACGGTAAATTTAATATGTCGCATTGTGCATATTTTTTTTTCGATCTAACTATATACAATATACCTTTGATATGTGATAAAATCTAAAAAAAGTTTAAACATTTCTAATATAGTTGATTTCAAATTAAAGAAATAAGGACCATTTTTTATATAAAAATGATCCAGAAAACGGCGCAATTGCAATATTTAAATATGGTTGGACCAAAATATTGTGCATGTCAATATCACTTTCAGAATTTAGTTAAGATATTACAACTAAATGTGACCACCAAGTAATCGGAACACATAAATTCAATAACTTCATTCTCATACCATTATACAAGGGATTATAATTATCTTTTAGCGGTACAATCTGTACCCATAACAACCATGTTTACCTTTCATTTCAGGCGCACTACTAATAGTAAAAGGATGCCATTCAAATCTAGCAATTGCAGGAATTTGCAGAAAGATGTAGTCCCCTGGACGATATCGGAAACTATCCGGGCGAGTTATTACCAGGTGACACACCTAATGAAAAAAATCACAGCACAAACACTGTACATTCTCAATGAATCAATATAATAAACATAATTTGTCAAAAAAACTAAAGTTTTTGGGGTTTTTTTTGATGATTAGAATCCTGTATTTTTCATTTAAAATAGCAAAACCAAAATTCTGGGAAAATTTAGAAGTAAAACGTAAAAGCTGTTAATATTGGGGAAAAAAGAATGAATGTTTCATAACAAAAATAGGATGTTTTTCATCTCATTGTCGTTATTGCAAATGATCAATGACACATTACGTTAATATCTTTATTCAGATGTCATAGAAATCAACGCAAACATGCCCCTGATGGCAGATACGTAATACTTATATATATAATACATGTAATATCCAAGAAACACTTTATCTGAAGCATACCCCAAATAGCAGAATGTGTGCTTATATTACAAAAACAAATTAAATGAAGCAAACCCGAGATAGCAGAATTTTTGTTTATAATACAAAAAACATATCAACTGAAGCCTACCCCTGACGGCAAAAGCCCGACTTCAGTGATAAAGATGTCTCCGTATCGGGCCTTCTTGATGAGCCGGGATCCTAAGATCTTCTCAATGATGAACACAGTGAAGGGTAGGATGAAATAGTACCAGAATACCTCGGCGTGGATAATCAGCAGGATCCAGAAAGGGATGTACAGCATGTGGGTCCAGTAAAACACCTAGAGAAAAGAAGAAACAACTCCAAATTTATTTATTAATAATTAAATGAGAATTGTAATTGCTCTTCCATTGTTTCCCTTTCGTAAAATTTTGAAATGCAGATATCAGTGTTTAAGGTCATTTTGGTATTTTCATATTCATAAATATTCCAAGCTCTATCATGCAAACTGAATAAGATATTTTATAAGTTATTTCACATAACATTCCGTACATTCATGTAAGGTTTGAGCTACACCCCATGAATTTTATTGATACAGATATTCATTTCGCAAATCGATCGTAAAACAGTATTCATATTTTCAAGAATGTTATTTCTATTTTTATATCAATAAGTATTTGACTACATGGTGTAAGATATTTTAAAAATATGAAAAACAAACATAAATTTAACTTTGATTGCTCATCTATTGCAAGAGAGACAACTGATTTACTATTGAACAAAACCTAATATTTAAAAAAAAAAAAACAAAATCAAAAATAACAACACCCTTCAAAGTGTTTTAGTTTATATACAATTCTTGATTTACATGAAGTGGATTTATTTTGAGATACCTCAAAATGTCCCCCTCTCCTGACAAACGGCAGGGAACAGATGACCATGATGATCAGTATGGCCAGTATGGGCCACCCCGTGATGTAGGCGGTCGACGCCACCCAGCCCTCCTCGGCTTTCTGGGTAAATAGGATATCCACTGCCGTCAAGTTCTTTTCCGGTGTAACGGTTTGGACGTAAACTTGGAAAAAGATAAGAAACGAATTATAATTGCGCTGTCTGATCCACAAAAATTTACGGAACTAGAATTGAATGCATTTGCTTCTTTTTATTTTGTTTACGCATTTTATTCTTGGCTGTAAACAGCGTTCTATAATGAAATACGTCGGCATATTGTTAACCAACTAACATTGTTGACGAAACTAATTCGCGTTTTATCAGTGTTTAACTGATTCGCGGTAAAAGTTTTTTTTTGTGCTAGCAAGCCTATATAATATTTGATAATATTAATCATAATTATGAGAAAGCAATAAACAGTCAAGTATCTTGCCCCCCTCCCCCCTCCAAAAAAAAATCGCGAAAGTTATGGCGGTTCTCGCAAACAAAACTCGCTCGCGAATAAAAGTAATTAACAGTATTTAATATTTTTTCTCTGCAAGAAAAAAAAATCAAAATACATGTATTTGATAAAATGTATCTAATTCTTGTCCTTTCAACTGAAGGAGAAAATAAATGATATGTACATGATTGTATACTAAGACTAAGCATATTACATACTAGCGATGGAAATACGTCCGCTGACGTGGATTGCTGCAGACACCGCTATAGCGGCGCCAACCATTTTGTGGAACGTGATGTGCTGGTCCAGAGGCAAGATGGCGGCCAAAGGTGTGGATCGTAGCAGGGAGTGGCACTTACGTAACACCAGAACCAACACAAACATACAGTTGAAGTTGAGGAGCATTCCACCCACGCTTGAAACTATGATGTGAAAGCGGAGAGCAATATACTTGCATTAAGTTGAAAAACAAACAACGAAAAAGGGTTTGTTACCAATCTAGAGCTTAAGCCAATGAATTTCAAATTGACCGTCATTTGAATTTGTGTCTATTTCGTCAAGAAATGTTAAAAAATGTTCAAGGCAAATGTAGAGTTTTAGTTTTGGAATTCGCTAGGCATTTAGTTTATGTATTCTTTTTAACAGTCCGTTATACCGTTATATCCAAAACGTTTTGGTTTTTTTTTTTGGGGGGTGGGGGTGGGGTTGCAAAAATGTTTTAGATTGTATTCATTGTATGATAATTTAACTCATAATGTTTGTCCATAAATAACGAAAAATATCCTCCATATAATACTGTATGATCTGACTTTTCTGCGGGGTGCTTTTTTACAACTGCTTTTCTTGGTATGATCTCCAACAAACAAAAAATCAATTAATCGCAAAAATAATTGATATTATTTTTATACATGTAGACAGGGGAAAAAAAACGTTCAATTTTATAGGGCAAAAGTCAACTTTTAAAAATGTATAGCTAAACACATAAAAAAAGTCTCTGCTGTGCTCGCGGGCTTGTGGGTTAGTAGACCATAGCTATACCCATTTCGCTACATAGATAAATACCTATATTTGGCAATATAAACATTTCAACAAGGGGTTGAAATCGCCATGCTGTGACGTACTTTCAAAAAAAAGTAAAAGTCACAGTGTCGCGGACTTTTACAAACACAAGAGTTTGCACTAGCAGAAAAAACCATTTGTAAATTAAAGTACTACACAGATCAAGAAGAATATTAAGCTTACACATTCGGATGACTATGAAAACTGGGTCCGTCAACCCCTTCCGCAGTACCGCCATGACGGTGTAGATTGTGATAATCAGCTGTATGACGGCGAACAGCACCACGAACAGGATTTTCCGCAGGTTGTTTCTGATGTAAGTCCAGGTGAGCTTGTGGCGCCAACCTTCCTTCTCTGTCTTGTGTGGATCAGAGGATTTCAACCACTGTGTAGCGCTACAATTTTTTTTTTAAAATATTTGAATGTTTTAATTTTTTTTCTCAGGATTTCATGCGCGGATCTTAAGGGGGCCGCACTCCCCTTGAAAATTCAATTTTCTTAAATTACCATGGTAAAAATAACCAAAAATATGCCTCTGACCCCTCCCCCCCCCCCCCCCGGCAACATCTATATCCCTCGGACCCCCACCCCGACACCGCGGATAAAATTTTTGCATCCGCGCATGGATACATGTATAAAGTTTTTTCTATATCATAAGAAAAGGAAGATTTAATACAATAGTTTGAGATATTTGATGTGTGTATAATGTATCAATCAATACATCAAATATATTTGTCTCAAAGAAAGAAAATCTACCTAAGGGTCAAGTTCTCCAAAATACTCGGGTGTTTCACGACCACCTGCCTAAGGTCATCAAAGGTCACACTTCCGTTCCTGTCTTTCCCCGCTGCGTCGAACATGACGTCAGTAAGGTCATTTAGATGGTCCTCCCCCAAAAACAGAGAACTCTCCTCCATGCACGTGGTCAGAATTGTCTTTAGTTCCTCTCTCTCAATCTTTCCAGATCCTAAAAACGAAAAAAAAAAAAATTGGGTCTTTTTAATTATAAATGTATAATTTTTCTATTTTATTTACGTAAAATTATGTGTGAAGAAATATCTGTTGTCCAATATTGGTTTTAAACTCAGTTCACATTTTTTTTTTGCTCTAACTCGGTTTTTATTGTTAATTTTTATTTTTTTCTAAATGAGAATTGTTCTGCATTTTGAGGAAATCGGTTCGTTTTGTTCGGGTTTTTAAGTATTAGAAAAATGGCTGCAAGGCTATATCTTTATAAAATTTCGTTGCAAAATACATATAATAGGTATTTTCGTTTTAATATTAGGTTCTATAAAGTTGATATAATTCGATGAGATTTCGTATTACCGTTGCGATTTCTTTTCTATTTTAGATGTTTTATTTCAATAAGAGAAAATCAAGATCGATGTCCCATTGTTGTCAATCCAATCGCAACCTCTCGGGCCTTTCCGGCAGAGCTCGGAAAAACACCTCAAATGTATTCACACTATACCAGATGTTAGAATTTAACACAACATTGAGTCGCTATCCATGAATCCCGGTGTCGGCTACAAATTGTGCGAGTCTCTTCCGTATCATATTGTGGGGGATATCATTAAATTTAATAAATATTAGCTCACATCTCAACAGAAAATAAAATGATCTGTACATGTATTTAAATTTATTTTTAAAAAAAATGAGGGATGGACGTCTACGTAATACATTTCGAGGTTTTTATCCGTAGCGATTGTTACAAATATAAACCTTTTGAGCTTGAAATAAAAATAGACATTTTTGAGCGCTGTCAATCAATCTTAAAATTTATCTTGGTATATATATTTATCAAATAATTGAGAAATATGCAATGTCTTCAGAATATTGTAATACTAGCATAAAAACATAATAATGTGGCATCAATCTCCGCATTTAATTGTAAACAATAAATAACCATTTTAACCAAGGGAAAGGGGGGAGGAATAATGTTGCTTGCCAGGGGGAGGGGGGCTTGGAGTTTACATTGTGAAATTAATAAACTTGAATTTTTTTCAGTAGTTCCTGGGACCCTTTGATGCACCCATCCCCTCCTCCAACCCCCCCCCCCCCCTCAGCCACTAGATCCGCAAATGAAACATTTAACACTGATTCAGACCGGACGCTCGAAGGTTAATGACTTGATTTGTATCAAAATACAATAAACAGTAGCCATGAGTTGTCGCAGTACATCCGGCTACAGCGCACTTTGTGAAATGTACTCACAATGCTTTATTTCATTCGCATATATATTATCCAGGATGTTGGTTTGGTGAAGAGTTATTGGTCATTTTTATACATGTCAAAAATGATCATCTAATACATAGTATATCTTTATAAATTAATTTTGTCAATGTTATATATTTATTGAATTTAAATTGAATTTTAGACATTTGTTTTCGTTGAATTAGAAAAAAAACCCACATTTTTGAGCAAACGATAATTCGTGGATAATGTCCATTCCCATTAAATAGATATCACATTTCTCGCTTCGATGACAAAATTATATCATTGCCAAAATTCAACAATGCTTTTCGAAAAAAAAAACCCGTGGTATACATCAAATATTGAAGACACTGTATACAGGGAATTATTCGCCCCCGTTTTATTTTCACCCTTTTTCGCCCTCGTTGTCTGCGGGCAAATTTAAGACTGGGCGAATTGGTATATCTCAAACTATCTTTCTTTATTCACAACTATGTGTGGGCGAATTCCAGTCGGGGCGAAACCGTTTGCAAGTGAAATGGAGCGAAAATAACACGGATCGAAAATAACCCTGTATCCAGTATTAAAGATACCACGGTACCAGTAGATTTATAACAACATTTACCATCTATGTCGTAGACATCGAAGACAAATTTGAGTTTCTCCACCGATGTGCCGTTGGCCAGAGTCCGCAGTCCGTGCAACAGTAGATATACTTCAATGTGTCCATCCTTCTCTTTATCAAACAGATCGAAGAAGCGCTCGGCGAAAAATGACTGCGAATCGAAAACAACTGTGTTTTGATGCAATTTTGCCAATGCATTTTTTGTTATGTTTTCTTTATCAAAGAATCAATGAAAAAATTCGGCAAAAATTAAACTGATTGAAGGTACAGTGGCGTCTGAAGCAAATTGAAAGTAGTGGCGGGGGTAAGACTTATTAGAAATCTACACTTGACAAGCAAAAAAAAAAACAGGGGGTTATGTCTAACTTTGCAAAAAAGCTCCCCCCTAGCCTTCCCCCTCCCCGGTTCCGACGCCTTTGGTGTACATCTGCAAAGTTGTCCAGATTTCAGGCATAGTAAAAAATCAATCAATCAATCAACAATCTTGAGCTTTAAACCGCAAATTTGCAATGAACATACAAAGGTTAATAAATACGCTCTGTAAAGACAAGAGCTTAATTAATATTCGATCAAACTGTTAAACACAAACATTTCCAGACCTGTCGGACTCCAAGTACATCTTTGAAATCCTCCAGCTGTATTTTGCCATCAGCTTTGGCTCTTTTCTGGAATTGTTCTTCCACACAAGCGAGCCATTTTGTATCCTCATCGCAACAACTACAAATAAAGCTAATAGATAATGTTTAATATGCACAAGTCCCCCCCCCCCCCTTTTGTTTTCTTGTGTAATTTTTTTTTTTTTTAACATGACTTTTTTCAATTTAATAGATGTATTGATATTTTTCAGTAAAATTCCAATCATCACAGGTTGTAGCGTTATACTACTGTATACATGGTTATTTTCGCCCCTTGCAATTTTCGCCCTTCTACGCTTGTAAACAGTTTTGCCCCGTCTTGAATTCGCCCACAAAAAGATAATTTGAAACATTGGAGTTCGCCAAGTCTTAAATTCGCCCGCTGACAATGAGGACGAAAGGGGCAAAAATAAAATGGGGGTGAATATTTCCATGTATACAGTATATTGAATGAAGGTTTCGTTCAACAAAATTGTAAATTAGTAAGTGTGATATCTGATTCCGGGAGCTATCTGACTTATTACACTGTAAGAATGTTTTAAGCGAAACTTATCTCGGAATCAAGACATACGAAAATCAATTAACACGTTGTTTTGCTAACATCACGCCAAATAAACCATCACGCCAAATAAACCCAAACTTAGATTTAAAAAAAAATACACACTATACAAAATCATACGTGTTTTCAGCTGCCGCCCTTCCTTTGTTGGTCCTTACTGCTTTCAATTCCACTGCTCCATTCTCTCCTTCATTCTCGACATTGATTATGACGTCATCGTCCTTAAACCCAGCTTCAGGGGGCACGAGTTTGGCTTTGTCTCCCATTCAACTCTGGATCGTTTAAAGCTGTGATAGAAGTCCCCTAGCAGACACACCATTAATATAGTAAGTACAAATTAAGAGTGCCGATAAAAAGATATATATGCCCGACTTATATTCTGTATCCGTGTACAACATTACTTCATATATATTAGTAATTTGAATCATGGCCCTAGCAGTAAAAAGTTAATCTTTGTTCCCGTACGACCACAGATCCGGTAGTATATCGCGAGTTTCCCGGAAACATAAAGGAAGGCAGTTACCGCTAAAACAATAAAATGTTGACACTATGTAAAGACATGTTTACTTCACCTAGTGTGTTTTTCACATCACGTAATAAAGATTTAACCAAGTGTAAAGATAAATTCACACCACGTAATGGACTTTGACATCATGTAATGATAATTTGACATAATGTATCTATAGTTTTATGCTATAAGGCAGCGACGGCGCTTCATACAATTGTATTTTGTATCACAGGGGCTCGGTTGTCGTATAGTGGAGTTCTTTATTATTTGTTCCCAAGAACCAAAATTATTTAAAATTAGTAATCTTAAGTGTATTTCTGTATATTGCTTTAAAAATATTCACCGAAAACCCCTGTTTCAATCATGTTAAAAAAGTGTATTCAATGTACATCAGAAAAAGTAAAGGCCATCTTGAATTTATAGGGGGTCCTCGGTTCACGCTATGTTTTAAACAAGTTCTCCAATTCTCCAACAATTTCAAACAATTGGAGAACTTGTTTAAACAAGTTCTCCAATTCTCCAACAATTTCCAACAATTTGAGAACTTGTTTAAAACATAGCGTGAACCGAGGACCCCCTATAAATACAAGATGGCGAGTGTCGTCCCTTTACTTTTTTTTAATGTACATTGAATACAATTTTTTAGCATGATTGAAACGGGGGTTTTCTGTGAATATTTTAAAGTAATTTAAAACAGATTTGGCAAACGTTTTACCGTGGTTTTAAACATAATCATATTTAAAAATTCTAGCATGATATTCATATCCCTATATAAAGAATTCTTAACAAATTGTTTTAATTTCAAATAATCTTGACAATCGTTTTTTTTATTCTACATTCCATTTTGGATTTCTTTAGAACAAAAACAGATTTCTTTGTGAATTTATTTAATTTTCATTTTGCATGAAGCGTTTGTTAACACACTCGCTCAAAATGAATAATTGCTAATGGCAATTCATATATTATGCATTAATTAAAGTCATGTCAAACTAACGAACACTCTATATACAAATATCATTTTGTGTTAAAAACCACATAATATTAAAAAAATATGGCACAAATGATTGAAAAAGAAGGGAAAACCGTGTAACTATATCATGAAACTGATATGTATAAAAAATATAATAATAAGTTTCTCTTTTAATCAGGTTAAGTGTAAGACTAAAATCAAACTTAAAATTTGATATCACAATCTTTTTAATGTTTTTTTTTATGTTCTTTTGATTTAAAGCATTCCATAATAAATGAAGTACTTATATATGATTCTTTGAAGAAGCATACAATAACATGAAAGTAAAAAGGACACGGCTAAAATGTTCAATTATACCTACACAAATTTTAACGAGACGTTGACATGTACATGTATAATGTTATTATACACTTACACTAGAACATAACCCACTTTTTCATCCAATCAGCGAAGTTCACAGCGACGTCACATTTTCGATAAACAGCTTATATAGAGAGCCGTGAACAAAAGAAGAGATGATATTTTATTGGCGCAGAACTTTTGATCAGCCAATGAAAAAAGGGGGGTTATGTTCTCAGTAAGTTAGATCATATTATGTACATGTAAAATGTTCGCGATTAAGAATGGGCTCGGCTCGGTCGTTTCTCTACCTCCGCCCCTTTCTTAATCGCGTAAATTTTACTTAACTTGATCTAAATATTACGTATATTATAGCTACATATTTACAAATCACACACAAAAAGTTGAAATTAGCGCAATCTTTTGCAAGTGAAAACATGCACTGATTACGTCATTACAACTAAGAGTCGCCAAAAAATCTTTCAGTTCATGGGTAAATGACCGACATTGAAATATAGACACATCGCTGTTTGACACAAACTACAGGAAGTCAATGGTCTTGTTAAGTCTGATGATGAGGTGGAAATAATATCACAAGAGTTCTAGATCTATATGAAATATGAAAAAAAACCCACAATATGTTATATATCAACAGGTAATTAATATGTTAGATCTTCACGGATTGTCTTAATGCGATGGTAGCGAATGAGTGCCACTAAACAGCTTATCTTAAGTTTAAGACTTTTTCAAAATGAACAAAAACAAGTCAATACAACAAAATTCACTTACAAAAAAAAAACAAAAACAAAAAAACTAAACAAGAGCTGTTTCCAAGCACAGCACATTGAAAATGAATTCAAATACAAGCACATCATATTTCATTCAAATGCAGAAAATGTACTCATTTTTCTTACAAAATCAACGCGGTCTGTCTGTGACCCGTATCCTTTGTATTCAAAGTCATATACGTATTGTAATTATAATCAAAAGTTTTCTTTGGAGAAATTAAACTTATATTTCATGCAGGTGGATTTGATTATTTTGCCCAGCTGTGGAGCTCCGCAGAAGAAAACTTTGACTTTTCCTTTCTTCTCGTTAGAAATTTTGTCGAAAATCTAAAAAAAAAAAAAAATACAAATTCATGTTAAACTTTAAGGGGGATCGATGCTTGTGGCCATCGTTAGACTGTAATTATTTTCTTTAAAAGGAGAGCTCTATATAAAACTATAAGGAAAATATCCAAATTTTAAAGTTAAAATATATGGATGTTTCCTTTACTTAATATTACATTATAGCTTAACAAATAATATCTTAAAAGTTTAGGAAGATCTGATAGCTAATCTGTTGATCATACAGCTTCCTCTAAAAAAAAAACCCATTAACTCGTGAAAGTATCAACCATTTACATGTACCTAACACACAAACGTTCATCCTTATTCAACGCGAATACTTATTTAGAGAACCTGATCGCGATTTTGTTTACAGCTCCTACAATTTTTACAGTATCATACAGGAATTTACAGCACCTGATTCCAGTTAGGTCGTCCCGCCTGGGTCCTGGTTTTCAGCCCTGTAATTAGATCCCTGTTGTCCTTTTTATGAATGAGATCCAGGGCTATCTGCAGCCCTATGCCCTTCATGTCCGTCTTGCCCTGGGCTGCCGTCATGTACATATGCATCTCTATCACTTTCTCGGGTTCCTTGTCTTCTTCGTACGCCACATCAATCTGTTCTTTCTCTATGTGGTTCAGTAGGCCCACGAACCATTCAAACGACTTCTGGTCACGGTTAATCCATATAAAATCCACCTACGGAAGAACGGTTGATTTGTTTGTGGGTTTTTTTTAAACAAATGTAAACAGTAAGCAATGACAGAAATTATATTCCTGCCTCAATTTTGTACTTTTATTATAATTCATCGGAATCGATTTTTTTTCAAGAAACACACACGGTTTCGAGGATACGTTAATTTGAGTTATAAGTACATGCATATGTAATCATGTAATTTTGTACATATACTCTGCCCCGAGATTTTGCTTCCACCACTTTTTGCTTGATATTTCGATAATCATAAGATTACCTTTGTGCTCAAACTACGTTCATCCACTAATATGAAAATGTCCAGATTATCTGTTTTGGAACGCCTCATTTTCTTAAAAACCAAAAAAAGATGGAAGCAATAACTTGGGACAGACTATAATCATGTTATCATGTTATCATGTCGATGAACATTTGACTTCGTTACTTAACTTACATGTAATAGTTTGTGTTCAACGGTTTCAAGGATACGTTAATTTCTGTTATAATCAGTACATGTACATATGTTTTCATGCAATCACGTTTTCATGTAATCATGTTTTCATGTAATCATGTAATCATGAGTTCGTTACCAAGCTTAACATTTTTTGTTTAACGAAAACTGATGAAACTACTGGAGTGTAAATTCGTTATTAGCATGTTCGCAGAATTACACTGTGCCCAGCGTAATTTTCGCCCGTCTACACTTGCAAACAATTTAGCTCCCCCCCCTTGAATTCGCCTAGACACAGTTGTGTTTAAAGAGAGATAAATTAAGACATTGGAGTTCGTCCAGTCTTGAATTCGCCCGCTGACAACGAGGGCAAAAGGGGCGAAAATAAAACGGGGGCAAATATTTCCCTGAATACAGTAATACAATTCAAATCAAATTGGTTGATCAAGATAAATGATATTCTTCAAACCTTCTTAAGTTTCATGGCGGCCTCTGAGATTGGTCCATAGAAGCTGTGCTGACATTGGGGACAGGTTCTCTTGGACTCCTTATACCTATACATCACGCTCTGTAGTATGGAGGCCATGGGGGTGACCCCAATCCCCGCCCCCACCAGTACCGCGTGCTCTGTCTCGAAGATTTCCCTCGTGGCTGTCCCGTAAGGACCGTCTATATGACACTGTTAAAACGGGAGATTTCTATTGTATGTTGTAATTTACTTGGTTTGCAAATCAACCGCCAAGTTCAATTTAAGTTGAAATTCACTTTTAAGATAACACATGATAGGCAATTCAAACGCCAAAAAAAATCAGTTTAAAGTCAGTCTTTTAGCAACATTGGTGCAATTGGTTGATAAAAAAAGATTGCTATTTATGATTGTATCCTTGAAAAAAAAAACAAGAATGAATTGTGTTACAAAGAGATATTAACGTTAATTTGGTTTTTAATAATATTTATTATAAGTTGAATAGATTTGTACAGCACACTGCAGTAGCACTGACCTTAATGTGGACTTTCTTATTTTTCTGAGCGACCCTTTTCTCATGCTCCAACTCTTTCTGTGAACAAGAAATGTAGGACGCATATACATAAGGAAAAGGACATCGATTGCACAATTTTTCTTAAAAACAAATGAATGATCTTTTGTGTTCTAAGCACTTTGAATATTTATCGTTTGATAGTGCTTAACTCCATACGAGTATGAATTAATTGTGTGCTTCAAATAATCATATGAGAATTCATTTTTGACGAAGAACCAGACAAAAAAAGATTCCTGAAAAATTTCTGAAATGTATACCTGGCTTTTTTCCAAGTACTGTGAGCCCTTTCTTCTGATTCCTGACGCTAATATCATAAAAGAGATAAATGTAAAAAAATTGGTAGTTCGACAAAAAAGTCTTGGTTTATCATATTAAAAACTTATCATCTATAGAGGACACAAAAACTTAAATCATGTAGTTTTCGAAACAAAAATTTATCGCATTCCGTTATTTTTTTAATATGTTGATTACCATAGGTTGATGACTTAAGCAACATAATATTTGGAAAAGAATGTTTTCCTCATATTGCAAATTTATTTATACAATGGTAAAACATACGTAATACATATACAACAAAAGGACCACTATAAATATTGCAGCCTTGATGATATTAATTAATACTACTATTTTGAGAATGTTAACAATGACTAAGAAACCAAAGCATGATATATAAATGAAATATGCACCCACGTGATTTAAGGGAATTTTATGGAAGAATAAAACCATGTAAGACATCAATTCTATCTACAACGCATATTTTTATATCTAACTAATTTTCTGTTAAAAACTTTTTTTTTTTTTGAAAAGGTCAAACTATCTACATAAGTATTTTTTGTGTGTGGACAGAGGAACCTATTCGTTTCAAAAGAGAATAGAATCAAAGTGCTCAGCTGGTCTTACATTTAACAATTTTCTAATAATGTCAAAATAAAATAAACACACTTAAACACACACAAAAAAGGGAAACAAATTCATGAAATATTCATGCATGATTTACACAACATCTAGGAATCATAAAGGCAAGACGTATTTTGCTTACCAAAAGCACCAAGAAATTGTAAATTATACCAGAGACGTTAACAAAAATCACAGATTAAAATTAAAATTAATTACATAATTGTTATGCATCATACGTAGCACTTTAATATCTCAAGTTGATTTAAAATCCAATTCATATAGTTACGTGTATAATTATAAGACAAATTAGCTCTTAGAAATTATTCTGACAACCGTAGTTTTCTCCTTAAGAACTACATATTATTATTTAGATCTGCAGAAATAAAATCAATTTAAGTTCTTTTTTATATGAAAATCAAACAAAAACAAATTGGCACTCTTTCAATTTATCGCATGCATTAATTTTGGCCATGTAAGATGCATAATAGAAAGAAAATTGAATAAAGAAAAGAACTAAATACCTTTGAAATTAAGAAGTGCAGGGGATCGGGTGGGGCGCCTCTTATTGAGGACCACATCCGGCTTACCAAGATTAATTGGGTCAAGCTCGGAAAAAAACTCATACAGTTTGTTTGTCCAGTGTCCGGCAGATCGCACGTGAAGCCAAATGTGACCTTGAAGTAAAATGTTAATAATAATTAATATCATATTAATTAATAATTATAGAAACACAGTTTATGCTCTAACACTGTACGTCAAACGACATAAATGACATATGGAGTGTATTTAAAAATCACACAGTTTCAAGCAATCACGTGATGGTGTTGAACGTGCCCCTTCCATGCCGCCTGCTAATCAGAAGTTTTACTATAATGGCATATTAAAAACGAAATTGGATTGGTTACTTCTCTTTGTTAAAGATACTGGGAAATGTAAGTATGAACCTTTAATTTAAACATATTTTATTGAGTAATCAAATGGATTAGGCAACAGGCAAAGCCTATATAAACCCTCTCCAAAATACAAAGTCAAGTAATGGTGTTATAAAATAATCTATAGAATATAGTATTGCCAGTTTACAGAGTGATACATTATTGATCTTTTTAGTATACAAGACAAGGGATAATTGGATATTAAATAATAAACTTTACATTTGTCATGTATAAATTGTACGTAATTTGTTGTTAAACATATATAAGAACACATTCATACCTACATTTATAAACCCATCACCTCATTTATTATTTATCAGTATGAACCTTTCATTTCTGGATTACTGCCAGCCTTGAGTTTTTATAGCGGTTTGGAGTATGTATTCTCTATATATTCTCTTTTTTTCTATACAAATATTGGAGTATTTTGCTTTTTTATACTTTTATATTAAATACTGAAATCTGATTGGTTTAGACGCAGTTTATAATCCGTTCTATTACCCTCAGCATTAGCAACACTCTTGGCAACGGGTGAACTGTTACATGCGCATAAGTTATGCGCGTACAGTTCGCCGTAGAATTCACCTCATTTCTATATAAAAGAAGCAAAGTTTTCTTTAAAACTAAGACATTCAGTATAATAAAATGATAATTGAGTTAATAACCTTTCATTTCTGGAGCACTGCTGATTGTGAACGGGTGCCACTCGTTGGCTGCTATCACAGGGATCTGTATGAAGATGTAGTCCCCGGGCTGGTACTTAAAATTGTCTGGCCTCGATATTGTGAGATGACAAACCTAAAAAAAAAAAATAAAAGTAATCCTTAGTACGGCTCGGGTATGACGTTTTGTATAATGAGGCTCAAAATAATCAAATCTACAAGTTTTTGCCTGATCAATAGACAAATTACACGTTTCATTTGAACAGTTCTTAGATATAAGCTGTTTTGGGCTATTTATCTAAAGATATTACCCATCTGGTGTAGGATAAATGCAGTCTAAAAATCCCCCACCTATCCAGCCTCTAAATATCTGTATCTAATTTATCTCATATTGCGTCATAAAAATTCCTACCCCTGACGGAAGCAAATGGACTTCCGTAATGTGTGTATTTCCAAACCGAGCCCGTTTGATGATCTTTGACCTTGAGATTTTTTCAAGAATAAATATAACACCCGGAACTATGAAGAACATCCAGAAAATGGGTCCGTGCAAGATGAGGAGGATCCAGAAAGGTATGTACAGCATATGGGTCCAGTAAAATACCTGTAGAAAAACATCCTCAAATCAATGTTTTTACTGTGCACAAACTTTAATTTACATGCACAGGATGAAGCTCTGCCATTCAGTCAACTTCAGTGTGACTGAAAGATAACTAAAAAGTGACGGAACAGCAAAGCTCTGCCATTCAGTCTCGTTTCCAGACCTCTTAGTTAACTTTCAGTTGAATGAATGGCAAAGTTTCATCTTGTGATGCGACGAAATCTCGCAAGAGTTCTGCGTTGGCGTATATTTCTTGCCGCGAACTTCGGTTCAAGTAGCTCTATATTCATCATATCTCGATAAACAGTGTGAAATTGTCGAAAATAGTGAGAGTTGAAATAAATGTATCTGACCGGTTAATATCACAGAAACGTTCTTGATAGGACGTAAAGAAAGAATAACATAGTACACGTGTATAGAAAAAATAGCGTATACAGAGAAATATCGAAAGCGAATAGACTTCTATAATTAGATTATTGACATGTACCACTTCATTTCATTTAGATTCATACTCCTCAATATTACGATTTTATTCCGCTCATAAAATAAAAAAAAAATAATGGATGCTTTCTTACTTGAAAATGGCCGCCTCTTCTGACAAACGGAAGTGAGCAGATCACTATAACGATTAGAATGACGAGGATTGGCCATCCCGTAATGTAGGCTGAGTGCCCCACCCACCCGACCCCGGCTTTTGTTGTGAACAGACAATCGACGGTGGTGAGATTCTTTTCTGGGGTGGCGAACTCAATGTACACTAATCCAGAAGATATTGAAAAGTATTTAAATGTTACTCAATTATGTGCATAGGTTCATTTAATATGAATATCCATTTTCTTTATCATTTTTTAATTTTTTATAAAATCTAAAATATATATATATTTTTTTCATTTACTAAAAGAGTGTAGACACAAAACCTACAATATTACAAATAGTTTGTATTAAAATTAACCCAAAAAGTCAATTGTTTTAAGATTTAAAAAAAAATGATTTAAAATTTAAGACAGATCTAATGGGTAATTTTCCTTAACTGGCCTATTATTTTGTTTTGTGTTTTTTTATTTACTTACAAGCATTTCCTATGTGGGCAAGGGTATGTGTAATTCCATAGAACGCTATCATCCCGCCCACCATCTTGTGAAATACGATATTCTGATCCAAAGGAAGAAAACTCGCTAACGGAGTAGCCCGTATGTAGGTCAAACACTTCCGCAGCATCAGGACCAAAATAAACATACAGTTAAAGTTGAGATTCATTCCTCCGATTCGTGCAACTGAAACGAAAGATAGTTTATTAATTAAAACTCCCTTATTGTATTTATGCATTACAGCAATGAATTTTCAGTAGATGCAACATTCCTAACTCACGCATAGAAACAACCTGAAAATGACACTGCACAGAATGAAACTCTTCTGCCATCCAATCAACTGAATTGTGACTGAAAGTTAACCATAAGGTGAACGAATCCAGTCCAGACCTTTCAGTCTCATTTCAGTTGACTTAATGACCAAACAAATCTTGCGCTGATCTCGAGAAAAAAAGTACGCTGGTGAAGTAAATTATGTGCACTGCATATTATCCTCAAGATCAATGCACTCCACATGTACAAAAGTCATGTGTGTTTCTGTCAACCAAATAATAATTAAGGATGACGTTTACTCAAAATGAAAAAAAAATCCACTGATGATAATGAAAACCCATCTATTGTATGTTATAGACCTTTGATTGTAGTGTTATTTTTCACTTTCAAAAAAGTAGGTCAATGACCTAGTTTTTGAGTTAATGGCTATTGAATATATTTCAAAAGATCAAGAAAAATCAAATAAAATTTTACATAACGATTGAGAATTTCTTAATTGTGAAAATATTAGAAAAAATAAAACACTTTAAAAAATGAAATACAGTTCATGAATGGTAGTGGCACTAAATAGATATAAAGCATTAAAATTTCAGCAACAATTTTTAAAAATATTCCAGTCCGAATTTCCTCTATCAGTTTTTAAATCCCTACCTATTTTTTAACAAATGTTACAAAAAATTGAATGATGATAACACAAAAACATTTATAGTATTAAACTACTTATATTGACCTTATTCTGTTGGCATACAATTTATTTGAGGTCAATGATCAAAATTTTGAGATATGGTGTCTTTTATCGTTTTTAAGCATTTTTCAATTTTTTTGCAATTCGTGACATACGATAATTTTAATGAATAAGTGAGATAAACCCAACAGAAAATATGCAAAATTATAAAGACTAAAATAAAAAATCTTAACTTCTAATAATAGAGTACTGCGAAAAATGTTTGAGTGGAAAACAAAATCGGCAAAAATTAGTCCGAATTTCCTCTGTTTGGCTAAAAGTCAATTTTTGTTTGAGCCTAATTCCATAATACAGCAGAAAAATCGAATGTTATGTCAATAATAATTTATTTCATAAATACTTTTTGTGTTTAGAACAAATTTTACTCATAACTTTGAACTTTATAACAATCCGAATTTGAGAACTCAAACCCTGAGTAAACGACACCCTTAAGAGCATAAAAAAATGTGGTTAAAAATTAGACCTATGCCATTTAGCCACCCTGTAGTTACATTTCAGTCACTTTGTGGTTACATTTCAGTCACTCTGTATTTATATCTCAGTCACCTTGTAGTTATATTTCAGTGACTCAGTAGTTACATTTCAGTCACCCTGTAGTTACATTTTACGTTGTAGTTACATTTCAGCCACCCAGTAGTTACATTTCAGTCACCCTGTAGTTACATATCAGTCACATTGTAGTTACATATCAGTCACCTTGTAGTTACATTTTAGTTACACAGTGGTTACATTTCATTCATATTGTAGTTACATTTTAGTCACATTGAAGTTAAATATCAGTCACATTTTAGTCACATTGAAGTTAATTATCAGTCACAATGTAGTAACATTTCAGCCACTCAGTAGTTACATTTCAGTCACCCTGTAGTTACATTTCAGTCATATTGTAGTAATATTTCAGTCACCTATCGGTGGACTGAATGTCAAAACTTATTCTATCAGCGATATAATGCGGTGTTAATATATGTGAACATTAGGTTACGTGGTTTAAATAAAAATTTACTTTCAATGATGCGTAAATTATTAAAAAAGGTATTCTACCAATACAATATGTAAATACAATTTAACTAAATCTTTAATTTTGTAGATCAACAACAAAAGAAGCGAAAATTGATATCCAACGAATAATGGTAAAACTTTACTATCTACTATTCATACTATTACTTGTTTCCTACCAATAACGAATGCGTTGGAGTCGATGTACTTGTTGATGGTGTAACCAGCCAGCCCCAGGTTGATAAGGATGTACAGAACAAGGAAGATAACTTTTCTGAGGTTGTTCCGAATGTACTTCCAGGTCAGCTTTTCGGTCCACCCTTTGTTCTTTTTCTTGCTTCCGGCCGGGGGTTTCAACCACTGCGCTGCACTGTAAAAATGGTCACACGGCATCATTTTCGAACTCGAACATTTTAAAATTGCCTTTAAAATGATGAAATTAGTAAAAAGTAAAATAAATGTAAGGATTTGTATAACTTATGCAAAACGATATTCTAATATCGTTTGGTATGATACTGAATCTTATTATCATGAAAATACTAAAAAAAAATTAATAATTATCCGTTTCTTTAAAACGCAATTTTGATTATTTCAAAAACTAATGATTTTTTTTGTGTGAATATCTACATGTAGCTTACTTACCCTGGTAAGTTAAGACGATTGGGGGAGGGGGGATTTCTTACCTGATGGTGAGATTCTCAATGACCCCGGGGTGTTTTTCTAGCTCCGCTTTCAGTTCTTCGAACGTTATACTTCCGCTGTTGTCTTCATCCGCGGCATCAAATAGAGCGTCAGTCAGATCGTCTAGGTCTTCCTCGCTCAAAGAGAGAGAACTCTCCTCCATACACGAGCGTAAAACAGTCTTAAGTTCTTCACGATCAATAGAACCCGATCCTGAAAATAAGAAGATAATTACGATAAGATCACACAAAAAAATTCAAAATGGTTAGGTAGTCAACTTGGTTCAAATATAAAATTTAGTGGGAAAAGCGGTAACCGTTTTAAGCAGAAAAGTGATATATTGATTTACAAAATAGGAAGTCCTACCGTCTACATCGTAGACATCAAACAGGAACTTCAGTTTCTGCGCAGGCGTGCCTTTTGTCAACATCCGGAGCCCATCCATTAGTTCTCCACATTCGATGCTTCCGCTTTTATCTGTATCGAACAGATTGAAGAATCGTTCGGCGAAAAAAGACTGTAAGGTTCAATTAAAACTTCCTTAAAACTTATATACATTGTAGTTGGTGTTAAAAAACAATCGATATACATTAATTAATATAAAAAAAATATGAGCGTCATTAATACGTATCCAGTGAAACTAACTATCACATGTTTGTTATTTGTAAGCATACATGTATCTGTTTCATTAATTACTAGTGTATAAGTATGTGTGTGGGTTTTTTTTTTTTACATATACATAGACATGTACAATGCCTTTTATAAAATCTTCTTACATGTAAATATAATAGTTCTCTCTTTCTTTTATTCATTTTTCTTTCTTTCTTTGTATTCTTTCTATTTTTCTTTATTCTCTCATTCTTCGTTCATTATTCTTTCTTTTTTTCATTTTTCTTTCATTTTTCTTTCTCTTTTCTTTTCTTTCATTTTCTCTCGTTCTTTCATTCATTCAGTCTTTTTTCTTTCTTTCTCTCCTCTATATTTTTATTATTAATTTATCTTTTTTCTCTGTCTGTCTGTCTCTCTGTCTTCTATTTTCTATCTCTCTTCTTGACTCTTTCTCTCTCTCTCTTTCTGTCTCTCTTTCTCTCTCACCCGTTTGACCCCTAGAGCGTCCTTGAACTCCTCCAGATTGATCTCGCCGTCTTCTCCCGCGATTTTCGTGAACTGTATTTCCATCCATGACAGCCATTTTAATTCCTCGTCTCTGTTTTTAAATAGTATATCAATTTTAGATTTCATCACATCAAATATAACCATCAACGGCAGAAATCACAGAGCAGCAGATTTTAAAAAAAAAAACCCTGGAAATCTTTCACATTCCGTAAACAAAATATTTTGATTATTGATTGCAATAATTAGCGCGGCGCATCTTCATCGAAACAATAGTTGTTATTTAAAAAGTTCGCCATTTGTTAAAATTGCTAGCACAACGATTGAAGTGTATTTTCTAGAATGCGGATATGAGAAAACTGTCTCTGGTAATATATATGGCCTCTTGTTCTATTGTCTAGATAAGACCAGTGGTTTCCAATATATAATTAAAACTTGCCAGATAGAGAACAGAAAACTGCAAATGAAGACAAAATGGCTACAAAAAGCAAGCAGTGAGACATGTCAGAGACAAAATCGATACAGAAAATATGAAGAAAAACTCATCTCTGGTATCCGTGGTTTCTGCTTAATTATTTTTTTTTTCATTCAGAACGCAATATATTTTCTGATTGTAATAACTTTCATAAGGCCTGAATTAATTTAACGTTTTATTGTACAGTTAATGAGTGATCTCAAACAAGCTTCAAACCGGTGCAGGAGTTAATTGTAAAAGTTTTTTTTTTCTCCATGATTTGTTGAAGCATTCCTGCGAAGTCTAAAATTGTGCAGATTCAAAAAAAAAAAACCACACGTTGAGCCAAAAAACATTAAGCCTTATTAAGGTTTATTATATTCTATATTCTTGTCTTGACTATGTTTACAAACTGTGACAAAGCAATGGATAATTAATGCGTCTAGGTCTGTGATTCAAACTATAATGCTTTGCTTATGAGCCTTTAATTTTGTTTATAAAATGAGTGTTGTATGTGCATATAAAGAGGAATTACTGAATTAGATTTCCAATTTTTAAAAAAAAATCAGCAATTTATGCATGATAAATTAAAATTGAACATAAATTCTTGGAAATAAAAAATTAACAAAGTTTAACTTAACTTAGAGTACACAAATAATTTGTCTGCACAGCCATTGTGTGTTATAGGACCGAAGACATCCAAAAATAAGCATTCAATGTTTAAGACTGAAATCTACACGATCCAGGTTTAACCAGTTTATTGATCGGTTGAAACCTTCAGCAACCTAAACCATGGACTGTTCCATGTGTACGAAATATTAATCATGGTGATGTTATAGACCTAAATTCCCATTTAAGACGACTTCAATGGGTATTTCTTTAATATCTAACGTATTGCCTATTCTGATGTATTTAATTACTTTCACTTACTTTTTGCGATTAATTCATTAATTTGTTGAAATAAAAGATGTAAATATAAACAATAAAAATGCTTTCTTTTTATCCATGCGGGTCTTGACCCTGTCTTTTAGGGTCTGGGCCAATCGCAGCTTATCAATCCTTTCCGGCAGAGCTCGTGTTTTTCAAAGCTCTGCCGGAAAGGCCAGAAAAGTTGCAATTGGGGTCTGGGCTTATTGTAACACAACAACCTAATTGAAATGTTTTATGAAAATATACTGTGAACTAGAAAAAAAACCTGATTTTTTTTTCAACTGAAATTTGAAAAATCAATGATATAAAATGAATTCCAGACATACAACAGACGAATACAAAGGATGGATGGAAGAAAGGATGAATGGATGAATGGATAGATAGATAGATAGATAGATAGATAGATAGATAGATAGATAGATAGATAGATAGATAGATAGATAGATAGATAGATAGATCGTGAGCAAGCGAGTAAAACATAGAGCTGACTAGAACTTCGGAGGCCATTGTGAAGCATGATAACCACCTTAAGCCATTATAATACGCAAATGATTCTCCTTTTGAACATCATTCTAAATAAGCAAAAAATATATTTGGCGCGTGCTAAGACAATACCTTACCGATTCTTAAAATATCTGTTTCATCATAAAAACAAAATGATTAAAATAAAATTGTGCAAAAAAAAAAAAAAAGATATATGAAAAATAAATCTGGAAAGAAATTCATGGTGATTGCAAATGAGGCATACATCTTTTTGTACTGTTCAGAAACGCATTTTGAACTGAACTAAACATAAAACACTCCAAAAAAAAAAAAAAAAAGGGAAACAAAGTCCCCAGTGGCCTTGGGGATCCGTGAGATAATTATGTTTGCCGAATTTTACAATTTAAATTATATACGCTTGAATTTTACAGGCTGGGGGGGGGGGGTGTCGGGGTCCGATTCCTCCTGTCCGCTCTTCTAGACCCAAGCACCCTGGCTTACGTACAACAATGTCATTCTTTTAGTTTCGAGAATATCTGAATTTTACGCAGAAACAAAATCTAAAAATTTGGGGGGGGGGCCTGAACTTAAGCATCGTTGATGTGTGTTATATTTTCCTTTTTTTTCAAAACTACATGTTCTCTATGGCTCTGACTCTGGATGTTATGTCAGTGTATGCAGAATATTATTTAGGAATAGAGTAAATTAACAAGTAACAAGAGCCAGACCAAGTTTGTAATTAAACGAACATTGAATCACTGGGCACTGGGCATTGACCATCTAACCTACTACCCAACACCTTTCCCCGTGGTGTTCCCCTTAACGTACACGTCAAGTGTAAACATTCCATCTATCTTACATGAAAAATAAATATCAACTGAACATTGAGTTAATTTATTCATAGTTGGTACGTGTGTTTTAATCGCATTTTAGTGAATTTGGGCACGTAGTCTGCTACAAGCCGGTTTTACATCGGGATCGAGTTACTCAAATCAACGATTAATTTTTTCTCAAGGTTGTTGAATTTTGTACGTGTGTCTTTATTAAGTCCCAACTTATCGGGCCTCTACGGAAGAGCTCGGAAAAAACATTGAAGGTGTTACATAGGCGCCAGGGCCATGACAACCTCCTTTTCACAAAACTTATCAATATTAATCCAACACATTTTACGTCATGATCGATCTGGTGAGACACGAGCTAGACATCATCAAATTCAATGATATACCCTAAAATATGCCACAAAGAGAGACATACAATGCTGTATAGCTGATACTTTTTGCTTGCGCTTTCGAGCGCTAGCAACTACGTTAGTTTTTTTTTACTTGAATACGCATGCTCAACTTCACAGAATTAACCTCTGTAGATCAAATGTACCGTATCAATATCGGTTTATCATCTACTTATGATCTGAAGTTTTATGTTTTTTATGTGTTCAACCTGTTCATAACAGTAGCTTAGGTCTTATAATGCCAAGTTATTTCTAAAAATTATAATAAGTAGCTATATTTTCCGAGCCTGTCGGAAAGGTCCGAGAAGATACGATTGCTACAAACAGTACTAATGGTTCTACTGACCTCTTATTTTTCACCACAAAATTTAAATTACAGTAAACACAGAATGATTAAAGCACATGCGTTAATGAGTTATGCCAGTGCCGATGTGAAGCCATCTCTAGATTCACCATTATTCTGAATTGATACCCCTTGCACCCCACACCAACACAACTTCAATACACCACTGTGCCCTCCTATTTATAATTAATCCATTCATAATATTAAACTAATGGTTTAGAAATCTAACTGTGTTTTATGATGGATACAGCGCTAGCTCACCTTTTTTTTTCTTAATAGGTAAACTTGTAATAATGGAAAGCGACTCCATTAAGAGCAAATATTTTACATCCTGTACAATGGCAACATCTCGGGCCTTTTCGGCAGAGCTCCGAGCTCTGCCGGAAAGGCCCGAGAAGCGGCAATATACTATAGAATAAGAAGGTTGTTTGACCAACAACAAGTTACCGAAAACTGAAAAAAAATTAAGTATGATTTTCATAGTCACTATTTAAGTTAAGAAGCAGTTTTCATTTTTAAGAGTTAATCCAATTTAGATACATGTATTATACTATTACTTTTAATAAATACATAGTATACGAATAGCCTTTGCCATCTCTCATCTGAGTACTAGTGATTCTCAGCCAATAGTCATCAGCAACAATGTAAAAAGTCGGCTATTCAGATTCTGTCTCTGATACTCGGACTACTTTAAAAAGACATTTTATGGGTTAAATAAGTATTCGGACAATATTATTATTTTATGCACTGTATAACCATGTGGGATAGGTACGTACATGTACAGTATATTAATTTGTATATTATACGTTGTATAAGGAAAGAGAATGTTATTGACATTTCGACTCACAATACATGACGGTACTATGCTCAATATCATAGAACGTGCATATTTGTAAGTCTAAAGGAGGTTGGGAGGGGGGGGGGTCTGCAGTACAAAGGACATTAAGAATATGTGAAGGTAGTATAGTGTCCAATAGTGTCCATACTATAATTAGGTTTTCGTATAGATACATGCACCAATGCACCATGCGCGGATCCAGATTATTTTTTTCAGGGGGGGGGGGTTGCAATGGATATTTGTGTTTGCCGGGGAAGTGTGTCCGAGGCCTTTTTATGGTAATATTACTACAAAAATTTATTAATAAGTTAAGACCCCGATCTCTATCCTAGATCCACACATGCGCACGTGCATAAGGGACTTTTATTACCTGATGGTAAGGTAGTAATGGTAGAGATCGTAAAATGAAGTCCTTTTGGTAAAGAAACAATTCTATGTTAAACAATTGACATACTGTATGCTCGGCACAATTTTTAAATTTTAATATTTTTAGAAATATCTAATAGAAAATGATTTTTAATTCGAAAATGGGGTGAAAATTCCAACGGCCGAATCAATTTTTTTTAAAAACCACAATAGTTCGTCAATGTTTATAGAAAAATAAATGGCCAGTAATTTAAACTTATCAAATAAGTTTCAATTCATTATTTATCTTGTCCGGTTTCTTCGTCGGTTTTTTGTTTTACCTTCAAAATTAAACTTTATAAAAATCTTAAGAATTATTTAAGAGAGAATTTACTAAACATTTACAAATAAGGAAATCATTTTCAAAATTAAAAAAAAAGTATTATAATAGCAAGATTAAAAAGTTAGTGTAAATTTATAAAAGAAGCAATATTTAAAATTATACATAAGGGAAACCCCTTCTTTATTGTTTAAGGTTAACGTAACGTAAATTGAAGAAATGAAAATAAATAAATAAACTTACTGAATGGCCACACTCTTCTTTCTACCATTGGTCTTTTCCGATTGTGTCTGCTCGTTCCGTTTTTCTCCGTTACCGACAATTTCATCCTCGTTCTGTTTTGATCCCGATCCAGCAGCATTTTGCCAATCTCGGCCATTTTCATCACTTACATGTACACCGAACGATTCAGCAGTTCTCTCTGTTGATGACGTCACGGTTATATTATTAACCTCGATATCGATTACCGTGTCGTCTGGTTTTTTGGCGGGTTTTATTTTATCAGCATCTTCATCGTCTGCTCTAAATCCAAGGTTATCATGATTATTGTTTGATTCCAAGGTCACAGCGGGTTCCATGATTTTTGTTGAAACTGAATTCAAATTTCCTGAGTAACTAATTACGGATTTTAATTCGTGTTTCGATGACGGCGCTTTCTCGTCCGGAAGGTATCGCTGAATGTTGAAACAAGGCTTCTCGTTGGTCAATTGCTGCAGTCGAAGATTTTTATTGTTCTCTGTCGTCACTTCCGTCCATCGGATTGATCTACTTCCGGTGATTTCTACGTTGTCCTCATAGCGAGAAATTCGAACGATGAAATTGGGATCGGACAAGACTTCCTCTGTAAAACAATATATAGATGATATTCATAGTTCTGTATTTGGATACAGAAGGAAATTGATGAGTGAGATAGGATTTTAAGAGTGTTCTACACTCGTACAAATATCACCAAATCCGTCTCGTTAGTGAAATAACTTTCGCACTTATCTAACTACAAAACATTGAATTTTTTATTTATTACATTTTCCGCAATTGAAATTTTGTAACGATTCATTATCTGCTATTTCAGAAAAAAAAACAGTACCGTTACATCAATAAGGAATTATGTTACAGTTCCTCTGCCACTAACCTCACAACTGTTATAGAGTTTCAAAGATAAAGTTTAAGTAATAAATTTGCGGACTGATGCATTTTTGTTTTTCAAGGAAAGATTGGTCGCACATGCATGTGTGTTATCGTATTTCTTTTAAACTTTCTGCGCAAGACAAATTAATTGTTAACTTTATCCGAAGTCTCCGTTTTTCCCAGTATGTATCTAATAATATTATGATTATACACAATAAAGTGCATAAACAACATATTATATTAAGTAATTTGTGTCCTTAAGACAGCTATGGCGTGCCATATGTATCCCAATGCATCCAAACTGGAAAACCTGTCTATTTGTCAGAATATCATTCTTTAAATTTGGCACATTTAAATCCCATTGACTTAAGCTATTGGCTGAGCTGAATATTTACCCGCATAGCTGTTGCTCCAGGATTGATATAATAAAGTGTCTAAATAAGTAAAACGACCATGCGTGCGCTTAAAGCATTGATTATTTTTTAAAACATTTTACACAACATTTATAAAAAAGAAGAGAAATCAGATAGGTAAGAGTAAGAAGAGAGGAAAGGGTGCACCTGAATTAAAGTACTTGGTACAGAACTAAGCAAGATTTGTAGAAATATGTAAAATAAAATTGTATTTACTTAATATAAAAAAAGCAAGGTTTGTAGAAGTATGTAAAAAACGTATTAACTTAAAATTAAATGAGAGACTGAAGCTGAAGATGGAAAGTCTGAATAATTGAAGGCTGAATAATAATTAAACATTAAAGATAATCTTATCCGTGACAGAAAAATAATACGTGAAACAAGAGCGATTGAAAGTAATATGCAAAACACCTCTCTTTGTTTTCGTAACGAATTTTCTAGTACTGCATGTATCCGTAGCAATCGTGAACTTGTACGACCGATTAAATCAAATATCTATTTAAACAATATTTTATTATGTAAATAATTTTACATAATAGGGAGTGGGGAGCAGACAATCTGCCTATTTGAGCCCTCTCCTTAAATAGTCCATTTGACATACACCACGCGCGGATCAAGAGGAGGAGTCAGGGGTTTCCGGACCCCTCCCCACCAAGCAAAATTCAAATTTCTTTAAATTACATTATAAATTACCAAAAATATGCCTCGGACCCCCCCCTCCCCTCCCTGGCAAAATCAAATAACCGTCGGACAACCCCCCCCCCCCTAGAAAAATTATCTGGATCCGCGCATGAACAGTAATGGCACAATATAACATTAAAATATAAGTGAGAAAAAAAACACAAAAGAAAATTCATTTGTAACAAGCATTTTGATTGGCTAAGCACACAGAAAAAAAAATAATTTATTTTGTATAACCTGGTTAGCTATGTAGACACGCCCCCTTGACAACCCCGTATGCATGCGCGTATTACAGTTTTTTTGTAAATTCAAATTTCATTCAAAAATGAATAATTTCTAATCTTTAATAATTGATTTTTTTTTTATCTTTTAATTAAATTATAAGAAATATTTTTAATTTTTGCCCAGATTATCCGATTTAACCTGGATTATAAAGCGTGCACAACCTCAAACCAGGTTAGATCAGATAATCTGGGCAAACCTTCAGTAGAAAATTGAACGGCTCAGATTTCCATTGCAACCATAAGGGGATATATACACTGAATGTAAACATATAATATGTAAAGAAAAACACTGAATCTTCTACTTGCTAATACTTTGCTTTAAGTAATGTATAGGCTTATTTGCAGTTTGTTTTTTGTTTAGGGGTTTTCTTACAGCTATGCAATAATTTACAGTATTCGTTAATGCAATGATTGTTTTAATAAATGAAAAAAAAGCTAAGATCATGGATCTGATCTGGATTTTTATAATGGCAAAAGTTTATGAATGTGTATGCACCTAAGCAACATGCGCGGATCCATATTTTTTTATTTCTGGGGAGGGGTGTCCGAGGAATAATTTTGTTTTCCAGGGGTAAAGAGGGTTTTCGAGGTCTTTTTCGGAAATTTTACAGTGTGATTTCATAAATTTGAATTTTGAAAAAAAAAATGGGGGGGGGGGGTCCTTACCGTCATCTTCTAGATTTGCGCTGGAGTACTTACAATTTGTCGGGCCTTTCAGACAAGCGGAAATAAAGCGGATGGATTAATTGGGTGTCCATGGCAACCCCATTCCCATTTTTAAAATAAAACTTGCTTTAAATACAGGGTTATGTTTTTTTTTATGTTAAGCTTTGAGCTTAGGTAAATAAAACTAAATGATCTATTGTAAAAGAAGCAAAACACATAAGAGGCATAAAAGATTGTCGATCCAAAGAGAACTATAATTAATGAGAAGCGATTCTGTATTTTTTTTTTTACTATTACACCCAAAAATACACACGAGGTGGATTTTAGCCGAGATTTGCCGGAGAGGCCCGAGGAGTTGACCTGTAATTCGCATGTTTGTCCGAATTGATACATCAGAATTACAAAACACAATTTTATCTCACCTTAGTCAATTATACAGTTGTCCCTGTTTAATGTTTGGTTTTTTTTTCAGTTTGAAAAGATCCAGATTTGGATAATGCAGATACTTGTAGTCACTGGTCACATTTCTTCAAATTTTGTCAGAGATCATTGAATCTGATGACACATTTAAAATAATATTCCAGATTTAAAATTTGATAAAGGTCATCGTACATTTCAGCACAGAAAATACAGATCGGCGCATATGCATGTCAACAACAAAATATCCTGACTTTTCTCGTACCACGCGAGAAAATTATTTGTTCGTTTATCCGTTAGAATGTACATGTATATTCATTTCCGTCAGTTTTTCCTGTAGGTACATGTACATGTTTACATCGGGTAATGAGTAACACAGCAGTAAGGCACCCTCTGGGCTAAGTCCTAAAAGGAGTGAATCTTTCTTGTTTCAAACCACAGAGCCATTCTTGATGCGTTTAGAGTACATTTGTCATGCTTTGATCTACTATTATATCAGTCAGAGAACCTGGACAAAACAGAGATGTTGATTTTCCTTGTTGTCCATAGTTGTCCTTAGTTCTTCTTTCACTATATAAACCTGTACGGTGCAGTGCACTCTATTTTTATTCGATCTTTAATTTTTTACTACCCCACTACTCTAAACAATTTTTTTATGTCTGCAAAAACCAGTTCATCATAGAACGAATTACAGTTGATGGTGAACGAGTCTCAAAGTACAGTAGCTCGATTATGTAGCCATTTGGTAAAGATGGGGCACTATGAAAAACCCAACATCATTTTTATGACGTCTTTTTTTCTATTTAAAGTACATGTAGATTTTTTTCTGTACATTACAAATGATATAAAATTTTAGTCACCGGAGATTAGAATGATACCTTATTTAACAGTTTGTCTCATCGGGTAAGAGTTTTATGAAGTTTTCAATGGGTATTAGAATTTATGAATCACCCTATATCTTTTCTACATGCATGTTTCCTTCATATTTTTTTTTACAACTCAGACCCATTTTTTTTTTGTAACGGCAAATCTCATTGGTGCAGATGGTGATCTTTTTTCTTGCACATCTTAAATTTCAAGCTATCTACTTTACCTTCATGTAATAACTATAATATTTTCAAAAGTACAAAAGAAATATAATTTTAACATTTCATGGGTACTATCGTGAACATATCGTTTCCAGCAGCATTCTCAATACAACGTCATTCAAAATTATGGCAACAACAATAAAAACATTTACATCTACATAATAGTATTACATGTACATGTAATTCGTAAGGAAGAGTTCAGTTCCTCAATCAACGCAATATATTCTTCTTTATATTATGCACCTCGTTTTCTAGCCGTGCTCTTTTACCCTTATATATCAATATAATCATAGGTTAAAAAGTGTCACATGGTGGCTGGGTTTTTATACCAATTTAGAATTTTGTTTTCGTAATAGTGTAAATTTTGTGTCAAAATTTCACAGGAGAGGGCGTTTTAAGTTTGCAGAACTTGCATGTGCCCGATCCTTTTGTATATACCATCTTCACAATAAAATATGTTCAAACCAATTTTTGGGGTAATTTTTAATTTCGAGAGATCTTATTATTATTTTTTTACATCTTGGCAGTAAGCAATTTTAAGGAAAATTTTAAGGTGTCAGTTTTTTATTTGTGTTTATTTTTAACTGGTTAAGCAGTAAGCAATGTATACATGTATTATTCGTTGCATCTGTCAAATACAATTGAAAAGTTAATACGTGTCTATATGACAAAAAAAGTATATTAGAGCTATAGTTTTCCCTGTTATATATATATATTTAAAATTTTCGCTGAATATAAACAAAATATAAGCAATCATTTTCAATTAAATTCTGTACATGAAAATGCACATGTACTATACAAAGTTAATATTCAACTTACAAACTTACTAAAACTTACTCAATGGCTTAAATAGTAATAATATTCCATGGGACTCAAATTGTATTTAAAATTAAAATTTGTTTATGTTAAAAGGTCAAAAAATCAACAACAAAAAATATATTACTCACTTTTGTCGTTTTTTCGGGGTTTTTTTTAAGAAGGGTTTTTGCGTGCGCTAGACAACAAACCTCCACTAGTACTGTTAATGAATCTTTTGATTTTTTTTTTCTTTAGCTCAATTAAAACGAATTCTAAACTCTTATTTTATCCCCCAGTGCGCGTCAAATTCCGCAAAGTTACGTAACGTGAAGCCTTGACCCGAGGAACAACTCAATTAGAATTTTAAAAGAAAAGTCTAGCTCAATAAAAAGCCTAAAGAATCAATCGTATTGTTTGAATTTTTGTTATCTTTTTACAAAATCTGAAGATTATTAAAAAGATAACGTACCTTGTATCAATTTACACCTCATTTCTGTAGCCTGTATTTTTCACCTCAAACGCTGTCTAAAGATCGAAGGAACAAGAAATCGTCCGCCTTTGGCTATTGAACGTTACTGCTGTATATAATTGTACATGTGTTTTCACGCTAATTTGCAGTGTATGACATCATATTTTATTGCATGTATTCTTGTAATTACATAAGTTTTCTATAATTCGATTAATTACATTATAAATAATCGAAATCATTCGTCGTACCTTCAATAGTCTCGGGTATCGCACCTTTTTTATCTTTCTGTTTTCTTGTTTTTGCTCGATTTAAAACAAAGCCATTATTGTTACCAAGTTATGAAATCAAATTCTCCATTAAATAGATTTCATATTCATGCACATCTGATAGGAAATAACACGGGGGGGGGGGGGGTGGTGGTGTTGTGTTATTAGTGTAAATATGTATCATAATAGCTCATCAGATCGAAATGCATGCATACCTTTGATTTTGTACGAAACGAAACTAGTAACATTGAAATTGACTACCCAGGGAAGGATTGCCACAAAAAAGTTGTTGTTGCTGTTGCTTTTATTTGTTTGTTTTTTTTTTTTAATTGATAACTCATGCAATATTCTATTTTTAAAAAAGATGGAAAATTGTATAATCAAAAGGTTACATGTATTTCACTTGTAGATCAAATTAAAAAAAGTTACCCCACCCCACCCCCACTCCCAATTGTATGCACTTAATCTTTAGGCAAAAATTGTTTGACAATGTCTCATCGTTAAAAATGTGTAAATATAAAAACCAGTAATGAAAGATTTATTATGGATAAGATTTATATGTTGATCGGAACCCCCCCCCCCCCAAAAAAAAAAAAAATCAGAACTCGCGTATAGAGTACTTTAATTTGTGTATGTTCTCAATCCGTGTATACATCTGTTTGTTTTCAATGGCATTTGTGGACTATTACATATATACTTCCTTTTTTAGGGAGGAAAAGATGTTCCACCTTGTTTCAAATACTTTTGTTTACGTTTTATTCAATAATATATGTTGAATTTATTCTTATTTTTCTCTACGCTGTAAAACACAGTTTATTGAGAATAAAGTTCATTGTCATTGGATGATAAAAATAATGGGATTAATCAGATTAAAAGTCGTGAAAGTGGCAGCAAAAGATTTTCATCCGTTAACAACGCCGTTGTGTATATCTGTTAAAATTGCCAGGGAAATTTAAATTCTTTATATAATCCTTTTTAAATAACCGGTTGGTCGTCTTTTGTCAGGTGAGTTTAATGCATAGACAGGTGATGGGGCTTTGTCACAGGAAAGTATCGCGTAAGTAGTAAAAGGTCAAAGATATTATCACTCCTCAATAATGGGAGAAAAAAAAATTAAATTACAAATGTCAATTCCCTTCTGTTCTCTGTCTGAAGTATGTATAACTATATATATTTTATATACATGTACATTGTTAACCAAACTGATAGAGAATGTATAATCCTCCGCCATATTTTCCTGCTTATTATTTGCATTACAGTTACATGTACCTATAAGAGCCGCATGCCCCCTTTGGTCAATAAAGAACCAAACTTCACCACCACCACCCTCTCTCCACAAACACACACACACACACACACAACATCACCACCGCTTGAATATCTGGTTTGACACACATTCTGTCCGAATTAATACTATTTAAGGCCGCGGATTAGATCTGTTGATATCACGAACTAATATTAACACCTCTTTGGAAACAGAACTTCGAGTATTACGTGTTTAGTAAGAGTTTAAGTTAACATACATTGTAATTAAATGTTCAGCGATTTAATGATCTCTTTGTTGATAGATAAGGCTTAAATTTGTTTTCAGTTCTATTCTTATCTCCAAAGAAAATATTTTACAAACTAAAGTATAAGAATTTTTGTTTGCATGTGTCAGAATTAAGGCTGTCGTGTCAATATTTCTTTGCGTTTAGATAATTTCATGAGCATTCACATGCTTCTTAAAAGCATATGTGCTTTTATCTCCCGTAAAAGGTGAGAACTACCTTGTACGTGTATCAGAGGAGCAGGTTTATGTTAAACTTTTTTTCGGACTGTTTACTAATATATACTTGTACTAACGTAAGCCTAAACAAAAAGAAAATTAAAAATAAAATAAAAAAATATATATAAAAATTATTGTAAAAAAAAAATGCACGTACATGTTTAATAAGAAAGGAGAGTATGTTTATATAATTAATATATTATGTACAGTTTATTTGCAAAAGTTCATTTAAAACCACCTGAGAAATATACACGTAACAGCGCAGAAAAAGGGGGAGTTGTTGGGAAAATAGCTACGTCCTTCTCTGTCTATTGACAACGATGCCGTATTAAGGTTTTCGTATTTTTGGTTTTTATTTCTTTTTTGCGGTATTCTTTTGTTATCTATTTAACTATTATTAAAGATATTTTGAGAGTACATAAGCTCCTCTCCACCTGATCTAATTAAAATTAGAACTTCCATCCGCTCCCCGATTTTCGATATGCCACGCGACATATCGAAAACAGAGGAGCGGATGGAAGTTTTAATTTTGATAAGATTGCTCTCCATCCCACTGCATAGAAAAACGATACTCCCCATCGGGGTAGGTGTCAGGAGAACTAATTTAAGATTCAAATAAACGCACGGCATCCCTTCCTTGGGTGTCGCTGTGTGAAATTCAATCCTTCGGACATTTTAAAATTAAATTGTGTAAACTATATTTTTGGGACTTCGTGTTACTTGCTACAAAAAACTTTCCATCTATTTTATCAACTGTTTTAAAAACGTTCTCTAATTTTTCACACATAAACCTTAATCCCACATGAGGAGACAGCTAATCTTTTAATTGACCTCTGTTTTATTATGTTTAAGGACACTTCATCTTTCATTGTATTAATTCTTTTATGTACATACTGCTAAAATGTCATGAGTTACTCAATAGCTGTTTGATAATTGATTTCCTTACATCTGTACATTTTATGTTAATCCTTCATTGTGTTATTCATTGATATCAAATTGTAATTAAACTATCGTCAGTTGGAATCAGACCTTTGGCGCTGATACATCCTAAACTCATGTAAAAGAATATTTCATGCAAAATATTCTAAATGTCTGAGAATATTAAAACATTTTGGTTGGTTGGAGGTTTAATAATTTTAAGATTGGCCCAGTATTCGTCCTGTACGAGAGAGAGCGCCCCGTAACATTGGTATATAGACGCGGTAAAATCTCTCTCTCTCTCTCTCTCTCTCTCTCTCTCTCTCTCTCTCTCTCTCTCTCTCTCTCTCTCTCTCTCTCTCTCTCAAATAATAACACAGTGATGCTTCAGATAAAGTGAACTATTTACTAAAAATCACAACCCTCGAAATAACAACATATATCTTCCTGTAAAGTTTTAAGGAATCTTTTGAAACCCATATGGTTGTCAATATTAACTGTGTTCTGCGCTGCAATGGTCGTGACCATGATTTAAATTTTAATTACCTCCTTTAGAAGAAGAGCTCGTTAGACAGCTACAGCAAAACATTCGAATTTTTAGCCATATAATTTGAACTTCTCATTACTTAATGACAGTTTATGGTTAAAAGTACATTTGTATCATGATATCTAATTTTTTTAATGGATGATTTCTGATTATCCAGCCTCATTCAGATTTGCTTTTATCTTCCTGGTGCATGTATTATTGAAGTGCTATTATTGTTTCACCCCTTACCCCCTAAACCAGGGATGAAAAATTTGGAATAAACGATATACTTACTTATACAAATGTACAAGTAAATTTCCTTTAGGTATCGTTTGTTTTCAAAATTCTTGTATGGTAATTTCTCATTAATGAGATGTACCTCTAATTGATATTATTGATAAGATATGTTTTAAATATTTCTCAAACAAAAATTGAATAAATAAACTTACTGTAATTCGACAAGTGTACTTCCTTCCTTCCTTTCTCACCATAAAACCGATTACGCTCGACAGCACACACTCAACCTTTGACCCTGTCTCTCTCTCTCTCTCTCTCTCTCTCTCTCTCTCTCTCTCTCTCTCTCTCTCTCTCTCTCTCTCTGTGTGTTAATAAAGTTAGAAGTACGGCGTATTTTTTTTTTTTTATGTGTGTGTGGTTTTTTTTAAATTTGTTTTTACAACATGAGTCAACCATGTAGGACCGCCCTGATGTCGCGTGTTATATAGACATAAATACACTGACCGCTGTAGTATTATATTATATTATACGTGTAGGCAGTAAAGTTTTTTTTTTACATTTCCTTTCAGAAGAAACACAATGCAGCTTGTTTTCATAATCTTTTCATTATTTTGCAAAAAGTACATGGAGAATTCGGGTGGTGGGGGGGGCGCCATGATTCTATTAAAATAAAAAAAAAATAAAAAAAGAGGATCGTGGTTTTTTTGCATCTGTAAATACAAATGCAAAGTATAGCATATTAAGAATGTAAAATGGATCCTCGCAACAAATTTAGTTTAAAAGTTAAGATGAAATATTTATCTAATAAGCAATCGGTGATATTTTTATCTATTCAATTAAAATCAATTTTGTAATCATTTAACCTGAAAGTAGATAACTAAAGATGCTAATATCGGAAAATAAAACTTTGAAAAATATCACGAGATTGAATTGTTAGAATTATGGTGAAAGCTCAGGACCAAAAATGAGTTTGTTTATTTATATTACAAATTAAAATGACCGTTTTAAAAAAAAAATGGTTGTGTTAAGACATTTGGGATCTTCATCTCCCGGTCATCATTGTTTCTCTGTCAAGTTTTAAGCACAAATATATACATGTATATACAATTAAAGTTTATATAAAAAAGGAAAGATTAAAAAAAACCCACCAAAACACGCAACTATAAGAACACCTTTAGAGTAATCGTGACCGATTTGTATAGCAGCTAGAAAAATAATCTACTCATTAAAAAGTGCAACCAATTATTTTCTAAAATCCATGTTAATATGACACGGGTCCGGTTATTTAAAAAGAAAGATAGAAATAATACCAAGGGGCGGTTCATTATGTGAATCTTTGTTATCTTTTTTTTAGAGGTGGGCATTTAAATTAAAATTTAAATGCTTATGATTGTATGTATACTTAAAATAAACTATTGAATGGAAATCGTGAGAGTTCGGAATCCATGGCTAATCTCTCTCTCTCTCTCTCCCTCTCTCTCTCTCTCTCTCCTCTCTCTCTCTCTCTCTCTCTCTCTCTCTCTCTGGAAATCGTGAGCATTCGGAATCCATGGCTAACCTATCTCTCTCTCTCTCTCTCTCTCTCTCTCTCTCTGGAAATCGTGAGCGTTCGGAATCCATGGTTAATCAAAATCTCTCTCTCTCTCTCTCTCTCTCTCTCTCTCTCTCTCTCTCTCTGGAAATCGTGAGCGTTCGGAATCCATGGTTAATCAAAATCTCTCTCTCTCTCTCTCTCTCTCTCTCTCTCTCTCTCTCTCTCTCTCTCTCTCTCTCTCTTATATTACGCTCTTCGGCTTTAATTTTTTAATTTGGATTTGATAACTCCGACCGTTTTTGATCACTTTAAAATACTCAAAGAATGCATGATTAATAATTCTTTAAATGAAAGCGACATATTTGTTATAATATGGTGTTAGCAGTTACATATGATTTGATCAATATGGACTTACAATGCATCTTATTCAAATGTCCAGTTTGTTTATGTAATATCGTACAAAGATATCGATAGATTTTAATTATTATTAACAATTAAAACTATATTTAAATTCATGCAAAAATATATTTCACTAAAAGGTAGATTTTTTTCCTTGATGAATAGAACTAAATACAAGTTTAAAATAAAAAAAACAACAACTAGTATCTATTTTAATTTACATGTGCATATTAAAGATTATAAAAGCTGTGAAATTTAATTTTAAACAATCCATTGCGACTTTAAAGTTTCTTCTAATGCAAGAATCCGTTAACGTTACAGTCGCACAGTCATGCACTTAGTACACTGTATATATATTTCAAGACTTAGAATTAAGAAGGAAGCACCGCATGCACTTCAGTCCTATATTAGTCGCCCTGCAAACAAATTAACCTAAGCAATGTTAAAAGCCATTGGGTTGTTCACGTGAAATGCATGTGAAGCACCATTGTCTGTTTTAACGGTTCCCATGACAACTCGGGCGTATATTCGTCTCCAGAGAGAAGTTTCACATACTCATTTAATTCTGTTGGTGACTTTCAGCAATCCAATCATAGCTCTGAATTCCCCCTCCAAATATAATGCATTTGCGCTCAAGTCATGTTGGTAAATACTAGTTTTGTAAAACATGACAAGTTCTGTCACTGTTCAAACATATTGGAGTGCACCTCACAGATAACAACAGAAGAAGTTCCCGAGGGACAACTATGAGGAAGTGAAATTTTTCGAAATTTAAAATTATCTCAAATTTCAAAATATTGTTTGATATAAAGGGATGGGAGAAGATATAGCGCTCTGACAAGTTTGAATAAGGCAAGGAGTATAAATCACAGTCCATAAATTCTTATACATGTACTAAGAAAAAGGCTCCCGATCTAACGTTTATAAAACTAAATTATGTTATTTTCGTATCTATTTTTTTATTATTTCAAGTTTTTTATTGAATATTTTCATACAATTTAAAAAAAATAATTTACGGAGTCCGAGCGGACAGGCATCTCTTTTAAAGTTAGCCTGATGTCATGTTTAGAGTTGACGTGTATCGTACTTATTCAATTTTTCATCTTCGACTTACATCAACTTTTATTTTCATGCATACGCATTTGAAGACTCGTAGAAGAAATTCTAGTTCATGTTTTCAATAGCTTTGCATTTTTAGCAAAAACATTTTTTTAAAAGTCGCAATAAATGAAAAAAAAATGTAATCAGATATAAGAGCAGATGAGATCGCAATTAAATGCATTACATGTACATGTAGTTTAATTTGAAGAAAACTCCTTACACATGAGGGGGAACACAAGAAATTGATTCTAAAAAGTGCATTTATTATTTCCATACGGGATACTTTTCCCTGTCATTCCAAACAGAGAGAGAGAGAGAGAGAGAGAGAGAGAGACAGACAGACAGACAGACAGACAGAGACAAAGACAAAGACAGAGTGAGATGAACTAAGTGAAAGAGTAAGGGGAAGGGTAGATTAGGTGATGAACACGAAGCATAAGGTAAAGTGTAGTTGGGGTCAGTTGGGTTATTTGATGGTTGATCACTTAGTAATAATCGTTATGAGGGTGATTTGAGAAATGGTTAGTTGTAGGTTGTTACCGATAAAAATTAGTCCTAAAATTGTAATACATGTGAAAATTGTCCAATGGTTGCAACTAGCAATTGCAAATCACGTTTCTTCAACTGTTGAAGAATTTGAGACTTTCGCAGTACGATGATTCCCACAAATCATATTTGTATCTTTTACATGAAATAAATTTTCTGCCAATGAATAAATTTTAGTGGGTGGGGACTGGCCATGGTTTTTGATGACTTGAAGGCAAAATTTCACATTTAGCGACTCAAAAATCCAATTATAGCATTGAATGAAGACGCATACATGCTTACGTGATGGCAAATACGAATTGGGTAGCAGGATAATAACTTACCCGACCCTGTTCAAACATTTTATAAATACACCCCAGAGATACTACAAGCACAAATAAAACAAAAAAAATCATCTGAAGTATGGCTATGAGGAAGTGCACCTATTCAGTTACCGAATGAAAAGAAATCGTGATCAAAAGGGTCAGAAAGAAATATTGGGGGGGGGGGGGCAGGGTATGACATGTGAGGGTCTGACATTTAGAGTTTTGTTTTGTTTGAATAAGACACGGAACCGAATATTGGCTACTTGTTGCGATTTGCTGACATCTTATAGAAGGACTGAGGTGTAGATAATTTGAAGATTCGTCGGAAGTCTAATTCATGTCTTCAATAGCTTTGCATGTTCAGCAAAAACATTTTTTTTAAAGTCGCAATAAATGAAAACAAATTGTGATCAGATATAAGAGCAGATGAGATCTCAATTAAATGCATTACATGTAGTTTAATTTTAGTTTAGGAAAATTCCATACAAATGAGGAGAACACCTCATATCTAAGTTACTATGCATTATATATGTTATATTGTACATCTAATAGCAAAAACAGGGATCCATAAGGCGGGTAAATTCAATCTAAAATGTGCAAGTATTATTTATACGGAAGACTTTACCCTTATACCATTTTACAGAGAGAGAGAGAGAGAGAGAGAGAGAGAGAGAGAAACGGACGGACAGACGGACAGACAAAGAGAGACAGTCAGACCAAATAAAGATAGACAGTTAGAGAGACAGACAGAGAAAGACAAAGCGAGAGATGTACTACATGTAAGTGATAGAATGGAAAAGCTTTAAGGGTATATCCCGATTTTAAGTGATGATCATGAAGTATAAGGTAAAATGTAGTTGGGGTCTATTTGGTGTTTTGATCATTGAACACTTGGTAAAAATCGATTTGAGGGTGATTTGGGATTTTAAATCTAGAAACGGTTGATTGTAGGTTGTTACCGATAGAAATTAGTCCTAAAATTGTAATACATGTAAATTGTCTAATGGTAGCAACTAGCAATTACAAATCACGTTTCTTCAACTGTTGAAGAATTTGAGACTTCCGCAGTACGATGATTCCCACCAATCATATTTATATCTTTTTTGAATGAAATATTTTTTTTTGGCAATGAATAAATTTTAGTGGGTTGGGGCTGGCCATGGTTTTTGATGAATTGAAGATGCTTATAAAACTTCTTTGATTTAGCGACTCAAAAATCCAATTATAGCATGGAATGAAGACGCATACATGCTTACGTGATGGCTAATACGAATTGGGGAGCAGGATATTAATTCACCCGACCCTGTTCAAACATTTTATAAATACACCCCAGAGATACTACAAGCACAAATAAAACAAAAATCATCTGAAGTATGGCTATGAGGAAGTGCACCTATTCAGTTACCGAATAAGAAATCGTGATCAAAAGGGTCAGAAAGAAATATTAGGGGGGGACAGGGTATGACATGTGAGGGTCTGACATTTAGTGCTTTGTTTTGTTTGAATAAGACACGGAACAGACTATTGACCACTTGTTGCGATTTGCCAGCAGTCTTAGAGAAGAACTGAGAAGTAGATATTTTTAAAACTCTCGTTTAACCAAAAGAACACACTCATCAACCCCCACCCCACGTCACACCTCACAAACCACCCCAGTGAGAATCATTTAATATATGGACTGATCACGATAATGGAAAAAAATATAATATTTTCAGATAAAAGAAAACCAATTACCTTGCTGTATAGAGCGACATGATGATTTCCTATATTAGCACTTTTTCTCCGATATTGATTTTCTGCATGGTTTTCAAAGCCCATAGAAGGAAGTTTGCTTCCTTTAAAAATTCGCAAATCATCATAAACCATCCCTACATGCGGACAGTGAATGCATCTATATATATGTGTTATAATATCTCTCTATGATTGACCATTGACCACACATGTAAGATACTATGATATGATATTGTCATCAGGCAGATATCGGGTGAAGAAAGACTGACGTAAAATTGTCGGTATTTGCTCTTTCCGTCCATGTCATTACTAAATTGCTCATCATTTGTACATGTACAACAAACAATGCAAACAGAAATCGGTACAATCGTTTTTATTTTATGTTGTTCTATCATGATAACATTTTCTCCCATTTTAAATCCATTTAAATGATATTTTGTAGCGATTTCCATATGCCTGTACTTGGGGGGGGGGTGGTTAACAAAGGTGGGGGGGGGGGGCGACCTGCCCATTCCCAATTAAAGAAAAAGGCAGGCATTTTTGCATTTTGATTTACGTACAACGAAATGAATTTTGAACGTGATGCTTCTCCCTCCAATTTTTATATATACAATCATAGTTTTATGAAGCCCCCCCTCCCCCCCCACCATCCTTTCTCTTCAACAGATTAGATATTTTGAATATTTTGTTTGGCAAAATGTTTGGCAGCCCCCCCCCCCCCCTACTCCCCAACTCCCACCCCACCACATTCAAAACCGACTTTACGTGCCTGCTCTCTTGGTTTCAAATCCACATACTAGTATGTTCATGTCGTATATTGTATTTTTCAGTCGTAGAGAAGAAAAAAAAACCCACAATCTATAAAACTGGCAAGTCACACGTTCTCTGATACAATCAGTTTCTGTGTTTTGTACATTACTGTTACCATCAAATGGCCTTATAGGTCATAAATGTCCTCGGAAGTCAAAACTCATTAATATTGAAGTGATAAAGTAATGAATACAAATAGAATGAGATGTCACCCCGCTGATCCAGTCTAGATTTGTCTCAATAAAATTTTTAAAAATCTGGAGAGTGTGTGTATATATTTTGTTAAATGACCTGGGCATAAAGGAGGTATTTATATTCATATAAATTTTATATATCAACTTGTATTTGACATTTATGGTTAGATCCTGTTTTCTTTCTTTTTTACTTTTCTGAACGGCCTGCCATAGTTTTTTGCGATGCAAATATTTTGGCGTTATGGAACTTTAAGCTCTTATTTAACCAATATTTTATTATACACATAAAGATAGAGAATTGGCCTTATGAAACATTTGCCCTTTATAAAAACTTTATGTTCATTTTTATTTTTTCAATTACATCCGGTGCAAATAATTTGACGTAACCGTTATGAAACTCGGTAGTTTTTAGTTACAATGAAATTTTCGTACTACGAAGATGGATAGCAAAAGTTAGATTGAATCAAGATAAAGTTATTTTTCAAAGTCTCAATTTACGATTTATTTTAAATGTTAATTATACCGGATACTAACTTAATTAAGATTTTTTTCAACTGAAATGAACAATATCCAATTCAATATACTAGTATACCCTCGAAAAAAAAAATGATATTCTTTTCATTGTTCTCAAAGCAATGATTATGCGTATTGAAACAGCCAACTGAACAGTATATCCTTTCATATATTGGACCAGCAACGTTAAATATGATTGGCGGATAATGTTTATGACGACACGAACACAAAATTATGAAAAGTACGCACCACCTGTTTAAATATGAGAAGTACGCACCATATGTTTAAATGTTAATTACCCACAAAAAAGGATATTATGCATACTATTATATAAAAGTCTCTTCTATGAATAGACGTGTTTATATTCCATTACATCTTCATTACTTATCATACAGCCAACCCTTACGCGAATCTAAAGGAGTGTCGGAGAAAGGTGGGGGGGGGGGGCAGGGTCAAAAACCTTTCTTGACCAATTTTGAACCAATTTTGAAATTCACATAAATTAATCACCAAAAAGGGCCTCGGACACCCTCCCCCCTTTCTATCCCGACAAAAACAAAAGACTATGTTCTAATTTGTTCTAAGTCGTAAATAATTTAATTCTCAATACACCCTCATTATGATGCAATTTATACTACTTAATTTCATGTAACAAACCACCGAAATTTCCTTCTTTTTTTTTTTAAATTTCTTGCGTGCCCTCACCAGGTTAAAGAACCGAAACTTGAGAAGATGAAAATTGAAATATTTCTACCCAGGCACGACATTTCCAACAGTATCAAATTGATCAAACCCGTTTCATTGTTAATGACATTTAACATCGGAACAAAACGAACATGACCAACAAATTCTTATTGCACCTGTTTTTATATCCCTTTTTTCTCATTATCTTCTTTTCTTTTTTCATCTTTTCTTTTGTTACATTGGTTAAAAGTCATATAGAGTTGATGCAGAAAAATATGTAGAATGTTTAGAGATTTGTACATATCAGCTACACGAGAATACTACGTGTGTATGTAAATATCGATGGGGTTACTTTACTTTTTGTTACATTGGTTAAAACTCCGAAAGTTGATGCAGAAAAATATGTAGAATGTTTAGAGATTTGTACATATCAGCTACACGAGAGTACTACATGTTTATGTAAATATCGATGGGGGTAAGATATTTCTCCTGTGCCTAATCTTTGACCTAATTTTCCCCCCGATGGAGACCGGGTCTCAATCCTCGTTTGCCTATAGTGAAAAATGAGATAGAATGTATTAAATATTAAGTATTAAGTAAATACATCTATTCCTCGTTATCGTACGTGGGGGAAGAGAATTAGCAGAAATATTAAGGAGAGAGAAGAAATTCAATCGCTCAACCACGCCCGTTTTGTGAAAGGCATTTTGAAAAGTTTAAACATTGATTTGTTTAGAGTATGTTTTGAACGGAAATCGTGACGCGAAAAAGAAGAGAGAGAGAGAGAGAGAGAGAGAGAGAGAGAGAGAGAGAGAGAGAGAGAGAGAGGGAGAGCTATGAACACAACTAATTTTGAGTGTACGGGTCATGTATCAGGGCTTTAGACAATGCCCTTTACATTAAAAAAAATGAATGGAAAGATCTGTGAACATTTTTTTTTTCAGTTCAGTTTTATTCTGATCGACAAAATATTACATGATCATTTTTATACCATTACATAACATGCTTTAGATATAAATGTTCAATTATTTTTAGCTTGGTATAGCACAAAAAGAGGTGAAGTTTTGAGACATAAACAAATTCACCTTTTTTTAAAATTTTTATTTTGGTTTTCTCTTTTAAACGCGCAAATTTTTTTTTTTTTTTTTTTTTTTAGAAATCACCAAATTTTAAAACCACCCACAAGGGGTTCTTGTGTAAATTCAAATGGTATAGAATTAAGGGGTCACATAGTACCGGGGTATTAATCATAAAGGACAATGTATATATGTGTGTGTGTGTGCAATGTGATGTCAACAGAAATCGTGAAGACCCAGATAAAAGATATAATCGGTGCTTTTCAATGGCTGGATTGGGTTGACTCAATGCGTTCCGGTTGGATGCCATGTTCTGGTATTTGTTCTAGATTTTCCAAATTTGTATCGCAGGTTTTAAAATTGGGAAAAACGTTATAACGCGATTGTTTGTTCATTCTTTTTCTTTTCTTTTGAAAGGGCGGTGGTGGTGGGGGGGGGGGGTCGACACTCAAAACTCTAAATGCATTCGCTTAGTTGTTAAAACTTGTGTTCGATTCAATTCTATATGTTTATAAGATAAACTACATGTATTATTAAAGCAAACCAATGCTTTTGCTGTACGTATTGTATTGTTATCATTTTAAAAAGGAAATTATGATCATTCTTCATTCCTTAGTAATGCAACGATATAATCTAAATATTAATAATCCATTTTTTTTTTAAAAGTCGAAATCCAGCTGTGTAAAGATTTTAAACTTAATTGTAAAAATTAAGATAATTACTTTTTTTAAAATTTTAAAATTCTGAATTTTGAAAAAAAAATATTAAATGCAATAAAAGTAAAAAAAAAAACAAAAACTCACCCCAACTGGTTTGTTATTAACCAAATATCGAAAACGCTCTTCAAAACCTCTGATGTTTGATATGCCACATGAAGAGAATATTTTTCCGAAGAAATTGTCACAATCTCCAAATACATAAGCAAATATAGCCGTTGAATCCCTTATCACGTGACTCCGGTATTGTATTCTACGCCGTGATGAGATTTACGTCACTACAAGAACCAGGGTCTGGGAAAATGTCACCTCTTCGCACAGGAAAATTAAAGCGCCAGAACTTTAATTAGAGATTTTGGTAGTCAATCCCCATAATATTATTATTGCGAATTTCGATTGTTTGCATCAGAGTGAGCGCTAACCTCAAAAGAGAGCTCTTCTTCTTTGGAGGTAGAAAAGGGTCAACAATACGGCGCTTTAAAACTTGAGAGGAATCATTTAGTCATCGCGTTAGATTATGAGAATGCTGAACAAGTGAAAAGAAAATCATTAGGAGGTTTTAAAAATAATATTGTGAAACTGTTGTCCAAAGGTCAGGTCGATTAAAAAAAGAGTAATTCAATACAAGTATGTACACCCCAACACTTGTTTGCAAACAACCACTGCGTGTTCACTTGCAATTTTGGAATGATTTCGTTCATTTAGAGATATGTATCTTTAAAGATTTTAACTGCGCAGGATTTTGGGTTACTGCGGGGGGGGGGAGAGAGAGAGAGAGAGAGAGAGAGAGAGAGAGAGAGAGAGAGAGAGAGGGGAGAGAGAGAGATGGCTTTTCCTTTATTGTTGATATGGGTTTAAACTTTTTGAATTATGTAGATCACTGCAAGATAAATATTCAAATTTGAAAAAATAATACAAATAATCAGTTCCGTGTACAGTATAAGTATGTATGTGTGTATGTGTGTTTGTGGCATTGAATTTTGTTGTTGAACATCAATTTGAATATTGTCTAGAAATGTCATTAATAAAAAAAAGCGGAACCAAGAAAAATATGTACAGTATCAACAGTGAAACAATCAAATTATTGTCTAGTTTTGCTGAACAGTTCAGGATGGAAACTTATGTAAGCACTGACAGTTTTCCAACCCCTTTACGTATTTATTTTAATGCATATTAAAATGTTGTTTAATTTTAAATTAATATTCTATGGTACTTAAACGGGAGGGAGGGGAATAGCATGTGTTTCGTGTAAGTGTCATGTACAAATTTTTATTCCCGATAATCTAAATTTTTGTAAAGGACAGGTTATCGTGTAAAAGATTTTACTTCGTTTTCTTCTAAATTTTAGCGCGATTTTAATTAAAATACTTTCTCAGGGTTTCAATATGATAATTGTTAGGAAACGCTTTTGTTATGTTCATGTGTTACGTGTAGTCAATCTAATTTACTCGTTTATAGAAAAAACGTCAAATGTCTTAGAGTTTCAGATAATTGAATTTCCTCACCTGTCATCATCGCTTACAGGCATTAAATACTTCAAAGGGAATTAATTGGCTAAGTGACTTACTTAGGGATTAACTCAGGTGTCTTGGTCTGAGCTATTATTCATTTATCGTTTTACACATGTTACATAATTTTTGTTTTATATTCTTTTGAAATTCTTTTGTAATTCAGTCGGAATCGGACAGCCGTCCCGATATCACCGATCTGTATCAAAATTTCTGTCAGATCCTTAATAAAGGTTGAAACGCTGATTGGACTTTACTCGGTTACTTTTACCATAGAAAGGGCTACCACCCGAGTGTCGATCGAGTTGTACAGTGGTCCTTATTGGTGGTGCTAATTTTATTGAATTGTCATGTACAAATTTTGATTCCCGATAATCTAAAATTGTGTAAAGGACACAAGACATTGGAATTCCAATTCGATCCCCGTTTCTTATAGGTCACGATTTTCCTTCAAGTTTAACAATTCACAATTCTCTTCAGTTTAAAAAAAAATGTGCTTCCCCATTCTCAATTTCAACGTGGGGTCGTTTAGTTTGGGTTGGTTTTTTAAAGATTGCTTTGAAAAAAGAATTAAAAATATCAAGGCGATTTCACTATTTCACTGAAAGCGCACTTTCAAGTATTTCAAAACTTTTTTTCTGTCGATTTTTTCCATCATGAAGGCAAAAAAAAAGGGCTAAAAGAGTCATCATTATTTCAATATAACACTTTGTAATTTTATGAGGAAACACTTCAAAAGAAAGAAAGATTTCTTCAATACAACCGCTTGTAACCACAAGACGAAAAATTAAACAGAGAGAAAGAAAGAAAAAAGAAAGAAAGAAAAAAGAAAGAAAGAAATATTTTTGATTAGAATTTCTCGATCTGGTAGTGATAGGTCGAAAAGTTTTACAGGAAAGAGTGATGGAAAGAATGAATGAAGAAAGAGATTGTCTAGCCATCTGTCCATTTTTAAAACAAACGGCGCCGTCCAATTACAGCCTGTACCCACAGTTGATACAACATGAGCGGTATGAAACAAAACTATAAATAACAGGCATTTAAAAAAAAAAATAAAATAAAAAAAACTCTTAAAATATTTTTATAGAATAATTTACCTTGCCATTCGGAAAAAGATCGAAATTCCATCTTTCTTAGTATAGTTGAGTTAACTATCCCTTTTCTAAAACTGAAATGAATGAGATAGCAAATTCTCTATACGGAGACCGCTAGCTGTATTTTTTTATCTGTATACTTCCTTCAAGATCGTGATAGGTTCAAAACTTTGGTAAATAAAAACGATTTTATTTCAATTCCAAAACAAACAGGAATGCTCGTTTTAAGTAAATCAGCTATGTATATATTGATCAATTGTGGGTACTTTGTAAATTATCTTAATTTAAGACTTATAGGATTTGAACAAAGAGGTCGGGTAATCGATGACCAAATTCAAATACTTCTGTTGTTTACACATCGTGGTGACTTCGAGATCACACCTGAACTCAATCAATTTTATGTTAAAATTCCTTCAAAAACTATAAGAGTTCCTTTGAATATCATTTAGTCATAGTATTTGCGATGAATTGAAGTAAATAAATATTAGTCAGTTCCTGTTTTGCATTTGTTTGCATTTACAAGTAAAAAAAAACGAGAGTGTCTTTTGGATATAAAATCTTATCGGAAATATATGCACGGAAATTTAATAAATTGAAGATATTTTAAAATCCTTCAAAATTATAAGAGGCATTAGTATTGTTGAAAGAGGGGTGGGCGGAGAGAGAGAGAGAGAGAGAGAGAGAGAGAGAGAGAGAGAGAGAGAGAGAGAGATCGGTATTAAAGTATTGTTTTGTTTATCTGCCAACATGGAATTACAAGCATGCTGTGTATATATAATGCATACAGACAGTAACTAATACAATAGTGATTTCAATAAAGATATCATATACATGTTACGACGAAATGAAACAAGTTTCACCCACTTAATATGTGTTTTTAAAGTTACATGTGCGTGACACATATCACGCATGACCCTTTATCTCGACTGTCATGGTTTTGGTTTTACTTTTCTGTTTGTTAACATTGCAATTGAAGATTTGGCCGTGAAGCGACCGCTGTTTGCTAGTAAATGTTTAACAACACGATTTAAAAAGGAAAAGAAAAGGTTATTTACAAGTCATCTTGCGACCCTCTCATAATACCCAATGTCCGCGGAGAGCCTGTAGTTATTGTTATTTATACAAAAGAGAAATCGGGTGCACTAATCTCGTAAAATATATTTGGATTTGTAAATAATTGTCAAAAGTTTGTCCTTCGAACGATCAAGTTACGTGTATAATAGCACCTCATGAGATGTGTGAAATTATCTTAAATTTTATTTAAACTAAAAAAAAAAAAAAAAAAAAAAAACCAGCTGTAAGGAATTTTTGCTTCCAACTTTGTTGACGATTTTTTTAGTCTTTTACTCTAAATTGAACGTGTCCAGGTCATCAACTTTAAAACTTTAAAATATTCATCTATTTGATAGAATGGAAACGTAGTATGTTTTGCGTAAACAAATGCAACTTAAATTTTTATTGAAAAAAAGTATGAAAATTTGATGAACCCTATATTGAATGAACAACATAAATAATGATGAAGGTGTCAAAACTTGTCTCCAAATCGAATGCTTTTGTAATTCAGTTTATTCTACTGCGCATTCATGCGATGCATCATTATCTCATCTCAGTTTGCAATTAAAATAAATTTCACATGTGCATAACATATTACCAAACAACAAGATCTGGCCTCAGGATCATGAAGAAATTTCAGACTTAAGTCAAAAAATGATTATTTATCATAAAATGATGATTGAAATTTGTAATAAACAATGTTATATCAAGACACTTTTAATAATCAAGAGACATTAAGACAGTGTTCATTAATTAAGTATAAGATTGCTTCAAGATCCTGGGGCCAGAATACTTTTTTTTCTCTATTTTACAGCTTGCAATATACAGATCAGGAAAAAAAACTACATAGGGATTTGGAAAATCGTTTTAAAGAGTTGATCCTCCCATAGACATGGACGGTCACGATTTTTTTTCAGGCCTGTGTTATGTTTTGTTTAGTTTGGTGTCATGCTTGATTCTTTAAATGCATGTCTTGCATTTATTTTTGAAGACACGCGTGGCCTGCCTATTAGATGCTCCCCTCCCCCAAGTTGTTGTAGTTCTCAGTGTATTTGAAAGCCAACTTACGTCGGGGGGAGGGGGTATTATCAATTTTATTTGTTGTAATTTTGTCTTCACTCATATATTCTAACCGTTTACTCGGTTTTAGCTCTCTTTTTTTTTGGGGGGGGGGATTCCCCACATATGAGGATAACGTCGGATATGATAAGTTACTGTAAACGTATTACATTTGGCTGTGTATTCTATTTAGCGCTTTTGGCGAATTGTGGCTTCCGCTAAATCAAGTACATCGCTAAAGGACATGCATATATGTATAAGACAAGTAACATTCAGGAAAACGCTAATTCAAATCTACGCCAATTAACTAATTGAAAAACTATTTTCCGCCCAATATTGTACACACCAAATATCAGACGTTAAGTACTCCATCACATGTTTTGCTCAATATTCGTTGGATACAAGAAATGAATTTAATAATTTTTCTATTGATCGACGTATCAAAGGAAAAATTGAGCGGAAAACTTTATCAATGTGCGTAAAAATAGGCATTTTCAAATCATAAAAAGTGAGGTGTCTTTGATAAAAAATGTAACATTAATTAATAATGTAAATGAAGCGGCGCGTATGAATACAAAACAATAACAGCAACAATATTCAAAATGGATGAGCCTTCAGCTGATGCAGGACTATTGAGCTGAATTTAATGGATTAAACACTAATAGAAAGGTGAAATCTGAATCAGCTGAATTGAAAACGAACGGAAAATATATGCGATGGCTTGTGATACTATTCACTGAGCAGCAGGATTTTTATTGTGAGTTAGATCGCTGGAATATGCAACTGGGCATAACCATGCAAGGGGACGCGATCGTGGACGAAAATAGTCGACAAACAATAGTATTAATATACATGTATATGCGACTTTTGTAAATGTTGTGGTAACTAAATAGCCAGTGAGGTACCTAAATGGCATATCTGCCGCTTGGATACACTGACGAGTTGGTGCACTACTCATAGTTTTTGCTTTACGATGCTTATTCTGATGACCGATCATGTACGTGGGGTAATTTAAAACTAATCGTTACCAAATTTGAACAGCAGTGTTAGCCTGAAAGTGTATAGGCCTATATGTTCATTATAATATAATTAATCCTGGAATTGGAACAGCCAGCCTCGCCGTAAATGTTGATCGTTGATCTCAAGCATACGAAATCGTGAGAAGACGCTTAATTTTCATTTACATGTAGTAAATTAAATAATGTGTATTGTTTATTTTTCAAGGTTACACTTTTAATTTTTTATATTTATAAACAGACACAACTTTACATTTTGTTGACAGTGTTAATTTTTGAAATTCCCGTTCTATAAATAGTGTAAAATCAAAATACAGTTGAGTAAAGTAGATCCGGCAAAAATTTATTGATGCAGGTATCAACTAAAAAAATATCAAATGATATCACTCGTGTGATAAATATAGGATCTCTCATAATTTGCGATAGTATAGTATATGATTTATATCCAACGAGTTGTGTGTTTTCTATTTCTGAGCCTTGGCACACAACAAAAAAGGCTCTGGAATAGAAAACACACAACGAGTTGGATAACAATCATATACCATCGTAATTCATGAGCGATTCTTTTTATCACATGTTTTACCACGTCTTTTGTTAAACCTCAATCTTTTCTGTAAAAAATTATAAATGTGAGCCGCAAAACACATGTACTACAAGATGTAAAAAACTTAACGCATGGAAAAAAATCCCTGAAGATAAACAAACTAACATTTCATTTTCGAACATATTTCTATCAATTTATGAAAAAAAAAATAAACTGCATTCTATGCTTTACATCTACCCTTATCAACTGAATTAATTTCTTTACTTTTTCATTCTACATCAATCAACCGCCTAAACTTACGGAATATTTCATTATGACATCACGTTGGGTAAGAATACACATTGTAATATCAAACATTTACTACATGAGTGATATCCACCGTATATTAAGCTAAAAACATGCGAAATGTCTTGTAGTGCATATGTTGTGCGGCTCACAATTATAATTTTTACAGAAAAGATCCTAAATATGTACTCTAAAGCACAGAGTCATATTGTTGACAATACACTTCAGTTTTTAAAAGATGCATGAAAATGTAAAGAAATGCTTAGTCGCTGTTGCTTGTTTTTGACAATGTATACGCCCCCTTTTTATCTGGTCATATATAACCTTATCTTTCAATCTCTCCACCAAATAAGAGAAGGTCGTTTGAAAATGTGACTTATACAAACATTTTGCGGCATGTAATGTGGCAATAATCTTGTGTATGTGTCTCTAACATTGGAAGTTTATCTCCATTTACAGACCTCGGGATAAAAAAAAACTCGAAATGTATATGCCAATACAAAAAAAAAAAAAAAAAATTTCTTTTTTTCTATTTATTTTTTTTACTGGTACATGTATCTATTATTTTTTTTTTATCTTATATGAAATGATATACGTTAATATATTAGAAAAAGTTAAGTTGCGCTAAGTCTTATATAATTACATTACATGTATTGTATATATCTTGTAAGGGGCTGTCTGGAAATTTCAAATTTATTAAATTTATAAAATTCACATAATAAATTTACTAAAAATAGGCCTCGGACACCCCCCTCCCCGGCAAACACCATTATACCCCCCCCCCCCCCGCAAAATAATTATGGATCCTCGCTTGTGACGGCAATTCGAAACAATGAATTTACTCCTGGTTTTTTTTTCTGTAGCTTTTTATTGAATTTTTAATGAATTGTCTAAGCATGATTTTTAGTTAGATTGGATATCGATGTGTTTGAATTAAGGCACTCAGGACAAAACTTTAGGGCTAACATTAACGATCTCCGATCCTCAGCAATGTTCGATAACTCTAAATAATCTGGATTTCTTTTATCCGTACTATAAATCTTACTTTTATACAGACAATTTTAATTAGTATTCTAGTGTCAGAATTACCACTAGTCACACATCTAAATGCTTGGCCTAGTGGATCCATGGAGAACTACTAATCAAATACATGTTTGTATAAAAGTGTTCGAGCCACCGCTGAACCGGCACTTTTTTTCAAACTCGTTTATTCCATTATGTACATCGTAGGCAAATTTGCAATATCTTTGTAAAATGCATGGATACCAACTAAAAAATCATTTTATTTCATTTCATTTATGAAGTTTAAAAGAAACATGACAATTTTATGATGAAAAAAAAATACTTTGAGGCTGTGGATCGGAAAATCTTAAGCGAAGAAATTTCGCAATCTGCAACCATACTGCTAAAAAAGGAGCTTTTAAACAAACTGCCATCCTCACAATGTCAGGGGTCCTGTGTCCCGCTGCCACAAGTGGACTCAGGACAAGTGACGTTGCGAGGATGACAAACTGCCAGATAACGGCGATAGCGATGAACGGGAAGTAACTCTGATATTTATTAAGTCACCAGGACAGGATCAGCCATGTTTCGGGCACACATGCCAGGCAGTTAGAGAGAGATTGTGTCATTTCTTATGAACAAGGTTTGTAATCTATCTATAATTGCATATTTACTTTACCAACACATAATTTGATAGCTGTGGTGATTTAATCATATAATTATAATAAAATTAGAAATTAATCTACTTTCGTTTTGAATATATTTTCTGTATATTCAATACACATCAAATACATCAAATTGATTTATTAAAAACTAATGATTTATAAAGTTAGAGAAAATTCTTGAAAAGTGTTTCATGATTTGTTTAAATGTCCGGCATAAACAGAAGGGGGGGGGGGGGGTGATGAATTTTAAAAAGAAATTAACAAAGATCTTTTTATACAAATTCAATTCTTCACTTTGACTGTATGCATTAAATCTTTTTTATCTCTATCATTGAACAAACAATCATAAGTCTTATAAATATATTTTTTTTGCAGAACAACCATGGATCCTCAATCTAGTGCTCAGGATGTGCACCGATGTGACCTTTGTGAGACCGCCATAGTACACAGCTACTGTGACTTTTGTCATGTCAACCTATGCATGCTATGTATAGGCAAACACATATCAGATGGGTATGACAAACATAAAATAGTCCCTTTCCAGGAACGAAGATCAACTCTCATTTATCCGAAATGTGGAACACATCAACACAAAACTTGTGAATTACAGTGCGAATTTTGTAACACTTTTGTTTGTTCTTCCTGTGCTGCATCAAAACAGCACAAGGGACATAACTTTGTAGAAGTTACAGAAGTTTACAAGACAAAAAAAGGAGTAATCATAAAAGACACAAATGAGTTGGAGAATAATATTTCTCCTACATATGAAGAAATTGCACTGGAATTGGAAAACCAGCTTGCCAACCTGGATGAAGGATATGAGACACTAACAACAACAATGTCTATACAAGGAGAGCAATGGCACAAGGAAATGACATTGTTATCGACAACATGAAATCCGAAATCGGCGAGATAAAAGTAAAACACAGAGACATTTTAAAGAAACATTTAGATGAAATCAAACAGATACAGTCTCTCATCAAACAAACATTGGTGGCCTTGAGAAAAATTGAGAAGTCCACCGATATATCTCCTACCATTGAATACAGCTCTAAGATCAGAGAGTTCCGAACACTTCCACCCAAGATTCAAGTATCCCTTCCAATATTCACTCCAAAACCAATAGACCGCGAGAAGCTGTATAGTTTGTTTGGAGAGATCACCCCATTATCTACTGCTACAGAAAAAAATGTCTTGTCACTTAATCAACCCAACTCTTCAGTCAGAGAACTACCGCATGAACCAGAGCTTGTTGCCACAATACAGACTCGGTGATACAATTTACGCAGTGTTACCTGTCTTACCGAAGACAAGATTTGGACGACTGGATCGACTGATTATATTAGATGCTTTAACATTAAAGGTGTGTTACTTCAGACAATCAAACAGGTTTCAGGACGTTCCGCCGATGATATAGCTATAGACAGTGATGGGGATCTTTTCTACATTAGTTGAGGATCAGAGAAAGTTTATAAAGTACAGAATGGAAAGACAGAAGTGCTTATCACATTGCAGGGTTGGATGCCATTAAATCTGTGTGTCAGTTCTACTAGTGATCTCCTGGTTACCATGTACTGTTGATATGAAACTCAATCCAAAGTCGTCCGTTACTCAGGATCTACAGAGAAACAATCAATTCAAAATGACAAAGAAGGTAGACCTCTGTACTCAGGGAATGCTATAATTAAATACATCGCTGAGAACAGAAACCATGACATCTGTGTAGCTGACTGTGGGGCTCGTGCCGTAGTGGTGGTTAGTCAAGACGGGAAACTCAGATGGAGATACACGGGTCATCCCTCAGTTACCAAAAACGAACCAATTAAACCCTATGGAATCACAACAGACAGTCAGTGTCGTATCCTGACAGCAGACAGTGACAACCATTGTATCCACATTCTGGATGAGAATGGACAGTTTCTCCGTTACATTGATAACTGTGATCTGGATTGTCCTTGGGGTTTATGTGTAGACAATAATGACCATCTGTTTGTGTGTGAATTTATGAGAGGCAATGTAAAGAAAATCAAATATTTAAGGTAGACATCATTAATTGTTAAAATGTGATGGAAATCAAACGAAAGTGGTGGCCATTTTCAGAGTACATGAATATTGATTTTCATTATTGAAATTTTCTATAAAATAGATTAAAAACTGTAGTTTTGATACACTAAGTAAATCAGTAATTATAATTATTCACTTATCATTAATAGGGTAAAGGGGTTTTTTTCATTGAAGTTTATCTAATCAATACATTTTTGAAGCAGGATCAGAAGTAAAATTTTGTTCAGTGTTGAGCAATGTATGTATATAATATACAAGTACTGTACCATATTTGGTACATGTAACCATTGTGTCTATGTAACATACAATTTTTGTAGCAAAATAGGTTAACTAACCAGTGACTATATATTATATTTTATATCAGGATAGAGGTGCATGAAGATTTCAGAAGTATTAGATTTGTCATTAATTGCAACTTTGATATAAAATACATATAAAATGTACAATAGAAGTGAAAAGTAGAATATCATAATAGGGGTTAAATTACCAGACAGAGACCATTTAATGGTATAATAGAACAATTAAGATAATACTTGGGTTAAATAAAATAAATAATTTTTATCGAACAATTATAGACGATTAGAAATTGAGAAATTAATACAAAACAGTAAACTTTTGTGATGCCGTGATTTTTTTTTACGAGATACGTCTATTAGGTAGTGTTGACATGTCTTAAAATATGTCTAAAAATTTCATAAATTACTCAGACACAAAATCTTGTCTATCTTTTTATATTTGTGCTCAGAAAAAGATGGCTCACCTGAATTGACAAAAATGTGAGTGTAAAATTTTGACATTAATGGGGCCTTTTCTCGTGACGGCATTCAGATAAGTCCCCAGTAATTATATTCTTTCTTTACGTCAACATTTCATAGTTCGTGTATTTCTTTGCAAGCATATATGTTGGTGCAAACTCCAACACATTACATCATTAAGAATATCATAAAATTGTAATAAATAGTATATCTATGAGAAATAATTGATGTTGCTACAATTGTTTAATAATGAGAATTTTTAAGATATTAAAGTATGAAAAATATATTAACCATAGTAAATTATCAGATTATCAACAGTATCGATTTAAGTCATCATTTCATAAGTTATATGGTTGATACAACGACCTTGTCAGCAAATACAGTCTTCCGCAAGGTCAAATGCTGACTGACTTTTTCATACGTATTGTTAGGCCATTATTCATCACCGAAATGTCTACGGATTTTTCCGTTGTTTCGATTACGACAAAGAGCACCACGGCGGGTGTGACCGGTCAGCAGACGATGCTTACTTCTCCATGTCACCTGATCCTACCTCTAATTTTTGTAGAGGTCCGTGTTTGCTCTGCTCCTGTTTTGTATTTTCCTTTTGGTCTTTTAACTGTGAACACTGTTCGTTAGTATCACATTTAATTTGATATCCGTTGTTATTATTTGTTGATGTTGATGATTTATTATTTTTCTCCTTTGTCAGATTTCTTTTTATATGTATGTACTAGGGTCTACTTCTGTACTTTACTATGTTTAATAATTTAGGATGTATATATGTCAACAATTTTGTTGCAAAGATTACAGAAACAGTGACTTTTTGTTTTCATTCTGCCATCCACATCAAATATGGGGGAGGAGGTCTAGTCACAGACTTCAATTTAATTTTTTTACAAAAATAAGTATATAAAACATCACCTCTCTCATTTATTTCATGCAAGGATTAATGCTAATGGAATGAGATACTTTTGCATATGACGCTCTATAATCGTTACACTGTATCATCATTCTAAAGAACATTTTTTATGTCTGTTTTCAATCCAACACGTATTTTGAAGCGGACGGCTAACCAACAACGAGGTTGACAGTTGTATGAGAGTTGATTTTTTTCTCCCTCGTTTCACTCATCCGAAAATATAAATCTTTTTTTTTTGTCTAACTTAAAAAACAACTACGAGATTAATTAGGTTAGGTGCGTTCGTTACAAGATCAAATTTAATCACATTACAAATATAACGAAACAAAACGTATATCATTACATAATCACTTAATGTATAAACAAACATATAAATTATGCAGTAAAACATATAGAGCGGACAGGTAGGGATACTATCAACTCCTTACAATCTTGTAACGGAAGTCGAAATGATTAAAATGACACATGAAAAACTATCTATACAACGTGCAAAGTCACTCGTACGTGACGAGACCACTAAGAATAGAATGAAGATATCCCTATTTCTGTTTGTATTTTTTTGTAAAATCAAAAACGTTAAGAAATCCATAAATGAAAATAACACCAAATAAAATTAAATCAAATGTTTACAATGCAAATATTAATATATGTTTTATTCAATGTAAATTTCTTCATTTTTACTGTTTCGACGCTGTCGTAGGTGACTTCATGAAATAGTTTTTTTCGGATTTTTAATTTTTCCTTTATTTTGAAATATACATGCAAGATACGTATTTTAAAAAATATATATATTTTTGAATGATTTTTAAACATGCTGTTCTCAATATCAATACGTAGCAGTAAGGATTATTATATTTTTTCTGATGTATATCGAGGAATGCTGTGCATTTGTTATTTGAAACAAATTCATTAAAATGAAACCTTGAGCTATGCGTATAAAGAGCAGAGTCGTTAATAGCTTTGACTTTTTTCGGTATTTTAATTGTGATAAGACCGTAATATTCAATATTTGATCATGTCAAAAGATAATCTTCATAAACGCTTAAGACATACTTCAATTACATCGTCCTCTTAACCCCATTTTATTCAAACAGTATATAAATTTTATAAATTGTTATATTAAACAAAAAGAATATATTAACGAGTTTATTGGCATTATATTAATCTAATAAGGAACAAGTTGAAACATTTTAATTCTAAAGTCTAGAAAATGGTTTTCCCTATTTTCTAGAGCAGAAGTAAAAACTATGTATGTTTATGAATGTTTAACTTGTTAATCCGTAATAAAAATACAAAGTTAACACAAAGTTTCTTTTCTTTTTATATTTTTTTATTTTGTAAAACATGTATTGTATCTATCTTGCAAATGAGCTGGTTGTAATTTACAAGTTTAGTTAATTGACATCGTAAATTTACAACAACAAAAAAGCATCCGACACGCCCCTCCCGGCAAAAACAATTATCCCCCTGACCGCCCCCCCCCCCCCCCCCGAAAACATTTCTGGATCCGCGCCAGTGACTATAATGAAATTACTTTTTTTTTTCTTTTACTTTTTTTATTTACTTTTTTTTACTGAATTTTTACTGAATTGTCTAAGTATGACTTTAAGTTCGAATGAATAATCATGTGTTTGAATTAATTTACTCGGGGTAGAACACTAAGGTCTAAACATTAAGCATAAAAATTTAGCAATCTGCAACCAGACTAAGGGGAGATTTCAAACAAATTGCCATTCTCACAATATCAGGTGTCCTGTCTCACAAGTGTACTCAGGACACTTGACGTTGCGAGGATAACAAACTGCCAGATAACGGCGATAGCGATAAACGAGAAGTAGATCTGATATTTCCTATCAAGACGTCACCAGGACAGGATCAGCCATGTTTCGGGCATGCATACCAGACAGTTAGAGATTGTGTAGTTTCTTGTTAACAAGGTTTGTAATCTATATATAATTGCACATTCACTTAACCAACATATAATTTGCTAGCTATCGTGATAAAACACTTAACTACATGTAAGTAAATAAGAAAGCAATCTACTTTTGTTTTGAATTATATGATCTGTATATTCAATTTAATAAACTAGTAAATCAAACGCAACTATATCAACTTGATTTATTATAAACAAATAATGATAAAGTTAGGAAGCAGTTTTGAAAGTGTCTCATGATTTGTATCAATGTCCGGCATAAAGAGAAAAACAAGCTTGGGGCAAGGGCGAGTCTGTTCTATGTGAAATTTTAGAACAAATAATATAAACAAACAAAATCAACTCTTCATTTTGACTATATGTATGAAATCTTTCTTGTGTATCATTTGAACAAACAAGCAAAAGTATTTTATTTTTTTCCTAGAACAACCATGGATCCTCATTCTAGTGCTCAGGATGTGCACCGATGTGACCTTTGTGAGACCGCCATAGTGCACAGCTACTGTGACTTTTGTCATGTCAACCTATGCATACCATGTATAGGCAAACACATCTCAGATGGATATGACAAACATAAAATAGTCCCTTTTCAGGAACGAAGATCAACCCTCATTTATCTGAAATGTGGAACACATCAACACAAAACTTGTGAATTACAGTGCGAAGATTGTACCATTTTTGTTTGTTCTACCTGTACTGCATCAATACAGCACAAGGGACATAACTTTGTAGAAGTTACAGAAGTTTACAAGACAAAAAAAGAAGTAATCATAAAAGACACAAATGAGTTGGAGAATCAGATTTCCCCTACATATGACGAAATTGTACTGGACTTGGAAAAACAGCTTGCCAACCTGGATGAAGGATATGAAAAACTAACAACAACAATGTCTATAAAAGGAGAGCAATGGCACAAGGAAATTGACATTGTTATCAACAAAATGAAATCCGAAATCGGCGAGATAAAAGTAAAACACAGAGATATTTTAAAGAAACATTTAGATGAAATCAAACAGATACAGTCTCTCATAAAACAAACATTAGTGGCCTTGAGAAAAATTGAGAAGTCCACTGATATATCTCCTACCATTGAATACAGCTCTAAGATCAGAGAGTTCCGAACACTTCCACCCAAGATTCAAGTATCCCTTCCAATATTCACTCCTAAACCAATAGACCCCGCGAAGCTGTATAGTTTGTTTGGAGAGATCACCCCATTATCTAATACTACAGAAAAAAATGTCTTGTCACTAAATCAACCCAACTCTTCAGTCAGAGAACTACTGGATGAACCAGAGCTTGTTGCCACAATACAGACTGGGTGTGACAATCTACGCAGTGTTAACTGTCTTAATAAGAAACGATTTGGACGTTACTATCGATAGGATCGACTGATGATATTAAATGCTTTAACATTAAAGGTGTGTTACTTCAGAAAATAAATCCAAGACATTCCCCCAAAGATATAGCTATAGGCAGTGAAGGGGATCTTTTCTATATAAGTTTCGCATTAGAGTCAGTTTATAAAGTAAGGAATGGAAAGACAGAAATGCTGTTCACATTGCAGGGTTGGATGCCATTATATATGTGTGTCAGTTCTACTAGTGATCTCCTGGTTACCATGTACAGTTTTAATGAAACTCAATCCAAAGTTGTCCGTTACTCAGGATCTACAGAGAAACAATCAATTCAAAATGACAAAGAAGGTAGACCTCTGTACTCAGGGAATGCTAAAATTAAATACATTGCTGAAAACAAAAACCATGACATCTGTGTAGCTGACTGTGGGTCTGGTGCCGTAGTGGTGGTTAATCAAGACGGGAAACTCAAATGGAGATACACGGGTAAACCCTCAGTTACCAAGAACAAACGATTTGAACCATGTGGTGTCACAACAGACAATCAGAGTCGTATCCTGACAGCAGACAGTGACAAACATTGTATCCACATTCTGGATGAGAATGGACAGTTTCCCCGTTACATTGATAACTGTGATCTGAATTGTCCTTGGGATTTATGTGTAGACAATAATGACCCTCTATTTGTGTGTGAATTTATCAAAGGCAATTTAAAGAAAATCAAATATTTAAAGTAAACATCATGCATTGTTAAAATATGATGGAAATCAAACGAAAGTGGTGGCCATTTTCTGAGTACATGAATATTGATTTTAATTATTGAAATTTTCTATAAAAAAGATTAAAAACTATAGTTTTGATACACTACGTAAATCAAAAATTATAATTATTCACTTATCATTAATAGGGTAAAGGTTTTTTTCATTGAAGTTTATTTAATCAATACATTTTTGAAGCAGGATCAGAAGTAAAATTTTGTTCAGTGTTGAGCAATGAATGTATATAATATACAAGTATTGTACCATATCTGGTACATGTAACCATTGTGTCTATGTAACATACAATTTTTGTAGCAAAATAGGTTAACTAACCATTGACTATGTATCAGGATAGAGGTGCATGAAGAATTAGATTTGGTAATTAATTGCAACTTTGATATAACATACATATAAAAATGTACAATAAAAGTGAAAAGTTGAATATCATAATAGGGGTTAAATTAACAGAGACCATTTAATAGTATAATGGAACAATTAAGGTAATACTTGGGTTTTTTATCTATCTAATAAAGAATGTAACATTTTATGTCGTGAACAGTGATACCCTGTCCCAAGATCTATATGCAACATATTTTCGTACATCATTCGATGTTTATAAGTACCTTTGGGTTCAAACAATGTTTTTACTGTTGTTAAGGATTTGCTGAAAGTGAATTTAAATATTTAAAATATGTTGTTCTTTTTTCATTTTGATACATATACTAGCCGAAAAAAGAAACTGTGCATTATTTAATATATACTAGCGGAAAAAAGAAACTGTGCATTATTCAATATATGAAAAAACATTTAAAAATTACAATGCACCAATTTTTTTTTATTATACTGTGAACACATGTATTCGGAACAGCATCTCATAACACATTAATGTCAACGTGGAATAACGTCAAATTCAGCACACTCGAAAGTCACTGTTATTTGAAATTGGTTTAACAAAATTAATAACGCGTGTGACCACCATTTGCGTTTACGCATGCTTGACAGCGACGCCTCATTGATGCCACTAAAGTGTTAAGAAATGCTTGAGGGAGTTCCAGATGTTGGTTAAAGCCAGGCCTTAATCAGCCAATGTCACTGGCTGATTTGGTAAACGGCGTAAACGTCTAAACGTCTTTCCATTTCATCACAGACGTGATCGATCGGCGACAAATCGGGGGAAACAGCTGGCCAAGACAAGACATCGATATTCTGGTGAACAAACAAGTCCCTGACTACACATGCAACGTGTGGCCTTGTGTTGTCTTGCTGCAGAGTGATGTGATTTTGATGTCTCTGTATGAAGGGTATCACATGACGCTGAATAATTTCATCTCGATAGCGTACGCAGGTGAGATTTCCATTGACAATTTGTAGAGGGGTCCTTCGAAGTGCTGATATTCCACCCCACATCATAACGCTACCTCCACCCAATTGGCGACGTTGCACAACACAAGCGTCCTGGTAACGCTCACCAACGCGACGATACACCCTGCAACGGCCGTCACTGCTGTCCAAATGAAATCTGGATTCATCAGTGAACAGGATATTGGCCAAGTCCTGTATTCTGAATCGCAGATGTCGTGTGCACCACGGTAGTCTGGCGATACGATGACGTTGAAGCAGTACTGGGCGCACCGCTGGACGTCTTGGTCTGATGTTTTGCTCGCGCAGACGATTACGCACAGTTCTTGGCCTAATTGGTCGAAGCCCTGGAATGCTACGGGCAGTCAAACTTGCTGTCTGGAAACGATTTCTCAGATGCACAAGTCTAATGTGGTTGTCATGTTGACGTGACGTCACACGAGGTCGCCCAGAGCGCGGTCGTTCCTGGGTGTTGCCAGATTGTTGAAAACGTCTCCATAATGACTGGATGGTGTTCCGATGAACTCCAAAGTGTCTTGCTACAGTATTTTGTGCCATTCCAGCTTGCAGCATCCCAACAGCACGATTACGTTGGTTTTCGTTGAGTCGTGGCATGACATAGGGGTAAATTTTGTTGAAACTAATGTGATTTTCTTAACAAAAAAATTTTAAACAAATCCTTTACAGATCATATTCCAAACAGTATTGGCCCGTAAAACTCGTGCGTACAAATTATCTGCTCACTAACCATGAAAAAGTCCGTGCACCCGGACGGTTACCATCCGATATTGTCAAAAACATTACCATTATCGATTGTTTAAATTTTATAAATACAAACAATTTATATAGAAAAATTATACTAAATTTTATAATGCACAGTTTCTTTTTTCCGCTAGTATATAATTGTAAGTAATTATTAAATAATTTTCATCGAACAATTATAGACGATTAGAAAATGAGAAATTAATACGAAACAGTTGACCTTTGTGACGTCGTCATTTTTTTTTTGACGAGATACGTCTACTAGGTAGTGTTGATATGTCTTAAAACATGTCTTAAACTTTCATAAATTACTTAAAACACAAAATCTTGTCTATCTTTCTATATTTGTGCTCAGAAAAAGAAGGCCCACCCGAATCGACAAAAATGTGAGTTTAAAATTTTGACATTAATGGGGCCTTTTCTCGTGACGGCATTCAGATAAGTCCCCATTAATAATATTCACTCTTTAAGTCAACATTTTATAGTTCGTGTATTTCATTGCAAGCATATTTGTTGCAAACTCCAACTCACTTAAATACGCCAAAGCGTGTCCGCCATCTTTCTGTCATTTTTGCTATTTCGGATGGCTATCGAAAATGATAGCAGGTTTTTTAATTGATTTCACAAAAACTACTTATTAGGTAAAATTCAATTATAGTGTACGGATATCATCTTATACGTGTTAAAAATCTATATAAGCAGTTACTCTGGAGCATTTGGTAGTTTATTGGCAAAACGTCCTCATTTGTAAATATAGATTAAATGACTCTGCATATCATTTACATAATTACATGTTTTCTTGGGATTTTTTTCTTTGAAAATGGTTAACTATTACATCATTAAGAATATAATAAAATTGTAATAGGGTCTGTAAGTCTCGTCACGTGACTGCAAAGATGTTGCGTGAAAATCGACTTCCGGGTACATAGTTACACAATGGCGTTATCGATTGTATACTGGGCGAAGTTTGTGGAGGGACATACAAATTTAACTAGAAAAAGCGAGGCAGCGGTAGAAAGCGGACGAGTACTTCGGTTTGTTATGGACGAATTACGTGTAATAACAGCGTGTGTACAGGCATCAATGAAAGATACATCGTATAAAGTACAGGTACATTATTGTTGTACATGGCTCTGAAGTTTGTTGATATGAATTTTGTTTATTTGCCTTGAAGGTAAGATTATGGAATCAATTTTTATCAGGTGCCTGTATAATCATTTGATATAACTATTGTAGATATTTTTGGACGCTGAAGACAACGGCATTGTGAAAGATTTCACATGTCAGTGCCCTATGGGGCAGTTTAAATGCCACCATGTGGCTGCAGCATTGTTGTTTGGGTAAGGAAAGAAAACTTGTTTGAGAAATTATAATTCTTATTGTCTTATTGTCAGCAATCATGTACTCATGTATTTTTGTTTATTTTAGGTACAAACGAGCAAGTAAAACTGATGTAAAATGCAGTTGGCTGAAACACCCCAAGTCAGCACCCCCCAAATCAACTGTAACAATGTCTGATCTTTATCCTCCTAAACATCAGGAGTACGGGTATGTCTCTCAAAGTGATACCCCATCATAAACTTTTTGATTTATAAATTTCTTTACTGTAGTCTTAGACGGTAGTTTTTTTTTAAATAACATAAAGTAAATAAACATGTTTAGAGCACTCACAAGGAAAGTTACAGATGATGACAGATCATTTTTATATAACCAGCTGGGACAATTAGGACGCTTCACAGGTTGCTATTCTGTGGAGTTTATTTTTAACAGTTCTGCATTGTTGGCATTATGCATTATATTGTTGGAGTTGCAATTGAACTGTTATTCTTTGTTGATGTTCTAAATTCGAAATTCAAGATGTTGATGTTGTTGTCATGCACGGATCCAGAAATATTTTCAGGGGGTTGGGGTCTGATGGATAATTTGTCTTTTGTGGGGGGGGGGGGGGTGGGTGGTGGTATGAGGCCTGTTTCATTCATCTTTGTGAATACAATGCTTTAATTTTCGGGGGTGATCCAGAACCCCCCCCCCCCCTTAGATCTGAGCATTGTTGTTGTTTACATTTGAACATTTCTTGTTACGTTGTTTATGTTTGAACATTTCTTGTTACATGTACAAGAATATTTCCTTATGAAATTTTATAATTGATACTAGTATTGTAAACAAACATTCTTGTATAATTATTTATAACATGGTCATCTCAGTATGCGGTGGATATCACTCATTAATAAATATTTGATATTACACCGTATTCTTACTCAACATGACGTCATAATTAAACATTACCTAGTTTTAGGCGGTTGATCGACGTAGAATGAAACAGTACAAAAATAATTAAGTTGAAAAGTGTGGCATTGTAAATGTAAAGCATTTTGTGCTGTTTTATTTTTTTTTAGGAATTGGTAAAAAATATGTTAGAAAATGAAATGGTTATTTGTTATCTTCAAGGAACTTTTTTCCAATGCCTGAAGTTGTTGACGTCTAGCAGTTGATGTGTTAATGTGTTAATGTGATAAAAAGAATCTCTCATGATTTGCAATGGTATATGACTTTATCCAACTTGTGTGTTTTCCATCCCCACTCCAAGGCTCGGGGATAGAAAACACACAACTCATTGGATAAAAATCATATACCATCGCAAATCATGAGAGATACTACATATATTTATTTATTATTGATTCCAGCCTTACATTGGATTCTCTCTGAAGAACCAAAGGCACAGACTAGTCCAGTGCCTCTGATTGAGGACTTGCTCATGAGTAAAGAGTACATCTCAGGTGAAGACCCAAACACATGGCTGCGGAAGAACCTCATTCTTTCTCCAGAAAAGATACTGGAAGCTGCGTTTATTTCTTCAGGACAGAGGGATAATGCTTTGTTGGCTGCCATTAGAAAACTTAGGTTTACAGCATCGAACTTTGGGCAGATTATTGGAGCTGCAAAACGCAATAGGTATTTCCATATCCAAATATTGAATAAAATTATTTCAAGTGTTAACTAAGATATAAAATTTCATCCTTCTTGTTAAAAAAAACTTTTAAAATTCAAAGACTTTTTACCTGGCTAAATAATAATTTCCTGTAACTTTTAATGACATGTACTTAGATTTTTCAGGAAATTTATGCAGTGCTATGAAAGTATTATCTTCAATCTTTAGATATAAAACTATAAATTTGATATTTCCGTAGATTGACAGAGTCTTTAAAGAAGAGAATTTTAAGTGCCTACAACTTAGAGAGGAGAGCACCCATACAATGGGGCATTACACATGAGAGAGTTGGTGTGAGTGAATACTGTAAAGCAGGTGGAGTAACAGTGTTGCCAACAGGCAAGTGGTGCTATTTTTGGCATTATCATTTTGCTTTTTTTGTATTACATTCAAATGCATGTAGGTTCATGTGTATTAATTTTACATCTATGTGTTAACTTCCTTATTTCAAACACTTGAAGACACTAGAATTAGCTTCTGTTTTATAGAAATATATCTTTCTTTTGGTCATATTACCAGTTGCATTGTAATGTTGCATGCTGCAATGTTCTATCACTGATGAAGCTTGGTTTTGATATATTCAGAGAGAAACATTAAAATGTTACCACATTTTTCTCAGCTAATCAGAATGTTTACTCATATTTAAGGATGATAGATTCTTCTATATATTATTAAACCCTATTGAACCATTAAATACTTGTTACTTTATTAAGTTCACTATTAAAGTATCACGGGGCGAAAAACAATCTTTAAGCAAGTCCTTAAAGGTGACTTAAAGGTGGCGTAAAGGTGGCTTAAAGGATATACAATCTTTAAGCCACCTTTAAGTCACCTTTAAGCTGAGCTTATAGGTCCTTAATGTCCAAACTTCTTTAAGTCACCTTTAAGCCATCTTTAAGCCACCTTTAAGCATCTTTAAGTGGCATTTACTCTCCCTTTAAGTTGTCTTTACACCATCTTTAAGTTCTCTTTAAGTCAGGTTTGATCAACCTGAACAGATTCATCTTAAAAACATATATTAAATGCAAAAGCTCTTTTATAGGGATGGGAGGGGGTGATCCGAGTGATGATATAATTTCCAAGGAAGGGGGGGGGGGTGTTCCAGGCGGTTTTAATTGTCGCTCCATTAAACACAGATCGCTATCATCAACACCGCTCCAATGGACACAGATTGCCGTCATAAAATTCTTTATAATTTTTTTTTGTTTCAAAATTATTGTAGGGGTGAGCGCAGTCTCTGTATCTAAATCTGCGCATGAAATTATAATAAAGTATGTTTGTTTCTTATTATAAATTAATCGGTGAAATCTCTCTCTCTCTCTCTCTCTCTCTCTCTCTCTCTCTCTCTCTATTTTAGTTCATCCGGTTATTAAACAAAATAAAAAAATGAACAAATAATGCATGATTTAATTTAATCGGTTTAAGAAATGTATTTTTGTTTTCAATTTTAATTATTTCTAGGTCTAATTCTAGATATGCTAGATACATGTTAAAGATGAAAAGACTCAACTGCCTTGGTTATATCGGGCGGGATATTACCGCTTTGTTTGTCTAGACGTTTGTGTATATCTAATTTGAGTCTATTGTTTGTCCAAGTTAAGAAAACCCCTGGAACTAACACAGAATATACAAGATATACACAACAGGTGTGTCGTGTGCCCAGGTGCACGTCAGGGTTTCTAAAGGCGTTGAAATCTTAGTATGTACGTGTATACGATAAGTCTAGTGAATGAAAGTTTATTTACATTTGTAATTCATTTCAAAGTATTATTTCCTAGCTGTGCATGGGTTTTAAAAATGTTACGTCTACAAATTAAAGATACATGTATGTAAGAGTAAAATCTAGAGGCTAATTAATTACTGTACCGGTGATCAGAAATGGGGGTTAATTATTTAAACATATGTATAAGGGTAAATATATCACATACCCGGCCTGGTACATCATACAATTGTATGTACAAGTATATGCATACATCATTTGCAATCGCCACATGCAGTAAATACGTCACCGGTAATTGGTAATATTGTTTGTTATAGAATTGATAGTTTAAAAATCATGTATACAATTAAACATTTAAACATATATCATTTCATTTGTTATTCTAGATCTGTTGTAAATGTATAATAATCAATATTATTAAAATTATACATACTGGAACGTCGCCGTGATCATGAAAACCGGGAAATTGCGTTGAACTAATACCCTAGTTAATAGTTTCAATGCATTTAATAAAAGAAATAGTTTCATCTTCTTCCTTGCATTTAATTTCATTTAGTTATGAAATAGATGAACATAGCCTATATCTACTTGGTTTAAATTTATTAACTAAGTACTAGTAAGCCTAACGGTTTCAATTTAGGTATAATATATTTTTTTCACTGAAGACCAAGTTTCGTATTTCATTCTAAATACATGCATGCATTTTATTTATAAATTAGATATAATTGATTGTTACAAACTGAATGGAAGTCAAAATCTTTTCAAGTAAAAAATACACTCAATACATTGTTTCAATAGCCACTAATTTATAGGATATAAAAACCTCCTAAAATATGTAAGTTGCCGTGGCGCAGAGGGAGTGAGGTAATGCTGGTAAACGAAGGGTCCCGGGTTCAATCCTCGTCTTGGGCGTTTTGAGTTTTTTTTTCATTTTATTTTCTAGAACAAAAACCGTTTTTAATACCTTTTCTATCATATAGTTAATACATTTTGTTGGTAAATTAAGCACAATATTGAATTAAAAGATCTTTTAATGGCTTAAAGATGGCTTAAAGGTGGCTTAAAGGTAGCTTAAAGGTGGCTTAAAGAAGTTTGGACATTAAGGACCTATAAGTTGTCCTTAAAGGTAGCTTAAAGGTGGCTTAAAGATAGTCTTTAAGCTGCATTTAAGCCATCTTTACGCTTTCTTTAAGCCACCTTAAGCAACACATATAGCTTAAAGGTGGCTTAAAGATCGTCTTTAAGCTACCTTTAAGCACCTTTAAGTTATCTTTAAGGAGAACTTAAAGATGGTCATTCATCCTGTGTATAGAAAAGTCATTGCTTTTATATCAAGTTTTCTGTACATCTATGAACATATTACTATCATTAGGTATATGGCTCCATGAATCTGGTGTCTTAGGAGCATCCCCTGATGGTTTTGTGCAGGGAGATTTTTAAATTTTTTTTTAAATCTCCCATTGTACATCATCAGCAGAAGAATCAACCCCCTAAAATGTCCTTTCACAGCAAAAGACTTGACCATTGTTGAGGCTTGCTCATCCATCAAGGACTTTTTCTTAGGTATGCTAAATTCAGAGAGATATGACAAGCAAATTCATATTTTTGCATTAACTTGTAAAAGCAGTAATTTGCATGTGAAATAAAATTAATAATTTTTTAGAATGAAGGGAATATTTCATGTGGAAACTTCCATGTATAACCATTAGGTATTACTTTCAGTAAATGATGGCGGAGCATTGTCCTTAAAGATAACACATGACTATTGGCACCAAATACAGGGTCAACCGTACCTCACAGGAACAGAGTGTTGCGATCTTGTTGTATGGACCACCAAGGACCTCAGATCATTAGAATACTGAAGGACAAGACTTGGGCCAGCAACATTTCAACCATGCTAGACTTTTACTTTACAAAGTTTCTAGAATCCCTAAAGTGAGTGGGTTAATTACTATTTAGTTCCTTTCTCTGTTTATCCATTTGTCAAAGTATAAGTTATTGTAAATAATAAAACTTTCTGTTGATTTTATTGACATGTTTAAATCTCATATTTATCTGCAATTTCTTTAAGTAAAGGTGCTTGAAGGTTAATAAGACAACAACACAGCTGAAAGATTTTTGTTGATAAGTGTCTATACTGAGCTGGAATGTGATTTAGTATGTCATAATTTTTAATTCTCTCATTAGCTCTCTCTACATGGATTCTTGTTTTTCCAATTTTGTAGCATAGCTTTGCCTCCTTCGTGAAATGTGCCTTGTTTGATAAGAATGGGGGTATATTCAAGGAGACACCAGACGGCAGCTTGTCAAAGATATTGAAACCCTTGTCTGCTAATATCAAATCCCCTGCACGAAGCTGGTTTAACACACCACAGTGGTCCACAATAGCAGAGTCAGATGTTGAGCCTGGATACAACTCCGAAGAAAACACTAGTGCACCATTTGGAGCCACGCATGTAACAGCCTTCACAGTGTGTCTACTCTTATAGCTGCTGTATGAAAGTGACTGACAATTCATGTCTGAGGGAACATCCTGGATTACCTCTGTAGCACCCATAGCAATGCGGACAGAAGCAAATTCCTCAAAAGACTTCGGCATAGACCCCTTACACTTTAGCTGACTAGGCATTCCTACTTCTTTGAGAACCCCGTCAAAGAAAATTTCGTGTAGTACTGACACATATGTGTTTATAATGTTTGAAACAGTAGCTCGGCTTGTCCCAAACCTCACTGCCAAATCCATGTCACGATAATTCAGCCTCAGCTTCATAAGTGTTATCAGAAGCTGATCCTCAATAGAAAACCAGGTCACGGCCCAACCAGCATAATAATTAAACGGCGCCATTCTACTGAGCATACTGACAATGACATGGAAAACATCAGCCGGGAAGGAGGTGTAGAGCAACATCTACAAATGAATTAAAACGCATAGGAAATTGTTCGGTGTGTTCGCTTTCATTTCCTGTTACATGTGTCGAAGCAGAAAAACATTTCCAGACACTTCTTGACCATTCCATTTGGTGTGTTAATACATATATTGGTACTTTAATAGGAAACTGTGATCAATATAGAACATTAACCGCTTGTTATAAAACTAGTTCAGTCTTTTCCACCACAAATGTGATATAAAACAAAACACTAAGAATGAGTTTTATCTTTCTTTATTTCTAAATCTTTATATTTAATATAAAACAATGATAATGTATTGATATCCCTTCAGTTTCAAATATTTGTGTACAAGTACATGTATATATTGTGTTATTTAAGCATAATTTGTGTGTGTGACATTTTTCATTACTAATTGCACATGTTGTAAAGTCTATATTTACTAATACATCCACATTTCTGTAACTCACCTTTTCAGTATCATCTATTATGTCACTAATCGACATTTTTGGCTTCTGCAGCTTTAATCTTGTAACTTCTTCTTGTAGATTTGCTATCTGCTTCTCCAAGACTGATACTGTAATTTAAATTTTGACAGATAAATGTAATCCTTTGTTGTCTGTTCTTCTCCTTTAATTGTTTCATTATCGAATGGGAACATGTTAAATAAATTTCATTGTACAGAAATAAAGATAAATTTCATTGCATTAAAGATTAAATTATGTGAAATCATTTTTAATACATGTAGTATTTAGGGAATTTCAATGCATTCAGTATATTGTATAAAAACTTAGTCACATTATTCTGGGAAAGATATTTGTAGGTGAAGAAAATCCAATAGTTGTGATCTAGAACAGGATCAAGTTGCCCTGCAGTACATGAAGTTGTTTTTGGGGGGTTTTCAGAATTGCTTAACCGTTTCCTGAAAGTATATTACAAAGTATATATAATAAAAACTGTTTTGGTTGTGTCATGAATATCTTGAAATTTAGATATGAAATTTCTTTATGAATTGATTAGATTGTCTCAATGTACAAAATTATAAATCAATTTTATTTTTTTAAATGGTACTTTTTAAAAACTCTAATGAGGTGGTTTTAACAAAGATGTTTGTTAGCTACCTTTTTGTTGTTGGTATCTCTGGGAAATGACCCACAATCTTACTGTATGAAAACACAGTAGGACCCAACTCCTTGTTTCCATCTTGGAAATGGCAGCTACATATTCTGTCATTGGTGTTCCATTCCCTGTCTGCTCGTCTGAAATACATTTTTAAAAACATTTAAAATTTAGATTTTAAAAGTAGTATGCTATTTAAGAGCTTAAATAGAGAATGAAAAATAACCAGAATTCATAATATAAAACAATTTAGAATATAGAATTAGCTTATTTAGGGAAATGAATGGTACTTCATAAATTAGGTGTTTATAATACCCGCAATTTATTTTTAAAAAATCTTACATTAACAGGGATCCAGGGGTTTTTAAAAGTTGAATATTTGTGTTGTCGACAAAGGAGAGGGGTACATGAAGTAACGAAAAGGGACCAATGTTTTAGCAAATATTCTTATGTCAGTGCAATAAAATATAGTCAAAATAAAGCTGCTAGAGATTTGTAGAAAAAATTGTTCACTGGATAAACATAATATACGCCAAGAACTCTGTTAACGAGTATATCCTCTTTGTGACCTCTAAAAAAACATTGCAGTTTCAGTGACATAAACATTCTTATATATCACAATTTTATTACATACCTGCATCGTTCTATCCATTTTTTCCTTTCTTTGGCATGGGGCGGAAATCTAAACAGACTACAAGTCTGTTTAGAGCCGGTGCGATGAGTGCACCCTATAGCGAAGCAGTATACCATATCGTTACTACGAACGCTGATGTACCCGGAAGTTGTAAAACGAAAGTGAAACCAAACGAGACTTACAGACCCTATAAAAGAACATCAATAGGTAATAATTAATGTCGCTACAATTGTTTAATAATGAGAATTTTTAAGATATTAAAGTAAGACAATATATTAACCATAGTAATAAATTACCATATTCTCAACAGTATCGATTAAAGTCATCATTTCATAAGTTCTATGGTTGATACAACGACCTTGTCAGCAAATACAGTCTTCCGTAAGGTCAAATGCTGACTGACTTTTTCATACGTATTGTAAGGCCATTATTAATCACCGAAATGTCTACTGATTTTTCCGTTGTTTCGATTACGATAAAGAGCACCACGGCGGGTGTGACCGGTCAGCAGACGATGCTTACTTCTCCATGTCACCTGATCCTACCTCTAATTTTTGTAGAGGTCCGTGTTTGCTCTGCTCCTGTTTTGTATTTTCCTTTTGGACTTTTAACTGTGAACACTGTTCGTTAGTATCACATTTAATTTAATATCCGTTGTTATTATTTGTTGATGTTGATGATTTATTATATTTCTCCTTTGTCATATTTCTTTTTATATGTATGTACTAGGGTCTCCTTTAAAACAACTACTTCTGTACTTTACTATGTTTAATAATTTAGGATGTATATATGTCTACAATTTTGTTGCAAAGATTACAGAAACAGTGACTTTTTGTTTTTCATTCTGTCATCCACATCAAATATGGGGGAGGAGGTCTAGTCACAGACTTCAATTTAATTTTTTACAAAAATAAGTACATAAACCATCACCTCTCTCATTTATTTCATGCAAGGATTAATGCTAATGGAATGAGATACGTTTGCATATGACTCTCTATAATCGTTACACTGTATCATCATTCTAAAGAACATTTTTTACGTTTGTTTTCAATCCAACACGTATTTTGAAGCGGACGGCTAACCAACAACAAGGTTGACAGTTGAATGAGAGTGAAAAGTTGATTTTTTTTCTCCCTCGTTTCACTCCTCCGAAAATATAAATATTCTTTTTTTTGGTCTAATTTAAAAAACAACAAGGAGTTAAATTAGGTTAGGTGCGTTCGTTACAAGATTACATTTAATCACATTACATATATAACGAAACAAAACGAATATCATTACATAATCACATAACATATAAACAAACATGGAAATTATGCAGTATAACATATAGGGAGGGCAGGTAGGGGTACTATCAACTCCTTACAATCTTGTAACGAACGTCGAAATGATTAAAATGACAGATAAAAAACTATCTATACAACTTGCAAAGTCACTCGTACGTGACGAGACCACTAATATTAATCTAATAAGGAACAAGTTGGAACATTTTAATTCTGAAGTCTAGAAAATGGTTTTCCCTATTTTCTAGAGCAGAAGTAAAAACTATGTATGCTCATGAATGTTTAACTTGTTAATCCGTAATAAAACGTAACAAAGTTAACACAGAGTTTCTTTTATTTTTATTTTTTTTTTATTTTGTATAACATGTTTTGTATCTACCTTGCAAATGAGCTGGCTGTAATTTACAAGTTTAGTTAATTGACATTGAAAATTAACACAAAAAAGACTCCAACACGCCCCTCCCGGCAAAAACAATTATCCCCCTGACCCCCCCCCCCCACAACCCCGAAAACATTTCTGGATCCGCGCAAGTGACTACAATGAATTTACTTTTTTTTTTTTACTTTTTTTCTATTCTTTTTTTTTTTACTGAATTTTTACTGAATTGTCTAAGCATGACTTTAAGTTCGAATGAATAATTATGTGTTTGAATTAATTTACTCGGGGTAAAAATTAAGGTCTAAACATTAAGCATACAAATTTAGCAGTCAGCAATCAGACTATATATACATGTAGTTTAGTGGTGGGGATCTTTTCAACAGTTTTCAAAATATTTGGTATTTTCCTGTTCAATGGGGTCAGAACAATCCCGTAGGGTCATGACCTACATTATATTTAATGCATCATAATGCATTAAGGAAAAAAGACCCCTTTCTTCCTATAATATTTCATATAAACATGATAAGTCTCTACACTGACTTACATGTAATACACAAATTTAATACAAAATGTAAGTCTGACAAATGAAAAAAATAACTTTTGCAATTAAAATGACAGAAACTGTACAAATGCGATAGGATAGGTAATGATGATAAGCTTATTAAATATAAAAAGATGATGATACAGTATGCTGGCAAAGGGAGATCACTTATTTAGAAAGTGAAAGTAAAACTTATATACCTATACCGGTGGCTCATAATATTGTTCTACTACATGTTTTATGCTTACCTATATTGGTGAACATCATAATGATAATCCAATAAGAGCACAATATGAATCCCTTTTGCTGATCATCACAAAAGAAACGTTTATGCATGTTAATTAATCCTTTTCTGCATATGGAAAACACATAACGGTATGTACACACGTGAAACCCATCTAACCGAAGAGCTGGGTAAAACTAGTACCCGCTACCTGCGACCTGCAGACCTGTGTCAAGTACGTAACTTCTGACAAAGATCGGTTACCGGTATTTGTAACATGCTTGTATTTTATGACTTTATTCTTCAAATCCCGCTGCACTATTTTATTAGGTAAATAACTATGTAAAGCACACATTTCAGTCTTAAGGTGGTACAGGACACCTGCATGTTGTGATGTACTCCCTATTGAAATTAACAAAAAAGTATAAATATAATATTCCCCCCCAAAATAACGTTACCTAACAGTGAAGCGCAATGGGTTAGAGCGTTAACTACGTGTCTGTGAGTAGAGAATTCAAATCCTGCTGGGGGTTTTCTATTTTCTACTTAAGTTTCAAATATTTAAAAACTTAATTTTTTTTTTTTTTGCCAAATACATGTACAGGAAAATTTTAAAATTCTAAAACATCACCATTTTGATTATAAGGCACTTTTATCCACATAAAGATTAACATGTGTCTTATACCACCTTAAATCAGTAATTATCTTTTGTCCTGGCAGTTTTCCATTGAAAATCATTGTGCAATATAATTATGTCATTTATATTGCACTGTTTAAAATCTTCTTTGTTGCAACTACATGTACAGGCAGGCTTTCGTTGTTATCAAAATATTTTGATGTTTGTTTATCCCTGAGGAGTGTGTGTGTGTGTGGGGGGGCTCAGAGTAATACATGTAATTGTGTTTGCAGGGTGAGGGGGTTGGGGGGGATTGGGGTCTGAGGTGTATTTTTGGTAATTTTACTATTAGGTTATATAAATGAATTTTCAAGGGGGAGGAGGGTCTAGACCCCTCACTCCCACCCCTTCTCTAAATCCGTGCACACGATGTTGGCACACAGAAGCAAATCTAAAGCAGGCTACCGCCGAAGGGAGGGGCATAATTTAATTTTGTTTGTAATAATTATATAGACCATACTTTCTATGACATGAAATGCTGAGATTTTTGATTAACTTAAAATTCACATGCAAAAAGTTCAACCCCAAATTGTACATAAAGGGCCGTTATGTGTATTATGGGATGGAATCTCAATTTATGAAATTGTAATTTTTAAAAATTACCGGAAATTGCATGTATCCTTCGTTTTACTAAAACTGGTACAAAACAGTGTTATTTATGGGCAAACACTTGGTGCGGGTATTACTGTCTAATGACAGCATCTAGTTATAAATACTTTAGGTTGAACCGATGTTTTTAATGTTGTTGAGGATGCACTGAAAGTGCATTTAGATATTTGTTGTTCTTATTTAGATAATGTGTTGTTCTTATTTTTATATTGTTAGTTATGTACTATTATATATTATTTTTATATTGTTAGTTATATACAATTGTAAATAATTATGAAATAATTTTTCATGAAACAATTAAAGACAATTAGAAGAGGCAATAGAAAATTAATACAAAACAGTTGATTGATATTGAAGTATTGTATTGTTTATTTTCCGACCTAGAATTACAAGCATGCTGTAAATATATTGCATACATACCTTTACTATCAAAGTAGTGATTTTGATAGATATTATATGCCCATAAAATGATACAGATTTCCGTCCTATACAAACTGTACTGCGTTTTTTTAAATGACATGACGCATATCACGTCTGGCCTATAACTCTGACTGCAATGGTTTTGGTTTTGCTTATTTTTGGTTAACTTTGCAATTGAAAATTAAAGGACGCCAAGATTTGGCCGTAAAGAGACCACTGGCTTGATAGTGAATGTTTAACAACACGATTTTAAATAAAAAAAGAAAAAGGTTATGTGCAAGTGAACATGCGGCCATTATTAAACCCTCTGAAATGATACATCTTTCAGTACTATATACATGTATTAAACTGCTCAAGATACTTAAGTTACGTGACACATCAGGTAAGTCCCTTTTACGTCGGCTGCCTTGGGTTCTGTTTTACTTTTCTTTTTGTTAGAATTGAAATTGAAGATTTGGCCGTGAAGTGACCACTTCACGATATAAACGTTTAACAACACGATTTTTTAAGAAAAAAAAATCTTTACAAGTTATCCTGCGACCCTCTCATAATACCCGATGTCCGCGGAGAGAGTGTTGTTATTGCTGTTTATACAAAAGAGAAATAGGGTGCACTAATCTAGTAAAGCATATTTGTATTTTAAAAATAACTGTCAGAACGTCGTCTCTCGAACAATCGAGTTGTGTGTTTAATAGCGCGTCATGAACAGTGTAATTATCTTAAATATTATTCACTGAAAAAAAACGCTGCGAGGAATTTTTTTTTTTCAACTTTGCTGTCAACATTTATTCTAGTCTCTGACTCTAAACTGAACGTTTCCAGGTCATGCACTTTATAATATACATTTTTTTTTAGTCTTTGACTCTAAACTGAACGTTTCCAGGTCATGCACTTTATAATATTTCTTTTAACCGAAATGTAGTGCTTTTCGCGTAAGTAGATGAAACTTCGATTTTATTGACAAAAGTATGTTCATGAACCCTATATTAAATGAACAACAAAAATAATGATCGAGGTGTCAAAACGTGTACATCCGAATCGAATCCTTTTGTAATACATTTATTTCTACAGCGCATTGTCTCATTATCACAATTTTCAATAAAATAAATGCAAATGTGTATTAATTATGAACAACAACAAGAATACAAATTTTACTATAATACAACTGGTAATAATTATATAAATCATGAAAGGAAAATACATAGAAATTTTAAAATTGTTTAAAAAGTCCACTGAAGCTCATAGACGTGGACTGTCACGATTTCCATTCATGTTTTGTGTACTTTGGTGTCATGCCTGACTCTTTAAATGAATGCAGGCCTTGAATCTATTTTTAAAGACACTCGTGACTTGTCTTTTAGATCCTCCCTCCCACCACCCAAAAAATGAAATTTCGAAGTGTATTTGAAAGGCGACGTCTCTTTCTTTTGTTACCATCAATTCTATTTGTATTAATGTTTTCCTAAACTCATATATTCATATATTCTAACCCTTTACTCGGGGCTTGCATTTTTGTTTAGAGACTCGTAAAAAATCTAATTTGTTTCTTCATTAGCTTAATTAGGATGTTCAGCAAAACATTTAATAAATCAAATTAATTTAATGAGATAAACATCAAAGATGAGATGTGATCCTAATTAAATGCATTAGTTTAATTTTTGGGAAATTGCCCACATATGACGATAACTTCTCAAAGGCTAAGCTACTATATGAACTAACAGAAAAACAGGAGTAGAGCGTAAAAAATGAGGCACTGGTTCTTTAAAAAATGCATTGATTTTAGTATTTCCATGAGAGAGAGAGAGAGAGAGAGAGAGAGAGAGAGAGAGAGAGAGAGAGAGAGAGAGAGAAGAGGTTCGTACATATTAAAGATTTATGTCGAACGTTTATTTCAATCGACTATCCTTACCAATGCTATTTACTCAGTACGGACTATGAGAGAACATAGAATAAAAAGCTGATGTGGCAAACTAATGTGTTATTAATTAATAACTTTGTTCTTTATCAAGGTCTTCCGTTTCTAACCGAAGACCTTACTATCATTCTGAAAATTTTTCAGATTTCTTCTTATCGTTTATTTTTTTTCTTTCATTTTTTCATTCTCTTTCTCTCTCTCGGGAAAAGATAATCCCTCAAATAATTGTTTTGGTAAATGTTGGATTTATCAACAAACAAATTTTTTTTTTAGTTTTTAATTTTTTTTACTGGTATCTATTATTTATTTTTTTTCCACTTTATATAATACTAGTAAGCACTATAATTCATGCTAGAAAAATATTAAGTTGCACTAAGTATTATAATTACCTTACATGTATTGTATCTACCATGTGAGGGGCTGGGTGGCTGGGTGGCTGGAAAAGTCAAATTTATGAAATTCACATAGTGAATTTACTAAAAATAGGTCTCGGACCCTCTCCCCCCCCCCCCCGGCAAACATAATTATCCCACGGACACTTCCCCATTGAAAATTTTTGATCCGCGCATGTGACGGCAATTCAAAACAATGAATTAGCTCTATTTTTTGTTATTTTTACTGAAGTGTCTTAGTATGGTTTTAAGTTCGAATGGATTTTATGTGTTTGAATTAATCAGGGTAAAAACTTAAGGGTTAAACATTAAGCGATAATAGTTTAGCAATCTGCAACCAGACTGTTAAAAGTGGATTTCAAACAAACTGCCATCCTCACAATGTCAGTGGTCATATTTCCAGCCGCCACAAGTGAACTCACGACCATTGACGTTGCGAGGATGACAAACTGTCAGTTAACGACGATAGCGATGAACGGGAAGTAACTCTGACATTTTTTTTTTATTTCTGATCAAGACGTCAACAGGACAGGATCAGCCATGTTTCGGGCACGCATACCAGACAGTTAGAGCTTGTGTAATTTCTTGTTAACAAGGTATGAAATATATCTATCATTGCATTTTAACTTAACCAACACATAAGTTGCGAGCTATGGTGAAATATTAAAACATAAAATTCTAATTACAATAGAAATTAAGCTACTTTCGTTTTGAACATAATGTTATGTTTATTTAATTCAATAAAATAGATAATCAAATGCAACTATATTAGATTGATTTATTATAAACTAATGACTTATTAAGTCAGGGAGAGTTTTGAAAAGTGGCTCATGATTTGTATCAATATCCGGCATTAAAAAGAAAAATAAGCTGAAAGGGGGTGGGGTGTGGTGTTGAATGTGAATATTAAAAGGAAATTAATAAAAATCGTGTTATACATATAAAGTCAATTCTTCGCTGTGAGTATATGTATGAAATCTCTTATATTAATCATCGAACAACAATAATCATTTTTTTTAGCTCACCGAGACGAAGTCGGGGGGAGCTTATACTATATCCCTGGCGTCGGCGTCCGGACCTGGTTAAAGTTTTTGATGCAGATCCTGTATCTAAGTTATTACTTGTTCTATCTTCACCAAACTTGCATGAATGATGATATTTATTTGGACCTACTTATTGACTTGAAAGACTTTTAAATGCTGAATCTGGGCCATGAATTTCAGATGCTGGAGAAGGTTAATGTTTTTGGAGCAGGATAAAGTTTTTGGTGCAGGTGCCCTTTGATAGAAATTTCAAAGTTACTACTGGTTCTAACTTCATCAAACTTATGATACTGGTACACCAAACATGCATGAATGCTAAATCTGGGTCATAGGATTCGGATGCAGAAGGAGGTTAAGGTTTTTAGAGAAGGTTAAAGTTTTTGGAGCAGGTGCCCTCTGATGATTATATCTTAGTAATTGCTGGTGCTAACTTTACCAAACTTGCATGGAGTGTGCGTCTTATGATACTGATGCGTCTGACAGGAATGAATGCTGAATCTGAGCCAAGGTTTTTGATGCTGGGGGAGGATTAGTTTTTGGAGCTGGCTAAAGCTTATGGAGCATATGCCCACTAAAGATTATATCTTAGTTATTACTGGTCCTAACTTCATCAAACTTGCAAGGATGGTGCGTTTAATGATACCGATGCACCTTACAGGCATGAATGCTGAATCTGAGCCATAGGTTTCGGATGCTGGAGGAGGTTAAGGTTTTAAGAGCTGGTTAAAGTTTGTGGAGCAGGTGCCCTCTGATTTTTATATCTTAGTTGTTACTAATCCTAACTTCATCAAATTTGCATGGATGATGCGTCCTTTGATACTGATGCACCTGACAGGCTTCAATACTGATTCTGAGCCATAGGTTACGTATGCTGGATCAAGTATAGTTTTTTGGAACAAGTCAGTCACATGTTTATTAGATAATAATACTATTTCAAACTTGCATAGTTGATTAAACAGTAATATAAATAAATCGCATTTGTAACTTCAGATGCAAAGCCTGATCTCCATTATCAAGGATGCTAAAAATATATCTTAGTTATTACTGGTCCTAACTTCACCAAACATGGACGATGCGTCTTATGATACTGATGCACCTGATAGGCTCGAATGCTGAATCTGAGACATAGGTTTCGGATTCTGAAGGAGGTTTAGTTTTTTGGAACATGTTACATGTTTTATAGATAATAGAACTGTACTATTTTAAACTTGCATAGTTGATTTAACTTTAATATAAATGAATCGAAGAGGTAGCTTCAGATCAGAGCCTGATCTCCATTATCAAGGATGTTAAAAAAATCTCTTTCCTCACTCAAACCTGCTTGATAGTTGTGTTTGTTGTTAAATGATATAACCTGATTCGTAGCATATATATGATATTGTTATTATAGTATTGTATAATATTGTATAATGATACAATATTAAATAATATGATATTGTATTAAATATTATTTTATCACATGATAAATTTTCATATGATTGCAATATATAATATTATATCATATAATACAATATTGAATGATATATAATATCGTATCATGTGAAAGGATATTGTATAATATGATATAATAATTTATTATATTACATAGAGTTGTATAATACGATATTGTAATATATAATTTTGTAATATATAATTTTGTATCAAATTATACAATATTGTATAATATGACATTGTTTTTTATCATATATTACTAGATCATATGATATTGTATCATATGACTTGATATAATGTTGTATCAAATTATATCATATGATACAATATCATTAGGTATCATCTATGATCTGTGTGATATAATATTGTATCATATAAACCTATATTGTATTATATTTATTTTATAATAATGTTGTATTAAATATGTGATCAATTTCAGAAATGTATTACTAGAAACAATGTCATATTATATGTTACAATATCATATTGCATAAGTATTTATTAAAATACTGTATTGTATTATATGAAAGATATTGTAAGTATCATGGGATGAAATATCATATTTAATATCAATGTATTGATGAATATTGTATCTTATAATACTGTTTGAAATTAACATAATTATGATGATCATATAAATTATTAACATATGATATACGATATTGTGTCAAAACAGTATCCATGAATATCCAAGTTCATTAACTATGATTTTCATATAGTATATAAATGTGGTCTCATAAAGGTGATGCCTCGTCTCGGAGAGCTTTGTAATCTGTGATTACCTATGTTTAGATTTAAAGCACAACCATTGATCCTCATTCTAGTGCCCATGATGTGCTCCGATGTGACCTTTGCGAGAGTGCCATAGTACACAGCTACTGTGAATTTTGACACATGATATGATACCATGTTGTATCAAATTATATTGTATCATATGAAACAATATCATTATGAATCAAATATCATACAATATCATGCTATATTATACAATATAATATCATGTTACAATTTTGTAATGTATTATATGATATGATATTGTATCATATCATACTATATAGTATCAAATATATTATATAATGATGTTGCATTATTTAATCAAATACAGTTATGTATAACACAATGCAATGTCATATCATATGTTACAATATCATATTGCATTATAATTAAAGATCATTAGCTATGATTTTCATATAGTTTGATAAAGGTGATGCCTCGTCTCGGTTAGCTTTGTAATCTGTGATTACCTATGTTTATATTTATAGAACAACCATGGATCCTCATTCTAGTGCCCAGGATGTGCCCCGATGTGACCTTTGTGAGACCGCCATAGTACACAGCTACTGTGACTTTTGTCATGTCAACGTATGCACGCCATGTATAGGCAAACATATCGCAGATGGATACGACAAACATAAAATAGTCCCATTCCAGGAACGAAGATCAACCCTCATTTATCCGAAATGTGAAACACATCAACATAAAAACTGTGAATTACAGTGCAAAGATTGCAACGTTTTTGTTTGTTCTTCCTGTACTGCATCAAAACAGCACAAGGGACATAACTTTGTAGAAGTTACAGAAGTTTACAAGACAAAGAAAGAAGTTATTAAAACAGACACAAGAGAGTTGGAGACTAATATTTCCCCTATGTATGAACAAATTGCACTGGACTTGGAAAAACAGCTTGTCAACCTGGATGATGGATATGAGAAACTTACAACATCAATGTCCGAACAAGGAGAGCAATGGCACAAAGAAATCGACATCATCATCAACAAAATGAAATCCGAAATCGGCAAAATAAAAGTAAAACACAGAGACATTTTAAAGAAACAATTGGATGAAATAAAGCAGATACAGTCTCTCATAAAACAGACATTTCTGGCCTTGAAGAGAATCGAGAAGTCCACTGATATATCTCCAACCATTGAATACAGCTCTAAGATCAGAGAGTTCCGAAAACTTCCACCCAAGGTTCATGTAACTCTTCCAACATTTATTCCAAAACTAATAGACCATGAGGAGCTGTATAGTTTGTTTGGACAGATCACCCCATTGTCTACTGCTACAGAAGAAATCGTCTTTCTACTAAACCAACCAAACACTTCAGTTACAGAGCTACTGGATGAACCGGAGCTTGTTGCCACAATACATACTGGGCATGGAAAACTACGCAGTGTTACCTGTCTTAATGAAGACAGGATATGGACGAGTGGAGATAACAATGATATCAAATGCTTTAACAATAAAGGTGTGCTACTTCAGACAATCAAACAAACGTCAGGAAATTTCCCTAATGATATAGCAATAGACAATGATGGGAATCTTTTGTACATCAATGGGACAACAAGGACAATTAATAAAGTAAAGAATGGACAGACAGAAGTGTTGAACATATTGCAGGGCTGGATGCTATTAAACTTGTGTTTCATTTCTAGTGGTGATCACCTGGTCATCATGTTAAGTGTTGATAAAACTCAATCAAAAGTTGTCCGTTACTCAGGATCTACAGAGAAACAATCAATTCAGTATGACAAAGAAGGTAAACAGCTGTACTCATTGAAAGCTAGTCTTAAATACATCACTGAGAACAGAAACTATGACATTTGTGTAGCTGACAATGGTGCTGGTGTAGTAGTAGTTGTTAATCAAGATGGGAAACTCAAATGGAGATACAGCGGTCTTCCTTCTGTTAACATAAACAAACCATTTATACCCCGTGGTATAACAACAGACAGTCAGAGACATGTCCTGACAGTAGACGGGAAAAACCATTGTATCCATATTCTGGATGAGAATGGACAGTTTCTACGTTACATAGATCACTGTGATCTGGAGAATCTTCATGGTTTATGTGTAGACAATAATGACAATGTGTTTGTGTGTGAGTTTACCAAAGGCAATGTGAAAAAAATCAAATATTTGAAATAAACATCATCCAAAAGTAATGTAAAGAAAAGAAAGTATTTAAGGTAGACATAATCCATTGTTGAAATGTGATGTAATATGTGATGTAAATCAAACAAAAGTGGCCTTTATCTGAGTACGTTTATATTGAATTTCATTATTAGAATTTTCTATGAAATACATTTAAAACTCTTAATACTAGTTATGATACACTAAGAAATTCAATAATTCTATTCATTTACTTATCATTAATAAGAATATGGTTTGTTTTTCATTGAAGATAGTTTATCTAATCAAGACTTTCTTTATGAAGCAGGGTTAGAAGTATTTTTCTGTTCAGTGTTGAGCACTATATAAATATAATGTACAACTATTGTACATTTTGGGTAAGCTTTATATTATTATATGTTATCAACAATTGTACCATATCGGGTAAACATTATGCGAGGGTTATTCATTAAATAGTGACACTGACACTACAGGTACTCCGTTATTATACTGTATTATGCCTGATTAAACTGATCATTTGTCGAAATATTCATTGTCATCCACACTATTGAATTGACACGAAATAACAGAATTTTAACATAGCGATATCCAAAGAAATCACCTTTTCCGAACCCTCCCTTAAGACACTGAAAACATTAAGACTGAACGAAGCCCCAAAAAGAAATTTTGAACATTGGGTCGTATACTTAATATCATTGTCTAATGCGAAAACATTTTAAAAGAATTTCTGTCGTTTTATTGAAACTATCTTGTTTTCATTAAAACCGTTTACCGATGGTTAATGAATATCAAAATTAAGCAGAGACTCAGTTAAAATCATCAAAAAATCTGAATGGCCTAAATCACTTATCAATGAAAAATCAATCGCAGCAGCAAAAATCATTATTAACAGATATTGAATAATAACTGTAAATCAGATTGCCAAAATAATAAACATTTAATCGGACAGCGTTTTTAAGATTAAAAGAAATACTTAGGTGTCAGGAAGGTTTCTGCGAGGTAGACCCACATATATTGAATCGTGAGCAAAATTGATAACAATTCCAAATTTCAAAAAAAAAAATACTTAAAGCTGCTTGGTCCGATTTTATATCAAATTTTATGATCGCTTTTAAACAATGGTTATTCTAAGTATGTATAAAATAATAGACATTGCAGTAGTTTTCCCGGTCAATTTAGCCAAATTTCAATGAAAACAAATTATGTAAAAATATGTTAACAATACAAACGACATAAAGGTGTATCGCGTTATTTCGCCTCATATTAGAATTCGCCCCCTGACGTTATGATTGTATTACGACTTTGAAATCGCTATAAATAAAGGTCATAATGTTCAGGCAAATTAAAAATAATCCTGTGTACATTTTGTTCGCAAATATTTCTGAAGTTAGCTTTGTTTACAATCGATGCATAACATGCAGGTTGAATAAACCCAATCATTTGGGTGACGAAACCAAACGGTTCCCTTTTCTATACATTTCCATGATGCATTTTGGTTTGTTTTTCGTTTGCCCATAAGGAAATTATTTTTAGTTACTTTGAATATTTCCAACTTTGAAAAGATGCCGATTCTGCTGGTGTAAATAGGAGAAAGTCCATAACTTTCTAAGATAATTGGTGTGTATGGAAAATTATTTGATACTGTAATAACCAAACATCGGACCAAGCAGTTTTAAAGTTTATGAAAAGTGTGAAAAATTTGTCTGCATTAAATTTTTCCTATGGATGAAACTTGCCTCCATTTTTATGAACTTATAGGAAAACTGGGAATTAAAAATGGCTCACTAAACAGAGCAAACAACAATACAATTTTCAAACGCACGCTGCAAAGCAACAATGAACGTTCTGTACGGAATTTTCAGTAATTGTAATGGTGTAGTTGCTCAGATTCCCAGCAAAAAGATTAATGTAATTAATTTTACCGATAAGCTTCACAAATGACAATTTAACATTGTTACATTGTGTCATCATTCTTACTTAGGGGAACAGAAAATTTTATCTTTATTTTCAATCAATTTTATACGCGTATATTGAAGAGGACAGCAAAACAACAATGAAGATGAAATGAAAAATGAAGACAACACCGAATGAAAATTAGATCAACTGTATACAACAAAAATATTGCTATATGTTTTACTCGATGTAAATTTCTTTGTTTTTAGTGTTTTGCACTTAAAGCGCTGCCGTTAGTGACCTCGTGAAATAGTTTTCTGCCGGATTTTTGGGTGTTGATTTTAATCAACTCTCCTATGCAGTTACTCAGGCAAACCGAAAGTGAAACAGTGTTTCGACCTAAGCACAAATCAACACCGCTGACAACATTTAGTTCTTGAAAATAATTAATAAATTCGATGAAATGTATTCTAAAGCATTGTTTTTCAAGGAAACTTATTTATAGATACCTTGTAAATAGTCAGATTTTAAATGGTATTCATAATTTAGATATTTTGTAGTCGTACATTGTATGTATTCCTACGCCAGAGTTCAATATAGTCTCGTTCAATCAGACGCTCGGCTATCTCCGTAAATATCAGACAAGCAGAGTGTCTCTCTTGCTTGTCGGAGATTAACGGAGACAGTCGAGTCTGGTTGAACGAGACTAGAGTTGAATATTTCTTGGATCCATACAATTTCTCAGAACTATTTCGATTACTGATACGTAGTTTGATGGATGTCATTCTTTGAATATTACACAACATGTTTCATATGGGGTTTTCACGAAATTTCTGTTGGAGAATTTATATGATAAAAATTATGCGTAATTCAAATATATATATATATGCCATGCAAAATAATATCGTTGATTTTAAAATAAGTAATAATCAATAAAATCAACTCCCGTTAGTACTTCAGTACTTTGATTTTCAAAAAATGTTTCCTTTTATTTGAAATATACATGCAATATACGGTATTTTTAAAAGGAAATATTTTGAACCATTTTTTGTTAAACGTTTTGATTTCAGTGTAAATACGTAACAGTTATGATTATTATGAATTTTCTGATGTATATCAAGGAAATTTGTAGCATTTTTTAAACAGGAAACAGTTATGTTTATATGTAATTGAAAACATAAAATAAAACCATACATTATGCATATGAAGGGGAGATTCGTTACTCGTTTTGACATTTTTTCGGTATTTTCATTATGATAAGACCGTAAGATTCAATATTTGATCGTATCAAAATATAATCCTAACAAACGCTTAACATATACTTCAATAACATTGTCCTCTTAAACCCTTTGCATTCAAACACTATAGAAATGCTATAAATGGCCGTATTGAACAAACAATATATTTTTACGAGTTCATTGACAAGGTATTAATCTAGTAGGGAACAAGTTGTAACATTTTAAACCAATTTTTTTCGAGAACAGAAGTAAAAACGCTATATGTAAAACGCTATATGTACATGTATGTTTAACATAATAATCCATAAGAAATACGAGGTGACAATCTTATCTTAAGGATTTACAGGTCTAAATTCATATTTTTTTTCTTTTTATCTCATATTCACAGATGAATTATGAGCGTAGCCTTTCTGTTCAACAAAGCAGCTCTAAACTGATGAAACTTTACAAGCTCTGTTTTCTCAAATATTTGTTCTTCCATAATTTATTCATATGTTTCAGTTAGTTTCAGTCCTTAGTTACATCTATATGTATCAAATGTAGAATACTTTGATATAACCCCGTCTCTTGCACTACAGGTGAGTTGATCTGAGTGATCGCTGTTAACAGGTGCGCAGGTTTGTTTTTTTTTTATTTGTGTGTTAGTCTTAGTTATCTATCTTCATTAGGCGACCTCTGTCTAACGTTGTGTTAAATTAGCAGACGAGTCTTTAATTACCTCTCAGGTGAAAAATTAGCATTTCTTTTACACCTCCGTCAGTCACCTCATTAATCACCAAGCATGCGTAGTCGTACCGCCTCGGTTTCACTCCATTACACAGGAAGTAACGTGACGTAATCCTATTTGTTATCTGTCGAGGAACGGTTTTGATTTAAAAGGCGTAGGATACCACGCATGCCCAATGATCCAAGAAGTATCGTAAATATAAATAACGAACAAGCCTGTTTTGTCTTTCTTTATTTTTTTTAAACTTTAACGAGAAGAAATCCACTCAAAATGGCGGCTGAGATATTGCAAATGTCGTCTCTGCTCGCCAACATGAGGTGCAGCTCCATGGTCGTCATGGGGAATCCTCAGTGTTACTATGGCAACGTTCAGCAGGGCCGCCGCCGTGTTCTTTGTTGTAAGAATGGATTCGTGTTTTCACCTCAGTATTGTAGATGTATGCCAGCTAATTTCGGTAAGTCATAGGTACAATTTGTAATAACGTATCCGCCTTTCTTCCGTAAGTTCAATTTCGATAAGTTTCGGGGTAAGGAGGGGGAGGGGGATAAACTAATAACCGATTGCACATATCGATAAATATTTAATTGCATTTTATCCGGTAGAAAATTATCAATAAAAAAATTAACCATTACATCCACAGGAGAATGTTTGGCAATTTCACTCTTTTTATTATTCGTAAACTTTAATTCTTCCGTAAGTTCAATGTCGATAAGTTTCAGTGTAAGGAGGGGGAGGGGGATAAACTAATAACCGATCGCTCTTTTTATTATTCATAAACTTTAATTCTGAAAAAAAAACAACCAAATATTTGTAAATTATTCTAACCAGTCGAATCCGCTGATACATTTTGAAAATCGATTGTTCTAACCTCAAGCTATCACTGGCTTATATTTACAATGATTATGATTTTTCAAGCCATATTCAAGATAATGCTGGTCAAAATAAAAGTTGAATCTTTGAGAGATTTAATGTTATTTTTGTATTTTCTTTATTTTAAAACAGAACTAGCGCCCTTCTGTAACAAAAGGTTCTAACGTTATCATAATAAAATTCAGGCATTTTCAGATCTGTTAAAAATTATTTCCCAAAAACCCTTGTTCTGTTATATATTTTTCCTTCACTTTCTGTAGAGTAAAACACGGTTACAGCGAACACGCTTATAATGAATTAACCCTTACAGCGAAGTGATTTTCATTCCCTATGACTTTATTACATGTTATAAATTTGACGGATATAACGAATTTCGCTTATAACTAAGCAAAATCGCCTGTCCCTGGCACTTCGTTTTAAGCGTGTTTTACTGTATAAACAAGATTGTCTTTTTCTTGACATTAACTATATTTTAGTGATATACTGCGAAAGACATCGACAATAATTTTAATAGCAGTATAAATAAATAATGGATGTATATGCAAATGTATAAGGATATTATTTTATTGATGAAATATTAACGGGGAAAATCATTTTCATTTCCAAATAGATAGAACTTAAAGTAGGAAATTCCAGAATATTTTTATTACATCTGCACATAGATAAATAGTTAATTATCTTAAATGATTATTGTTTCGGAATAATTTCTTTTAACGGTTGATTTCTTGTTTTGCCTTATATGGTATGCATTCTGTTACACTATCTTTAAAACGTTTATAGAAATTTTGCAAAAAAGTAGGGCAGCGAGACAAAGAATCTATCTACAAATTTCTTTAATGCACATACCTCATTTACGATAATGTATAACCATTTCCAATCGTCACGCTGTCATATATATACAAATATACATGTATATTGTCATATTTCATTTCAGAATTAAACTCTGTATCAGAGAAGAGAATCAAAGCTTCATCGAACAATGAACAAAACAGTGCCAAACTCTCCGAGACAATCGACCAACCAACAGCCGTGGTAGAACTCCAGTATCCCCACGATCCAACTAGCGTCCCTCAACAATCAATTAACGATCCACAGACCCAGTACGAATTACGTGGTGTAAACCCTTTACTCAGGGCACCGCTACCGCGAATTAATTTCGCGAACATTCGACAGAGAAATGGAATGATACTGCGCATGCCTGTAATTCACGTGGCAACCCGGAACTTCCGAAATCAGCTAGTAAGGAGAACAGTTCCAATTTACACAATTCGCGATGGTAGGATTTTCTTTTCAACGACTGTTCGACAGAGATATCCACAAGTCATTGCAAGAGTGCGCCAGCTTGAGGCGCAAGGAGTCGCTCTAAAGCCGACGTACGTCCGGCCGGATTCCGGCAGTTTACGGATTTCGCCGACTCCATTTGGAATCGCATCAGCAAGTAGGCAGCAAGAGGCACCAGTGGTCGACAGAATGACGGAAACTACCGAAAATTTGGCAGGAACGGTCGAAGTAGGAGTCGGCGAAAACGATGTAATCAACCCCGATGCCGTAGCCCCAATCGCAGATCCAATTCCAGATACCATTTATCCGGCTGAGAAGAAATTGAAAAACACGGAAGCCGTTCCATTAACTACCCCTACCAGCCCCTCTCCCATGGTTGAAACTACACCGTATGAACCAACTACAGAGAGTACACCTGTACTTAAAGAGAAAGAAGAACAAAAGAAGGAACCAAACATGAACGAGTTTCCGTTTGTTCTGACAACAAGGGGAGGTAACACGCCGATCGACGCTATCACTGGGCTGCCATTGAATCAGCCTTTCCCCGAAAATTTCGTGCTACCGACATTTGAACCCCCCACGGATTTTCCGCCCCCTCCGAGTGATCTCCATAGAGAAGGCATGACAGGGGTACAATGATAAGTATTTTTAGTAGCTCTCAATGAAATTGGTGCATTTGTATGATAATTGAGTTGTAAATAAAAATGATGTCTAGGCTACAAGCTTTTGTTGAAATAATATATTCAAATGGTAAAAAAATGTTTTATAAACAGGAATCCGCGGTCATTAGGCCACATAAAATTAATCTTTAGATTCTCATACCCGCCCGCCCTCTGAAAGTGGCCCCTACCGATGTGATTTACTTTATTTAAAAAAAAAATTGTGCAAAAAATTTCGGGGGGAAAAATCGGGTTGGTATACAAAAAAATTCGGAACATTTTAACGACTGCTTAACATGAGGATCATCGTTTGATTACAGTCTTGCTTGTTATAAGGATACTAATGTTTTCATGCATTTACAGTTAAAGTGAAATTTTAAAAAAAATGCATATTGGTTTATGTACTCATATTAGCATTAACAATTTAAAAATGATAAAGCAGTTGTTATTCCTAGAACACGAATGGTAAAAAATATATTTTAAAACAAATAAAAAATAAAATTCACTCACCCGATTGTTCAAATCAGGATGAAAATCTAAATATTAGATTAACTAGATAATATCCCGCGCAAGCGCGGGGATTAACAATAATTCACATATTATATCATATTCACATATTATATTATAATACAATGCTTAATATGTTGAACCAGTTTTTTTTTTTGTTCATTTTTCTATGTATTGTGTCCGAAATTTTTCTTAATTGTTTTTCTTAAAATATTCTATAAAACTGAAATAAAAAAGCAACTGCGTGGCTGAAAATTTAGAGGAGAGGACAGGGATGAAAATCTAAGCTGAAATGGAGTATATACACATGAGCATGTACATGGCCTTAATTCTTTTTGTTGCAGCTGACTGGAAAAAAAATAGACTATTATCTTATTTCAAACCAGAGTATGGGTGTATAGAGCGTGGTATCTCTTATTAGAACTTAGTTCTTTATGTCAATTTCATAATTATTGCCCAAAATAAGAAATTTAGATAAAACACTGTCAACAAATTAATTTATAAGGTTTACTACCAATTTGTCGTGATATAAAAAAAGGATATGTTATTTTAAAACGTGTACGCACTTTTCGCCATAGTGTTAATTAGTCAACCCCATTTTTTGGCGTCCCGTTCTGTAAAGTTTTTCCATCAAAAATAAAATCGCGTCTATTGGCCCATTTTATTTATTAACTTTTTTGTATTAACCAGACGTGAGTTCAACAGAGCGAGTACTCGCGAGCGCTCGCCAAAATTTCCTATACCCGCAATACAAATTTTAGCGAGCGCTCGCGAGCACTTGCTCTGTTGAACACGCCTCAGATGTCCGATCTGCCCACAAAGCTGCATTCTCCAACATAACGTTAATTAGCCAAACCGCGTTCTTGGTTACCCCGTTCTGGAAAGTTCTATTCATCAAAACAAAAATCGCACATTCAAGAAACGAATTGGCTCATTTTATTTATTCAACATTTGTCAAATCTCAATTCTTATGTATACCCGAAATAGGATCCCAGGATATATATTCACTCTTTACATAATCATTCAATATTATTTCATTGTAAGTATATTTTTTGATACAAACTCCCACTGACTTGGATCCGCCAAAGCGTGTCCACCACCTTACTCACATATTTGCTATTTCGGGCTGGTTTATCGAAAATGAAAGTAGGTTTTTAATTTATCTTACAATAATTACTTATCAGGTAAAATTCAATTATAGCTTACGGACATCAACTCACACATGTTGAAATGCAAAAGGTGTGAGCAGTTACTCGGGTGCAGGCATTTCGAAGTTTATTGGCAAAATGCCTTAATTAATAGATGTGGTTTTATCTATGAGGCCCATATACATGTGTATTACATGTAAAAGGTATTTAAAAGCATAAAAGGCTTATAAATTTTCACATGTTTACATTAATAAAAATATTGCAACTGGAAAGGAAAGATTTTTAATAAAAATATTTTATTAATTTCTTTTTTTATAAATATACTAAAAATATTATTAATTCACCTGTTTATATTTTAAACATGCTTGTTTACATTCAATAAATAAGGGAAAACTGCATTTGCAAGATGTTCACAATATTTTTATTCATTGAAATCTTAGTTCAAGTGATATATTTTAGCTTCCCAATATTAGTCTTATGTTTAATAAAAAACAAGATTGTGGGACGACATACCATAACCATTCTCCCAGCGTAGCGCATCGTAGAAAGTATTTTAACATGATAATTTTGCCCCATCGCTTAATCCTTGAGAGAGAGAGAGAGAGAGAGAGAGAGAGAGAGAGAGAGAGAGAGAGAGAGAGAGAGAGATAGATCGGCTAAATTTCTATTAAGATAATGAACTTTACAGAAATAAAAAAGGCAAGTCTATTTGTATCATTTGCTGTACTATGAAATAAATCCACAAAAAGTATAAAAATTTCGCTTTAACTAGATTGTATACCGCTATAGAAACATGTTCCCTGCAAATCTGAGTTCATTGATTGCAGAGTCTATTACACTTATGCCGGATCTCCCATCGTTATTAGACAGCTGTCGCGAAGGAATATCCGGCTGATTGCGCACTTGCGTCACTTCAGGAGAATTCCCTCTTCTTTCTCCAGACCGTAGCACGCCCGTTCCAGATGAGAGTCCGCGCGAAATAAAAGAGTTCCTTTGAGGTGTTTTTTCAGAAAGCACGGTATTTGTTTTGGTGCTTATAAAATTTTTAGAACGCGGTGGAAGAAGGTTGCGTTGTTCTGCAAGGCCAGCCTTTTGGAGATTATTGAAAGCGATTTGCGAATCCACACTCGGAAGATATATGTCGCTTGGATAATTAGTGTACATGGGATCCGAGACACTGACGTCATAGTACGGAACTTCTGACGGATAATCCGGACTAGCGGGAGAAAACACGCTCATCATCGAGTCGAAAAATGACGTAATAGGGTCTGTTGGAGTTCGGAGCGCCGACGTGTGGAGATAATACGGAATCCTCTGTGCGATTAGTCGGTTACTCCGAATTTGGTCGTAATCAAACTCTGGAAAGTTTAATCTCCCGGTATTTTGAGAATTTGTTGTTGTGGTAGCTAATTTTGCCTGAGTTTTATTTTCAGAGTTTGGTGTGATTGGCGAAGAGGTGGTTAGAGGTGAGATTGTGTTTCTTGGCAACGGGGTGGTCGTAGTCATGGGAACGCTTTGTGTCGCTAACGTGAACCGCGGCGTTGCGTCTCTGGGATTGTAAACAAATTGGAAATACGCCTTGTCCAAGAATGGCTCGCTGGTTGGCGGTAATATGGTTGTCATCTGACCAATATTATTAACTGCATAAATAAATAAAAGGCTCTAAAACAAACACAAATACATGTACAGGCTGTAACATACATAAATAGTATATCAGTGGAAATGACTTTGTTTGCAAATCGGTAAATTGGGACATATCTAGATTTAAAAAAAAAGTTAATAGAATGTTGCTAAACAATGACTGTATGATATATTTGTAGCTTTACCATTCAGTCATCATTTAAGACCGCTAGTTGAAAAATAATCAATCAATTTAAAATAAAAGGTTCAATCAGCTCTCCTGTTTTCCGTTGTGGAAAGCATGGAAGGAAATCTCCTGCGACGTATTGAAGACCGGTAAGCGGACGAATCTTGTCGTAGTAGACTGAATGCACAGGTTCGTCTTGAGAATAAACCTTATAAAATGATAAAAAAAAAAAATACACCCTCTCATAAATAACGGTTATTGTTACTACGGGATTACCTGAGCTTGCTGGAGTGGTGGAAGGAGGGGTCGGCAATGTTGTTGTGGCGAGAGGAACACTAACCGGTCCCTCAGGAAGGTAAACTGGACGACCCGTGATCACAGGTGTGTCAACCAACAGTGAGGAGCTACTCTCGGTTTCGCCATTCTTCAAGTTCTTCTTTACGATGTCCATAAAGGAGTAAACCGTGTTCTGTTGCAACACATCTGGCATTTTGACAGAGAGCGAGGGCCTCGACCAATCCGGATATTCTCCTGTTAGCCGGAAGTCGGAAGTCCTGTTTGGCACCCAAAACGTCCTTTGCTCTGATTGGTTGGTTCGCTTCTGTTTTTCAAGTTTGTATTCTAAGCTTGAAATGGCGTTGTCGGACCATTTACCGGCTACCATTCCTTTCATTACGTTTTCAATGTACTTTTTATAGAACTTCTTATACTTTTCGGATCTTTGAATAAAAGGAGGTAGAATCGGCATTATGGGGCTTTGTGTTGTAGTGAGAGGAGCCGGGTTTCGGTTTACAATGGCGGGTCGATTTAGTTTTGGTCTGTTCCCGGTAGGAGGTAAGATGGAAATGTCTGCGCAGTTGTAATATTCTTCCTGTTTTCCGCATCCAAGTCCGCCATAACCATCAGGACATACTCCCCAGTTGTTACCTACAAAAATCGTTCTTGCTTAAAGGTGCTTTAAAAATTGTACATTTTTATATAATACATGTATGTTTCAGTAATTCGGGTATTATTTAAATTTGATAATGCTCGTCTTTTCCTCAAGTCTTGTTAATAAATGACAACACTATATTCAATATAAAACAAACTCTAGATCTATAATATATTACATTCAGTAGAAAATCATAAAATATATGAATACAATTATTATACCAGTTGTGAGTTTTAAAAAAAATCTTTGGAATCATTCCAGGCTCAAATGATGCCTTAAGTTCCCTTTTATTTTTACAAAGTTGCACAAAAATCAAGTTAAGAGTAGATCTGCAGTCAACTTGATTTAAAAAACAGATGCTAAAATTAAACTTTAAAAAAAAATATTGAATCATTTATAATTTGTACGTCATTTGGAGAAGGGGCGGGGGCAAACTTTTTTTTATTACAGATTGCGTCATGCACTTACCCCCGATCCACTTCCACTGAAGAACACACTGCGAACACGTGACTCCATCCGGGATCTTGAGAAACAGGCTGTGTTTGACGGCCGTATCCGGTACGTACCGACTTCCGTACCCCTCTATTGTCAGCGGGTATTTATCTAAGCACTCTTGCGTAATTGGTGACGTCACGTTGTCGTTGGGACAGAGATGGAACTCGAAGTACCCGCCTATATTGGAGAGGACGTCCACAGTCACGTTCATGAATTGGTCGTCTTGGTAATATTTCTTGACGATGTAGCCATTTGCGTATATCCCGCCAGCCTCGTTTTTGCGTACTTCATCATAGGAATCGCCGCACAATCCGCATTTTCCGCCATTTATCTCGTGTAACCGCTGAAATAGTCGTATCAGTATTAGATAATGTTTTACGTTTTATTTTATTAATTTATGTCAGTGTGTATCTGAGTGTATTGGAAATAACATTATTATATAAGAATCTTCCTGGTTCCCAGGTCCAAACATCCGATTGTTTTGGGTTTTTTTCATTTTTTTTTTTGGGGGGGGGGGGCAATAAGATTTTCTCTCAACAATTTCAGTCAGAAATGATCGTACTTTTTATATACAAAACACGGTTACATATCAATAGTATTGTCCTAATTCGATTCCTTTAGATACATGTACTTAAAAATCAGAAGACTTTATCATCAAAATGTATTTGTTGGTAATGAAATATTGTGATTGTACGAGTATCAATTTAAGAACACGCGATGCTCAGCTATAATGTTAAGGAAGGTATTAATTTTATTAAGAATTCCCATACGTGTTATTTAGGGAAATTTGCATTAGCCCCGCCCATTATACATGAGATTTATGAGATATTGTATTTCGATAATTAACAAACATCTACCAAAATTCATACGATTAATTATTGGGTTTGATTGTATCAAGAAGATGTACTAAAATAAAAACGCCACCTCATGTTATATTTGTTATACTGATAAGCTGTAAAGCTTAAGAAATAAAGAATTGAATTAAAATGAGTCAAAGGGAGGTAAGTATAGAGAATGAAAGCGTGCGACTGATTACTGAATTGATTTCGTCCGCCGTTTTTATAGTTACATCTCCCACATTAATTCGGGAAGTAGCAAGATCGATTAAATGTAATCTATCGAACATGAAAATCCTTTAAAAAATCATTCTGTTTTTGCTACAGCTCTAAAGATGTTTTTCCTCAATATTTAAATGAATTCTGCTGATTTAAAAAGAAATACAATACTTCTCATAAATATGACCGTTCATTTTTGTCACGTTTTTACAATCAGTGTGCTTATATTTAACAGCTAAATGGTCTACCACTAATATGAAGTCTTAAATAAACTCTTTTTGAGATCTAGCTTTCAACATAAATCTAACAATTTTGGTTGATCACAATATATGCACACAATACAGTCAATAAAATTTATCCCTGTTAATAGAAGTAAACACTTTCCCGCCGATAATTGCTTGTCGTTAAGTGCGTGTTTTACACAAATAAACCCGCGCCACGAGTAATTATACGAAATGGCCACGAGCATCTCATTTACATGACGGAATGTAACGCTATAGCCAGGGCTATTGGAGATCTATATAGCAGGTTTGAGGTGTTGTGACGACGATTGACGATTGTTATTTCAAAGATAAATCATTATAAATTATCATTTTTTTTGGTCATGAAACCGACGAAATATAATTGTTTTCCATGCATATTGTTGAGTTATAAGAAATTATTATAACATTTATATAATTATATATAAATATAGAAATATCTATGTTATAGGTTAAAATTAGTTTTTTCGGATTAATTTTGATTGAAAAGAAGTTATAACGGACGTCATAAAAATCCCGCGTTTTCTTATATTTTATGTATACTTGTCCTTGCTTCTTAGATTATATTTCATATTTACAACCACCAAGTATGATTCACTCTATTTTTTTACGGAAATTGATTGTACATTCATAGGTCTGTAGCCACTGACAGGACTGAAAACTACACGCCCCTGTTTATCGATTGGTCGAAACCTGTATCGACCTAAGAAAAATCACGGACTGCAAAAAAAAAAAAAAAAATCATGCTGATGTCAGACTCAAATTCCTATAGAAGACGATTTGGATGTGTTTTTTTTTTTTTATCTTAAGTACTGATATACATGAATAATTAAGTTAATTTTTCTTAATTTTTACGAACAATATATTAGTTTGTTAAAAGAAAGATGTTCATGTAAATAACAATAAAATGCTTTTTTGACGATTCATGCGGGTTATGAAGGTAGCGATCATTGCAGATTTTTTTCCTGCAATGTCGCCACATGTATATCCCACATTAATCACCAAAGAAAGCATTTTATTGTTTAAATGTACAAGTAATCTTTTTCGACAATTTTCCTTATCATCAACATACATGTGATTAGATAACTAATATGAATATGAATACAGTTAGCCTAGCTTGTTTTTTAAAAATTTCAAATTTTAAAAACAATGGTCAGATAAATTTTAGGCACATAGTTATATTCATGCAATATATGAATGAAAAATATAAGTTATTAATAATAAAATTCCAGTTATGAATGATTGATAAAGTCCACTTTAAGCCTCTTTTCTTTCTACGTGAATATCAAAGTGATTATTTGGTTTTATTCCGGAATAACCATTTCCTTACCCAGAATCCTCCGCAGTTTAGTCCTGTGTCATCCACGTTTTTAGGAACATTCATCTGGTTCCACGGATAATATCTCCATAAACTTGACCTCATGGGAGGGTCAATCAAATGACCTCGACCTCTTACAAGGTCGATCATACCAACTATCACTAACAGCCTCCATAAATCACGAAATGTCTGCATGATGTCGATCGATTAAGTTATCAAAACAGAGAAAATTCTATCTACACGCGAATGTCAAAGGATCCATTTTACAGTCCGAAATTTTTCGTGATTTTCTCTCTCACTGGAAAAAGGAAGCGTTCGTTGTAGAAATTTTTCAAGTTATTTTCCCTTCCCTTATAAAGAAATCGAAAATCAAAGGAATGAAAAAAAAACCTCTCACAAATTACTATCAGTTCGCAGACCACCCAACTGTAAGCGATGTTTCTCCCGGAAAACGCTCTTTTTTGGCATGGACGTGTAGATGGGTCCGTTATTAATGTACATCACACCAATTAAGAAGATCAGCACTATACACACTACTTTGACCGTTAATTAAGATTTCGTGTTGATGACCAACGGTCTCTAATAGTTTCGGCGATGAGCGTCTCAGCACCGTGCTAAAAGGGGATAGGTATGTCAATGCGTTTTCGATTCTTGTTTTTAAAGCAAGAAATATTATTTTTCTCTCACATTTCTGTTCTTGTTTAACTTTAAATCATTATACACTATTTAAAGCAAATTTATATAGAAATATAGAAATAGTTTGTTACAATTGTAATTCATTTATATCGTATATTTACGAATTTAATGTGAAAAGCTATGCATGAAACAATATCTGATTGGGACAAATACATCAGCTTATCATATGTGGCTTTCTGCTAATATATTGTAACCTAATATAAACTAGAAGAAGTCCTAAAATAGGCACCTCGATAGTTTAATATTAGTCTATGTTCTTTGACTGATGACAATTATAATGAATAAATGTATCAGCTTTTTTGTTTTATCCCTTAAAGAGTTTGCAATATGATTTTGCACATCAAAGAAATCACATTATTTCCATCATTCCTTTCTTTATTCTGTTTGATATATTTATGTGTATATATTGCCTTTATAGTGTTCAATGCAATAAAGAGACTAAACTAATTGAATGGAATTGGTAATATTTACACAGCCATCATACAACATAATAACGAGAGGAAAGGTGGAGGGGGGGGGGGACTTTGTTTGTTTATGGATTCGTTACAATCGTCTACGAGTCTAATTCCATCCGGTTAATTCCATCAGGTGCGCATGGATCTAAATCAAACATCATTTAATACGGAGATCAGATCAATAGATACACTGTTAAGAAGAGTGATAATTATACAGGTATTGATCCGCACACCTATCTCCTATCTGCCTGCAGTCCGTGGTCTCATCAACATGCTTTCTCCGTATTTCACCGGAGTACGTATATAAATGAAGCTGCGGGCAAGTCAATCGCAACTTCTCGGGATTTTTCTCCAAGGCTCTGTAGTCTGTAGGAAAGGTCCATGAAGTTGCGATTTCCGGGCAAGTGTCGACAAGTTCAGGTGAGATAGTACTTATATACTACGGGAAATCATGGACGAATCGGGGAAGAAATGGCGGTGTGTCGGCAAGGTGGAAGAGCTAGCCAGAAAGAAGTGCCAACGGTTATATTCGGCGGGCGGGAAAACATGGGATCTGGCGCTGTTTCACAGCAAGGGAGTGTTCTATGCGATGGAAGCCTGGTGCTCACATTTAGGTATATTCAGCATCTATCTCTTAAGATTGTTTTAAATCGATATTTGCATACTCAGCTCGTATCAACAGAATTAATCGATGTTTTTATTTGAACTTGGAACAACCTCAAGAAAGAAGAAATCCCCAATCACCCCCCCCCAAAAAAAAAACCCCGCTAATTAAAAGATATTCCTTCATTTTCTTAATTCTTGCCTTTTGAAGGATTGTGAGATTATTTTATTTTCCTTCATTACCTTGTTAAAAGGTGGTTCTAAATGAAAGATATGTATAATTTGATTTGTGCAATATTTAAACAATAGGAATGCCCTCTTTGGTGATTCATACTTGGTGGATGTAAATAATTATATACTTGTACTCGATATAACGTTATATGTACATGTACAAACATATCATCTACAGTGCATGTTTATGCATTCATCATACCCGGTGAAAGGGGGCGGGAGAAATCTGTACCTAAAAAATTAAAAGCTATCCTAGACAAACAGTTGCGTGCCATCTATATATTTTTCAAATATTGATACCAAAATAGCACATGAAATGTCTATCCAGAATTCCATTTTACGCATGCGCATTTTTCATTACAGGCGGACCTCTGTTTACCGGCGAGATCGAGGACTATAAAGGACGATGTCACGTGATGTGTCCATGGCACGGGTATATGTTTGACCTCAAAGACGGATCCAATGAAATTGGACTCAGGGTACGTATATATGTAATATCATATCCGGTGAATAGTCTTAATTGTGATGTTGCGGTTCAATTGAATAACGGATGACTGGAAATGACACAAGCAACAAATTTAGAACGTTGTGTTGCTATGGTTGTCATAAACTCTCTCTCTCTCTCTCTCTCTCTCTCTCTCTCTCTCTCTCTCTCTCTCTGGGAGTTATTTTTAATTTTTATATGAAGGTAGAAAGGGTTTTTTTTTTTAAATATTACACAACTCGAACTCCTTTACTGTTTTATGCACTGTGTATAACACCAATTCATTAATAAGAAATTTTGAATGAGTGGGTACAAGTTAATTGGATGACCACCGTATCAGTAATTGCAGAGTAATGTAGGAAAATTTGTCAGTACTACGCGTTAATTTAGAAAATACTAAATAAAAATTCGTATACTTACACATATATTAGAAATAAACTTTATGGTCGAAGATAAAAACACCCCGGTAATCAGTAGTCAGTATGTTTTGAGCACAATGTTTTGTATGTTTTGTATATTGTATATTAAATTGATAAAGCGTGTAGAAAATTAAGGTGTGGTCAGAATGAAATATGAACACGAAAGTTTGGTTCTAATTAATTCTTTCGTAATCTATGTTTCAGCAAGAAGTTCACGACGTCAAAATAGAAAATGGAAACGTGTATATCCTATATAGAACAGAACTGAGTCTTACAACCCCTGAATAATAATATAAAAAACCCAGGTGCTTGGCCAGCAGAAATCTACAGTAAAAAAAAAAAAAAAAAACTGCGACCATTGTTATTGTGTACAACTTTGTACGATTTAAATCTTTTTTGTTTACTTTGTAAATTTTAATGCACATAAGACCCTGAATGAAAAACAGGTCCATGACCAGCAGCTATCTACAAACGTACAACTTGAGCTATTGTCAGCTTGTACAAATGTTCACGCTTTAGTTTGGCTTTCTATTTTTTTTCCGTTTACTTTGTATGTGAAATCTAAAGCACATTAAACAATCCCCGTCATCGATACTATGTCACATAACGATATAATGTATCTTATGGACAGAGAATACCGTGAATTGATACACCCCAGGTTTCAAGACAGCAGTAACCGTGAAATCGTTTGAATTCGTCGTTTGATCTCATTTTCGTGAATTTTGTGAGTGTTTTTACCCATGCATGACTGCATTTTTGCAATATACATGCCTGAGGTTGCAGTATAAACGTATTCTTAAGAGGGCTAGATGGTCGTAGATAGTCATGTTTAGACTATATTTGAATCTCCTCAAAAGGGAGAACACTATATAAGGATATAGGAAAACATTCAGTGTTTTAAAGTACAAAGTTAACTTTGATCCTTGGGGAGAGGACTAACATAGGCACAGCCCAATGTCCAATCCTATTGTGTATATATTTGAATAATAAAATATGTGTTAAATAAATGTTTTAAAGCTAACCTTAATGATTATTTTTTTTCTAAATAATAGTTTATAGCGAAAATTGTTGTTTTGAAAATATGAGGCGGATCTATTGGTTAGTTTGTTGACCACCGAGCCTCCTTAAATTCATATCTAAAGAAACTCGGTTGAGTCTATACTTCTTAATAAAAGAAATAAAGATAAACAGAAAATTTTTTGATTTTTTTTCTTGTCTTTACTTAAAAATCGAATCTTTTTTTCTGAAATATGTACACACGTAAGAATCACTCGAGAGGAAAGATAACGAGTTGTAAAGCAAAACATACATTCAGCTATTACAACAATGGGCTTGAATGCAACTAGAAAAATTCATTCATTCATCTCACGTGTATATAAACAGCAAATAACTTAGAAACATGGAGACAATAAAAGATAACTGAAAATATGCGCCGTAGAGAAGGATAAAACATAACAGGTTTTATCAGTCATTTACATATTCATCACCCTATTTGAATAATCCCGCCCATTCCACTGGAGGGATGATCCTGCCCGGTGTATAACTGACTGTCAGGGATTCTCATCAAACGGTTACACCCCGCCCCCTTACAACAGAAGTTGCATTCGATTGGTTCGCCTGCTTTGCCAGTGGGCGTGTTCTGTTTTGATAGACACTTCGGATCGTCTGCCGTTACTATCCACCATTTGTCGAAGCACTCGTTTTCGGAGACACACCTAAGGGAAATGAGACTGTCTATAAATTAATTAAATAAAAGTGAACAGAATAATTAAGATAACTAAATGAAAGGAATCGGTTGAACTATTAACGCCCATTAATTTCGTCCATTTATTTTTAATATCACTTCGGTGATAAACATAATTCATGTTCATAAATCCGCGAAACTTCACCTTTGTTTACACTGAGGTTTAACACCTACCCTCTCCTATCAATGGTGTATGGATCATTTAGGGTGTCTAACGAAAACAATATTTTTTTAATTGAAATACATGGTATAGATCTAAGGCTGCCGTTGCTGTTTAAGAATATTGGTTGTGGAAAATATAAAAATTAATGGACGAAAACAATAAAAAAACAACTTTTTACATTTTACACCGTCAGACATGTAGCTTATGTAACCTACTTAAATAGGTTCTGATTTCCATAGTGTGCTAACAATTCAACAAACCAAATACACAATTTTTCCTGACCCCCACACTTGATGGACACGTACCGGCGAGTGATGGTACGACTCCCGTCCCCGCCCTGTTTGAGTGTATTCATACAGAACTCGGTCCCCGTGTTACACTCTTGTAAGTCTCCATCAGTACAGTTCACTCTGTCACAGGTGTAGCACTGAGGAACAGGGGGCGTGGTCACCTCGACCTTTGTTGTCGTTGATGTTGTCACTGTTGTTGACCTTTCTGTTGAGGTGGTCGTTGATTCTGTTGTGCTCTTTGATGTTGCTGTTGTTGCTTTTGTTGTTGGTGTTGGGGGCATCGTCGTTGGTTGTGGTGTCAAAGTCTCCTGTGTTGGACTGACGGTTGGGTATTGAGTGGTATACGGTTTGGTTGTTGCAGAAGTAGTTGTTGTCTCTCTAAGTAGGCTTTGTATCTTAGATTTTGGCACGATGATGGCTTTAGAGAAAAAAAGGTGTTTAGTTTTATAAAGGATTTCAAATTTTGTGCTTCGTGATTCTTATAAAATATTAAATATTTTACAGTGCATGAATATTATTTTCAACTAATTAAACTACGCTACAAAACATTAAATAGTGAAAAGAAAAAACATAAAGTTTCAGTTTATTGTTAATTTCAAAAGAAACTACAACACACTATGGAGATGTCCCGTATCTCCTTAGTTTATTTTTTTATTTATCAAATTATGATCATTCTTACATGTACTTCCTTAAAGGTGTAATAAATGTACGTTGGGATTAGAACTATTCAATGACTACAGTTAAAAAAATGTAAAATTTAAACCTTCAGGATTTGTTTTTGCTTGTTTGTTGTGGGCTTTCTTTTATTTCGAGGATTGCAGCTTTTGCAAGAATTAAGGAAATATGCAAGGTTTTTTTAATTGCATATATTATTATCAAGTCGCTTTTTGCGTTGTGAAAGAACTTCTACAATACGAAACAAACGGATATATTTTCTACTTGTATCTGTTTCACAAAATTGAAATTATCGCGAAAAAAAGCGAAAGCGAATCACATATATATATATATATATATATATATATATATATATATATATATATATATCATTGCCAAAAATTACAGGTCATACGGTACCAACTTACTGGAGTTAGTACTGGTTTTGAAGCGGCAATACAGACAGACGGTTTTGTGTACATTGACTCTGAGTATATCTGTACAGAATTGGTGAAGTAGTTCTGTTTCCCGATACTCCGGAATACAGTGGTCTTCTGTCACAACTAAAAGATACAAATAAATGAATAATAATAACATGCGATTGTATTTATGTACAGGTACATTTAACCGCCCCCCCCCCCTATAAAATGAAAAGAATTAACTTCCATGTATTTGTTAAGCATATCATACCTGTCATGTGTGGGGCTTTTGTCGTTACGGGAACGGGTTGTTCCGTATCTACAAAAAAAATCAGGGACACAATTAAATTAAATTAAATTTTGAAAAAAGATATATGCTGGTTTCTGCTACAACAAATTGATACATACTTTATTTTATTCTAGGTAATAAAAAATATATATTGCTACGGTGAAAATCGAATCTCATAATTGTTCATAACCGGTATAATGCCTGTTTAAAATTTTATTTTTAAAAGTGATTTAAATTACCATTCAAATTTTTTTTTTAAACAAGATTTTGTTGAAAAGCATTTTTTTTTAAATGAATAATGTTGATAAATGTATTACGGCCAATACGTACACACGGGACCAGGCTGAGTATCTGGTGTTGTATGGACGGGATTATCTTAAAGAGAAATAAACAAATTTATTGATAAACGATAAAACTTTGAGTGTTTAAAAACCATAAAACCACGACTAAGATCAGGGTCAATTACAATTAAGCGCTTGTAAGACTGTTTTTTTTTCTTTTCTTTTTAAAATTTTCATCATTATATTTAATTTATTAAAATTAGTTCTTTGATCCGCTCCAAGTAGATCGCTACAATCTAGTTGGAGAGGATCAAAGATCTAATTCTAATTGTAACGATCTAGATAGAGCGGATCAAAGATCTAATTTTAATTAGGTTCGGTTATATTTTACTATAGTATTTTATAAAATAAATTTTATTGTAAACACAACGGAAAAAAACCCATTATCAATTTATCTATGGCAAAACACGCGTATTACACTTATGTCAGGGGGGGGCAACCAATTTCAATTCGTAATAAATACAATTCGTTTTGGCCGTTACGTCATAAAATAATATAGCTTTTAGAATAAGTTTATAAGAGATTTAACAGACTGTAAAAGTCGTGAACACGACTTTGTTGTAAGCGTGAGTTTCTTCCAATAATGCAATATATGTATTACATCAGCTAATGAACATACTGTATGGACACTTGGAACAATGGCCGCCGCACCCCACTTGACGCTTTTTGCGACCGAAGACGTCATAAGGAAAGGAATGATGGCTTCTCTGCTGATGGCAGTAACCGGGGCAGCTGTACGGACAGTCGGTAATTGTCTGTCTCCTCACTTTGTGGTGTCGATTGAAAATCTGACCTGAAACAAATAACAAATTACTCTAGTTTCATAATGATTTATATCTGTTGTGGCATTCATTTTCGTGCATGTTTTTATTAGTTAAAATCCCCGCTTCAAAGATTCGGAAATTCTTTGCTAATATTGCCTACATCATCGCAAAACACGGTCAAAATGTACGTTCCTCTCCCATCTGGCCGGTAGTAAAGAGCTATAAGCAGACCCCGGGCCGTGGCTTGAGACGATGATGATCTTATCAATTCTATAGGTTTTTAGAAATTGAACTTCCATGCATGAACGTCAACAACAAAATTCACCCAAATAAATATGTATTCATTGAATACGGATGCAACCACAGTATTTAGAGTATTTAGAATTAGCACAGCAATACAATTAATCATGTTTTGAATGTAACCAACATACAGGCGGAACAAAGATGTTTTATCAAAGCAACGGGAAAAGAAGTTTAAATAGGAAACTATGTCTCTTGATGAGATGAAAATGATAAATGTGTGTCATTTCTTAAAATATATATGTTAGGAGTAGGGGAGTGGGGTTGGTGTCCATAATTCCCCGGTAAATATAGACAACAATTCTCGAGAATTGGAGTTCTACAAATTTTGGATGACACCACAGTAAGGTTAAGGCGGCTGACCACTAATGCAATTTTAACGGTTACCGTATATCGTTAGAGGAGGTTGCTACAAGACTGGATCGTCATCAAAATTTACCATCACATCTTCCTTCAAAATAAAAGATTAATAAATGTCTAAAATTGGCCAGGACCATCCAGCTCTTTTTATTATGATAAGATTGTACCTTTAAGCTGGCAATCACAGAACTCGCAGGAGAGGGTCTGGTTCTGGGGGTCCACCAGGTGGCGCACCTGACAGGTGTTGGGACACAGGTAGTTCTCTTGGTCACATGGCTTCTGTAGCGCCACAAACTGCTTATCTAAATAGACAAAAAAAAATTAAAACCTTCACGATTCTTTGGATTTTATTTATAAAAAGACATATTCATGTTATAACTACAGTAAGAATTGCTTATAGCGAAGTACCAGGGACGATCGATTCTGATTGGTGAAATACTTAATTTGTTGATAATAACTTTATAAGTTTATAAGTTTCAGAAAGGCCGACAAAGTCATAGGCCGAGTATGTTACATGACAGTCCGACTTCTTCAGTACCCGTTTAAAAACTGAGTTTATATTATTTAGGGTTCTATATTACATGTGTAAGGAAATTAGAAAAAGAGTGCGATGTACATGTAAGTATTGAATTTGTTTTTAAAGTGTGCACTTTGCTGCAGTCGCGTTTCACATTATCATTAATTTTTATACATGTATTATGACTATTCGGTTGCTGGATTGGTTGGAAAAATCTAAGCGATTCAGCACATGTGAAGTGCTATAAATCTGCTTCTTTGAAATTAATTTTTAAAAAACGTATAAATTGTTTGTTTATTCCGTTAGATAAATAATTTTACCGACTGTGATAATTTTACAAGACGATTCTTGTAACTATGTCAGCATCGCAGTCATGAGTATTTGGCTTCTTCCATAAAGAAATTTAATGTTTAAACTAACAGATACGGTGAAATACATGTACTAGTAATTTGTAGTAATATATTGAAATTATTTTTTTTTGTCAAAACGAAGATTTAGATAGAATCCAAACTGTAACTTACCCGGACAATGGCAGTGATAACAATGCCACTCACTGACCCGGAAGTCAACCACGGAACATCCGGTCGGACAGTCCGTGGGCTCGACCCGGCAGTACAGCTGTAGGAAGCTGGAGTGAACTGTATAAGTATAAAAACAGTGCAGCTGTAGTTCTGTGTCTTATGACTATTTGGTTGCTGGATTGGTTGGAAAAATCTAAGCGATTCAGCACATGTGAAGTGCTATAAATCTGCTACTTTGAAATTAATATTTTTAAAAGTACGTGTATCACAGGAGTAAACCGTGCCATTCAGTCAACTGCAATGTGACTTACTGAATGGCATATATGATCTGCCATTCAGTCACCTTTCCAGACCATTAAGTTACCATTCAGTTTACTGAATGGCACAGTTTCTCCCTGTGTATGCTGAATAAAAAGTACGAACAATACGAAGTACATGTACACTGTAGTTGGGTTTGGAATATTTATTGCTACAAAAAACGTACTATTCTTGTGATTCTGCATGTAACGTAACTTAATAAAATGTTTCTCTGTGGAAGCTCGATATAGTCAAACAATTTTTAGTACAAGATCACAATACTTGTAGTCCCAATCGGCTTCAATTTGAGCCTCAAAAAAGCTTTTACCATATATATAAAAAATAATATAAACCGTAAGCTTTTTCGTCACTTTAGTAGTTAATTATAATTTTACGAAGATAAAAAATCGCACTTGAATATTGCATATCATATTACTTTATGACAACACTTTATATAATAACTGTAAAGCCAGTGCATGTTTTGACACATTTTACATATTTTCATATTATATAATGAAATGAATTGTGCAACAAGGAAAAAGAGATACCTGCTGTTATTGTTGTTGGTGCAATGGTCGTTAAAGTTGTTGTTTCTAAAAATACATTATTGTTGTTAATTTTAGTACAATTTGATTGAATAAAAAAAAACCATATTAATTTGGGGAAAGTGTTCTTTGGTCACAATGCCCAATTCAGAGAATTGAATTAAATCTCATTTAATTTATTAACATTAAGAAATAATAAATTAAAAACAGCTTAAGCTGAAATCATAGCAAATCAAACAGCATCGAAATGATCATACCATTAGGTGCACATTAAAATAAAACAATATTAATATCGAGAGGGGTGGGGGGAGTGATTGAAATTGTTGAAATTGATGATAATGGTCAACTTACCAATGGGTATACATCTACATTCCCGGCAACCATTGGGTGCTAGAGCGAACGTCATTCCTTCGGGACAGCGAAAAATAGGACACGCAAAGTGAAACTGAAAGCAGGTCGTCCTTTGCTTTGGACTGTATCCATGTCTTTTCTTTCTGTATGCTAAAAACATCGACATAAGCTATTTTTTTAATTCATTTTTTTTCTAGATCTATCCTTGAGGATGATAAAATGATTGTTTTAGTAAGATGTTATTAAGATGTGATTTAGCATAGCATTGGGTAGATAGTATATATTTTTGGTATGAGAAAACATATATATTGCGTCAGGTGCCTGTGAGAAATATAAGTAGAAAGAATAATAATTTTTACTCACTTGTCGATTTTGGCTTCACCTGGTATTGTTCTTTAAAGTCACGTTTTCCAAAAATATCTGAAAGTAATTACAAAAATATTGTCTACTGCTTTGTCGAATTTTTATTACAATATTTTGTTCAACAACAAAAAAGCGGATGAAATAATATTTGATGTTATTCAATTAAAAAAATGAAAAGAAAATCCAACGCTATAATAATCAGTTTTAATTATTTACTTCACATATCAGAATTGACAAAATACCACAGAAGGAATATTTTACATTTTACAATTGTAAACTCTTTTTTGTTCGGAAATAGAAAAATAACAGATATCGTGAAATGACGGACGGGTTTTTTCATTTTAAAGGGACTTGGACACGATTTGAGCTAAATTTTTTCAAAATTTATTTTTTCATTTTTAATGTCTAGAATGGTCAATATGGATGTTTTTAATGCTCTGTCAAAATTTGAAAGTCAAATATCGAGTTACAAGCGAGTTACAGAGGTTAAAATTCTTTGTTTTGTAAACAAAGCTCGAGTCCTGTTATTGTTTACATATGTCTTGAATTGGTAAAAGTTTCAATCTAATGTTGCATTTTGTTGTTGATAAACTTATTTATGAACACATTTAATAAGTTTATCTTGTTTCCACAAGTTATTTTGTCAAAGAAATGGTAATTTCTTTACTTTACATTATTTGTAAACAAATATAAGACTCGAGCTTTGTTTACATAACAACAACTTCTTTCCTCTGTATCTCGCTTGTAACACGACTTCTAACATTCAAATTTTGGTAAATCATTCAAAATACACAAGTAAACTATTTAATACATAAAAATCAAAAATAAAATGTTCATCTGAAATCGTGTCCAGGTCCCTTTAATTGTATTAAAAAAATTATAAATATTCACTACATCAAAGGGAAAAAACGCAAATAAAACACTACAGGATATGGTACATACATTAATTGTCAAAAACAAAATAATGTCACCGGAGACTCCTCTTTTGAGATTTTTTGAATTAGGTGAATTAAATTCTTTATTCATAAAGAATTAAATTGAACTAATATATTACGACTGCCAACAAACTAAATGTTTGCAATACGACTGTTCGGTTTGATTGCATTGAATTGAGAATTAAAACCTTGATAAAAATTATTACTTTTTTTTTCAATTAAAAGCTCATAGACTGAGAATAAATTGGTACAAAACTAAAGCTCTTAATTGTTCCATAAATTTTTATCAATAAGAAAAAATGGTGTTTTATTCAAAAAATGTTCATATTTTAGGTTATAAAACAGTTCAACAATATAAATCATTAGGCGGTACCTGCAGTTAATTTAAACATTACAAAATCGAATGAGGCCGCAGACTTTGAACTAATATTTTTTTAATATAAAAAACTACCTAGTTTATTTAAATTAGCGTCCCGTGTAATCTATACTACTATATTAAAATAATAGACTCGAATTTTTGGGCTTTAATACCGAGAAATCGGAAGAGTACTGTCTTTTGTTTTATATATTTTAAACATCATTGGTACTTGAAGATTACCAATTTGTTTTTATTTTTTCTCAATCAAGCTTCACTAATTAATCAACGAAAATTCCTATAAAAAATCCGGAAATCATCTGGATTTTTTGGATTTTACAATCTTGCGCATGCGCATTACATTCACGCTAAATAACGGGACGCTCTTTAGTTTATGTTTCCATAATATCACATTTGCATGGATAAACTCAGAAACGATAATACAATTACGTGTAAATTTTCATTGAAAGTTTGCTACATGTATATATTCTGTTCATCTAAGAAAATACGGGAGATTATCTAACTCCGTGCATTTGATTTGAAAAGTCCCGAGAGTTCCGAATATGGTGTGTAAATTTGAAGCGAGTAAAAAACGTTGGGGAAAAGTTCTTCATTAATATGAATTAAATTTTTAGATGAAATGTATTTACAGCCTCAAAATGGTTTGTTATGAATAATTTGACTGTTATTTTCAATAAAGCTTCATTAATTTTCTCAAAATTGTATCGGAGCGATTCTGCAGTTTTTTGCTACATTACGGGTATATGGGAGGCATTTATTTATTTAACTGTGGTGAAGGCCTGTCCCAAGACACAGATTATTCTATTGGAATAAAATTAGATTATTCCGATATCATATGCAATGTCAACCCGTGCACGCACGGGTCAAAGTCTAGTACTATATATGTTTATGTAGCTACATGTACTTATATAGTACATATACATGCAAATCACATCAAATGTATTTAGAACAATTGTGATGCATGTACATGTACATAAGAAAGCATCTTGAAACAAATCCAAACGAAGCTTGCCTAGTAAATAAATTCTAATAAATATTAAATAAATCAATTCTTGTATTTAACATTTTCCAGTGTTTTCAATAATTTTGGTTTGGTAATATTTGATTAATTTCGAATGGAACTACATGTATTAATAAATCTTGAATTTTCTTAATTTTTTTGTTTGTTTCAAACTTGACCATTATAAAACCCATTTTAAATTGGGTTCCAACCAATATCTATAACAGTGGAATCATCATAATTCCGTAAAAGCCAATTTTTAAGGGAAAAAGCTAATTACGAATGGAAATACATGTATTGATAAATCTCGAACTTTCTTGTTTTTTTTTTTTTTTTGTTTTTTTGTTTTTTTTTAAACTTGATCATTATAAAACCAATTGGGTTCCAACCCATACCTTTAACAGTGGAATCATTATAATTCCGTAAATTTATCAGTATTGTTAACGAGAAGGCTAAACCTCCTGGTTATTAATTCCTATATATTTATCTACATAATAAATTTACATTTATACTTCATATATATTATGTACAGAACCATTATAATTGTTTATTTTTTTTCATTCTACTCACGCATAAAGTGTAAATTGTGTATATGTTTGTAATATTCTCTATGTTGTAAACCACAACCAAAGAGATGAAATAAACTGTTCAACTGTTCAACTGTAAAAGCCAATTATGCGGGTGAATGATTTTAACAGTTTTATAGATGTTATATCGTGTATTATCTTAATATGTTCCTGAGTTAATATCATGATTCATAATTTGTTATAATTAGGTGAACTAACGATCTCCAATAAAATTAGGCCCTTCTTGGAATGCTAACGATTACACAACGTTTCTTTATCAAATAAAGACCAAATAATGACACATCATAAAGTCCAACTTGGTGATAATAAATTGGATTCCGGCTTAATGAGATTTGACCAACCATTAAATTCCAAACTCATTCCAAATTAATGCATAATTCATTATATTTTTCCATACATAGGCACAGACCAAATATTTACATAAATTAATGTAATCATCAACTAAATGAGATACATATTATTTTTTTTTCAAGATAAAGGTCGAGAATGAAAGCAAACAAAAAGTCCTCAATCAAATACCAAAACCAGTGAAAATATATATGTTGGCAATATATATGTATATGAGTTACCAGTAATTAATAATTCGATCAAATAAAAAAGACCGAGGAATAAAACAAAACCCCAGAAATCATTGACTTAATACCAAAACAGTTTACCAATCTGTCGTATGAATATAACCTGTAATTAACGATTCGATCGAATAAAGACCGATAATTGAAACAAATCAAAAAAATCCTAGACTTTTAAATTATTAATGATGGATCCAGAATATTTAAAGGCTTATGAAATTCATTATTCCATAAATAAAAGGCCGAAAATTGAAACAAACAAAAAAATCCTTCACCCACCCGTGATTGATCCTCCACAGTCGCAGGTTTCACACACCGTTCCGTTGGGCTGAGTCTGTGTGCCTCTGGGGCAGACGAGCGGGCATGAGGCGAAGTACTCGACGCACGGGTGGGCCAGCTTTGTGTAGACGATGTTATTTGCGATCCATTGCCCCGGGGGTAAGGTCGAGGTCGGCCCGGGGGTGGTGGTTGTTGTGGTGGTCGGAGTTGTTGGGTCAGGCCAGGCGACTATCAGAAGTAAAGGTCCAAAGCAGTTAAATAATTCCATGATTTTTTGAAGGATTTTTGGAGAAACACAACCACCTGAATGCTATAACCAATGTTATATACACAACCTCTGAGATGTCAATCCCAAATTATTAGAATACCGGTTTATAGGGTTAAGTCGTATTTTTGTGGGGTGTCGTACTAGTTTTATTAAGTTAGCAAGCAGGGATATATGGACGCCGCTGTGGAATTATTATTGAGGCGGGGTGGTTTATTTTGGGATTTTGGAATGATGTGTGTTGATTATCTCTTAAAGACCCGCCCAATCGCAAACAGAATATATGAAGGACGGCATGGTCACTACGATATTGGAACAAAGTCCTCTAAATGGCACGTGCTCAAATTGTGTACCTGCAAAATACCTGATGTAAAAGTGCAAATTATCCGTATATTAACTCGATTTGGGAGGTGGGGATGTCATAATTTCTCAATGTACATTTTGATCAAGATGCATGTGTTATTTTTAAATAGATAGGTGGCGGTTATATAAATATGTGTGTGGACACGTGTTTACAAAAGCTTCATGTTCAGCAGAACTGTCAATAACACGTGCCTTCGTTATTCCATCGGTCAACGTCTTTGGATGTCGGATTGTCTTGTCAAGTGCTATTTTTAGACTAGTATATATAAATATCCAATATCAAAAGCGCTTTATTTATAGAAATGTAGCAGAATTTTTAAATCTAATTTATTCATTTATGATATTTTGAACATCAAGCCCCCCATAATTCCCGTCCCCTTTTATACATATATTTTTGCCATTCTCTGCAAGTTGATTTTTCATCGCACAAATAAAAAAAAATATTTTTGCGTATTTTCTTTTAAAAAAAAAAGAAAAAAGGATAAATCAAGGTAGCCAATATTTGGACAAGATTTTGGGCTTAAAAAACTGATAATGGGAACAATTATTACGTGTGTGAGTTCTATAAATATTACACACACACACACACACATATATATATATATATATATATATATATATATATATATATATATATATATATATATATATATATATATATATATATATATATATATATATAAATGCTTTAAGTCAGGTGGAGTCCCCGTCTCATGGCTAGAATTACGTATATAAACTGTAAAAATGTACAAACTTAAAGAGGCATGGTCACGATTTTGGTCAAATTCTATTTTTCTGTTTTTATTATTTACAATGCCTTAGGAATTCATTTCTAATTATCAGCTGAAATTTGAGAGTCAGTCGTTGAGTTATATACGAGATACAGGGCTTACAATTCTTTGTCATGTAAACAAGACTCGTGCCCTGTTTTTGTTTACATAGGTTCAATACACCAGTAAAAATCTTTTTCAAGCTGATTTGTCTATCTTTTTATTCATTTTCAGCATAAATAAACAGTTCCTAAAGTTTAACACATTAATTTAAGGTCTAAAACAGAAATTTTCACTTAAACAATGAAAATGTAAACAAAAGCTTTGTTTACATAGCAAAGAATTGTAAGCTCTGTAACTCGCTTAATATAACTCAACGAATGACACTCAAACTTTGGCTGCCTATTAAAAATGCCTTACTGAAACATTGTAAACATTAAAATCGAAAAAATAATTTTCGACCAAAATCGTGACCATGCCCCTTTCAACAAATAAATTAATTTTGAGTTTAGTAACACAATGCAAAACTCATGCATATGAGTCCTTACTTGAAACTCAATAAATCATAACAAGTAAACTCAGTAAATAAAAAAAATGAATTACTAACTTGAGTATTTCGGATCATCGCAGACACAGAATTGGCAGTTTAGACTTCCGGTCATGTAGGATACCGTACAGGAAGTGGAGCAGAGCCGGAACTTCTCCAGACACGGGTTGTCCAGAGCGAAAAACTGCTGTGATAGAACCGGAACTGCAGGAATATTAAAAAGGAATCATTTCAAAATACATATTTTTTTTCAAATAGATAAAAGCGTATAGAACTATATACTGCAATTTGATCGAAACTATACAGTAATAAAAGGAATTATTTCCAGATACATTTTTTTTTTCAAAAAGTTAATATAATCAACTTAAAATTTGAAGCTTAGAACTGTTGCGATATAATTAGGACTGCGAGGTAAAATAAAAAAAGGACCATATCAAGATTCAAACATTTTTTTTTCAAATCAATGAGTAAAAAGATAAAGTTGTAAACAATTGATAAAAGGGGGAGGAGAATAGAACCAACATGTGTTAGTCATTTTTATGTTTCATAAATGTACTGTTTAGGCCATCATTAAAAATATCTATGTTTCCCCTAACCCGACCCTAAATTTTGAAGTTGGGTAGGTAGGTAGGTAAATAATTTTTTTTTCTGCCAGGGCAAAATATAAAATACATTATAAATTAAAAATGAAAAAATTAATCAATTCTTTAATTAATTACAAAACTAAAAAAATATGACCAGTTGTAAAACAAATTGTTATGCTTGACTGTACTAATGGAATGTAAAAATAAATTGATATCAAATTCACAATTTGATATTGTTTATCTTTTTAAACATGTTTGATTCAATGATTAGATGCATGTGCATGAATAGATCCATTATCATTTGTATGTCGATGTACATGTTTACCTATTAAATATCATTTAAATGATAATGTACATACTTCAAAGTATCAATTAATATTTCAAAATTTGGTTTATAAAATGTCTAAAAGTATATGAAAACAATAATAATGATTAATTTAAGGAAATGTAACAAATGTAAATATTTGTGAAGTAATATTTAATGATTCTACAATTTATGTTTACACAAAATCACTACACTTGCAGTGAATATCCTTCTTTGACAAGGAAATAGATGTCTATACAAAGAAATAATAACCCAAATGTGAAACATAATGCCAGGGAAGAACAAATATTTTCCTCGGTAGATAACAATTTTTTTGTAAATTTACCCAATTTCACTTTAATTATAGTCATTACCATAACCAACTCTTTTGTTTCTGTCGATTTGAAATTTGACGAATTCTTAAGAGAACTGTTTAAAATTTTCACAACATGAAGAGTCTTTTATTTCACATGTACCAACCTAATTTTTGGGAAAATTATTTCTCCCTAACAGAAAAGAAGGGAGAAGTTTGAGAAATCAGGGAGACTGGCAGTATTTGATACGGCATAACCTACAGAAATGATTATATAAAACATATACACAGATTCAACCTTAATTAAGATTGGATTAAAATTTAAGCAAGTTAATAAAAAATAAAAAACTTATCCAATCTATTAAATTAAACCTATTTGATGTATCCATACATTTTAAAGATGAAATGTTTTGTAATTGTGTTAGCTAAGTTAAAAAAAATCAGTCTTTTTACTTCTGTGTATTTTGGAGGTATTAGTCCAACCATGCAATTACAACCGTTTTGTAGAGGATCATTTTAATTTTTAAGATAACTGAAGACAGATGGTTTTATGTTTATTTTAGCATTAATTTGGCACAATTATTTACTCATTACAAGTTACCAACTAATTGTAATATCAACACTAAAAGTAATAAACTTCGGTTGTAATTTTCAATTCACAGTAGGCTATATGTTGCATCATTTGCACCCATATTTACATGTATATCTAGAAAAGATAAGACAATCGCAAAAATTTAAATCACAACAGTGGTTAACTGAGGCCGTGGAAACGTTTTTTAATTAAATGATTATCATTTTAATGTCTCTGGAGTTAATTTATACGATCGTGAACTCAGAATACAGGGCGACTTCAACTTCTCTTTCGGAGGAAATTCCGGCGAAGTTACCGATGATTAAGCGAGTATTTCGCCCATGTTGATGATCAAGGCTAACAAAATGATTGTAAAACGATAAAAGATATAGGTCTTCTAAAAACGAATTTGGGTAAAATTAGGCTTCTTTAAAAAAAAAATCTCTATTCATTGTTGTAAAAAAAAAATTCAGTCGGCGGGTTTTAATTGGGTCGGTCGCGTTAGGGGAAACATAGATATTTTTAATTTTGGCCTTACAAATTAAAAATGCATGCATTATTTAAACAATAAACTGCTTTCCTTGATGATTCATGCGGGATATGAAGGTGGCGAAGTGAAGAAAAGAAATAGGCCTACATAACCCGCGTTAGCTTTTCTATAATGATCGCTATTTGAAACTGTTATAATATATTCGGTAGTGAGCTGTTCCTAAATTATTAATAAAATAAGAAAAATGCCGTGTTATATATGTTATTATTATGATGACCCAATTAGCCAAATCGTATTTACATCTATATATACTTATCTTTATTTTTCACCTAAGTTTTTTTATTCACCAAAAAACGACCTCTTAATTTTTTATGTAGCTAATTTTCAATTCAAACAAAAGAACCAAATCACAAACAAAAGATTGACAGAAGAATGTTGAAACTCCTAAAGCATGGAACTTCTTCGACAAAAACAACATAAATGAAGTGACCAGGACAGTTAAACTGTGTCATGGACAGTATTCTGATAAGGTGTCACAGGTAATAAACCCCAAAACTACACAGGTGATGGCAGGTGTTGGCGTGGTCTCTATGATAAATGGGCTCCAACAACAATCCTTCTGCGATTACTGACCGGTCCAGAATGCCAAACTCTCTCTTTTTCTTAATTTCCGCTTTTATCCGTCTGTCTGTCTGTTTGTCTGTCTGTCTGTCTAACTTCTCCTCCTAATCTTAATCTTAATCTTCATCATCATCATCAACATCAACATCGTCAAGCTGTGTTATTAAGTGTGTGCGACATTTTCGCTGATTTCTAATTTTCTCTTATTTATTCGAAATTCTTCTTGGTATTAACGTTGGATGAAATTAATTCTTCTTGAATAAAAGTCATGTTAAACAAATGTATATTCAAAGGGGTTTTCTTTAATGGGCGTATTAATGTCTTATATTATAATAACATACGCACATGATACATGTATGTACAGATGAACAGTGCATTAATTTTGTATGTACAAAAATGAGATATCATTTATCAGATGGACTGTGCATTAATTGGGAAAAAAGGAAAAGACCTCAAAAACATCTTAAATTTCTAAATTGTATAAATTGTTAAATCTAATCGCTTGTTGCTTGAGTTTCTATTCGAGTGCATTTCACACTAACCGCGACGCGTTTGACATGCATGTATCAAACTTCTGTGACCACTTATTGGTGCAAAAGGAAGTTGGCGATTGTAGATATCATGCAAAAAAAAAACCAAAGCATAGCAATAAAGAAGGTGCAGTACTCCTAGAAACTGATCTATATGTTTCATGTAAATTAATATACTTACATGAGTATAGACAGAAATAAGTTAGAATGTAGTAAATTTATTTCGTCCGTTGAAACACCAAAATCTCTTTATCCTTTAAAATTTTAATTCCTACCGTTTGATGAGTTAAAATAACTACCACGAGATTAAAGTTTCGTTTTTTTAGGGGCATCATTTGAATGACGCACAGAAAGGCAATATTTATTTACAAATATTGACAAAAAAAATGCTGACTATTGAACAAGAACCTAGACATAGAATTATATAATCCTATAATTGACGCAACATAGTCAAAAATAGAATATATCTCCTAAAAATACCTGACACACGGCAGAATAATGGAGATAACAATAATCCCCAAGCGATTTCAAGATCTTATAAGACTTAGCCATTTGATACACTAAGACAATCCTTACCTGTCAAAATATATCCCGCAAAAAGACATAATATTGTCCCGGAATGGAATTGAAAGATCTCCATAGATATCTGGGCCCGTGTACAAAGTACTTACACTTTCTCGCACCTGTGCTGTGTGCGTCATAGCAACCTGTTCGGGAGGATTATTTGATAATATGAGAGAAGTTTTTCTTTTTTGAACTCTCTCATTCCTGATAAAAGTTTCGAAATGCGGACAGGAAGGTACATTAATGTCATTGAGAACGAGGGCTATTTATAGTACATTTAAGTCTATAATATGTACATGTACATTTTTTCATACGACGATTATATATACTATCGCTTACAATTGGAGTGTTCTGGTACGTTCTGAATGTAGACATATATATCTTTTATCTCAAGATAATGGACACAAACTTTTTTGAATATAAAAATTCAAAATTATTCTGTGTTTGTGTGTGGCGGGCTGGGGTGGGGGTGGGGGTGCGGGTGGGGGTCCGATACTTGCGATATGAACTATGAATAATCATTGCAACATGCAGTAAATTTAGATTTTTATGAAGAAAAAAAACCCAACAAATTAACTGCAAACGACTTGTCACAATTAAATGCAATTAACACTTTGATGGATGTTTTTTTTTTTTTGGTTGTTTTTTTTTTGGGGGGGGGGTCTAAAATTAAAATGTTCATTAAAAAATATAAAAATATGTGTAAAATAATTAATCTTGAACAAAGATTGTGGGTAGAGATTGGTGATACATTTCTTAAATATTTTTAACACAACTGAAATTCGTCAAAGATGTAAAAGCTACATGTAACTACACATCTTTGATTCTTATTGTGGCACCAACTCAACCCATGACACGACGCGTTGCTTTCATCTGACCTGAATGGTGTCTTCCCACTTAGCCAACATTTTGAAAAAAAATACAGGGAAAATACAGGTAGATCTGTGTTGGCTAAGTGGGAATGGGGTGAAGGTAGAGAACAAAAGAATTTAATTACAGATAAGCTATAGTCTGTTTTCAGATAAAAGTAGGAAAAATAAAATATTTGTTAGCCTGCAGAAGAATAAACATGAATTGAGCTTCTGTCCCAGTACTTTATTTAATTAATTCAGATGAAAATTTAATCTTCAAAAATTAACTGTTCCCCTATAATTTATGCCCTTAATTAAGGTACAAATATCATGGCTTGTCTATCATATATTGAGATAATTAAATAAGCTGACTTAACTTAAACTTGGCCTTGAAAAATATTGTAAATTATAAGAATCACGTTTGAAATTTTATCTTTAATCCATATGGGTCATATTTCAGTTCTCTTTTACAATTTTCTTTGGTTTCTATGATTATATTGAATATTTTCAATCTACATAATATAATATTAACAAAACACAAAAAATGCTTGAGTAAAGTGCTTATATACATGTATATTTTAATGGTGTATACATCACATTTAATAAGATTCATCGTATGATGATCAATACATCATTAGTTAAGAAGATAAAATCCTCCTTGGTCGTTTCTAGAAAGTTGACCTGCACCTGAAGATTGAAGATTGGGCATTTTGATTTTTTACATCTTTCAACTAACAGTCCATAAAACAATTAAAGAACTCATAATTTTCAGGCATTTGATTCTGTAAATTAATGGCCATATAATGCTTATCAATTTCAAAATGTTTATTCTCTCAAAGTCAAACCATTAAAATACACATGTACATGAGGTACAGAAATGTGTTATTAGCGTGAAATTGTAATGTCAAGGGTCTAATTAAATATAATATTATATTAAACATAAGTAATAGTAATATTACATGTTTCTAGTCCATTCTTTAAAAACTGCTGATCAATCTTATTTATGTATATATACATCCAATTTAAACACTTTATAAATTATTTACATTAATGTTTTAATCATGCAAGTAGCGGTATTGGTTTAAACATATGAAATGTTTTTGTAATGATCTTGCAGAAAATTGCCCATCAATATTTAAAAAATATTCTTTGGTTATTTTTATTTATTTATTTATTCTGATTATCATGTTTGAGGCAAATTTAAATGCCATTTGTTTATATGTTTTCAACAAGCTATTCTCAGGTAATTGATAACAAATACATTTACATGTGAAAACAGACTATAGCCTCCTGATCAGTCAGGTGTGAAAATCAAAATGTTGGCCAGGTGGGAATTGAGAATTTCAGAATGTTGGCTAAGTGGGAATAAACCAATTATTACCTCTTTTATAGTTGCTGTTTTACCTGCAGAAACAGGCAATGACATTGCCAATGTTCTGAAATACAAAGTACAGTCTGCTTCCGATTAAATCACTCTTTATGTGCGGAATTCTGGGGCGCCACCATTTTGGAGAGCTGCATATCTGCAGCAAGCTAGTTTGATTGAGGTAGTCCATCATAACTAAGGCGAATTTAACAATTTTGATTGATCTAAACTACATCAAATACGTGTTTTAAGGTTATTATGAGAGTGACATAAACCAAACTCGGGAGTAGGTATGTAGTTAATTAATTTTAAAAGAGTTGTCTGCCCTTTAATAAAATTTTTAAAAAAAATCATTTTCTGAAAATATGTATGGTAAATTTTAAATTATTTTACCCTATTCGTAGAAAGGGAAGCCTTTTCCATTTTTTACCAAGATAATTGTGAGAAAATTACTTGTCCTAAAAATATATTTAAAAAATGCATTTTTCCCATAGACTTCAATGTTAACTTCAGCAAAGTAATGATAAATTTGTAAATATTCACTTTTTTTTAAATTTCAAAGGTGAATCTTTATTATTTAATAAACCTCTTAAAATCACACCAAGATTTTAGTGATTAAACTTGCGATCTATTAGATATGAAATATGATAGTTGTGGATGGACTAACATAAGATTGCATTAAGGCTGTGAAATGGCCTACACAATTGTCCTCGAACTACTATTTAATTTACTCCACCACTTACAATCAAAATATAAAACCGCAAAAATCACTTGCAGTCTGTTATTCCAAATCATATGTGATATTAAGTTCATCAAATATTTGGAGATTCAAAATAAATTAAATGGCTTCAACTTAATGGCTATCAGCCCTAATATAAATAAAGAATTGCATTGAAACAAGTTCATTTCAACAATCAATGTTGAATTATCCTTTGCAATTTTAAGACAGAAAAATATTACTTTCACAACAGTCAATTTATTTCTGCTCATACAAATAAATGAAACAACTGGTGATGTGTTTTACACATTCTTAAACATACACGTATTAAATGTAAAATGAAGAAAAAATTATAAGATGGCAGCACCTTTTTCTGACATTCACACTGACCAGATAAATTCGAAAATCTTGCAAGCAAATTGAAACATGTATTAATTACATTAGATTTAATTACATCAATAACATTCTTACAAGAGTTAATCTGAAATTGACACTTGCATTGCACCAAAATAGCTTTAATAATATTGATTAGAGTTGTTTCCCTTTTTGTTACGTTATTAATAAGAGTGATTTTTTTCCCCTTAGAATATGTTTCTTTCAGCACATTTTTTTTTATATAATGAAATAAAAACATGAGGGAAATTACAATATGAGGATGTCATGTCTTATGAGTTTGTCTACTCATTTAAAATTGCTAACTTAGATAGATAAAATTTGTTTAACATATTGCACCAAATGAGTTTCATCATAGAAAAGTGTGGACAACTTAGAAAAAAAATATGAAATGTTCTACCGGTACACAGGAAATGGAGATTCATCAAATAACAGTACAAATTCCTCTAAACCTGATCTCTATGGTGAAAATGTAGATCATGATTAGGTGGGTTACATAGGACAAAGATCGAAATTATTTTAAATTCTAACAGAATATTACACTCTCAGAATCATGCCATATTTCCATCAAATCTTGGGTGGGTAAAACTTACAATTACACTCTAATCAAAATCAGACAACAGAAATACTTTCTAGGTTTTGTTACTTTTATGAGAAAGTTTGTTTTCTATACACAATTGAAAACAGGTTCCCTTGCGGTATTAAACAGAATTGATGCACTTTCAAACATTGAAGTGTTGCCAATACATATACAAATGAAAAAAGGGTTTAGATATTGACAAATCTCTCATACAGACACAATTACATGTTCTTCCAACAATCTCAGTTCCCAAAACTACACAATACTTTAGTCTTTCATTCGTGTCAAATTCACAACTCTTCCCACATTTCTTCACATTCAAACACAGCTATAGTAAAAGACTCGCACATACACAATTGTAAACGGATAAATCCCTAACACCAATGATACAGATTTAGCAATGTTCGAATCCTTCTCTACACAGTTTCTCTCGCCCTCTTCTGTCCGCTTTCATCCTGTGTTACTCTCTGTGTATTAGCACAAACAGACCCAGGCAGGCAAGAATAGCATACTGTAACAAAACAGATTCATTTACAATTTACACATTCAATATTTCATGCATTTACAAACACTTACATTGTTTCTTTTGATGCATGGTTTATTATGTATTTTTATCATACCTGAATTCACTACTATTTTTCATATCATGTTTATTTAAATAATCTTAATAGTATTGCTATTCATAATCATTTTATATAAACAATTTAAATGATGCTTAAGGTAGTACAAAACAGTATCCAAAAAACAAACACTTCGGAAATCCTCGCGCAAGTACGTTTACGAGAAACAAATAAATGACGTACGTCATGTTCTAAACGTCTTATTATGACGTCATGCCATGCAAGAACTGTTCAAATAATACTTTGTAACAAAGTGGGGGAGGGAGGTTTAAACTTCTTTTTAAAAATATCTAGTGGTGGAATTGTTTTGGTATTTACATAATATTATCTACATATTCCAACAATTTATATGATAGTTTTTCGTGGAATTTGAATGATAGGAATTTAAATAAAAACGGTATTTAGTATGGCGAATAGCTTCAAATTAGGGCCTTCTTGCATATACTTAGGACTGATTTTATTGGTACAAAAAACTATCAAAGTCAATGATTATCATTTTTTTAACGTTTAACGTGTCTTAGTCTCTTTGTTAATAGATATTTGCCCAAAAAAATATTTTGACAATTTTTTTCTTTTAAATCATGTATTCTGATGAGCCTAGCCCTTTTCTAACAGGGTGTCGGAAGCCATAGTTGTGACCTAGATTACGAGAAAACTAATGGTGGAATTTTTTAAAAACTTTTTATATGTATACAGTTTAATATAATTAGCATTTGGTGCAATTTTAAAAAAAAATGAATTATGGGAAAAATTTTCGCTATCTGTTTTGTACTACCTTAATCTATGAAAGAGTTAGGTTGTGAAAAAAGAGTTTTTCCCCTTCAGATATTCCAGTGCAAGTGTACTTAATTCTTTAAACATGAATCTCAACTTGGATAATTTTTGTCTTAGGAGGTAAATCAGTAAAATGCTTTGAATCTCAGATACAAGTGTTTAGAGTATTATATGTTCCAATGTTGATATCTCACCTTAAATTTAGGATAATCATTCATCAATATCGTGACTATTCCAACATAAGGCACAAAACTGCAACAAAAATGGAATCCATCATTACATACAAACTCAAGGCAAAGCTGGAGTAGAAATTGACGTAAGTTTGATCATTCACATGGAGCCTTATTATCCAAAGTTTACAGTTATATGTAATGATAATGAAAATCATTCTATTCTTCAAAGTAATAAGAAACATGAATGTTTCTAGGGGAAGTCATGGTCAATAGTCTATCAGTCAATACAACTATCTTCTTTCATTTTTTTTCTTTAATGAGCATTTGATTTCAATGATTGATCCAAACAAGATTAATGAAAACCAGTGTCAATTAATACTCAATCAAAATATATTAAACAACAATACTTGTATTTAAACCAAGGAAACAATGGTCAGGCACAAATGCTGTGACCTGATTATAGTAACTCACCCTCTCGCTCGCCCCACCACATCTTTCTTCTCCAGCCAGAGCTGTCCAGGGGCATATAACCCTCTGTCATCTACCGAGTTGTTATCTCCCTTTGTAAGAAATTTGACTTTTCCATCTTCTCTGGAGAAAAAAATATATTGTGTGTAATATTGATTTTCGTTATAGATAAAAAGATTCGAAGATGTTTTTCCCCCCACGGCCCACAGATTTCTTAACAGACTTATGAAAACACTAAATTTCAACACTTTACATTAAAGGTGGTAATCGAAAGAAACAATTAAATCAAGTATAATTTTATAAATTAATTTTACTTTCCCAAACTTGTTACCCAGCAGCATAGTATAATGGATTAGAGTGTTAACTACAAATTTTTAAGCCATGAGTTTGAATCTTGCAGAAGCTTTTTAAAATTTTTTACCTTTTCAAAAAATTTCAAAAAATATTTCTTGGTCAAATATTGAGAAATTCTAAACCAGTGAGAGTATTTTTATTATAATATACTTTTATCAACATTAATAGTGACAGGTGTTCCATAACACCTTAAAGAAATACCGATTCATGATTTAGTGACTTACTTTTCGTGAACTTTCAGCACTCTGTGTACAATGGGAATGTCTCGGCCTTCTATTTTAAACACAACAATTTCTCCCACTCTGATTGGTTCCTCTCTGTAGTTGGTCAGGAACAGTAGGTCTCCTCTGAAGAAGGCAGGCTCCATACTTCCACTGAAAATGAAAAAAAAAATTACATTGGTACATGCTATTTAGGGTTTTTTCTCTCTAATTTTCCAGTATTTGATATATTTGATATTTCTCAATCTGTGTTCATTTGAGCCCTTATACTAAATCGCAAATTGTTCTTGTATCATATTCGTTAGCCAATGGTTATAATACTTTACAATCTGATTTATTTTTTCTTTCAATAAAAGCAGTTTATTCCAAGTTAATTAAAGGCGTTTTTTTTTTATTTTACAAATATGAGTACAACATTTCATTTGTAATACCATCTATTATGTGCGTGCATATTTGATAATTTTGGGTGGTGTCTTTATTAACTTTACAACAGTGTTAACATGGTTAAATGAGTGTTTATTCTCGTGTAAATACATGAGACTGTACAGGGTTGTTTACTTTCTGCAGATTTTATGTCACATTACATGAGGATCACTTTTAGACACAAGGGTGTGCACTTTTCAGAACTTTACTTTATGTCAAATTAAAGGATTGTGAACTATAGGCTAATCTTTACATTATGTTACCTGAGGTCCACAATATAAATGATACAAGAGTGCATACAATATAGGCAAGACTTTACATTACAATAGCTGAGGACCGCCACAATGTTACAAGATTGATTACTTTTTGGAGATTCTACATAACCTGAGAACCCTTATACTATGTTATACATGTATAGAATTATTTACTTTTTGGAGACTTTACGTTACTTTGTTACAAGAGTGTGTATCATGGGTAAGACTTTAAGTTACGTTACCTGAGGACCACCACTATGGGACTCTCGCTGCCTGTGACCACCATAAGCCCCTTCCAGATCATCAGGGCAGATGAGACAATCATACCAAAGTTAAGCACTTGGTAATACAGCTGAAAGAGAACAGATTCGCCTTAAAAACTCGTAATTACATAATATATATATATGTGATTAAAATTTAAAATCATAAAATGAAAATAATGATGTCATAAAAACATAACATTGAATTAGCTTCAAGACTTTGAGTAGCTTCAGGAGTTATATCAAGAGATTCTTCTTTCTTTTTGTACTACAGCAGTGATTGGGATAAGCAATGGGCTAAATGTAACAATGGCATGTTCCAAGACAGTGTCAATGTGACATTTCTAAAATCAATGCGCCATATGGAAATTTTATGGGACATTGTAAAATGACAAGTTAAAACTTGATGAGTTTTTAAAAGACTTCTTTGCAATTGTCAAATTACTGAATGACACTGAATAAAAAGCTACCAAAAATATTTTTAATTTAGTAATGAAGACCATAATTTAGTTTCAATTCTTTATTTTTATTCTTCTTTTCATCCAATTTGAGTTGGATTTTTCATTTGAGTCTTACTGTCAGCGTATCCATTCACTATGTTCTGGTTTATCTGTTGATTCATTTTCATCTGATTTTTTATAATTAAATGAAAATTGCAGAAAAATTTCTCCTTTCTTTGGATGGGGAATTTTTTTTGATGGCATGATGGCAGCTGCTTACATTTAAATCAGGCATGTTAAATGTCAAATTAATAGTATTAACCAATCAACAAACACTTTACGCTAAAGAAAGCAAAGTCATGATTACGCTTGGCTGTACATTTGACTACTATTTATTAAGTGTAAAATAACAGCGTTTGTTAAAGCATTGTAGTGAAAGAGATTCCAAGCGTTTATGGGGGAAAGCTCAAAGTTAAAAAGTATGTACTGTAATAGTATAATGATAATTTGCGCCAGCAGGGCGCAACGTTTATAACATCAATGTGCCATTATTTTATTTAATGCGACTATGGCGCAGGGCGCATGCTTATCCCAATCACTGCTACAGAATTTAACTTTCACAAGTACTACTGAGTATTTTGAGTGGTGATAAAATGGCAAAGCAAATCCAGGTCAGCGAATCACACTAAGATTTTGGTGATTAAACTATCTATTAGATATGAAATACTTATGGATGGACTACCTTAAATGCATGATTACTGTGACAGTGTGTATAATAGGATACTGATATACACACAAGCTAATGGGTTAACCCTTAAGCTCAGTCAGTAGAGCATGAGTTTTCTAAACTAAACATGCTAAAGTGTTAAAGTGTTAATTAATATTCGCTGTAAATTTTGGAAGCTTAATTAACAGCTGATTAAGAAGAATTTAAGAAAAGTTGCAATTATTCTACACAGAACTATCTTGGTAGAGAATCAGCTCGGCTTGATATTTGGACTAATGTATTTACTATGTTCACCAACACCAACAATGTCCAAATATCAAACCGAGCTGAATCTTCACCACGATTACAGATAGATCTGTACTTTGAAAAGGAAAATAACATTTTAATCTGCAATGATGACACGCATCACAATTGAATGCTATATAATTAAACATCAAAATTTCACAGCTCCATAATATACATTAAAAAAATCTAAAAAAAGGAATTTTAAATTTGCTAGACTCATAAGACTGCAAAGTATGTAATTCCTGTCATTTCGGTAATTCGATGTACCGCAAAGTATGCACCATATGGTTTGACACGTCTCGTTTTTATAAAGGATTTATTACAATACTGCTGTACGAAAACAACAATATTTTTCTTGTCTAACATATTTGAACATGTGATTCAATAAAAGTTCTAGTGATCAATCTACAACAAATATTTCCTGGTTCTATGAAGAACTCATTCACAAAAATTGTTCAGAGAAAACGCGGGCTGCCAGCGTATGTTAGATTAAACAGTGCTTCGTTGAATTCATGCACCTCGTATTGACAAGATATAATTTGACAATGTTTATGGTTGTGATTATTTACCTGTCTCGGATTCATACGCCGGACATCGTCCAGGAAATCCATATCTAGTAATCCCATTTTGAAAAATCTGGGAATATCGGAAACCGCAAAACAGGAAGCTGACCACAGTTCTCGCGAGACTTCAATGCCAAGTATCGGCGGAACGGTGTAAAGACGATTTGATTCCTGTATATTTCGATTCATACAGTTTGGCCCAGAATTTTAAATCATTTGGCAAACTATTTGAAATTTTAAACAAAAAGGAGGAAGCAAAGTTTGTATTTAGTGATGGAATTTGTATTGATTTGCTTTTAAAGATACAGTTTAACGAATTGATCAATAAAATATTGTTGATAAATTTTCTGGATGGTGTAACTAAAATTTGGAAAATGTCGGACAGGTCATAATTAACGTTTACGTATAAAGTCATGTATGTGGAACAAATTCAAAATTTACTATTGGCATTTGAATTTCCCGTGTTTGCTCGCAAAGGCTCTTAAAAAACGCAAACATTCCACTGAAATGATGAATAAAATATGTACGTGTAAGCGGATATACATGTATAAAAAATCATTTTTTCGACATTTTGTTTACTGTACTTTGATTAACTGAATTATCTTTTTCAAAATATTTTTACAAGAACTTTATTACAAGCCAGCATTGTCTTTGCTTCCTTAACACCCGTTGATGTGTTGATGTAAAATTTATATTCATGAATAGTTACATAACGTATATATTTTATTTAAACCAACCATTGTACTTGAAAATAGTATCGCCAGTTAAATTGCAGAGGAACATTTAATGTACTTACAGCATTTTGATTTGTAAATCACATGATTTCAATATATTATTTAATATATATCATCTCAATTTTAACATCGTGTGGACCATTTTGATAAACCAAAACAGATTAAAGATAATTTCATGTTATTTTAACAGGTAAGGAACGCCATATAAATCGTTTAAATATTTTCAACCACTTCCTTGTTTCAAAACAATTGTATGGGAGAAAATCATAATGAAATAACTATGGATTTTAAAAACACTTTTATTTATCTAATTGGACTTACTTCATCGTATGCGTATGGTATGTACAATATTTGCGATATCCTGTGTGTATGTTTACAAGAAGACATGATTTTTATGGCTTATTGACAGGGTAGACATTTGTTAAACTCTAGTAGCTATTTGGTCGATATTGCACAATTATTGATGGGGGGGGGGGGGGGTAAAGGTTGAAAGTCTACGATGATTTTGCTACTTGAGATGATATCCAGCTAGGTCGCCCGCGTAGTTCACATCGAGGATGAATATTATTGAATTATGGACTTCATTGTATACATGTAGGTCGATTCGATATGTGGAAAAACTACTTGCATATATTATAATACTTTCCCAACTGACTTTCTCCAATAATTAGGAAACAGAGAGCCATTATCTCCCCTGAGATTAAAGCCCGAATTTGCAAAAACGCGTGCATCGTGCACCCTTCCCTAGCTGGCCAACCAATGCATAAGACTCTAAAGATATGGCTGGGGTCGCAAACACCCTCCAGAATCAACAAGGAGAATGCCTAGCTCCTGTTCAAGTAGTCTCCATGTGAAAGCTTAGTAGGCGTGCCATCAATCGCCCCACCACAGTTTGGAATGGCTTTATGATAGATTTGACCACGCTCCGACCGAAATTACCACCTCATAATATTCAAATATTGATTCCTTATTACTTTTATTTATATACATTATTTCCAATTTGTACACTTTAAAACATTTTTTTAAAACCACTATTTTTTTATGTAGCACATGCTCTGTATTACTACGCGGCGCAGCCAATAACGTTTTTCGGTTATGCTATGATACGCTCAATTTGTGTCACTCATGTTTTATAAAATTATTGGATTTTAGGGTTCAAAATTGATTCGTAATAATGTTATCACAGACAAGGACAGTTGAAAATGTAAACATTTATTTTGAACCTCAAATACCAGCGAACTGGTCTTGAGTGAATAAAACATTGAATTGAAAGTAATGTGTTAAATCCAACTGGAGCTTGTTATAAAGTTTGTTGTTTATTTTTGATTTAAGTTATGCCTCAGTCACATACCAATTATTTGGTATTAATTTTTGTTTTCTATCTCTTTACAGTCGATTTATCTTTTCAAAAAGTCGCATCACAACCTAGCTCATGGTTCGGATTTGGTTATGACGCTTATTTTGCAGTTGATGGAAACATCTCAACCTGTATGAGGACAGAAGAGATAGGTTTCAGCTCCCGTTACAAGACAACATGGTGGAAAGTTGATCTTGGTGGAGTGTATAGCATTTACAGCATCAACGTACTGTTTAAAAACTATGCTTATGGTTACGGTACTCAAATTTGCATATTTTTGAAAAGTTACATGTATACCATATGATGAAAAAGTCCTTATCGTTCATTAATAAAAACAAATTTTAAAACATTCTCCTCATTTTTCAAAAATGGGGGGGGGGGGGGGAGGGAGGGGGTTTCCAAGTTTGTTTATATGCGTAAACATGATGTATTATTTTCTTCAACTTTGAATTTTAAATCAAATAACAACTTATTAATAGTCATTTTTCTAGTGTATATGAAATCGTTCAAAGTAATTATTTCTAATGCATTATACAGTTTGAATAGTTCGTTTTATTCGTAAGTACCGGTATTTTTAAAACGATACTGTAGACATAAATGATGAAAAGTTGCTTAGATACTAATATTGAATCGACTGAAACCTTCCTTGTAGAATACAGACAGCGTGGGCGGTTTGCTGGATTCTCTCTGTATGTATCTAACACTAATGTATCGGCCACTAGTGATATAAAGAGTTCCACTCTGTGTTACAAGGATGGACCTGAGTTACCGCCCCTGAACTTTTCAACCACGTGTACAGAACATGGACGTTACGTCATCTTTTATAATGAACGACTAGGTGGAGTGTCCTACCCTGCTGGATACGAAATTGTCAATGTTTTTACTGAGCTCTGTGAAGTAATTGTACAAGGTATATACGAATATATACCGAATGGTATGAAATGTTTACTGTTTAACTGATCTAAGTGATTCCAATTATGGCCCTTTGTGAGGTAGTTTAAATTGGAATTATTTTTTGATTAAGTGATTTTAAGTTGTGATTGAAATATTACTTCAAAACGTTAAAACGTATACATATTGCAATTGAAAAGAATAAAAGCCTTTAGGCAAAGAAACTTCTCTTTTTATATGAAAAACCGACAGATGTACACCTTTGATATTACGAGTTTTTCAAGTTGCCACATACTGTTTAATACTAGTAGTATTACTTGAAAATGTTAGTCTTCAAATAGGAAGTGTTCAAAAAATAAACATCAATTTGCAACAGATAATAAACACTTTAACGCGATTAAGTTTTAAACACGCCTTGAAGTATATAAAAAATAAACACATTTAAATGTTAGAAAACAGAACACATCGGATTTAATATCTAAATGTTCGAATTGTTTACTATTTAGGTTTTTAAACCCACGTTTTAATATTAAACACTACATTACATGTATATACATTGTATGACATAAACACTTAATGTGTTTAAAATTTAAGCATTTCGTGTTTTATTTATAAACACGTTTAACATAAACACTTTAATGTTTAAACATGTTTATTCTATGCAACAGATAATAATCAATTAAATACGTTTAAACGGTATATTTCAAACACTTCAACGTGTTTAAATTACAAAAAATGAACACTTAAACATGGTCTATTTTGAAATAGTCTGTAAGCAATAATTTTGGTTTTTTTTAAAGTTATATTTAAACAATTTTTTTTCATGCAGCATGCATTTTTACATTTTGTTAAAAACAAAGATTTACTATGCACATAGAGTGGGGTTATACATTTTGACATAATACGCTTAATTAGTAGAACACATTTTGTATTATTTATAATCCCTATTTGATAGCTGATACATGTACATAATACACTACAGCTGTAGTTTATGCTGATGATACTCAAATAGGTTTCTTCTTAGTATTTGCGTTGATTTCAATTTCTTTCTGGTTCGGGTCCATTCACACAGAAATTCATTCGTCTAAGCGACTTCCGTTGTAATTATTTGTCAAATATTGGCATTCGTCATAAGAAGTACACTGCAAAATAGAGAAACATACATATTGAACTCAAGTTATTTAGAGATGAATATATGATGAGATATGAATGTTTTTTTCCTAATGAAGTGCTCTAGTGAAAAACCCTAAATGGCGTGCGAGGAAGGGGCAGGGAACGTACATGTACCAACAAGCTTGTATCTGAGATTTATTATAATTTAGTTATCATTTTCACGGAAGGGGGCGGGCTTGCTCAAGCTTACCTGTCTCACAAAGGCTATTGACCTTGTTGAAAACTTTTAAAACACATACACAACTTTCTGAATAACAGAACAAGCGAAGAATAATTATTCCCCTAGACTGAATGGCATCAAATGAGTTTCAGAGCGTAATCAATGCAAAAATTTAGCAATGGGCACATTGCACTCGGACATGAATGTATAAACCAAATAAACAAGGGATACAGAATTAGGACTGTTTTTTTCCATCAGGGACTTCAAGCCCACATAAACATAAAAGAATAAATGCCTCTTGCATAGCTGTTTCATTCTACTTTGTCCTTTTGTAAACGTGTGTTTCTGCGTCGTCAGTTTTCATATGACGTTGTGACAAAATTTCTATTTTCTATAATGACAAGTTAAACACCGGTATTTAATCAGTTGATTTTGTATAAATATTTAATTTTAAAACGAATAGTGGTTAAGAGCATTAAAGTTAAATATCAGTGATTAATATAGTGTTAGAAATATCAAACTCCTCTTAAACTTTTCAATTTATTTTCGGTTTTAAATGTAAATAATAACGATATAAATTACAATAAGTAAGTACATGACAACTCTCTCCGCTAGGAGAGTTAACACTCATTTACAATCGCTGCTTTATTGCATTTAAACACTTTGCATATTTAACATCAACTTAAATAGCAAGTGTTTATAAATTAAACTCAAACGCTTTACACTTATAAGCATTGTGTTATTTTTAAAACACTTCTGTTTAAAACTTAATCACCTCTTAAACATAATGTTTTTACAGAGTAGTATTTGCCAAAACTCTCCAGTCTGATTTTTTAATGAAAGGAAAAAACCAAACTTCGATCCTCTTATCTGTTATTAAGTACATCTGTAGTACTTAATATAATACTCAAGTACATCTAAAGCTGTTTTCCAACTGTCATTGTACGTTTTTATCATTTTTATAAGGTTTGGATGTTTTCATATTTCATTTAAACATTACTATAAAGACTCTTTTGTGAAAGAAACCACGCTAAAATCGTTACCACAAACATATATAGAACGTTCAGACGTATATGTTATATTAAACATAACAATGCCATTTATCGTCTTCACTTATCATAAACGTAAGACTTTCTTTGGGTTAATTTTAATTTTAAGAAATTTCTGTAACACATGTTGAAATACTGTTTTTAATCGTATGAGTTCTATAAATAGAAAAAAACTTTTTTTACAATGTTTGAATGCTTAAGAAAACAAGAAACATACTGCTAGAAAAAAATGAAAAAGGCAATAGCAACAACAAGAAAGGGAAAAAGAACATATATAATTGACATTCCTACGTTATTTTTACTCTTTACTAAATTCTTTTTTTGGAACGATCGATGTTTTTGCGGCTAAGCCACAAATTAAAAAAAATCCCGAATCGACTGATTATGATTTTCAATTGAAAAGTATAGTAATGTGCATGCAATGCTCATATATGGTTTTTAATGTTGCTTTTTGTTCAATGCAGGATGCAACAGATCTGGTATGTATGGTAGAAACTGTGATATCCTTTGTCCCACCAACTGTAAATACAACACATGTCACATTCAGAATGGATCTTGCTTTGAGTGTCACCCTGGATGGACTGGGTTATATTGCAACACAAGTACATCATGATCTGTTTCTTATAAAGCTATTAAATATTATATTTTATCTTGTTTGAGATTGTTACATTAGAGTTTATCATATTTTCATGTTAAAGACAGAAATCTGATTAATTTAGACGCAGTTTATAATCCGTTCTATTACATGTACCCCCAGCGTTAGCAACACACTTTGCAACGGATAACACAAAAAGGTTTTAAAAAGATGCATATCAATATCTTGTAATTGATAATTCATATAAAAATCTTCTAATTTTCAGACTTTTTCTTATTTTCACGGTTAACGTAATAGATCATTGTTATTCATTGTTATTCTGTTGATTGCCTTTGGTAATTTGGAGACTCTCGCGATTTATAATCATTTTTTTCTAACTTTATCTTTAAGCAAAACCTATATTTATTTAGACAACATTTAAACATTACTAAAGCGTTTGATTGTTTTAGAATGTAGAGAAGGCTGGTACGGTGATAGTTGTAGTCAGCAATGTGCAGGACGTTGCAGAGATAACACTGCCTGTAATCACGTGACTGGACAGTGTGAAGAAGGTTGTGAATCGGGATGGACAGGAACATTATGTGAGAAAGGTACGTTTTAATTAACTTACATCAGCAAAAAGAAAATATGGATTAAAATTTTAAGAAATTTTCATCTATGAAATAGAAAAAAAACCCTTTTTTATTATTAGTGATGTTGCTGAGCAGTTTTCCATACGATGGGCATGGGCATTAGTTGAAAACTAACTAAATTTGATTCAATTGTCAAAGTTTTAAACATTTTCACATTCATAGTTTGTGCTGATGGGACGTATGGGTATAACTGTGTCAATAACTGCAGTGGTCAATGTTTGAACGACTCTCAATGTAACAGACAGACTGGTCACTGTGACAGGGGATGTAAGCCGGGGTATACCGACAGCGACTGTAGCAAAGGTACTAATATATGATAAAAACTGGTATTCTAATGTGTAAATTGAAGAATTGTTAAAAAATACAGCAGTGTTATTATTAAGGCGACAAACGACATTTTGATTTTTGTTTTTGTTCTTGTACATGTAATTTACTTTCCTAATTAGTATCAGTTTATATGAACATTTTATTTTCACTAATTTCAAACACCCTTTAATACAAGAGGCCCAGGGGCCACATCGCTCACCTGAGGAACAATAGCCTTAACTCTGATCAAATTAGCATTACAGTATCAAAATCAAAATATCTTGACAACTAAGTACAGTAGATATTGCTAAAAAAAATTAAAATATCTGCCGATTTTTTACCACATATTTTTATGGTAAATACCAAGCCCCTTTTGTTGTTGTACCTGTAAAAATTTTCTCTATTCCTATATACCCCCCCCCCTCTTTGTTGCCCCACTTTTCTCTAGGGAATCATGGTTTCATCAAACTTTAATCTGCACAACCCGTGCTTTCACACAAGTTACTGCTTTTTGGACTGAAAACTTTCCGAAAATATTTTTAAAGAATTTTCTCTGTATAATTCCTATGTAAAAATTCATCTCCCCATTGTGGCCCCGCCCTACACCCGGGGACCATGTTTTAAACAAACTTAAATCTACACTATCTGAGGATGCCTCCACACAAGTTTGAGCTTTTCTGGCCAAATAGTTTTTAAGAAGAAGATTTTTAAAGATTTTCTCTATATATTCCTATTAAAAAATTCATCCCCCCATTGTGGCCCAACCCTACCCCCGGGGACCATGATTTGAACAAACTTAAATCTACACTATCTGAGGATGCCTCCACACAAGTTTGAGCATTTCTGGCCAAATAGTTTTTAAGAAGAAGAATTTTAAAGATTTTCTCAATATATTCCTATGAAAACATTCATCCCCACATTGTGTCCCCACCCTACCCCTGGGGACCATGATTTAAACAAACTTGAATCTACACTATCTGAGGATGCTTCCGCTCAAATTAGAGCATTTCTGGTCTAATAGTTTTTGAGAAGAATATTTTTAAAGATTTTCTCTATATATTCCTATGAAATATTCATCCCCCCATTGTGGCCCCACCTTACCCCCGGGGACCATGATTTAAACAAACTTGAATCTACACTATCTGAGGATGCCTCCACACAAGTTTGAGCTTTTCTGGCCAAATAGTTTTTGAGAAGAAGATTTTTAAAGATTTTCTCTATATATTCCTTTGAAAACATTCATCCCCACATTGTGTCCCCACCCTACCCCAGGGGACCATGATTTAAACAAACTTGCATCTCCACTATCTGTGGATGCTTTCACTCCAATTTGAGCTTTTTTGGACTAATAGTTTTTGAGAAGAAGATTTTTAAAGATTTTCTCGATATATTCCTATGTAAAAATTCATCCCCCATTGTGGCCCCACTCTACCCCCTGTAACCATGATTTAAACAAACTTGAATCTACACTATCTGAGGATGCTTCTGCTCCAATTTGAACTTTTCTGGTCTAATAGTTCTGAGAAGAGGATTTTTATAAATTTTCTCTATATATTCCTATGTAAAAATTCATCCCCCATTGTGTCCCCACCTTACCCTCGGGGACCATGATTTAAACAAACTTGAATCTACACTATCTGAGGATGCTTCTGCTCCAATTTGAACTTTTCTGGTCTAATAGTTCTGAGAAGAAGATTTTTAAATATTTTCTCAATATATTCTTATGTAAAAATTCATCCCTCATTGTGGCCCCCCCCCCTACCCCAGGGGACCATGATTTAAAGAAACTTGAATCTACACTATCTGAGGATGATTCCGCTCAAATTGGAGCATTTCTGGCCTAATAGTTTTTGAGAAGAAGATTTTTAAAGATTTTCTCTATATATTCCTATGTAAAAATTCATCTCTCATTGTGGCCCCACCCTACCCCCGGGGACCATGATTTAAACAAACCTGAATCTACACTATCTGATGATGCTTCCACTCCAATTTGAGCTTTCCTGGCCGTATAGTTTTTGAGAAGAAGATTATTAAAGATTTTCTCTATATAATCCTATGTAAAAATTCATCCCCCATTGTGTCCCCACCCTACCCCTGGGGACCATGATTTAAACAAACTTGAATCTTCACTACCTAAGGATGCTTCCATACAAGTTTCAGCTTTTCTGGCCTTATAGTTTTTGAGAAGAAGATTTTTGAAAAATACCTACAAATATTCAATAATTCTTAATTATATCCCCTTTAAAGAGGGTGTGGCCCTTCATTTGAACAAACTTTGATCCCCTTCACCCAGTGATGCTTTGTGCCAAGTTTGGTTGAAATCTGCCCAGTGGTTCTGGAGAAGAAGATGAAAATGTGAAAAGTTTACAACGCCAACGACGACAGACAACGGACAAATTTTGAACAGAAAAGCTCACTTGAGCTTTAAGCTCAGGTGAGCTAAAAACAAACAAACAATCAAAGAATAAATAAGGTAATGTTTGAATATAAATTGTTAAATAATTTGACTTTTGTTCATGTAGAATGCAGTTCAGGATATTTTGGATTGGATTGCAAAGAGCGATGTAGCAGACACTGTATAAACGATGAACGATGTGACCATGTCAGTGGAATTTGTCCGCAGGGGTGTATGGACGGGTATATTGGACGACATTGCAACATTTGTAAGATTTGAATCAAATTATAGAAAAAATAAAATAAATAAATATTTTTATTAAAAAGATATAGAATAATTTTGAACTTACTTTTTGTAAAGGTTTGATCATTTTGTTTTTCTATGCCCTCCTTTTGATTTTTACAGCTTGCCAACCTGGGTATTTTGGTACAAACTGTTCCTTTACTTGTTCTCCTAACTGTAAGACATGTCGGCACACAGATGGTATGTGTTCCTGTAGGGCAGGTTGGATGGGTCATGATTGCTCAGTTGGTAAATCAAATAAAACAAATGACATCATTGTTATGCTAGCACAGAATAATTAGGTAGCAAATTCCATCAGCTTTATTAAACACTTAACTTTGAATAATACACTATACCTTTCAGAATGTACTCATTCCTATGGAGAGAATTGTCAGTATCCTTGCAGTGGACAATGCATTAACCGGACCTGTGATAGATTCAACGGAAACTGTTTTTGTGATGGAAAGTGTGGTAAAATATGAAATACAGTAGGTTAAAATTGAATTATGAAAATATTTTTTCTGTTATAATTGATTAAGTCTAAAAATCTTTTTTATGCAGTTAGTCTGCGGAATGTTGAGACGACGGATGAAACATCTAGTACATTTTGGATTGTTGCCTTCTTTATATCACTCCTTATCAACATTGTATTCGTTTCTGCTATGTTGATAAGTCGAAGGTATGAAATAAAATATTTTTTTTACTGCAATTCCGAAAGAAAGACAACAGTTGTTTGTACTTTGATTTTTATTTCAAAAAGGTAAGTTCTTAAATATTTGTTCTTGTCATTTTGGTATTTATCTTTTTCTGATAGGAAAAAAGTCTTGAAACAGAAGTCAAAAACGGATAAGGTTAGTTTTTCTTGTCGATCTGGGTCTATCACAGACCAGAGAGTTGCAACTGGTGACTCATCTCACTATCAAGATCTTCGTGTATCAAAGGATGAAAACACCTACCAATCTCTAGATAAGCACTGACTTTAATTGACTGAACCCTTGCCATCAGTAAACTTTATGTGCATATAAACTTTAAGGGTATGGATTTGTGACTGCATTGTATAGCTGCGCCTTTCGATTTTCTTTCACTCAGGTTTTGATCATTTTATTAGTTGACTGTCACTGAATGAAAGAAGTTCATCCTGTGTTTAAAATCATTTTGACAAAATCAGCGACAAAATTGTTCTTTACTTTTAAATATAGAAGACTGGAGTTTTCGTATGTTGTTGTTGCTAAGAAAAGAGGTAAATCCTAATATCGCCATTTCAACGTATCTAGGTTTGATTTGAATGTAAATATGCAAAAATATGTATCACTGTTAATATCAAGGTACAGAACTTAATTTAATTTTTGATATACTCGTATATTTTGTTTTTTTGTAAATGTGATGGAACTGTATTGAAGACATGGACATGTGAATATTTTTAAGATTATTTTCTTTATTTTTTTTTTCATTTTCATACTAATTTATTTTTGTTTGCTGTTAATCTGTTTTTGTTTATTATTTTATTAATTTATAAATAAGAAATAAGTTATGTGTTTGCGTTATGTGACAAATGAAGGTTAAACGAATTGCAAAATACTTAAAGTAGAAGAAATGAAGATGGTTTCACATTGAAATAAAATGTTGAATCCACATAATATTTGTCACGCTTTTATAAATGCAAATGTGTGTTATAAAGATGACGTTAAGCTTTTGCTCAGTAGAATAAGTTCGATTTCTATTTATGAAATTCGTAGTGAGGGACGGCTTCAAACAGTTTTTTTATTAGCTCACCTGAGCTGAAAGCTCAAGTGAGCTATTCTGATTACATTTTGTCTGTCGTCCGTCCGTCCGTCTGTCTGTCTGTCTCTCTGTCCGTCTGTCTGTCTCTCCGTCTGTCTGTCTGTCCGTCCGTCTGTAAACTTTTCACATTTTCAACATCTTCTCAAGAACCACTGGGCCAATTTCAACCAAACTTGGCACATAGCATCCTTAGCCTAAAAAAAATTAAGGACCAAGCCCTCTTACAAGGGGAGATAATTGGAATTAATGAACATTTTCGATAAATTTTCAAAAATCTTCCTCTCAAGAACTATTTGGCCAGGAAAGCTGAAACTTGTATGGAAGCATCCTCAGGTAGTGTAGATTTAAAGTTGTGAAAATCATGACCCCCGGGGGAAGGATGGGGCCACAATGGGGGGTCAACTTTTTACATAGGAATATATAGAGTAAATTTTTAAAAATCTTCTTCTAAATAACCGTTCGGCCAGGAAAGCTGAAACTTATGTAGAAGCATCCTAAGGTAGTGTAGATTCAAAGTTGTAAAAATCATGACCGTTGGGGATATATAGAGTAAATCTTTAAAAATCTTCTTTTCAAAAACCGTTAGGCCAGGAAAGCTGAAACTTATGTGGAAGCATCCTCAGGTAGTGTAGATTCACAGTTGTGAAAATCATGACCCCCGGGGTAGGGTGGGGCCAAAAGGGGAGGGGGGTCGACTTTTTACATAGGAATATATAGAGTAAATCTTTAAAAATCTTCTTCTAAAAACCGTTAGGCCAGGAAAGCTGAAACTTATGTGGAAGCATCCTCAGGAACTGTAGATTCAAAGTTGTGAAAATCATGACCGTTGGGGAGTAGGGTAGGGCCACATTGGGGAGGGTCAAATTTTTAACATAGGAATATATAGAGTAAATCTTTAAAATCTTCTCTTGTAAAACCGTTAGGCTAGGAAAGCTGAAACTTATGTGGAACCATCCTCAGGTAGTGGTTTTTCAAAGTTGTGAAAATCACGACCGTTGGTGGGTAGGGTAGGGCTACAACGGATGGTCGATTTTTAACATAGGAATATATAGAGTAAAATCTTGAAAAATCTTCTTCTTAAGAACCATTTGGCCAGGAAAGCTGAAACTTATGTGGAAGCATCCTCAGGTAGTGTATATTCAAAGTTGTGAAAATCATGACTCCCGAGGGTTGGGTGGGGTCACAATTGGGGTTGGGGGTCGACTTTTTACATAGGAATATAAAGAGTAAATCTTTAAAACTCTTCTTCTCAGAAACTAATTAACCAGGAAAGCTGAAACTTATGTGGAAGCATTCTCAGGTAGTGGATATTTAAAGTTGTGAAAATCATTTCCCTCAGGGGTAGAGTGGGGCCACAATTGGGGATCGAATTTCTACATAGGAATATATGGGGAATATCTTTAAAAATTGTCTTCACAGATGCTTTTCCATTAAATGTAACAATGACAGCATTTAAGAATAGAAAGGTGTATACCCCGCTTAATTCTGGGTTAGAAAGCTTGTGTTATTATTATAATATTGGGTAAACATTTACTACAAATCAAACATCAACATGCACCTACATACCAGGGAGTATAAAATGTGTCATGTTTTCACCAATGAAAAATGTACGTTCCATATAAGTTGCCGGGTCATATTTGTCTGGCTGTATTCTTTAAGTTTATTTTTTTTATTAAGGTAAATGAACAAAATCTTCCTCTATATTTTATGTACACTTTGTCAATCGTTTGCTTTTTAATCAACTTGTATCACATATTTTATAGCTAATGGGTTTATTATTTTTTTTTTTTATTAAGGTAAATGAACAAAATCTTCCTCTCTATATTTTATATACACTAATTCAACCGTTTGCTTTATCATCAACTAGTATCACATTTTTTATAGCTCATGGGTTTATTATTTATATTTTTTTATTAAGGTAAATGAACAAAATCTTTCTCTCTATATTTTATATACACTAATTCAATCGTTTGCGTTATCATCAACTAGTATCACATTTTTTATAGCTCATGGGTTTATTATATATTTTTTTATTAAGGTAAATGAACAAAATCTTCCTCTCTATATTTTATATACACTAATTCAATCGTTTGCGTTATCATCAACTAGTAACACATTTTTTGTAGCTCATGGGTTTATAATACATACTTAATATTTCCGCTAAATTTACCAGTGATACGATTTGTATCAATCTTCCTTGTACGGATAAGTCAACTCCAGTCAAAGAAATGAAACATAACGACTGTGACTTCTACGTTCTCATTTTTTGTGGATTATCTTTAGCATTTACGTATGGTATGTTTCACATTTTGTAGTTTTCGTCAACATTAAAAATAACTTTAACAACTTTAAAAATAACATGCTAAAGATTGACCTGTATATCAATTCAATTACACTTAAATAAATATGTAATAAAGAGAGAGAAGACAGCGAGGTCGTTTTGCTGGATTTTCCCTTTTCACAGTTTATGTGTCATTCACCGGTGGAATACCGGGCTCTACTCTGTGCTACAAAGATGGACCCGAGCTACCGTCCCTTAAAGTAACAATCACATGTAAAGAACATGGCCGCTATGTCATCTTTTACAACAAACGACTGAGAGGAATGACCTACCCTTCAGGTAATGAACTTGAAAATGTTTTCACTGAGCTGTGTGAAGTGACTGAAGTCATTGTATAAGGTATGCAATTTAACATTGTCCCACGCTCTGTATAGTGAAAATTGTGACACTTTTTTATGCTTATGATACCACATAAAATAAACAAAATAGATTTCTAAAAAGGAAATTGTCCGTATAAAAAATTCGAACGATACATTTGCTATAAAGTCAAGATTTTTGTGGAACCTTTAAGTTTTTAATGGTAGTTTAAAGGCATGTTATCCTCAATGAAGTTTTGATTAGGTTGTGTCAATCTTAATTTGGACTTTAAACTGCTCAACATTATACATAGGAACCCATATCATGACCAAATTGTTAAATTTTTCTATACAGCTTGATTTCTTTCAGTTACAATGGTAACAACTACGAGGGTCAATCAAAAAATACGAAGACAATGTGGCTGTCTACCACATGTTTTTCATTAAAGTCAAAACTAACAAATTAATTTATGCAACAATACTTATTTTATTGATATACGAAGTTTCATTCCATTTGATGAAAAGGTATTTTTGTTACCCGATTTTAAAATCAACATGTTTTCTCACCACGGCGCAGGGTAACGTTGAAAACATAACGTCAAGATAACGCAAGCACAGTTAATAGAAATATCAAATCTTTATATCACCCTGAGTCTTTTGTGCTTTTCACCATACAATTTAAATCGGCACTATATCACTTGGCATCTAATTTTTTCACAATTGTTCGAAAATCATAAGTTTGTTCCTCGAAGTTTTCTTCTTATTTTTTACCGCCTGTCTCTTCGTTTACCGTAAGACAATCCCTGAATGCCAGATGACGTTGTTTATTTTTTTTATCAAATATTTACAGATATTCTATTCTCTTTCGTACTGATTGATGTTCAAAATACATTAACCACAACCCCCACAAAATGTGTTAGAGTTAAACACAAATGTAAAAATAATTTTTGACTTATTTTTTTCCACCACTGAGCATTTTCACTGTTTTTATCGGCTTTTTCGCGAGTTAGATCCATACTGTTTATACTTTTCGTTGCACCGTGACGTCCAGCGACGTCAATGTTTTTAGTCAATTTTAAAAAGAGTTGCTGATATCTGTTCAACAAATCTATATATCCCGTCATCATTTGGTACATAGAATACAATATCAATTTTAAATTTTAGGTTTCAATTTTAGTTGGTTTAAGCCCAATTTATGTAGATATTACTTTCAACATAATATGGTTTATTGTTTACGGAATACAAAGTTTGACCTTGCGCCGTGACCTCATTTTTGCAGAATAAGATTCTAAATAATTCTTAGAAATGAAGGAAGAAATGAACTTTTTAAATGTCAAATTGTTTGAAACAGTTGCTAAATTATGTCACTAAGTTTAGTTATAATATGACGTTAAATAACGTAGCTATGGCAAAAGTCTTCGTATTTTTTGATTGACCTTCGTGTATTCTATTGGTGACAATGGGTAACAATGGTGACATACTTTTTTCTGTTCAGCAGGGGGTGTTTTTTATTTGGCTACAATGGTAACAACTATATTCTATTGGTGACAATGGGTAACAACGGTGACATACTTTTTTCTGTTCAGCAGGGATTGTTTTTTTTATTACAATGGTTACAACTATATTCTATTGGTGACAATGGGTAACAGTGGTGACATACTTTTTTCTGTCCAGCAGGGGTCTTTTTTATTTGGTTACAACTATATTCTATTGGTGACATACTTTTTTCTGTTCATTGGGTAACAATGGTGACACACCTATATTCTGTTCAGTAGGAGCGATTTTTTGTTCTGTTGCGATCTTTGTATTGGCAATTTGTGCATTTTGTACTTAAATATTAAATGGGGAAGGGGTTTATCTTTACTCTCCATACTAGATGGTGATTTTCTTATCATGAGAGTATAATTATTATAAGAACTGCAATATAACTGCAACTATCAATGTTTTAATTGTATAGGTTTCTGGACCCGTGAATAATTATGGCTGCATATTTTAAAGTACTATGTTTTTGTGTAGTTATAATTATATTTTGTATCTAAACTATGGGCTTCTATTATTCACAGAAAGAATATTTTCTGGCTTATATCGTTTACATAATGACTTAATGATATCGTCTAAGTCAATATGTAAATAGTGATGAAAGGACGTAATGGATAATGCTAAAGACTTCTAGTTATTTTCAATGGCAATGGACAGGTAAACAAGTTTCTTAAAATTGAGTACGGGTACATCTTGATTGTGACTGCTTCCTACTCTCAATGAAAAAATGACAATAACAAACAAAAATTTATTCTATAATATTCATAAGCATAAATAATGTCTTCATATTTACACAACAACAACAACAATAGAATATAAACAATCCCAATTTTTATAAACAAGACGCACAGAACCAGTCCTTGTTGGCAAAAGCCTTGAACTAACTGACGGAAATCTTACAGCACTTTTAGTGAAACCAGGTGTTACATCCATCACAGCAAACCCAATGCATTCCCTTGCGTCCAATTTTGCCACAAATTCCACATGTGATCTGAAATTTAAAAAATGCCATTCATGTTCAAATAGTCTGAAATGTTTTATTATAAACTATCAAATGAAACTTTGTCCTTGACATTTAATAATTATTTGTGTTGGCTTGCATGATCTTAAATTTCAAACAACATTCAATAAAAAAGTAATATAAATTAAGTAATATATATATCACACATATTTCTCTTATAGCCAGTATTAAATAATAACTAATGGTATCTAATATTATATGTCCCAATACCTTGTTGGCTGCCCTCTTTGGCACAGGAAATGGGTTTAGCTGTTCCTGTATCTCCTTTGGCTCCTGCTGCTGCTTGGGTTTGCTCCTCTTCCTCAATATATTTTCGGCTTCATGCTGATTGTTCCTCGTCCTGTTTTTGGTCTTTTTTGGCTCCTCCTTCTTCCTTCTCTCTTCTAGCTCTCTTTCCTCCCTCGTCTCTTTGGATTCCTCCTCCTCTGTCCCCATATCTTTCGGCTCTTCTTCTTCAGGCCCATCCACCTCCATCCTCATCTCTTCAGGTTCATCCTCCACTGTCCTCATGTCTTCAAAATAATAAAAGTTTTAAATATAATATACAACCCAACACCCAACCCCATTATATGCATTAAAACTATCTAACCATTTAAACTCCATTCAGGCTCCTCCACCTCCATCCTCATCTCCTCAGGCTCTTCCTCCTCCATCCTCATCTCTTTGGGCTCGTCCTCTGTCCTTGTCTCTTTAGGCCCTATTGTAAATATAACACAAGATGATTGAAATATGGGCTTTTCTTAGAATGAGAAGCCCTGAGAAGCCCGAGAATTCATTTTAGAATTGTATACATTATATTCATTGTTTTGTTTAAAGAACTCCCACCACCCATCCTCTTTAAATGAAAATTTAAATTGGTAATTCTTCTTTTGTTTTTCACATCTCGTGCATCAACAGTTTTATTTATTCAGTACAGAGACATCATCTGGCATGTATCTTAAAATCATTGGACATCATTTTACTTTACTAAAATTACTTTTAACAAGTCTACTTAGTTTTTTGGATTCTCCATCTCCTGATCCTGCCTCTGAGGTTTTCCAGAGGTCCGTGATTGCTCTGCTCTTGACTACTGATTGAATACCGAATTGTTCACGGATTTTTCTCCATTTTTCCCAATCATGATATTTTTCCCAAATTCCGACATTTCCCCCGATAATGACATTTTTACCGATATGACATTGGGCGCACGGCGGGTGTGACCGGTCAGCAGAGGATGCTCACTCCTCCATGGCACCTGATCCCACCTCTATCTTGGAGGTCCGTGTTGCTCTGCTTTGAATTTCTATTTCGTTTTATGGATTTTTGAGATGGTTGGCGGTTTGTTATTGTCATTTTTTTCATTCTTTAAAAACTGTGTTGGTTCTTTGTTTTGTTTATATAAAAAGTTATATAACTATTTTAATCATTCAACTTCGTAATTACATTATTTAGAATTATTGATTATTAATTATGAACAAGGAAGGGTATATAATTATATAATTTTATCCCTCCCCACCCTCCCCATTTCTCCAATCCAAACTCTTGTCAAAGGCTTTCGTGATATCTTAAACTTTGATAGAAAGGCTTTTTTCTTTTTTCTAAATATGTTAGCATTTCTCTATTAAAACTCAAGAGCAGAATAAAATAATAAAAGTTTTAAATATAATATACAACCCAACACCCAACCCCATTATATGCATTAAAACTATCTAACCATTTAAACTCCATTCAGGCTCCTCCACCTCCATCCTCATCTCCTCAGGCTCTTCCTCCTCCATCCTCATCTCTTTGGGCTCGTCCTCTGTCCTTGTCTCTTTAGGCCCTATTGTAAATATAACACAAGATGATTGAAATATGGGCTTTTCTTAGAATGAGAAGTCCGAAGAAACCCGAGAATTCATTTTAGAATTGTATACATTATATTCATTGTTTTGTTTAAAGAACTCCCACCACCCATCCTCTTTAAATAAAAAAAATAAATTAGTAATTCTTCTTTTGTTTTTCACATCTCGTGCATCACCAGTTTTATTTATTCAGTACAGAAACATCATCTGGCATGTAACTTAAAATCATTGGACATCATTTTACTTTACTAAAATACTTTTAACAAGTCTACTTAGTTTTTTGGATTCTCCATCTCCTGATCCTGCCTCTGAGGTTTTCCAGAGGTCCGTGATTGCTCTGCTCTTGACTATTGATTGAATACCGAATTGTCCACGGATTTTTCTCCATTTTTCCCAATCATGATATTTTCCCAAATTCCGACATTTCCCCCGATAATGACATTTTTACCGATATGACATTGGGCGCACGGCGGGTGTGACCGGTCAGCAGAAGATGCTCACTCCTCCACCTACCTCTATCTTGGAGGTCGTGTTGCTCTGCTTTGAATTTCTATTTCGTTTTATGGATTTTTGAGATGGTTGGCGGTTTGTTATTGTCATTTTTTTCATTCTTTAAAAACTGTGTTGGTTCTTTGTTTTGTTTATATAAAAACTTATATAACTCTTTTAATCATTCAACTTCGTAATTACATTATTTAGAATTATTGATTATTTATTATGAACAAGGAAGGGTATATAATTATATAATTTTATCCCTCCCCACCCTCCCCATTTCTCCAATCCAAACTCTTGTCAAAGGCTTTCATGATATCTTAAACTTTGATAGAAAGCTTTTTTCTTTTTTCTAAATATGTTAGCATTTCTCTATTAAAACTCAAGAGCAGAATAAAATAATAAAAGTTTTAAATATAATATACAACCCAACACCCAACCCCATTATATGCATTAAAACTATCTAACCATTTAAACTCCATTCAGGCTCCTCCACCTCCATCCTCATCTCCTCAGGCTCTTCCTCCTCCATCCTCATCTCTTTGGGCTCGTCCTCTGTCCTTGTCTCTTTAGGCCCTATTGTAAATATAACACAAGATGATTGAAATATGGGCTTTTCTTAGAATGAGAAGTCCTGAGAAACCCGAGAATTCATTTTAGAATTGTATACATTATATTCATTGTTTTGTTTAAAGAACTCCCACCACCCATCCTCTTTAAATAAAAAAATTAAATTGGTAATTCTTCTTTTGTTTTTCACATCTCGTGCATCACCAGTTTTATTTATTCAGTACAGAAACATCATCTGGCATGTAACTTAAAATCATTGGACATCATTTTACTTTACTAAAATACTTTTAACAAGTCTACTTAGTTTTTTGGATTCTCCATCTCCTGATCCTGCCTCTGAGGTTTTCCAGAGGTCCGTGATTGCTCTGCTCTTGACTATTGATTGAATACCGAATTGTCCACGGATTTTTCTCCATTTTTCCCAATCATGATATTTTCCCAAATTCCGACATTTCCCCCGATAATGACATTTTTACCGATATGACATTGGGCGCACGGCGGGTGTGACCGGTCAGCAGAAGATGCTCACTCCTCCACCTACCTCTATCTTGGAGGTCGTGTTGCTCTGCTTTGAATTTCTATTTCGTTTTATGGATTTTTGAGATGGTTGGCGGTTTGTTATTGTCATTTTTTTTCATTCTTTAAAAACTGTGTTGGTTCTTTGTTTTGTTTATATAAAAACTTATATAACTCTTTTAATCATTCAACTTCGTAATTACATTATTTAGAATTATTGATTATTAATTATGAACAAGGAAGGGTATATAATTATATAATTTTATCCCTCCCCACCCTCCCCATTTCTCCAATCCAAACTCTTGTCAAAGGCTTTCATGATATCTTAAACTTTGATAGACAGCTTTTTTCTTTTTTCTAAATATGTTTCTTTTATTAAAACTCAAGAGCAGAATAGAATAATAAAAGTTTTAGATATAATATACAACCCAACACCCAACCCCATTATATGCATTAAAACTATCTAACCATTTAAACCCCACTCTACGAAAAGCCACTCCCCAAGGGACATAAAATGTACAGTTTTGGTAGAGATTTTCCTGGTCTACATAATCATGAATTCAGATGTGTGGGGGTATAGAGAAGAAGATTTGTAAACATACTGTCAATGTTGAATGGCTCTTTTCAAGAAAACTTTAGAGAAGCAAGTGCTTATCCTATTTAACTGAATATTTTAATTTGTTTTACACAATTGTTCTTTTTTAGTGCTTTATTGATCATCTCTGTAAAAAATAGCTTGTGCTGTGTATAAGATTCAGTAAAATCTTATTAACTAGCTATAGAGTTTCTTAGCTTTGTTCATCAGTGTTGTTAACAATAGTACTGTAAGATTAAAAGGGTGTAGTTTGCACTGTTTGTTGTGAGATATACTTATGTAAGAACTGACCGTCCATTTTTGTCTAAATATTTGTTGTGTGTGTATTGTTTATTATTAGTGCTATAAGACGCGTGTCTTTCGCAATAAAGAAATTGAAAATATTAAGACAAATTGAAAATTGAAAATATTAAGACATGTTAAACATGGTAATATGTTGTATGTGTTGTTAGGACATCTCACACATAATTTAGGGTGATTAGATATTAAGATAGCTTTAATTTGTCAAGACATTAAACAAAATTCAAAAATTAAATGGCATTTATAGTACTATTTAAAGCACAATAAACTCATCATATAAATTAATTTTCAAACTCATTTTGAAATATCATTTTGCATTATGTATATCAGTGAATGTGCTGTAACGATTTATTTTTATAAACGCAGTACATGCAGTTGCTGAACATTTCACCCCAAAATGAATAAGTATTTGCTTCAGTAAAATAACATAAGATAACATTGTTGGATACCTCAGATGATCTAGATCAATTATTCAAATAACTGACTGATATAATCATCCAAACATGGCAAATGTGGGAAACAGAAAAGGCATACATCCTTGTAATGTGTTTGAATATGTGTATGCAGAGAGTCATATTAGGAAGGTTAATTCTTATATCTTGTTTTATCGCATTATTTAAATACTTGTGTAAATAGAATACCACATTTGTATTGTGTCAGATTGTTAAATGACAAATTGTTTGCATGATGATGCTGAGTATCAGAAATCAATAATGGTTATTATAGAATTTGGATAACACATTTGGAATGCAAAACAAAACATATTGCATGAATTAAATATTAGATTCTTATAAGTAAATGTTATTGAATAAATTTTATCAATATCTTATTTCACAACATTGCTCTCTAATAACCTTTCAAAAAGCCATACCTCTTTCAAAAATGTATTAAAAAAATATAATACCCTTGCTATGTCAGAATAAATATGTGTCAGAAACGAATTAAAGAAACTGCATGTATATAATTTGATATATATACCATTTCAGGTCGATTTAATTAAAACACTCGAAATAAGAAAAAATAAATTTAATGAATCAATTAATAATTAAATGTCACTATATGTGTGCGAGATTTCATTTTATATTGATATGGTCCTTTGTAAGATATTTTTTAAAAAATATATCAAACCGTGTTTTTGGAAGAGGTTTTCAATGATTAAACTTTATTAGATATAAAAATTATGAACAATATTGGAAGGAATATAAAATAAAATTTAAAAAAAAATATTCTCCTGTCCCATTTGCTGATATGTTTAGAAAATTCATTGTTTTAACATGAATGTAGGCATAAAGTAAATGAATGAATGACTTACCCATAATGAATGAAATGCCAACAGTCCACCATGGCAGAAAGTTCGCGCATTTTACAAACAGTTATCTTACTGGCTGTGGGAAAAGTTCATAGAGTAAAGCACACAAGTTCTTACACTACTGGCTTTGAGAACCCCTGTCCGTATGAAAATCCCCTGTCTTTCCCTGTCACCCCCTGTGTTTTCCCTGTCATCCCCTGTGCATCCCCTGTCATCCCCTGTACACAGCCACTGTACACCACTGTTATCCCCTGTCAGCCACTGTACACATCCCCTGTGTGCCACTGTAAGCCCCTGTCACTCCCTGTACGCGCCTGTCACCCACTGTAAGCCACTGTATGTCCCTGTGCATGCCTCTGGCATCCCCTGTACGGTCTTTAACTGCTTGCTAAATTGAAAAAAAAATGGTTTTAATTATGTTTTTAGGTTTTCGTAAATACCGGTATCTATTTAGCAGTTTGAGATACATATGGAAATGGAAAGCAAGAAAATCATTCATGGTTTAGACGGTGTTTGCTTTTCTTTGTATTTCATATAGGTCAATATTGTTACAAATGTGAATAATTCTGACTTAACATTGACACATATCAAGTTAAATATTTACCGATAAACCGCTTATTTTATTCCATGACCGTGTTTTGTAATTTGTAAAAAAATATATATAAGTGGAAGATGAGTGCGGGAAATCTGCAACGTTCTGTGCCATGTAGCCTGCCTGAGTTAAAGCGATTAATAATACACCATGATTAGCACGTGCATATAATCACACACCGATCGAAATACTCACCTATATTTTGTCTCGCCTGGTGTAATAATGCATAAAATAGCATGGTCCCAATGAAATGCATGTTAATTCTATTTAACAGGAAGTTAATGTTAAAAGTTAACAGGATGTAAATCGCAATCGTAATATTTGTTGTCAACCATTGTTTCCCCCCCTGATAAATTATGAGAGAGAGAGAGAGAGAGAGAGAGAGAGAGAGAGAGAGAGAGAGAGTTGATTTTTTAGGAGGGGGAATTAGTCCGGTCCTTTGACACTTTTAACTTTTATGAGGGTGCATTGTCCAGTTTGGTAATTCATATCCTTTATTGTGAAGAATTGTTTTCATAAATATAAAACAATGATTCAGTTCATGAATAATTAAATATATGTATACTAATACCGGTAACGGGTAACGTAAGACACGCATACATGATCTAAAAACAATGTTCCGTGTTTTAGATTAGAAAAAAATATCTTAAATTTATCTAAATTCTGAATTTGAAAAATGAAAAATATGAGAGAAATGCGGTTTAATTCGTATGACTGTGTCAAATGATGTTCCGACTTTTAAGCTATTTCCTTTTATGTTTGGTATTCTTAGAACTGATAAATCAAACTTTTAAATTTATGTTTTTCTTTATTTGACAGGCTGTGAAAGAAAGTCATAAGCGGCGTTTAAACAACATACTGAATAATTGTTTAGCACGCAGTACAGTTAAGGCGGCCAAAAAAAATATCGGCGAATTTTTGTGACTAAAACACGTATATTTTAGTTCAACTGGCATGTCCTTTTTAAAATCAATAACAGTCGCTCAAATGCAATATATTTCAGAAATATATATAAAACAGTACAATATTTCATGTGCATAGTGGTCACGTGATATGGCAATCGCATGATACAAGCGGATGTATTTGAGATTTTGAGGTCATTTAAAAAATTCAATATTGCAAGGGCATAATCATGTGAAAATTCACAACTGAATTTTAAAATAACTTGAAGTTATATCGTTGATTTTGAAAAAATGATGCGAACTTTTTAAGATAAGATTATTTGTTAGTAGAAAACGTAATTTATAATGCATATGTTGAATAATTTTGAAGGTCACGGTGTTAATTTCATTAAAAAAATTAATTTGTAAGATTTTACAAGGATCGTAGAAGTTTTTAAATTACATAGCATATTTCAAATTCACATGTAAAAGTTTGTCATGATCAGGTAAGCGTATGCCCTTGCAATTGATTAATTTATTTAGGTACCAATCTTTAAGATATACGATATTTTATACAAAACCGAGGTTGCCCCTTTATACTATGCACAATTATAACAAAATGAAAATAAGACTTGAAAGGTAACATTCTACTAATAATAATGTTAAACAAAATATTCATTTATAATTTTCCGTTAATCTATGACATTTATTTTTCTTCGCTAAAAAACTGCATGATAGCCTTCAATGACTTAACTTAATGCGTCATTTTGAAGCATATGACGTCATACATGTATTTTGTAGTACAGAGAGAACGACATCTCCCTTATTTTTCAGTGTGTGCGATATAACGGACATCGAAATTGTAAGAAATAGCATTTGTTGTTTTCAATTAAAAGATCGGTATAAATTAATTTTGAGTACTTTCGAGGTTTGTAATATACTGTGATGTCATAATGCACATTTCCCGTACTTTTTGTCTGAACGGAATTTATTGACAGCCTTAACTATGCTGCGCATTACCGAGCATTCAGACCCTAGGAAATGTGTGTATATACAAGTACACGTGTGTCTGTCACATCAATGTTCCCAACCTCGCCACCGTGCACTGCAAATTGTCAAGAAGGGCTGTGTACAGTAGTCAAAATCAATGACCGACTATTCAGATCTTAGGATGTGTGTGTATATACCCGTACACGCGTTTCTGTGATCTGATTTTTCCTATTTCGCTACCGTGATCTGCAAATTGTCAAGAAGGGCTGTGTACAGTAGCTATTATATAACCACTGACCGAGTGAAAAAATAATATCAACATCCTCTCCTATGAAAACTGTAACTTCAAAAAATTCTTTGGTGTAAAATAAAACATTCGTGGATTAAAATTAATGTGATCGCTTTAAGTTAATCTAAATAATAATAAAGAATTAGGAATAAAATTAGGATTGCATGTTAACTTATTAGGAAATTAATTCCCGGGTAAATTTTACTAACTTTTAATTCTAAATCAATGCAAACCCTCTCTCTCTCTCTCTCTCTCTCTCTCTCTCTGACCAGGGTCGCGGGGATGTGTACAGTGGCTGACAGGGGATTACAGAATGTACAGGGGCTGTGTACAGGGGATGACAGGGAAAACACAGGGGGTAACAGGGAAAGACAGGGGATTTTCATACGGACAGAGGTTTTCAAAGCCAATAGTGTTATAACGTAATTTCATTGACACTGCTACATCACTGCATGACCAGATTCGATTGGTTGTTTACCTGTGTGTATACATCTGATTGGATGCTTAAGGTATACAACCTTGTAGGAGAACCACGTCCAAGCAGGGGATAACAAATGTTATATTAAATTATATAAAACATATTTCTGTTGTTTGTTTTTTTACTGACTTGTGTGAGTCCAAATTAGATACTTTCGGGTAAGTAATATATTTAATAAGAAAATTATTTGATCTAAACGAATTATGTTTGAAAAAAGTGATGTTGATTTTAAAATCATGAAAATGTTGCATGCTTTAATGTTTCGCTTTAATGCGAATAATAAATCAATTTTTCTAAAGACAAATTTCAAAAACTGTCTGTTGAGTACTTTCGCAGAATAGTCTGATGGTCACAAACATTTATAGAACTTGCAATTTTAACACTTTTATGAGTGATATTTAATATATTTCCTGAAGAAAATGCACACGAACTAAACTACTTGATGTAAAAGAATACATGTACATTATTCACTTATACTGAACAAATTGTTGCCATTCTACCTGTGTTAACTTTGATTAAAAAAAAACCAACCCAGTAATGCAATATATATTTCATGATTTTTTAATAATTTTTGTAGAAGAAAACATTTTAAAATGTCCTTTTTGCTTTTGAATTTTAATCATATTATAAATAAAAAGGAATTTGAAAAAGCAATAGCAATCAAACAAAAATAAATTAAATTAAATAGATATTAAGATAACAAAATAATGATACTAATAAATCTCTCTATATATTACATGTATTTTGCTCGTCACACAATCGATTTTTTTGGCAACTAGAACAAAATGAGTCCCCAGTTGACCCATATTACCCTTCAATTTTAAAATATTCTAATGTGCAAGCATTTCTCATGTCTTTTTATGTTTCTATGTTTCTACTGTTTTAACACAGGATGTAATGAAGTTAACATGTATGGTAGAAACTGTGACATTCTTTGTACCACCAACTGTAAATACAACACTTGTCACATTCAGCAGGGAACCTGTTTTGGGTGTCAGCCTGGGTGGACAGGGTTATAATGCAACATAAGTAAGATTCTAATTTAATTATATATTTTAGCTTCTTTAAGATTTTTTACACTTAAAGTTTAATGTTATTTTTCCTATTTGCAGTTATATATAATTATATTTCATTGCATGTAAATAAGATGATTTGAATATGTTTATCTCATTTCTTAATTTTCGAAAATCACTTTATATTTTTTAGCATGCATAGAAGGCTGGTATGGTGATAACTGTAGTCACCAATGTGCAGGACATTGCAGAGATAACACTGTCTGTAATCACGTGACTGGTCAGTGTGAACGAAGCTGTGCAGCTGGATGGACAGACATATTTTATGATAATGGTACCTTTTTTAAAAAATATCCGGCAAAAAAAAGAGATGTAAAATTTCAGCAACTATTTGCTATGAAAAAGACAGGACGACTTTTACTAAGATTGATGTTTCTGTGCAGTTTGCCGTACAATTGGCATGATTTTTCACAATTTAAATTTGTTGAAAACAGTTACTGAACTAGTGTCAATTGTCAATGTAATAGACATTTTCACTTTCATTTTGTATTATAGTTTGTGATGACGGGACGTACGGATATAATTGTATCAACAACTGTAGTGGTCACTGTCTGAATGGTTCTTTGTGTAACAAACAAATTGGGCATTGTGACAAGGGTTGTGACCCGGAGTATACAGACAGCGACTGCAGCAAAGGTACTTATATACGAGAAAATTGTTTAACATTTAATAATTGTTCAAAGAAATACATGTAGCATTGACTTTTTAAGGCGCTAATTTACTTTTTTCCCCTGATACCACGAACTTTTGCTTTCTTTTAATTAAAATGTGAAATAAAACCGTTGTTACAACGCACTTTGAAAAATTACGCTCTTTGAAAATTTTTTTCAAAGTGCGTTAAATTTGGGACCATCTTAACGCACTTTGAAAAAATAATTTTTTTTTTCAAAGTGCGTAAATATTGACGATATCAACTCACTTTGAAAAAAAAATTGTCGATTTCTTGAACTTTCAGATAAAATTGGTAGTAAAATTAATGTTATACCGTCCAAGTCATACACACACACACAAACATATATATATAAATATATATATAAATATATATATATATATATATATATATATATATATATATATATATATATATATAACCAGTTTTCCCGTTTCAAACTATCCTGAAATGTTTTCAGGGCAACAACGATTAAAAATAATTAAGTATATTAATATTTGTCCATGTAATTTGAATAGCGTTGTATCATTACTTAAACTGTGTGCTAGTAATTAATTGTCTTGCCTAAATATTACAGTATTGGGACTATATTTGAAAATCAAAGTACCGAAAGTACTGACGAGAGGTTATTATTTTTATTTACGAGTTAATCCTTTCTGGCTCAAGGAATGGATATTTGCCTTTACCTACTGTGAAGATAATGTGATTCATGACTTAGTATTTAAGTATAGAAATGGGAATTTTTTTAAAGCAATAATTCTAAATCAAATTAATTCCTTTTAATTTCAACAAAGACATAAATGCTAAAAAGGTATCTCTTTCTTCGTTAATTTTTTTGTGCATAAAGAATACATTTTTTAATAAACAAATAGCCCTCGCTCATATTACATATTATAGATCCATATTTCAAAATATTTCAAAATCTCTGTCTTCGCGATTCTTAGTACGATTTTTTATTTTTATTTTCGAATTGAAGGGCTATTTCAACAGAAGTAACCGTCAAATTACTAAGTGTTGAATTTAAAATTATATTTTTATAACGCAATTGGCTGAAATGTACATTCAGTATAAAGAATGTTAAAATATGTTAAATGTTAAAATAGGATTTAAAAATGAATAAATTCTTTTAATGAGCCATTTTATAATTTTGTTTTTATAATTTGATGCTAAAATATCTTCTTAACTCCATATAAGAACCGAAATTTAAATAACGACTGAATTAAATTCAAAAGCTAGCGACGTTATACTTAGACATCATGAACTGGGTTAAAACAACGTTTTTAACGTTTATTTATAATAATATTAGTTTGTTTAAGAAAAAAAATGAATATAAAATTCATTGTTTATTCTTTTATGTGGTATTAAATTAATTTGAACAATCATCGCTTTATAACCCGCGAAGCTGGGAAGGGAAAGAAATATGAATGTCATGTACAAATTTTGATTCCCAATATTCTTAATTTTTGTAAAGGACAGGAGGATTATTGTTCTATGTAGGAAGCTCATCAGTTTGGCTCAGCGCATGAGAAACGTCCTTGTCAATACAATCTGACGCTGATATCTCCCTTGCTGAAAGAATGGATCGCCGTGTCGCTTCATCGAAAACGAAATATCAATCAGTATTTCATATATAAACACAATGGTTATAAAAAAAATAAGAATTTATTTTTTCAAAGTGCGTTAAGTGTTGTGATGTGAAGAAATGTTGCTCTACAATCATAACGCACTTTGAAAAAATATTTAAAGTGCGTTGATTTGGAATAAAACATAACGCACTTTGAAAACATTTTTCAACGTGCGTTAGTTTTCTCAAAATATAACGAACTTTGAAAAACATTTTTCAAAGTGCGTAATTTTTTCAAAGTGCGTTGCCACAGACCGTTTTGTTTGTCTAAATGGATTTTAATCACAATTACCAGTTAATATGAACATTTTTATCACCAGTTTCAAACCCTTTTGATCAAGCAAACAAAGAAACAAGCAAAAGATAAGAAAGGTATGATTTAAATATAAATTGTTAAACAATTTGACTTTTGTTCATGTAGAATGCATTTCTAGATATTTTGGACTGGACTGCAAAGAGCGATGCATCGGACACTGTATAAACAATGAACAATGTGACCATGTCAGTAGATTTTGTCCTCGAGGTTGCATGAACGGGTATATTGGAGGACATTGTAACATTTGTAAGATTTGAACAAAATTATTAGAGGGGAAAATCATAAATAATTCAATAAAAATCTTTCATTAAAAAGATATATAATACTTTTGAACTTTTTGTTGTTATTGTTTGATTATATTGTTTTTTTAATGCCCTCGTTTTGCTTTGCACAGCTTGCCAACCTGGGTATTACGGAATAAACTGTTCTTTTTCTTGTTTGCCAAACTGTAAGACGTGTCGACACACATATGGTTTGTGTTCCTGTAAAGCAGGTTGGATGGGTGATGATTGTTTAGTTGGTGATTGTGAAGAAAGATTTGTCAGATTTACGACTGCATATTGTCCGAAGAAAAAGTAAAATCATCGTGATCATACCAAAAGAAGCAAATTTCAAAAGCTCTATACTATATTCAGCTATAAATAACACAATACATCTTTCAGAATTCACTCATTCCTATGGAGAAAATTGTCAGTGGACAATGCATTAACTAAACATGTGACAGAATCAACGGAAACTGTTTGTGTGATGGCAAATATGGTAAATTATGTAAAACAATCGGCTAAAATCGGATTAAAAATGCGTTTATAGGTAATTAAGGCTTAAATGTATTTTTTACAGATAGTCTGCGGAATGTTGATACGACGGACGTATCTGGTTGTACATTTTGAATTGCTACCTTTTCTATATTCCTTGTCATCAACATTAAATTCGTTTTTGTTACTTTCATAAGTCGACGGTATGAGATAAAATACGTTTTGCTGAAATTCTCAAACACATACAATAGTTGTTTATATTTTGATTTTTGATCTCAAAAGCTAACTTTTTACAAATGTATTCTTTTCATTTTGATATTTATCTTTTTCTTGTAGGAAAATATTCTTGAAAGAGACGTCAAGTACAAATGAAGTTATTTTTTCTTGGCGGTCTGAATCAAATAAAGATCAGTCTGCTACCACTGACGACCCATCTCACTATCAAGAATTATTATGCCTCTGAACCCTAGACCCTAAAATCATTATGTCTAAAAGCCCAACGCTTTACCGTTACGCTACATTAGCCGATGATATAAAGGGCGTTATATATATATATATATATATATATATATATATATATATATATATATATATATGTCAACACACATAAAATGATATCAAAATCTTTTTATATTTTAAGGGTAAAGTAAAATTTTCATATTTTGCCGTTGATCGTATGGTATACCTACACCGTGTAGCGTGTGCTTGCCACGGACTAGGTTAATTGTCTTGAGTATCGACAGTCTCTCTCTCTCTCTCTCTCTCTCGTTTATTTTATTTTGAAGGTTTTAGGTTTTTTTGCGGAGGGGGTGCATCTTATATATATATATACACTTACAATATTGTTGTTGTTGTGAGAATAGTAGATTCTAAACATTGCCATTTCCACGTATTTATATTTTTTTTTTCAAATCTAGAGTATTTAACTGTAAATTTTATTTACAACCAACCTCTTTAAAAAGAACACAGTACTGTGAATATATTTGTTGGAAAATACTTTATAGTTTATATATTATTTCCACGTCGGAAATACAAACAATGCTAGAACATTTCATTCGTTTCTCTTCTCTCTTTCTTTTCAAAAATGAATGAAATAATTTTATTATAGTATACATGTACGTCTAAACACGTTGCTATGTTACTTAGCGGTATTATTTAGATGTTACATGTCAGCTTGGTTATTACATGTATTTGAACATTTCAGTAATAAGATAAACAAAACCTACCAATATTTCTCAGGGATATTATATTTGCTTTTTCACAATTTTTAAAAATTCCTCAAAATTTGAAAAGCAAATAAAATAAATACTTGCTTTGCGTAAAAATTGCCTGTGTCGAAATGAGTATACTAGTATTCATCTTCTTGTTGTAGAGCTGAAAGGAAAATATATGTAATAAAATATATGTTTATAATAATTATAAATTTCAGAGGACATGGTCAGGGAACATGTCGGAAGATCACTAATAAACCAGAATGATTGTCCAATATTTTTCAAAGGAAGAAACGCGATTAAAACAAAATTTGATATGTCGCTATAATGAGACAGTTAAGTCAATATTTGTAATCGCTGAAAGTATGTATGCTACTACAAGTAAAATTGAAAAAAAAACCAAAAAACAAATTAAGCATAATAATTGGAGGTAATCAAATGCAAATATTTTATTGTAAACACAAGCATTTGAATGTAAACAGAAAGCTCTTGTGTTCTAATTGTTTACATGGGTAAATAAAATATCATGTGATAATATAAGTACAGATCATGTACCGTTAGCTTCTAAATAAACTTGTAACCAGTGTATTATCATGATACAAATTTGGTCATTTTTAAAAACTGAAGCCGTCATTTTTTTTAAATATTTAAACAAAGAAGAATAAACTATTATTTTATTTCGGATTTCTTTTCTTTCTATACAAATATGTATTGGGATTTTCGAAAAACATGTATTGATTCTCTACGCTAGATTTCAGAAAACACCAGATCGATTGGAATCATTAATTCTTCATTATGTTTTCGGAAAATGGTAGGCGTTTAAAATAAACCTGTTCAAAGTTCAAATATAGACATGGAAAACCGTATCTATTTATATCTTGTTATTTAAAATACGAGAATCAGCATTGATGGCACAAACAGACCTACATAAAGAAAACCAATTGAACTGTGCAGCACCCACGTAGGTTACCCGCAGAGTCAATCGCACTTGAACACTGATATTTAAAACCCTTTAAAAAAAAATAATGTTGCACGATCTGTTTCATTCAGGGGGTATGGCCACGAATTAAGCTAGATTATTTTAATTGACAATATCCATTAACAGTTTTTTAAATTTCATTTTATTGTAAATTTCAAAAGAGATAGAGAGCGTTCATTTCTTTGTTTTGTAAACAAGGTTCGTGTTTTTGTTTACGTTTGAAATTAGGTTCTGGATCAAATATTTCGCATTTAAAACAAAAAAGAGATGCAAAAGACATTTTAAAAAACTGTTTAACTATGTGTAAAGTTAAGTGAAGGTTAAATAACTATACAACGCCTGTTAACAAAACATAGAGCGAGCTTGGATTGAAAAAAATACTGGAACTGTCTCTTGATTTATAACACGGCAGCCGACATTAAATTGATAATACATTGGAAATATCGTTCGAAAGCATTGTAAAAAAAAACCAATAAAAATGCGAAAAAATAAACTCTAGCTCCAATTTTGATAATAGTTTTTTAAGCTGTGAAGTCCGATTTCATAGCATTCATTTAGCATTTTCAGAAATAAATTATTTTTCAATATCTTTTTTAATGAAATTGGGTTCTAATTGGGTTCTATATATATATATATTTCTTCAATTTATAATATTGCAAACTGTTGTGCAATACAGTTTAAAATATTATAATTTGATATGATCAGTAATATTATTTATGATCAATATTGATTTTGATAATATTTATATTTAACAAAAATATACCTGGAGGTAAAGCAGTAAAGTGGTCCTTTCTTCTTGCTGTCTATTCCCTTAAATGAATGGTAATTTCTTACAAATTATCAATGACAGTGTTCCAACTATGTACTTGGAATTTAAAATGAAACTGTTGAAATGTGTTTTCCAAGTGCTGCGTAATTCGATTTAAAAAACCTAAGCGTGCGTTTAAATACAAATATGATTCAGCTCTTAATATGCAAGATACATATTGACCTCGAACCATGTGTAAATAAAAAAAATGTAGATATAAGAACTGTGAAATTTACAGGCAGATAATATCGGATAAACTGTAGTAGATACGATTCAATTGTTTTTTTTATTAATTTTCGATTTTCTTAATAAAATTACATAAGTAATATCATAAGATTTTTTTTAAAAATTGGACTCTGGTTCAAACAGAGGTTCTCCTCGATAAAGCTTTTAGACGTTTCTTAAACAAAAAGTTTAGTTAAATGATACTTATCAATTAAAAATCTACCTATTCTGAATTTTGAACTCTACATTGCAAGTGAAAATTTTCATATCATAACATCGGTCGATCGGTCGTCTCTATACAAAATAATACCCAGAATTTTGTTACGTTTTATCTAGCTAATACTGTTTCAAACAAAACAAACATTTTTCCATCTTCTTTAAATGGAGACAAAGTGTCTACAAAATGGCCACAAATATATACTTAATATATAAATCAGAGTTTAATCAATTCTGAGACACATTTTTAAAAAAAGCCCAGAACCGTGTTCGCTGGAGGACTGATGTTGATGGACAGGCCTAAGTAAGTAAGTATGTAAGTATGTTTCTACGAGAACATGTTTGGTAATCCAAAATTAAACATTAATTGATATGAATTGATTTTAGAACATTTAAATGGAATATGCAGGTAAATGTTAAACCATCTATGCTTTTGTAAACATGTACATGGGTAAGTTTGTCATATTTTTCCTACTTTACATTTAGAATATTTAAAATGAACGAAAATTCCACCATTGTTATCGTTGGGCTGCTTAAAGACTTATTTTGATTTCTTGGTATTAAACGTGATACAAGAAAAACAGTCACCGAATTCTAACCAATCGAGTTGTCCCACGTATTCATTCTCATGATATAAAGCCGCTTATTACATTTACAATGACCATCTTCTCTCAAGATAAGAGCATAAACTAGCAGTCAAGGTAAACCGCATATCATCGAATCCCAATTGGCTTTTAACACCAAATGTTTAATTTAACTTATAATTATTATTATTTTGCTTTTTTTCAGATTGAAGATTAAAGCAAGACATGGCTCTTAACAGCAGCATCTATGTTTTAATTATACTTGGCCTTTTAACGAACGCAGCAGAAGGTAAATTTCAAAAAATATGATTTGTTTCCTTTGAGTTATTCTTTTTTCTCTAAATGATAAACAGTGCATACGTTCTTTTTTTCCGCCGTAGGAGTTAAGCCAGTAAGTTACTTGCAGGAAATAAATTTGTTATATACAAATTTAATCATTTTTTTCTCAAATTTGCATAGTAACGACAAAAAGCAAAACACATTTGAAATCAGTCGAATGTAAAGTTGAAGAGCTTATATGTTTGTAGACATTTTGTATACATTTAACTGTCGGCCGCAGAAGTCCTTTTGCAAGTTTCGATAGATTTTTTTTTAAAGTAACATTTGTAATAGTATTTCTTTCTTTAAATTTCTTTCAATTTTAGACACTAATAACTTTGGAAGTTGTTCAATAAAATTTTGGGAAATAAACATTTTTTATTTTAAACATTTAAATGATATTATTAAGAGAGTTTGAAAGACTTGTTGGCTACAATCAATGATCTCCATGAGAGAAGTTCATAAAAAATAAAAGCAACCCGTCATGAGTATAGTTCTCGGATGTCCAATAATGCATAAGACAAACTATATGCTGAGAGTATTAGAGTATTAGTTATTTATACGCGAGTTTAAAGAACATATGTGGTAAAGTTGATACAATGTTTTACTGACAGCATTGTTGATCAATATTGTTTGCTATAAGAAACTCGGATAGATCCAAAAACAATTGACACAAACAAATAAAACAGTTACATTTTAACCTCAGTTTTTGCAAAAATGTAATATCCCTAAAACAAATACGGTATTACAACTCAAATGAGATTGTTATTTATCATAACAGCCTTCGTCTTGACTTTTTTAACTTGAACAATAGACCTAACCATTTTCAAATGCATTTTTTGAAAACAAAAATAGAATTTATAAAAATTATTTGTCCTTTTTTCAGCCTGATTTCTTTGCCGATTTTTCGTTGGTGGTGTAACAGTTGGTGTAACGAGTATAGCAGGAAGTCCGCTTCTAGCATCAACTGCTACAACGGTGGTGTCTTCACTTGCTGACAAAATATGTGGCTAATCAATGCGCCTGTCTGACCCTGTAATCACTTTTTTCACTTAAATGTCTGCATTAAACATTGTATAAAAATAAATTTCTCTTATATACTTTTTAAGAAAAGAAAATAGAACTTTATTTTGGAGACTCGTCAGGTGGCTTTTTACAAAAGATGACATTTTTAATGACGTATCTTTTTCAAATCAGTTAACTAAAACATAGCTTCGTTACCAACCAGTGAAGTAGGACTTAAGCGAAATCTTCGGACATGTATAAGTCCTACTTAAGTATGTCTTATTCCGTAATATAAAGCAAACTTAGCAATATCAAATTTGAATCTATTGATAATAAATCATTATAAAAGACAACAGCTGAACACAAACTGGCGTTTTTGGTCATGGCTTATTTATTGAAATTGAACATGCATTTTAACAATCGACCTGCCACCCAATTGGTGGCCAGGTATATGGCTGTACAATAAACCAATCAATCAATCAATCAATCATCAAATCAACAATCAATAGTTCAATCAATAAGTCTAAATCAATCACATCAGCAATAGAATTGTTCAATCAATCAATCCATAAATAATTAATCAATCAAATTGTTTGATTAATCAATATAAATCAATTGCATTAGCAATAGGATTATTGAATCAATCAATCCATAATCAATCAATCAATATCAATCATCATTGTCCATTGATGAATTAAGTCAATAATGAATGGATCAAATAGTAGATAAATAGCGCTTTGCTTAAAGCGGGTTAATGGCTAAGGCTAGGTAGACCCTGGGCACAGTTGACCACCTATTCCCAAGCTTTGAGCAGGCCCTGGGAACAGTTGCCTACATCAAAGACCTGAGAAACCTTGCCATGTTGCAAATTCCGCCATACAAACAGCTTAGCTAAGGTGTTTGTCCGCCAGACGATTTGCAACCCAGAACCCTTTGATGGGGCGAGCACAGGGATACAGGGATGAGGGGAAGTTTAAGGGTAAGCCATGACCAGAAATTAGAAAGGGGGGTGGGGGGTGGGTGGGTACAGGGGCAACTGGGAGCATGGGTCAGAAATAGCTTTTCACTAAATCAGAAAAACAATGAACGTAATTAGATCAACCTGCATTGACCTGTTGGGATATTGACTTATTGTAAACTAAACATGTTTAAAATGTATAATAGATAATAATAGATAATTGTAAAATTTTGTAAAACTTTTAAATCCATGAAGCCATAAAGGTTAAACGAATGTAATATTAACAAGACATTGTAAAGCAAGTCAGCGAGAAGACTGTTGAATGTAAATGATTGGGTTATATGCACAAGTTTGCCCAATCTCATACCAATTGTTATTCAGTGTATTCGAGCTCAAAGGCAGAAAGAACCTCTGTATTGTATTCATCCCATGTATAAAATAAGGGTGGATTATAGATATGCATGAATCCTGACTTGTAAGTGTGTATGTGATAGGATTGGAGGTAGGAATGGTTAGTACAACCATAATCTGAAATAAAGGTTGATTAATTGCTTTAAGGTGGCTCACTACACCTTGAAATAGTTTAATATTAGCATAAAATTAAGTGATTATATGATATATATTATGATGGAAGGAGTATATAAGCAAGTCAGCAAGAAGACTATTGAATGTAAATGATTGGGTTATATGCACAAGTTGGCCCAATCTCATACCAACTGTTATTCTGTGTATTCGAGCTCAAAGGCAGAAAGAACCTTAAGTTTGTATTGTATTCATCACATGTATACAATAAGGGTGGATTATAGATATGCATGAATTCTGACTTGTAAGTGTGTATGTAATATGAATGGAGCTAGGAATGATTAGTACAACCATAATCTGAAATAAAGGTTGATTAGTTGCTTTAAGGTGGCTCGCTACACCTTAAAATAGTTTAAGATTAACATAAAATGAAGAGATTATGATAGATATTATGATGGAAGGATTATATAAGCCAGACAGGTTAAGTAAATTGAATTTGGATATAAAAATTTGTTTTCAAAAATTGATTGCGTAAACATTAACAAAAATCCCAAACGGATTCAAACTCGTAATACTTAAACCACTACACAAGCAATTGAATTGATAGTTTAACGAACATTTAGATCAACATCTTGTGACCATATGTTTTGAAAAGTTTAATTCTAGGTGAGTGATGTACCTTAACATGTTGTCCCAAACAAGTAGACTAAATTTGTAATTGAAATGATGTAACTTAAAAAGTCTATGTAAGGGGTGAAGATGAATAAACTGCGTGCAAGTATAATGTGGTAGTTATTAGATAAGCGACTGGCCTTCGCAGGTGGCCATGCTTGAAATAATTTGTTAAAACTTGTGTCAAATAGCAGAATGCACCTGGCTGGGTGAAGAAGTAGTTGCTAACCAACTTGATTATTTGTTGGAATCAGGAGTGATTGTACTGTGGTACATGAGTAAAGCTTAAATTGGTTACAATGAGATGCATAATGTAATGTGGTGAATCGAGATGAACAATGCAGTCTGTACATGTAAATAAGGTAGTGCTTAAATTATTGATGTTGAAAATGCTGCAATAAGTATGTGGGAGACACGAGGAAAAACATCTTATGGGTAATAAGTGATGATTGAGAATGAATGCTATATGGTTGCCAGGCTTTGATATGATGATAAAATATGTCTGAAGCTGACATGAGACAAAACTCTTTAGATGAATTTCACAAAGTGTAGGTTAAACTAGCGCTTAATGCTACTTCATGACAACTGCGATGAAATATTTGAACTTATAAAATGCGTATGAATACTTATGATCATTGCGATGGTAGACTATATTAAACCCAGCCTGCAGGAGGCCCTAGATGTTTATAGTTGATTGATGCTAAGTATGCATATGAGCTAAAGAAAAATTTGTATCATCCACAAGCAGAATTTGGGCTAACACATAAATGTGCCTGTGTTTCTACGAAACGCTACATTCAATCATGGCCATTGCCTTCGACTGAATTCATGAAACAGACTTAAGTTAGTGTTAATGGGAGATGTTGGTGTAATGAATATATCCATTGTTTAGATCATATGTAAGCCCGTTCCTTGGGCATTAAACACAGGTACTTTTAATCAACATGTATAAAGAATTTGACGAATGTGCTCGAAGACCATGACTTACCAGATAAGTGATATGCAGATTAAATGAATGGAACAAATGAGAAATATGGGTGGTTGTGACAATAAAGCTGACCGCTTGGCATTTAACCAAAGGTGTAAAGATATATGCAAGGTATAAATGATTTGACAATGTAACTGGCAAATGATTACTGGTGCAATTGTAATGCAAGTGAAGATATGATGTTGTTACTGATAAATGACTATAGAGATTAGAAATACTGATGGGACACTGAATGTATCCCTATCCCCAGAAAGTGATTAAACATGTTATCAGCGGCAGTGAACACACCCAAATCTGTAGAACTTAAACCAAAGACGCACTTAGGATGGACTACTAACAAATAATTTAAGGTGAAGTTAAGATTAGAATTGCGTAAAACCTCAGAGGATTTATCTAAGGGTTAGACTAATGACTGATGTGAAACTGTGGTTTAAAGTAAAGGTGTTATATATGTTATAGTGTCCTGCACTTTCGGAAGGTATTAATTAGAAAGTTTGAACAATAAGACAATATGCAATGCAAAAGGGTTAAACAGTATTTATGTATGCTAATTGCCTGCAATGAGCAAGCCAAACCTGTCAGAAGTGTGTTTTTTGGCGCCAAGTGCCTGAGATTGTGTTAATAAGATTTTATATTAATCAATGAGGGCTTGGTCAATATGGCCAGAGATGTGAATGCTGGCGAATAGAGGATTAAATGTGCATTTTATACCTAGACATACAGGGGTTTTCAAAGATAACTGAACATGGTAACTAGAAGAAAGAACTGAAAGAGCTATGCTATGCCATAGGTTAATTAATTTTTTTTTCTCTTTTTTTTTCTTTTTTTTTTTAAAGAATAGGTTCCATTTAAGGACCTTTAAGCACATTGATTGAGGTTGTTTAGTTGTACCTGCATAGGGGGGACGCTGTTAGAAGATCTCTGCTGTTAATATCTATGTAGGAATGAGGATATGAACATTTTGTAAAGGTCTGAACAAACCCATCATGCATCGGGGAGCGGTGGTCAGCAGGCTAGGAAGCTGTTTCAAGTCTTCTAATGATTAACGTCGGCATGTATGCTGCAAGCATTTACTTGTGGCAATACTCTACAATATTGTATAACAAGTTTTAGCCAAGTGTGTAAATAAAAGCTTGGTGTTAAATGTATAGCAAATGGGTAGGATTAAAATTATGATATATATATATATATATATATATATATATATATATATATATATATATATATATATATATATTTTTTTTTTTTTTTTTACTTTAGATCTTAATTTGTCTTATCACTAAAAAAAAATACTGCTTGAAAAGTTAATTTAGTGTCACCCACATAATGTATCACATTACCTTATAATAAACTCATAAGTGGTCAATACTGCATTTTAAATTAAATTTATGCAAGTCAGTACTTACAGTAGTTGATCATATACTTAACACAGACGTCAAGGCGTTGGAAAAAAACATGTGCTACAATATCTTAAGAGTGGCATAGCTCTAAAATGGTATATGACAAATTTTAAAAAATGTTGTCACATATTATAGATTCAAAAACATTAACTCTTAATAATTGTTATAATACTGAATAGAGTTGTCTTTCTTAGTCATGATGATGCTGCACGTGTTCCAAAATAAACCATTTCTCATCGCCAACTTTATTGTGATTGTGCTAGAAGTGTAACATAATAACATAAGAAATTGTAGCATAAGTATGTAATTGAAGTATACATACATTAAATATTTGTGTAATAGCATGGGGGAATTATGATAACTGTTGATTTTTATTCTTAAATATTGAAGAATATACTGCGCAAGTAGTAATTGAAAAATTTGATGAAAAAGGATGCCGAACCCGATATGATTGCAAACACCCGTCCCGATGGTTTAGCTCAAGCTAACCAAATCCTTATTAGGATGATGATTAAGGATAAGGTTGCTATTGCTTGTATAAATGAATTTATCTTTAGGGATAAATTCCATTATCTTAGGTTATTATCTTGTTATTTTATAGATAAAAAGTGTTTGTTATCTTTGATGTTAGAGAAGGGTAGAAGTAAATGTACAGACACAAAATTCAAGGTGGCATAAGTGTATATATAGAGATAGTAGTAACTACTTAACATTTTTAAAAAGCTCAAAAAAGCAATGGATTTCAGGTAATGCGTTCAGTATGTTGTTGTTACTTCACTGTTTAGGTGAATATTCACTAGTTTAGTCGTTCTCAAAGACCGCCTGTCGTGGCTTAATATCGCAATGCTTTTAGAACTTGATAGAATAATATAATGGATTTACGTTTTATCTTTTGTTCTGCATCTTACCTCACCGATAGGACAATTGGCATGCTCTGAGTATAATTTCTTCACAAAGTATATGTATTGAATTGAGGAAATCGCCGCCTTTAAATCACTGAGAGTTTTTCTGTCTTCAAACGTATATTTTTAATTTCTCAAGTTTCGCGAGTTTACATAGTATGAGAAAAACTTTCTCATTAAAATGAAACAATTTTTTGAATTTTGGAAGTGCTTACAAAGGTACAGGTGCATTTGAGGTTTTTTTAAGCAGCATTTGGCTGATAAACCAGTAAATAGGAAACAACATTGGCGTTCGATGTATATTATATATGGTTCAAATGGTTCTTGAAATTCGAAACACATATTTGTTAATATTTACATTTTCAACTGTCTTTGTCTGTGATAACATTACAAATCAATTTTGAACCCTATAGCTTTATAACTTCATAAAAGATTAGCAACACAAAATGGTAGTGTCTTACAGCATAACCGAAAAACAATATTGGCTACGCCGCGTAGTAATGCATACCATGTGCTACACGAAAAACGGGTTTTTTGATGTTATTTTAAAATGAAGCAAATAGGAAATAATATAAGGAATCATTTTTTTGATATTATGAGGTGATAATTTCGGTTGGAGCATGGTCAAATTTGTCATAAAGCACTTCGGGCTTTATTGGATTTGACCACGCCCCGACCTAAATTATCACCTTATTCCATAAATAATTCCTGCAGATCTATGTTTTAATTGTCCGGTTGAAAAATAACGGTTGTGTGTACCATAAAAATAGAATTAATCTCCCCTAAGCAAATCATAAAGTGGATCTTAAAAAGTTTTTGAATAAACTTTGTAATTAAAATCTGTAAATAATTGAGTGCAAATATATTTTGATAACTCTGTAGAAAAATTGTGTTCAAAGAAAATGAATATTTTTTAATTATTGGCTCGTCAAAAGATTAAAAAAGATCGATACTGCTGTTTGTTCATTTAAGGAGGTTGGCACCTGAAATAATCATCCGAAAACCGCTTGGATATAAAGATGGGGACCTAAAATGTTCATTTATTTTATTTGTGACCCATATCACATGCCATTTTTTGTAAATATAGGGCCCAAAAAGAAATGATAATTTTTCCTGAAATTTTTGGAAATTGATAATTTGAAGAAATCAAACAAATATTTATAGTTTGAACTATTATTTAGTTATGATTTTAATACAGTATGAAGTTATACACATGTAGTGACTATAAAAGTAAAATCTAAGTCAAAGTTTAAAAATTCTTGCTTAACTGGCGGCTTCAAAGGCCAGTACATAATGAACACAACAACAGATGTTACAAAATGTTGGAGTAATCAAATTATAATGCAAATTAAAAAAAATCATAGTAATATTATCTTTCCAAAACTTTGCATACAAAAAGATATACATTTAATGTCTCATTTAAAAGTAAAAGAAGTAGGGGTCACAACTCAAAAATTTGAGATATATCATGCAATAAGCTAATTTTAGGCCAAAATTGAAGTTAATTGTTTCTTAATTTCTATGAAATATAAGCTAAATATGCCAAAATATATCGATATAAATATCAAAATATTGTTTAAATATGTTTTTTCGAACATCATGAAAATGTCGTAATACACAAACTATTTAGAAGTTTGGTCTGCGCTGAAAATTAGGAAGCTAAAGTAACAGTACTCTAAAACTAGTGAGTAATGAAAATTGTTCATTTCCTTCTTGACAACCTTCCGCCACAAAATATAGTCCCTTATTAAACTCTGTAGAAATGTAATTTTTTAAAAACAATTTTATTCAATATAGTTTGTGTGGCATTGTAAAATATAAATATACTACTAGAATTAATATGTGATGCAGAATTTTCAGACTAGAGGTGACCCAGAATGGCTTCCCAAAACCTAAGGAGCGAACCTCTTTAAACAAAACAACAGGTACTGTCTATTTCGATTTTAAGTATATTTTCTTACAATATGTATCATCAGACTTTTTTTTTTACATCAGATACAATTTTAGTTAATGCATGTAATTGTCGTTTTACAAATAATTGATTTGAAAAAAAAAAATAAAATGTTAATGTGAATTTATGCATTTTAAGTACAATGCAAAAGTATGATAACCAACATCTTTTAAACAATAAAATTAACTCCTGAGATCAATATTACGTTATCTTTACCAGCATGGTATCATATGTAATGTTTTACATTTGCGTTTGAAAGCACATGTGTAATCAACACTATCATGTTCTAAATTCTAAACGTTTCAAAGAAGTAAACAAAAAATTAAAAAAAAATAAAAAAAACAGATAAAGATTGGTCCGTGCTTATTGCTGAAATTTCCTTTAAAAGGGTTATATACAGAAAAATAGGAAAAACGACATTACATATATACACACGATCACTTAACACCGATTCGAGACATGACAAGTGGGTAAGATGTGAGCAGGCAGGTTGAGATGAATTCGGAATTTAGAAAAATAAGAAAAACGAAATTATGTAAAAACTTATCGATTCCAGACAAGATAATACAGTGTTTTGCGCATTTATTTTTTAGAGTTTTAAATATTTTAGTATAAGGATTGCTAAATAGTGGATGACACTTAAACATATTGAGGTCGATTATTGTTCACTCACTTACACAATCCTAATTTCTTCAAACTCTCTTCAACCATTGTTTACTACGCGTCACGACGACGAGTCTACCAACCGGAAATACTGAAGATTCAAACTAATAACAGGGACACAAAAATCCTACACTTCATGCATTAAATCATAGTAAACGTGTATTTTCTAGGTTCCACTATGTTTCATTACTGCTATCGAACTACAATAATATAATGATGGCGGACTTTGCAAGAATAGCCATATAGAAGTCAGTGTGATTCTATGTTTGTTTCTTTATGAGGTTTTGTACATGTATATATATAAATATATACTGAGGATTGGTCGATTTTCAAAATTTTACATTCTTTTTTATTTTCTTCTATCTCTCTCTCTCTCTCTCTCTCTCTCTCTCTCTCTCTCTCTCTCTCTCTCTCAAGCATAGTTACTGCAATAAGTGTGTGCTAAAACCACTAATATTGTGTGTTACCTATTGCTCAAAATTGAAGCTAGCAGCCATAATGAAATTCTTCAAAGAACTTGAAACAACTGGATGGAAAACACATTTTTACCATTTTTTTTTGGGCTATTGATAACAAAATATAGTGTTTGCTTTAAAAATTGACAATGGTTCACTTTAAAAAACAAAGTCCGCCTGCTTAAGTCATGTTCCTATTTGTGTACCAAATAATACTGTACTGCCTGACTATAAAAATAGAAAAAAAGATGTAGAAATCTCACTTTCCGTTTTTTGAGATTTATCCACAGCGTACTACAACTTTCTAAACATCTATTTATATCAGTATTATGTATTTCATGGTATGCGAAATTAGGAAAAACACATTCTACTCTAAATACCCATTAATGAGTGTATTTAAACAATATTCCTACTGAATTATGTAGATGAACTTGCATTTATCTGATCAACGTAGTTAAGTTTTTTATGTGTGAGAAATGTGCGAAAATTCACTGTTAACATACACATCGGTATATGTTCAGTGCGTTTTGCTAAATACACCATAAACCCTGTATAAAGAATTGCTACAGATATATTAACAATATGACCTACATAACATTTAGGTTTGAGTAATAATTTTACAACATATATTGCAATACAAATTACCAAAAAAAAAAACACCTTAATTTATTTTTTTAACAATATATGTTGAAAAATTGTCGTTCACTTTGGGGTACAGACCCTGAAACGTGCTACTACACCAGTTGCACGGTTCGGTTCGGTACGCTTTTTGAACGGTATGGTTCGCTTTGTGAACGGTACGTTTCTAAGTTTTATAATTAACACACAAGTTCTCTCTCTCTCTCTCTCTCTCTCTCTCTCTCTCTCTCTCTCTCTAACATACGAATTTTTAGCATTTGAATAAGAACTACTACGGGTAAAATGCAAACATGTAGCGAGCATCTAAATGTATATTTGGCGTCCAAAAATTATATATTTATTTCTAGTTACGGGATAATGTATATGGATTTGAATGATTTGAAATTGTTTAATGATTGTCTTCTTACTGATTGTAAGTCAACGCTAGAAAGTCATGTTTATTATAGACGGTGTACTTTCTCCTTCTTTGTGTATGTGTACAGATAAAAATCCGCTGTCTGTCTGGGATCAAGAAAAAACTCCGAAGTATACACAAGGAACTATACACACGATCGGGTGACTGCGACGAGGTGTGAAAACTGACCGCTTATGTATATGTGTTTGAGCCTAAGAATAAACATATCTAAACTTCGGGGAAATACACTGTTAAATCAAAAAGTCTGAATTTTCACTTTTGATAAAAAAACATCATAACGGCAGGGTGCAAGGAGAATATCATTTATAATCCTTACAATCTGCCTTAAGTTTATAATAATTTACAAAGAACTATATACATTTAGTGTTTGTCAAAAACCGGGATTTATTATATCAATTTCGTGATTAAGAATCGATGTCAAAATTCATAAATTTCCTATTTTATTAACCGATTGCTTAACACTGATCGTTTGGACATAACAATGGGGTATCGAGTGTTTTGGGAACAGGGAGGTTATTAACCATACTACATTTGTAACGTCCTTTCACAATTGGCGCACGAGCACTTTACAACACTTTGCGATCGAAATTTTCTGGCTTCGCATACGATGCACGAGCTCTCGCATTCGTTGCATGCGTTTTTGTGGTCGGATCAAGTCTCCTCAAAATTGTGGACATGCACACTCTTCAGACGCTCTGTCCTGAGAATCACTTAAAGCTACATGTATGTAAAGTCCAGTATGTACACAATGTTTAAAACACTTCATAAAAATAATCAAAATAGCACTAACACGAATTGTGTGAACATTAATATTAACAATGTTAAAAAATTCGGCGATGCACGTTTAGTCGAAAACAAACGAAATGATTAAGGTCTAAGGAAGGAAATGAAATTAAAACATTTTCATTACGGTTTTAATAAAAATAACAACGTTAAATTTTAGAACGTGTTATCTAATCCCGTATAAATAAAATCTAGTAAAATATTGAACTTATCTGGTCAGCGATATTCTCCGTCCGTATTGATCGATAGACATTAGGTCAATAAGCCGTATATGGAAGTTGCACGCTTATTGCACGGTACGTTACGCTTTTTTGGCCGTTTTGGGGCGGGTCTTGCATAAATTATCTTGCACGCTTTTTGCACGGCACGGTTCGCTTTGTGAACGGTACGGTTCGTTTTGTGAACGATTCGGTTCGCTTTGTGAACGGTACGTTTCATTTTGTGAACGGTACTGTTCGCTTCTTGCACGGAACGGTACGGTTCGTTTTAGAGGTGTAGTAGCACGTTTCAGGGTCTGTATAAATGTGCGCCTGCTTTCTAAAAGAGATTGATGGTTGATTATTTTTTTGAAGATTATCGCATTGTCAAAACAAGCGTTCAACAACTACCAAAAACTTTACTCAAATTATTATAAATTTAGTGGGGTCATTGAGAGCACAACAAGTCTTGTGTTTTATGATAAGTATATATTCACTTTATTTGTTACAATTGTCCAAGATAAACTGTATAATTGAAAATTAAGATATATTTATTTTACATGTTGAAATTCATCTACAAAAAATTATTAAAGCATGATCCAGTTTGATGCCCCTCTTATCCTCCTTTATACCTCAACCATGCAAATCATGGTATTTTGTAATCATACATAAAACTCTTCTACAAATGCAAAATTGTCATGGATTAACTAAATAAACTATGCAGTTTTTTAAGTCAAAAAAAGGAGAATAAAGTGGAGAATATTTTTTTTTATTTCTACTTGAAGAATACATAACTGTTATTCCCCTTTGAATAAGACGATTAATCAATATCCATGTAATATAACATGATTCCATGTGTGCTACACGAAACAGTAAAAAATCACACGTTAGCTACAACTCTGGGGGACGTCTTTTTCAAATCGCCTAGTGTCTCATGAATGTTACAAGAGAGTTTAAAAACTGTTTGTACACTAGAGTACATATTTACAAATTGCAAAACTTGTCCTAAGACATCAATTGATGACACGTTATTTAAAATTCATACATATGTGACATCGCTCACATCATGAATAATTCCCTTGCAATTCAGTATTTTAGTTTACACCATCAAAACATGAAGTGAATATATAAGGTTTTCATTTGTTGATAAAAATGTCAAAAATACAGAATAACTTTTAGAAAAAGTTGAAATTTTCGAGGAGGACAGACTTGTTCATAAATGTTATGTGTAAGTAAACAATGAGAGTTTTATAATTATTGTAAACGTTAAATTTGACATCAATTAAAAAAAATAAAAGCATTCGGATTTGAATCTAATTTTTTTTATATATAGTTTTTTTTCGTATAGATAAGAAAAACATTTAATTCTATTACAGAATGCAATTTATATGCAATTTGAATTCAATTAGAAAAGGTACACCATTTTCCATGAATTGAAATGTCTAACCAACTTCTACTTTCACTCTTTCTCTGTAAAGTTTTAGGAATTATCTTTTCTATTCAATGTGTAATGAAATGGCTCATCTGCAATAAACGTTATGAACAAATTAATAACTTTTTTAATAAATAATACCGACATCATAGTAATTTGATGATGGCACATCTAGTAAAACGATGATACATTTTCAAATTTATAAATATCATTTACAGTTTTCAATTACAAGGATATGTGGACTCCATAATTATAAATGTATGTTTTATGTTAATATGCATTTAGCAGAGTGTTATACGTATATTACATATTTTGTCACACTCAGTAACATATAACATGTTGGGATGATTACAGAGTGTAAAATAAACAGAAGTAATTTTTTTGTCAGTCCATATCAATTGCTAAGCACTGGTCACTTTCAGCTACAGATATAAAAAGTGATAACAAGATATACTGTGTCTAAAGAAGGCAAGATTTGTACAGAAACATTAACAACCTGTCAACATGGAAGTACATCTGAATTCACAGGCTGGAGTTGAGCTAGACAAGGCATCCCTATAAGGAGGTTGCGTGTGTTTATCTACAACATGGTATTGTCAGCTGTTATTTAATATCATACAAACTATGTAACAATAGACCTATACATATAAAAAGTTTAAACTAATTACGTTAATACTTCCTGTAATATTTATTTTATTATTTAAATTCAGTTGATCTGAATAAACATATTACAAATACATGTTATTTATAAATCAATGGCAATGACCTAGACTTACCTGTAAGATCACCCTGTCTGGTGATATACCTATAGACAAACAGCTTGTTGTTCCATGATCCAACCAAGAGACTGTGAGTGTCGAAATCATAACTCAGGCTGAGAGGTTCACCCATCTTTCTGTAATTTGTCAGTAAATGTGACAGAAACTGACCGTCCTTGTCTATCATCTGAAGGGTGTTGCTTAAACCATCACACACCAGAATGTGTGACAGCGTGTCAGTACAGATTCCACATGGCGATAGTCCTGATCCTGATGGATGTCCTGTGTAGGAGAAACGATGTCTTCCTCCACGCTCTGTCACCACTACAGCTTTATTATTGTCAAACACCACAACATCCAAGTTATTGTTCTCTGCTATATAGATAGGATCACTATACAGTCCCCGTACTGTGTTGTTGTGTTGTATGTTTTGTGTCATTTTTCCGCTTTGGTTGTACCTGGTTACCTTCTCTGTCGATCGTTCCTTTCTATACATCCCAACCAAAAGATCCCAGGTGGACGTGGACACGAACACACACTGTGGTCTCCAGCTAGAGTCTGTTCTTTTTATTAATTTGGTGGTTGTTTTCATATCCGTTGACAGTTTATTGATGTTATGATCCTTATTTATATAAATCAATTCACCCTCCATGTTCACTGTGTGTAATCCATTATATAAATCATTACATAAATCCTTAACGCGATGTAGAGGAAGACCTTTTTTGTTTGTCAAGATGAGATTGTGTCCATCACTGACCCAGACCTGGTCTGATGTCACACAGGAAAAGTGATAACAACCATCAACAGTTGTTAGTGTAAGATTGTAAAGTAAATGAGGAGAAGACATCAGTTTCAGCCCACAATCGTTTCCTATGCATCGGTTTCCTCTCTCTGTGATTTTGATTTTACTCTGTGACTCCATCACTTTCTCCTTGTTGAGTGACTCAGTCATGGAGAGCTGGCTGTTGTATAGATGTATCTGTGGTTGGCGGGCTGCCTTTATGGATAAGAGGAATTGTAGCGTATGAATGGTCCCCAGAAAAAAACTCTCACAGGGGGACTTGACAAGCTTCACAATACTTTTTTTTACACATGTCTCGGATTTTTCAGTACATGAAAAAAATGAGAGAAGCAATGTGTATTCTAAATGTTTACTACAGCAGGAATGCGTCTTCCCTAGAATGGATTTTATGAAAGGGTCCATACATCACTAATATCCTGTTAATCAAAGTTGAAGTGGAGTATGGAAAGAAAAAATGTCAGGCTCTACTCTTTAGGGGAAAATGGCACGCCATTCTCTTTACACGTGGAATGGATTCAGCGGTCATCAAAATGTTTTTGGAACAAATCCTAATCTACAAAATATCAAGACTATACCTTGAGGGTATTACTACCAGTTATACATTTGAGGCACTGAGGAACAAAGTTAAAGCTTATGAGTATATTATCATGGAGACAGTGTATTTAGGAGAGGAGATGGGGTTAAATATGGCTAAGGTCAGGAAAGTTGTTTTCCATGACGGCAAAGTGGTGTGTGTACGTCATGGCAATGTTTTAGATCGTGTATCACCAAACATACTTTGTAAACTGAACGACAGTCCTTCTCGAATTGAAAATAAAAAGACAATGAAAACTATTAAAGGTGAATATTGCATTGTCTTTAAAGATACTTATCGAGATGAATATGGAAACGAGCTTTTAAAAAAAATATACCAGTTCAGGACATTACCAAGAACATAAAAAAATGCTTGAGAAAAAGTACATCCAAACGAAAACAATAAAATAGCTTATACGTTAGATTCAGAAGAACACTGGAGGAAAGCAAATGCTCTTAGTACAGCAAGAAATGCAACATGCAACAATTGGAACGTGTACAGCAAACAAGATGGCAACACTGAAGAAAAATGTGTTCACCTTAGTAGCTTTAGACTCCCTTGTACAAATGCTGATAATGCGACAGACACCTGACCGTAAACAAGGATCAATCTTAGAGACAACAGTAAGGAGAAAATAAAAGAAAAATTAAAAACATAAATCAGCTTAAGAAGAGGGGTTACAGAAACTCTTAGATGTTCATGCATATAAAGAAGTTCTGACACAGGCTAAACACTGTGTCAACAAGATAAGTTATTACTGAAAAGACATGCTTGTCGCAAGAGGTTTCGAAGAAGAAGACATGATACAACTTGATTACCCTACTACAAGCAAAGCAGTAATACGCATCTGTCTCATCATCGCAGCAGATAAACAATGGACCACTAAGACTACAGTGATAAAGTCTGCTTTTCTACAAGGCAAAGAACTGAGCGTTGATGTCTATCTCACGCCATCTATAGAAAGCGTAGTCTTCAAATGTATTATATCGAAACAAAGACAGTTTGTGTACGGATTGAAGGATGGGGCTAACAGTTTTACTTAAGTGTGAACGAAGAACTTGTGAAATTTGGCTGCAAGCATTCCAAATAAGATTCTTCAGTTTTTGTTCTAAAAACTTATAAACCCAATGACATTTTTTGTTGTTATACCGATGATTACTACATCATTTGTCTAATACTATCTACTACTAAATGATTAGAAACTCAACAGGTTAAGAAATGCCCCCAGACATGTGCTTTCACTTTATCTCTTCCTTACCCTCACTTTTCTTTCTCACTAACTCGCTGACTTTCTCACTTACTAGCTGACTTTCTCTGTTAAACATTTAATTTTGCTCTCATTCCTCTTCCTCTGATTTTCACGAGACTACATCAATATGAGGTCGCATAACCTATAAATGGCTCAGGGACGGATCATTTGATGACAAGTTCCAAGCCCTGACATTATAACAAGGATAGTTTTTATCTTGTTTAACAATTCAATCATCAAATTGGGATTTAGACAAACATTATTATGACAAAAAACATATTCGAAAAAAAGCTTGGTCATGAGTAATCAAACAGGTAAGTCACTCCAACCTGAGCTCAGTGCAAAATTCGATAGTTTATTATATAACAGTGCTTGCAAAAGTATGCAGGCCTGTTAAACGCATTTAACGTTTTTATTACCACCCTCCCCCATTCAGTGGTGAAAATTAACACGTTGTATTTAACGTTTACATCTTAAAACATAAAAAAATTAAAATCAAATCGGATAAATATATTATTCAATATCTTACCTGGATATAGAAGTTTAACATACGGTTTGTCAGTGATGTTAAAATATTTGAATGTCCGGCCTGCAAAAACCAATGTACCTATATGCAAGTACCCGAACCTGTGCAGAATTTTTCGGTCTGACAATAGAAGTGTCACCTAACTGGTTAGATGGTTAGATTGCTGTATAGGTTCTATCACGCCTTGGAATGTTGTACTAGATTTTGTGGACATACGTGTTTGTCATAAAATGAATGTTTAGCAGTAATATATATATATATATATATATATATATATATATATATATATATATATATATATATATATATAAACACCAAATACCGACAATCAATATTCATTCAATATTTAGTAAAAACTATAAGAACTATGACCAAACTTCTTACTGTTGAGTCCCCAACCCAGACAAAGATCTTTTCTTCGGATATATCGTTTAGTCCAATCCAGTGATCTGTTTTAGGGCAGAGATATTTTGAAATTCAATTTAGAAAAAAAAACCTTTTACTAGAAGTATTATTGTGAAAGGCGAGTGTATATGATGAAATTTGCAATGTTCAAATATATATGGCCAGAATTCATTTTTTATCTGTGGAACTACATTTTTAAAAGTCAACAAATCGTAGTTCGATATTAAAAACAGCAAACATTTGATGTTTCTCAATTTCCAAAGTCTAATGTGGATAGGTTTATTCCCATGTATATAATAATTATTTTCAACAAAACTAATTCTTCAACGAGTGGATGAGACAGAAAATTCCACTTTTGTAGAAATGTGCGAACGATGATAAAAAGTTCCTTTTAGCTTGCTATCAGTAGATCAATGATCAATGTTTTCATACTTTCTAAAAAGGACTGAATTCCTGCATTGCTGATAGTTACAAGTTCTGCATGTAATATCTCACACTCTGATTTGGCAGTTTTGCATGAAACGGCCTCAGCAATACAACTGTAAAAGTTTTGGTTATAAACTGACCAGTTTCCTGTGCCATTACAATTGTCTGCAAGGTAAAAGTAAGAAAGAATTCGGTAAAAGCATATACTATAACTCTATGTCTTCAATAGTATTTCAATCTTTAACGTTGTACAAAATAATACGTCGTTTGGCAGCAACATTTGTAAAACGACTAATACAAAAAGAAATACATTTTCATAAAACTTTTCAAAATACAAAAAATAAGCTTTAGAAAATATGAGAGAATTCGTTGCAAATTTCAAATGCTTTACTATGAGTTACAAGGGTCGGTATTTACGTGCAATAATAGGTTAATCTTGTACTCTAAGATATTAAAAGTTTGACTAAAAACTGTGATTACTAAAGACGCTGATTACGCTCAATTATAAAATGTAATAAAAGTACCGGAATCCTCTAAGCTTTTTTGATAAATTATCACCAATTTCAAACAGTAAGCAGGTGGGTTAATGCAATATTCAGAAAAATGTTTAGGAAATGGTACAGCAAAAAAAAATTATTGAATAATTTTTTGTTACTTGACTTTGAAATCGGATTGTCTGGCGGATTTTACCTTGTTTCGTATCATTTATTGTACAAAAACATATTGACACATGAGTCAAAAGCACAACCGTATACTATTTGTTTTTCGGTACAAAAATATACAAAAAAATACGTATATTTGAAATATGACATTTTTATTTATAATGTAATGTTAATGTATGTTATATATACGTGTATTAAATACTAAAGAATCCTTAATTCGAAATGAATATCTATTGGAATTAATTCTTTGCAGAAGTGTTTGACAGAGAACTATTATAACAGTGTATTCCCTGTGTCGAGACTGCTTAGAGAACTGTAAAAACTGAAAGGGTATTACAGAAGTTATACTATACCTGAGTTATCCCACCAAAGCAAATACAACATTATAATTGCAGTGCACTTTACACACGCGATCAAAGGGTTGAAAAAATTTAGTTCTGCGGTAAAATGCATGCAACATGAAAACACTTTTGCATCTAAAACTACACTATAAATATATATAATTTGATATGATTTTGATATTTAACCATAAAAAAAGATATATTTTTTATATATTGAAAATTAAAATGAAACATACTTGCGTTATATACATACTTTGTTTTATCAATAAACTTAATTACTATTGCTACTTATAACACTATGATTATTCTGTTAATTCGTTATGCATGAAAAAACGTTATTTCATAAAAATGTCTCGTTTAACCATATTCTCTCTCTCTCTCTCTCTCTCTCTCTCTCTCTCTGAGTGTTGCAAAGAAAAAGTCTCTGGCTGAACAAAACTGGTTCATACCGGCTTCGCATAAACGCACAGCTACTTAAAACTTTTATTAAATATAACCTTTTGGTGGTTGGTAATTAAATGATTTGATTGTTTTTTTTATTATTTATTTTGTTTATGTTTTAAGTACACAAAATTAACAGAACCCGAGATTTGAGTCCCTCATGTACATGTTTTAGACGCAAATGGAAGTAAGTTTTGAACATTGGTTTCTGTCTTCCTTGTTTCTTCGGATAATGTCACAATTTAAAAACACCCATTAAATGGGCATAAAGAAACGGTTATATTTAAATGAAAAAAAAATCTAAGTATATTAAATTTTGAAACAAATACAACATCCACCATTATCAAATTTTACAATTATGTTATGTTTATTTTCATCGGAATTTTTTATGATTGATTTCACGAGTTTTCATCCGACTTAAAACTATTGTGGTAGCTTATAAGCCACAATAAATATAGGTCATAATCAATTTCTTTGTCAAACACAAAGTTAACATGACAAGACAAAAACCCTATGATATCAAACAATAGACAATTGGTTTTTTTAAACACAAAGGAGACTGTTATTTATTTCTGGAATAATCCATATTTTACATTCACACTTTATTTGTTGTTACAAACTTAAACAGATGTTTATTGAAGTCTGAGTTATATTCGTCTATACTGAAAAAATTAAATTCTAAACTTAACTGCTATTTACGATTTCTCATTGTGCACAATCGCACTCTTCTCGGTTTTTGCTGAGTAAAAATTAAATCAAAACCTATCGTTTGATATGTCATTTATTAAACATGTTAAAACTAATCAAAATTGAATAATTATATAATACGATAGGGAAGCAGACTAAAAGTATTCTCACAATACAAAGGCGACTTATCCATATATTGATCCTCTATATTAACAGATAAAAAGTATTTGTCAAAATGTATCCAATACATTAAGTCTTAGCAAAAAGATGGCACCCAAAGCAATGAAAATACACCATATTATTTACATACAAAAAGGTGACATAAAAATAGAAATGTCATTTATACAAAAAAATGTACACGTAAGAACGGTAGGTAAACAACTGACGACGTAGACGAATTATAAATGGTCATTTCAAAAGGCTATTAAACGTTTCAACTTAATACTAGTAGAACATACTTACATTATTTGAAATTGTTTGCAATAAAATAATTTAAGACAAGTATGCAAATTAAGGTTAATCAAGTGACTTACGACTAAGTCCTAAGTTGTTTTGTAACACGCTGTTCATATTTTCTTTGCGACGTAGCATTAACTAATTTTTATTTTAGATAAAACGACGAATAATAATTCACGTATGGTCAAAAGCTGGTAATTAATTTTAGAGTGGTGTTTTGTCGCTAGTTTCTTTTGGACGCTATAATTCATCATGCATCTTTTTCACATACTATACGGATTAATGGAAATTGGACAAATCTTAATATTTCAATACAATTATATTAAATGTAATCCGAATATTTCATGTCATTCAAAAAAGAGGTCAACATTTTCGTTTAAATAGAGACTATGCGCATTCTTAATATGCATCTTTCTTTAGGCTTGGGAAGAAACATCATATTTGTTAGTGTTTTCTTTATATTTATTCGAAAAGGAAAGTTCTAAAAATTTTATTGTGTTCTTGTGACAGCTAAGGTAAGGCGTACCGTATATCCGGTAATATTTGTGACTATACAAATTTTGCTTTTTTCGCAATATCTATAATACGCCTAAATTATTTATGGTATTGTAGCTATACGAAAATTTTAAATTCGAAAAAAATAACTGAGACAAATAAAAATGGCTACATTTTTTCCCTATTTTGCAAATTTTGTGACACGCAAACAAACCGTATTTAGGTATTTTTATCAAGCAATTGTTATGAAGTGAAGCATCAACGATAGATTTGATCTTTTTAGACTTCTTTAATGTGTAAGTTCCTTTACTAGATCTTGAACTAAAGAGAGTTTTAACTTAACCCATTGCCCTATTTTTATCATGAAAAAAAATAGAACGAAAAAATACAAGATCAATAGATTCAAGTGCACTAAAAAGAGGTCATTATATTATCTGATGAAACAATTTTGACGCGTTTAAGAAGAAATCTGACTTCATCAAAAATACACAACCATTCTGATCAAGAAAACAAACTTATATATAAACTTTAGAAACTTTAGGGACGATAAATATATTAGTCTTTCTCCTCACTTTGTCTAAAATCATATAGAAATAACATTCCTATCCATCGTTTATCTTAAGAACGCAGGAATGAAATTAAGTTCGTTAATAATGGTCAAATACATGTACTTAAACACTTAAAATTAAACACTCAAAATAAGCATGTCATTATGTGTTTGAAGTTTAACTTCTTACATCTCTGTCACTGTGTATTTTTTCTTCCACTGGTTCAGACTACATGAAAACCAAAATCGTCTTCTCTATAAAAAATATTTTAATTCAGAAAGTGAAACAAAAAATAACAAATGAAACAATTTCACAAAGAAATTCAAAACTGCAGCAAGTAAGTCTGTAAAAGCACTTTAATTATTAATCAACATGCATTCCATATTTCAAAAATACACAAACACTATAATCTTAGAGTGTTTTGTGTAAATTCCATTATGACGTCATAATTGATGAAACTTTTATTCATGTACATTAGGACTAAAACGAGAATTAAAAAGTTCTGAACATTTCAGTTAAAGCTATCTTTTAACTATAGTCTGTCCCAAGATATTTATGCTGCACATTTGGACGATTTTTAATAAAAATACACATACCTGTGAAAGAAGTGCAATTGAAATCGATGAAAGGGAAAATTTCCAAGATAACTTCATTCACAAATTATTATTTTTCCCTTGTAAAAATTCACAGGAACGAAAACAGATTTCCTACGGAGATTTATAATGGGGAATGTTGACATCTTTTCTCCATTCGGAAGTACTCGGGACACCTCGCGCAATTTTTCAACGTTATCATCCGGGCGTCTTCATCTCCTTAGCAATGGAAAAACCCCGTAGACTTTTTTTTTAGCCGTGTATTGATACCCGACAAGCTAGAGGGGGCGTTTCAAAGGGGAAATCTTGGGATTTTTTCATACTATTGAATGAACATCGTATGAACCATGAGGTATTTATAAATATCAAATAATTTAAGAAAATATGCGGCAAAAATATCTTGGAACAGACTATAGTCTTGTTATGTTACATAAACATATATGAGTTATACCGTGTTCCCTTCTTCTGATATCCGTTTTAACGTGTTGTTAGCAGATTCATATTCAGACATCACTAGGTTCTGGGGAAAAAAGATTCGTTTGATAATGCAAAAACAGAAATATTTCAATAATCATAATCTATATAAATTATAATAATCTTGATAAATAAGTTGAATTTCTCTGAAATTTATATTTTAAAAAGAGTACGACACTGGCTTGGCTTACTTTTTCATGAGAAACACTTGAAGTACAATCAGTGGATGCTGTTTTTTCTGTCAAAATTGAGTCTGATTTCTTGACGTTTTTATTTTGAAGTCTTTCAAATATACCCTTTTTCTAAAAAAAAAAAAAAAAAAAATCCAAATTCAATTATGGCAAATAACTCTTTTCTCAGACATTTTATTAAAAAAAATACAAAACTATTGTAAAAATGATATCATTAGAGTAATTTCTAACCTTCATTGTGAAAAACGAATCATTGGATGTAGATGTTGACTGACTGTGTGATACAGAAGTGGTTTCCGTTTTGCTGTGTTCAACAATACTAATAAGGCTACTAAAGACTGGATATCTGGTCTTTAAACCCTGCATCACCTAAAAGTTATAAGTAAAGTTATATGGCGGTGATGAAAAAAGGGCAAATTTATAATTACTTTTTTGTAGATTTTGCATTTTTTATTCTAAAATGATTATAAAACTCAAATTAACAAAATGAGGTTATCAAAAATTCAAATTTACATTCATATTGTTAGATTTTTAGACCCATATTCTAACCTTTTTGTTCAACAGCACGTGCGAAACAAATATGAAAAACCCCTGGAAAATATCAGAAAATATCTCAAATGATAAAGAATAATAAATATTCGATTCTGTTAGCAATAATAAAAATGTATGAAAGTCTCACCTGCAGTGAATTTGCAATGACAAAAATATACTGAAACACATCTGCATTTTCGTTAACAGCCATAATACCGAATAGCCATGTCACACCTAGCACTGGTAAAAGTGTTCCAAGGGATCGCAAACCGGACCTGTCCATAGAACAATAAGTGTTCAAAACAAATTTTACGTTTATGGTTTCTCTACGAAGATATTATGCTTCATAATTATATTTGTTTACTTTTTTATTCATTAGCACGATTCGGTTATATAGTTTTGTTAAAATGAAACAATAAATTTAATACAATTAAGCTAAACTCTAGAAATAAAGAACAATAACAAATGGACGATTGTTCAGTATAGCTATATGTTGGTTTTACTTACGTTGCTTTTTTCTGAAGTGAGGATTTCATCATTGCGCTTGATGCACACAATACTCTCACCAGTGAAACAATTGTCAGTAAGTTAAACTGGAGAAAGACATAAATATCGTCTTCATATAGGTTATAATATTTTCTCCATCTTTCCTATCTCCTAGCCGACTTTTTTTTTATTTTGCAAATTCACTTACAATTTTTCAAAAAAGCCATAGCTGAGGTTATTTTTTAAAAACAGAATTCTAAATTGTGATTGAACTGTGCAATGATTTTAATGATAGAGAAACCTATTTGGATTTACACAACAATATAAACACAAGTGATGAATAACAAAAATATCAATGTAATTATTAATTTACTTTTAATATATCATCAATTGTATCCAACATGCTACTTACCATGCTGATTAAACAGACCGGAATGATAAACAGGTAGAGGGAACCGCTTTTTGGCGACAGCCAACAACTAAATAGTTAAAAAAAGAAGTCAGCATCTAACAGAATCATAATGGCGGATACGCACATTATTCTGTTGAATCGTTAAACTATCTTACTACAAAGTATTTAGTAGATTGAAGTTACATCAATTTGTATTGTAAATACATACTAATATTTAAGGTGATAATCTTTTCCCCAGAACGCTCCAAGAGTTGTTGTTGTAATTATGACGGGAATACCTGTATGCAATTCATTTAAAACCTGGGTATATAAATTATTTTTTTTCATGCACATGTAAATTGACATTAATAATTATATCTTATACTGCTTATAAAAAAGAGTCAATACAATATTAAACCACTTGCTGAATTTGAAAAAAAAAGTATTGATAAGCAGATGGTTGTCTAAAACCAATCATGGAATGTTGTAAGAAAAACAATGCTGATTTATAAAATGAAACAACAAATAACCAGGAAAGAGTAAAGGCTGTTGTAACGCAAAGTGTTAGATATAAATTGACAAGACAAAAAACTTATTCAATCCTTTGTTTTCATTAAGTAATATCAAGTACAGTTCAATTATTTATACTACAGTAAATTTTAACATAATGTTTAGTGTTTTTAAAAGCACTTGCTAGATCATCTAGTTCAGATAACGTCCCAATACCATCCATGAATATTAATTTAATTATTCTTCCGTTTAAAAAATATTAAAATTGTATGTTAAGATTATGACATTTTGATATTGTTTAAACAAATCTGTAATAAATTAAATATATGAAGGATTTGGTCGGTCTCTTTTTATTTGGATCAAGACGTCGTGGTTAAAAATATAGAAATCAAACAATTCTAGCTTTTTAAAATGTTCTGTTTGAATATTATATTTGAATAGCAACAGCTTGTAAAATAAATGAAAACAGATATTTAATGCAAACACCTAACATTTGTTTTTATATCAAAACAAAAGCCCATGACGCATGAATATACATATCACGAAGTGAACGGTTTGTTTTCAAGACTTAGAGCTCATTTAAAATGTTAACAAACATTTGTTATAATCATAGAGAAGACATTTTAAGTAGTAAAAGCTAATATGTTATTTCAATTCCAAAATTGTTGCTGACTTCGCAAAGCATTATTCAAAACTCTAACGCCAAAAATATTTTCTTTTACACTTTAAGAAAAAATTTGTTATTCCTCTTTTATGGGCAAATATTGGTTTCATAAAACCAAAGGTACAATGACCTTAATATATCCATCAACGAGTTTTGTTTATTTTAAAAATAAATAACTGGATGTGGGTAAGTAAGAACGTTTATAAAACACCAATAGAATAAAATTCAATAAGTATGTTTTAGGCCCATGATGAATGTCAAATGACTGTCTATTGTTACTAAATTAATAATATGTAGCTTACGTCGTTATGTAACAATCAAGTCTATTCAATTTATTCAGCAGTAACTTGGTTGACAATATTTTAAAGTTACCGGTAAGAAACGATTAATATTTTTAACCCGTTTTTCACAAAATTTCGCGGTTATTAAATATACTTAATATACTGAAAAAGGAAGGTGTTATCATTTACTTACCATATATAGTTAACAGAAACCAGTGAACTCTTGATATAGACAGGAAGTTGTTTGCAACGTACATGGCGTAGTATGTTACTGTTATACTCATGAAGTAATAAACTCCCATTCCTAGCATACTGAAGAATGTGACCAGGAAAAGATAGTGAACGATTGCTGTAATTGCAATGCAGGCACCCTAAAATATTCACAAATTAAAAAAAAAAAAATTTCGTTTCTTCTATCAACATTTATACACTTCAACATTTATGGATACATATTAAAAAGATGAAACACAATAATTGTGTTTTTATACTCTCAGATATCTTGATGTAAATTATCGTGTGTTAAAATTATTATACTGTAAGTAACTCAACAGTTACTAATGTAATATAACGAAGTCTTGGACACGAGCTAAGCTCTCATATTGCAAATGTAACTGGTAATGGAACAAATGTTTAAAAAGAATGTATATATACCTCATTTCCTGTCTGTTCCACAGCGGATATAAAAATCACGTAGGATAGAATCAACGATCCACAGAGATTCAACATGATAATGTTTTGGTCACTTTTGATATATCTGAAGATACATTTAGAATATATATATATATATATATATATATATATATATATATATATATATATATATATATATATATATATATATATATATAAACATGGGTTTGGGATTCTAGATCATGTTTTAATCATATTAAATAGGTACATGTATCTGTGTACGAACTTATCAAGTTCACATTCAACATACCTCCACGTCATGATGTAGATAACACACGTAAGAACTGTAAATGATATGGAGAGAACCACCCCAACCAGAGAGATAGTTTTCAACGATTGTTTGTCTTCTGTCGCCTAAATAAGAGAAATATATTCAGTGCTTACATTAAAAAGCTATTTTAAGACTGTACAAACAAACAAATATCAAAAGAACCGAAATATCTTACAGGAGAATATGGTTTCATCAAAATGGCAAAGTTGGTAAGATGGTTGCACTGGCAAACTGTTCTTTTATCATCACTTTGGTTCATTTTACATCCTCTCTCTGTCCATTTGCTTATTTAAACAGTAAGATGTATTACTTTTGAAATTAGTGTGTGATACACTGCGTAAAATTTAGTTTACTAAGGGTATTAAAGGTATTGAAGAAGGTAGTTGTATAGAAACGTATATGTAAATTTGCTAGTATCATTTTAACTTACCTTTTAGTAAAATCCCAAGAAACACATACCGCCTGCATTTTACTAGATTCGTTCTAAAGCAAACATATAATACCAAACGATAAATGCAAGTGAAACATATAAAATAATGAATTCTAAACCTAGTGAATTTTTAAAAAATCATGCAACAGTAGAACAGTTATAATATATCTAAATCACTATATACAAATGAACACTATACATAAACGCAGGTAATGGAAAAATTGAATTGTTATCTTACAATATTGATGTGTCCAAACGTAAGATTTAGAGGTGGAATCAGTACTCCTAAATCATTTTGTGCTGTAAGGGACAATATTGGAGAATTGACAAATTCTTTCTTCGTAGATGTCTGTTCCAGGTCCCTTCCAATTTGATCCCTGTTTGATTTAGGTTAATCGATATAAATGATAGCCATGTACCTCTCATTTATGATTTTTTCAACAAAATATTCACGTAATATTTTCATGTAATTTTATAAGTCAGTTTGTTATATATGTAAAATATTCTAACGATATTGTAAATAGATTTCTGAATTTCTGAAAAAGCACTCTTTATAAATTGACTTAAAGAAATAAAGATCTCAACTAAACATAGGAAGACTTACCTATCTGAGTCAGATTGCAAAATATATGACATTGTTTTATATATTACGGCTACATAGTTGATTTCTAATCAAGAAAAAAATCAAGAATAATATATAGTTGAAATGACAATACATGTATATAAAGTATATTATAAGATGTTGAATATTTTTTTTTAAAATAGTAATTACTTTACAATCTATTAGTATTGTATGGCCATAAAATGCGTTGGGTGAACAATTTTGAATTTTTATCTCAGTCATTTTAATGCATGTTGTATTCAGTTAAATGCTATAATCTATACCTTTTACTGCTTTCGAGTCTTGTTTTGGTAACTCGAGGTAAGTCGGAATTTGTTCGGAACTTCCAGAAACGTTGTTTGTGGATATATCCGGGAAACGTAGTCCAGTTTCATCTATTTTTGTTTGGTTAATCGTGAGCTCTAGTAGAAAGAAAAATGAATTGTTTAGTTTTTAAATCATTTTGCAAAAAAATACTTGTTAAGGTCTTCCGTTTCCAACGGAAGACCTTATAGTGATTGTAATGTTTTTTATTATTATTATTATTATTATTATTATTTTTTTTTTCCCCTTTTTTTGTCCACAAGATTTCTCAGAGATGGCTGGATAGATTTTCTTCAAATTTTCAGGGTTGATAGAGAATGATAATATCTCGAGGCGTTTTTTTCATTTTCTCAAAATTCACTTCCTGTCGTTCGTTTCCTGTCCCGCAGCAAAAAGCTATGGTCAATGAGATCTCAGAAACGATAAAGACTTGAACATCCAAACTTTGAGGGATGATAGACCTATATGTGTAGATGTGTTTAAACTATTTTGTTTTGTTCGTCGTAACTTCCGGTCGTCACCGGAAGCACTTCAAAAATTATTATTTTTAAGTATTCAATTCTTTTTCCATAGAATATAAATATAAGTATACATCTATACATATGTTATCTATGCAATGTTATATCAACAACAAAAATCTACTTCCGGTGAGATATCTCAATTATCTCAGAAAATCTTTTTAAAACAAATGTTTGAACCACGAGATCTCAAAATCTTTAAGTGATAAAGACACGAAACTTACAAGGATGATAGACTTTAGAGAGAAGATGTGTTTAAACGCTTTCATTTTGTCTACCGTCACTTCCGGTCCACACCGGAAGAGTTCAAACAAATCAAGTTGATTATATGTTTCACTGTTTTTCTTTGATAATTTTATTTAAAATAATAAGCATTACAGAAGTGTTGTCTAACGTAAAAAAAAATAGTATTTTTTTTTTTCATTGAGCACTTCCGTTTGTCCGTTTCCTGTCCCGAGACAAAAAGAAATGACTACATGATATCTCAAAAATGGTAACGACTTGAACAACTAAACTTTGTGTGATGATAGATCTATGTATGTAGACGTGTTAAATATATTTTGTTTTGTTCGACGTAACTTCCGGTCGTCACTGTAATCACTTCAAAAATTAGTTTGTTTTACCTTTTCTAAGTTGTTTTTATAGAATGAATAAGTAGTATAAATCCATACATAAGTCATCTATGCGATGTTTGACAAAAACATTTTACTTCCGGTGAGATATCTCAAATATCTCAAGAAGCTTTTTCAAAACCAAATGTTGTACCCGCCAGATCTCAGAAACTCTAAGTGATCAAGACACGAGACTTACATGAATGATAGACATTTGATAGAAGATGTGTTTCACGTTTTTCATTTTGTCAACCGTCACTTCCGGTCCTCACCGGAAGGGTTCAAACAAATCATGTTGTTTATAAGTTTAACATTTTTCCTTGAACGGTTTTACTTAGCATGATAAACAATAATGTTTGATAGGCAAATGCTCGGGAATTACAAACTTTTAGTTTCATTGATCACTTCCTGTCGTCCGTTTCCTGTCCCGAGACAATAAACGTTGTATCCACGAGGTCTCAAATACGGTAATGACTAGAACAAACAAACTTTGTGGGATGATATATTTATGTTTGTCGATATGTTAAACAGGTTTTGTTTGAATCAACGTAACTTCCGGTTGTCACAGAAAATACTTTAAAAAGGGTTTTTTTCTTTATTTTCTGTGTTTAGCTTGGTAAGTTCTGAGAGTTTTCTTCAAAGTAAGTGTTATATGGAATACATTTTCTACTTAGAAGAAGCATTGCTTTTAAATACATTAATACATGTTTATAAGAACGGAAGACCTTTTTGTTGCTATAGCAACAAGATTCTAGTTTATTAACTGTTGTTCAGAGTTGTACCGAAATTCGAGCCACTGAACTGTGTTGCCGTAATATTGTCGCTTTGAATTACAACTTCACTAAGCCGTTCCATATTCTTCAGGATAGAGCTTGCGTCTTTCTGGGTCTAGCATTAGAATGGCATTAGATATGTACACTTTGGATCTGAAGATGTACCACAAAAATCATAACACAATGTTTATAGTTGAATGCAGTAATTATGCAAAATTGTGTACTGTAAAAAATCTTCAATTATTTATCAAATATTAAAGTCATAAACATTTTATGGCCATTAAAATATTCAAAATATACAACTGCAAACAAAAACATTTCTTTCTATCATATGCAAAAATTGCTGTTTACGCATACTGTTCGGGAGATAGAATTCATGATTGAATATTAATGACTTTGTTGTAACCTTTGAACATTCTTTTGTTTTAACAGACTCAAATGGAATACAAATGCCTTCTTATACTTAGATGTAGAATCATTTACTTATCGACATATATCTACTGCAGTAATATTAGATAATTAATGTAAGATAAACAAAGCGGACACATTTTTTTAAATGATAGAAAGTGAGAGAGAGATTGAGAGAGAGAGAAAGAGAGAGAGTGGAGGAAAGCTGATTTTTAGACGGTGGCTATAAATAGCCACTGTCTATTGCTATCGTCCTGGCCGGAAGGGTATTTCTCACGGGGACCCTAGCGGATTAGGAACGATAACTCTGTTAGGTATGCAGAGTTACTGGCGATGTTTTACCGATTGTCGATTTCAGTTTGAGAACTAATTTACATCTTATTAGATATTTTAAGCATTATTGCTGCTAATTATTTTGTACATACATTTAAATAATTTATGAAATTGTGTCTTATTTTTAATGAGCCGTTTCCCTGTCTGCTTACGCGGTATTGATTACTTATGCACCAACTGCCAGATGTGAAGTGTAACTCAGTATCAGGACTCCGAAAATTATATCACTGCGATAATTGACCAAGAGTTCTCAGAATAATCATGTATTTTTTATGGTGTAAACAATTGTCAGAAACACACTATTTAAACGGGTTTGCCATTTCATTTTTCAGCAATTATGCTTCATCGATAAATTCATGATCAATCATTTTCAACGCATCAATTTAAGTTGAGGCAGTATTTATTTTGTTGTAGCTTATTCCAAAGAATTCACAACATATACTGACAATGAATATTACATAAATTACATTTTATTGAACTTCAACCGATTGATGGCACACTTTCTTCTACAAGTGTGCATGTGTTTTCAAACATGCAAAAAACTTGAAATTTACTATACAAACATGTTCAATTTTGGACTGATCTGTGATCAACCTTATTTTATAACCCTCTCAGTCTGTAGAATTATTAATTTTGTTACATGCACCTCAATATTCATCAGACAATAATTACTACTGATGTTGACGCTCTACAATGACTTTCTCTCAAACACGCTCATCGACCTCGGATTGTAAAACTCACGTGCAAATCGAGTCGCCATTTCACACACAGTTTTATATGTATATAAACACACCACACTTCGTCATTTTACGGACCTGGTGACGATGTTTCAAAAATTTTCAGTACAGATTTGTTGTAAGGAATCGAAGATATATGCTGTAAAACGTCTTATGGATTTCACGGCGTGTAAACCCGTGAATCTCCATTTTGCAGCAAGCGCTAGCTTTTTGTGAGGAAAAACAATCGGTTCAACTCATGCGATATTCCATATACATGTATGGTACATTGTGAAAGGTAATGTAAAATATATTTCTTCACTAAACAGTTTCTGACGAATTTTTTCACAGTAAACTGAATAACGTAATACGATGAGCGAGGTACGATCTGCCTCCTTGCTTTTTTTTTTTAACTGTTACATGTACGTAAACATCGCCCCGTTTGTTCTCAAATAAACTCTGTAATTTTTAACTCGCGAGTACAACTTTATTATAAGCTTTCTTCAGCATTTGTTTCAGTCTGTTAGCATCATGTTCTCAACATGCTTTTTTAAATGGGTGGGTCTATATAAATGCGTCAATCGGAATCTTGTTGCGAATCGCCAATGAAATACACACCGGTTAGATAGTGTCATCACTCAACGCAATGCTAGAATGTGCTTCATAGATGACTGTACTGAGCTACTAAACTGTAGCTTTTCGGAAATATTGCCGAGATTTGCGAACCCTAGATCTATTGTCTAGTACATCCAACGAATAAAATGAAAATATACACAGATGTACGGCTCAGAAAAACGTGCGTTCAACTTGGATTTTGTTTGTTTTGTGTTTTAAAAACTGATTTATCCTGTTAAAACATTAGATTTCATTTTACCACTTCTGTTTTATTCGTGACCTGGAGAAATTGAAAAGATCCCTGAAAACATTATTTATTTCTTTGCTCATTTTGCTTAAATCTGGTGCGGAATAGTTTACCAATATTGCCATTAATTTTATTGGATCGAGAAAAGGTCAAGCATCACACGGCTTTGGAAATAAACATGTATAATTATAAACAGTTTTATTCAGGGTTCATATCTTTTGAGTCCTTTTTTGATAAAGAAGACATACCTTTGTACACAAATGATCTAGAGGTCATAGGTCAAACTTTATAATGAAAAGTCCTTTGCTTGTACGCTCTTATTATATTATGGACATGTCCCAACATGTCCCATTAACAGTATTATTGTACTGCAAAAACTCAAATCGGATGCAAAGAACTTGGGGGAATAAGCCGAGGCATATGCCCACAAGTTGCCACAACCCTATTACTAGTTTCAAATGACAATGACGCATTTAGCATTATTATACTTTCATGTTAAATACTGAAATCTGATTGGTTAAGACGCAGTTGACAATCCGTTCTCTTTCCCTCGGCGTTAGCAACACGCTTGGCAACGGGCCGACAGAACGAATTGTTACATGCGCGTAAATTATGCGCGTACGGTACGCCGTAAAACTCATGTCTTTTCTATATAAAAGCAGTAAAATTTGCTATAAAATTAAGACATTCAGTATAATAAAATAAATAGTGCCTGTATGGGAGGGTACCAGTTGAAATTGACACCCCTCAAAAACCATTGTCAACCTCCGCTTCGCGTCGGTTGACAATGGTTTTCTCGGGGTGTCAATTTCAATTGGTAGCCTCCCAAACAGGCACTATTTATATATTATATGTGTATTAACTTCAAATATTTTTATTCCTATGCTTACATATCTCCAGAGAATTTATTATGTGCGTGTATATAGAATTAAGAATTCCTATCTTTTGTCTTAAAGTCCATAATTTGTAACAAGTAACATGTTTATTTTTAGAAATAATACTAAAAAAACTGATTTAATTAGCATTAACTAAAAATCTATAAAATAATTAATTGCATGTGTTGAATTCATAATAACGCAATTTTTACTTTCTTTACATCAAATGAGTTTTTCGAATTTAAACAAAGTAAACAAAGATATAAAAAACATTACAACACGGAATCGAACACCTACTTCAATATACTTATATTCAAAGAACTCCTCGCTAACCGCTACACCACGGAATCACATGTTTGAATCCATTTAAATAACAGACTCAATTAAGTATTGCGCAAAAATAATTTGGTATTTGCCATTTGATGATCATCTTGAAAATCGAATAAAGAAAACTTACTTTTTACCATAAAGTGGGTCTTGGTACCCTTTTTTGAAAATTGAAAAAGATAGACAATTATATGTTTTATAAATATGCGTTCTTTAAAAAATGGTATGATGACCCACTCTATAAAACACTATAGTCTGAACATTCGATTTTATTAGCATTTTGTTGCTCAATTAGCATATACATATTTTGATGTCTTCATATCAATTAAATTTGAAGCCAGTTTATGAAGGTTTTGGCAATAATGAGTGCAAATGATTACACATGTTTAATAAATGTAACAAAACTGGTATTTGTATGAAAAAAAAAATTGGGCTTTTCAAACGGACTTAAGTGGTTTTATGCCTCGGTTTATTCCCCCACGTTCTTTGAAGACCTTGTAAAAATTATACATATTAGTGCAAAACTCCTGACATTACACAGTTTTTTAAAATGAAAATATAAAAAAGATTCCTCAAAATCTCGCATATTAAATGCAGGATTAAACAAATATGTGATTTCCAAACAAAGGAACTGATTATGACCTTATGTAAAGCAAATGTTTTTATGAATAATTAATAAATATTTGTTGTATTTATACTAGAAAAGTTAGAAAAAATGTAGCAAGTAAATTATGCGTTTTAAAGTGTACTGAGAAGCAATAAAATAATTATACATGACTATCCCGAATTCATTCAAATGATTTGAATTAATCTACAGCTAAATACAATAGAACAAATGTACTTTAAAACGTTGGTTAATGAAACTGCCGCGACTGAATGTTGTATGATTTTTCTTTTCAAATTTTCATTCACTTTTGTTGTGAGCTAATGGAAATAAACCACTCGAAGTCGAAGATAAAATATTGATTGACTCTGCGGTTTCATGATGACGTGCATTCCAAAAGCATTTTCCAGTTTTATCAAACATGTTCTTGTAAACTCATTCCGTTTTCTATACACCTACATGTATTAACTGGTATGACGACAAATTAAAGTAAGTGTGTTGGCCCACGAGACTGCAACTTTTTCCCTGTGAAGAAATTGAGGGAAAATGCTGTCGAGAGGGAAAATAAACATACTACATGTATGCCATAATAGTTAGTAAAAACCCGACAAGTAAATTATCATACCAAAGCCTTATTTGTTCTCGTTACTTTGAAAAATCTACAATACCTTTAAAGCACAATAGTCCAATCCTCACTTTTCAAAAGTTGTTCCCCTTTGCGGGGTCAACCCAAAGGTCTAAAGAAAAAACCCCACAAATATCCCTTCTTTATACAATCAAATATTTGGGCGTATTGTGATAAAATGGCTTTAAATTTTATTTATTCATTCACTATGTGGTGGCAACCCACATATTGAATGAGGCATTCTGGGGCAAACAAAATAATACCAAAAACGGATTTTAATGTCAAACGATATAAATACAAATATATATATGCAAACTTCTATACTACAAAGGCTACTGAAATAAATCTACGGGTTTTCCCCCAAAGACGACGGCCAAGAGACATAGCTTTTGTAAAGTGTAAATTGAGATTACACAACTACGATTTCCACATAGTTATCCATGTAGGAAACTCACGACCAGTTCTGCATGTAACCGTTAAGCATTAGTACATGTATGCGATACTGGCCGCGGGTTTTCGACGACAATAATTATCATACATGTAATATGCCACATTCAAACGAAGCCACCGTCTTACAGTACTTTCAGTACTTTGATTTAACATATTGCCTCCAGTATTTTTAAACACGGAGTTAAGTGTCTAATGTCGTGAGATAAAAAAAACTGGGTTTAAACTTTGTACAAAGATTATGACACTGATCATATATTAGTAAGAAATTGACACTACTGATTACCATCAACTGTTTGTAGCAGGACAATATCAACAGAATTACAAATATTACCTTTAGTTTGTACAAAAAGAAAGTATCAAAAGATCTTGTAAAGACTTAGGTTGCATGAAATCGTTTTCTTAAGTTCTAGATAAAGGTCGATCAATGAATATTTTTACATTTTGAAACTAAACTATTCCCAAATGTAATGATAAGTTTCTCACATGCACAGTATAATAAAGCAGTATAGAAAGCAGATATATAGACACGGAAAGTTTAATTGTCATCTCATCCATTCCAAATGTTTCTCTCAAAGACCAATATTGCAAAAAAGAAATAACAAGTAGTAGACGTGTATCTTGATATAAAATATGCATTTACCTTATTTATGACAAAAGTTGTACGCTAATTGTCTTAAAAGCAATAAACATTTACCTTTTCACTGACTGTTGTCCAAGATTTGGAGTTATTAACTGATAAAACGTTGTCGATAACAGCATAAAACACCTTCAAAAACAAAAATTATTTCATTACAATTTAAAGCAAAGAGGTAATGAAGCAAAATTATTATACAATTATAAACAAACGTTGGATCTCGCTATTTATTTCAAGTAATATTTACGCAACACAAATCCACGTCATTACGTGTTGCAAATCGAATAAGATCATTTTATTTATTAAAAAACTACTATGCTGTAATAGTATTACATGTATAACGTGATATTCAGTTATCAAACTTTCTAATGACTCAAAAATGTTTGTTAAAGTAAAAAAAAAAAGATTTTATAAATAATAAGATAAAACAAGACACATAGTTGACTACCATAGAGAAGGTTAATTTGCCGTTTATTTCATCAATTGCATTTTATTTACAATTACTTAGTTAAAAACCTAAAACAAACAAACTAACAGTTTAATTTATACACGCCACAATTCTAATAAACAATTGTCAACACTATTTGTTTTTGTAGAAAAACTTCTAGATACCCTATCAAAAAGGCTTTTTTTAAATTTTAAGGGGAGATGGGAATCAACGAATCGGACCATGGAGATCCTAGTACACTGAAATAGAAAGAACTGATACCTGGTCCATTACCCTCAATGGTTTATTCCATTTGACTATCCATTTCAATAAAAACAAATTTTAATTCAAATAATCACTAAATGTGGGTAGCTACTTAATAACCTCTTTATCGATAGCTGACCCTGTGGAGTTCGTGACGTCGACAATTTTCTCTAAGATGTCTAGAGAGGAGCTCAGATCCCCAGCACTGAGTTCATTGGTCGACGATGTAATGTTCTTCATCATTTGTAAGGTGTTGTTGACTGTCTCTTGCACCTTCTCGCTGTTTTGGATTCCATCTTCTATTAAACTATCCAACTGGTTTTTATAAGAATTGCTCATAATAAATGAATCAGTCACACCAAATAAAGAATTAAAATTAATTTTAATTTTTGTAAAGATATTTATATAAATGCTCACCCCTTAAGAATTTGACAACTTACTTGTAATGATGCGTTCGTGAAAGCTTCAGTTGTGCAATTGATAAGGCTAGGCGATGCCCACATTCCAAGTGGTTTACAATATCTCTTTGCAGTTCCTTAATTAGACTTTATCACATTATATTTATATATCATACACATTATTACATATTAATGTATAGACCAAGTACATGATAGACATTTTTCGCATTCATAGAAACATTTGTGACTTTACACATCAATGTTACAGAAATGAAATGTTAAAGAGGTTCGCTCCTCAGGTTTTGGGTAGCTATTTTGTGTCACCTCTAGTCTGAAAATTCTGCATCACATATTAATTCTAGTAGCATATTTATATTTTACAATGCCAAATAAACTTTATTGAATAAAATTGTTTCCAAAAAATTTCATTTTTTACAGAGTTTATTAAGGGACTATATTTTGTGGCGGAAGGTTTTCAAGAAAGAAATGAACAATTTTCCTAACTCATTAGTTTTAGAGTACTGTTACATTAGCTTCCTAATTTTCAGCACAGACCAAACTTCTGGATAGTTTGTATATTATGATATATTCATGATGTTCTAATAAACATATTTAAACATTATTTTAATATTTCTATCGATATATTTTGGCATATTTAGCTTATATTTCATAGAAGTTAAGAAAAAATTAACTCCAATTTTGGCCTGAAATTAGCTTATTTCATGCTATATCTCAGATTTTTGAGATGTGACCCCTACTTGTTTTACTTTTAAATGAGACAATAAATGTATGTCTTTTTGTATGCAATGTTTTGGAAAGATGACATTACTATAATTTTTTTAATTTGCTTTATAATTTGATTACTCCAAAATTTTGTAACATCTGTTGTGTGTTTTTTACGTACTGGGCTTTGAAGCCAACAGTAGAGCAAGAATTTTTAAACTTTGACTTAGATTTTACTTTTATAGTCACTACATGTGTTCAACCTCATACTGTATAAAAATCATAACTAAATAATAGTTCAAACTATAAATATTTGTTTGATTTCTTCAAATTATCAATTTCCATGTCAAATTTTAGCAAAAATTTCAAGAAAATTATCATTTCTGTTTGGAGCCCAATATATCCAAAAAATGGCATGTGACATGGGTCACAAATAAAATAAATGAACATTTTAGGTCCCCATCTTTATATCCAAGTGGTTTTCGGATGATTGACATTTACTATTATTTCAGGTGCCAACCTCCTTAAATACTTTAGATTTATAAATCAGTGCTACCTTTCTGTTTTGATGGACAAGGTTCCTGTTTAGTTGTTCCTGCAAGTGTAGTATTCCAGAGTATTCCTCCTGACCATTCACTTTCACATCTCTTTTGTTCTAAAATAAAATTCATAATCAATATATTTATGCTTCTTTATTTTTAAAATGAGATTGCAACTTGATTATGTTTGTGGGGTAAAATTATTTTTTACAATAGTAGTTTTTTTTTAAATAAAAAGTCAGCATTAGCATTGAACATACTATATTTCAGTATGTACATGTGATTTTTAGGAATACAGAAAACAGTTTTTAAACTTAACTTACCAGGTTGAATGACAGTTACATACACAGAAACATTCACAGGAACATGGTAACTAGAGTGCGTGCACGTATATCTTCCAGAATCAACTTCCATTCCTGCATACTTCTTCCATGTTGTTGAAAATTTTGAAATATTTACATCTACAAGAATATTGCACGCGTTAACAGAAATGCTTTAATATTAATAAATCTAAAATTTAATATAGATAAAGAAGACACGTGAACTTAAACAGTCACTTGACAAATATTAGAAATGCATCATAATGAGTAAATACTTAGTAGTTTATATGTAAATTTGATGCATAGATAAAAAGTATATGGTTATGTTAATAGATCTAAACAGTATTGAGAATGTTATATAATCACTGATGAAGCTTTTTGAGAGAGCAAGTGGGATATGGGATAGGCAATGTGTTTTATGATAAGGGAGTGGGTATGTGTGGGGGTTTTTCCTGAATGCCGGTGTTATAATAACCAAATTTGCATCTTGCACGTTATCAAATTGATCATAATGCATGAATAAACAATTAAAAAAATAATGCAAGGGATCTGAATATTTTTGTGTCAATATGTTTGACAATTTATGAAAAAGTAGTGCCAATAGTAAAGGGTTGGGGGACATGGTAAATGAAATACCTTATACACATAACAGTAAAAGTCAGACTCGTACTCAAATTAAGTTTTTCATCTCAGTCAGAACAGTAATACATATATATTGAAATAATCGATTAGTATTTGCTGATAAGAAAAAAACTGTCCATCAATTTACGACCGATTTGACGACTAACGACCCATGACGGACAATGCACGCAAAGGACAAAAACAAATTGCACATGGTCATCTGATTCATCTAAGTTTATTTTAATTGAATAGAAATGTTGCTTTTTATTAAAATATTTCATTCTTCATTTGACCTGGTAATGCAAATCCATCCTTTGTCATAACAAGACTTCCATTGGTGACATCCAACAAAGCCTCTTGATTTGTAACTGTACACTGAAGACTTATTTCCTCACCCCTCAATATTGAGAAGTCGTATTGTGGGTTCATTTTAAGAACCAATCTAGGAATAACTAAATGTACAAAATAAAATTAACTTTGCAATGCTTTTTAACGTGCTACAATGTCGGTTCAAGCTATTCATCTTACAAAACCATATTTATATTCTTAAGAAAAAATCCCAGTCTAAAGTTTTTCTTCATTGAAAAGTCTGACAAAATGGCAAAAATGGAAAATATTTTTATATTCTCTAGGTTTAAAATATAAACAAGATTTTCTTGAAAATAAATCCCAACTTGTTTTTTAACAGTTCTAACCTTCAAGTGTCCAATTCCTTGATGCATATGTCACAAGATTTGACACTGTGATTTTCCATGTTCCTAAAATTATTCGAATAAAAATACCATCAACTGTATGTACTTTTGCTTAAGAACTACAAAACACCGAAAATTTAGACGCACACTTAAATATTTTTTAATTACCCATATCTCGCTGTAGAACGTTTGCGATATGCAAGGTATTTAATGATGTGTTATTTTCTGTTTCAAGTGACGTCACTTTGTATCTTCTTGATGGATTAGCAATCAAGTATCCATTATGAAACCATTGGACCTCGTACATTGTTTTACTCTTTAATTGTAATTTAAACCAGGCAGATTTTCCTTCATGTAATAGGGAGCTGCTGCTTTCAAAGCTAAGTACTTGCAGTATATCTAAGGAAGAACATATGAATTTATTATAACGTCGTGGCTCGATTCACATAAGCGGTGGTCGTCGTAAAACATTTTGTGTTTTACAAGATCAATAAGTAGTACTCTTCCTTTGTTTGAATCTGGGAATCCTTTTAAATCACATATTCTTAAATTTGACGGCTTTCCCAATCATATTCTTTAGAAGGATTATTGCCTGGATATTTTTCTAAGAATATGGACCTCTCCCTAAAAACACTGCGAGTCCTTTTGGTTCCCCGTGTACCGGTACATAAATCTATATATGAATCTGAAACACCCTCATGCTAGATTTTTCTGGAACATTTTCATACATTAAAAGCTGCTTCTTGCTCTGAAAGATATTTTTCTCTATTTCCATACGAATATTTGGACTCACTTCCCCTAGTATACATCTCTGTCTTATTGACGTTACAATATAATTAAATTAAAATTTCATTTATTTCTTTGATAAACTTTAAAACCGATAAAATATTAGAGAGCTCATTGCGAAACATCGTATGAAAATCATCTGAAAGAATGCTTTTTCAAAACTGGTTTAAAAATGCAATAAAAATAAATAGAATCATGCGATCCCGAGACTTCAGCGGAAATGAGGTCGAGAGGTCAACAAAAGCACATCTCCTGTTGCAGTGTCAATCCGATTTTACATTGTCTGTTGATTGTACAATTTATTGTTATTCAATTATCATAAAAGTAAAATTTTCAATCCAGTGATTTTGAAATTGTGTAATAAAATTGTAAAAAAAAAAATCTGAAAATAATTACAGTGATATTTATTTCCACATGTAATAATGTTGTGTTGTGCATGTACTATGCCTATATAGTTGTCAGAGTTTGATTCAAAGTGCAGGAGCCGGAGGCGATAGTACATGGATAACAAAACACTAATGTTATTATCATGCTGATTGTTGTATACTGATGTGGCTTGCTAAGTAGTTGTGGCGTCTTGGGTATTGTCTAGTCCCTAAAAATAATCATTGGAAAAGCAAGCGTCTGCTCTTTCAATCATGAATTGATTTGATTGATAACTTATTTAACAAGTTGACAGAAATGATTTTGTACATCTTTTGACGATCTATGAGGGAACGAATACAATTTGCATCCCAATGTAATTGTAAATGATAATGTTAACTGTAATCGATGCCTAGTACGTCGAGGGAATTATGCGACCTGTACCGTTTATACATGATGTCCTAAGTAAACAAGAAACACTATCACAATTTATAAAACGTTGAAATATTTATTTGAAATCTATATATATCAATATATCCGTACTTACATGTATCATTTGCACAATTCATTCCAGTAAACCCATTTGTACAAAAACACCGATAACCATTGACAATATCTAGACAAGATCCATTGTTCTGACAGGGCTGAGTTGCACACTCATCAATATCTAAATGTATAACACTGTTAATTTTAAGACATTTTTTTTTATTTTTAGACGCCCATAAAAATTAATCTCGTTCATATATATATATATATATATATATATATATATATATATATATATATATATATATATATATATATATATACTTAAATAAATAAAACAGAATGCGACAGTCCAAATTAAATAAATTGTTTAATTTAATTTGGACTGTCGCATTCTGTTTTATTTATTTAAGTATTTTTTGCTGTACCAAGGCTTTATTTATCTACATATAAATATATATATATATATATATATATATATATATATATATATATATATATATATATATATATATATATATATATCAAAATAACATAATAGGGACTAAAATATTCTATTGAAATAAAAATTCATTATTTTGCATCTGATGCCATGCAATTGATGTCATCTGGCAAATCTGTTTTTTTTTTGTTATATGGAAGCAAAACAATGTTACATTTGCTAGATATTGTTACTTTGCATCAACAATGTGAAAAAGGTTGAAGGATGATGATACTGTATAGTAAAACGCTTAATTAAAGCTTAAACATTTATAAGAAAAAAAATATTTCTTAAATAAATTGTATGTCGACTACAATGTAACATGTATATTCACAAAGCTTTTAACCTATAAAACAACACAACATGTTTTAGTAATCATTGATTCAACAATACCTTTCTCACACAAAGGTCCTGTCCATCCAGCATCACAGCCTTTGTCACATTGACCAGTCACGTGATTACAAGATGTACCCTCTCCACAATGTCCCGAACATTGTTGACTACAATTAACGCCATGCCATCCTATTGAGCATTCTGTTAATATAAAGTAAACAAGGTTTGAACATTTACTGCACTAGAAAGAATTTATCTTTGTTCCATGTGAAAAAGTTAAGCGACACGAATCCAAAAGTAACAAATTCAAAGGACAGAATAGTCAGGTCGTTGACAGAAGCTTGCAGTTTTAAGCTGACCAAAAATAGATACACGACATACTAGTTTTTCATTCAGTAGGCGGGTAAATAAACTATAGGCATTTGTAACACGAGACTAAATACTAATAGCCTTTTTCAATAAAAAATAAATCTGAAGAATGTGCAAAAGACGTTAACTAAAAATATCTGAAAATAGAGAAATCGTATGTGCTCATTTGAAACATATTTCACCTAAAGCTATTCGTAAAAGGCATTGTCTGCAAAATACATCTCTCTTTCCTCGCTGCTATCCTTACAACACCTACATAAGCTGCAAATACCTCTTTCTAGTTCAAAGTATTTCGCTGTAGAGGTCTAACCAGTGTTTACGTAATTTCACATTGTCGTGTTACTAGGTCGCGATGAACTTACAAAATTATTTCCAATTTAATTCTAAGCCGGGGCATATGAAAACAAAAACCCAATTATACAGGTCAGTACATTTTTTACAAACAGAAAATGCACATAAAACGAGGAATAAAAACACAAAATCAAAGACAACGTAAGGGATAATACATTTCAGCCAAGCGTTTTAGGTGTACGATCGGGTGTAACGAAGGCAAAGGGTTTGTATACATGCACATGTGATATGGGAAATGTTCAGCTTTAAAGCTGAACACTACTTGTAAATAGTATTGTCCGCCATATTTTTCTTTCATCGACTCTATGGATCCCTTCAACCCCTATATAAGCCGAAGCCCCCTTAACGTGGCTCACTACACCTTGTAAGCATATGGTTTAGTTCTGCTTCTGATCCAGTCCAGAAAATGACTAAGACCAATTTGGTGTTGAACAGTGGTTTATTTAAGCGTGATCATATTGTTTTTACAAAGCAACTCTCAGATTCTCTCAGTTCTCAGTCTAAATTCTAAGCCTAAAATCCCCAGCCTCTATCTAAGGGTAAATTCCAATATCGTCCTCCAACCTATCATCTATTAACATGGGCTTATATAAGTTCATGTACAAAAGGGGGGATGATTCAAATTGGTTCTGTCAAGCTGGTATAATCATAAAAATTACATTATGATTATAAACAATCAACAATTTACACTGAGCATGGATTCTATGTATTTAACCTAAAGATACCTTTATATAGATTAGCCCCGCGGCTATTATCTCCTTTGCACAGCCCATGTTCTGTTTGACTAAAACAAATAAGCTACTCATCATAATTTAATGTTAATTATAAGGTTGTCGAGGCGATGAACATAACTCAATTTCAGCCTCCCAATTCTGACTTCTAAACTGGTGATAATTTTAGCAAATAATATATGATTAGGTTTCATACAGCAAATTATGGTTCGTCACCTTTTTTCAACTACATTGATTCATCTACCTATAGTTCACAATACGACATAGTTTATCAAATTAGCAGAAAATTACTTGATTATGATAGATAGCATGATGGAGAAAAAGAATATCAGTCAAATAGGCGAAGCATTATGCAGTTTTTGGGAAAATATGATTTTCAAAAATTTAATTCATTAAATATGAACAAAATCCCCATGCATTACTCGGTCACGATCAAATTATCTTTACTTGGAATAAGTGCATATGTTGATGTGTTTGTATGTTTATAGTATTATAGCGACCGAGGAACAATGCCAATGTAAGCTGTGCGTCCATACAAGTGATGTATATACATTGAAATTCTTTGAACTCTGAGCAATAAGATGTTTTAAAGAGGCTGATAACAATGTAAAAAAAAGTCTTAGTAAATGTGTCTTTTACGGATCGTATTTTACTTTTCTTCGTAAATTATCTTAATGGAATGCCAAACAAAAAGTCGAAGCAAAGAAAAGGAACTGCTTAGACATATAATACATGTACATACTTGTAGTAAAAAAGTGTTTCAAATGTAAATTACCCTGGCCTAACAATGCTGTATGTAATAAACTAATTTTTACTTTATTATAAAAGTCCTATTTTTACTTGTGTGAAAAAGCTGTTCGCTTCATCTAAAGCTAGTAATGAAAATCATACTTTTATTGCAGTATCTTTCAAACCATCCAGGCTCACACTGTAAACAGGATCCGTTTCTTATGTGACACATGTTGTCCTTACAGTTGATTGGACACGGTATGTCACAGTTACTGCCATACACACCATGCTTTTCGCAACCTAATATAAGATATGTTTTAAGAAAAGGCATTGTTTTATGGATATTGAACTTGTTAAACATTCAATAACAGAACAATCAGAACAATTCCTTTTGGAACAGGCGGTCGTTTACTTAAGAGTAAGGTAACATTCACTCAAAACCTAAAACTTCCTTCATATGGATGAACATTTGCATTAATCAGCCCTGTGTTATAATCATTGCATTCCAGGTTGAAGAAATTATTGTTAAGGTGGTATGGGACATCATATTGTGACGTACTCCCTATAGAAATGAACAATAAAATCAAGCATAATTTTATATTTTTTTCTTTCCAAAACGTGTTACCTATCAGCGAAGCGCAATGGGTTAGAGCGTTATATACGAATCTGTAAGTTATGAGTTCGAATCCCACTGGGGCTTTTTATACTTGTACCCTTAAAAAAATATTAAATTAAATAATCTTTGGTCAAATGTTGCGAAATTTGAAAATTCTAAACCGGTGACAGTATTTTAATTTAATGTACTTTGATCCACATATCGACAGGTGTCCCATATCACCTTAAAAACAAATTAAACTTTTTTTTTTCATTTTGTACCTTGTACAATAACTTCACACAGTTCAGTATAAACATTGTTTATTTCATAACCAGCAGGGTACATTACTCCATCCAGTCGTTCGTTGTAAAAGATGACGTAACGTCCGTACTCTATACACGTGGTTGTAAAGTTCAAGGGCGCTAACTGAGGTCCGTCCTTGTAACACAGTGTGGAAGCATTGATATTACCAGTGGTTGACACATACAACGAAAATCCAGCAAAACGTCCTCGTTGTCTAATTTCTATAGAACATGTTGTATTTTCATTTAAGTAATAAACATTACAACATTTATTGTATTTCTAAATTGTTGAAGTTTTCAACACTGAAATTGACATGCATACCATCAAATCATATTCAACCATTTTATATTTGAATCTAGATAAGATGACGTGCATTTTCTTTCACAAAACCAATTTTTTGAATCATTGATGTGAAAAAACCCAATTTATTTAAAAGTCAAAGTCAAAGCTTAACACCGCTCTTAAATAGCCACTGTCACACAGGTATATTAATCGTTTGATTTCGTTACACCCGATTGCACACCTGAAACTCGTGGCCGACGTTTATTTCTTATTATATCTTATTATATCTGCACTTTCTAAAGAAAGTTCGGGTATATTGTTGTTATCCTGTTCCGTCCGTCCGTCCGTCCGTCCGTCACGTTTTACTTTCTCAAACTGCTCTTACATCTTATAAACCAGCAAACAGAACTCTTGGAGTTTGATTTGGGGTATCATGTTGTTTTGTAAAAAGGTTTCAAAAATTCTCAGGTAGTCCTGGGGGTCAAATAATTGGTAAAAAATGACGTTTTTTTCACAAAAAAACCTTCTTCCTCGAACTCCTCCTACATTTTCAACAATAGACAAATCATATTTTGGAATATATTTTGGGGTATCCTATAGATGCGCAATAAGGTTTCGGAAATTTCAATTTTGCCCCGAGGGTCATTTGGTGGCTGGAAAATGACGTTTTTTTATTTTACAAAAAATCTGATTTCAAAAACGTCAACATTTTTTGCAGTCGCCAAATGATCTTCTAGAATATGACTGGGGGTGTCATTTTGAAGTGTGATCAGAATTCAGGGATCAGTGGGCAACAAAAAAGTATGGTTCCCATAACTCCTCTTACAACTTTTGGAGAAGCTATGGCATCTCTTGGGATATGATTTGGGCTGTCCTATAGATGTGCAATAAGGTTTTAAATTTTTTTATTTCATCCAGAAAGTCAAATAGTAGCAGAAAATTGATGTTTATCACTCCTAAACATAACCTATATTCCAAACCTCATCCTATGATTTAATGAATAGACACATCATATCTTGGGATATGATAGAGGCTGTCCTAAAGATGTGCAGTAAAGTTTTAGAAATTTCATCTAGGGAGTCAAATAATAGCAGAAAATTGACGTTTATCACTCCTAAAAAAACATGGATCACACAACTCCTCGAATTTTTAATGAAGAGATTCATCATATCTTGAGATATGATAGAAACTGTCCTATAGATGTGCAATAAGATGTTGAAAAATTTAATTTGATCATGGTAGACAAATAGTAGCATGAAAATAACATTTATCCCACGCACGGATCTGGTCCAGATCCGCGCTTCAAAATTCTAATTTCTTTAAATTACATTTAATTTATAAAATTGCCAAAAAAATGCTTCGGACCCCCCCCCCCCCCCGGGCAAACTCAAATAACTGTTGCCCACCCCCCCCCCCTTCCCCTGGAGATATTTTCTGGATCCACACATGTACGTATCCCTACTTAGACTTTAAATAAAATGACAGATTTTTTCTCTTAAAAAAAAAAAAAAACCTTGAATTTTTTTTTGCTTAAAATTAAAAAAACAACTTACATTTACACTTTTCTTAATTGTCGAATGATCTATTAAAATTAAAATATAATTTGGGTTCTAAAAGTTTTATAAAATGTTTTTCTTAAAAAAAATCACATTACACCTTGCATATTTGACAAATGATCTATTGAGATTTGATCAGAAGTCTTATTTTCTGCCTAATATTCAAGTTTAAATTAATAACAATAAATGATTAAAATGAAATGTTTATCCTCCAAAACCCCATCAGATTCAGCGTCTTCAGCTTTAATACATTCTACCATGTGTACAGTAGCAAATTTTAAATCATTTCTTGATTGGTATTGTTCTCTAGATGCACATTAAGATTTAGGAAATTTCTTTTTTATTTTTATCGATAAGATAAACAAAATGTTATTATGTATTCGGGGCAACAAAGCAGGGTCATCATTAGGCTAGGAATTCATATGAATAAGATAAAATACTTTATTATATCCAGTTCTGGAAAGTCAGGGTGTTTCCAAGGGGGCAGAACCTGTAAAAAATTTGATGCGCACAAAGAGCAAGAATAAATATGGTTTAGGGGTGGGGGATCTCAAAAGTTAAAAATTATCAAAATATATCATCATTTCCTATTTCAGAGGGGTGGGGGTGGTTTAAAGACAACTCCTGGGGGTCATGTACTTACACCATTTGATGCATCATAATGATATTAGAAACAAGAATATATTTGGTTTAGTGGTGGGGATCTCAACAGTTTTCAAGATATTTGGTATTTTCCAGTTTCATTGGGTCGGAACAATCCCAAAGGACCATAGCCTACATTTTATTTGATGCATCATAATACATTAAGAAAAGAGACCCTTTCCTCCCTATTAAATAAAACTCATATAGACATGATAAGTCTTTACACTTATTTAAATGTAATATACAAATTTAATACAAATTGTCAAAGGGTCAATATGGGGTCAACTTAATATTTGAAGTCTGACAAATGAAAAAAATTATGCTGGCAAAGGGAGATCACTTATTTAGAAAGTGAAAGAATTAACCATGCATCGGACACATACCTTGGATCGGACAACTTTGGTTAAAAATATACAAATAAATGGTCATGCGCTCATGTGTTGTTTCGTTTATCCCTGAATTAGAACTAATGAACTTTATCAATTTAAAGAATTTGACAGTCACATTGTCAAAGAAATAGCAATATGAGCATCGTAAAATGACGTCAAATACGCCATCATTGAAAATTTGGTTACGAAGAATTTACACAAAAGCATTATTTGAACGTTGTGCATTTGATTGTGAATTAGTAAAAATGCACCCTTGATTTAAAATAATTAGAAAGAAGTGAGTTTTGAAACAAAATTTGATTAAAATAAGTCTTCGAAATTTAAAAATTTAACGTGAAGGTCATTTTTGCTCCATATATTAATTTCACCATAGATCGGACACAAATTAACCATGCATCGGACAGTTTTCAATGCATGATTTTTTCTAATAATTAACATGTTAGGTGCCAATTCCTTGTGATATACTATAAATGTATAGTAAAATAAAAAAATTAAAAATAATTGATACGAACATTTTCCTCAGACCACTTAAAATTTGAGTTTTATGGATACTGCTTTTTTAATCCAAAGTTCCTGTAGGAGCTGGCACGATAAAGAACCATTCACGATAAATACTACTTTGAACAGAATCACTAGTCTAAATTCCTAACTGTAGATTCAAGGATTTACATTAAAAGAAAACTGAATAGCAATTGAATAAATTTATTTTTCTGAACCTCTGTATTTTCGCATTAAAACCAGAAAAAAATTGTTATTTTTAATCTCTACTGTATAGCTGTCCGAAGCTTGGTAAATATTGTCCGATCCATGGTGAAATAGTTCAACACTTCATTAATTAGGGTCTTCCGTCTTCAGCGGAAGACCCTACTATTATTCTATTGTTTCTTTTTCACTTTTCTTATTAAGGTCTTCCGTTTCCAACGGAAGACCTTATTGTTATTCTACGGTTTCTTTTTCTTTATTAGGGTCTTCCGTTTTCAACGGAAGACCCTCTTGTTATTCTATTGATTATTTTTATTATTATTATTTTTTTTCTGACTTTTTTCGGACGCTATTACTCGTGAACTACCGGACCGATTTGCATAAAATTTGCAGGACAGATAGAACATCAAAAGTACTTGAGGTTGTTAAATTTTGGGCTGATGACGTCACTTCCGGTTTGAGATTTTGAGGGTTTAGTGAATTTTTAAGGACCATTTTGTCCACCTAACTCCTCGAAAACTAATAAAGATAAAAACATGAAACTTTCAGGGATAGTAGATGAATGTCTGTAGATGATTCTCTGGGTTTGATATTGAGGAAAATGCGCAAGGCGCCGAAGCTCGCCCGAGCTCGAAAATTGGCAGCAAATTTTTTCACGAAATTTTTGCACATTTTCTAAATTATTTCTGAATGTGTAAATATTTTGTTAAGACATGTAATGCAAAAGTTGTTTAGATTTACACGCTCTTTCATTTGATATCATAAAAAAGGGGCTGGCCCCTTACATAAGGGGCCAAGAGGGCTCTAAAGAATTTTATTAATAACTCTTTACTGAAAAATAATTTGTTATCAATTATAGAAGCAAAAATGTTTGTTGTGCAGCTGTTTATCTACATAGTACCATATTGAAATCATATGTTACGTAATTAGGGGTTTTAAGGGACCAGAAGTCCAAAACTTTGATCATTTATATCTGAAAAAGGAGAAATATTTTGTAAAGCATTGTAGAAGAAAAGTTGCTCAAAATATTGTTGTGAACCTTATGCTGCCTTTAAATTTTTGGTCTTTGGCCCCATTAAGGAGTTTAAGGGTCGGCCCTTAAAACACAGTTGTTCAGATATCTCTAGAATGGTTAACAATTCGTGAACAGTTGTTGAACAAAATATGTTTATTTTTCATTTGATATCAAGAAAAAGGGGCTGGCCCCTCAAATTAGGGGCCAGGAGGGCTACAAAGTCTTTTAATAATAACTTTTTACTGAAAAATAATTTGTTATATATTATTGAAGCAAAAATGTTCAACTTATTAAGCTTAATTTAAATCTGACATCCCTTTAAAAATCGGACGATGCATTACAGAGATATAGGGGTTTAAAGATTGATTTTTCCGGAAATTTTGATTCCACATTCGTGTTTAAGAAAATAGTTTTTTGTTCAAAGTTAAATTAACTCGTACCTAGAATGATTCGATATTTGTTAAGTCGTTCTTAAACACATTTGGATTTTTTTGTTAAGTCGTTCTTGAAATCGTTAAGGTTTTTGTTAATTCGTACTTAAAGTCATTCGGATTTTGTTAAGTCGTACCAAGAATTATTCGATTTTTGATATCTTTTTGTTTAAATTACTCCTGGTATTGGTTTTAGAGCTCTGCTTCTTACAGGAACTTTTAGCTTTTCTTTCGACATTAACGGAAGACCCACTCGTTGCTTTGCAACGAGCTTTGCTCTAGTTATTCTTTTTTTTCTTTTTCTGACTTTTTTGGAGCGTTATTTCTCAAAAACTATCCAATCGATTTACATGAAATTTTTAGGACTGATAGAGCATCATCGGCGCTACATATTATTAAATTTTCGAATGATGACGTCACTTCCGGTCTCAAATATTGACGATTTTGTAAATTTTTAAGGGTCATTTTGTCCACGCATCTCCTCCGAAACTAATCAAGATAGAAGCTTGAAATTTTTCCAGGATTGTAGATTAAAGTCTGAAGTTGTACCCCCCTGCTTCTAATTATTAAATATGCGCAAGGCCTCAAAGCTCGCCTGAACCTGAAAATTAGGACCAAATTTTTTCACGAAATTTTCGAACATTTTCTCTAATATCTTTTGATGTATAAATAATTTGTTAAAACATGTAATGCAAAAGTTGTTTCAATTTCCACGGGCTTTCATTTAATATCAAGAAAAAAGGGCTGGCCCCTCAAATTAGGGGCCAAGAGGGCTCTAAAGTCTTTTTGCAATAACTCTTTACTGAACAATAATTGGTTATCAATTATAGAAGCAAAAATGTTTATTGTACAACTGTTTATCTATACAGTACCACACCTTAATCATATGTTACGTAATTAGGGGTTCCAAGGGGCCAGAAGTCCAAAAATTTGATCATTATTATCTAGAAAAGGAGAAATATTTTGAAAAGCATTGTAGAAGAAAAAATGCTTAAAATAATGTTCTCAACAATATGCTACCTAAAAAAAAATTGTTGGTGGCCCCAGTAAGGAGTTTAAGGGTCGGCCCCTAAAACACATTAGTTCAGATATCTCTAGAACGGTCAACAATTCCTGAACACTTGTTGAACAAAATATTTTTGTATTTGCGAGATCTTTCATTTGATATCAAGAAAAAGGGGCTGGCCCCTTAAATTAGGGGCCAAGAGGGCTCTTAAGTCTATTAATAATAACTTTTTACTGAAAAATAATTTGGTATATATTATAGAAGCAAAAATATTCTTTGTACAGTTATTTATCTATACAGTACCATACCTAAGTCATATGTTACGTAATTAGGGGTTTCAAGGGGCCAGAAGTCCAAAACTTTGATCAGTAATAGCTAGAAAAGGAGAACTATTTTGAAAAGCATTGTAGAAGAAAAGTTGCTCAAAATAATGTTTTTAATAATATAATACCTAAACCTTTTTTGTTGGTGGCCCCATTAAGGAGTTTAAGGGTCGGCCCCTAAAACACAGTTGTTCAGATATCTGTAGAACGGTTAACAAATCGTGAACAGTTGTTGAACAAAATATGTTTTTATTTGCAAGACCTTTCATTTGATATCAAGAAAAAGGGGCTGGCCCCTCAAATTAAGGGCCAGGAGGGCTACAAAGTCTTTTAATAATAATTATTTACTGAAAAATAATTTGTTATATATTATTGAAGCAAAAATGTTCCACTTATTAAGCTTAATTTAAATCTGAAATCCGTTTTAAAATCGGACGATGCATTACAGAGATATAGGGGTTTAAAAATTGATTTTTCCGGAAATTTTGATTCCACATTCTTGGTTAAGAAAATAGTGTTATGTTCAAAGATAAATTAACTCGTACCTAGAATGATTCGATATTTGTTAAGTCGTTCTTAAACACATTCGGATTTGTTTTGTCAAGTCGTTCTTGAAATCGTTAAGGTTTTTGTTAATTCGTACTTAAAGTCATTCGGATTTTGTTAAGTCGTACCAAGAATTATTCGATTTTTTATATCTTTTTGTTTTAAAACTCCTGGTATTGGTTTTAGAGCTCTGCTTCTTACAGGAACATCTAGCTTTTCTTTCGACATTAACGGAAGACCCACTCGTTGCTTTGCAACGAGCTTTGCTCTAGTTATTCTTTTTTTTCTTTTTCTGACTTTTTTGGAGCGTTATTTCTCAGAAACTATTCGACCGATTTGCACGAAATTTTCAGGACTGATTAAGCATTATCAGCGCTACATATTGTTAAATTTTCAAATGATGACGTCACTTCCGGTTTCAGATATTGACGATTTTGGAAATTTTTAAGGGTCATTTTGTCCACGCATCTCCTCCGAAACTAATCAAGATAGAAGCTTGAAATTTTTCCAGGATTGTAGGTTAAAGTCTGAAGTTGTACCCCCCTGCTTCCAATTATTAAAATTGCGCAAGGCCTCGAAGCTCGCCTGAACCTGAAAATTAGGACCAAATTTTTTCACAAAATTTTCGAACATTTTCTCAAATATCTTATGATGTATAAATATTTTGTTAAAACATGTAATGCAAAAGTTGTTTCAATTTCCACGGGCTTTCATTTGATATCAAGAAAAAAGGGCTGGCCCCTCAAATTAGGGGCCAAAAGGGCTCTAAAGTCTTTTTGCAATAACTCTTTACTGAACAATAATTTGTTATCAATTATAGAAGCAAAAATGTTTATTGTACAGCTGTTTATCTATACAGTACCACACCTTAATCATATGTTACGTAATTAGGGGTTTCAAGGGGCCAGAAGTCCAAAACTTTGATCATTAATATCTAGAAAAGGAGAAATATTTTGAAAAGCATTGTAGAAGAAAAAATGCTTAAAATAATGTTCTCAACAATATGCTACCTTAAAAAAAATTGTTGGTGGCCCCAGTAAGGAGTTTAAGGGTCGGCCCCTAAAACACAGTTGTTCAGATATCTCTAGAACGGTTAACAATTCGTGAACAGTTGTTGAACAAAATATGTTTATATTTGCGAGACCTTTCATTTGATATCAAGAAAAAGGGGATGGCCCCTCAAATTAGGGGCCAGGAGGGCTACAAAGTCTTTTAATAATAACTATTTACTGAAAAATAATTTGTTATATATTATTGAAGCAAAAATGTTCAACTTATTAAGCTTTATTTAAATCTGAAATCCGTTTTAAAATCGGACGATGCATTACAGAGATATAGGGGTTTAAAAATTGATTTTTCCGGAAATTTTGATTCCACATTCTTGGTTAAGAAAATAGTGTTATGTTCAAAGTTAAATCAACTCGTACCTAGAATGATTCGATATTTGTTAAGTCGTTCTTAAACACATTCGGAATTTTTTGTCAAGTCGTTCTTGAAATCGGTAAGAGTTTTGTTAATTCGTACTTAAAGTCATTCGGATTTTGTGAAGTCGTACCAAGAATTATTCGATTTTTTATATCTTTTTGTTTTAAAACTCCTGGTATTGGTTTTAGAGCTCTGCTTCTTACAGGGACATCTAGCTTTTCTTTCGACATTAACGGAAGACCCAATCGTTGCTTTGCAACGAGCTTTGCTCTAGTTATTATTATTCTTTTTTTTCTTTTTCTGACTTTTTTGAAGCGTTATTTCTCAAAAACTATTCAACCGATTTGCACGAAATTTTCAGAACTAATAGAGCATCATCGGCGCTACATAATGTCAAATTTTTAAATGATGACGTCACTTCCGGTTTCAGATATTGATGATTTTGGAAATTTTTAAGGGTCATTTTGTCCACGCATCTCCTCCGAAACTAATCAAGATAGAAGCTTGAAATTTTTCCAGGATTGTAGATTAAAGTCTGAAGTTGTACCCCCTTGCTTCCAATTATTAAAATTGCGCAAGGCCTCGAAGCTCGCCTGAACCTGAAAATTAGGACCAAATTTTTTCACGAAATTTTCGAACATTTTCTCTAATATCTTTTGATGTATAAATATTTTGTTAAAACATGTAATGCAAAAGTTGTTTCAATTTCTACGGGCTTTCATTTGATATCAAGAAAAAAGGGCTGGCCCCTCAAATTAGGGGCCAAGAGGGCTCTAAAGTCTTTTTGCAATAACTCTTTACTGAACAATAATTTGTTATCAATTATAGAAGCAAAAATGCTTAAAATAATGTTCTCAACATTATGCTACCTAAAAACAATTTGTTGGTGGCCCCAGTAAGGAGTTTAAGGGTCGGCCCCTAAAACACATTATTCAGATATCTCTAGAACGGTCAACAATTCCTGAACACTTGTTGAACAAAATATGTTTATATTTGCGAGATCTTTCATTTGATATGAAGAAAAAAGGGCTGGCCCCTTAAATTAGGGGCCAAGAGGGCTCTTAAGTCTATTAATAATAACTTTTTACTGAAAAATAATTTGTTATATATTATAGAATCAAAAATGTTCAACTTATTAAGCTTCATTTAAATCTGAAATCCGTTTTAAAATCGGACGATGCATTACAGAGATATAGGGGTTTAAAAATTGATTTTTCCGGAAATTTTGATTCCACATTCTTGGTTAAGAAAATAGTGGTATGTTCAAAGTTAAATTAACTCGTACCTAGAATGATTCGATATTTGTTAAGTCGTTCTTAAACACATTCGGCTTTTTTTTGTCAAGTCGTTCTTGAAATCGTTAAGGTTTTTGTTAATTCGTACATAAAGTCATTCGGATTTTGTTAAGTCGTACCAAGAATAATTCGATTTTTTATATCTTTTTGTTTTAAAACTCCTGGTATTGGTTTTAGAGCTCTGCTTCTTACAGGAACATCTAGCTTTTCTTTCGACATTAACGGAAGACCCACTCGTTGCTTTGCAACGAGCTTTGCTCTAGTTATTTTTTTTTTTTCTTACGCTTTTTTGTACAAGCGTTTTCTTAAAAACGACTCAACCGATTTTCGTGAAACTTTCAGATCTTGTATATATTGATCAAATCTTGATATATATTTTTTTATTTTAATGACGTCATTTCCGTTCGTGAGATATTGACGTTTTAGCGATTTTCAGAGGGTCTGATTGTCCTGTTATCTCCTCCTAAACGAACAGAGATATTGAATTCAAATTTTCAGGGATGGTAGACCAAAGATTGTAGATGTGTCTAAAGGCATTTATAGTTGTCTGGTTTAAAAGGCGTCGAAGCTCGCCTGGACCCGAAAATTGAGATTAAAAAAACGTCGTAATTTTTTCTGGTTTTCTTTGTTTATCTCTTTTCTGAAAAATATTTTGTTAAAACATATAATGTAAAAAAAGTTTTTATTTACAAGACCTTTCATTTGATATCAAGAAAAAGGGGCTGGCCCCTTAAATTAGGGGACCAAAGGGCTCTAAAGTCTTTAATCTGTATTTCTTTACTGAGAGATATTTTGTGAAAGGTTATAGAAGCAAATATGTTTATCTCACAGTTATGAATCCAAGCAATGTAATGATTTTATCATGTGTTACGTAATTAAGGGTTTTTAGGGGCCGAAAGTCCAAAATTTTGATCACCCATATCTCAGAAAGCAAAAATATTTGGAAATGCAGTATAGAAGAAAAGTTGTTCAAAATGATGTTCTTAACAATATGCAACCTTCAAAATTTCGTTAAACGGCCCCTAAAAGGAGATAAGGGATCGGCCCCTAAAACTTTCTTTCTCATATATCTCCAGAACGGTAACAAATTTCTAAACACTTGTTGAACAAAATCTGTTTAGAATTAAGTGACCTTTTATTTGATATCAAGAAAAAGGGGCTGGACCCTTAAATTAGGGAACCAAAGGGCTCTAAATTCTTTTATCTATAGCGCTTTACTGAGGGATATTTTGTGAAATGTTATAGAAGCAAATATGTTTATCTCACAGTTATGTATCCAAGCAATGTAATAATTTTATGATGTGTTATGTAATAAGGGGTTTTTAGGGGCCAAAAGTCCAAAATTTGGATCACCCATATCTCTAAAAGCAAAAATATTTTGAAATGCAGTACAGAAGAAAAGTTGTTTAAAATGATGTTCTTAACAATATGCAACCTTCAAAATTTCGTTTAACGGCCCCTATAAGGAGATTAGGGATCGGCCCCTAAAACCTTCTTTCCCATATATCTCAAAAACGGTAACGAATTTCTAAACATTTGTTGACAAAATGTTTTCAGAATTAAATGTCCTTTCATTTGATATCAAGAAAAAAGGGGCTGGCCCCTTAAATTAGGGGATCAAAGGGCTCTAAAGTCTTTTTTCTGAAGCCGTTTACTGAGAGATATTTTGTGAAATGTTATAGAAGCAAATATGTTTATCTCACAGTTATGTATCCAAGCAATGTAATAATTTTATCATGTGTTATGTAATTAGGGGTTTTTAGGGGCCGAAAGTCCAAAATTTGGATCACCCATATCTCAGAAAGGAAACATATTTTGAAATGCAGTACAGAAGAAAAGTTGTTCAAAATGATGTTCTTAACAATATGCAACCATCAAAATTTCGTTTAATGGCCCCTATAAGGAGATTAGGGATCGGCCCCTAAAACCATATATCTCAAAAACGGTAACGAATTTCTAAACATTTGTTGACAAAATGTTTTCAGAATTAAATGTCCTTTCATTTGATATCAAGAAAAAGGGGCTGGCCCCTTAAATTAGGGGATCAAAGGGCTCTAAAGTATTTTATCTATAGCGTTTTACTAATAACTATTTTGTGAAAGGTTATTTAAGCTGAATTAGGTATAATACGTGTATATATCCTTACAATATAATGATTTTCTCTTGCATTACCTAATTAGGGTTTTTAGGAGCCAGAGGTAAACAAGTTTAATCTTTTCTATCTTAATTGGAAGAAATGCAAGTATTTGAAAAAGCAATATAAGAGAACTTATAAAATGCGATACAAAAAAGCATTAGTTCTCAACTCTTTTCTCCATGTTTTTTTTGTCGAAAATCAAAGTCGATGATGTCATATTTTCTTCTAAAAATCATACGGAAGACCTCCTCGTTGCTCGCAACGAGATCGTGTCCAGTTAAGGTCTTCCGTTTCCAACGGAAGACCTTATTGTTTTCGTTCGGTTTCTTTTTCCCTATTATTATTATTATTTTTCTTTTTTTTTCTTACAAATTTTGTGTACGCGATTTCTCAGAAACTACTCGAGCGATTTACACGAAACTTACAGACATGATAGATGATGATCTGAACCTTATTGGAAATTTTTTTTAATGATGACGTCACTTCCGGTTTTGAGATTTTAACAATTTAGCGATTTTCAGAGGGTCGGCTTGTCCAGGGGTAAACTTCTAAACGATTTAAGATATTGAGTTCAAACTTTCAGGGATTGTAGACGAAAGGTTGTAGATCTGACATGTGGTATATACATTGACCTGTGTCCAAAAGCGCTGAAGCTCGCTTGAGCTCGAAAATTACGGTTTAAAAAGCGTCATGAATTTTGGTGGTTTTCTTTCAATATCTTTTTTCTCGATAGTATTTTGGTAAAACATGTAGAACAAAAAAACTTAAAAACGTCAAGATCTTCCATATGACATCAAGAAAAAGGGGCTGGCCCTTCAAATTAGGGGCCGAGAGGGCTCTAAAGTCTTTAAGATATAACTTTTAACTGTGAAATATTTTGTAATACATTATAGAAGCAATTATGTTCATCATAACGTCATTGACCTAAACATGACCATTATTTGCTCCTTTGTTACGTAATTAGGGATTTTAAGGGGCCAGAAGTCAGAAATTTCGATCCTCAATATCTCAAAATGGAAGAAAAGTTTGAAAAGCAATATAGAACAAAAGATGCTCAAAATAATGTGTTTAACAATATGCAACCATAATTTCTTTGTTATCCGGCCCCTAAAAGGAGTTATAGTGTTGGCCCCTAAATCGATCTTTTCCAGATATCTCGAGAACAGTACATAATTTGTAAACACTTATTGAACCAAATGTGTTTAAAATGACAAGAGCTTTTATTTGACATCAAGGAAAAGGGGCTGGCCCTTCAAATTAGGGGCTGAGAGGGCTCAAGTCTTTTATTAATAACTTTTAACTTTGAAATATGTTGTGATATGTTATAGAAGCAATTATGTTCATCGTAGCGTTGGTTATCTATACATGATAAGTGTTTGCTCCTCTGTTATGTAATAAGGGATTTTTAGGGGCCAGAAGTCCAAAATTGTGATCATCAATATCTCAAAATGAAGAAAAAATTTGAAAAGCAATATTGAGCAAAAGATGCTCAAAATTATGTGTTTATCGATATGCAACCATAATTTCTTTGTTATCCGGCCCCTAAAAGGTGTTATAGTGTTGGCCCCTAAATCGATCTGTTCCAGATATCTCGAGAACAGTACATTATTTGTAAACACTTATTGAACCAAATGTGTTTAAAATGACAAGAGCTTTTATTTGACATCAAGAAAAAGGGACTGGCCCTTCAAATTAGGGGCCGAGAGGGCTCAAGTCTTTTATTAATAACTTTTAATTTTGAATTATTTTGTGATACGTTGTGTGATCCTTCAAGTTAGGGATCAAGAGGAGTCTAATGTCATCTAGCCATAGCTCTTTTAGATCCTACCCCAATTTCCAGATATGTTTCGTTAACGAGGATAAAAAGCAAGGTCATTTTACCTTCTAAAAATTGGACGGAAGACCTCCTCGTTGCTCGCAACGAGATCGTGTCTAGTTATTATTATTTTTCTTTTTTTTTCTTACAAATTTTGTGTACGCGATTTCTCAGAAACTACTCGAGCGATTTACACGAAACTTTCAGATTTGATAGATAATGGTCTGAACCTTATTGGAAATTTTTTTAAATGATGACGTCACTTCCGGTTTTGAGATTTTAACAATTTAGCGATTTTCAGAGGGTCGGCTTGTCCAGGGGTAAACTTCTAAACGATTTAAGATATTGAGTTCAAACTTTCAGGGATTGTAGACGAAAGGTTGTAGATCTGACATGTGGTATGTACATTGACCTGTGACCAAAAGCGCCGAAGCTCGCCCGAGCTCGAAAATTACGGTTTAAAAAGCGTCATGAATTTTGGTGGTTTTCTTTCAATATCTTTTTTCTCGATAGTATTTTGGTTAAACATGTAGAACAAAAAAATTTAATAACGTCAAGATCTTTCATATGACATCAAGAAAAAGGGGCTGGCCCTTCAAATTAGGGGCCGAGAGGGCTCCAAAATCTTTAAGATATAACTTTTAACTGTGAAATATTTTGTAATACATTATAGAAGCAATTATGTTCATCATAACGTCATTGACCTAAACATGACAATTATTTGCTCCTTTGTTACGTAATTAGGGATTTTTAGGGGCCAGAAGTCCAAAATTTCGATCCTCAATATCTCAAAATGGAGGAAAATTTTGTAAAGCAATATAGAACAAAAGATGCTCAAAATAATGTGTTTAACAATATGCAACCATAATTTCTTTGGTATCCGGCCCCTAAAAGGAGTTATAGTGTTGGCCCCTAAATCGATCTTTTCCAGATATCTCGAGAACAGTACATAATTTGTAAACACTTATTGAACCAAATGTGTTTAAAATGACAAGAGCTTTTATTTGACATCAAGAAAAAGGGGCTGGCCCTTCAAATTAGGGGCCGAAAGGGTTCTTAAGTCTTTTATCAATAACTTTTAACTGTGAAATATGTTGTGATATGTTATAGAAGCAATTATGTTCATCGTAGCGTTGGTTATCTATACATGATAAGTGTTTGCTCCTCTGTTATGTAATAAGGGATTTTTAGGGGCCAGAAGTCCAAAATTGTGATCATCAATATCTCAAAATGAAGAAAAATTTTGAAAAGCAATATTGAGCAAAACATGCTCAAAATAATGTGTTTAACGATATGCAACCAAAATTTCTTTGTTATCCGGCCCCTAAAAGGAGTTATAGTGTTGGCCCCTAAATCGATCTTTTCCAGATATCTCGAGAACAGTACATAATTTGTAAACACTTGAACCAAATGTGTTTAAAATGACAAGAGCTTTTATTTGACATCAAGAAAAAGGGGCTGGCCCTTCAAATTAGGGGCCGAGAGGTCTCAAGTCTTTTATTAATAACTTTTAACTGTGAAATATTTTGTGATATGTTATAGAAGCAATTATGTTCATCGTAGCGTTGGTTATCTATACATGATAAGTGTTTGCTCCTCTGTTATGTAATAAGGGATTTTTAGGGGCCAGAAGTCCAAAATTGTGATCATCAATATCTAAAATGCAGGAAAATTTTGAAAAGCAATATTGAACAAAAGATGCTCAAAATAATGTGTTTGACGATATGCAACCATAATTTCTTTGATATCCGGCCCCTAAAAGGAGTTATAGTGTTGGCCCCTAAATCGATCTTTTCCAGGTATCTCGAGAACAGTACATTATTTGTAAACACTTATCGAACCAAATGTGTTTATAATGACAAGAGCTTTAATTTTACATCATGAAAAAGGGGCTGGCCCTTCAAATTAGGGGCCGAGAGGGCTCAAATGTCATCTGGCCATAGCTCTTTAAGATCCTACCCAATTTCCAGATATGTTTCGTTAACGAAGATAAAAAGCAAGTCATTTTACCTTCTAAAAATTGGACGGAAGACCTCCTCGTTGCTCGCAACGAGATCGTGTCTAGTTATTATTATTATTCTTTTTTTTTTCTTACAAATTTTGTGCAGGCGATTTCTCAGAGATGGCTCGCCCGATTTTCTTTAAATTTTCAGGAATAATGCCTCATTATATGAGGTTTATACCGCCGGGACAGTTTTTGAAAATTCACTTCCGGTCGGAAGTTATCGTCGTTAAACGATTTTTAAAAGTGAATTTTGTCTGCGACGTTTCTCGAAAACGAGTAAAGATAATGGCCTGAAATTTATAGAGATGATAGATCTACCGTTTTCCTGATGTACCTTGGTCAAGAGAATGTCCGTCGTCACTTCCGGTCGGCACCGGAAGTAAATTTCAAAAATCGAATTTTTAAATTTTTTTATTTTAATTTAATTTCCTATAGGTTTGATAGTGACCCTTTTACTGATTCCAAATATGTAATTTGTTTCAAAATCGGTTAACGCATTCTTGAGATATTAAGCGTCAAAGTCCTGAAGCGTGAGCCCGAGTAGCTCAGTCGTTATGGTCGTGGACAGTGCCCAGGCGACCCGGGTTCAAGCCCCGAGTGCCGAAATTTTTTTTTTCGTTTTTTTTTTTTTGCGTAGACTCACAATTCTATCTTTAAAACGTTGAGTTTTATATCATTTATTCAAAAATCGGACGGAAGACCCACTCGTTGCTCGCAACGAGAACGATCTAGTTTGCTTTATTTTCTACGTTTTTAACAATTTCACTATTTTTTACTCCAATAATTAGGCAAGGGGAAAACCTGTAGCTTTATTTATTAAGTTTTATTTATATTTGAACTATAATTGATGCGTGATCAAAGAGAAAAATGCAGAGGTGTCCAATGCACGGTGAAATCACCCTATATATTCCGGTGTCTCATAATATTGTGCAAGTATTACATGTATTATGCTTACCTTTATTGGTCAACATCATAATGATAATCCAATTAGAGCACAATATAAATCCATCAACTAGCTGATCATCACAAAAGAAACGTTTATGCATGTTAATTAATCCATCTAACGGAAGAGCTGGGTAAAACTAGTACCCGGTAATGCGACCTGTAGACCTGTGTTGTGTACGTAACTTCGGACCAAGATCATTTTCTTGTAACATGCATGTATTTTCATAACTTTATTCTTTAAAACCCCTTGTACTGTTTTATTAGGTAAAAATATATTTAAAGCACACATTTTAGCTTGAAGGTGGTAAGACACCTGGATATAGTAATTAACTCCCTATTGCAGAAATAAACAATAAAGTATAAATATAATATTTCCCCCAAAATAATGTTTCATAACAGTGAAGTGCAATGGGTTAGAGCGTAAACTACGTGTCTGTAGAGAGTTCAAATGCTGCTGGGGCTTTTTTATTTATTACTTCAGATTCCAAAATTTTAAAAACATATTTTTTTGCTAAATACATATATTGTAAAAGTCTAAAATTATAAAACGTCACTGTGAAAGAATTTTGATTATAATGCACTTTACTACATGTACAGGCTTTTGTTGTTATCAAAATATTCTGATGTTTATTTATCCATGAGGAGTGTGTGTGTGGGGGGGGGGGTGCAAAGTAATACATGTAACTGTGTTTGCAGGGGGTGGGGGGATTTGGGTCCGAGGTGTATTATTAGGTAATTTTACTACATGTATTAATATAGATAATACATGATTTTTTTTCAAGGGTGGGAGGGTCTGGACCCCTCCCCACTCCAATCCCTTCTCTAAATATGTGCACACGATGATGTTGGTAACTAGAAGCAAATCTAAATTAAGCCGGCAACCGCCGTGGGAAGGGGCATAATTTAATTTTGTAACGGATATTTAGGTATATCGACGACGTATTATCAATAAACAATTGTTATTTCCATACTCAGCTATGTTAAGGGCGTCCATAAAATAATAGCGACATTTATCACATAAAATGTTAGCTTTTGAATAATCTTGATATTCTATTCCAAAAAATTGTCACACAAAGTGATATTTTATCATTATACAAATTAGATAATTTGCTATCGCATAAGCAATTTTTTAGTCTCTAAGGAATACCCTGTGACGTGATACTGCTAAAAATAGCTGAATCAGGAACAATACCAAAAAATGCATAGTGCAAGGGCTTAGCATAAACAAATATATTTATTTCCGTTTTTAACTTGTAAAATGAACATCTAAAATTTCGAAAAGTGCTGGGAGCTTGAAATATTCAAGTAAGAACAATTATTTAATTCAACATAAACAGTCTATGATCAGAAATTTGCAGGGAGTTCCCACATTTAACGCTTATTTATGTAAAATGCGTAGCGATTTCATACAGCTCCCAGCACTTTTTGATATAATGGGAATATAATGGTTACAAATGTAAAATTTCAATATATTTGATCAAGTGTATGCCCTTGCACTACTGCATTTTATCTGACCCATTTCACTTTCGGCGTCATTTGCGTGAAATTCAAACGCAACACTGACTAAGATCATGATTTTAATTTTCATTCATAAGATAAATAAACGCTGTGAATTTCATTAAAATAATGTTAGAATGTTGTTTCTGTTCACACCAGTCATCATTACCAAATTGTTGAAATTGAAAAAATTAGTACATGTTGTCCCTACCAATAACTAATGATATAAGGGCAAGGGGGGCGGGGGGTAAGTGTAAGTTTGTAATTTACACATTTATGTTTCATAATGGTTTATGTTACTTTGCTGGTAAATAAATAAGAAATGCCTTTAATATATGACCAGGGTTACTTGTAATTATAATTAATATTTTTGTAATTATTAAAGAAAGCAAGAAAAATCAATATTTATCAAGAATTTATTAATATATTCAATTTGACAATAACAATGTACTGTAGATATTGCTTTTCTGTTACAAACTGTTCAACAAGACTAATGTCTATTAGTGTTTTCTGATTTTCAGTATTATTCAGTCATGATGTGGAATTAATGGAAATTGACCATTCTTCTTGCACACTACATGTACTTCTCCTCTGTCTTTTTGATGTAAGGAGGCAGTGCAGTTGATAAAAAAACCAATGCCTGAAATGATCAATATTTATCAATTTCAAATTTAATTTCAATAGTTATCAATGAAAAATATCATGATAGGTTATATTATAGTAATATGATTTTTAAAAAACAGGCCACATAAACATGAGTAAAAGAAATATTTATAGAGTACCTACTTTTCTATATACACCCCAAAAAAGTGTCTCCAATGAACCATGCATTTTCTGCTTTAATAACCCTGTAATTGAATTTTAATTGCAGTTTAAGATAACATGAAAATGGAAAATTATTTTATTATTGTGCATACTAATGGCAGTTGTTATTTCATTAATATTATAACATGCATATATTCTTTAATATGATTGAAAATTCAGATGACACTTTAATTTTGTCCTTTCATACATATAATCTTCCTAAAAGAAGGCTAAATAAAATAAAACATTTCGAATTACATAAACAAAAATACAATCTTGTCTATATTTAATTCAGATCCTCACAGTAATCTTTGTAGTGCTAGCACAGTGTTTGGACTTTCCATTGTTTACATTTTCTTTGAACACGGAGGAAATGCGAGCTAATATTATTGCGATATAAGAGACCAGTAAAAAGCTACAATGAGCCTCAATACTCTTTATGATAAAAGTTAGAGAATCGCAGAACATTTGCTTTGCCTGATCGAGCCACCAAACTGATGTTTAAACACAATATTACATGAAAAAACAAATGTAAACAAGTAAACAAAATCGAAGCCGAGGAATTTCCCTTCGTTTCTGTTTCATTCTACAGTATTAGATAATATAAAACAATATCTAGGGGAAGTACAGATAAATCTTACCTTGTTCAGTTGAATCCTCTACCGATTTCCGTCCACGCTGGTTGTAAATAAGTTAAATTCCAAATATATCACTGAAGTCCACATGTTTATTCTGATCACAGCTGCAAGCGCCGATGTGACGTATAGTCAACATCGACACGTCATCAGACGACTTAGGAATTTCATAATTTCCAAGATATAATGAATAGTTGAAGTTTTTATTTCAGTACACCTTTCTTGATACAATCAAACCCAATAAATAATCATATTCATTTTGGTAGAGGTTTGTTAATTACCGAAATACAATATCTCATGAATAAGGGGCGGGGCATATGCAAATTTTTCCTAAATCACACGTGCTAGAATTCCGATACCTTCCTTAACATAGCTGAGTACTTACGTCGACTCGATATATCCCGGTGAACTTGAAATAAAAGATACCACAGATTCAGCGTCATCTGTTTCATATTTGGATATTTTACTGGAAATGGACATTGATGGTAACCTAACAACACAACTTTATGATAAACGCGATGACTTCAATTTTTCTATAGTCAACTTTCCTTACTTATGTAGCAATATACCTTCATCACCTGCATATGGTGTTTTTGTCTCTCAGTTAATTCGATACGCAAGGGCATGCTCTTCGTATGAAGAGTTTCTAAGACGAGGCAAGCTACTGACAAACAAGTTGATAAAGCAGGACTATCAACAGTCTCGTTCTATAGTCGATACGACGACCTTGTCAGCAAATACAATCTTCCACTGAGTCGCATCCTGACTGAAGTTGTTCATACTAATTGTTAGACCATTATTAATTACCTAATTGTCTACGGACTTTTGCGGTTTTTATTTTTCCGATTACGACAAAGAGAACACGGCGGGTGTGACCGGTCAGAAGAGGATGCTCACTCCTTCATGGCACCTGATCCTACCTCTATCTTGGAGGTCCGTGTTGCTCTGCTTTGAATTTGTATTTCTATTTATGGATTTTGAGATGGTTGACGGTTTGTTATTGTCATTATTTTCATAGAAACCCGTGTGTTCCGATGATGGTGTATTATGTGCACGTGGCCTTCGTTTTTACTAAAACTGGTACAAAACAGTGTTATTTAGGGGCAAACACTTGGTGCGGGTATTACTGTCTAATGACAGCATCTAGTTTTGTAATTGTAAATAATGCATTAACCTGTTTATTTGATGTTCGTATTCTTCTGGCTTGAAAAAAAGTGCGTAAAATATGATAATTTTATCGCGACCGAGTAACACGGCGAGGCAAAATTATGTCCACACAGGTGGAAACTTTACGGCAAAATTATTTATTTATTTATTTATTTAACTTTTAAGAGGTCTGCGGCTGTAAAGATAGTGGTGATAAAAGAAAAATATGGCGGACAGTGCCTATTTACGAACTATGTTCAGCTTTAAGCGTTTACAATAAAGAGGGACAGTGGATCAAACAAAACAGAAAACTGCGAGAAAATACATTCATTACTTTTTCAAAACAAGCTTAAAATATATTGTATCAAACTAATGCATCCTGAACATTTGTACTAAGTGTTAGTTTAAGAAATTCGATCTAGAAAAATGTCATAGCAAGGATTAAACAAACCATGAGGTAATACGATCATGTGTTGGTGTACATGTACTTTTCCTACGATTTTTCATGTTGAATACTGTTATATTAAAACTTACTATCTAATGCTTATTTTTTAAAAATAAATTCAATATTATATACATGTTCATTACGTGTTTTTTTTCTGTTACATTCCCGGAGGACATTTGTATACGGGTCACATGAATGCATATTTTTTTTTCAATTGAAAAGAGGATAAGCGTCATGAGCAATGAATAGCGTTAACTTTACAGACTATATGCAAAACCACATACCCAAATCGTAGTAGTTTTTAAACAGTATGTTAATGCTGTAAATGCTGTACACTCCACCAAGATCTACTTTCCACCACACAGTCTTGTCGATAACATTACTTCCTATCACATTTGTTCTCATACACGTCGCAATGTTTCTATCAACTGCGTTACTTGCATCATAAGAACCAAAACCAAAATAGGTATGTGACTGGCTGGCAACTTTTTTGTAGGATAAATCATCTGTATGGAAAAGATAAATCAAAAGATAGAGTTTTATCCACTGAAATCATTCCAACCAATGTTAAAGCCAGGATATAGGAATTAAATCTAGCGTTTATTTGGTACATGTACCTTTTTCTGATGTTTATTGTGAAAGGGCAAGTGATTAACAAGTGATTTAATATGAGCGATACATTATATTTCACTTTAACTTTCTTTTGCATACCTTTACTGCTTATCGTGAATCTTCAAAAACATTTAAGACACTAAGTAGTATTATTTGTATGCATATGTCTTGCGATGAGAGAGAGAGAGAGAGAGAGAGAGAGAGAGAGAGAGAGAGAGTAGAATTCAAATCATACTTAAAATATAGATGTTTAGTATGCATTTTAAAGTAGAGGGGGTAGCTACACAGGATGAAACAGTGTCATAAATAAAATAAGTAAAATAAGATACAATTGATATTTATGACCTCTGAGCCTTTTTTGTGTTTGCAGTAATGGTCAGTTATTCATCCTTAAAAATAGCTGGCATCTACATTTAACTGGCAAACAAACTAAGTGCATTATAAGATGATCAGGTTTTATTAGAAGTGGAACTTTATTGGTCATAGTGTAAATATGCACTATTTTCTCGAAGAAATATGCTGTTATTCTGGGCATTTACCAAGGAGCAGAGTACACATTCGGGATTATTGAAGAAATATTTTCTTTTAAAGCAGGTACATGTATATATGATGCTTCAAATATGTGTTATGGAGAGAATCGTTGAAAGAAACAGTTCACTAAAAGACAAATGTACAGTCATAAACACTATACCGCTAAAATCAAGGGTTATAAATTCAACAATTTATGTGGAAGCTTTTTTTCTCGTCCAAATTATGCACTTAGTTTTCTTGCTAGATTACTTCTATTAGGCAAGATTAATTTCAATAATTAGTGCATATTTAACCCCCTCCCCCCATCCGGAAAAAACCCATAGGTAATGACATATGACAAAACTCACCGACACGAGGCATCACCTTTATGAGACCACCTTTATCGTATCATATGAAATTCATAGTTAATGATCTTGGATATTGGATATTGGATATATCATACAATATAGTATCGCATGATACAATATCATATCACATGATACATTACGAAATTGCAACAAATAATATTATTTTGTATGATATAGTATCAAATTGTATAATCAATTATGATATTGTATCATATCAGACTGTGTTTTATGATATTGTATCAAGTAAATATATAATATGACATTGTATCATTTGATACAATATAATTTGATACAAAATTGAATTATATTATATGATACAATGTCAAATGATACAATAATATATTATAGGATATGGTATCCATGGATGGGGTAATGGTAAGTTGCACTGGTAATTGATGTAATTTATTACAAATTTTACCGTAACTGAAAGTAATGTTTAATTGATGTAATTGACCTATTTTTTTTAATTGTAACATGTAATGGTAATTTAATTAAATACTTTAAAAAAGGCATGTAATTCAAAATACTTTTCAATTACTTTCAATAACACACTGATGATTGTAAATATGAACAAGAAAGGTGTCCACTATCCATTGACCCGCACACTTTCTGAAGTATAAAACAATACAAATATAAGATCAAACTAGATGCTGTCATGAGGCAGTAATACCCGCACCAAGTGTTTGCCCCTAAATAACACTGTTTTGTACCAGTTTTAGTAAAAACGAAGGCCACGTGCACATAACACACCATCATCGGAACCCACGGGTTTTCTATCCGTTTCACTGCAGTGTAACGAATAGAAAACCTGTGGGTTCCGACGATGATAATACACATTAGCGGCCCTTTATGTACAATTTGTGGTTGAATTGTTTGCATGTGATTTTCAGTTAATCAATAATCTTTTCATTTCATTACATAGAAAGTATGGTCTATATAATTATTACAAACAAAATTAAATTATGGCCCTTCCCTCGGCGGTTGCCGGCTTAATTTAGATTTGCTTCTAGGTGCCAACATCATCGCGTGCACAGATTTAGAGAAGGGATTGGAGTGGAGGGGGGGGGGGGTCCAGACCCCCCCCCCCACCCTTGACAAAAGTAGTTTATATTAATACATGTAGTAAAATTACCAACAATACACTTCGGACCCAAATCCCCCACCCCCTGCAAACACAGTTACATACTACTTTGCCCCCCCCCCACACACACTCATCATGGATAAATAAACATCAGAATATTTTGATAACAACGAAAACCTGTACATGTAGTAAAGTGCATTAGAATCAAAATTCTTTCACACTGACGTTTTATAATTTTAAATTTTTACAATACAGGTATTTAGCAAAAAAATAAATTTTTCAAATTTTGGAATCTAAAGTAAAAAATAGAAAAGCCCAGCAACATTTGAACTCTCTACAGACATGTAGTTAACACTCTAACCCATTGCACTTCACTGTTAGGAAACATTATTTTGGGGGGAAATATTATATTTTTACTTTATAGTTTATTTCTTCAATAGGGAGTTCATTACAATATGCAGGTGTCCTGTACCACCTTAAAGCTGAAATGTGTGCTTTACATATTTTTACCTAATAAAACAGTACAAGAGGTTTAAAAGAATTAAGTCATGAAAATACATGCATGTTACAAGAAAATGATCTTTGTCCGAAGTTACGTACACAACACAGGTCTACAGGTCGCATTACCGGGTACTAGTTTAACCCAGCTCTTCGGTTAAATGGGTTTCACGTGGTGTACATAACGGTATGTGTTTTCCATGTGCAGAATAGGATTAATTAACATGCATTAACGTTTCTTTTGTGATGATCAGCTAATTAATGGATTCATATTGTGCTCTTATTGGATTAGCATTACAGTACCGTCAACGCGGACCCCGTATTTAACCGCGCTCCCCCCGCGGTTATTTAATCCTTTCCGCGTTACACCATCGCGGTCCTCGCTGCAGCCATGTTTAAACTGCAACGGTGTGACCTACCGTTGAACAAGGTAATCAGAGATTTAATTTTACCTGTACGCCATTAGACAATAAGACGGCCACCTAACATTAAGAATCATTCCTTACTGACCTGGTCTGATGTATTGCTTCATTTCACATTAAATGATTACATATTAAATGCACGTTTTGAAAACTCCTTATGAGTTATTTTAGAGAAATTTTAATTAAAGAATCATCTGCACCCGTTACAATTTTCATGTAAATGTGGATAAAGCTATTATTTCTACATGTAGGATAAAATAAAAACTAAAATAAAATACCGATTGTTTAATGATTTTAAACAAATTTTCGACTCTAAATATTTTTAATCCATATCAATTTGTAGCATGTTTTACGGCACTGTCTCTCGGTGCTCAAGACAGTTAACCTAGTCCGTAACAAGCACATGCTACCCAATGAATGTTTACCTTATGATCAACGGCATAAAATGAAAATGTTACTTTAAACTTAAAATACTACAAGGTATTGATATCATTTTTGTGTGTTGAATATGAAGCTACTACACATATGTTGTACATATCAGTTGCGAATAACGTTTCTCGTAACCGCCCCCCCCCCCACCCTTATCTACAATGTTTTATGACTGTCAAAGTAAACTGTATTTGACTTTTGTCCCAATTGTTTTACACAAAGGTGTGAAACCATTACACAGACAGGAAATCACTCAACGCTTGAACGCACATAATACACAGGAATGAGACAGGTGGATAATCCGTGTAACGAGTGACCATCAGGAATTTAACTCTCTCTCTCTCTCTCTCTCTCTCTCTCTCTCTCTCTCTCTCTCTCTCTCTCTCTCTCTCTCTCTCTCACTCTCTCTCTCTCATAACGATCATAAAAAGAGAATATCTGGATCGACGACACTCATAAATCAAGAAACCCTTTCTGTAAGATAGAAAAGGGGTGGTGATTAGATGAAGTAGTTCGCAATTTAGAGGTTTTCTTTTGTCTTGAAGAGGTGTGAAAACCCCCAGGGCATGCCGTATTTTCTACCCTTAGTTTGCTAATCATTATATACACAGGAAATAATCGCGACTTAAACTTACTTAATATACACAAGAAAGGAAATGTGTTCATAAATAGTTTGTATTAAAAAATAAAGTAATTCGAGTTGTATGCATTTAATATTATGTACAGTTTCCCATGTTTTGTGATGCAAAATAATACCTCTTTCCATTTCTTGTAAAGAATAGTAACACTTTAGTATCGAGTTAAATACAGCAGTTATCTACCAAGCTTATAAGGTTTAAATAAGAGAACAACATTAGGCTAATTATTTTAATATTATCTACCTAACTCTGATGTCACCCTGAAAAATATCCTGGCGATCTCAAATTGCCATAAACCGCTTCGCGAATATTCTAACATGATTAGCGGTTAGCGCGCTGTTTTCCAGACCGTGTATTATACATGTATCACTTTCACAGAAAACCTTGCCCATGAACAAGTAGATTTAAATTTTAAAATACATACAAAATACGAATATAATTAATATACTACATGTAAATGTGTACTTTCTGTTTTCTAAAATAAAATTGCAAACTGGCTGAAAGTTTGTTGAAACTCGATCGGACGGACATATTTCAATAATTTTATTTACCCGGTATGCAGTTTGCATTGATAAAACAATAGGGTTTCAGTACTTCCTCACAATATAATAAATTAAGGAAAAAAATAAAATACAACTGGCAAACATATGCATTTTTAATAGGCTACCTCAATTTTAATAGTTTGTAAAAATACACCGTCAAATTACAAAAAGAAAAGTTTCAATACTTCCTCACAATTTAATAAATTAATGAAAAAAATAAAATACAACTGGCAAACATAAATTTTTGAATAGGTTAAAATTACGTCAATTTTAATAGTTTGTAAAAATACACCGTCAAGTTACAAAAAGAAAAGTTTCAATACTTCCTCACAATTTAATAAATTAAGGGAAAAAATAAAATACAAATGACAAACATATAAATTTTTGAATAGGCGACGTGAATTAAAATAGTTCGTAAAAATACACTGTCAAGTTACTAAATGAAATAGCATCGATGAAAGATTTTAAACACACGTTATATAATTTTTTTAAAACAATTTGAAAATGTATCGTCTGTAGTTTTAAATACTTCCATTAATAATATGATATAATTATATAGTTACTTGTAGCTGTCAATTAGTTTTTTAGTCGAGGGAGATAACTCGCGTTTTAGACCAATACTTTTCCTCACCTGTATTTGATCGTCAAGACCGCGGCGGTGTTGATTTGCTGAACGACCCTACCGCGGGGGTACGCGGTTTTACCTGAGACACCTGTCGTAAACCGCGTTGCAATTTGGACCGCGGGGGTGCGCGGAAAATACGGGATCCGCGTTGACGGTACTGTATGATGTTGACCAATATAGGTAAGCATAATACATGTAGTACTCGCACAATATTATGAGACACCGGTATACAAGTATTACTTTCACTTTCTAAATAAGTGATCTCCCTTTGCCAGCATACTGTATCATCATCTTTTTTAAAATATATAAATTAGCTCATCATTGTTACCTATCCTATCGCATTTGTACAGTTTCTGTCATTTTAATTGCAAAAGTTATTTTTTTCATTTGTCAGACTTAAATATTAAGTTGACCCCATATTGACCCTGTGACAGTTTGTATTAAATTTGTGTATTACATTTAAATAAGTTTAGAGACTTATCATGTCTATATGAGTTTTATTTAATAGGGAGGAAAGTGTCTTTTTTCTTAATGTATTATGATGCATCAAATAAAATGTAGACCATTACCCTGTGGGATTGTTCTGACCCAATGAAACAGGAAAATACCATTAATCTTGAAAACTGTTGAGACCCCACCACTAAACCAACTATATTCTTGTTTCTAAAATCATTATGATGCATCAAATGGTGTAAGTACATGACCCCCAGGAGTTGTCTTTAAACCACCCCACTCCTCTGAAATAGGAAATGATGATATACTTTGATAATTTTTACTTTTTGAGATCCCCCATCCCTAAACCATATTTATACCCGCACTTTCTAAAGAAAGTTCGGGTATATTGTTGTTGTCCTGTTCCGTCCGTCCGTCCGTCCGTCCGTCCGTCTGTCACGTTTTACTTTCTCAAACTGCTCTTACATCTTATAAACCAGCAAACTGAACTCTTGGAGTTTGATTTGGGGTATCATGTTGTTTTGTAAAAAGGTTTCAAAAATTCTCTGGTAGTCCTGGGGGTCAAATAATTGGTAAAAAATGACGTTTTTCACAAAAAACCTTCTTCCTCGAACTCCTCCTACATTTTCAACAATAGACAAATCATCTTTTGGAATATGTTTTGGGGTATCCTATAGATGCGCAATAAGGTTTCGGAAATTTCAAATTTGCCCTGGGGGTCATTTGGTGGCTGAAAAATGACGTTTTTTTACAAAAAATCTGATGAAAAAAACGTCATTTTTTTTGGCAGTAGCCAAGTGATCTTCTAGAATATGATTGGGGGTGTCATTTTGAAGTGTGATCAGGTTTCAGAATTTTTTTTTTCAACACAGGGATCAGTGGGCAACAAAAAACGACGTTTTTTTGCAAAAAAAGTATGGTTCCCAGAACTCCTTTTACAACTTTTGGAGTAGCTCTGTCATCTCTTGGGATATGATTGGGGCTGTCCTATAGATGTGCAATAAGGTTTTAGAAATTTTAATTTCATCCAGAAAGTCAAATAGTAGCAGATAATTGACGTTTATCTCTCCTAAACAAAACCTACATCCCAGAACTCCTCTTATGATTTAATGAATAGACACATCATATCTTGGGATATGATAGAGGCTTTTCTAAAGATGTGCAGTAAGGTTTTAAAAATTTAAATTTCATCTAGGGAGTCAAATAATAGCAGAAAATTGACGTTTATCACTCCTTAAAAAACCTAGATCCCAGAACTCCTCTTATGATTTAATGAATAGATACATCATATCTTGAGATATGATAGGGACTGACCTATAGATGTGCAATAAGATTTTGAAAAATTTAATTTAATCCTGGAAGACAAATAGTAGCATGAAATTAACATTTATATCCCATGTGCAGATCTAGAGGGGGGTCAGGGGTCCAGATCCCCCCTTCAAAATTCAAATTTCTTTAAATTACATTTAATTTAAAAAAATGCCGAAAAAATGCTTCGGACACCCCTCCCCCCCCCCCCCCCCCCGGCAAACTCAAATAACTGTTGCCCGCCCCCCCCCCCTTCCCCTGGAAAAATTTTCTGTATGTACATGTATGTATCCCTACTTAGACTTTAAATAAAATGACGGTTTTTTCTCTTAAAATAAAAAAACCTTGCATTTATTTTTGCTTAAAATTAAAAAAAACCTTACATTTACACTTTTCTTAATTGTTGAATGATGTATTAAAATTAAAATATAATTTGCGGTCTAAAAGTTTTATAAACTGGTAAAAAATGTTTTTCTTAAAAAAAAAATCACATTACACCTTGCATAATTGACAAATGATCTATTGAGATATGATCAGAATTAGTTAAATGTTACACATGGAGAGAGACTCATCACAAGAAAGCATGGAGACACCAGAAGGAAGGGAGAGAGAGAGAGAGAGAAAGAGAGAGAGAGAGAGAGAGAGAGAGAGAGAGAGAGAGAGAGAGAGAGAGAGAAAGAGCTAAAACAGATAACATGTAATGGTTCGGACTGGGGTGGTGTGGTTGATTATGGGTGCTGATTCTGATATGTTAATCAAACAAAAATTATAAGATATACATGGATAATTAGAAAGATAAAATGATTAGTATTGTAATAGGGTGCATTTTATGATAATAATTAAATTCATGCATTATTCATATTTCATCAACATCATCATCTTCATCCTCCATTTTATTTATATTTTACATGTACATATTTAGAAACAGACTATTATCCCTATAACTCCCTGTCTTTTATGCACCTATCAAGTAATTATTATTTAATTATCTATTCTAGTGGCTTCTGATATTTTATAGCCTTAAGGCATTTCACCTGTATGGTCACTTTAATACATGTGCACATGATCAGGTGGTTTACTATAGCCAATAGAATCCTTTAATCTCTATATCTGAATAAATGAAGAACCCTTAAGTGGACTTGTTAATCTTTGGGACAACCCACTATCACAGTATCATTCACCTTGGGACTTAAAATTGAGTCTTTTCGATATAAAAAGGTACTAAATTACAGCATACTAGTATATATACATGTAATACATGTTGTTGAAAAGTAACAGAATTTTAAAAAATGACTGAAAACTGCAACATTGATTTAGGTTTAAAAAATGTATATTACTACATTTATAGAAACATGCATTTATTTCTTCTGAATTTATGTTAATTTAACTGATTAGGGGAATCCAGGTGGACACAGGTACATTCTACCTGTAACCCCTTAGAGGACCCCATAATTGCCTAAAATAATTAGGTGTTTGTTTTGGCGAGTAGCCGTTCGGGGAATAAACCATCAGAAGTCCTTTTTTCTGCCAATTATACAAGTTAAAATTAATAACAATAAATGATTAAAATTAAATGTTTATCCTCCACACACCCCATCGGATTCAGAGTCTTCTTTAAGGTACCTCACTACACCCAGACTTATAATTTTTAAGACGTACACTACGTCACAAGATGGCGATTTAAATGTTTTGTTAAACTGTTAATATCGTTCGATTCGGTTGTATATTGTCGTAGCTCAGTGGTTAAAGTATTGGGTTTCTGAACTGCAGATCATGAGTTTGAATCCGCCTGGAGCTTTTATTCAAGTTTACTGAATTAAATTTTCTAAAATGTAATTTTTCAGCCAAAATTGCACATTTTTTTGCCTATTTGACTTAAATACTTCTTATCCATTATGATATCTATCATAATCAAGTAATTTTCTGCTGATTTGAGAAAATATTTCAAGGTGTAGTGAGCCACCTTAATACATTCTAACAAGTGTACAGTAGCAAATTTTAAATCATTTCTTGATTGGTATTTTTCTCTAGATGCACATAAAGATTTTGGAAATTGCTTTTTAATTCTTATCGATAAGATAAACAAAATGTTATATGTATTCGGGGCAATTGTAATCCTAAACAAAGCAGGGTCATCAATAGGCTAGAAATTACCAACATGGATCAAACACTATACATATGAATAAGATAAAATACTTTATTATATCCAGTTCTGGAAAGCCAGGGTGTCTCCAAGGGGGCATAACCTATATACAATTTGATGCGCACAAAGAGCAAGAATAAATATGGGGGATCTCAAAAGTTAAAAATTATCAATGTTTATCATCATTTCCTATTTCAGAGGGGTGGGGGTGGTTTAAAGACAACTCCTGGGGGTCATGTACTTGCACCATTTGATGCATCATAATGATTTTAGAAACAAGAATATAGTTGGTTTAGTGGTAGGGATCTCAACAGTTTTCAAGATTAATGGTATTTTCCTGTTTCATTGGGTCAGAACAATCCCATAGGGTCATGGCCTACATTTTATTTGATGCATCATAATACATTAAGAAAAAAGACCCTTTCCTCCCAATTAAATAAAACTCATATAGACATGATAAGTCTCTACACTTATTTAAATGTAATACACAAATTTAATACAAACTGTCACAGGGTCAATATGGGGTCAACTTAACATTTAAATCTGACAAATGAAAAAATAACTTTTGCAATTAAAATGACAGAACTGTACAAATGTGATAGGATATGTTACAATGATGAGCTTATTTAGATATTTTAAAAAAGATGATGATACAGTATGCTGGCAAAGGGAGATCACTTATTTAGAAAGTGAAAGTAATACATGTGTATACCGGTGTCTCATAATATTGTGCGAGTACTACATGTATTATGCTTACCTATATTGGTCAACATCATAATGATAATCCAATTAGAGCACAATATGAATCCATTAATTAGCTGATCATCACAAAAGAAATGTTTATGCATGTTAATTAATCCTATTCTACGCATGGAAAACACATACCGTTATGTAGTACACCACGTGAAAGCCATCTAACTGAAGAGCTGGGTAAAACTAGTACCCGGTAATGCGACCTGTAGACCTGTATTGTGTACGTAACTTCGGACAAAGATCATTTTCTTGTAACATGCATGTATTTTCATGACTTTATTCTTTTAAACCCCTTGTACTGTTTTATTCGGTAAAAATATGTAGAGCACACATTTCAGCTTTAAGGTGGTACGTACAGGACACCTGCATATTGTAATGAACTCCCTATTGCAGAAATAAACAACAATAAAGTATAAATATAATAATTCCCCCAAAAATAATGTTACCTAACAGTGAAGTGCAATGGGTTAGAGCGTTAACTACATGTCTGTAGAGAGTTCAAATGCTGCTGGGGCTTTTCTATATTTTACTACAGATTCCAAAATTTTAAAAATTTATCTTTTTTTGCTACATACCTGTATTGTAAAAATTTAAAATTATAAAACGTCACTGTGAAAGAATTTTGATTATAATGCACTTTACTACATGTACAGGCTTTCGTTGTTATCAAAATATTCTGATGTTTCTTTATCCATAAGGAGTGTGTGTGTGTGGGGGGGGGGGGGGGGGGTGGCGGCAAAGTAGTATGTAACTGTGTTTGCAGGGGGTGGGGGGATTGGGGTCCGAGGTGTATTGTTTGGTAATTTTACTACATGTATTAATATAATGTATTAATATAAATTATTTTTTTCAAGGGTGGGAGGGTCTGGACCCCCCACACCCCACCCACTCCAATCCCTTCTCTAAATCTGTGCACGCGATGATGTTGGCAACTAGAAGCAAATCTAAATTAAGCCGGCAACCGCCAAGGGAAGGGGGCATAATTTAATTTTGTTTGTAATAATTATATAGACCATACTTTCTATGAAATGGAAAGATTATTGATTAACTGAAAATTCACATGCAAACAGTTCAACCACAACTGTACATAAAGGGCCGCTCATGTGTATTATCATTGTTGGAACCCACAGGTTTTCTATCCGTTATACTGCATGCAGTGTAACGGATAGAAAACCCGTGGGTTCCGATGACGGTGTATTATGTGCACGTGGCCTTTGTTTTTACTAAAACAGGTACAAAACAGTGTTATTTAGGGGCAAACACTTGGTGCGGGTATTACTGTCTAATGACAGCATCTAGTTATTCTTGCTCTTTGTGTGCATCAAATTGTATATAGGTTATGCCCCCTTGAAGACACCATGACTTTCCAGAACTGGATATAATAAAGTATTTTATCTGATTCATGTATATAGTGTTTGATCCATGTTGGTAATTTCTAGCCTATTAATGACCCTGCTTTGTTTAGGATTACAATTGGCCTGAATACATATAACATTTTGTTTATCTTATCGATAAGAATTAAAAAGCAATTTCCTAAATCTTAATGTGCATCTAGAGAAAAATACCAATCAAGAAATGATTTAAAAATTGCTTCTGTACACATGGTAGAATGCATTAAAGAAGACTCTGAATCTGATGGGGGTGTGCAGGATAAAGATTTAATTTTAATCATTTATTGTTATTAATTTTAACTTGAATAATAGGCAGAAAATAAGACTTCTGATGGTTTATTCCCTGAACGGGTTCTCGCCAAAACAAACACCTAATTATTTTAGGCAATTATGGTGTCCTCTAAGGGGGCACAGGTAGAATATACCTGTCTCCACCTGGATTCCCCATATCAGTTAAATTAGCATAAATTCAGAAGAAATAAATGATGTAGTAATACACATTTTTTAAACCTTAATCAAGGTTGCAGTTTTCATTCATTTTTTTTTAATTTTGTTACTTTTCAACAACATATATTACATGTATATATACTAGTATGCTATACTATAGTACCTTTTTATATAGAAAACACTCAATTTTAAGTCCCAAGGTGAATGATACCAATCATTTTATCTTTCTAATTATCCATGTATATTTTATAATTTTTGTTACTTTGATTAACATATCAGAATCAGCACCCATAATCTCTCCATGTGTAACATTTAACTAATTCTGATCATATCTCAATAGATCATTTGTCAATTATGCAAGGTGTATTTTGATTTTTTTTAAGTAAACATTTTTTACCAGTTAATAAAACTTTTAGACCCCTAATTATATTTTAATTTTAATACATCATTCAACAATGAAGAAAAGTGTAAATGTAAGGTTTTTTTTTTATTTTAAGCAAAAATAAATGCAAGGTTTTTTTTTATTTTAAGAGAAAAAAACCGTCATTTTATTTAAAGTCTAAGTAGGGATACGTACATGTGTGGATCCAAAAAATTTTCCAGGGGAAGGGGGGGGGGCAACAGTTGTTTGGGTTTGCCGGGGGGGGGATCCGAAGGATTTTTTCTTGGGCAATTTTATAAATTAAATGTAATTTAAAGAAATTTGAGTTTTGAAAGGGGGATGTGGACCCCTGACCCCCCTCTTGATCTGTGGATGGGATAAATGTTAATTCATGCTACTTTTTGTCTACCAGAATTAAATTAAATTTTTCAAAATCCTATTGCACATCTATAGGACAGTCCCTATCATATCTCAAGATATGATGTATCTTTTCATTAAATAATAAGAGGAGTTATGGGATCTAGGTTCTTTTTTAAGGAGTGATAAACGCAATTCTCTGCTATTATTTGACTCCCTAGATGAAATTTAAATTTTTAAAACCTTACTGCACATCTTTAGGACAGCTTCTATCATATCCCAAGATATGATGTGTCTATTCATTAAATCATAAGAGGAGTTCTGGGATGTAGGTTTTGTTTAGGAGTGATAAACGTAAATTTTCTGCTACTATTTGACTTTCTGGATGAAATTAAAATTTCTAAAACCTTATTGTACATCTATAGGACAGCCCCAATCATATCCCAAGAGATGACATAGCTACTCCAAAAGTTGTAAAAGGAGTTCTGGGAACCATACTTTTTTTGCAAAAAAAGTCGTTTTTTGTTGCCCACTGATCCCTGTGTTGAAATAAAATTTCTGAAACAAACCTGATCACACTTCAAAATGACATCCCCAATCATATTCTAGAAGATCATTTGGCGACTACAAAAAATGTTGACGTTTTTGAAATCAGAATTTTTGTAAAAAAAAAACCGTCATTTTCCAGCCACCAAATGACCCACAGGGCAAAATTGAAATTTCCGAAACCTTAATGCGCATCTATAGGATAGCCCAAAATATATTTCAACAGATGATTTGTCTATTGTTGAAAATGTAGGAGGAGTTCGAGGAAGAAGGTTTTTTGTGAAAAAACGTAATATTTTACCAATTATTTGACCCCCAGGACTACCAGAGAATTTTTGAAACCTTTTTACAAAACTACATGATACCCCAAATCAAACTCCAAGAGTTCAGTTTGCTGGTTTATAAGATGTAAGACCAGTTTGAGAAAGTAAAACGTGACAGACGGACGGACAAACGGACAGACGGAACAGGATAACAACAATATACCCGAACTTTCTTTAGAAAGTGCGGGTATACTTAGGAAGAGTACTTAAAAGCATTATTTTTCACCAAATATACATGTACTTTTTTATATTTACTTTTTCACTTCTTCACAATCTAATCATGAGGTCCCTAAATTTATCTCGGATATGAATATCAATGTGTCTTATATTTATCAGTTTGTTAGGAACCAATACTATTGATGGTATGCTTAATCTCTTCTACCTAAAAAATAATTATTTCATTGGAATAATAAATATTTCCAATTATTACTTGAGTTTGATTAAAAACGTTATGTTTATTTTACAAACAAAAGCAATGTTATTTGAATTACATAAAATATTAAGTCATGTTTTTGCGAGTTTACCTAGAACTATGCCTTCAGTAAGGTATCTAAGTGTTTGTTGGCAACTCTTGGTGAGTTTCCTTCATGACCAATAGGTGTGAGTTGTGTTTTCTTAACAATTAGAATCTTCTCTCTACCCCAGATTTACCTACTAACCTATACTTTTCCAATTTATAAAGAAGAATTAAGGTATCCGACCCATATTAGGACCTATTTTTTTTTAATCCTTCATATCCATCATGTATTAAATACTCTAATATTAATTCAAAGCTTTTTAGAGTAAGAAAAATATTTACCGAGAGAAATATTTTAAAAAAATACTAACTAAGCAGTAATTAATTCATGTAGATTGCATTAAGGTCTATGGGGACAAGCACATTGTTTTAAATAAAAAAGTAAATACTAAAAACATCAATACATGCTTTGGTGAAAAGATAAATTTAATCCTTAGGAGTGCAAAAACTATTTTAAATAAATTTTACGCCGTATACATTTTATAAAAACTTGATTTTTATAGATTAAAATCAAAGGAGCGCAACTATTTAAGAACAGGAAAAGGTCATAAATTAGGACACATTCCATTTCTACATACTGATACTTAAACATGCAAATTATTTCCGAGTATACTGAGTATTAAGCCCATACATACATATGTTATGCATCCATATTCATTGAATCTGGGGCTATTATGGATCGGATACCTTAAGTGGAGATAAATGTTTACTTTCAGTGTCCCAAAAAAGACTTGTAAACATGAAAGGTGTAGGTTAAGGGACATGTATATTTTAAACATTAGATGAAACTGCAAACATTTGTAGGTGTTTTAGCTAAATCATTAGTAAATTTTCATGATAAAATTTGAACATGTCAACTCTGCTTTAATTCAATAAATGTATTTTTCTCAAATTTATTGTGTAATTTAATTAATTACACTTGCAAAGTTATTGTAATTTAATTATTTGCATTTGAAAATCCTTGTAATGGTAATGGTAAATAAATTAAAGGTTTTAAGCAAGTTAATGTAATTTAATTATTTACTTTTGAATGAAATTGGCCCCATCTCTGATCATATCTGATCTCGTATTATATGATTTAATATCATATATTACAGTATCACATGAAACAATATCATATCAGAATATACCAGAAAAAATCTACCAATATCATATCCCATGATATAATATTTCACAATACAATATTTTATGATACTATATACCGTATATCAGGTTTTTTCCGCGTGTATCCAATTTCCGCTTTGTTCGCGACGATTTCCGAATCGCGGAAAATATATCAGCGTAAATTTGAAACAGTTTTGTTCTTGTTGTCTCTTTCCCTAATATAAAGTAAACAGGTAAGTTACAGTACCCGTGAACTGTGTTCAGTTAGTTTAGTAAGAGATAGATATTGCGGGATCGGAGGACAAGCGCCAGATAAGAGATATGTAAGCCTCGTTGTTTATTTAATAATCCATTGACAAGCAAATTAAAACGGTCACTTTCCTTGCGTAAACCGATGTCTAATTATACCTGAGCTACTGATATATGTAACGGTACATGATCTATTGATCTATGACTGTTTGCGTCTCTGAAAATAATTATCGGTAATTACTTCACATTAAGAAAATCGTGTAAATGGTTTCAATATCCGAATTGTTCATTATTTAGAGTGACAACTAAGATACTTTTCCCCCTTTTACTTCACAGGTTTAAACAATCTAGAATTATATTTTCACTATGACTTTGAAATAGTGAAAATTTGATTCGCGTAAATTTTATATACCGTTCTAGGTTCTGATTCGCGGAAAAAACATGACGCGGAAAAAACCTGATATACGGTAATTGATTCATATTCATAATGTATCGTTTCAAATAGTACTATATCATAGGAATCATGTTTTATCATTTTAAAACAAACACATCAAACAATCAAGTTTGAGTGAGGTAGGAGTTTTTTTAGCATCCTTGATAATGGAGATCGGGCTCTGTATCTGAAGCTAGCCTTAAGTTTCAAATCCAAAGTTACATAATTCATGAACGTAAGTTAGGACAGCTTTTATTCCAACAGTCAAACTACTTTAAAAACTTACACCTGCTCAAGCATTAAGATAATCAAGATTACGCTTTGTATCTGAAGCTATGTCTATTGACACATCCATAGATATTAATTGTTTAAATCTGACAAGGTATAAGAAGAATTTACCATATGTTATAACTAGCTCCATGAGCCTAACACAATTTGAGTTGTTCCAAAATCTTAAACTTTCCTAAGCATCTAGATAATCAAGATCACTCTCTGTATCTGAAGATACCTCTGGGATTCATTTATATAGTTAAATCAACCATGTAAGTTTGAAATAGCACTTATATCTATAAAAGCATGTGACCTGTTCCAAAAAACTTAACCCCCTCCAGCATCTAAAACCCAAGGCTCAGATTCATAATCCACGCCTGTTGAGTGCATAAGAGTCACAAGATGCATCATCTATCTAAATTCATAAGGATTGAACCAATAATATCTAAGATTTGTCTATCAAAGGGCACCTGCTCTAAAAACTTTAACCAGCTCAAAAACCTTAATCTCATCTAGCATACGAAACCTGCGCATTAGATTTAGCATTCAAACCTGTCAAGTGCATTATTGTTATAAGGCACACAATCCATTCAAGTTTGGTGAAGTAAGAACCAGTAATAACTAAAATATGATCATCAGGGGGCACCTGCTCCAAAAACTTTAACCAGGTCCTTAAACCTAAACCTCATTCAGCATCTGACACCTATGGCTCAGATTCAGCATTCAAGCCTGTCAAGTGCATATGTATCATAAAACAAACTACCATGCAAGTTTGGTGAGTTAGGACCAGTAAGAACTAAAATATAATCATCAGAGGACACCTGCTCTAAAAACTTTAACCAGCTCAAAAACCTTTACCTAATTCAGCATCCAAAACTTATGGTTCAGATTCAGAATTTAAGCCTGTCAAGTGCATAACTATCATAAGATGCCCCATCCATGCAAGTTTGGTTAAGTTAGGATCAGTAATAAATAAGATAAAATCGTCACAGGGCACCTGCTCCAAAATACTTTAACCAGCTCCAACAACCTTACCCTGATTCAGCATCTGAAACCTATGACTCAGATTCAGAATTCAAGCATGACAGGTGCATCAGTATCATAAGACGCACCATCTATACAATTTGGTGAAGTTAGGAGCATTACTAACTTAGAAATGGCTATCAAAGTGCACCTGCTTCCAAAACTTTGACCAGCTCCAAAAACCTTAACCTCCTCCAGCCTCTGAAATACATGGCCCAGATTCAGCACCCGAGTCTTTCAAGTACAAAAATAGGTCCAGATGCATCATTCATGCAAGTTTGGTGAATATAGGACAAGTAATGAGTTAGATACAGGACCCTTACCAAAAACTTTAACCAGGTCCGGACGTTGACGCCGACACCGACGCCGACGCTGGGGATATAGCATAAGATCCCCCAGACTTTGTCTCGGTGAGCTAAAAAGACAAAAAAAAAACCAAGATATCTGTGAGCCAATGCTCACTAGTGATACCCCCGCTCTGATGTGAATATGCAAAATAAGCAAAGTCGTCATTTAACGAAGCTGACGTTCAATTGGTACGAAAAAATATATCACGATACGACATGCCTAAACAACTAGTGTGTTAACATTTCAAGCATCTGGGATAAATAGTTGCTGAGAAATTTTTGATGAAAATTTGTTTTAAAATTTAGGCTAAAAATAAACAAAGTCGTCATTGAACGGGATGTTGACGTCCGATTGGTACAAAAAGATATCCCACGATATGGCATGCTGATACAAATAGTGTGATGAAATTTCAAACATCTGCAATTTATAAGAGCTGAGAAATCTTTGACGAAAATTTGTTTGAAAATTTAGACTTTGGCACCTGATCCTGACTCTATCTTTTTGGGGGTTCGTGTTGTTCTGCTTTGGGTATTTATTTCGTTAATGGATTTTTGAGATGGTTTACGGTTTGTTGTTGTCATTTTTTCACTAAAAATAATCAAAGTCGTCATTTAACAGGAAGTTGACGTCCGATTGGTACAAAATATATTACGATATGGCAAACCTAAACAAAAACTGTGTTGATATTTCAAGCATCTGCGATATATAGTTGCTGAGAAATCTTTGACGAAAATTGGTATAAAAATTTAGGCCAAAAATAAACAGTCGTCATTTAACAGGAAGTTGACGTCCGATCGGTACAAAAAATATTTCCCACGATATGGCATGCTGACACAAATAGTGTGTTAAAATTTCAAGCATCTGCGATAAATAGTTGCTGAGAAATCTTTGATTAAAATTTGTTTGAAATTTAGGCTAAAAATAAACAAAATCGTCATTTAACAGGAAGTTGACGTCCGATTGGTACAAAAATAAATCCCACGAAATGGCATGCTTATACAAATACTATGTTAATATTTCAAGCATCTGCGATAAATAGTGGCTGAGAAATCTTTGACGAAAATTGGTTTGAAAATTTAGACTAAAAATAATCAAAGTCTTCATTTAACAGGAAGTTGACGTCCAATTGGTACAAAAATATATCCAACAGTATGGCATGCCTAAACAAATAGTGTGTTGAAATTTGAAGCTTCTGTAATACATAACTACTGAGAAATCATTGAGAAAAATTAATTTGAAAATTTAGACCAAACAAATAAACAAAGTCGTCATTTAACAAGAGGTTGACGTCCGATTGGTACAAAAATATATCCCACGATATGGCATGCCTAAACAAATAGTGTGTTAAAATTTCAAGCATCTACTATGAATAGTTGCTGAGAAAAATGCGACAAACATTTTTGTTACGGTCAGACGGACAGACACACAATGGTAATACAGTATACCCCCTTCTCCTTTGGTGCATGGGTATAAAAAATAAATTTGAAGAAATAGTTTAATCATCTTAAATCATTCCAATCAATGTTTTTCCAGGATATGGAACATCAATTTAGGCATTTATTTGGTACCCTTTTCCCGATGTTTGATTTAAAGAGGTTCGTTCCTCTGATTTTGGGTAGCCATTTTGGGTCACCTCTAGACTGGAAATTCTGTGTCATATATTAATTCTACATAAATTACATATTTACAGAGTTAAGTAAGGGACTATATTTTGTGGCGTAAGGTTTTTAAGAAGAAAATGATCATTTTTCATAACTCAGTTGTTTTAGTGTACTGTAATTTTAGGTTCCTTATTTTCAGTGCAGACCAAATTTCCAGCTAGTTTATGCATTTGCGTTGTTTCAAAAAACATATTTTAACAATATTTCAAAATTTTTATCGACGTATATTGGCACATTTTAATAATATTCCAGATAAAATGAACTCCAGTTTTTGCCTAAAATTAGCTTATTTCCTGCTATATCTTACAATTTACATCATATACCCATACTTTTGGTTTTATTTTTTGAATTTGTAAAATATATTTGACAAGTCTATTAAAATTTGAGAAAAAGTTTGAGACTTTAAAATAATTTTATTGCATGTTGAATCGTTAATGGATACAAACAGCGTTTTATCAGTGCAAAAAGGTCAAAACATCAATTAGGTGAAGAAATTGCAAACTTTTTCTTTATGATTATTTTGATTTTATTTATTCTAATTAACATAAATTTGTATTTGATGCCATGGTTTATTCCGATTAAAAATTATGGAAGTAAAAAAAGCGATTTATATGCAATTTGCACTTTCAGTGCAGAAAGGTCATATTAAACACAACGTAGCACCGAATGGAGCATATAGACCCACTACATTTTGTTTTGAATTTTAGTTTAGCTATGTATGTAGATTTTTTAAAAATACGTTAAAAAAAACTTAAAGACTTATGATCCCATGATCCAACCTTCTTAAGGTGAGTTATAGGCCCTTACGCAAAATCTCACAATAGTTTTCTTGAACATTCAGTGACTGCTTAATGTAAATCTTAAAAAAATACATACGTAGGGGCATTATTTTCATGCATTTACCTAGCGATAAAAGCATTTATTATAATATCGTATTTTTCCCAAGGATATGATTGATCGATTGCTGTCACGTGACCGTGGTTTAAATTCTGTTATAGACCTTACTATACTAAAAATAAAAAAAAAACTAGAAGACTAATTGTTCTCGAACAATTAGAGGTCTTTCGACCCTAATATTTGTTTAACAAATTGCTAGATTGCTCAATAAGGTATACAAAAAATAGTATACCTGTGATCTATGTTGTTCTAGAAAATGGGAAAACTGCAAAGCTAAAATGATTTTTGAGAGATTATTTTGCATTTCAAACCATTGCTTTAAGAATATCCCGTTGTTTATCATAAATATCTATTAAATTACTTTTTTGATTTTTTTCCCCATTTACTTTGAACAAAACTGATGTGCTCGCCAAGTGAATATTCTTTACACAAGAATATAAACAGAAAACCTAGAGGCTAGCTATTTTTGTACAATATAAATGGGTTGACTGTAAAAACAATTTCCACTTGAGTAACCAAAGGACTAGATGTAAATCCTGGCTGACTTATTGCGCAATCCAGAAAGCTATTTAGACCCTTACTAAAATTCAAATGATATGAAAATTTATTAATTAACAGATTTCCAAATGACTTTGACCTTTGACCTTTATGTCATTTTGTTTGGCCAAGGTAGACGCTCCCATTCCAAGTGGTCCGACGTCTCCATGATAAATAATCAAAAAGTTGAAAGTGATTTAATAGAAATGTAAATACTTTCAGGGGCAATAATTGCTAGAAGAGGGCCTCAGATCCTTTCGGTATGAATAGATTGAAGAACCCTCTAAGTGTACTGAAGACATTCGTAAAGGTTCCAAGTCTCTATCTCTTATTGTTTCAGAGGAGTAGCGATAACAAGGATTTCGTACAAAATGTCTTAAGATGTCCTACTACATCCATGAAAAAGTTTTTCTCTACCACCCTAAACAAAAGAGATCTAAAAATTCATTAATTAACTTCGTCCTCGGTCGATATACTCTCATCAGGTTTATAAAACCATGTATTGACCTAATCAAAAGGCTATAATTGTATAATATACAGTGGCTTAAAAATACAAATAACTTCTTTATTTTTAAACGTATTTTCGCTTTTATTCAAATTTCATCCGCGTAAAAGTTAAAATTGTTCATTGGTATTTCAGAAAGTATAAATAAAATATCAAATGTAGCAGAGCGGGAAAAATCCCTTTAAACACAGAGGCGGTACGAAAAAAAAACAACCCATGAATCTCAATTAAATAGGGACGAAAGTCCGGAAGGTTCATTCCAAGATACTTGATGTGAGACTTAGCCATTTTTTTAAACTGACTACTTTTCAAAATTAAATTTTCCATAATTAGGTGACTCAGGCATTTTGTTCTTTGTTTACATATACCGAGTTTGATTACCTATATTTCTTACGGAAACTTATAGTTAATTAATGGCTATACAGAACAGCAGTAGAAACGGACAGGACTAAAATCTACACGTCCCTTTTATCAATTGGTCAAAACTTACAGCGACCTAAGAAAACCACAGACTGCACGAAATAATCATGATGATGTCAAACTTAAATTTCCATATGAGACGATTTGGCTCGGTTTTTTTTAAAGCTAACGTAATAATGTATACATTAAAGTAATTAAGTGAATTACTTACTTTTTCCCATCAATTTATTGAATTATTAAAAAAAAGATGTAAATATAAACAATAAAATGCCGCTTTATAATTCATGCGGGCTAACACGGGTTATTTTTTTTTCTGCAATGTCGCCACCTTCATATCCCGCATGAACCACCAAAGAAAGGATTAAATTGTTTAAATGAATTTTTTTTTCGTCTCTAGTCGTGCAATATGCGTCATAGAGTAACATTAAAATAAATTTAGCCTCTGCCGTGAATATATCGGATTACCTTAACCAAAATAGATGAAATTATGAAATTTATCAGTCCAAACTCCAAGGAAAATTATTTCTTAAATTTTAAGTATAAAAATGAAGCAATTTTAAAATAAACAAAACAGCCGTTACTACGATTACAAGAAGTCATGGCCAAATTGCAATCATCTTTGCTAGCAAATGGTTTACGGTCCACACTGCTCCTCTACAACCCTTTCAGATTTAGCAAATGTTTTCAAAAAACCCTTGGTTATTAGGTATAGACTATAGAAACACCCTTTTTGTAAAAGCTGGCATAAAATTCACAAATATGCATTATTTCAATTTTATCTTTGATAACGGTTATACAAGTTGCATACTTCTAAACAAGGCTAATAACACTATTCATGCTTAACCGCAAAACTTAAGTCTTTTTGAGAATTGAACAAAGCATGTGACAGACGTGCGATTAAAATCACAGTTTGAGACCCATTGCGTATGCAGACAACATGTTTTAAAATAACATACTTAAATAAAATGTTAACTTTACTTTTATATGTTTATGTTGTACAGATTTTCTTGTACATGCCAATTCAATTGTAATTTTCAATTTGATTATAATGGGAAAAAACATTAGAAATTAGCTTTAACATTTCAATATTGCAAATTTTGATAAATTTTTAGCATACTTTCAATGAGATGGATAGCCTATTACCAAGTTAAGGTAGTTCAAGAAACACTCGTAAGAGACTATGGAAAAAGGAACCGCATCGGAATGAAGAGCTATCAGCTTTATGAAAAAAATAACTGAGATAAAGAAAAACTGTTTCTAACGGCAGAAAACAAAAACTTTAATCGCATAGTTTCACATACCGTATGTAAACACAAAAGGTAATCCTGCAAGACGAAAGAGAATGTTGATTAAATCCATTTTTCTATAAACCATAATATACCTCTTTACAATTGCTTTTAAACATCCCGGAAGATTCAAAAGCCCAATCACAACGATTAATATTGAATACACACCCACTGGATACGTTAGATAAAAACACTTTGTTTTAATAGTTTATTGATTGACACTTTTTTCAAAGAAAAAGAACTTTTCTTTGTTTATCCAAGTTAACAGTACTCGACTTCTAATATAATCGAATAGCGTAAATTTTATATGACTTATATAAACATTTTTCAGTGTTTTTTTTTTCTGAAACGTCAAATATGAAATTAAAAATGTCTGAAGGATATCATGTTGCTATCATGTTAACAAATGATTTTTAAATTGATCTTTCTGTCATTTACAGAGCAAAAATAAAACACTATGTTTAGAAGTACGTAGTGTTTTCTTCAAAATGAACTATTTATATAGAAATATAAATTGTATACCTGTTTCAGTAAGATCACTGCAGTATTATTATTATGATTTGTCTTGTGACATGTTTATAAATTAACACAATTTTTTCTTCGTTTCTCTTACTTTTCTCTGAAGTAAAATGAAATACGTTGTTAAAGATTTTAATCATAATTAGTTATATTTTATGTTCCTATATGTAGACCAGTTTAGTAATGTTGTTTGTGTGTGATGTAACTTGTACAACATTATTAATTCCATAACTTTCCTTTTCCTACAAAACACAAGAATGTCAGGTTAAAAAACCCAACATAACACATGTAAGCAATTTGTTCTCAATCATGAAAATAGTATTAGGCCTACATGTATATCACATCCAATCGGTAACTAATTTAATATGTTAAATTCACTTCTCCGTAGGAATAAAAATCTCTTATCAGTGTAGGAGATAATTTTTTATGTAAATAAACATAATGTAATATATACGTTATCAAATTAATTGAGTAAATGGTAAGGAAATATTATCGTTGACGATATTTGACAAATCTGCAACGACTGGTATGGTTGCTTCCGGTTCTTCAGGAAGCAATATGTATACTGCAATATATTTATGTAAATAAATAATTGAAAAGAAGAACTAGATTTCAAAATCATATATTTGCTTTGCAATAGTTTAAATGATATAAATGCATCCTGTTATTCGCTAGTGGAAAAGACATCCTTTTCTATTCTATTAAAACACTCACCAAAAGTCATAAACAAGAATATTCATAAATTTTAAAAGTTACACTTATATTGTAATCTATATAGAAATGATTAAATGTTCAATTTACTATTCATACAAACAATGTACATTGTTTGAAAATAACAAAACAACGTGTTTAAGAGTGAATTAAAATCAAGTTCGTATATTTTTTTCTTTTCTGATACCAAGTTCCTTGCTATCTAGACAAGCTTATGAACGATTAAGAAACCTCATCATGACTGACCCAATATTAACTTGTTTTTAATATGTAGGCCGCGGACATACCCAATCTAATAAATGTTTAATTAACAAAAACACAACCTAATATAGGATGCTGAAAATTATCGTATGGTTGCGTTTCGATACTAATTTTCAATAACAGATGGCGGTTTCTGTTCTTGATTGCTGTTAAGGTTTAATTATTGATAATTTGCATGTTTTGTAGTTGAAAATTGTGTGCTTTCATTTACAAAATCTCCAAAAAAATGTATATTATAATTGGAATGATTTGATAAAAGGTACCTGAAACCAAGCTGATGTAGAACCTACAATTTATTAATTAAAAATCACTTTTGGCATAAAATACTAAGTATTTATCCTATATTTCATAGAAAGGACTTGCTAAAACCAAATTGATATAGAGAGGATAAACATATTTTAACAGCTATGTTAGATAAACAATGTTGGCCTGAATGTAGACTACGAATAATCTGCAAAGTTCTTTGAAGGTACCGAAAAAGACAAGTTGTCAACAAAATCAAAATACCACAAATGCACTTATATATATAGCCGAACGTTACAATCCCCTTATATTCGAATGTAGTATGAATAAAGATAACAATAACAATACATTGCTTTTCATGATGACTCTAACGATCATTTTCTACACAACGCGGATCATTTAGAAATCATAAATTAATGAGAACAATACATTGACATTTTAATTGGATAGGTTCGCCATACAACGATCGTGTCAGAATATTTTCAATCTCATCTTAGTGTAAGAAGTTAGATTTTTTAAAATATAGTTCATTGATTGATTTCAGAAATATGGACCTTAATGCGTTATTTATTATATAGCAGAATTGTTGTTAGCATATGCATATGGTATGTGCACTATACATGATAAATTATCAATTTTTAATCAAGTTATAGAATTTACTACGTTTAGTGCAACTACCTCTCTTTATCTTAGACAAAATAACAAAAATAATTTTTTATCTAGATCATATTGTTAGATTTTTAGCATTTTTCATCAACAAATAGGGCAGCGCTGTTACAACGCACTTTAAAAAATACGCACTGAAAAAAAAATCAAATTGCGTTAATATTGGGATCTCTTCAATGAGCTTTGAAACGCGACGATATCAACGCACTTTGAAAAATGGTTAAAGGTTTGGTAGATACTTTTTAATAATAAAAAAAAATGATTGTTTTAACCTTATGTAGCTCAATGGAATATATTTAAAAAAAGAGTCCAATGCATTCTCAGCTCACTTGATAAACAGTTATCTCTGCAATAGGGATCTGATAGTACCCTGATTTCATCTTCAGGACAGAAAACCAAGTATTCCCATCATGAGAGTCAAGTATCTCATCGATACGAGGAAGAGCGTAGTTGTCCTTCTTTGTTCTGCTGTTAAGGTGACGATGGTCTATGCAGATCCTTAACTGTCCATTCTTCTTCCGGACTAGTACGACGTTGGACGAGAAAGGTGAGTGAGCCCTTCTAATGATTCCAGCTGATAGTTGCTGTTCTATGTGTTCTCGTACTTCATCTAGCATATATAATGGAATGCGCTGGAAACGTTCTTTAAAGGAAGACTCATCATTGAGCTCAATCCTTTGTTCATCATATGGCCAAAATCCAATATCTTTGTCTCCTTTGGTAAACAATGAGTCAAAGTCGGTGAGTTGTCCTTGAACTTCCTGCAGTTCCTCATCAGAAATATCATCTCGAGGTAAATTAACCTGAGTGAATATATGAGATGTTTTCGATAACTTGTCCTTTCGCGGAAAGTTCTGCATTCTGACTTCTGTACTTCACAAGTAAAGCGCGAAAGTATATTGTCACAGTATTTGTGGTGATGTTGTTAACATGCACTGGTATTGAGGCATTATCAGCTGTGTCATACATAATCACACTGAGCTCAATATCAAGATCGGTTGGAATACGTGACCTTGCAGTTAGTGACAGCATCTCACAGGACAGGATAATGCCTGTAAGGGAGCTTATCAAACAAGTATCCTTGGGTGGTCACTCTACTGTAGGACGGTATAGTGACAGGTCAATTATACAATTCCCTATCACTCAGCGTCATGCAGCGAAATGCAATAAACCAAGGTGTATGTACTTAGTCTTTCTGTAAAAACTTGACACCATATCTCTGTTTTCTTTCAGATAAAAGTACTGAAAGTATTGGTATCATTTACTTTGAGAAACAGACATTGGATTGTTTGCGGTGAATCAGCAATGCCATCTACTTGTAACTCATATGATATGACACCATGATATGGTAACTCTGTACCATCAGCTCATTCAAGTGTTAATAAGCACTCCACTGGCTGTGGTGGACTATCGTGAAGATAAGTGTCATAAAAATTGCGACTTAATGTCGACACTGACGAGCCAGTATCAATGTGTGCCCTTGTCAACACTCCTTGTACATGCACTTGTAACTTACTTGAAGACCCAACAAGAGTCACATAGTGTTTTGAAATGGATGTTGTACATTTTAAATTCATCAGTTGTTTCAATGGGATACTGTTTTATTTTGAAGCCCCTTATTTGTCTCTCATTAGTGACTTTTAATAGTTTAAATCTCTTCTGTATCCTCTGTTGTATCCTCCTCTGTGTGGATATGACTGCCCACAGATGGCCGTACCTCGTTTCCTCCTCCGAACTGTCCTCGGCCTCACCATGGTAATAACCTATATCTGTACTGTAACTACGATTTCCTTTATCATTGTAGTTCTTTGTACTGTTCTGTTCTGTACTGGTAGGATAGCGGTCTTAATTGTTTGCTTACTTTACTTCACGTTCCACATTTCCAATCCTCTTGTCCATAGCTTCTAATTTCGGTAGAATCTGTTCCAAGGTGAATCATCTCCTTTTCCGAACTTGCATACTTGCATACTCGTAGCTGTTGAGGATAATGATAGCTTTCATAAATGTAAATCAAATTAGCATTAATCTTGATTTATTTTTTATACATTTGAACTCAGTATATTACACTTGAAAACGAGATAAAGGTCAGAAATAAAAGTTATTAGAAAAGAAGAAATTAAAGTCAACTTACAGTCGATATTGTCGATGTACTCATCAGTATCGTCAGACTATCACCTTTGATAAGTTATGTATACTAAAAGGTAAATGTCCCTCTTGATTATATAAATCGATCAACCCGCCAAAACATAACACAAAGACGGGCTGCACAAAGGCCAATTTTACGCGGAAAATTTCTAACCAATCTCTAGCCAAGATGTGAGAACCCAACTGACCATTTTACATATTTGCCTTAGGACATAAATAAGTAAAATATAAAACCAAATGTTGTTGTATTTTTTTTTATAAAGCTAGTCATTCTATAAATTGCGTCAATTTGAATGACAGTGAAAACACATGTGTTATTTTTACCTATAAAAGTTATCTTTATTCTGTAAATTATAATTGTAAATTCCATCTCGTTACAAAGATATAGAATTTTAATTGTTTACTTTCCTGACATTAAAGTAATGCTTTTTCATGAATATTGATGAAGAAAGAGCGAAACCGACCTGATTGCGCATGTCCGCGGGAAATCGGGTAGCCGTTATTGTTTGCCTAATTTAATTTATTCCTAATATACAGGTCAAATTCAGTCACAAAACAAAATAAACACAACGCAGTGTACTGATAAAACCTATACGGCACTGATATAATACATTAGCAAGAGACAGGGCTCACAATTCGTTGTCATGTAAACAAGGCCCGTGTACTGTGTTTGTTTAGTAATACATCGTTTCAATATGCAAGTAAAAATCTTTTTCTAGCTGTTTGTCTATTTTCTTCTTTATTTTAAGCATATTAAATAAACCGTTCCTAACCGTTAACATATTTAATTTAGGTCTAAAACTGGAATTTTCACTTCAGCATTCAAAATGTAAACAAAAAGATGACCTAAAGTTTGTTTACATAAAAAGAATAGTATGCTCTGTAACTTGCTTATAAATCAACGACTGGCACTTTCAGTTGAGTTCAGTTCAGTTTATTTTCACTCAACACCATATAATAGTACATGAAGTAAATGAAGAAAATAACATTTTCACATAAATACAATATAGTTATAAAAGTCAAGAAAGTAAATGGGGTGAACAAACAGTTTGATTAATTTTTGAAATAAAGAAACACAATTACAATTTTCTTAATGTAGTATAGTTATTTGAAGATATGATTTCATAGAACATCTTAGTGTCGGGAGAAGAACAGTAATATGTATTCAAAAACTGACTTCGTAATTTCCTTAATGCCTTGCATTCTAAAATAACAAGAAATTTATCACCAATTTTGTTACAATTACACAAATAACAATATCGTTTATTTCTTTCAACAGTACTCCACCTTCCTATTTCAACATGAATGTGATGATTTGTCGTTCTAAAATTATCAAATATTTTTTTTTCTTAATTTACTGGGTAAAAAGAATATGTAGCGTACACAATCAAAATTTGTTTTAAAAATTCTATATATAATCCACTTAGTCGATTCCTGAATATCGTTATGCCACCATTTTTGAAAAAAAAAATGATCTGTTAACTTTTGGTTAATAGTTGTCTTAATCCAACAGGAGTTATACTGGTATCATTCATGATCACACCATAGATTTGAACGTCCGCATTTGTCAAAAATATTTTTATAGAGCATAGCCTCGGATTTAATATTTGTCCCTTATCAAAAAGTATACGTACATACATATATGTAATTTTGCATAACTTGTTATCGCTGCTAATGATAATGTTGGCCAACAATTAAATCATTCTAGTGAAAACGGTTTTATACAAGAGAAATCGTCAAGTTTCACCATATACCATGTAAATAGATAGACAGCTTTACATGATCAGATTAAGTATATGTTACAAATGTTTTAAACGGACACGTTCAATAATGTCAATATTTTCATAACCCAAAACTTCACATGGATACAATAACACTGGTACAACAACTTATCAAATAAATCTAATTCACAATTAATATACGGTAAATCAAAAGTTCTTATCATCCTTATAACTCCGTACATAGATTTCTGTGCTTGCTCACATAGCCGTTTTTTATCCCCTCGCGCAACTTGTTGCGAAGGGGATATATCATCTCTGCTGTGTGTGTGTGTGTGTGTGTGTGTGTGTGTGTGTGTGTGTGTGAGTGTATTTTCACCAAAATTCAAAGAAAACTCTCGCATGTACAATTCATAAGCATGGGTAAAGGACAAACCCTATTCATTTTCGAGGAATTCTGTTAAATATTTTTTAAATATGTTCGACTTCCGGTTCGTGAAAGTAAACATATCAAGTCAACAACTTTAAATTTTTTTTGGATGTAGGCCTTGTAAAGGTAAGAAGCAAACGTTTTTGAGAAATGGGAAATTAGAAGGATGTTTAAAGTGAAAACTGAAGCAAGCAGGAGATTAAGCTTACTCTAATTTAATTAAAACAAGCAGCTGTCTGAGCCGAATGTCAGGCTTTATTTAACGAAGAACATGTTGATAATTCAGAAGAGACTTTGACGACTATCGTCAACATGATTTATCGGGAATTCATTTTATGTAAATCGTTTAATGTATAAATGTAGATACGTTACTCTTTTTAAAATATTGAGGTTCAAATTAAGACATGTTAACTCGAATTTCCCCATAGAACAGACTAATAAATCGCCAGTCTGAGATCTTACATGTAGCTACGTTTCATTTTCAATATGAATCCTAACTGACTAAATGCGTAATGTATGTCACTGTTGTCATTGAATAAAGAGAATTTATCAAACTAATTTATTAAAGTTTAACACGTTTGTAGTGTGTTTTCGTTATTAATGGGAGGAATTGTACAATCACGTTAATACACCTACCCTCATGAATACATTCCATGCAGAGCGTGCACGGGGTTAGGAAATAACCAATATTTTAATTCAAAGATGTTTTTAGCAAGTTAAATATTTGGTCTCTTCAATTACATGTTTATCACTAATAATGCATTTCCCCGCACAATATCTTCATTTCGTGAGGGATGCTAAGCTTTGCGGTGCCATTGTTCGTTATGTAAGAGCATGATCTACGTATGAACAATTTATTAAACGAGGCAGACTACTAACAATCAAGTTGTTGGAACAATAATATGAAGAACCTCGATTAAAATCATCTTTACGCAAGTTATATGGTCGTGTCATGTTTACTGCCACCCGGTAAATTTAAAATTTACAAGATGACAGTCGGTATAATGACCTTGTTTGCAAGTACAATGTTTTATTAAAACACATGCTGACTGACCTTATACATATATGTTAGACCATTATTTATACACCGGACTGACTACGGTTTCTTCCTTTTTTCATGATCTTGACAATGAGCACACGGCGGGTGCGACCGGTCGACAGGGGATGCTTACACCTGATCCCACCTCTATCTTTGTAGGGGTCCGTGTTGCTCTGCTTCAAATTCGTATTTCGCTTTATGGATTTTTGAGATGGCCGACGGTTTGTTATTGTCATTTTTTATCCAACGAATAAACTACTACAAAGAAACAGATTTAATATTTTTGTTTGTTTGAAATATTATTGTCGGTGAAGGTGACAATTTATTCATAAAAATCTATACTTATAAATTAAGACATTTTGCCAATAAACTATGAAATGCCTGCACCAGAGTAACTGATTACACCTTCGGTATTTCAACATGTGTGAGTTGATGTCCGTAAGCTATAGTTGAATTTTATCTGATAAGTAATTATTGTAAGATCAATTAAAAACCTATTTTCACTTTCGATAAACCAGCCCGAAATAGCAAATATGTGAGTAAGGTGGTGGACACGATTTGGCGGATGCAAGGTAGTGGCATGGGAGTTTGCAACAAATTATATACTTGCATTGAAATAACATTGAATGATAATGTAAAGAGTGATTATATATCCTGGAAACCTATTTCGGGTATACATAAAAATTGAGATTTGACAAATGTTGAATAAATAAAATGAGCCGATTCGTTTCTTGAATGCGCGATATAAGTTTTGATGAATAGTACTTTTAAGAACGTGGTAACCAAAAAACACGATTTGACGAATTAACGTCATGGTGGAGAATATAGAATTGAGTCACCATGCATCGCGGGCAGATACCTTGGATCGGACATCTTTGGTTAATACAAAAAAGTTAATAAATAAAATAGGCCAATAGACGCGATTTTATTTTTGATAGAAAGAACTTTACGAAACGGGATGCCACCAAAAATGGGGTTGACTAATTAACACTAATGCGAAAAGGCGAGTTAGTGATCGAGCAGATACCTTGGATGACATCTTTGGTTTAAGATATGCAAACAAATATGCGTACACGTTTTTAAATAACATACACATTTTTTTATACCACGACAGATTGGTAGTAAACCTTATACATTAATTTGTTGACAGTCTGTTATGATATCAAAAATTCTTATTTTCGCAAATAATAAGTGAAATTTGACCTAAAAAACAAATTTCTAAAGAGATACCACGCACTGTACACCCACTGTCTGGTTTGAAAAAAATATAAAATAAAATTTTTAAAAAATAGAAAAGTATGTATTTTTTTCCAGTCAGCTGCAACAAAAAGAATTAAGACCATGTACCATTTCAGTTTAGATTTTCATCCCTGTCCGCTCCTCTAAATTTCCAGCCACGCCGTTTCTTTTTTATTTCAATTTTATAGATTATGTTAAGAAAAGCAATTAAGAAAAATTTCGGACACAGTACATAGAAAAATGAACAAATAAACCTGGTTCAACATATTATTAAGCATTGCATTATATTTATGTAAATTATTGCGCGAGGTATCATCTAGTGAAATAAAATTTAATCACGTAAAAGTTTGTAAGGGATACAGGATATTTTGTAATAACAGTCTTTATACAGTGTTTAGTTGAAAAAAAAACGAAATTAATTACATATATAAAGGATATTGCTCGGTCACACTTTGTTTCAAAAATTAGAAATAATGATAATTCTTAAAATTGTTAATGAGTATTTTTTTAATTTCTTAACTGATAAACAGTTTGAACGTTTTCTTTTCAATATGTCAATTATCTTCACTATTATATATAATCAGCAATAACATCATTGTCATTCAGAAAATATTTAAATTTATTGTAAAAAAACAAATATGACATAATTATAAACGCTTAATTGTGTTGATGATGATGATGATGATGATGATGATGATGATGATGATAGAATGTTCACCTGTGGGTTTTCTAGATTGTATACCGTACAAGTACGACCCTAACTGTGCGTTTGATTGTGGTCACTGTAAGAGCGGGATACCATGTTCTACAGACATCGGCCAGTGTGTTTAAGGGTGTGAGGACGGATGGACCGGGAACCTCTGTGTAACAGGTATATTGTCCTGTCTGATTTTTAATATTGACCTTCCCATATTGAATGTGTGTGTGACAGGTGAGTTACTGGGGGTCAGTGGTCTGCTATCTTACTTATCGACTTTAGTTATTAAGAAGCATACATCTTGACTTGTTCATTTGTTGTTTTTTTTTTTTATATTTTTAGTTCAAATAGCTGCTGCGGAATATCTGCAACAAAGTAAGCGTAAATATGCTTAATATCATGATATTTAACACATTTATTCGTTTGAATTATTCAAAAGAATAATTCTTCGTTAATTACCACAGTTTTGATGCTTTTTTTCAGATGAAATAATGCGAACCACAGGTACAGTTGCAATAGCGGTCCTTTCAACTCTGTTGGTAATTGCAATACTTATCAATATATTCATGGGGCGAAATATTATTTCAAATCAAAACAGCAAACGCCACACAAATATCCCAATGTCTCGAAAACAAAATCCCTGACAAACCTACGCTGAATTGACAGTTACAGAAGAAGCGCATGCGTACTCAACGCTTGGCTCTGATGTATATGAGCTACCTTATCAAGTGATCAGTGATGGGTCTAACAAGATAAAATAGTTGTCTTTTTGTTCGAGCATCTTCACTTCACGTCAGTGTACATTGTAGGTAAAATTTGTGTTGAAAAAAAACTCAGGTTTATTTTTCCTCTATTTTATTTTATGCATGGTATTGTAAATGTTAAAAAAGATTCAATATGAATTACTTGCATGTAAGAGTTTACCTGTTCAGTATAATTATCACCTAGGACTGGATACAATGAATGGATCTCTATGTATATAATCAATGTAACAAAACTGTTTCAGACAAATGATCACCAACACAATAAAAATAGATGAAGAATCTACTTCAATTGCTACACGGAAGTTTTCAAAATTAAGATTGTTTTCTCCTGCATTACGCTTTTACATATCTGACTGTTTTACTTTTTTTCATGCAACTTGATTTACATTGATGATATGTTTCATTTAACCATCGGTTTTTTTTTATCTCTCTTTCTATCCAACTCTCTCTCTCTCTCTCTCTCTCTCTCTCTCTCTCAGAACTATACTGATGGTATTTTGAGGATGAAACGCGCAAAAATACACTGACAGCGACAATGTAAATGTTATGTTGCGGCAAATAAAAAAAAAAGTTAAAACATATCATAGCACTTGAACATATACCCTAGACACTGAATGTGGGATCAGCACGAACCATGAGAAAAAACTGATCTGCAGATTATAAATTAGTGTAAACGTATTATATTTGGCTGAGTATTCTAATTAGCGTTAATGGCGGAATGCAACTTCCGCTAAATCAAGTACATCGCTTAATGTCATGCACATATATAAATGAATAGGAACATTCAGGAATACGCTAAATCAAATTCACCCCAATTTGTTCAAAAACTACTTTCCGCCAATATCATACACGCCAAATATAATACGTTTACAGAATATAATTGGTAACTTACTTATTACGGGGGAGGGGGGGGGTGGGGTTAATACTAACGCTAATGTTCCTTGTGTTTGTTTTAGTATGCCGCGTTGTCAATAATGATGAAAATTGTTTTTGCTTTTTCGTTACTTAATATAATAAATCATTTTCGCCTACGTCCAAAACCTGCTGAAATAAACCAGAAGAAGTTATATGGCCCTCCCGGATACAAGTACATTTCACAGGGATAGGAAATAACGAATATTTTAATTCAAAGATGTTTTTAGCAAGTTAAATATTTGGTCTCTTCAATTACATGTTTATCACTAATAATGCATTTCCCCGCACAATATCTTCATTTCGCGAGGGGATGCTCCACTTCGCGGTGCCCTTGTTCGTTATGCAAGAGCATAATCTACGTATGAACAATTTATTAAACGAGGCAGACTACTAACAATCAAGTTGTTGGAACAAGAATATCAAGAACCTCGATTAAAATCATCTTTACGCAAGTTATATGGTCGTGTCATGTTGTAAATTTTGTATTTACTGCCACCCGGTAAATTTAAAATTTACAAGATGACAGTCGGTATAATGACCTTGTTTGCAAGTACAATGTTTCATTAAGACACATGTTGACTGACCTTTTACACATATGTTAGACCATTATTTATACACCGGACTGACTACGGTTTCTTCCTTTTTCATGATCTTGACAATGAGCACACGGCGGGTGCGACCGGTCGACAGGGGATGCTTACACCTGATCCCACCTCTATCTTTGTAGGGGTCCATGTTGCTCTGCTTCAAACTTGTATTTCGCTTTATGGATTTTTGAGATGGCCGACGGTTTGTTATTGTCATTTTTTATCCAACGAATAAACTACTACAAAGAAACAGATTTAATATTTTTGTTTGTTTGAAATATTATTGTCGGTGAAGGTGACAATTTATTCATAAAAATCTATACTTATAAATTAAGACATTTTGCCAATAAACTATGAAATGCCTGCACCAGAGTAACTGATTACACCTTCGGTATTTCAACATGTGTGAGTTGATGTCCGTAAGCTATAGTTGAATTTTATCTGATAAGTAATTATTGTAAGATCAATTAAAAACCTATTTTCACTTTCGATAAACCAGCCCGAAATAGCAAATATGTGAGTAAGGTGGTGGACACGCTTTGGCGGATCCAAGGTAGTGGGAGTTTGCATCAAATTATATACTTGCATTGAAATAACATTGAATGATAATGTAAAGAGTGATTATATATCCTGGAAACCTATTTCGTGTATACATAAGAATTGAGATTTGACAAATGTTGAATAAATAAAATGAGCCGATTCGTTTCTTGAATGCGCGATATAAGTTTTGATGAATAGTACTTTTAAGAACGTGGTAACCAAACAACGCGGTTTGACGAATTAACGTCATGGTGGAGAATGTAGAATTGAGTCACCATGCATCGCGGGCAGATACCTTGGATCGGACATCTTTGGTTAATACAAAAAAGTTAATAAATAAAATAGGCCAATAGACGCAATTTTATTTTTGATAGAAAGAACTTTACGAAACGGGATGCCCCCAAAAATGGGGTTGACTAATTAACACTAATGCGAAAAGGCGAGTTAGTGATCGAGCAGATACCTTGGATGACATCTTTGGTTTAAGATATGCAAACAAATATGCGTACACGTTTTTAAATAACATACACATTTTTTATACCACGACAGATTGATAGTAAACCTTATACATTAATTTGTTGACAGTCTGTTATGATATCAAAAATTCTTATTTTCGCAAATAATAAGTGAAATTTGACCTAAAGAACAAATTTCTAAAGAGATACCACGCACTGTACACCCACTGTCTGGTTTGAAAAAAATATAAAATAAAATTTTAAAAAATAGAAAAGTATTTTTTTTTCCCAGTCAGCTGCAACAAAAAGAATTAAGGCCATGTACCATTTCAGTTTAGATTTTCATCCCTGTCCGCTCCTCTAAATGTCCAGCCACGCCGTTGCTTTTTTATTTCAATTTTATAGAATATGTTAAGAAAAGCAATTAAGAAAAATTTCGGACACAGTACATAGAAAAATGAACAAATAAACCTGGTTCAACATATTATTAAGCATTGTATTATATTAATGTAAATTATTGCGCGAGGTATCATCTAGTGAAATCAAATTTAATCACGTTAAAGTTTGTAAGGGATACAGGATATTTTGTAATAACAGTCTTTATACAGTGTTTAGTTGAAAAAAAAACGAAATTAATTACATATATAAAGGATATTGCTCTGTCACACTTTGTTTCAAAAATTAGAATGATAATTCTTAAAATTGTTAATGCGTATTTTTTTAATTTCTTAACTGATAAACAGTTTGAACGTTTTCTTTTCAATATGTCAATTATCTTCACTATTATATCTAATCAGCAATAACATCATTGTCATTCAGAAAATATTTAAATTTATTGTAAAAAAACAAATATGACATAATTATAAACGCTTAATTGTGTTGATGATGATGATGATGATGATGATGATGATGATGATAGAATGTTCACCTGTGGGTTTTCTAGATTGTATACCGTACAAGTACGGCCCTAACTGTGCGTTTGATTGTGGTCACTGTAAGAGCGGGATACCATGTTCTACAGACATCGGCCAGTGTGTTTAAGGGTGTGAGGACGGATGGACCGGGAACCTCTGTGTAACAGGTATATTGTCCTGTCTGATTTTTAATATTGACCTTCCCATATTGAATGTGTGTGTGACAGGTGAGTTACTGGGGGTCAGTGGTCTGCTATCTTACTTATCGACTTTAGTTATTAAGAAGCATACATCTTAAATTGTTCATTTGTTGTTGTTTTTTTTATATTTTTAGTTCAAATAGCTGCTGCGGAATATCTGCAACAAAGTAAGCGTAAATATGCTTAATATCATGATATTTAACACATTTATTCGTTTGAATTATTCAAAAGAATAATTGTTCGTTAATTACCACAGTTTTGATGCTTTTTTCAGATGAAATAATGCGAACCACAGGTACAGTTGCAATAGTGGTCCTTTCAACTCTGTTGGTAATTGCAATACTTATCAATATATTCATGGGGCGAAATATTATTTCAAATCAAAACAGCAAACGCCACACAAATATCCAAATGTCTCGAAAACAAAATCCCTGACAAACCTACGCTGATTTTACAGTTACAGAAGAAGCGCATGCGTACTCAACGCTTGGCTCTGATGTATATGAGCTACCTTATCAAGTGACCAGTGATGGGTCTAACAAGATAAAATAGTTGTCTTTTTATTCGAGCATCTTCACTTCACTTCAGTGTACATTGTAGGTAAAATTTGTGTTAAAAAAACTCAGGTTTATTCTTCCTCTATTTTATTTTATGCATGGTATTGTAAATGTTAAAAAAATCCAAGATGAATTACTTGCATGTAAGAGTTTACCTGTTCATTATAATTACCACCTAGAACTGGATACAATGATTGGACCTCTATTAATATCATCAATGTAACGAAACTGTTTCAGACAAAAGATCACCAACACAATAAAAATAGATGAAGAATCTACTTCAATTGCTCTACGAAAGTTTTCAAAATTAAGATTGTTTTCTCCTACTTGCTGCATTACGCTTTTACATATCTGACTGTTTTACTGTTTTGCATGCGACTTGATTTACATTGATGATATATTTCATTTAACCATCGGTTGTTTTTTAATCTCTCTTTCTATCCAACTCTCTCTCTCTCTCTCTCTCTATCTCTCTCAGAACTATACTGATGGTATTTTGAGGATGAAACGCGCAGAAATACACTGACAGCGACAATGTAAATGTTATGTTGCGGCAAATAAAAAAAAGGTAATAACATAACACAGCACTTGAAAATATACCCTAGACACTGAATGTGGGATCAGCACGAACCATGAGAAAAAACTGATCTGCAGATTATAAATTACTGTATATTACTGTAATTACTGTATTACATTTGGCTGAGTATTCTAATTAGCGTTTATGGCGGAATGCAACATCCGCTAAATCAAGTACATCGATTAATGTCATGCACATATGTAAATGAATAAGAACATTCAGGAATACGCTGAATCAAATTCACCCCAATTTGTTAAAAAACTACTTTCCGCCAATATCATACACGCCAAATATAATACGTTTACAGTATATAATTGGTAACTTACTTATTACTGGGGAGGGGTTGGGGTAAATACTAATGCTATATGTTCCTTGTGTTTGTTTTAGTACGTCGCGTTGTCAGTAATGATGAAAATTTTTTTAGCCTTTTCGTTACTTCATATTATATATAATGTTCGCCTATGTCCAAAACCTGCTGAAATACACTATAAGAAGTTATATGGCCCTCCTGAATACAAGTACATTTCACAGGAAATAGTTATTTTGCCCTGCCAAAACAGTTATATATCCCGCGCGCCCAATTATTCTGCATATAACTTCAGATTCGAAATTCGAGAAGCCAGTTGCCAGATAAACATTAACAGTTTCACGTAAATCAAATGACAGGGAAACATCAACATTTAAAGAAAAAATTAAAACTTTTTTTAATTGAAAATTCCGAACACTTTTTAACGAAACGTTGGTTGATAAGATATAAACATAATGAAATGAAGACATTTATTTACGAAATAAAATAGTTGTATTCTTTAAAAAAAATAATAACATGCTGTATTATACATATGTTTCATGTTTATTCAGGGAACAATGCCAGGATATTTGATTCTCGGTGTCTGGTAGGTATTGGAGTTTTTTGACACCCACTGTCTTCGACATCAGTGCACTCTTGGGTTTTTCTGTCACTTAGTGCCAAATAATCTGGTATTTTGCCTTCAAACCCATGCATTGCATGTATATGTATTATGTAACTCTCTCTATTCTGTACATGAATTACGTCTGCTTATGACGGTTCCTTGTTACTGCTTCTATTAAAAATCAATGAAAATTATTCCAAGACTAACAAAATTATATTTATTATAGAACATTTTTCTTTAAAACATGAGACATGCAACGTTTAAACTAAAATATTTTAATAAATATATCCGTGGACTATAACGTATTTCCCTGTTTGTGATAAATCGAAATTTTACGCAAAGGCATTTGTGGTATCAGAAAATAAAGTTTGCAGTTTTAAAATACACGTGTGAAAGAAACATAATTGTGCTACCTGTAAAATGCTCTAACGATATACCGATAAACTGATATGGAATTGATATATTTAAATTTGCAATGTTTCTCATAACGTCCTTCATAAGGAAATCAAACCTTATTGTTATTCCGGTGTGCATACGCTGATTGCAAAGAATACTATTTTTGTGTTCACAATATTATGCCTGAAATCTTAATTAACGTCGCTTAAAAGAACACAAACAATTATTAGGGTCTCAAATCATTTATTGGGGATTTGATACAATTTTCAGTGTCTTATGTGGAGTGTGTACTCTACTTTAAGAAAATAACCGTGTTTTGAAGAATACTCTTAACAGTGTGTTTAACGGAATTTTTTCTTCTCGTTTTGATATAATATTAAAAGTGTGTATACAACATTGTTTTCTTGCTTTATTTTTTTAAGCAATTCGTGGTTGTGAAAAGTCACAACGCAGCGTCAATCCATTTTATCTCTCCATGTTGTACAGCTGCAATTTTTGTAAAACACCAAACTGGTATTTCACGTGACGGTGCAAGTAATACTTCATCATAATCAAAAGAATATTTTCTGGCTAAATCAGATTTAAGATACTTGGTTCTGACCGAATACTCTGTGAGATCATATATTTTACAATCGTCACCGAGCATTGTTTTGTCGATTCTGACAATGTATCGTAGCTGAGAGCGTTCAGCCCGTCTTATTAAAGACGCGAAACTAGTAATTCCCTTGCGTGTTTTTGAGCAGGATATGTATTTTGACTTCACGCCATCGCGCGATCCGTAGGCAACGTGGTTATTTATAGATGTGTTCGAATAGACGTTTTTTGGTTCAATTCCTATATTATAAGACTCGCCTGGTTTAAGTAACCTATATAAAAATCTTTCTTCATCTATTGCATTATCTCCTTGCCCTGATGCCTCAGTTGTAGTGATTTGATTTTCTGATTCCGTGGTGGAAACTAAATCTGTACATTCATTTTCCATTAAATTTGCATCTGATACATCCCTATGATAAATTTGAACATTTGATTCCTCTAATACTGTAAACGAAATAATCCCTTTATTAGTGACACCCTTTTCTTCCAGATTAATTTCGATCTGATGTTCAACGCTGTTATCAAGGCTGGCATCTTCCTCTTGAACAGCATCGATGGTATCAAACTTGATGTCACCACCTTTTCGTGTATCTGATTCAATTTCTAGATCGTCTTCCTCTGCTTTGGTATCTCTGCCTTTAGATTCATCATCGTTCTTAGATTCAGATATGATTGTAGATGATAAACTTGTATCGGAATCCCGAACTTCCTCGTCATTCAGATTATCTTTAAAATCTAAAGATCGTGCGCTAGCAGTCATCTGAATCGCGCCATCTTCTTTTTCGTTTTCGATAACAGGCAAGCAACAGGCATCAGACTTTGTCGGCATGTTAATGAAAACCGCATTTCCTTTCTCATTCTTGCTTTCAGATAAAGATATACAACGATATGATTCATCTTGTTCATTTTGATTAGATTCTGTGTCATTTATCTTGTCTAATATAGGTGTTTCAGCCTTAAATACAGCTGTGCTTTTATTGTTTTTCAAACTTTCGTCATGTTTTTCAAAGGTGTCGTCAAGCCGTGGTCTCTTTTCTTGTTTTGTTTCGTCAGATTCTTCTTCTAATCCTTTTTATAAAAAAAATATCAACACTATAAATTACTAAGTGTACATGACTTTATTATAGTTATATATTTTTTAAATCAATTAATAAATTTATTTATGTATTTATCTTAAATCTAATTTCCTATTCCGAACGAATACTCAATGTGTACTTACTTTTGCGTTTGTCTGAGTTGGTCTGAGATTCCATGTCCTCGATGCAACCAACCTCTTCAATAAAGACACAGTTCTGTTAATATTTTTGTTGGAAAATACTTTATATTATATATATTATCATTTCCGCATCGGCAATACAAATATTGCTATAAATTTTTATTAGTTTCTTCTATCTCTCTCTTTTCAAAGATGAATGGAATAATCTTGTAATTGTATACGTCTAAACACGTTGCAGTGTTACTTAGCAGTATCTTTGAGATGCTACATGTGAGCTTGGTTATTACATGTATTTGAACATTTCAATCCGAGCATACCTTAAAACAAATTGTTAACCATTACATTAAATGGTACTTTTGTTATCATACAGTGGTAACAACGTTATTGCATTAAATAGGTTGTGTACCGAGGGTGATCGCTCGTGTAACGTGCGGGATCGGCGTGTTTCAGAAAAATTGTTTTGCTTTTTTGACCGTGCATGATCGTGATTTTTTTCGTTTTGTAACTTTTTTTTACGGAATGCAAGGATTTATTCTAAAAAAACGACGAGTAGTTTTTTTTTAAAACAACACAAGAAGATGACTTTAAAGCTTTCTCTAGAGGAATATTAACAATTCTTTACATTCATGTCATGTTGCGCTAATCTTTATAAAATCACTCTGTTGTCGTTAAATAGTAAGTATTTCAACAACTTATGTAATCCTTTAATGGGTCGGGTTAGATAAGTCTAAAAACAAGCATCCATCGTATCTTAACACATAATAGCGTCAAGCAAGAGAAACACGTTGAATGAAAGCGGTCAAGCTTAACTATTCCCTGATTAGATTAACAAATTATTTTCTAGTTTTTCTTTCAAATGGAAATACAATACGTATTTCTCTTCGTTACATTGTATACACATTTACTAGAATTTGAATCTATTTAGACGCTATAAAATTTAGGATAAATGGAATTCGATCAATTATGTACGGCATATTATGGAATGTGTAAAATCGAAATTCTTTGGAACAAGCTAACAAATTTACCTGTATCTTGCTCAATTAAATCCTACGTAGGGGATTATATTACCTAAAAATCAACTCGTACGTAAATAAATTCGTGTAGATTTTGTATTTATCTTCACTTCACTTCACTTTACACTAATTAACTATAATAAAACGTAAAATTCGTTTTGGAGAAAAAGCTATTTAATTTGTGTGTGTATCCTGTCCTATCGTTCATCTTATAAAAATAAAACAGTGCATTGGTACTATACTTGCCGCTTTTCAACAAAACACAAACATTGTAATAAAAAATATAAGTAGTACGTTTTTTTAATCCTAATCTTAAAAAAAACTATTTTTGATTTAGCGTGTTCAATGGAATATTGTGCTTGTTCGTTCGTGATTCTTGCTTGATCGTTCGTGTATCCAAATCGTGCGTGTCGTTTGTCAACAACAACGTTGTTACCACTGTTATTGTTTTTTGTAATACCGAATATTTTAAATAGAAAACGTTATAGGATAGCCTGTGTTGAAATGTGCATGGTCGATCGATATAGTTATTCCTCTTTATCAATTGATTTCACGTTTTTTTTGTTGGTTTTGTGACCAGATATTATCGATGTTATAGACACGATTAACAACTAGTTATTATCCAGTTGTTGTACAGCTGAAAGGTAAATATATGCTCCACCCCCCCCCCCCCAAAAAAAAATAATAATAATAGTTATAAAATTCAGAAGCCATGATCAGTGAACATGTCGGAAGATCACTATTAAACCAGCATAATTACCCAATATTATTTAAAAGAGAGAAACGCGTTCAAAGCAAAATTCTGTGCAGAAAATGGATATGTCGCTACAACGAGACAGTATTTGCAAGTGTGAAGTGTGATATTCTTCAAGTAAACTAAAATCATTCGTTACTTGAATGTTGGTAGGTGGTTATGTATTACAGTTTTAGAGGATCAGTGAAATATAGTGTATCAATCGGTAAAGCTTATCCATGTACATCAGTTGAATAGTTGACATAATGATATTTAGGTGAAATTATTTGTAACAGAGAGTATGTAGTATGTAGTATTTTCTTGAATCTCAAATGTCTTGGGAAGAAACCTAAAGTCATTCGATTTCTATCATTCTGATTACTATAAGTTTTTCCTTTCGATGTACCTTCTTCTAGATTTAAATTCGCCCATCTACATGTATATATACCTTCAAGGTTGTAATGATTTTAACAATTTGAACCATAAATTACTCTTATCTGTTGATTAAGTATGTTAAATACAAAACATATAAAATAAAATACAATTTCTCTTAAAAGATGATGCAAGTTACATTGAAAAAAGCAAATAAAGCATAATAATTAGAGTTAATCAAATGCAAATAAAAATATTTTATTGCAATCACAAGCATTTAAATGTAAACAAAAGTTCATGTCCTCTAATTGTTTACATAAGTAAATAAAATATTATTTGATAATATAAGTACATACATGTATCATGTACCCTTAGCTTCTAAATAACCTTGTAACCAGTGGATAGTGCATTACCATGATACAAACTTGGTCAGGTTTTTTTTTTAACTTGAATGCCGTCATTTTATTGAATATTTAAACAGAGAAGAATCAATTATTACTTTATTTCTGTTTTCTTTTCTTTCTATACAGATATATATTGGGATTTCCGAAAAACATGTATTGATTTTCTACGCTGTATTTCAGAAAATACCAGAACAATTGGCATTATGAATTATTCAATATGTTTTCGGAAAACGGTAGGCGTCTAAATTAAACCTGGGAAAACGCCAGTGTTTAAAGTTCAAATATAAAACCGGGAAACGGTATCTTTCTATACCTTGCTATTGAAAATACAATAATCAGCATTGGTGGAATAAACCGACCTACACAAAGGAACCATTGAACTGTACAGCACCTACTTAGGTTACCCGCAGTGTCAATCGCACTTGATCACTGAGGTTTAAAACCGTTTTCAAGTTTCATCGTCGCATGATCTGTTCAATTCAGGGAGTATGGTCACTGTAACGTGTCGAGAGGTCTGTTACCTAGATATTTCTAGGGTCTGGGAGTTGAATATTACAATATTAAACAATGATAATTTTCCTCTCTAAAATGATTGTTGATTACCATTGGCCTAAAAATATTTACAAAATGGCCTTCCCTTACTTAGGGTAAAATCACAAAATGAATATGGTCTGCCGGGAAAACTTAATTGATACCACGATGTAAACACTTTTTATGCCTTATTCAGGCAGTAGTGATTATCCGTGGCACACCCTAGCTTTATAACCTACTCAACAGGTAAACCCTCAGCAGAGGCAGTCACTGTGTTAACGCCTTACGCAGGACGGACAGTGAACTAACTCTATTTAAAGGCGTACCCCATCTCTAATATTACTATAGAGTATCAGCGACGACTAACTTAGGCTAGCCTCCAAGAGGACAGCTTCTATATAACCGACCAGTGGTCGACCTCCAAACGTGATTGGTCCTTATATTATCAATGTGGCAAGCCTCTCTCTCAAGGCAACTCACCTACCAAAATCGCAACTTATTAGTCTCACAATTTCTCTCCGTTGGAACTCCGCTACGGAAAAGAACGCTGCGACTGCGACGCGCTCGCTTATATACCCTCTGTGGGTCACGTGACAATCTCCGCTGGTTGCTAGGCGACAATACAAACACAGTCGTCATGTGCCGTACGCATGATTTAACATTACATAACATAAAATCGTTACAGTCACTAATTAAGCTAGATTATTTAAATGGATAATATCATTTAACATTTTTTTTTTATTTTTAGTTTAATTTGAATTTCAAGAGAAATAGATATCTTTTATTTCTATGTTTTGTAAACAAGTTTTGTGTTTTTGTTTAAGTTTTAGGTTTCCTGATCAAAAATATCGCATTTAACACAAAAAATTATGCAAAAAAGATTATTAACTGTTTGGATATGTGTCAAGTTAACAAGGAGTTATAACAAAGTGTTTACAGTAAAGGTTAAATAATAATGCAACGCCTGTTAACAAAACATAGAGCGAGCTTGGTTCGAAAAAATACAAATTTGATAATACATTGGAAATACCATTCTAAAGCATTGTAAACAACAACAAAAATGGAAAGAAAAAATAAATTCTAGCTCAAATTTTGAACATAGTTTTTAGAGTCCGATTAAATAATTTTCTTAAATGTGGAATGCATTAACATCCATTTAACGTTTCCAGAACTAATTTATTTATCAATATCTTTTTCAATGAAATTTGTTTCTAATTCTTTTAAATTCGTCATGTCGGGATATATATATATATATATATATATATATATATATATATATATATATATATATATATATATAGGTTATGTAATTCAATTTGAGATATTATAATTACAAATGATCAGTGATATAATTCATGATCAACTTTGATAGTTTATATTTAACAAAAATATACCTTGAGGTAAATCAGTAAAGTGGTCCTTTCTTCTTGCTGTCTATTCCCTTAAATGAATGGTAATTTCTTACAAATTATCGATGACAGTGTTCCAACTATGTACTTGGAATTTAAAATGAAACTGCTGCGTGTTTTCAAAGTGCTGCGTTATCCGTTTTAAAAAAACTTAAGCGTGCGTTTAAATATAAATATGATTCAGCTCTTAATATGCATGCATTGATAATTTTTCGTTACAGATACATTTTGATCGAAACATTGGTAAATGAAAAAAAAAAATGAAGATACAAGAACTATGAAAATCACAGGCAGATAATATCGGATAAACTGTAGTAGATACGATTTGAATGTATCTTTATTAATTATCGCTATTCTTAATATAATTATGTAATTGTGTTTATCTTTTCATGCATCCTTGTAAAACAGATAAATCTCATCAGAATGGTTTGTATATGTTAATACACACACACACACACACACACACACACACACACACACACACACACACACTCTCTCTCTCTCTCTCTCTCTCTCTCTCTCTCTCTCTCTCTCTCTCAGAGCTTACTTGATGTACCAATGAATGACACCTTATTACTCTCTATTAGTTATAGTAAAACCTAATGGGAAACCCCTGCAACGTGTAATCCAATTTAACAGGTATTGCGTTATTTATAAGAATGTAACATTTTTAACACTCGACTTTAAAAGAAGGATAAGCCGTGTCATCCTGTTAATTTTTTTAAAATCCCTGATGACATAACAGTTGTTCCAAAAATTGATTAGATGTTCTTTAAACGATCGGAACGACAGTTTAATTTCGACAGTATCTTTTCTAGAAACCACACGAGAATCATTTAAATGCGTTGATATTGATATTAAAAATTTGTTGTACTTTTTAATCATCAAATTTTACGTTTCATTTTAAATATGCGGGATGATTTATTGAATTTGTTTTAGAAAGTGGTGAGTTGGTCAACTATTCCTAATATATTATATTATATTGCCAATGAGTTTTTTTTATCGTTTTGTTTTAATTTCGTCCAAATAATGGTATGTTTGAGTATGAAATATGATATATCAAAATGTACATAAACTGGACATTACATAACATTTTAAATTGCGAATATTATAGCGTAAATATTTGACAAAGAACTATGATAAAAACTGTCTTACATGTATAGACGCGTAGCGGCTTCTGTAAACACTGAAATTGTTTGAGTTATCACATAGCAACAGAGCTACATGTAACAGTGCAACCTCATTACACTTAGCACCATTAAAGGATTAGAAAAATAGCTATAACTCTGTTAAGAAACGTGGAAGCTTAACTGAATTTTGTTCTGTAAAACATATATGTATTTCTCATGCATGCCCTGCTGAACAAATTGAATGTAATGTTATGAAGATACCTTAAAAAAATAACATAAGTTGAACACTATTATAAATTGAATGTTACAAACCAATGTTATATTTAAACTTACCATTTAAAAAGCCAGAAGTAGATTCAGGTCTGTAGCTCCCAGACCGTCCATTCATATTATTAGGAGCTACAGACCTGCAGTAAAATGTATGTTTTGAAAACATAGAAAATAGCCTTCACCTGTATAATTTCAGAATCGGAGATGTACAGGTACTACAGTTCATATTATTATTTTTCATAAAGTGGTCCTAGTTATTAGCTTAAGAAGTTGAATGTTACAATAAAAATTTATTGAGAGCTTTGTGCAAAATGTTAATTTCAATCAATAGATTAACCCACGTTCCTCTGAATCAAAAATGAAACTGAAAACTGGCAGGTTTGAATGAGCATGCATTTAAAAATTTCAATACATTGATTTAGTCTTGTATCTAAAATTAAGTCGTGACAAACAAGCTTGTTCTTTTTGTTATGAAAGAAGTAACTAAGATACTTTGAAAAGAGACAGTTCATTCAGAATTCATTGTTCCGTGTAAATGGGTTTTTTCTTTTCTATTTTTAAAATGTTACAATTTACGTACATTTATGATCGAAATACTTTGAATTAGGGTTTATATGCGTTCTTAACTCATCGGAATATTAAAAATAAATATATATCAAACAATTATATTGTATTTGTAAAAAAGAACATCTGATTTTATAATATTAGATACAAGAGAGGGTAGGGATACTCACATCGTTCCATGTGGCTGTGAATAATCATATGTAATGTTCTTATGAACATGGGGCTCGTAACATAAACCATGCTTAGATTTTGACTTAAGTATGGTTATAAGTAGGATTTAGGCGGAAATTTAGGACCTGCATAAGTCCTACTTAAGTAAGTCTTATACCGTAATATAAAACAAACATAGCAATGTCTTAGCTAAGTCATTGAATGTATTGGTAATAAATCATTATTTTTGGTTATTATCTTGTTTATTTATAGATCCAAAGTGTTTGGTATCTTTGATATTGATGGGGGTAGAAGTAAACGTACAGACACAAAAGTAAAGGTGGCATGATTATATACATGTATCTAACATTTTTAAAACGCTCAAAGTATTCAGGCAAAACATTCAGACCATTCGCGGGTATGATAAGGCAACTCTCAGCGATCGATCGAGTAAAAATTCCTCTGATCGATATGCCGTCAAAATAAGCAGCATGAGGTCCTATTTAACTCGAGAAACCTGTCAATTTTAACTTTATCTCTGGTCCAAATTATGAAAACTATAGGCGTAAAATGTCACTAGAAGCTCTTTAAACTGAATATATCATCGATTTCTCTGCATTACCTATCGTTAACATTGATGACGTCACAGTCATCTTTAATAGAAAAGATCAATATCGGGAGACAAATCATCGGAATGCAGTGTAAACAATGCCGAAATGAAACTTATTAAATACAGATACCCAAGATTTAGATGAGTGTCAGTAAGGATTTAAACAGGATAATACAGGCATGAATATTTTGTTTTATCAGTGAGTGTTATAAAGTAAGCAGATATACATTTATGTGGCTTGATCGGCCTTTCCTCTGTCAGTGTGTACAAAATAGTCAAAAGTGTAACACTACCCCGAATATTATGAAAGATGAATTTGGCAAATATCAAAAGCATATGACCTTGTATACTTGAAAACTGCTGCTAGAATCCTTTGGTTTGTTTTTATAAAAAAAGTTATGTAGTATTTTCAATGAAATTGAAAAAAATTGAGGGGGTTTCCGATAAATAATGACAATATTTATTTTATGCGAATAACAATGGGATTCTAGAAGCAATATTAATAAACATGAACTTATTGCCGATCGAATTATTGTATCATACATACAAATAAATTTCGAGGTAGTGTTACACTTTTTGATTTTTTGTTAAGGTACAAAAATGATCTATTTTTAAGTGTCACGTGATACCATGACACGGCAGCTTCAAAGATCGACTCGATTCCGAAGTAAAAATATATTATCTTGTTGAATACATTCACTTGATATTAATATTCAGCACTGTTTTCATAAAAAGAAACAATCTTTAAAATGACCATAAAATCGACGATCATTAAACTCTGAGTTGCCTTAATCTACCCGCGTTGGTGTTACTTCATTGTTTTAGTGAGACATAGAGCGATAGAAAGGGAGAGAGAAAGCAAGCATATTTTTTTTAACATAGAAGTTATTGAAGAGAAAGTGAGATAGAGACTTTATCTATTAAAGATGAAACTTTATTTATCTCGTTCTCTCTTAGAGTGTTGTCCTAAATATGTACTATTGCTCTCTCATTTTCTCTTTCTATTTTCTCTTTTCTCTCTTTCTTTCTCTCAGAATGTTCTGTTGCACATGTACTCTTGCTCTACCATTCTTTTTCTCTTGCTTCATACTCTTTCTGCAACACATGTGCTCTTGCTTTCTCTCTCCTTCAAATTCACTGTTCTTTATCACTTAATCGCTGGCTTTCTCTGTCTGTTAAACATGTCATCTGGCTCTCATTTTCTGACCCTCTGATTTTCCCTGCTTAATTGTATGCTTGTTCTACTTTTCTCTCTGTCTTTTTCTTTATTTCTCCCTATTGCTCTCTGGTTTTCTCTGCTTAACATGTACTGTTTGATTCTCTTTTCCTCTCGATAAATATTCTCTGCTAAAAATGTACTCTTGTTCACTCTTATTTCTCTAGTTCAGGTCCTTTTCTGCTTAATATGTACTTTTGCTTTCTCTTTTCCTCTGATTTTCCCTGGCTTACATGCACTCTATCTTTCTTTCTTTTAACCCCTCTCAGACGTTTTATTCTAAGCATGCACTCTTGCTCTCTCTATTCGTTTTATCTCTCTAAGTCTCAGACTGTTTCTGTTCTGTCTTGTACGTTTGTTCTCTCATTCTGTCTCTGTCTGTCTCTCTCTATCTCTCTGCTCATTCTTACTCTCTTTTCTCTCTCTCTCTCTCTCTCTCTCTCTCTCTCTCTCTCTCTCTCTCTCTCTCTCTCTCTCTCTCTCTCTTTATCCCTCTCTTGCATAAAATCTTTGCTTTCACATACACATACTTTCTCGTTTGCTCTTAATCTCTCATACAAGATTCTTCTGAGGAAGAGAAACAGCAAGAGTATATGTAGGAAGAAAAGTCTGAAAAGAGAGAGAGGGGGGAAGGGGATAGAGAGGAGAGAGAGAAAGCAAACCTACATGTTTAGCAAAACAATAATGGTAACGCAGCACTGTTAAGGTCTACATTGTGGTCGCGCCGACCAGAAAGTACGGGAAATGTTTACTATGACATCACACAAAACAACAAGTCATCAAAAATGCTCAAAAATAAAGAAATTCCCGATTGTTATGGGTACGAACACATTAAAATACATTAAAATTTACCTCTTCATGCAACTTTGTAGTCAAATAAGTCCAACAACGTTAAGTATAAACAATTGACCGATCGCGATGCACTTGTCGATGTGACGCCATACTGTAAATTTTGAGGCATATTATAGGTAGAGAGAGGCAATTTTTTAACATGGGAAAATGCTTTTCATAAATGAACGGAGCTTAATCTTCAGACGATTATTATACCATTAAATCCTATTTATTATGCTTGTTTTAATGTAACATGTATTTATTTTTTAGAGCGTGCATTATTTCTTTTCTAAAGTGTTTAATGTACAAGTTCGATGTGTGTGACATCGGGAAGCCTATCAAAACCCGCCTTTTACAAGGGCATACACATAACAGATTATTACGATCTTTTGGATATAAATTAAGGGAATGTTTACTTTATTAAAAGGTCATATAAATTTTAACCGGAGCTCATTTCTTTGATATTTATTCTAATCAAAGATGAACTCTATACAAAGCAGCAGCACTTTTTAGAATGTACTAGATAAGTAGAATTTAATAATCGTTTTTTTTTTTAAATTCAAATAAGGGTATGCCCTTGTAATATTGAAGTTTGTTTATGACCTCCATTCGGGAAAATCATCAACACATATCACCTGACTGTCCATACCGGGAACCACAATAAGTGTCATACAAAGTGGCATTTACTATGCTGTTTCATTCAATATCAAATTTATATCATGATAAAATAACATTACATAAATATTTTGTAAAAATAGATGCATCGTTTTATGAACGTTCAAATCCGTTGATATTTTCATAGTAGGCCTTAACAGTGCTGCGAAAGGCATTGAGATTCTTTCTATGCTAAACATGCACTCACTCTCTCTATTTCTGACTCCATTTATTGCTTCTCTCTCTCTCTCTCTCTCTCTCTCTCTGACTTTTTCAGATAATATTTACTATTGCTCACTCTCACATTCTCTCTTTTTGTCTTTTTGATTTTTTCTAAAAACATTTTCTCGGTTTTAAATATGTATTATTGTATCCCTTACTTTCTCAATCTCTTTCTTTTTCTGCTAAATACAATCTTTTGATTTATGTCTCTTTATTGTAGTTATGTTATCTCTCTCTCACCCCTCCTCTCTCTCAGAGGTTAATGTAATATATATATATATATATATATATATATATATATATATATATATATATATATATATATATATATATATATATATATAAAGCACAAGGAAATTCACTATATTGGAGCTCCACCTCCGCCCTGGCCGGGGCTTGAACTCACGACCTCCGGAACACACTCTTCTAGCACTGAGCGGCCACCGCGCTAACCACTCGGCCATCTTGCCAAGACAAACAATCTTGTTTTCGATGACGAACGGAACCTAGCGCGCTGTTCGCTCACTACACGGTCGTTTGATATATAGGTGGAATACAGTTTAACGTTAATTTGAGAGGATCGAAGCGATACAAATTGCATAGATATATACATATATAATACGCACAAACATTGCAATAACTCTCAAACTGACATATACCTGCCCATAGTGAATGATAAAGATATACATAAAGCACAGGGAATTTCACTATATTGGAGCTCCACCTCCGCCCTGGCCGGGGCTTGAACTCACGACCTCCGGAACCCACTTTCCTAGCACTGAGCGGCCACCGCGCTAACCACTCGGCCATCTAGGCAAGACAAAAAATCTTGCTTTCGATGTCGAACGGAACCTAGCGCGCTGGTCGCTCACTACACGGTCGTTTGAGATACAGGTGGAATACAGTTAAACGACAATTTGAGAGGATCGAAGCGATACACATTATATGTATATATCTATGCAATGTGTATCGCTTCAATCGAGTGGTTAGCGCGGTGGCCGCTCACTGCTAGGATACTGGGTTCCGGAGGTCGTGAGTTCAAGCCCCGGCTGGGGCGGAGGTGGAGCTCCAATATAGTGAATTTCCCTGTGCTTTATGTATTTCTTTATCATTCCCCTATGGGCAGGTATATGTCAGTTTGAAAGTTATAGCAATGTTTGTGCTTATTATATGATTGCGTCCATGAGAAAACGGTGCTTATGGCATTTTTATGCATATTTGAGATTTTTACATAATTAAATAAAACACATCTCAAAGTTGTCAAATCTGAAATTGTATGGCTATAAACCAGTTTTAAGTTAAGGTTTTCTCCGTTTTTAGTGAAGCTATTACAACAGGGGAAAATGATCTCGTGTTATGCACATGCAACGTCAAAACAATTTTAATGTAAAAATGACCGTGAATTTGAACCGTATCAATGTAAACTACAGCTCTCTGAAATTTTATTTATTTATGGACTTCTTTGTAGGTTGATATGTGGTTATTAGGATCAATATAAAGTGAAGTGATATTGACCAAAGCGATTTAGACTGAGATTGCGAGGTCGATATCACTTTTCTGTGTCTTCGCTCGTAACACTTTACATGGATCCTTATAGCCACATATTTTTTGAACAATTATGTCCATAATAGTTATATAATCACCCGATTAGACAGTCATATTTGAAATAACTAGTAAATGTAGCTAAACTCAGACAACCAGAATTCCTCAGCTCTTTGTAATCATCCAAGGCAGACTATCAAGGCAGACGGTAAAGGAGAGAATATGTCAGGTGATTTTTTTTTACAACCAATGAGAATTGCAAAATTAATTGTTTTATATATTAAGTTAGTTACGCACCAATGTGTCTTTTAAAATAGTATGTACAGTACAGAGCCCTGGTAACTTGAAAACAATAGCTTAATCATACCGTACTACATAGAGTACATAAATAGATTATAGAATATGTATTAATTAAAAAATACATTATGATTAAATGCCAGTTTCACTTATACAGCGTTAAATGTTCCTCGAGTATCTTAATTTGGTACAAAAAAATACAAAGTCTTCTCTGATTAGTGAAATATTATAACTCGATAGCAAGAGATGATATTAAACTGTGTCTAATCTGGTATACATTATAAAAATGTACTGGTACAGTACAAGTATCGGTAAGGTCTTGAATACTGTTGTATTAATCATTGTTATCATGATTCATTTTGGCAGGGTTTTAGCGATCATAAATAATGATTACATTTTGTGTTATAATATTTTTTTAGTTAAGATAAACGCAAAATGTAACATTGCAAAATGTTATAATTATGAATCGGGGGATGCATTTTTATTTCTTGGAATCTAAAGCACATACATTTACAATATTAACATTTCAAAATGAAAATGTTAGATCCATGATTGTCGTCATTCTTTTCCGGTTCCGGTTCATTCTTTTCTGGTTCGTCTTGGTTGACGTTATTATGTTAAATGTTATTAAAATTCAAGTCATCATGACAGGATAAGCCTGCGTTATCAATCCAACTGAATGTTAACTGAAATGTCGGAAATGTTAGGGGCTTGTGACTAATTATCACAGCTACGTTTGATTGCACGCACAAATTGCCTCTAAACATCTATATAAAAAATAAATTTAAAAATGTACCATGCAGTTAGTGAAAAATAATCAAAATAAACCACAATCGATGAAAGATGATGATTTAAACGAAAGAAGTCGTTTAAAATATTCATATAAAAATGCACCATTTCGTTTTCATCAATCAAAACCGATCACAAATGATGTTTTCTTTATAAAATAATAATTTCATAATGCACTGGCGTACCATCCCATGTAAATCTAAAAAATGCAAAGAATTGCAATGAATTTGTTTTTCAAATTTTTTACCTTGTTGCAGTAGATTGCAATTTAGAAATATCTGAATTTTAAGTGAAACAATATGTTTTTCTGTATAAAATATTCATTTCATAATGTACCATTCCGTGTAAATCAATCTAAATTGGTGCAAGGAGTTGCAATAAAAGATTTTTTTCTGAAATTTAAGTAAATCAGAATTGTGTTTTCTGTATAAAATATTCATTTTATAATGTATATTCCGTGTAAATCAGCCAAAATTGGTGCAGAGAATTGCAATAAATGAGTTTTCTGAATATTAAGTAAAACACAATATATTTTCCTGTATAAAATATTCATTTAAAATGTACCATTCTATGTTAATCAATGGAAATTGATACAGGGAATTGCAATGAAAGAATTCTCTAAACTTTGAGTTAAACAAAAATATGTTTTCTTTATAAAATATTAATTTTAAATGTACCAGTCCGTGTAAATCAATCAAAATAAATCACAAATGATGCCTATGAGTGTATTGATAAATAAGCAATCTTTTTTTTTTATATTTGAAGACTGCATGCACTTTAGGTTGAAAAGATTTTCAGAAGTTGACCATTTTTCATGTTTTCTTTAGATTTTGTGATTCTCAACAAAATAACGAAAGCCTGACATAAAATCATTTTTTAAGCTGTGTTGACTGTTGCATTTAAATACAGCATATACTTTACAGTTTGAATAGTCAAATTCAATTCTAACGGAACTGTCTAGGCGGTAGTCGCACCAGTACATAATTCCGATTTCGAAAAGATAAAATAAGAACACATTTCAGTGTTTAAAATCCAATAATGATATATTTAGCATTGTTGTTGATAGTAATTTAGCCCCGGGTCCCCAAAATACGCCTAAACTTTAATCATTAAAATAGACTCCCTTGATTAAACAAATGGCACATATTATACAATAACAATAAACCCCGTCCCTGTACTGTAGACCCGGGCGCGGCTAACCCGGACTGGTTATAACCAAAAGGAAATAACTATATACACCAAGTAAACACAGATAGGGGGAATTGAATAGCATATGGACACTTATAATAAAAAAAAAATAAATGCACATAATGAAATACACTTAAAACCACCACACAATAAAGTCAAGTTTATACGTACAAAATACCACTGGCAACTAATGAATAAGTATTTGCTAGAGAAAGTAAATTTATGATTGAAAATCTTGAAAGTGTACCAATTACGATTCATTATCACACGATCGAAATATTTCAATTACATACATTTTCATATCTAAGATTTGTAAAATTCTTCCTCTTTACCAAAATGAATTTGTAAGTTACATAATACATTGGATAATAACTGTACCGTCAGGATAATAACCTTCGTACTATAGCTGTGACTGCTTCGATGACCATAAGTACGCAAAAATATTGAAGCTCAGTTTTATTACACCGTGTATACACATTGCCCAAATAAGCGGATTTGTTATACTTCACTTCAGAATGAAGTGTATCCAAGATTCTCTTTTATTTTCATAAAGAGGGAAATATGAGTGAAGACAGTGTGCTTTTGATCTCGTTCAACCAGATATTTTTCAACTCCCTTTTATTGTTCAGTAACCCATCAAATAATGATTTAAAAAATACCGCACCGTTCCTTTAAGTTTATGCATTGTACATTGTTGAAAACAATAACATCAACAGTCATTGCTCAAGAATGATAATATTTGTTATGTCAGAATTTCATTTTTTGATATCAAGCAATGACCGATTATCTGAAAAATTTAGACTATGCTGTTCGTGAATATCTATATGATGTAACAGAGAGAAACATGTATGTACACCAAAGTTAATAACAAAATATGTCCGCAACAATTATTCAAAATATAGCTAATATTTGAACCAGCATATTATGATAAATCTAACATAAATGAGAGAAAAAAACAATATATCTTAAAGAGTTAACACAAAATAAAGAGTTAACCCAAAATTCAATGTTGAATTAATAAAAACATGGGGAAAAAATACTACTCGCTATGAAAATAACACGCTTTATGCTTTCCACTTTTCGGACGACGTCATGAAATACTGTCAAATGTTTGTTACGTCATTTCTCTGTTTTGTAAAAAATGCCATAAGACCCTAGCTTTTCTCATGGGCGCAATCATATATATATATATATCTCTCTCTCTATATATATATATATATATATATATATATATGAAAAAGAAAAAAAGGCAACACTAATTGTAAAATGTTAGCGCTTTCATTTCGTATCAACAGACGTTTTACAGTCGTTTAAATTATCACGCAATTACTTTCTCTAGTGATAACATCAACAATAATACTACGACGTCATAACGCTGATGAATCGAAGGAAGCAATCATAGAATTAAGTAATATAGTGTTAAATATATAGTAAAATAAAATCAAAGACGATGAAACAGTCTATATCAAACTATTTAACGAAGGTTTTAGTGACTTTATAAAATGTTTTTCTTTTTCCCTTCGTTCAATTGGGTTGTCCCTATAGAGTTTACAAAACGGAAAAACTGAAAATTGCCCATGGCTACAAAAATCAAGATGTACACTAAGTTTAATTTTTCTGTACTCGGGTTGTTTGACGTGCTGTTTGTGTATACGAATGCGGGTGCGTAGAGTTGTTCCAGTTTCTTTTATATAAAATTCTTTACATCCTGTACATGTAATGTTGTAAATAACATATTTAGAGGCACAATATATGTCAGCATTAATAATAAAGTCCTTGTCTCCGAACTTGAACGCATTTCCGACTTAAATATTTTGACAAGTTCCACAACGGGTATCGGTACACTTGTTGACCGAATAAGATTGATGTTGTTGAGAAAAAGACATACAAAGTATCCTTCGGAGACAAGGACTACATATGGACAAGTGATTTACCATATGACGTATGTCAAAATACTGAAAATCAATGTAATTATATATAATGTACAGTGATTATAAATCAGTTTACATATGGACAAGTAATTTACTAGTTGGCTTATATCAAAACATTGAAAATCAATGCAGTTATTAAAGTATAATTTGATCAATGAACTATGTTCAAAGATAGTTAGTCAGTCTTAACAAGGACACATTTTAATTGTTCAAAGGTGTTACGCTATTCTGCATATGAACAAGTCATTTGACTAATATGTTCTGTGTTTAGATTGTAAGTCATTCTACTAAAAACAAGTCGTTTAATAGATAAATCATGTATTTAGGGATTAACTCATTCTTTATACATGTATATAGACATTTTGCATATGGACATTTCTTTTAACCAAAAAGTTCCGTGACAGATAAATTCGTCGCCAAGATAAAAAAAAAATTCCTAATAAACACATCGATTGTTTAATACATTGTGTTTTCTCTTATAAAATGAACCCACCATGTTACGCAGAAATGAAAGTGTTATATATATAAGAGAGGGTTCTGTATAAATTGCTGCATTCTATGCATGATTAATTAAGTAGACAATTTCCATTGTTCAACAAAGTATTATAATCGTTTTATTATGCAACCCACGTTGATTCGCTATATAAAAATCGTCATCATAATTTCATGATTTCGAATAGAATATAATCAAAATATGCTAAACAATTGTGTTAGATTTTATAGCTAAATAATTTCATTAACTTACGATGAATGAAAGACACACGCCACTACATATACTAACTGATATGTTGACATTTTTTTAAATATAATGGATAAAAACCAGTTATATTGAAACAGCTATGATTGAACTAATAATATTAAGCTTTATATGTGTAAGTTGCTATGATATCTTTATACTGTTATATCTAGAGATTTGTATTAACGATGTTTGTAAATTTGTGTACATTATGATATTATATAAATAGTGCCTGCTTGGGATGGTACCCGTTGAAATTGACACCCCGAAAAAAGCACTGTCAACCGACGCGAAGCGGAGGTTGACAATGGTTTTCGAGGGGTGTCAATTTCAACGGGTACCCTCCAAAGCAGGCACTATTTATTTTATTATACTGAATGTCTTAATTTTATAGCAAATTGTACTGCTTTTATATAAAAAAGACGTGAGTTCTACGGCGAACCGTACGCGCATAATTTACGCGCATGAAACAATTCGTTCTATCGGCCCGTTGCCATGTGTGTTGCTAACGCTGAGAGTATGAGAACGGATTGTCAACTGCGCCTAAACCAATCAGATTTCAGTATTTAACATGAAAGTATAATAAAATAATTTACTGATTAATACTGATTTATTTTGTTTTCAATTGTGATAAATAATCAAATTCGTAAAATTCTTATTTGAAAAAAAAGAATACATTTACTCAAATCCGACAATATTAACTGTGCTGGTTTTTTTAGTTAACAAATGTCTATGGATTTATCTGAAAAGTATGTTAATGTGCATCTTTTACCTATAAATCATTGAATACATACATGTCTGATATATGCATTTATACATGTATATTGTGCACTCTTAATTAAAGAGGCACGATCACGATTTTAAACAACAATTATTTTTTCCGATTTTAATGTTTATGATGCTTCAGTAAGGCAATTTTTAAAGGCAACCAAAATTTGAATCTCATCTTTTGAATTATAAGCGAGTTTCAGAGCTTAAAAATCGTTGCTATGCAAACAAAATAAAACGAGATAAAATTGTGATCTCTGTTTCTTGCATATAACCACATACCTGACTCTCAAATTTCCCTTTACTACTAGCGAATGTAACTAAGGGTTTGAGTTACCAAAATAAGATTAGGTAAATAATACAATCTTATACACACATTTTCAAGCTAATAAATTGATTGATATTGACATAACTTTATAAAAGCATTACTCTTTCAAGAAAAAAAAATTCCAACAAAGATATATTTGTGGCAAAACACAGCATTTCTGAATAAATTTGCAGTTTTTCACATAGCTATCTTGACCTAAACTGTAATAACAAAAGTTATGGTTTTAATCTGTAAGTAATTTAGCAAAGTTTCTGATGTTCTGTTAGTTTTATCTTTCTAATTTATACAGATAATTATAAGAAATGTACTTCGAAAAAAAAGTTAAATATACACAAGGTAATTTCAAATACTAATAATAAATTTTAGAATATTAGTCATTGGCGTTGGTTGGTGTTAAAGCAACATAATAAGGACAATAAAATTATTTTAGGTTGTAGTGATATTGCATCTACACGTTTATTTTTACACGTATAGCAATAAAAACACGAGTATTATATGATGACTATATAAAAGCAAAGACAATTTAGGTGACGAATCCTTTTTTTATTTAAAGAAGAAAGTATTCATTGAACATTAATAGATGGTACTCGATTTTCTGCTTTTATCATCATGATTTAAAATTAACCATGGATTCGTTGAAAATGATGTGAATTCCAAAGGATGCGTGGTGCAGGTTTCTCACAAACGAAAGACATTTTACGGGTACACGGATAGTCGTGCCATTTACGATGTTTCGTTACCAAGAGAGCACAGTTCTCCCTTTTGCCACCAGCAGGCTCTCTTCCATACCAGTTACGATACCGTAGTTTGTAACCTGTTGACGAATACACGTATCGGCCTTCACGTACAACATCAGTGAGACCAAGCCACACGTGAGTATAACCTTAAAAACAAGACATCACAAAAATAAAAAAAAACCCGGAAAACCTATTATACATAGTGGTGTTTGAGAAGTGTATTTAAATACATAGTTGCTGTAAATTAGCTGATGTAATATATTGTAATTCATTCATCTATTGATTACAAGTCTTTTTCTTGGTTTACATTGGTTATCATTGCATTCAAAACCTGTTTGAAATGAAGTCCTGGATTAAATTTAGTGAATACATTTTCGATGGCTTAACAGGCATTTGTTGTTGCATGGAAAACAATAGAATCCGAAATATCGGGCGTAAGAAAACGAGAAGGGCGATAAAATAACAGGATTATCTTTAAAACATTCCAAACAAACAGTAATCTTGTCATCGTATGTAAAAGTATTGACTTTCATGTATGAGTAAAGTTATACTTGCTAAAAATATCATGTGGTTCAGTACAGATCCTTTGTCTTTCTCATTCATATTTTGATCATATTTCCAAATATTGAGTAAATAGATTGTCTTTATGTAAGGAATGCCAAAACTAATGAAATAGAGTTTTTGTTTCCAAAAAATATTACAAAGGGTATAATAGATAATATTTACATTTTCAACTGTCTTTGTCTGTGATAACATTACCAATCAATTTTGAACCCTAAAACCCAATAACTTCATAAAACATGAGTGACACAAAATGGGCGTGTCTTATAGCAAAACTGCGAGACGGTATTGGCTGCGACGTGCAGTAATACATAGCATGTGCTCCACGAAAAAATAGTGGTTTCAAATAATGTTGTTTTAAAGTGTACAAGTTGGAAATAATGTGAATATAAGTAATAAGGAATCATTCTTTGAATATTATGAGGTGATAATTTCTGTCGGAGCGTGGTCAAATCTTTCATAAAGCCCTTCGGGCTTTATTGGATTTGACCACGCCCCGACCGAAATTATCACCTCATAATACTAAAAGAATGATTCCTTATTCCTTAAATACACGTGTCAGTATATATAACCAATGCAACAGTATTAATATATATTTACATTTTCCAGTGTCTTTGCCTGTGATAACACTACGTATCGATTTTGTACTATATAACCCATAACTTCAAATGACGCCAAATTGAGGCGCCGGCGGGGTTTGCTTATTTATATTTAAATATTTAATCTTACGATGGCTTAAAATTATATAAATATAAGTAATAAGGAATCATTTTGAATATTATGAGGTGCATGATAATTTCGGTCGGGGCGTGATCAAATCTATCATAAAGCCCTTCGGGCTTTATTGGATTTGATCACGCCCTGACCGAAATTATCACATCATAATACTCAAAGAATGATTCCTTATTCCTTAAATAAAACAAAAATTCAAAATTGCATATGAAATAAATAAATAAGAAAATATTTTGAACAATTATATTTCGTTAGAAGTAAAATAACAGTCTTGAAAACTTACGGCGTATCAGACTTTGAAGCAATACCCAGTTTTCTTCTGCTCTGTTTTTTAATTCAATCAACCTTGACCCCTTGTCAGAACAAGTATTCTACAATGTACAAAATTCATTTGAAAGCCGTAAATAATGTGCTCTAAAGAGAAAAAGTAATGATAAATGGGACGTTTTTATATAGTTAGATCTGATTCGTTCATATAGGATTGGCTCAGTAAAAGACACCACTTTCAACAGACACTCGTTTTCTTGACGCTGTTTTTTTTTCTTTGTGGTAGGTATTTCACTATGTGCCTCTATCACATCAATCGTGGATGGTTTGCAATTATATATAATTTTTGGGTTGATATCCCACCTGAGTTGAAAGCTGAAGTGAGCTATTTTGATCACATTTTGTCCGTCGCCCGTCTGTCCGTCCGCCTATCGGTCCGTCCGTTTGTAATTTTTTTATTACATTTTGAACTTCCACTCTAAAACCGCTTGGCCAATTTCACCCAAATTTGGCACAAATTAATCTTATTGGACGGCAAATATAAATTGCAGAAATAAAAGACCAATCTTTATTTAAGGCATAGAGACCCCTGAAACTGTAGAAAATTGGGGGTGCATTTTTAAAAATCTTCTAAAGAAATACTGAGTCAAATTGAACGTGATTTAGCATAGATAATCCTTGTGGCAAGGAAAATATAAATTGCAAAAATGATGGGGGAATTCTTTCTCAAATCTGAGTTATTATGAAATTAAGAATAAAGGCGAGACGTGTTTCAATCAGTTTTATAAATTCGGGTCCGGTATTCCATACTTCTAAAACGTGATTCTATGTTTAAAGCAGCCATGTTTGACGTATGATAAAGGGTCGATCTGACAAAGCTGAAGAGAATTGTTGAAAACATGCAAGATACATTGGTGCCGATTTTGTGAAGTTAAATATTTCAATGCGTTGACAGTTTATACATTTGACGGTGGTGTTAGCTTGTTTTGATTTTCGTTCATTTTCATTATTTATCCTATGTAACATGGGCAACTATCGATGTATTTTGTAATTTCTACGTATCAAATCAAACATAGACTTCAGTAAATCAGACAGTCGACTCTTTACCTGCGCCAAAAAATATGGTTTTAACAAAAAACTAAAATACAATTCAATATATTGGTAAATCGGTATGATCTTTTGCGAAATGGTTGATTAATAGTATGTGTTTTGTTGAGATGCTCAGCATTTTCTCGAGTTTATTCAGTTAAACAGAGTTTAATATAGCTGTGGGAAATATGAAGGTGAATATTCCATTCATTTTGAAAAATAAATCATGCTCTTTGTTTGTTTTAGCGCATGTTTCTTCTGTTTAAGTGTTTACAATTTCTATTTACCAACAATATTTGAGTGTTAAGTTTGTTTCGAATTGTAAGCAAGAAACAGAGCTTTGCTCACAATTCTATGTTTGTACACAGATCTGAGGCCATTGCTTTTTGGGGGGTTGGGGGGTTGGAGGTCTTCATTTTAAAGGCTGAATAGGAAATACCAAGTAAAAAATCTAAAGCTTAATGTAATAAACTCAGGTGAACAAAATATGACTCAAACCTAGCAGAATCGTGAGCACTGTATCTTGCTTATATTTCTACGATTGACGCTGAAATTTCGGTTGATCATTAGAAATGTCTCGCTTAACGTTAAATACCTGTACAAAAAAAAAGAAATGATGATATTCTGTTACTACTTTATGGGGCCCCCTCTTTATACGATAAATCATATAAATTCTCCAACAATTTTGATAGTTTTTTAGACAAGAGAAAATAAAAACGACACCGTTAAAACAGTTTCAATAGTTCTGACACAGTTTGTTACGGGGATAAAGGCATTATCGCTATTCTTAAGAAAATATTACAGCAGATAATCACCCTGGTTTGTAGCGATTTGTTGTTTTTGAATAAAGATGAAAAAATGGGTGGGGCTTGGTAAAATAGGGTGATATTCCTGTCAATACATTGATTATGATAATTCTTTAACATGTCATGTGACAGCAGTATTCATTAATCAATTGAGTAAGGTTATAAAAGTTATGCAAGTTTACGCCAGGTAAACAACATTTGTTGTTTTTAATAAAATACGATAATAATTATAATATTTTTTCTCTTCAAAAATTCAATAAGTAGGAAGTAGTTGAAGAAGAAAATGTACCAATATGCTCTCAAATATTTTGATCGCTTTATAATGTGGGGAAAAGGGGGGAGGCAGAACGAAAATATAGGGAATTGGAAGTTAACAGTGTACCCCTACTAAATGTTTAGTTTTATATATTGCATGGAATTTTCTTATTTTCGGTAAAATTGGTATTCCGTAAAGGTACAATGTCAAAGATTTAGTATATGCAAAAATACTTGTAAAATTCAGTACTTTACAATATTTATTTTTTTTTTCTACCGAGGGGCCATATGACACAATAACTTTGGACGCCCATATCAAGTCATTGTTGCTCAGTTGAGCGATGTGGCCCCATGGGCCTCTTGTTTTTATTGTCATTTTGATAATTTAACCCGATTTAAAAACCGCTTCCTTATATTATAGTTACATATTAGAAATACACTTAATTCTTACCACTGCACGAGGAAACGAAGTTTTTCCCCGTGAAAACCAGTAGCAGTTGTGTTTGTACGGTACCCATCCGTCATCACAACCTACAAAAACAAACACAACTACAAGTTAACAAGTGTAAAAAAAAACGAAAACACAAACCGACGATGCTTTTTAATCTCAAGTTATATGTACTACTTAACTTTGGTAGGTTTTTTTTTTTTGCCAGACAATTAGAAATGCATAATAGACATTTACAATCTCACTTCTATCATCCCCAAAGGTTTAAACTTAACATCTTTAATGCATGAAACACTCAAAGACAAGCCAACCCTGTGTACATCGGTATCACGTCAATATATAACAAATAAAAAATGACTTCAAAAACTTGAAGCATTCCCAAAAAAGTTAAAAAAAATTCCTATCAGTAGAATCGTCAAGTCAAAATCAGCCTGTCGGACCATTTTATCGCAATCGCGTGCACAAAATCGATAAGAAACATGGAAAAATTAAAAAAAATAATAAAGAATGGGGCTTTTGCATTTGAAATGAAAGACCATATAAATCATTCAAACTTGAAAGTCTGGGAAATACATATAAAAAACAACCATTTAATATAACAATTTGATCACAAATTGATTAGGATGGCTAGACACAACAATTTTTTTCGATGGATCTTTTAAGTATTACTTTCATACAGGATTTAACAAACAAACAAACAAACAATAAATAAAGATAATGTTGCCGTTAACATGATAATTTTTTCTTTTACCTTCTACCAATGCCCCCAAACCAATGATGATCAAGCAAAGAAGCAGACTTCGTGGAGTCCCCATCTCAAAAGGTGTCGGTTTGTTAATCGACACTTACAAACTGTTGGCATTATATAGGAATAAGGTGGATAAATTGCTATCGAATATCGGACATAAAAGTAATTAAATAGCATTAAACTGACTAAATGTTCTATTGAATTTTTCGCGTCATTTTAAACCATTATTGTATAAAGTTTTAATAATTAGCATTGAAGCATATGTCGCAAGGCGGTAAAGCATCATGTCGTGAATTAGATAAAGAAAATTATGAATAATGTGTAAGAAGTGTAATAATCAACATGTCACATTTCTAAATATCTACCTATTAAACAAACATACCTTGACAGGATTTTTTGTAAAAAAGTAATTTAAAAAAAGCGTTTAAGTATTTCTAAAGTTATATCCAAATTCCGTCTGTTATGTATAAAAGAAACAAAAGAAAAGCGTTATTCAATAATATATAACTGCAATGTACACTGATAAAATGATCACCTTTCAAACTAACATTTCTAAATGATTTAAATTTTTCATCTACAATTACGGTCCTGCCTTGAGTCAATCAAATGTACGGTTCAAGTTTCTGGTAAAAATGGCTTATATTAAGATTGTATTTATCATTCTGTGTATATTTGATAAAAGATCTTTAAAAACTAATATTATGGGTGTATGAATCACTGTGTTTTATCAGTGTCCTTTTAATACCAACATATTGAGATTTTCATAATGATTTTTTTACCAAAAAAATAATGTTCATTGAAGTGCAATATACTTTAAGATATATTTCATTGCTAGAAACATTGTCTACGACTGATAATGTGATTAAACTAAATCCACGCAAACTCATATTTGTAACATCTCTTAGTGTGGCACTTCCAATAAAAGTCGGAGATGACGTCACACATCCCCTTATGTGTTTTTTTTTTTTTTGGGGGGGGGTTAGGGTTTTTTCGGGGGGGGGGGGGCAAAATAACGTCGCGGGTCACAGTATAAATTTCTTTATGAGAATGTATGCTTCTTTCATTCTTCAAGCTATATTGAAATTATTGACAGTTTGCATCATCATAATTTCATTTTAAAAATATTATCTTGAAAAATTCAAAATAAAGAGTGTTTTAGAAACATATCGGTATACTATTGAACAAATGACAATAACAAACCGTCAACCATATCAAAAATCCAGAAAACAAAATTCAAAGCAGAGTATGAACACGTTCAACATCCTTTCCTGTATGAAAACTCCACACCTCAGCACCATAATTAAAGACACTTGCGACATATGTTTCAAACACTTTTAGTTTCGATTCAATATTCCAAAAAAATTTCTTACATGCATTAAGTATACCAAACATGCATTTGCTACCTTGCTGAGCCAGTATCTTTTGTGTTAGATGAAATTTACCATTAAAATTCAAGGTCATGCCTGAATAATTAAAGCTTTTTACAAGCACGACCAGTTGCTTATTATAAAACGATCTGTAGCTTTTAGGTAGTTTTGAACCTTTTTGGAATAAAACAACTTTTGTTTTAGGCACATTTTCATCTATATTCCAACTTTTACAGTAAACATGCAAATTATCTAAGATATTTTAAAGACCCTACTTAGACTCAGACAGTAGAACCGTGTCGTCTGCGTACAAAAAAAAAACAAATGAAATGTCTTTAAGTTGGGTAAGTTCACATACACTCTTGATGAGATCAGATTAGAAGTCGTTCATGTATAAGGAAAATAAGAATGCAGAAAGTGTCTCACCTTGCATTACTCCCCTTGTGGAAGAAAAAAAACCTCAGAGAAACACATTTCTGAATTTTAAATTGTAATCTAGTTATTTAATATTGACTCTCTTGTATAAACACACTGAAATTGTTTAATTTGCATTTGTGCTTAAAATACTTGCTAATATAAACATTGTCCTTTGAGGATAATACTTAAATGACTTGCGCTACGCAATATGCTGAATGATATGCGTACTTTTTTAGAGATAATCTGTTATGTTTTTGGTTTGCTTGTTTGTTGTTGTTTTTTTTTTTTGGGGGGGGGGGTGTTCATTGAACAGTGAACATTTTTTCTACGCGTAAAGTATTTAGTGCATTCATTTTTAATTATTTTTAACAGTTGTTGTCTTATTTTTATGCTTATGGTATCAAAATGTGAAAATAAAATGTCAGTTGTTTAGAAAAATCAATACCTCAATATACTGAAATTGTATGCATTATGGCAACCCCCCTTTAACAGGGCTAAAATATAAAAAAATCAAAAAAGTGTTTTATATGGACAATTTGCATTACTTTAAATATATTCTGAGAAAATTTCATTTAAATATGTTTTACTCCATGTATTACCCCCTGCCCGACTCTCTCATAGATGCACAGAATGCATTCATCATTGGAATGGGATTAAAGTAATATAGACACCTCTACATTTGTTCAAAAAAAGCACAAAGCACTGTTTTTAAGTATATTTTTATGTCTCAAAATATTATGTAACAGGTTTTAATGATTCGATTTTAGTCATCAACAGAATACAGGTGCTTAATTGTTAAAAATTCCCGATAATTGTTGGCCCGTTATTCTAGCACCGTGGTGTTTATAGATCACATGTGGAAAATAGATCAGTATGCGACAGACATATGTCCCTTATATTAAAATATTTAATAAACAAGAGAAAATAACAAAATTAAAAAAACGCCCATATGAACGAGTATATCTTTAACTATTAACAAGGTTAAATTCCACACATTGCTTTGTTAGCTTAAATAAAAGCTTCAATTGTCAGGTGTATATTCCTCCATTGGAGTAGTGACATCAACAGCCATTTTATAAGTAGTAGTATTAAGAACTCTTTAAATATTTTAAAGAACATGCAAGTTTCTTTTTATAAATCTTAACATTTGATTTTAACAAACGATATAAACAGCTATCAAGTTACTCAGTAGATAAGAAAAATGCGTAAAGAATCTATAATATGCGTTGTCATAAAGTCTTTTTGCAATACAAGTCAGTGATACGCTTGCTTTTTTCAAATGCATAGAAATGCTAAGACGCAAACTACATTATTACTGGAGCTGGTCAATGATTTGGCAATATCAATGAAGGCTCAAGTTTATTTATGAAGACAAAACTAACATAATCCAGTATGAAAGCAATAGTTAAAAGCACTCTACATATTGCCATATCATTCTATAAATAAGTTATGTGTTTAAAAGCAAGTCGTTCTATTTATGGACAATATATAAAGAATACATTCTATGATAGTAAGATTCCATTTGTAAGGGCATGCCAAATATGCTATTATTTACTAAAAACACATACGATACCTAAGTTTATTATACGATTTTCGTGGTTCAAGTCATAGTTTTGCTATCTTCAGAAAAAAGCCTGTTCTCGATTATCTAGGATGCTATGAAAACATATTTCTAACTCAGTAATTATTGCTTTATGAATGTGTTTGTTAATATATATTTTACGAAGTTCTTCTCGTAAAGGGGAACTCGCTGTTGTAATTAGCCTTACGCCCGGACGTATATGGTTAGAAACCTTATAAACCTGAATAAAGACAAGGTCGAGGATACAATGTACATATGATGTTTATTCCTCTGTGTCCCAAGCGTAAGTGACACAGTATAAAAATGAATATTAATTACAACATATTGACAATTAAATTTAAATTGAACATTATTAAAGAACATGATTAAAATAGACATTAATATAACATCACTGGACCGCCATTTAAAGAGTGGCGGCCATATTTAAAATCAACTTCCGGTATCAATTCCCGGCCGTTGATTGACAGTATTATAATTTTAAAGTAAAAATATTGACTAAACAAATTTTCAAATACTGAACCCAATACCCAAATTAGTATTAAATTATCATTAAATTAAGTGAATATGAATCGGATTTACTGTACAAAATTATGTTTAAAATTATCTTAACACCCAAGTTAAAAATGTTATGGAACTTTTACTAATTTCTTAATGTTAATTTAAAGCTATCACTTTAACTTAATTTTTAATAACTTGATTAAATAATAAAAATACCTATAATTCATATAAACAATCTAACTTATAAAACATAAAAATACTGACCTGAATAAAGACAAGGTCGAGGATACAATGTACATATGATGTTTATTCCTCTGTGTCCCAAGCGTAAGTGACGATAGGGAGACGGGGGAATAAACTTAATCCTCGACCTGTCCTCAGTGAGGTCACTCAAAGGGGGTAATTACAGTGTAATTAACAAATTATTATAATGACTTTATTGAATTTCCTTTGGGGAGCCTCGCGAGGTTAGCGTCCCCTTTTACCTTAATTTTTATTCAATTAGCGGAAGAGTTTCTCACTATCCCTGGCATCTATTGTTATGCGTTAATCCTAAAGTGATAGTAAAATTAACTCAAATACCTACGTACTGACAGTTGAATAGAAAGACCGACTTTTGTTTGCATTACTTCTTAACTTGAACATTTGATAATTGCCGAAATGTGAGAATGATTTATTCCAAAATAAATTGTTACTAACTTTCTAGATCCGAACAAAAAGGAAACGTGTAAACGTTAATCCGAACCCATGTACATTATTTATCTAGCACGACGCTTTCTTCTTAATATTTCTTTAGCCCAGAAATTCTTAACTTTCACGTACCTTAAATCTTAAATTGTAAAATATAAAATAATTAAAACATTTACGAAATATTATAGACTATAAGTAATTATTACGTAAAATATATAAAAATCAAAATGTGCACCGTCACACTACCCCCTTCTTCGCCTAACTTCAGTCCTCTGAAGTTGAGAGAAAAGAAAAAAAAAATCTATCAAAAACTAAAATAGAAAAATACACAAAAATAATAAGAAAAAATTCTAAACCAACACCAAAATAAAAAAAAAAACAATTCTAAATGCTATGTAAGCATAAAAAAAAATACACACACAAAAAAAAAACATTTAAATACACAAATACAGGGGGAAAAAAATAATTAAACGAAATAGGAGAACCTGCAGCAAGACAAGCAACACATGCAAATGAAAACATAATATCAGACAAACATAATAAACATGCAATACACATTGAATACACACAATATACGACACCTTTTATCAAAACATAACACTGTCACAACACCACACCGTCACATGTGTAATCCAATTAGTTATGTAAACAGTCCGACACGACTCAGGTGTGCAGGTGGCAAAATCAATCGAATACACAGTTCAGCTCATTCACAGTTCATCGGGAATAGAAATTCGAACAGTTCAGCGGTAAGTTCACACGCAAAACGTTTGTTTGGTTGCCATCTGGCATATGGAGTCCATTGGAAAAGTCCTTATTGACTCAAAGGAACGAACCATTGCGTGCGCGGATTGTCGCTGGTTAGGTCTGTGTGGTATAATACTTGAATAGGTGTCTTCTGTGTGTTGCTGTCTGCCGTTACAACCAGGTCTCCAACATCAGTCCTTTGTATGCTCGGTGACATGAAAAATAAAAGAAAAACGCACAGAAACGGGGAAAAAAAAAACCAACATATATACAAGTTAATGTTTTTGTAAACAGAATTGCAAAGAGCCATGATCAAAATCAAATGAAAACGATTTCAGTCTGATAATGCGTAGTAATAGTTATCATGGATCAGAATCAGATAAGCACAAAATGGTTGATTGAGAATTTTACGGAGTTTGTAGGCTTGCCAGTACGACAGAGAAATAGTAGATTTTACTTTAATTTGTTTTTCTGAAAGTTTGTTTTTAATTGCTAAATTATCCCATTGAAGAGTTAACATTGGCCGAAAATATCCCGAAATTTGAATGTTTTCTATATCCGAAGGAGGCGTAATTTCCCAATAGGATGGACACAAGGACAAGAATGTAATAGGTACCATAGCGCATAGGGATCCTGTCGTAACTTCAAGAACTATTTTGCAATTGTGACGATGTTTTCGCAGATATTTAATGACCATTATAACAATAAACAGGGTTGAAATGGATACTAAGAGGAAAATGCCATGGTGCCAACTCAAAATATCAGAAATATTTGTAGATGTTGCGTCATGTTGTAGTGTATTGTCTGGTCTTATATATCTAAACACTGGAATCGCAGATGATTTGACTGAAGTTGCTTTGGTTAATAATAATGCTGCTGATAGTGCTCTAAACTTATACACTATATAAACAATACCAACAAAAGAACATATTGATAAACACAGTGAAACTATTGTCAAAATATTAAAGGTGTCAAAAATTGATGTTGGTACCGTCAGATCTCCATTGGCTAATGGTTCAGCTAATGACTGAAAAATGACAGAATCTTGCTTAACAGCTTTGACCATCTTTTTCAAATTCAAGTGCTCTTTTTGATCTTTAGCAAAAATGTTTGACATAGAATGATTATAAATTTGAAATGCAGGAATGTCAATTATAACTTCTTCGGGAAACATAGTATAACCTGAGATAGATTTTATAGACGATGCATTGAAGAACTGCTGTAATAATGCTAAATTTACAGGGTGAAAGTAAGTTGGTTTTAGTTTGGGTCTTGAATTGCATGCAGTTAAACGAGCGGGAAAGTAGAGATTAGAGTAAGTCAAAGAACAATAACATGGAAGTTTAACTAAACAAAATTTGCAACCTGTAATGTTGGCGACTTTATGCTTACAGTTGTATATAATTTCCGGAACATTGTAAACAATTATTGAAGATGTATCTAATTCGATAAATTTAGGACTTAATCGTTCTTGAACAAATCTGAAATTGCATGTTTTATTAATTGTTTCTATGTTATTGTTGAAAAGCGATATAAGACAAGAGTCGTTGTAAGTAGTCGCAGTCAGTGCATTTGTTAGTAAACAATGTTTGAGTGTGTCACCTGCACATGTGTCAATCATCGATTTACTGACTTCTGTAAAGTAATCTGCTTTGTTAGAAATGGCAATATAATCAGGCAAATTTAGTAATTCTGTCGCATGGTTAGAAGAGGAGTTAATAGGAACTGGAAGGGAAACAACTTTGTACAGGGTAAATGGTAATCTAAAAGTAGATAACGGTATTTTCAAAGTAATAAACAAAGTTGAACGATGTCGTGCAAAGAAAAATTTAGAGTGCGCATAATGAACTTGAGGATCAGTAGATGAAATATAAGTTCGTCTATAGTTTTTGCTTAGTATTCCCTGAATTTCTAACAAAGATTTTTGTAAAAGGGCGGGTTTAATAAGTATAGGAGAAAGTTTTCCTTGCACTAAAGTTTCTACACCTAGCTTGAATTGTTCTAACTGAGATTCTAAAGTTTCTGCATCATTAAGTTGGTTAATTAAAAACGTTGATACAGTGTCAATAGCATCATTCAACAACGTAATATCTTTTCGTAATGAATTGCTTAAAGAAATAAGTGCGTCATGATTTTGCTTTACACCTAGAACCATATTATCGAGTCTACGGGTAACCGTTGCCGTAAAAGACGACAAATGTTTTCCATGTTGAGCTAGCGCTTCGGTAACCTTGTTGACAGTCGATGTGACTCTATTAATATGCTGTGCTAAAACATTAACATCTTCAACTGTTGCTAACCCAAAGACAGATTTATAAATTGTTCCAACAAACCCTAATAATGCTCTGGGCGATTTGCCCGATTTTCGGTCTTGGCGTATTTGAGGAATTAACGTGTACAGTTCTTCAATAGTGGCATTTAGCCTTGCTTGACATCTAATTTTAATTTGGTTCATGGTTTGAAAAACCTTATTAAATTGTGTGCAGTTAAAACACTCATTTGCCGATTCAAGTGCCATATTCTTAGGTATGTCAACCGCAAATGTATGCAGCCACATCTCGTTCGAAAATTGTACCTTGGTCTCTTCCTTGAAGATGACCCCATAGTTCAGCCTAATCTTGTTGGAACTTTCCGCAGGTGAAACCAGAGAAGCCACAAGGATGATGAAGAAAATATACCACCGCATTCTGTACTTTGAGGTCTAGAATTAGATATAAATGAAGGATTCTTAATTGTTTGTTAATTTGTGTGTTGGCCACCACACTTAGCACTAATATACGAGAATAATCCCAAAGTTACAAACAATGAAGGATGCTCATGAATAATAAATCTAAGTAAATTTTGAATAAAATACAGAATGCATCTGGTAGAAGTTTCAACTTACCTATGTATGCTTAATTAAAATAGGTTTTATTGCGCTTACGCTTTTTACCTGCCATAGTCCTCGTTGCATGATACTCACGTATGAGTCCTGGGCCAAGGTCTTCTTCCTGTAACCAACTTTTGGCGTACTTACCTTCCCAATCCACTAGGTACTGACGCTTACCTTGTACATATCTAGACTTAACTATCTTTTTGATCGGAAACCAGCCATTGCTAGGATTGCTCGGCGCCGCGGTTTGCTGCATGTTTGCATTTTCGGCCGTGTGAGGAAAATCGGTAACAGTGTTATTGGGCGCAAGGGGCGTACCGGTTTGATTTTGCAATTGATTATCTTGATCGGCAAGCTCATTGTCATTCTTACCTGCATCTAGATTTTGATCCTCAACAGGCTGCAGTCGTCTATCTTGTGGATCGTGGTACGCTTTTAAACGATTTGCATGAATAGACGCTTTAAGAAGTTTGTTGTCTGAACACTTTCGTAAACCGTATGTGTTGTTACCTGTAATTTTCACGATGTAGTAAGGTCCTTCCCATTTTGCATGTAGCTTTTTGGAAAAACCCACCGGCGTCTTTTCAACTTTAACGAGGACTTGTTGGAGCATGCGAAAAGATGGTTCTTTGGATTTTACATTGTTAGTAGCTGTTGTTTGTTCCCGTTTTTGAGAAACGTTTTGTTTTGCTGTGTCCTCAACCATTTTTAACTCATCAAGAAGTGCGTCAAAGTGTTGTTTTGCATCCTTACCCATCGTTTCCTTGGGAATAATTTGTGTGTCGAAAGCTAGATTCATCTCCTTACCAAAAAGCATCTTATAAGGCGAGTACTGCGTAGACTCGGTACATGGTGACCTTCTCAGAGACATCAGAACACTTGGTAAAAGTTTAGGCCAGTTGTTTTGTTCTTTATCAATGTAGGCTCTGAGACACTGTGAGATGACAGAGTTATACCTTTCTACTGGAGAGTTGGACTGCGGATGATAAGGACTTGTAGCTATCTTCTTGATCTTGAAAAATTCACACAAAGCACTTACCAACTTAGACATAAAGTTCTTTCCTCTATCTGACACTAAGGTTACTGGTGCTCCGTACCTCGAAAATATTTCTGCATACAAGATCCAGGCTACTTCAGAGGCTTCCTGTGTTTTGGTTGGAAATGCTTCAATCCATTTGGACAGACTGTCGGTAACCACGAGTACATGTTGATATCCCTCAGTTGTTTTGTTGAACGATAGGAAGTCTATGTGCCAAGTCTCTAATGTGTCCGATATCGGTAGTGGTTGTAGAGGTGCGTTCAGATGGTTTATTGGTCGTTTGATTCGTTGGCATACGTCGCAGGATGAGATATAATCATGTACGTCTTGATACATACCGTGCCAGAAGTACTTTTGTTGTAGGGCTCTGTGCGTTCTTGTTATTCCCAAGTGACATCCTCCAGCTAGGTTGTCGTGGTAGGCTTGTAGGGCAGCTGTACGTAAGGTCTCTGGCAGCCATAACTGTTTAATTGATTTGCTAGCATCAGTTTTACCTTTTGTTCTTGGCTCATAAAAGTGGTAGAGAACGTTATTCTCAAGGACAAAGTAGTTCTCCATGTAGAGTATGGTTTTAGCCAACTTCTCATCATTCGGTAATTCCTGCGTTTCTAGGTATTTGATTAGATGTTGCATCTTTGACTCACCAACTCGTTGTAGTTGACCAATCTCATGAAAATCTGGCAAACTTGGTTGTGGTTCTGCATCCACCAGGTGAACAGAGGGGTTCTCCTCGTACGTAAAAACAGTTTGATACGTATCATCAGAAAGTGGCAAACTTTGGTCAACAACGCTTACTTGCACTTCTGGTCTGTCATTCTTCGTGTTGTCGTCTGCATTGTGATCACTGGAATATGGTCGTCTGGACATGGCGTCTGCATTTTGATTGGTAACTCCGGGGCGATATACTACCTCAAAATCGTACTCTTGTAATCGTAGAGCCCATCGTCCGAGTCGTCCAGTTAGATCTTTCTGGTTTTGTAGCCATTTCAGAGCTCTGTGATCTGTTATTACCTTGAAATGGTTGTTTGCTAAATAGACACGAAAATGTTTGATACCTTCTATGACAGCTAAGCATTCTCTATCTGTTATCCCCCATTTCCGTTCAGCTTTGTTGAGCGATCGGCCCCCGTACGCTACTGGATGTTCCTTACCATTCTGCAGTTGTCCCAATATAAATCCAATAGCCGATGCAGAAGCGTCACACGTCAAGATAAAAGGTTCTGACATGTTTGGATAAGCTAAGACTGGTGCTGAGGAGAGTGAAGCTTTAAGCGTTTCAAAGGATTTCTGGCAGTCTGTTGTCCACTCAAAGGGAATATTTTTCTGAAGAAGCTCGTTTAAAGGAGATGCAATAATAGAATACGAATTGACAAACTTACGATAATAATTGCAGAGTCCCATGAAGCTTCGTATCTCAATCTGGTTCTTAGGAACAGGATAGTTTTGTACCAACGCAATCTTGGATGGATCAACCATAACACCGTTTTTAGAGAACCTGTGTCCAAGATACGATACCTGTTCTACTGCAAACTGGCATTTGGACGGCTTCAGTGTAAGTCCAGCGTCCTGTAGTCTATGAAAAACCTGTTTAAGATGGTGCAAATGAGCTTCAAAGTTCTTACTGTAAATAAGGATGTCATCCACGTAAACCAGAGCTTGTTTCCAATGAAGACCACGTAATACTTGGGTCATAACCATTTGAAAAGTAATCGGCGCGTTACGAAGTCCGAATGGCATTCGTGTCCATTCATAAATTCCCGTGTGCGTGATGAAAGCTGCTTTATGTTTTGTGGACGGATCCATCGGAATCTGCCAAAATCCGCTGGCAAGATCTAATACCGAGAAAATTTTAGCATCAGCTTCGCCAATAGCATCGACAACGTCTTCTAACTTCGGAAGCGGAAATGAAGCTGGTCTCGTGACCTTATTTAGTTTCCGATAGTCTATCGCGAAGCGGAACTCGCCATTTTTCTTCGGGACTAGTACCACTGGCGAATACCAGTCAGAATTAGAAGGCTCTATGATATTATTTTGCAGCATTTCGTCGACTTGGCGCTCAATTTCCTTTTTCATATTCGGTGACGTTCGGTAGTTCGGTCCGCGAACCGGAAGTGCATTGCCCGTATCAATTTGATGTTGATATGTTTTACTTTGACCTATTTGCGACAAATTAGACGAAAATACGAACCGATTTTGATAGAGAAATTCATGAAGTTGTTCTTTTTGATTAACTGTTAAATCGCATTTTTCTAAATCAAACTCTATAGAATTTTCAGACGAAATATTTGCGACAACCGTCTTTTCCGCGCGTGAATTCGCGTCTATATCAACAATTGATTCTTGATGTACGTTTGAAACCGTAGCAATGACAAGTTGCGATGAAAGAAAACGTTTGTTTTTCGTCGGATTCATAATTTCCATTACAGCGCAGCCTTTGTGAACTTTAACTAAACAGCGCGCTCCTAGCAATTGACGGTTTGCGAGTGCTGAAGTTGGTTCTAAAAGTACCGAGTTACCTGATACTTGTCTTGATACTGACACATTCAAGCGTACTGAACTGTCTGGTTCAATCACCACAGATTCCAATGGTCTGACTAACCCTAAATTTCTATGTAATGTACATACCAGAGGTTTGTTTCCTGGGATCGTCATGGTCTCTGAGGAAAAATCTATTTCTACCTTATTCTCAACAAGAAAATCTCTACCAAGGATTAGTGCATGATGCAAATTGTCAAAAATCAGAAAGGTGTTAGTAATTGTTACATCACCAAATGTTAGTGGAAGAGTTATTTCCCCTTTGACATTATGACATTCTCCGCCAACACCTGTAATTTGCATGATATTAGATGACCGTACTTCAACATTAGACATTTCTAATTTTGCAAGCAATTTTGAATGAACGCAACTAACATCAGCACCTGTGTCAACCAAAGCATTAGTTTTAACATTTCCTACATGAACTGTTACTGTACTTTTCTGTAAAGATGTTTTTAGACTGAGCACAGAAGGTTTTGGGGATTTTGTAGATTTAGCACTTTTGTTATTTTTACACTTTTTCTCCGACAATAATGTATTTTGCATCAAAAGATGTTGCTTGATTTCAGAAAGTGTTTTATCCCTAGCACTCATAGCAGCTCTAAGTAATTCTTTATCAGTGTGCCCACCTATAGAATTTCTATAGATAGGCCCGAATCCCTATTTACGAACCCCCGATCTACACATTCTCTGAAAATGATTTGGCTTACCGCACTTTCTACAAGTCTGATTGTGTGCAGGACAGTTCCTCCTACCCCTACAATCCATCCCGCATTTCGTACATTGATACTCAGAGTTGGATTGATGAGGGTAAGAGTATCTACCCAGAATTGGTCTAGATTGTGATCGATAATTTCTATGATTTTGACCCTGAGTTCTCTGAACACTGTTGACATTTACAGAATTGAGCGTTAATTGTTGTATCTGTTTTGTCATTTCGTCAAATTTAGCATGTAACGATTCAACATGTGCATCTGAAGTGCAATTCTTTTCCGCAAGAACTGCATATCGACGGACTTGTTCTACTGATTGTGGCTCCTTCATATTCACATAGTTCTTAATTGAGCCCGACAAACCATTCAATAGAGCACCAACCTGCACATGCTCAGGCCAGTTAACTTTTTGTACTTGTTTCAGAAATCTAGTAACATATTGCTCGGCTGATTCACCGGGCAACTGCTGAATCTTAAATAATGATACATCAGTCTGATTTTGTTCATTAAATCTTTCTAGAAATGCTCTCGTAACATCTTCAAACCCTCTCGTTTTAACCCTTTCATCAAGATTTTCATACCAGACGAGAGCAGTGTTTGTTAGAAAGAATTGAAAGCCCGCTGTCAGTTTTTCCAGTGGCCAATTCATGAATACAGCATACTGGCGATATTTGGCCAGCCATGCTGCGGCGTTCTCATCGCCACCCCCAAACTTCTCCAATTGAATAGAACTCATTACCTCGGCTTCTGAGGTGTCCTCAACTTCTTGGTTGTCCTCGACTTCTAGTTCAAAATCGTCAATGTCCTCGTCCACGTCGTACACTGTACGAAGATAGTAGTTGTGGGGCCTTGGCATCTGATGAAAGAGAGGTCCAAGATCTTTTCCTCCACCACGTTTTACGAAGTTCTTCTCGTAAAGGGGAACTCGCTGTTGTAATTAGCCTTACGCCCGGACGTATATGGTTAGAAACCTTATAAACCTGAATAAAGACAAGGTCGAGGATACAATGTACATATGATGTTTATTCCTCTGTGTCCCAAGCGTAAGTGACACAGTATAAAAATGAATATTAATTACAACATATTGACAATTAAATTTAAATTGAACATTATTAAAGAACATGATTAAAATAGACATTAATATAACATCACTGGACCGCCATTTAAAGAGTGGCGGCCATATTTAAAATCAACTTCCGGTATCAATTCCCGGCCGTTGATTGACAGTATTATAATTTTAAAGTAAAAATATTGACTAAACAAATTTTCAAATACTGAACCCAATACCCAAATTAGTATTAAATTATCATTAAATTAAGTGAATATGAATCGGATTTACTGTACAAAATTATGTTTAAAATTATCTTAACACCCAAGTTAAAAATGTTATGGAACTTTTACTAATTTCTTAATGTTAATTTAAAGCTATCACTTTAACTTAATTTTTAATAACTTGATTAAATAATAAAAATACCTATAATTCATATAAACAATCTAACTTATAAAACATAAAAATACTGACCTGAATAAAGACAAGGTCGAGGATACAATGTACATATGATGTTTATTCCTCTGTGTCCCAAGCGTAAGTGACGATAGGGAGACGGGGGAATAAACTTAATCCTCGACCTGTCCTCAGTGAGGTCACTCAAAGGGGGTAATTACAGTGTAATTAACAAATTATTATAATGACTTTATTGAATTTCCTTTGGGGAGCCTCGCGAGGTTAGCGTCCCCTTTTACCTTAATTTTTATTCAATTAGCGGAAGAGTTTCTCACTATCCCTGGCATCTATTGTTATGCGTTAATCCTAAAGTGATAGTAAAATTAACTCAAATACCTACGTACTGACAGTTGAATAGAAAGACCGACTTTTGTTTGCATTACTTCTTAACTTGAACATTTGATAATTGCCGAAATGTGAGAATGATTTATTCCAAAATAAATTGTTACTAACTTTCTAGATCCGAACAAAAAGGAAACGTGTAAACGTTAATCCGAACCCATGTACATTATTTATCTAGCACGACGCTTTCTTCTTAATATTTCTTTAGCCCAGAAATTCTTAACTTTCACGTACCTTAAATCTTAAATTGTAAAATATAAAATAATTAAAACATTTACGAAATATTATAGACTATAAGTAATTATTACGTAAAATATATAAAAATCAAAATGTGCACCGTCACATATATATAATACAATTACTATTATTTTATTTTGCATAACAGTTGATATTAAAACCAAAATAATATTGTTTGATATGATACAACATATATGAGAGAAAAATAATCCTTTAATTTAGTGTAGGAAATGAAGTGGAATGATATCAAACAATACACACTATCACATTTTAATTCATATATGATATGATAGAATGTGATATTGCATCATTTAAAAAAAGTTGAATATAAAGCAAACACATTTTGGGCAATTAAGTAAGTAAATTTCGTATTGTTATCACCTGCAATTAGACGCATGTAACGAAATTTATAACAGGTACATCTCATATTTAATTTGTGAAATAGTTCAAACGTAACTTCGGGCACCTGTTTCACTACATGTAACAACCTGTTGTGATAGATCTTTGTATATTCTTTTCTACATTAACCATGGACAATCAAAACAAAAAATAACTGCATATTAGTATAAATACACAAGAACGTTTTTGGTTAAAGAAATTCGTAGCAATTTCACAAATGGAATTTATTTTATTTTTTTTCAATAATGTTTCGTGCTCCTAGTCACTACTTGTAGCAAAATCTTGTGTATACATTTTGTATTTTCTTCCATGGTTTATCTTATTATAACAAATACAGAAAATGAAATGAGTTCTACACAACGGACATTTAAATAGAATCAAATTAAGAAAGACACATCACACTGGAAGTTATATATTCTCAAGTTTGAAAAAAAATTGTTATTAGTCCATTTACACGTAGATGCAATTTCAAATAGTTCAAGTTTATTGTAAAAGAAAGCAAGATAGTTTTTTATTGAGATAGTTTTAAAAAAAAAAATTAAGTCATTGAATGAAAATCTCAACATTTAAATTAGCAGGCAATACCTTTTATACCGAACATGCTTTCTTTTTCTTTCTGAAACTCAGAAATGTTCAAAATACGTGATATTCGAAATAATTTATGCTTTGGGTAAATGAAGGGTAAATAAAAAAATACAGATATAAACGTTTATAAAGAATGGTGTCATCACTGCGTGTATATTTAATAAGATATTGATTGAGAAAAGCAATAATTGTGTGGGTGTCAAGCATGACGGTCTTGATTATCGATGTTCTAAGATACAGGTGTTTTATTGTGACAAATTCCCGATAGCAGTTGGCGAGGTTTCATTGTTCCCAAACAGTCCTTTGTATAGATCTTATATCTGATATTGGCGAAGTATAAAGTGGACATGTAATCGTGTTATTCAAACATTCAATAAACAACAAAACAATAAAACATCAAATAGGTGCAACATATGCATTTGTCTTTATTTTGCTGTTGACAAGGCATAAATTTATACATTGCTTTGTTAACTTCCACCATCAAAGTTGGACAACAGGTGTGTCCTTTTTAAATGTTGTACTGCATTCAAAGTCTCTACTAACATCGGTTTTCACCTAATTTATTTTAATTATGAGAAAGAGCTATTTAAATATTGTATAGAAATTGTTATTGTTTTAATGAAAATGTCTTCAAAGTTTCTTATAACAATACATAATAACAGTTATGAAAAGTTGTTAAAAGATATATTGAACAAATGTCAACAAGAAGAAACAAGGTCCATTATGTGGTTATTGTCCGATTTTTACTGCCACTCATCAAAATAAGATCTTTTGTGCATTATTTGTAGCAAAGTTATATTAAGTCATTACTTTGAAGCAAGAGTCTCTCAAAATAAAAAAAGACCTTAATTGAATAAAGTTAATGTGCATTATGTAACGCAGGGTATACTTTAATAGATTTTGGAATTCCTTTCATACATTGCTTTAAGCAAAAAAATAAGGTTCGTGTTGTCGAAAAGGGTATTACTGACCAGTTCTGAGCAGTACAAAATAAGAATGTCAACACTTTTACTTGTAGTAGGAGATCAAACCTTGGGCTAGAATTGGTTTGTTAGAAAATTCCCAACATATATCATACCTCCGAAGTTTTGTATAGGCACCATTACTATATGGACTAGAAATCTCCGTTAACCAGGTTTTAAAAAAACGGCATCATTGGTTATATTGAAATGCAGCGACAAATATGTTTCATTTTGTGTGCATGTTTATAATTAAGTTGGGTTCTGCTTAATAGATATTGAGGTAGCAGATTAATGGTCACGACTCAAGATGGTAGGTGGTTCAAATTCCGGTAGAGTAGCCTCGCGGGACTTTATTAAATCGCGCCTATTCCGACGGTACTCTCGGCCATCAGGTGTTTTAACGATGTATGACTGAGGATCGACTTGGCCAGTCACAGTCACAGTGGACGGAATCCATCTGCCTTGTTTCTTAATGCTGACGGTTTCACCCATCTCGAGAGGTTTAAGTGCTGTGGATTGTCTCAAATAGTATTCACTTTGTTTTTGTCGACTAAAGTCCAGCCGGGTGCGAAATTTCTTATGATTGACGGGGTTAAGTTGCAACTGTTAACGAGTTGACGATATGATAGATCGAAGACGTCGACTCATCAAAGCCTGCGCTGGGGAAGTACTACATTCTAATGAAGTGTTCAAGTATTCAAAGATACTCAGATAAGGGTCCTTACGGTCTGTCTTACATTTACTAAATATGTGTTTAACGGTTTGTACCGTTTTTTCGGCGATACCATTAGACTGCGCGTGAGTCAAGCGTGACGTCGCGTGTATAAATCCGTACTATTTACTGAACTTAGCAAACTCTTCGCAAGAATACTGAGGGCCGTTATCAGATACAAAAGTCTCTGGTATCCAATGGTGAAAGAATACAACCTTGATTTGTTGAATGACTGTACCTGCTAGAGTATTTCGGAGAGGGTATACAGACCCTGAAACGTACTACTACACCACTTGCACGGTTCCGTTGGGTACGCTATTTGAACGGTACGTTTCGTTTTGTGAACGGTACAGTTCGTTTTGTGGACGGTACGGTTCGCTTTGTGAACGGTACGGTTCGCTTCTTGCACGGTACGCTTTGCTAAAAATAGCTGCACGATTTTTGAACGGTTTGCACGCTTTATTAATGAGGTAGGCGTGACCTGAACGCTTTGATTTTTCTCGATTTAATCTTGTTTAATTTTTGCCAGATTGACTTCAGCAAGGTGGTAATTATGACGAGCCTTTTTCTTTATTTATATGATATATTACAAATGTTTTTCAATCTAATTAAAATCAGAACTTTCATCAGTTCTCCCGTTTTTGATACGTTGCGTGAAACGTGAACTCATTGAAAACCGGGAAGCGGAGGGTAGTTTTAATTTTGATTAGTCTGTTATTATTCCTATTTAATTTTAGATAAATGTAATTATTACAATAGATTTAAAGAACTGTTTGACATTTAACCTATATATGTTTGTTAATTCAGCGATCTGGCGATAATTCTAACAAGCATCTTAAGATTATCATTTCTATAAATGTACTTGTATTGAAGTCATTAAATATTTCGAATCCATTAAAAATTGCTATGAAAAATTGTCCCGACTTTTCCCGATATTTCTTTAGTTTTCCTTTCTCTTGATTTTCGGCTAGTTGTTATATTTACAAGCATCTTTTTATTTTTGTATTCATAATTCTTATGGTCATTATTGCGTACTGTTGCCGATCAAATTCCCCTGGTGAATAGACAATGTAAAATGATAAGATAAATAATGAATTTTAGTTTAGAAATCTTGAAATTAACTGTTTTAAAGTTTTTTTTAAACGGATTTTTATTCATTTAAATATTGATTCTATGATTTTCTGCACTTGTTCATATACATAGATCACACCTACATGTACATGTAACCCCTCATCAGTTCTCTTACCTGAAATAACATCGCGTATATAGTCAAATTATGACTATTAGTTTTTGTTATTCAGTTACAGTGAAACTATACATGTACATGTACCATATTTCTTACGATAAATTATTATGTACACAACTGGATACACAAAATAAGTCAATAGCTTTTAATGGTGATATTTATCATTATGTTGGACAAATGTCCGCACTTCACGGTATGCATGCGATTTAGCTGACGTTTTACAAATACTGGCTAACCTGTTTATATTTTAATTACCTTTTTACTTACATACTTCTTGTAAAAAGGACACGGAAAATTACCCGGCAATCAACAACTGAATGTTAAAAGCGATAAATATACAGTATGTAGAATTTATCTAGTAACAAAAAAGTACGACAGGGATGGAAAGAGACTCCGATCGCCAGTACATGAGTTATACATGTAATCATGAAATCGGAAGGAAATAATTGTTGAATAATTTCAAATAGGAGCACTATTTAAAATAAGGATTTAAGGAACCATGAAACTAAAACGTTTTCATTCGATAATTTTCTTTTAACTATGTAGGAGGAGCCAAGTAGCACGCGGCGCATGGAATGATCTGTACTGCTATTATATTTAAACTGATTGACAGGCGAAGCACGTGGAGTCCTGACATTAAATATCACTCAAAAGACCGACTTTAAAAACCCTAAAGCGAAACAATGGTTCAGTGATACAACTTTACGTAATATAATTCACACACAATCCCTCTCTCTCTCTCTCTCTCTCTCTCTCTCTCTCTCTCTCTCTCTCTCTCTCTCTCTCTCTCTCGCCTCTTCTGTAAGATAGAAAATCTCTTCCTAAGATCGAAAATGTGCTTGTTTGTTCATTTCACAATTTACGACATGTATTGACAGTTTATGGCGTTATGCAAAGAAAAGATTAAGGTCTAAGAAAGGAAATTAGATTAAATTATTTTTGTAACGGTTTTAATAAAAATATCATAAGGTACATTTGACCCCTAATCAGAAATATTTTAATATAGAAATTTTTCCTATTTTCTACATATTGTATCTTTATTATTGTAATTGTGTTTCAAACTATTTCTTGAACAAAATGCTCAAAAAGTAACTAAGATCTTTTGTCACTATAAAACCTATTCTGCCGCAAGGAAATATTTTCTATCACTTGATAATCTGTTTCGTAAATATTCACACTTATCACGGCGATGAGCGAAATATCTATCTAGTTAAGGTCAAACAAATTTTACGTAACAAATCACTTTTCAATTAGAAATTTCTTTTGATGTTTGATCTACTCAATTAGTGTCAGGCCATCGGATTAAGACCCTTTGTCTGTACCCACGCTATACCTATCCTTTCTTATTTTTATTGATATGATAAGTAATTAACCTATAATGTACCTCACCTGGACCCAGTCGATTTTTGTCCCAAGATTCCAGCGCGTCACTTTATGCTGGATCTTTGAGGAATAAACATCATTACCGTATATCGACTCAATTATCAATTACAGAAAAACAACCGAAAACGCATCAAAAATTCCCCGTGACGAAAATTCATCGTGACAAATGGTGGAAGAACACGGATCATCCCTATGAAAAGTCAACCCAGCTACTACTACCTTAGAAACAGAGAAAAACCAGGTGACACCACCCTACCTCAACAACAACTTGAAAATCACAGTGAAGATCCACTAGTCATAAACCAGCAACAAACAGAACCAAGTGAAACTATTTCGGAGGAATCTATTGAAATCCACTTTGAAAGTGAACAATCTCACAGTTCTGGAGAACAACCATCAAATCAACAAAACCAGATCAGTGACAATCAACAAACCAATCAAATATTAGAAGACAGTAATCCACCTGAACAACAAAGTATCCAACAACAACCAACAGAACAACAAAGTATCCAACAACAACCAACAGAACAACAAAATCAACCAAACAACATCAAAATGGCCACAGGCGTAAAGCTGAAGAAATTCGATGGTAGTGAAAATGTGTTCATATGGTTGTCAAACTTTGAAAATTGGCAAAAGTTTCATAATGAAACTGATGCACATGCACTACTAGCCATTGGCTGTAACTTTGAAGGACAAGCCGCTACATGGTTCCATTCTTTAACAGATCAACAGAAATCCAATATGCAACCATTCAAACAGTGCCTGAAAGACAGCTTTGCTCCAAATGAAGCAACATTTTCTCTAATGGGAATTAAACAAGACATTGGAGAAAACACAGATACTTACCTCGCAAGAGCAGAGAAAATAGCCCTCGGACACAATCTACCTGAATTGTACAAGGTACAATTTATAGTCAATGGCCTACACAACAACATTAAAAGCCGAATCATTGCTAAACAGCCAAAAACATTCCAGACCCTGAGAGAGGCAATTGTGATCGCCAAAGCCGAACTTGAATGCACAGAAAATACCGGTAACCCTCTTTCCGAAGTGACCTTAAAAGCCTTTGCCGCACAAATCAAAGACTCCCTTCGACAGGAACTTTGCTCATTGTCTGCAACCAACTTAGACCCAGGAAACAGACAATCCAAAAACCGCAGGCAGAAACAACCCTGGCAGCAACCAGCCCAACAACCGTGGCAACGAACCCCACAACAACAGTGGCAGCAACCAGTTCAACAACCATGGCAACGACCCCTACAACAACAGTGGCAGCAGTACCCACATCAACCTCCCCAGCAACAATGGCCACTACAAACTTTTACTACATAAAAGACTGTGTTTAAGGTGGTAAGTCTTGTTTTCTAAGACATTCTTACTCTTCATACAATTACTTTTTTTTCAAAATGTAAGACACAAGGAGTCATTCACATAACACCTTAATTACTTTCATCAGACACCAAAATAAATCAGTACCATTATAATCACAAAACACCATTTTACAAAATGTACTTATCTAACTAATAGTCACTAACACTGCACGTTCCTCAACAACAAACCAGTCTACTAACATGCTTACAGACCCAATTTCAACACCCCTGTACAAAACCTTAACAAGTGTTTAATAACAAGCATGCACCCTATTTCTCTCAAAACTTGTCCGGTTACAATGTTTAACCAGAGCTTGCATGTTTTTACGAATGAATTTAAGTTGTTGCAAGTCCTAATCTTTGACCGCCTTGTCTACATCCTTACTTCTCTCTTTGCTCACTGAGCCACTCGTTATGTATACTTGTACATATTTAACATTATTTTCTTTCCATAAAACTAATGTTATCAGTTAAACCAAGCCCTTAACTTGAGCAATATTGACAACTATACATAACACCTGATCTATCTGAACTTAACTTCCTTCCCTAGGTCACTGGGACTACCCAACACTTTACCATTCACCTGCCTTGTTTTGAATTAATTAATCAACTGCATGTTCTTGAGCATACTACATGTTTATTACTACATGTACTTTTCACATTATCTGCATTCACTATAGCTACCTTACACCAGTACACAACACCCTCAACTGATTGCATGCTTCATCCTATAGTTTACTCTAACATTCACTCTGACAACCTGCATACCAAACATTTGACCATTGATTATCCGATCATTCAAAACAAACACAAATCAGTCAACATTCCATCAACATTATACCTCTCACCCATCAAAGCGTACAAACTCCGCTTAATGTTACAACAACCTTACACGGCATACTTCCTATTATCTCACCATCAATATCTCAAGTTAATCGAATAAAATAATTTAAAAAAAAAACAATCTTGGATCACAATTCTTACAGTGTGGAAGTGTGTATGAATGTTCCCTTGAAATATGGTACATGGCATGTATTTTTTTTTCTCATTTCCTTATTTGTTGTATAACTTCTACTTTGGACCTTACATGTGTAGTTATATCAGATTTTGTATATAGCCAAGTTGTATACTTTGTACTTTGAGATGCTTTTATCTCATCTGTACTGATGTATCTTTATTTTGTACTTCAACAACACCATTGGTGTTGAAATTTTATTTTTTCACTCATTCATCAATTTTAATAGTCCCCATGTTTACTATCTTGTTTTTATCATTTATGCTGTACTTTCACATCACCATAGATGTTGATATTTTTTTTCCAGCATCAACCACTGATGCCTTGTATTTTCACATCACCATAGATGTTGATATTTTTTTTCCAGCATCAACAACTGATGCCTAGTATTTTCACATCACCATAGATGTTGATATTTTTTTTTCCAGCATCAACCACTGATGCCTAGTATTTTCACATCACCATAGATGTTGATATTTTTTTTCCAGCATCAACCACTGATGCTTAGTATTTTCACATCACCATAGATGTTGATATTTTTTTCCAGCATCAACCACTGATGCCTAGTATTTTCACATCACCATAGATGTTGATATTTTTTTTCCAGCATCAACAACTGATGCCTAGTATTTTCACATCACCATAGATGTTGATATTTTTTTTTCCAGCATCAACCACTGATGCCTTGTATTTTCACATCACCATAGATGTTGATATTTTTTTTCCAGCATCAACCACTGATGCTTAGTATTTTCACATCACCATAGATGTTGATATTTTTTTCCAGCATCAACCACTGATGCCTAGTATTTTCACATCACCATAGATGTTGATATTATTTTTTTTCCAGCATCAACCACTGATGCCTAGTATTTTTACATCACTATAATAGATGTTGAATTGTATCATATTACAAACATGATCTTTTTTTCATTCATCAACCATAGATGTTGATTCCTGTTTCAAATAACACCATGTACATAATTACTTACTTTTTTTTATCAGTGATCATGAATCATACATATTGTGGTTCATTACTTGTATGACATTTTTAGTTGTTAGTAGTAGATAGTTATTTTTTCATTTTGTATGTATGCATTATTTCATTTACATAGATTACCTAGCTTTTTCAACATTACACTACCCCTCCCCCCTCATTTTTTTAACCCTCTACCATACCTTTTATTTTTGAGGACAAAAAGTTTCCGAACCAGGAGGGAATTATCATAAGGTACATTTGACCCCTAATCAGAAATATTTTAATATAGAAATTTTTCCTATTTTCTACATATTGTATCTTTATTATTGTAATTGTGTTTCAAACTATTTCTTGAACAAAATGCTCAAAAAGTAACTAAGATCTTTTGTCACTATAAAACCTATTCTGCCGCAAGGAAATATTTTCTATCACTTGATAATCTGTTTCGTAAATATTCACACTTATCACGGCGATGATCGAAATATCTATCTAGTTAAGGTCAAACAAATTTTACGTAACAAATCACTTTTCAATTAGAAATTTCTTTTGATGTTTGATCTACTCAATTAGTGTCAGGCCATCGGATTAAGACCCTTTGTCTGTACCCACGCTGTACCTATCTTTTTGTCAAGAGGCCCTCGCAAGGGAATCCTTTCTTATTTTTATTGATATGATAAGTAATTAACCTATAATGTACCTCACCTGGACCCAGTCGATTTTTGTCCCAAGATTCCAGCGCGTCACTTTATGCTGGATCTTTGAGGAATAAACATCATTACCGTATATCGACTCAATTATCAATTACAGAAAAACAACCGAAAACGCATCAAAAATTCTTCGTGACAAAAATAACAGCGTTAAATTTTAGTATCTATTATTTAATCCCGTATAACTAAAATCTAGCAAAATATTGAACTTATCTGGTCAGCGATAATCTCCGTCCGTATTCCACGACAGACATAACTCAATAAGCCATGTATGGGAGTTGCACGCTTATTGCACGGTACGGTACGGTTTTTTGGCCGTTTTGGGGCGGGTCTTGCATAAATTATATTGCACGCTTTTTGCACGATACGGTTCGTTTTGTGAACGGTACGGTTCGCTGTGTGAACGGTACGGTTCGTTTTGTGAACGGTACGGTTCGCTTTGTGAACGGTACGTTTCGTTTTGTGAACGGTACGGTTCGTTTCTTCCACGGAACGGTACGGTTCGTTTTAGAGGTGTAGTAGCACGTTTCAGGGTCTGTACCTCAAAGTATCGACTGTAATATTCAGCTATGGTAACAAAATCTTGTCCATCCCAACTGAACAAGCCAGTGACATAAGATGTTCCTCGGGGTTAGCGTTGCGCTTTTTAAGACATGTATACACATAAGGACCATTTCCTCAATGTCCGAGAACATTTTTGGCCAAAACAGAATATTGCGCGCTCTTTTTGATGCATTTTGTTACACCCATGTGACCGATTTGTATGCGTTCAAGCATAATCTGCCTTTGTCCATTCGGAACAAAAATACGATTGCCCTTGACCATCAGGTCATTAACTACACTAATCTCGTCGCGAAAGTTCCAAAACTCCTCGACTAACGGTGAAAAGTCGCATTGGTTGTCTGGCCAACCACTCATAATGGTGTGCTTCAGCTCAAGACTCTAAGGACCAGCGAACATGATGACAAGTGTCTCATCCAATCGCCTGTCGTTGATCGGAATGCTCGACAGGACAGTGTGTACTAACGCGTCCATGCTATCAGAAAGCTCTGGGTAAGTATTACTAAAAATTTACGCGAAAGAGCATCAGCTATCGGATTGGCCTTTCCGGCTTTCTGAACAATATCGGTGTCGTATCGATGTAGCTGTAAGAGCATTCGTTGCAGTATCGCTGGGACTGCAGCTAACGGTTTCTTAATAATGAAGATGATGGGTCTATGGTCTGTTTCAACCGTAAAGCGTCTGCCGTATACTTACACTCGAACAGAATTGCTAACATTTCCTTTTCTATTTTCGCGTAGTTAATTTCGCTTGTGATCAGCGTTTAAGATGATTCTTTCTTTTTATCTAATAATAAGTTGTACATAAGTTGTAATCCTTTACAATTAAAACTAAACAGTAGGATATGATTAGGGATAACAGGTCCATATTCTTTTGTGATTTGTAAGTTTGGTATGTATAAATTTTGTGTATGCAATTTGGCCTTACAGCAGTTCTTATACTTCGTTTTTTACTTATCAACAAATATATCTTAATAGATGGTATACTTTATTAACATTCAGTTAAGATATCACTTTTTCGAGAATGGTAATAAAAAACAGCTGTTGTTTCTACTTTTAGAAACTGCTAAAAATGAGCATGATCGCCTGGGACACATATGGGAAATCCAAGTAAAGTTTTTATGTAAGAATATGCCCGTATTAATAACTAGATTCAAATGTCGTTTTTATATACCATAGTTTTATTCAAATGGAGACAAAGTCAATGCAAAAGCTCATTTAGTGTCATTATTTCTTTGCAATATGCTTTCACTGTTATATACCGAAGTTGGCAAGCACATTTTTAATGTCAATTTGATTACTAGTACAACAGATACCGATTTTAAATTCATGCAAAATCATTTGAAAAGTATTATGTTTCTTGTGTTCAATTCTAAATTCGACGTTTTGGGATTTGTGATGTTCATATGGTTTTAATTTCAAGCATATTTGTTTCAAATACTTTCTTTTTATAACCTTTTGTAACAATAAAGAATTGATTGTTAAAAATATATAAATGAGATGACGCATGCAATCGATTGCGGATCTAAGGGATTGGGAATTCAAACTTATTAAGGTCACTTATTAAATTTACCTGAATTCACGCATGTGATGAGTTGTGCCAATTTCAGACGCATGGTTAATAATAAATTCCTCATTGTGATAGAGACCATGATGAATTATTTTCTCTTCCCCTGTTAATTTACTGGTATCAGTTCCTGTTTACAATTTGTACGAGTTTTTTTTTATATTAAAATTGATATCATTCCTTTTCAGTCATGGTTGGACAATGTACTTTAATTCTTCTCCTTTTTTTTGGAAAAATTAAAAAACAGACTGGAATGATGATCAAAGGCAATGACAGGTGATCAAAAAGCTGGTTATTCGTACAAGGTTATACGATAAAGAATCTAAGTACCAAGCAGACAATGTAATCCCCCCCCCCCATCATTACTATCACTGTATCCAACCTAAGTAAAAAGAATGGACCTAAAACAAGTAAACATTGGATATGTAATAAAATTTAGTCAATATTCTACGGGGTCATTTTTCTACAACCAACACGGTGAAAAATGACCCTAAGGCCATAATTTCTACGATGTAATCCAAGTATTCTACTACTCACTTTTCGTCATTACAGGGGCCTACGACCGTCTGCAGACAGTATGTGTCCGAAATATAGAACTTCATTAAGTAATACAGCGAGTTTTTCGGAGTTTAACTTGACCCCTTTTTCGCGACATCGCGTCAATACATTACGTAAATTTGCGTCGTGATCATCGCGCGTTTTGCCATAAACTAGAATATCATCGACAAGTGTTGTGACGCCCTGCAATCCTTCATAGATCTCGTCTATTATGCGCTGAAATTCGTCCTTGGCAGATCTGATGCAAAAGGACATGCGCAGAAATCGGTAGTTACCGAAAAGCGACCGAAAAGCGTGTTAAAAGTAGTCAAATGTGAGGACTTTCGGTAAATTTAACAGCCCAATAGCCCGAACGCGCGTCAAGTTTTGAGAAGTAGCGAGCGCGTGTTAAGTTCGGAATCATATCCTCTAAGGTTTTCATAGGGTAGTGAGGATGTGCTTGATTGAAATCGTGAGGGTCAAGGCATACTCGAGATTGCCAGAACCGGGTTTTTTAGTGATGGCAAGAGAGTTGACCCATTAAGTCGGCTCAGTGACCCTAGTAATAACCTCACTTTTCTCAATGTTCTCAGCTCTATCTGCAGTTTTTGGCATAACCAAAACGAGATTCGTCGCGAAGCATTTACTACGGGGGTTGCGTTTTCGTATATGCGAATATCGCATTCGCCAGAAAAAAGCCCGATGCCATCGAAAACGTCTTTGTACTCCGATAGGACATATTTACTATCTAAATGATTGCGCATTACCGGCGTCGGTTTGTCGTAGAGACGGTCTCGATTGCCATGACAAGCTTAATTAACTCCAAATCAACGCATAATTTCAGACCAAGTATGGGTACGGAATCGATTTCTACAATGAAAAAGTCAACATCCCTTACCCGATTTCTGTGCGCGCATCGGATTTTTTGCTCATCCAGGGTTTCTAAACGGGACCTACTGTAATCATACAGATGCTTTAATGGCTGCTTCAGACTACTTAGAGAACCAATACCCTTAAATAACCTTACGCTTTCTGGTAATATGTTGACCTGTGATCAAGTATCAAATTTGAATTTAATGGTAACCCTCCCCGGACCAAGGTCTAAGTATCTGAACGCCTGGTCTGTGCTTCGCAGGGATTGCGCGCAAAGGTGTCTATGCTATCCATGTAAAAATCATCATCACTTTCGACCCCAACCCCTTGATCTGGTTGTGTAGTTACCTCATTAACATTTAAGGTAGATCGGCACATGGCCGCGAAGTGATTCATGTATCACATGTCTTGCCTTTAGCAGGACAAGTTTGATGTTCATTGTGTAGCATGCCACAGTTCCCGCATTTCTCATTTGCGCTCTTTGCGGATCTTTGTTGAAATCGCGTCTTGCACTGCCCCCTGAACTTTTGATGGGTGGATCCGGGATCTGCCTTCGGGGGAGGAGAGGGGGGGGGTTGCGGCGACTGGCTCCATGTGCCAGTCCGGATGCAGGTCGTCTATTAACGTGGATGGCGTGTACCTCGGGCGAGTTGTTTCCCATGGAATTTAATTGCTCTTGGGAGTATTAAATATGCTGGCCAATCTCAATGGCTTTTTCAAGCGTAAGGTCTCTTTCTACGTTGATGAGCTCGAGCTTTTGTCTTATCCCTGGGGATGCTACGACAAACACTATGCGGTCCGGGATTACCTCGTCCGCATTTGTGTAGGAGCAATCTTTGCTCATAAGTTTTAGTTATGTAACAAATTAGTCGAAGGTCGTGTTGCCCTGAACTTCGTTGTTAAACTTATAACGGGCGAACACGGGGTTTAACTTTGGTTGAGCGTGATTTGTTTAAGTGTTGATAAGGGTGATACTTAAACAAGTCCCATGGAGAAAACAAGTACCACGTAGGTCCCATGACAAATGTGGCTACATATCGATACAATAATCAATAATTATTGATTATGATTAAATATGAGAAAATAAACATAATTCACAAAATAAAATATATTTATTATTACGGATATATCGACGAAAAATCAAAAGCTGTTGGTAAAGATAGATAACTCTTACGTATAATTCATACGCCAGCAGAAAAAATCTATTGGCCCGTCGTTAAATTGATGGATACTTTTAATTTTCTCTACCAAATTAAATACTAATAGCAATAAAAAGTTGACTAAATATCCAGTAATTAACACAAAATTAGCAAAAATCGGGTAAGTAGACAACTCTTGGGCAGAATGCATTCGCCCAGCCGAGAAAAGTACACACCTGCCGCTTTCATGATGGGTGATTTTAATGTTCTTCTTTTATATGATCTAACTTAAAAAAAATGATCATATTAATATTTATAAAACAAATTACCATATTTATTAATTAACACTAAATTAGTAAAAATCATGCAAGTAAAGAAACTCAGAATAATAATTATTAGGTTTGTCGGGGGGAGGGGGTTGAGGCATATTTTTGGTAATTTATCAATGAAAATTCACGAAATTGTTTTTTTTGTTTCCAGGAGGAGGGCACTCCCCATCCTCCGAATCCTATCTAGATCAGCTCATTAAAAGTATGTGAGTGAAAATCTTCTACAAATCCAAAGAACATGTTTTACATCTACTCCAAAAAAAAAATGAATGGTGACTGAAATGAATATTTGATGGAAGCTCATGAGTTATTCTAACATATAAGAACATATAAGAATTAAGCATTTTTAAACAATGACTTTGAACCTGCCCAAATGACATTGGGTCAAGGTCATGACACATCCCCAGGTCATAAGCAATCTTTGTGTTAAGTAAGAACTTCCAGTGTCTCTCAATTAGAAAGATATGGACCGGACACGAATTTTGCATTTTTCTGCCAATGACCTTGACCTTGCCCGAATGACCTTGGGTCAAGGTCATGACACATTCTATGGTCATAAGCTATCTTTTTGTAAGGTAAGAACTTCCAATGTCTCTCAATCACAAAGATATGGACTGGACATAATTTTGCACTTTTTCTGCCGGTGACTTTGACCTTGCCCGAATGATCTTGGGTCAAGGTCATGACTTACCCTCATGTCATAAGCAATCTTTGTGTGAAGTAAGAACTTCCAATGTCTCTCCATAAGAAAGATATGGACCGAACACGAATTTTGCACAGTCAAACGGACAGACGGACGGACGGACAAAGTGATTCCTATATATTCCACAAACTTCGTTTGCGGGGGGTATGATTAAAACATTAAATAAATCACTTCATAAATTCCCAAAATCTCAGTCCATAAAGTTGGCGGGGGGGGGGGGGTGTCTCCTACCTGTATTTTTGAATTTAATCAGAATTTTATATATGCGTACTTCTTCTATATTGTTTTCGCGTTGTCCTCAGAAAAAGGATAGGGACAGTTCGTTAGGAATTTATATTTCTATATTTGATTTCTAATAAAAGATCCGCTTTTCAACATCAGCCCTCTCTTATATATATAACACTTTCATTTCTGCGTAACATGGTGGGTTCATTTTATCAGAGTAATCACTGTAATACCATCCATCCGCTAGCTCTGAAATTGACAGAAGGAATAATTGTCCCAAAAATAAGAATTCAAATGTCTTTCACTCGCAGTGTTTGCTGATTAATCAAAAATACATGTATGTATATCACGTTATACATTTTATTGATTGTAATCGAACGCATTCTCTGCGTTCACTTTCATTTTTCATTTAATTCTAGATAACTTTTGATGTTTTCTGTTCGGTAATTTAATATTAACAAATGTTTTTGTTGTTATAAATGTCGTTATTAACATCGTATATGTAAACTTCCGCACTGATTACTCTTCTCTTCGAATAACTGGAAGTACCGCATACCTGCTATAAGGGGAAGATTACTCTTTCAGTAACGATAACTCTATTTTATGGGAAGACCGACTATCGGTATGTGGTAAATTTTGTGTCACAGTTCTTATTTATTTATTTAAATGTTCATCGGCGCGCATTGCTGATAGAACGCATTGCTGTATGTATGAAAAAGTGCATGTGTGAATGTTATGATAAATCACGTGGTTTTTTATTTTTAGAATTTAGTGACCAGGTATATACATCTCATTGACCAATGATCGACGACTTTTAACTCATTAATATGCATGTTTTACTAACTTCGCTCACTATATAAGCGCAAGTCCCGCCAAATCCAGTACCCACAGATTTTACTCTTAACGGCGCTAGTTTCGCTACTGTTACATGTATATTCCTGATCTTCAAAGATTCAGTTATTTATTATTTAAAGTCCTGGATACCTGGTAAGATTATGTAAACAGATAGCCATGCTATGACCTTGAATTTCTAGTATTACATATTGGTCACTATGATACTTATGTATACCTAGATACTGCGCAATTAATTGTGGTAATGATAACTAACAGAATGAACTCTGTAACTCTTGTAGCACTGCGTAGTATTCCTAAATGATGTTATGAAACCAGGTGCATAATACGGGCATAATAATATCCAAATTGAGAGTTTATATTGGGCGATTCTGTGTCTGCACCGATAGTTCTGGTACTCTATATTGAGTCATGTATTGCTTATTCTATTTAACCTTTGTAACCTTTTAACCATGTATGAATAAATGTATTATGAGTAAGCGATGCATCATACCCAGGTGGGGGACTCAGAGAATCGGATTCTGAGACTCAAAACCCGCATCACAATATTCTTTCTGACAGTTTTGTTACTTTATTTAGAAATAAAATTTAACTCTGGAATTTTAACACTAAATGTTCACTCATGATCATCGTAGATGGGCCGAACTAGTCAGAACTGTCCATCATAAGTAAAATGTTATATATACTCATGTGAAATGATGTTAGGCAGAACTTATATTTTTTGGCTTTAGGTTTTATATTTTTTGACTTTAGAATTTTATTATGGATTTTAAATAAGGTTATAAAGATCTTTGATTTGGGCTGCTTTCAATTTACTATACGATCACGCTGATTAATAAACTACTTGGTAACCAACAATTGGACTTGGTGATTACTTAGGAGGAAGGCTTACAATCACTGTTAAACATATTATTTTAACATCATATTCAGTGATACTGTCGGTAATTCACCAGTATTATATAGTATTACTTTGTAATTTAGTTAAATATGTAGCACATGTAATTGTCTTTCGTCAATGTGTGTGTGTTGTGTTGTGAATGTGTTTTCTGTGTTTTCTAGGTTTCTTTTCATATATATAAAAGCATTATAGTATAGTACGAATCCAGTCTTCGTTATTTCTTAACGACCCTGTGACAATGGCGCCCACGTTGTCTATGCTTTGAAGGAAACCAGGGTCCAGTTTCCAGCTCCAGGGACAAGTTTCCAACACCAGGGCCAGATGTGTTCGAGGCGCTGTGTGAAAGTGCCAATATCCTGGGAAATTGAGGCCTACAACTTCATTCTGCAGTCTAAGTGAGTGAGCTCCGTCACTACTACTCTATTTGTCTGCTCATACTATGGCTAGCTATTGTGCAAACTCGGAGATGAGTTCAATTCAGGACACCGTCCAGTGATCCGTTTATTCGTGGAGATCTCTTGATCTAGTGCCGGAACAGGTCGAAATCCGCGCAGTGATAGCATCGATTACAGAAGTTCCATCTGTGAAAATTTCAATGGAATGTGAAAAAGTGCTATCCATTCAATTATATGTTCTATGTTTTGTAACTGTCTGATGTGTTTGTAATGTCAATTGTCTTTATGTTGTTTACATGTCGTTTATCTTATGTTGAGTGAGAGAAATGCCGGCTGTGTGTAAGGTGCGTGCTATTCAAGCGTGAAAGTGATCGGGCTCGAGATTTGTTTTTTTTTTCATGTGTTTTGATTTTGTACTTCCGGAAGTGTAGAAACGCGTTTCCCAAGGTATAATTTCAGTTTGACTCGTGATTCTGAACGATATTTACACTGAAAATACGTATTCGTTTACTCAGTGATTTGTTTAGTACATGTTGATGTTGTCTTATGCGTTTTGTGGACTGTCAATGTATGTCTTAGATTTTTTTGTGTTTTCGAATTTCCCCATTCCCTACCCCAACCCACCCAGCCTATGATCCAAATATTATTGGTCAACTGCGCGCGTTGCATTTCACGATATTCATTTGCAGCCTTGACTAACCAAGAATATAGGACAGCTCGACGTTTTGGAAAAAGAACACTGGCGATCGGGTATTTATTACAATTGTATTAATGACTTAGTGTTGTTCAGTGGTTACAGTTGTCATCAGATATATACTTCAACAACTGTTCAAGTCTTGTGTACATTAGATTTAGTGTGTATGTTTTGTATGATAGAACAAATGCGCATTCCGACAATCATTTTTAATTTGTGTTTGTGTCTGTTTCAGTGTCAGAGGGAAGTAAGTGTCACTATGGCGAGTAATGATGAAACTTCATTGGAAGATCTTATCAGTCAGATAAATTCAGAAAATCATTACAGGGTTATTCCATAGGAAGAATATGAAATGTTACTTAAGTGTAAAGCTGAAGGTATCAAACAAACTCCATCTAGTAATCCCAAGTTACCATTTGCTTCTGGTGAGGGTGCTAGGCCAACGTTTAGCCCAAGAGTGAGTTTGCCCTCCCCATGGTTATTTAACTCTACCATGACTAGTGCTCTGTGTCAGAACTCCAATCCAAATCAAGTCAAACTCCCATCTTTTAGTGGTAGTGAAACATTACAAAAAGGGGATGTCAGTTTTGAAGTTTGGTCTTATGAGGTTAGATGCCTTTAGAGCCAATTATCAGAAAATGCTTAATTACAGTTTGTTCGTAGTTCTTTGAAGGGCAAAGCGCATGAAATCTTAATCCCTCTGGGTGAAGATGCGACAATCGACAACATTCTCGGGAAAGAAGACTTTTATGGAAATGTTTGCAAACCTGAAAATACCATGCAGAATTTCTATGCAGATCATCAGAAAGAAGGTGAGACAATTGTTACCTATGGTTCTAGTGTAACAGGGGTATTTGTTGTATGTTGAAGAAATCAAACAAACGCCTGTTCGGGTTCTTGGCATCTCCAAATATATTGCTATAGATTGTACAAAAATGAATAGCCCTACAATAAATAACAACAATATAAATATACGGCATAAAAATAGTACAATAGGAGCAAGTTGCGCTAAAGGGAAATAACTCTTTACACCAATCCTCCTTTATATATGAATTACATTATGCATTCATATCTTAAAATAGGTTAACAATTATATTTATCATATACATCTATAATATCTATAAAGACATCACTATATCATTTTTTAATCACAAATATGGTTAAACATACCATTCTAAGGGAATGCGCTCGTACAATACTCTATGGTATATATACATGTACCACATAGCTGGTATGGCATATGACTGTCAACTACAAATTATGTAAAGTTTACATTAATAAACTTATACTTATGTTCACAATATAAAGGGATAAAAACAGTGAACATATTCATATATTTACATTCCACATTTATTTTGCATGTAAAGCTACTGCAGATATAGCACCATAACACAGACAGGGTACTAAAAGGTTAAATCACGAGTTTTAATTGTGATGTCACAAACGTTGAACGCTGATAAATACATGTACAACGTCACAAGCAAAAATCAAAGATCACGCTTGTGGCTGTCACTGTGGCTCTTCCATTAATTTGAACTTACCCATAAGATAATACAGTAATTTTGAGGTATAATTCACATTTGCATACAAGGCAAGAAGGTAACAAAATGTAAATATAAGCATCGAATCATTATTTTTTGAAAGATATAGTCTCATAACTGCAACGGTGTGTGCAAACAAATTTTCATAACGCGCGTTATAACGCGCGTTATTCAATTTGTTTGCACACATCGTTGCAGTTATGAGACTATATCTTTCAAAAAATAAGGATTCAATGCTTAAATGTTATTCTTATCTATTAAAAAGTTTATATCTTACACAATCATTCACTCTTACTGTACATGATTAGCTATTGTTTTAATTTGGCAAAATTATAGAATTCACTGTTAATGAAATGTTAAACTATTATATTAAAATTATTAGAATTAGTAATTTTAACTTACCAAGAGGTAGAGTTTGTCATGTTTCAAAAGTCAGTTAAATGCAGTCTTCAATATAATGGAGCCTCTACTCTCTCTGATGTGACAAAGAAATATATAGACCCAGCTCCAAGAATTTGGAGGGAAATCTCAACAACTAATAAAATCAAAGAAGACAAAACTAAAAACCAATTGAATACCTAGAAACATTATATGATTGGCCAGAACCTTAATTACTGTAATTTAAACTCTAAGGCAATTTATGTCTTGGTCAAGATAGCTGCCTGTTCTATTCAACTGACCATGACCGGATTTTTTAGTTTATAAAAGATTTTATTAGATACTTAAGTATTACGTTTGCAATTTACTTGTACAATAATTATTACATAATTATATTAATTTAATTATCAATAAATTAATTACTTTTATTTATGGATTTATTAATTTAAAAATTAATAAATCTGTAACTCCTACAAACTCCCCCTCCTTAAAAAATGACTTCCACGTCATTTAAAGGAGTCTTACCAATTCTGAGTCTGGAAGAAAAATAAAAACATATGTACAAACTGAAAACAATACAATAAAAATTTCTGGGTAAACATTTTTAAAACCTCTTTTGACATTTCTCTGTCCATATCCTTCAATTCCGAAGCCATTTCCTGAAAGCATGAAACTTTCTTTCCATTTGGAAGATTGGAATGCTAACTGGCTGCATACAAAATTCTCCATCCATTTTAACTTCTGTCTAACTCTTGTTGACCTTCTTGGAATATTCTGATCATCATCATCATCAGCAGCAGCATCATCTTGTATATCATATTGAGTATCCTCAAGAACTCCTGAAATACTACTTTTTCTGCTATCGCTACTGCTACTGCTGGTATCAGGATCATCAGATGCCTCTGAGTTCTGATTAGGAGCGTCCTCCCTTGATCCTTCTCCCAAGCACTACACAATTTCCTGATCGTCACCAGTCAAAGTGGGAATGCTTCCATCCTCAGACGTATCTTTGTTCTGTGCAGGGTATTCCGCTGTCAGATAAATACTGTCATCTTCAGACTCTATCTGGTTATGGATGAATTCCTCAGCCTCAATTTCCTCAGTTTTCTTCTTTTTCCTAATCCTGGGTGCTGGAACAGGTGTAGTCAATTTTGATCCAATAGAGAATAAGAGATTCCTATGAAGAACTCTTTCTTTCCCTTGGTCATCCTCTCTCTTGACCTTATAAACTGGGATATCTCTGTTAGGCTGACTGATGATATAATACGGATGATCTTCCCATCTGAATTGAATCTTATGTCTTCCATCAAACTTGACAACACGAACGAGAACCCTATCACCTTCTTCCAAAGAAAGTCCTCTGATCTTAGAGTCATAGTTAGACTTCTGCTTTGCCTGAGAATTCTTTATCGCTGTCAGTGCTTTCTGATATGCACTCTATAGTCTATCTTTCAAATTCTCTATATATGCTGAAGTTGTTGAGTTCTGAACCTCATTTCTGTTTAATCCAAAAACTAAATCAATGGGTAAAATTGGTTCTCTTCCAAACATCAAAAAGTAGGGTGAAAAACCTGTTGAATCATGATTTGTTGAATTGTAAGCATGTACTAATGGGTAAATGTATTTCTTCCAATTGTGTTTCTGTTCTGAATCTAAAGTTCCTAGCACTGAAATTAAAGTACGATTAAATCTTTCTGTAATTCCGTTTCCATTAGGATGGTAAGGAGTGGTACTTGATTTGGAAATTCCGGTGATTTGACATAGTTCCTTAATGATGTTACTACAAAAGTTAGCTCCTTGATCTGAGTGAAGTTTTCTCGGCAATCCATAATGCTCAATAAATTCATTAAAAATAGCATCTGCTGTTGTTCTTGCCGTTCGATTCCTAGTTGGCACTGCAATTATAAACTTGGTGAAATGGTCTGTCATGACTAATATATTTTGGATGATTCCTTTTGATGGTTCAGCTGTCAAATAATCCATGCATACCAACTCCAAGGGTTCTGTTGTAGTGATGTTAACAAGTGATGCATGCTCGTTGATTATCAGGTGTCTTGAATTAAATGCATCTTCCACAGTCATTTATCCACTTAACTATGTCTGGATACATCCTAGGCCAACAAAATCCTTCTCTAACTAAAGCTATTGTCTTGTCTCGACCAGGGTGACCCATATTGTTGTGCAAATACTGTAGAATCAACTGACTGTATGTACATGGCACAACATACTGCTTCTGTACAACTCCGTCTCTATGTGTCAACCTGACAAGAATATTGTCTTCTAACTCTAACTTCTTAAAGTTCTGATGCAAAATAGCTTATGTTTCACTATTGGCTTAGTTCTTTGGAGGCCTCTTTTCTTGTCTGATATAGTCTTTTATAGAATTTATAACAGGATCTTCCCTCTGGATCTGCTTAAGATCAATATGCCTGTCAACCTTATCTAATATATCAGTAGTATGTAATTTCTGGCATATAGAAGGGGGAACTGGGAGGGTCTCAATGAAGGGCTGCTTTTCATCCATAACTGCTCTGACTGTATCCATTCATAGTTTCCATCTTAGATGGTAGCCTAGATAGCAGGTCAACATCAGTATTTGACTAACCAGGTTTGTATGTGATGCTGAAGTCATCAGATGACAAAGTTGCTACCCAACGGTGCCCAGTTGCATTAAGCTTAGCTGAAGTCAGTACATATGTGAGGTGATTATTGTCTGTAAAAACAGAAATGTCTGACCTGTCAGATAATCAGAGAATTTCTCTGTAATCGCCCATTTTAATGCAAGAAATTCCAACTTATGAGTTGGGTAATTTCGTTCTGCTCACTAAGTCCCCTACTAGCTTATGCTATGACCCTTTTAACACCTTCCTGTTCCTGGTACAGGACTGCCCCTAAGCCACTTTGACAAGCATCCGTATGAAGCTGAAATGGGGAATTGAACTCGGGGTAACCAAGTAACCAAGTACTGGTGCTGAAGTTAATTTCTCCTTCAGTAGAGCAAAGGCCTACTCCTGACTTGGTCCCCAATTCCAGGTAGATGGTGGCATCTTTTGTTTTCCTCCAGGCTTCTTCCCTATTGCCATTATATCAATTAAAGGGCAGGCAATCTTGGAAAAATCCTGTATAAATTTCCTATAATACCCGCGAAGCCGAGGAACTGCCTAACATCTTCAGGAGATTTAGGTGTAGGCCAATCTCTCACTTTGTCTACTTTCTCAGGGTCTGCTTGTACCCGATCTTGAGGGACAATGTGGCCTATGTACTTTACCCTCTTCATAAAGAAAGAACATTTCTTGGGAGACAATTTTAATTGAAAGTCTCTAAATCTCTCAAAGACGTGTTTAGGTCGATCAAGGTTCTCTTTGACAGTCTTAGAGAAGATGATTACATCATCTAGGTAGATGAAACAGGTCTTATAATGAGGATCACCTAAGCACTGTTCTTGCAACCGTTGGTATGTTGCCGGGGCATTAGCAAGTCCAAAAGGCATTTTGTTAAATTCGAAAAAACCTAATGGCCCCACAGTGAAAGCTGTCCTTTGCTTGTGTTTTTCAAGGATCTCAATTTGGTGGTAACCGGATTTCATATCCAGAACAGAGAAGTACTTGTTTCCAGACAGAGAATCAATCCAGGATTTCATCTATCCTAGGTAGTGCATAGGTATCCCTTACTGTCCTCTGATTCAGCTGTCTGTAGTCGACGCACATTCTTAATGACCCATCATGTTTTCTTACCAAGACAACATTGGAAGAGAATGGCGAGTGTGATGGCCTTATAATTCCTGCAGCTAAAAGTTCCTGTATGTGCTGCTTAACCTCCTCTATCATCGCTGGGGGTATACGCCGGTATTTCTGCTTAAAGGGAGTAGGATCTGTCAACTCTATATGATGGTGTACTTTGTCTGTACTACCAATGTCAGTAGAACCTGTTGAGAAAATATCTTGGTATCTTGCAATAAGTTCTTGACATCTTGTTTCTCCGAATCAGTAAGGGAATCTGAAATACTTACCTTATCAAGTATACATTCCAATGAGGAAATATGTTCAGCTTTGACTGCTTCTGTGATAGAAACTGGTTGCATTTCACATAAAAGTCCTTTAGGGGGGACTGACACGGTCTGCGTTGTTACATTACTTACCTCTATAGGGATAATACTAGACTCTTCAAAATCATAGTAAAGTTGGAGTTATATCCAGGTCAGTTTGAATGCAAGACTTGTGTGTTGGGTGCAGCATAGCTAGAACTCTGTGGTAAAGAATCTTCCTGTCAAGGTAAGCATGTATAACCATTCGACCATTGGGTGGTATGATGATTCTTGAAGATTCTGCTGACTTCATAATTGCAAGACGACTTCAATTCCTGTGAAATGTTTCTCTATCAAAGTTAAGCATTGAAAAGCTAGGTACCATGATGTGTGTGAATTTGTTTCTCCATCAAAGTTAAGCATCGAAAAGCTAGGCACCATGATGTGTGCAAGTCAGCATCTTGTAACAATCGAGAGCCATGCTCTGATCGGGTAACTTCTAGCAAATAGTTTAAAATATTTGTCCCAATCAGGACAGGTACCTTAGCATTGTACTGACTATCTGGAACAACTAAAAACATACACTGTTTAAATGCCTCTAATGTTGAAAGTCCATAAGTGGCTAGGTCTACAATTACAAATCCCATGTAAGGCATCATCTGCCCATCTGCACACTTAATATCAATCTGCTCTTCTAATGCATGCAGTTCTGTCTTTCCCTGCAGATTCTGTACATAAAATGTTTGGGATATTGTAGATACTGTCGCACCTGTATCAAGCAGTGCTAAACATGATATTCCATTAATAGCCACTTGAACTTCATTGGCTGTCCCTACTATTTGCGAGTGGATGGGACCATGTCTCTGCCGGCTGAACCCTTGTTCCCGGAAGTCGGCCGTCTGAAGTTTAAATTCCTTCTGTGGTATATCCTAACTCTGCATTCAATGGCTATGTGACCTTCCTGTCCGCATCTATAGCAGACAGTGCTTTCAGTCCTTGGAGGCATCTGTTGTCTTGAATCTACATCAGTCACCCTCAGCTCAGGCATCCTGGTAGTGTATCCTCTACCATGTCCTGAGAAGCCTCGCTGTCCTCTTTGGAAGGATGGTCTAGCCCTATAGTTATTAATAGTAGGATGAATGAGATATCTTCAGCTGATTAATCTGAGCCTGAAGATCTTCAAACTTAGTATCAAAGGTACTTGTTGACTCAGCCTGAGATATACCTGATTTTACTGTTGCAGGTTTTGGCTTAGATCTGCTCTGAACTGGATGTTCAGTTTCAATTTTTCGGATTTCTACCCGTAACTCATCAAAATTAGTAATAGAGTGGTATAAGTGTCCACTGAAATCCTTTAGGTCTTGCCTCAAACCTTTGTAAAACATAGTGCGCAGCATTTCATTTGCTGCTTGATCCTGCACTCTGCCCATCTTCATTGCTTTACATAAAATTTCCTCAAGGCGACAACTCCATGCAGAACAAATCTCATCCTCTCTTTGCTTAGCGCTGTAAAATTTAGCCAAAATATCCTCTTTCTCTAACACATTTCTATAGATACTGTCTAACTTTGACAGAATTTCTTGCACATTAGCACCAACTCCTAATCGTGGCAATGTTACAGGACTTTTAGGTGGGATCGGAATGTAAGGCTTTTTTTCCTCCTCTGCCTGCTTTGCTAACCACGAAATGAAGTTATTAGGTTTAATCTTCATTTTGTCTAAAGTAGCATATAATTCTTTCATATCTTTCTCTGATAAACCACTAGCTGTGGCACCCTTTTCACCTTTTGCCTCAGTTGGGTTACCTCCATGTTCCCGCTCTTCATCTTCTTGAGTATGCGGCATGTTGAACAATATTGATAAAAGTAAAATATGATACAACAATGCAATGATTGATATGGGAGGGCAGTTCAACTTGAACTTTCAAAGTTTAGATATACTAAAATGTTTACAGGTGGGAGTTCATAACAGAACTATTAAACATGGGTCACCTTTGTTTTCACACCTCAGTAATATAGCAAAGTCTTAATATAGAGCAATAAATATGTAGTTCACTCTAGAAACTATGAACACATAAGGGGCTTTGCTATACTCAAGTATGTTGTTCAGTGATACAAATCAGTGTATGACAATCAATCAGCTGATTGAAAGTACTCAATACTTATCAAATTCGAATATATATTTCAATAGAATTACCTGAAAAAGAAATAAAGTTCTGACACTTACTTAAATAAACTTATAGGTTTACCTTAGTAAATTAATGACTATAAAAACAGATAAATCCAACAAATATCAAAATTTGTTTACTAATTCACGTTGTCTAAAATGACTTCCGGTTAACCTGCAAAAAAAAATTCACGAACTTCGAGCTCGATCGGATTGCGCAATAGTAAAACAAAACCGATCGCGATGCAAACCAACAGAATTTAACCTAGGTTTAAAGTTATACAGGCAGATTATTTACCTTTTTTTAAGTTATATTGACTTTTAACAACTTTTTACTATCAAACAACTGTTACTAATACAAGATTACTGACAAACTGACTAAACACCAATTCACAATACTATGAAACCCAACTCAGAATATTGAACAAACTGTAGAATACCAAACTTTTGTCTAACTGTCACAGTCAAAAGAAGCAGTTGTTAATTTTACTTTTAAAACTACATGGTTAGAAACCAGGGATGTTTGTTGGCGGGTTATTTAGCAGTGCGGCTTGAAAACATTACTTACCAATCTTACTCACGCAATAAATATTATGCAGCAAATAAATATATCACATGTAAACTACTAAGCGGGTACCCAAATGTAATGATGACAAATAACTAATCTAAGCTAATATATATAATTTAAAGAAAAAATATTGCACACCGATTTCTAGACAATTGTAATTTTTTTTAAAAATTGAGTTACAGAGTTATTTTTTTTTTCAAAAAAAACTTGCAAGCACCTGAGCTCAATATGAACAGATCAAACACTCACCGATCAGCTGATATTTATACACTACACAGATATCACATACCAACACAGAATACACGCATATATACATCACTGAACACAAATTCACACTTGGATAAACGGGTCACTGGTGTTCACGAGACTGATGAATAACGTATTGAAGTATGCATGATTGCGGATTCCGTTGTACAGGCGTTTTAGTAGTCCCGGTATCTTGATGGTTATGGCGCGGAGATGTCCCAACGTGGGCGCCAATGTAACAAGGGTATTTGTTGTATGTTGAAGAAATCAAACAAACGCCTGTTCGGGTTCTGGGCATCTCCAAATATATTGCTATAGATTGTACAAATATGAATAGCCTTACAATAAATAACAACAATATAAATATACGGCATAACAATTGTACAATAGGAGTAAGTTGTGCTAAAGGGAAATAACTCTTTACATCAATCCTCCTTTATATATGAATTACATTATGCATTCATATCTTAAAATAGGTTAACAATTATATTTATCATATTCATCTATCATATCTATCAAGACATCACTATATCATTTTAAATCACAAATATGGTTAAACATACCATTCTAAGGGAATGCGCTCGTAAAATACTCTATGGTATATATACATGTACTATATACATGTAGCTGGTATGGCATATGACTGTCAACTACAAATTATTGTAAAGTTTACATTAATAAACTTATACTTATGTTCACAATATTAAGGGATAATACAGTTAACATGCATATGTTATTCGGCTAATTGTATTCGGCGCTCGCGCAACAGATTTTGTTTGAAAATTAAATTATCGACTATACGATTTTATTATCATCGGGCACGATGTTTCACTCTGCCAAAATGAGTAGTGAACAACGATGTTAGTTGTTGCACAAAGTAATAAATAATCCTGATATCAATGTGAATGAGTGATTTAAATGAGGCACTTGATGTCTCTTTCAATAGAAAACTATTAGAAACATTGAGTATATGAGAATACAGAGATGATTTATAAATGAATGAGATAAAGAAATCTAAAACTGTTTTGATACTGTGAACTTTGTTTCAAGTTTGTAAGGTGTGTATAATACAATCAAAAGTTTTTGTCATAAAACTTCATGTTATTATCATACAATGCTAAATACCACTAAAATCAGCTTTATTTTAACCTCGGGAGCATTGGAGGGGAAGCACAGCCGCTAGCTGATGTTAAAATATTTCTTGCAAAAATTGAGATTAACTAATAGATAATAATTATTATTATAGTACAGAAAATAATCATATTATTAAAATAAATATTTCAACGTCAGACATCTGTGCCATGAACCACCATCCACGCGGAGAAATAGTACCCTGGATAGGTATTTATTTATCATGTAATAGGGTACGGGTTCTGGAGAGGCAAATATATTATTTGGTTATTCTGTGCGGGGGGGGGGGGGGGGCAGGCTGATAAAAGAAAATCTTGACAAGTCAAAAAAAGAAGGAAAATTCCCAAATCCTCAAAATCCTAATCCGAGGGGGTGGGGGTGGAGTCGACGACGCATACATATAACTTTAATTTCACTACATCGTCGAATACCCACACAGGATGAATGACCATCTTTAAGTTCTCCTTAAAGATAACTTAAAGGTGCTTAAAGTTAGCTTAAAGACGATCTTTAAGCCACCTTTAAGCTATATGTGTTGCTTAAAGGTGGCTTAAAGAAAGCGTAAAGATGGCTTAAAGGCAGCTTAAAGACTATCTTTAAGCCACCTTTAAGCTACCTTTAAGGACAACTTATAGGTCCTTAATGTCCAAACTTCTTTAAGCCACCTTTAAGCTACCTTTAAGCCATCTTTAAGCCACCTTTAAGCCATTAAAATTCTTAAAATCTTTTAATTAAATATTGTGCTTAATTTACCAACAAAATGTATTAACTTTATGATAGAAAAGGTATTAAGAACGGTTTTTGTTCTAGAAAATAAAATGAAAAAAAAACAAAAAAAAAAAACGCCCAAGACGAGGATTGAACCCGCGACCCTTCGTTTACCAGCATCACCTCACACCCTCTGCGCCACGGCAACTTTTATATTTTAGTAGGTTTTTATATCCTATAAATTAGTGGCTATTGAATTAATGTTTTTACTTGAAAAGATTTTGACTTCCATTCAGTTTGTAACAATCAATTATAACTAATCTATAAATTAAATGCATGCATGTATTTAGAATGAAATACGAAACTTGGTCTTCAGTGAAAAAAATATATTATACCTAAATGGAAACCGTTAGGCTTACTAGTATACTTAGTTAATATATTTAAACCAAGTAGATATAGGCTATGTTCATCTAATTCATAGCTAAATGAAATTAAATGCAAGGAAGAAGATGAAACTATTTCTTTTATTAAATGCATTGAAACTATTAGCTAGGGTATTAGTTCTACGCAATTTACCGGTTTTGATGATCACGGCGCCGTTCCAGTATGTATAATTTTAATAAATTTAATGATTATTATACATTTACAACAGATTTAGAATAACAAATGAAATGATATATGTTTAAATGTTTAATTGTATACATGATTTTTAAACTATCAATTCTATAACAAACAATATTACCAATTACCGGTGACGTATTTACTGCATGTGGCAATTGCAAATGATGTATGCATATATATACTTGTACATACAATTGTATGATGTACCAGGCCGGGTATGTGACATATTTACCCTTATACATATATTTAAATAATTAACCCCCATTTATGATCACCGGTACAGTAATTAATTAGCCTCTAGATTTTACTCTAACATACATGTATCTTTAATTTGTAGACGTAACATTTTTAAAACCCACAGCTAGGAAATTTTACTTTGAAAATGAAACAAATTTTAATAAACCTTCATTCACTAGACTTATCGTATACACGTACATACTAAGATTTCAACGCCTTTAGAAACCCTGACGTGCACCTGGGCACACGACACACCTGTTGTGTATATCTTGTATATTCTGTGTTAGTTCCAGGGGTTTTCTTAACTTGGACAAACAATAGACTCTAATTAGATATACACAAACGAATAAAACTATGTCTAGACAAACAAAGCGGTAATATCCCGCCCGATATAACTAAGGCAGTTGAGAATCTTTTCATCTTTAACATGTATCTAGCATATCTAGAATTAGACCTAGAAATAATAAAAATAGAAAAAAAAATACATATCTTAAACCGATTAAATTAAATCATACATTATTGGTTCATTTTTCTATTTTGTTTAATAACCGGATGAACTAAAAGAGAGAGAGAGAGAGAGAGAGAGAGAGAGAGAGAGAGAGAGAGAGAGAGAGAGAGAGAGAGAGAGAGAGAGAGAGAGAGAGAGAGAGAGAGAGAGAGTGATTTCACCGATTAATTTATAATAGGAAATAAACATACTTTAATATAATTTCATGCGCCGATTTAGATACAGAGACTGCGCTCACCCCTACAATAATTTTGAAACAAAAAAAAATATAAAGAATTTTATAACGGCAGTCTGTGTCCCATTGGAGCGGTGTTGATGATAGCGATCTGTGTTTACTGGAGCGACAATTAAAACCGCCTGGAACACCCCCCCCCCTTTTCCATCACTCGGATCACCCCCTCCCATCCCTATAAAAGAGCTTTTGCATTTAATATATGTTTTCAAGATGAATCTGTTCAGCTTGATCAAACCTGACTTAAAGGGAACTTAAAGATGGTGTAAAGACAACTTAAAGGGAGCGTAAATGCCACTTAAAGATGCTTCGCAGCACTGTTAAGGATGCATATGCTTAAATTACTAAGAAATATGTCATTAAAAACGAACTACAAATGTGATGGTCGTATTAATCAAAACTCTCATACAACTTTTTCCAATATACTATTATTTTAACTCTAGTGACCCATGTGTTACGACACACATGTGCATGTAGAGTCATCACGTGTCTATCACGTGACATCGATATTTATAAACATTTTACTAGGTCACAATATCGCAAGGGCATACCCCCGTTGCACATTTATTTGTTTTGCATGTATAATTTAAATGTGATCTCCTTCACCTAAAAATCACTGCTGCTTTATTGGAATCAAGTTAATTACAACGCCATATCCAAAAATACACTCGACAATCCATCATTTACTGGGGTATCACGTCATTTTTCATCAACGAATAAAACAAATCGGAGAATAAAGCAAAGCAGCAGCATTTTTCAGTTACCTCAAAACCTTCTTGATCACTGTGTAAAATATCAAAAGTATCCATGCAGGTTATGCCCTTGCGAAAGTGCGTTGAAGATGATATATCTGTATTTCCCTTAACTCAGCCCCCTTTTCAAACGCAATGCCGATCTAGATTTCGGCTAAGGGAAATAACTCTGTAGATATAGTGTTGCGGGAAATTTGAATTACACTACGAGCATTTTACGCTATTTTCCCTTGCCTGTATTGCTGGAGGCAAAATTTTAACTTAAGTATAAATAAATATCATACATTTATATAATTTCAAGTGACAGCGTGGGACAGTAATTCATCAACAGAAAAAACATGAGAGATAACTACGACATGCATTACCTCTTTATATAATAACACAATGCATAAACTTACACACGTATTTATTTTTCCATGCGCGGATCCAGAAAATTTTTCCAGGGGGGGGGTGTCCGACGGTTATTTGAGTTTGCTGGGGGGGGGGGGGGTTTAAGGCATAATTTTGCAATGTAATTTAGAGAAATTTGAATTTTGCAAAGGGGGGGGGGGGGGTCCGGACCCCCCTAGGTGACACCCCCCCCCCCACCCTCTAGATCCGTGCATGTATTCATCGACAATCAACAAGCCATGCATTTTTTCATTTGATTTATTTTTTACCTGCTTTCCCAATGAAATCAATAAATGGTGAATGAAATATATTCTAAACACATTCTTCCTCAACATTGCTGTTTATTTTTAAGAAAGTACAAGCAGAAAACTCTGACCCCCAGCCCCTTCCTAATGAACAAATACTCAAACAACAATACATGAACAATGTAAATTCCTAGATTTTGAGTGTTGATCACAACAACAAATATATAGATTTTCAAACATTTATTATTCATTTTTCAAGGGAAATATTGAAGAAATAACTCATAGTTAGGAAACTGTTAACAAATAAATCATGGTTTAAATAAATAATATCTGCATATTAAGATTAATTTGACTGTTTAAGTTTTAAATATCATTGATAATAATTAAAAAAAAAAACAAGAGTTGCAAAATCCTCAGCTCAGATTCAACATATAAATATTAAGATTAGGTTTGTACATTTATAATAAATACATATAATCATGTTAATATTTCTGTTTGGAGGTTATGAATGCACATAATTGCTTTTCTTGTGCAAAATCATGCCGATGGTCTCCACATAGGAAAAGCTGGGTAACAGGCAGATGAGGAACAGAGGGAGGTAGAACCAGCCAATTCACCAATGCAGATGGTCTCACGCATAAACCTACAAAGTTTAACATAACTTCAAGCACACTCATTATATATTTTAGCACTTGCACTTTACAACAGTATAAACTAAACAATGTCAAATGAAGAAAAATGAATTTTCACCCTGGGAAATCTTTTTTGATAAAAGACAATCCTATGAGCAAAGTGTTAGCCTCTGATGTTTATTCAAAGTTCTTGTAAACAATAGTGAACACAAAAGATGCCATAATGGACACACAATTACATAGGAGAATAATTAGAAATGCCACTTGGGCATTTACGGTACATGTACATGTATTTTATGTTCTTTCTTCCTACATTTTGATTTCTTTACATAAATATACATTATTATTAACTTTACAGATTTTCTTGCGGCAATTAACAAATGTTCCCAATATGCTGCAGAAAATCAAGAGTCAACTTAATACTCCAAGATGACTTAGGTATAAATGTTTACAATAGCAATCCCCCCCCCCCAAAAAAAAATCTTGATCATCAAGGGATAATGCTAAGCAATCAATGTTTGTGATTTAGTGTATACTCTCACAGCAAGTTTAATTACATTTCAGGCAGAAAGAAAACACACAAATACATGCAGGGTAGTCCCCACCCAAAGAATATATATGTAAGGCACTGTATTTCAAAATCTTACCAAAACATGTTAAACGCACTTGGATAAATTCAACTTAGGTGCTGAAGCAGTTGATTGTTAGGAGTCACTCGAGCATAAAACACATGGAATCAAACACCATGACACAAGTACACCGCCCCTTTCACCTCTTCTACACAACACAAGTTGTATAGGAGTCTACAAATAAAGTACATGTATAAGCTACGGCGTAATTGAAATCATCAAATTACCGGTTATTTAGACTTGAACTCAAATTTTCTGCAGCGACACAAGTAATAGTTGATCAGTATGCAGTCTTTGAGGCTGGCGATCAGTTAATAAAGGTGTGAAAGACAAAAAATAGCACCTCATATTTTGAAACCTCAAAGCTATCACTTTTTATATCTAGGTTATGTATTCCAATTCAAACAAATGAAGTCAAAATTGTACAGTGCATTACATAAAAGCTTTGAATCAGCATAGCCGCGTTAACTCCAGATAAGTTTCAACAAAATGTTTTGACTGACCCTTGTCATTGAAAGCAAGGTGTAATTGCATGATGCGAGTTGAATGAAGGTGATGACAATCTAGTTGTAGCTATTAACAATGTAATGCTACCTAACAAGGATAACTGTATTGCTTTGAAAAATGTTTTAATTATCTGCAAGGACAGTCAACGTGCCAGACAAATAATTTCATTTAAAAATTGTTCTGATAAATTAAACATGTTAAAAAAACTGATCATGTTGATAGTTAAGACAGGTCAGCAAAACAGTACAAAATTAGAGATAATAATTCTCACAGCAATTAACCTATACAAATGTTATCATCTTTTTTATTATAGACCATAAATTTACATATACTGGTAATATAACTAATTGTGACACACAGTTATATTGAAATTAATTCTAAATAAATATAAGGCTACTTAATTTCAATGTAAACAAGCTGAGCAGTGACATTTTTATTTGAAGCCACATGGATACTTTAGAGCAATTTGTCAGAGTAAAAATGATTTCTTTTAATTAATTGGTACACATGCAAAAAACAAAATATTGATCATGTGTTGATGTCATGTAATTATTTACATATATAATATATACCAGTCCAGTGACATTTTTATTTGAAGCCACATGGACACTTCAGAGCAATTTGTCAGAGTAAAAATGATTTCTTTAATTAATTGGTACACATGCAAAAAACAAAATATTGATCTTGTGTTGATGTCATTTAATTGTTTACATATATAATATAACGTTATACCAGTCCATACCAACACAGTCTAACACAGTTGCTCTACTTATCATATACATTGATACATGTATGGTGTCGCTGATTAAATAATCAATGCGGAAGGTTGTGTATTCATGTAAAATCTAATGTCTGATAGGGAAAAGCTGATAAATTGCCATCGCCATTTTTTTTTGTCCAAGACGTTTTCAACAAGTGGGATTTAAATACTCTTAAAATATTCTTTAAAATAATAAATCATATGCAAATTAAGTATTGATATATTATCTTTTGTGTAACAAAATGATATGTTGGTGCGTTGGTTAAGTAATAAGACTTCATAATTATTTACAACATGTGGTCGTAGGAAAACACATCTCGATCCGTACATCACACACTACTGCGTTTACATTCCTTATCATACTGTTTGCGTTAGTATATGGAATGATTTGTCCAATACTTACCATATCTCCTGCATACTTCGACATCCACACGCATAGTATCAATCCACAACATCTCGGCGCACATGTTTACATCCATGCTTGCCATTTTGTTAGCAGCTAAAAATAGTCGACGCGTCACGGATCGATACAAGCGTCGAAAGGGAGCGGATCGGAACCAAACGACAATTAATGTTTTCATTGAAAACAAATAAATAATGATCATTATTACACAGTGAGGGGTTTGATATTTGATTTAACTCTCTTTAACAAGAAATCAAATCCAAAAAGTAATCAATTACCATTAATAGATGTTATTTAGGTTAAATAACATATCTAATGAATATTCATGAGTTCAAAGTTTATCAAAATAAGCCCCGCCTCCAAATTCCAGCCTTAACTGTGCTGCGTTAAAGGTGGCTTAAAGATGGCTTAAAGGTGACTTAAAGAAGTTTGGACATTAAGGACCTATAAGCTCAGCTTAAAGGTGACTTAAAGGTGGCTTAAAGATTGTATATCCTTTAAGCCACCTTTACGCCACCTTTAAGTCACCTTTAAGGACTTGCTTAAAGATTGTTTTTCGCCCTGTGCCACGGGTGATCGTGTCTTTTACTTATCACATACTTATATGATAAGTAAAAGACGCGATCACCCGTGGGTATTCGACGATGATTTCACCGTTACTTTTTTTTTCGCTTCATCACCCCCAACCCACGATGCTACTTGTATACAATGTTTTAACCAGTTGGGCTATTGGATCAACAAGTCCAATTTCCAGACGATTATATAAATTATCCCTATTATTGACAAAAACGGACAGTATGCGTTTGTGAAACACTGATACCCTGTATGGCATTTCATTGCCAAGATTAGTCTTACAAGATTTGACTAGAATCCAGGATCAATGTTGTATTCAAGTGATGTTCAAATGAAATAAAATCTCTAATTCCTCAAATTAACTTTCCAAGAGGCAGAGTTTGTCATGTTTCAAAAGTCAGTTAAATGCAGTCTTCAATATAATGGAACCTCTACTCTCTCTGATGTGACAAAGAAATATATAGACACGGCTCCAAGAATTTGGAGGGAAATCTCAACAACCAATTAAATCAAAGAAGACAAAACTAAAAACCAATTGAATACCTAGACTGACCATGACCGGATTTTTAAGTTTATAAAAGATTTTATTAGATACTTAAGTATTACGTTTGCAATTTACTTGTTTAATAATTATTACATAATTATATTAATTTAATTATCAATAAATTAATAACTTTTATTTATGGATTTATTAATTTAAAAATTAATAAATCTGTAATTGGAACAATGCATATCAAAAGCTGTAAGATTAAGTCACATTGGACGCAATGTTAAGCTCAAAGTTCTGGTCTGGTTTGAAAAGTGCTCAGTTAAGAAATTCTACCAGACATAAGTATGAATCAGTTAAAGAGTATCATTCACTGCTGAGAGAAGTAAGACAGACAGAACAAGAAGAAAATAATTTGAAATCTGTCGCCTAGTGTTTCCATGTTGACAAATATTGATTCTTTTACTATTCAGAATTTGAACAAATGGAGAAACAACTCTCAGATCTACTTGGTCACATGAAAAAGCTTGATGATCGAATGAGTAAATTAGAGCAGAATGTTTCATCAAACAATTATAATCCACAAAATTCTTACAGATCAGACTCCCTTTCAGGATAGACAAAAATATTATCCAAGAGGCAGTGGAAACTACTCACGACAACATAGGTAGCAATTCCAGCAGCAGAATCAATCGCGCAACCAGCAGACTAAACAAAGTGGAAATTCTGGTCAGGTTGGAGGTAACAATTTAAACTTATATCATCTTCTGTTGTGGGGCAAACGGAGGATGCAGTTAAGACAAGCCCTGTCAAAGCAACAAATCAACGAAATTCTGACAGTTTATTCTCTAGATTAGTTGGTGAATCAAACGATACTGAGATATTTATCCATGGTGTTAAGACCAAAGCACTGATTGATTCAGGCTCTATGGTTACATGCATTTCAGAAAAATTTTTCAAATGTTTTAATCCTATGCCAGATTTGCATGATATGTCAGAACTAGGACTAAATGTTCAAAGTGCCAATAGCAGTTTGCTACCTTACAGTGGTTATGTAGAGTTAGAAATTTGTGTACCCTCTTTTGGTAGTTCATCTTATGCTATACCTGCTCTTGTAGTTCCTCAGACTAATTAACAAAAAATTGTGCCTGCTATTGTGGGAACTAATTTCATTCGTATTTGCAGGAATACTTATGAACAGACATTAGATGAAGATGTTTCAGATAAGTGGAGAGTAGCATTTAACAGCTTGAAAGATGAAGTACCAGTAAAGACAACGAACAAGTATGCCATCCAGATAGCACCAAATGAAACCAAAGTTATAAGAGGTATAGTAAGAAATGTCCGAAACTTTGAATCAGCTGTGACTGATCAAGTCAATAGTTCTCTTTCAGGTGGTCTAGTTATTTGTCCAAGAGTTATTTCCCTTACAAAGAGTAAGAATACTGTTACCATACCTGTTAGAGTGTGTACTGTATCTGCTTCAATTGTACATGTTCCTCCTAGATCACTTTTATGTGCATTACATGAGGTTAAGGTCATTGATACTTGGAATCCAGACTCTTCAGAATCGGGTATTTGCAGTTAATCTAAGAAATTTCTAGAGGACTTGATATTAAGATTTCAGAGGACAACCTTACTGCTTCACAAGCAAGTGAGGTAAAACAGTTTCTGTCGAGTTGGACTCATCTTTTCTCAGAAGGGCCAACAAATATTGGGAGGACAGATTTACTGTAGCACCAAATTAAATTGACGGATGATACACCTTTTAAGGAACCATATCGTCGTATACCCCAAGTATGTATGACGAAGTCAGACAACACGTGAAGTAGATGTTAGATGTGGGAGCTATACAACCATCTCAGAGTCCCTATTCCTTTAATATTGTGCTAGTGAGGAAAAAGGATGGAACCTTGAGGTTCTGCATTGATTACAGAAAACTGAACTCCAGGACAGTGAAGGATGCTTACAACCTTCCACGCATCAATGATACCATTGACAGGTTGGTTGGTGCCAGATACTTTACCAAATTAGATCTCACAAGCTCCTACTGGTAGGTGTAAATAGGTGAACAAGACAGAGAAAAACAGCTTTCTCGGTAAGTGGTGTATGTCTCTTTGAATGCAATAGAATGGGTTTTGGATTGACGAATGCCCAGCCACATTCCAAAGGGTTATGGAAAGTTGTATGGGTGAGTTGAACTTAACGAAATGTTTAGTTTTTCTTGACGACATTTTGATTTACCCACAGACATTCGAGAACATATGGACCGACTAACAGCTGTGTTTCAGAGACTTGAAAAGCAAAACTTAAAATTCAAAGCTAAGAAGTGTGAATTTTTTAAGGACAGAGTGACATATTTAGGACATGTAGTCAGTGAGAAAGGCATAGAAACAGATCCAGAAAAGACTAAGGCAATTTCAACTTGGCCAGTTCCTAGTAATATCAAGACTCTTAGAACATTTGTAGGAAATTCTTGGTATTACAGAACGTGTGTTCGGGATTATTAAAAAATTGTAAAGCCTCTTAATGATCTACTGAAGGGTCATTCCACAAACAAAGGTAAGTCTTGTAAAGGAAAACCAACAGCATGGAGATGGGGTGATCAGGAATCCAAGGCATTTGAGTGCATCAAAGATAAATTGATGTCACCACCTATCCTTGCCGATGCTGACTTTGACCAGCCTTTCATCCTTCACACAGATGCATCTAGTAATGGTTTAGGTGCTGTGTTGTACCAGAGATAGAACGGTGAGAAAAGTGCAAGTCGTGGGTTGCGGAACAGTGAAAGACATTATCCAGCTCATAAGCTAGAATTCCTTGCAATAAAATGGGCTGTCACCGATAAATTTCACGACTATCTCTATGGCGACAAGTTTGATGTGGTAACTGACAACAACCCACTTACATATGTCTTAACCACCGCGAAGCTTGATGCTACAGGCCACCGTTGCTTAGCAGCTCTCAGTAACTTCCAGTTTTCAATCTACTACAGGAAAGGTACAAACAACGCTGATGCAGATGGCCTGTCTAGGCGACCAACAGAGGAAGTAGAAGTCAGTCCCAAGGTCATCCAGTCTATTTCCAGTGCTTATATGGCAGACCGTGAAAGTTGTCCTTATTTTGAGAATGTATTCCTTTCGGAGGAGAAAGAACCATTATCATGTATGACTGCAAGTATTAAAATGCTTATAGGGGCAGATGTTTCAAATAAATCAGATTCATTTTCTGTTAAACCAAATGAATCTCTTTCTGAAAACTCATATGTCTTCTCGAATATTGACTGGGTTAAAGAACAGTCCTCCGATATGGAAATAAAGAGAGTTATTGAACTTGTTCAGCGCGGATTTGCAAAGTCAGATTTGAAAGCAGAGTCTGGTGGTGTTTGTAGATATTTGAGAGAGATAAAGAAATTGTTTTTAGACAAGGATGTACTGTACAGAAAAGCTATTTTACAGAAAGAAAAGATTATTCAGTTGGTTTTACCAAGTCATTTCAGAGACACAGAATTTAGACTCCTGCATACCAACCTTGGTCATCATGGACGAGACAGAACCATCCAACTCATGAAAGAAAGGTTTTTCTGGCCAGGAATGTTTTTAGAAATCACAGAAAGAATCAACAATTGTGAACGTTGTATTAAGTTCAAAACTCCTGAAAAAAATTCTGCAGAACTTGTTTCTATAGAGAGTTATCAAACAACTAAAAGAAAATCGTCAAATCAGATCTTTAAAAAAAGATGGTTGTTTTTTTCACATTACTGTTTGCTTTTAATTATTGCTAGTTTTGACGGTAAACTAAGGTTAATGTTAAGAAGAATTTCACTGCACTGTCACGGTAACAAGGCTGTTCAAAATTGTAACGATGAGTTTTGAATGTACATATTAGGTCATCAGAATAAAGCGTTGATATACTATTAACGTACCTTTCTGGCTACGTAGATGCCACAACATTTGCAAATGTTGCACAGATTTACTATTCTTTGTAAATATATAACCTATTTTAGTTCACGATCGCCACTCTAAAGTATAGTCCTATATAAGATAGCCGGTCACCATCATCAGTCATTGAAGCCAAAGAAACAAACTCTTTTTTCTTTGTATCCAAACAACAGGCAATAAAAAAAAATATTCTTGAACAGTAGTGTTTTAATATCATAACTTAAGGGCCGATCAGAGAAAATTGGTTTATTTTCTTATGAACGTAATATTAGAATGAAAGAATTGTGACTAAATCCAAGGAGTTAAAGAAAATATCTATCAAAACCCCGTTTGTGATTCAGTGATCATTGTTACAACAAGTAAGTTTAAAAACCAAATTATAATGTTTTTAAACATAACGAAATTCCAAACTCTTTTAAATTCTTGAAAAATATATTTCTTTTACAGAGTTGCATATTTTTATACTGATTAAAGAAATATGAAACTCCAGAATTAACCGGGGGGGGGGCCGTTTTTTACTTTAAACTTTATATCAATACATTGAACTTTTGACTCTTTTGGGCCCGTGAATGGGTTACTGTTGAAACAATCTATAATTTACTACAAGATAATAGCAGAGTAATCGGACTTCTCATTTTTGGGAGTTGATTTTAATCAACTCTCCTTTGCAGTTACTCTGTCAAACCGGAACTGAAACAGTGTTTGGACCTAAGCACAAGTCATTACCGCCGACAAGAGTTCTTGAAAATAATAGATAAATTCGGTGTATTGTATACTGAACCATTGTTTTTCAAGAAAAATAGCAAAAAATTTATAAATACCTTGAAAATAGTCAGATTTTAAGTACAATGTAGTACGAACAATTAAGATATTTTTTGTCGAATATATTCCTACGCCAGAGTTTAATATAGTCTCATTCAACCAGACGCTCGGCTGTCTCCGTAAATCGCCGACAAGCAGAGAGTTTCTCTTGGTAGTCGGAGATTAACGGAGACAGTCGAACGCCTGGTTGAACAAGACTAGAGTTCAATATTGCTTGGATCCAGACATGTGTATAATTTTCAGAAATATTTCGATTACTGAATAGTTTGATGAAATTGAGTATATTTTTAAATATTACACAACATCTGATTCATATGGGGTTTTCTCGAAATTCGTCCGAGAATTCATATTATAAAAAAGTGCGTAATTGAAATACAGATTAAACTACTTGTCATGTTAAATAACATATCGTTGATTATAAAATAAGTAATAATCGATTAAATCAACTCCCGTCAGTACTTCGATCAGTACTTTTATTTTATATATTTCTATTGCAACTTGAACTTATCCTGAGGCTCATAATTGTCATTGGAACACAGTTTAATCGATTGAAAATCAACAATAAGGCAGAATGCTTGCATATAAGGGAAATCTTGAGCTATGGCATTTTTACAACGCGTTTTGAAAAAAAAAATATGCACTATAAAACATTTCTAAAGTGCGTTTTGGGACCAAGTCAATGAAACTATTTTATAAAACGTATAAAATAGTCAATATTAACGCATTATGAAGAAAAAATATTTGGTTCGGAGTTAATACTTTAGACTTTTAGATAGTATAAATTACTAGTTAGTGTTGTCTTTTTTTTAGCACGTATTAAACAGAAGTGTTTTTTTAGTTAACCTAATATGTTGAAGTTTTTTGGTGGAAAAGTTTTCTAATATAATCACATGGTTCAACGAAAGTCATCTCGTGATGTAAAATTACCTGCAACCACTCTAAACTCTGTTTCTCTACAAGACAGCCGATTATCAACATTAGACAACCAAGCCAAAGAAACAACTCCTTGTTTAATGAATCCAAAGGGCAGGAATATATTCTTTAGCTTTAGGGACCAAAAAAATCTTGAATAATATCGTTGAAAAATCGAAATTTATGTGCCATCTAAATAAATTGGATTCATTTCTAAGGAACTTATTTTTTAGAATAAATGAATTATGACTAAATCTAATTATTTTAATATTTATGAATGTAATAAAATAAATGTACATGCATTGCAATGCTTAATTTAGTTTGTTCCAAATGATTGATACAGTTACATGAACAGTGTAATGCTTAATGAATTTCAACAAATTAATTGCAAATGTTAAAAAAAATTATATGTAAAGAAAGATATGTTTTCGTTCTAGAAAGTTCAATTTTGATTTTTTTGTTGTTGATCTGTTGCAGTTGTTCGCAGGATGTATGGTGTTGTGGAGTAAATATTAAAAGAGCAAGAGGCATAGGGGCCACATCGCTGACCTGACCAATAATACCTTTTATCAAGCTAACTTCAATAAAAGGAGGTTTAATAAGAGTTTGTATTGGTCAGATCAGCGTCGTAGTCCCTTTGCCTCTTACTATTATGATATTGCGGTTTATAATGATTCATTATATACACAACCCGGTGAATTAAAAAAATGACAAATTGAAGTCTTAAATTACTATGTTGTGGCATATTTACAGAAAAGGTCCACCATACAACAAGTCAGAACAATAATCACTTCCTGGTTTAAAAATGTAGAAATTTCGAGGTAGCTCATAGAATAATTAAGGAAGAATGGACTTTATAATATACCTTATTTATTATCTAGCAGGATTGTCATTAGCATATGCTTTTGGTATGTAAACGTGTTAATTTTTCTATTTCAATTCAAGTAACGTACTGCTTTTTCATTTTACAATAACATTCCGTTAATGTTGCACAATAGGAGTTACGAATACGAAAATAACAATAACATAACTTCTAAAAAATAGATATAATTAAATCTACTTGTTGATATTAGAATTAAAAGTTTCATTATGAAATATTCGTTGTATCGCCAAACGTTGTATGTATGTTCATATCACTCTGCTATACTATGTCCCAAAATATCCTCGATTCACATTTTGCTTAATTACTCAATATTTTTAAAAAACCTCAGGGTTCAAACGTTAAACGATGTTCATTCAAAAGTAGGAACTATTTCCAAGATTTCTCTGTTAAAACGCCCCGTTAGCTTATCAGGTTTCAATACAAGCTAAAAAATGTGATGTCTACGGGAATTTTGTATTGCAGTAAGCTCGGATGATAACATTGAAAAATTGTGTCAGGCATTTCGAGTGACTAATGAAGAAAAGATATGTAAACTTTCCCAATTATAAATCTCCGTAAGAAATCTATTTTCGATCCTGTGATTTTTTTCGAGTGAAAAATGATAATGTGTCGATGAAGATATCTTGGAAATTTTCCCTTTCATCGATTTTAATTGCACCTCTTTCACAGGAATGTATATTCAGAACCCAATTTTACAATGTTTAAGTGAATCTGATCTTTTTTTGGAATAATACAATATATGTTATTAATACATCAAGCTTTATTTTGTTTTTCAGATGACCTATCCTACAAAAAATACGCTACCCAATCACATACATACAGAGACACGAAATATGAAGCAGGTAACGCAGTTGATGGAAACATATTAACGTGTATGAGGACACTCGAGATAGGATCAAGCTCTCCTTACAAAACTGTTTGGTGGAAAGTGGATCTTGGTGGAATGTACAGTATATATAGCATTGGCGCGCTGTTTAAGAACTACGACGATTGGGACGGTTTGGGTATACATTTTGATATTGAGTATAGTTCGCGCGATACTTGCTTTACAAAAATGGTTTACAAATTCATGTCGCTAGGTACTTAGAAGTATATTAGATATTGTAAATAAAGTTGTGCATTAGCAAATAAATAAAAAGAATATGGAACTGTTTCCTTAATAGGAGAAATTAAGATCTTTTTTTTTCAGTTCGTTCGTTAACATTCAAAATTTGAAACAATAAAAACATTAAAGTGATGTTGTGATTAATGTTCGGGTTCTCCAGGTCAGTCTTGTAGCTAACAAGAAAGAAATCTAATGATTTCATTGACACACATTTCACATTTGTAAAATGTATATGTCAAAATATGTGGAGAATTTTCATTAGATTATTTTTGAGAATTAAGATTCAGTATCCTAATATTTCATAATGAAGACAATATAGTCATTGTGTATACATTAAAACTATCATTTACATGCTTCATTGTCGTCTAGATTGAAATATTTTGGGTTCATTTCAATAACAGAACATTTGTTGAATATAGAATGTTTCTAAATTATATCCACATGTATTTTCAATACGAACCAAAGGAAAATAATATTCATTTGTATGAAGACTGTGATGTAAATGAATATGAAATTTAACTGGAATATGTTTTGCAGAGAACAGACAACGAGGACGTTTTGCTGGCTTTTCTTTGTATGTATCAAACACTGGTGATATTCAGGATTCTACTCTGTGTTACAAGAACGGACCAGAGTTACCTCCTCTTAACTTTACAACCACGTGTACAAAACACGGACGGTATGTTATCTTTTACAATGAACGACTAAATGGCGTGAGCTACCCAGAAGGATACGAAGTACACAATGTTTTTACTGAACTGTGTGAAGTTATTGTAAAAGGTAAATACTTTTCTTTAAAAAAAAGAAAACCCTGAATGTGTCAATGTTTTTACTGGTTGTAAATGTAGAGGAACAGGCAGGAAGTCAAAAAATTAGATAAAATTTTTAAAAAAGGGTTCCAATTTTTTTAAAAATAATTTTCAGCAATCTGAAGATCATAAAACATAATAACATTATAATCACTTGCATATGATTTTTAGAGGTATATAGTGATTTTTATTCCACACCTTCTGCAGACTTTAATAATCCGACACATTTTTGTAGACAGTCAGTAAGACATCTGTTAAGTTATGTTGTGCTTCACTTTCTACACCATACATTTTAGAAGTTATTATTTTAAAACATAATGATATTTCCACTTATACTAACTGTTATTTTATAATAACTATAATTATAATTTAAAAAAAATAATAATAAAAGTGTATGAGATATATTTATTTGGATTTGAACACGATTTTAGAAGATGATATTCTGTTCACCAGATAAAATGTTTCATCCACGTGAATAATGTCGTTAATAAAGTTTTAGCCAATGATAAGGCAAAACAATCTTAAAAAAATAAAAATATATCAACATTTTTATTGTTCTTTCTATTTAAACAAAGGATGTAAAATATCTGGTGTATTTGGTATTAACTGTGACAAGCCATGCCCAGCCAACTGTAAAGACAAAATATGTAACATAGAGAATGGATCTTGTTTAAAGTGTAAAACTGGATGGACTGGGATATTTTGCGACACAGGTATTTACATATTTCTAATTTCATAATTATTTAAAGCTAAATATAACCCATTTTTAGTATGTTTCAATTTGTTTTTGAGTAAGGTATTATACTCTGATAAAATATAATAGATAAGATAGGTGTGTATTTGTCACTTTATTTGCTTTTCGAATTGCAGTAAAACAAATTAGTATCACAAATATCCCAATACTTTTCCTCGTTTTAACTTTATTGCGTAATGGTTACTTTTGAAAAATTATTACAAGGATTCAAAAGACCTCAAATGTGTATTTTATTACCAGTGGTCAATATTTTAATTGACCTAAGCTTTTTTTTGTATGTGAAATATCCTTTGTTGAGTTTTAAAAGATATCAGTACCAATAATCTTGTATTTGCTGGTTAGCTTACATTTAACGATACTTACTTATTTATAGTAATTTTCTGTTTATTAGCTTTCGTCATTCAATTTGTAATGTCAATGAATTAACATTATCTACACATAACATAAATTATATTTCGATTTATTGTTAATCACTTACTGAAGGGTACTCAAATTTATATGCACTTTTTTTAAGTCATCTTTACGATTTAGACATTTATTTTTCTTTAGAATGTATGGAAAGCTGGCCAGGTTTGAATTGTAGTCAGAAGTGTGTAGGAAAGTGTAGAAACAACTTTACCTGTAATCACGTGACTGGTCAATGTGATAGAAAATGCGATCTTGGATGGACAGGAACATTATGTGAGAAGTGTACGTTTTCAATTAAATTATGTAAAATATATTCCCAATTACAAAAATTGATGATTTTTTTTTTCAAAAAAGATTTCAGTAAATGTAATCTTATCATTTTTTTTCCAATATTTGGTCAAATCAATTATTTTATCTACTATTATAATAAGTTTGATATCTACAGCTTGCCAACCTGGGTATTATGGTGAAAACTGTTCCTTAACTTGTTCTTCTAACTGTAAAACATGTCGACACACAGATGGTCTATGTTCCTGCAAGGCTGGTTGGATGGGTCATAATTGTTCAATAGGTAGTAATCAGTGGTAAAATATTCAAAATCTGTGCTTGGTTATATGAAACAAAGCCTGTAGTTTATGCATTATGATGCCATAACAAGTATTATTAGGTCTCTGCTGTAATAAATTTATTATTCCTTTCAGAATGTACTCATTCATATGGAGAAAATTGTCAGTATTCGTGCGGTTTACATTGCATCAACCAGACATGTGACAGATTCAACGGAAACTGTTTGTGTTATGGCAAATTTGGTAAGAAGTGACATTTATTAAAACTTTGTTTTAATCGATAAAATATTATAATAATTTTATATTTTGTTAATGCTTTTTTAAACTATGCAGATAGAATACAGGATGTTGAGACGAATGATGTAGCATCTAGTAGACTTTGGATTGTTGCCTTCTGCATATCACTGGGCATCCACATTATATTCATTTCTGCTACGTTAATAAGTCGACGGTATGAATTGAAATGAAAGTTTTTGCAATTTCCAAAGACAAACAATAGTTGTGTATATTTTGATTTTTGATTTGGAAAGTTGATTGTGTCACTCAGATACTTATCTTTTTCTCATAGGAAAACGTTTTTGAAACAGAAATCTACAACAGAAAAAGTTAATTTTTCTTGGCGGCCCGGATTTAATACAGAACAGACTGTAACTAGTGATAACCCATGTCACTATCAAGAGGTCGGCGTATCACAAAACGAAAACACCTATCAAACTCTTAATCAGCAGTGACTCTCACAGTTTAAAGTTTGTGTCTTTCAGTAAATTGAATGTAGACCAAGGGCCGTTGAATATGAAGGAATTGCAGACCGGTCATTCAGTTACCGTTCAGTTATCTTTCATTAACTTTTATGTTGAATTTATATAAAGAAATAATTCATTTGTATGTCTTTTCATACAATCCGTGCAAATAAAATGAATATTCTAACCTTAAGGGTATTTACTATGAGAAACAAGTGATAAATAGTAAAGGAACTAGATACGATCTCGTTACGAGTAACGAGTAGGTCTTCCGTTCAATTTTTTAAACTCAAAATTCCCCCTCAACCTCTCCCTTTCACATAATGCATATGATTGTCAATATCATTTACAATGCTTAAGAAAGTGTTTTCCTTTTTCACCTACAGCACATTAAAAATTTAAGATTTTAGTTCCCTAAAATCCCAAAATACGTCATGAATGAGTGTGGTAAATAGTTTTACATTCTGGTATTGTTATGATCAACAACTTTGCTTCTATAATGCATTACAGAATCTTGATTGTTTTTTAATAATTTGTAATAGAGTTTACAAGTGTCTTGGCCTCTTATTAAAGGGGCCAGCCCCTTTTTCTTGATTTTGTTGAAAAGGTCTCACGGATACTAACATTTTTTGTTCTTACACCTATCTAAAATTGTTGTCATTTTTGAGATACAAATGATTGAATATTTTAGGGGCCAGCCCTGTAGATCCTTAACGGGGACAGACATTGGTGTTTTGATAAGTGGAATCGATTATAATCATTAATACAGACATTTTCTCTTCTACAATGCTTAACAAAATATGTCTCCTTTTCTAGATATATCGCATCAAAGTGTAAGTACTTTGGCCCCTAAAAAACCCTAATTACGTCCTAATTGGGTGTGGCAATGATTTTTTCTAATATATATTGTTACGATCAACAACTTTGCTTCTATAATGCATTACAAAATCTTGATTGTTTTTAAATTATTTGTAATAGAGTTTACGAGTGTCTTTGCCCCTAATTAAAGGGGCCAGCCCCTTTTTCTTAATATCGTTGAAAAGGTATCACGAATACTAACATTTTTTGTTCTTACACCTATCTAAAATTGTTGGTCATTTTTGAGATACAAATGATTGAATATTTTAGGGGCCAGCTCTATAGATCCTTAATGGGGACAGACATTGGTGTTTTGATAAGAGGAATCGATAATAATCATTAATTCAGACATTTTCTCTTCTACAATACTTAAGAAAATATGTCTCCTTCTCTAGATATATTGCGTCAAAGTTTAGGTACTTTAGCCCCTAAAAATTCCTAAATACGTGTTAAATGGGCGTGGCAATAATTTTTCCCGATAGATATTGTTACGTTCACCAACTTTGCTTCTATAATGCATTACTAAATCTTTACCGTTTTGAAGTTATTTGTAATAGATTTTACGAGTATCTTGGCCCCTAATTAAAGGGGCCAGCCCCTTTTTCTTGATTTTGTTGGAAAGCACTTTTTATACTCTACCACTTTTATTATATATGTCATAACAAAATATCAACTGATAAAAAGATATAGACCAAAACGTGTTATAATTTTGATTCGAAATTCGTACCCAATTTTCGTGCCTAGGCGAGCACCAAGAAATGGCGCCACTGGCGCAAAAAAACTACATTCTGCACATCTTCTTACTATGGTCTACCTATCGTGAAAATTTCATATTTATATCTCTGATAGTCTCTGAGTTTATGTCTGCACAAAATTGGCCGTAAAAACTTACAAAATCGGCCGTAAAACGGAACCGGAAGTGACGATTTCAAAATTTCAAAAAACTTCTAGAATTATGACCACTGGCAATCATCTGTGAAAAAATGGTCGAAATCGGCCGAATAGTTTTCGAGAAATCGCGTGCACAAAATTTGTGGAAAAAAAATAATAATAACTAGATACGATCTCGTTACGAGTAACGAGTAGGTCTTCCGTTCAATTTCTTAAACGACACATTTACAAAATTAATGAAATTTCAGAATTCCCCCTCAACCCCTTCCTTTCAGATAATGTATACGATTGTCAATATCCTTTACAATGCTTAACAAAGTGTTTTGCTTTTTCACATTCAGCACATTTAAGATTTAAGATTTTAGTTCCTTATTATCCCTAATTATGTCATCAATGGGTGTGGCAATGAGTTTTACAAACTTATACAAACGATCAACAACTTTGCATCTATAATGCATTACAAAATCTTGATCGTTTTTAAGTTATGTGTAAAAGACTTTAAGAGTGTCTTGGCCCCTAATTTAAGGGGCCAGCCCCTTTTTGTTAATTTCATATGAAAGGTCTCAATAATACTAACATTTTTTGTTCTTACACCCATCTCAAATTGTTGTTCATTTTTGAGATACAAATGATTGAATATTTTAGGGGCCAGCCCTGTAGATCCTTAATGGGGACAGCCATTTGTGTTTTGATTAGTGGAATCGATTTAAATTATCAATACAAGCATTTTCTCTTCTAAAATGCTTAACAAAATATGTCTCGTTCTCTAGATATATTGTGTCAAAGTTTGAGAACTTTGGCCCCTAAAAATCCCTAATTACGTCATAAATGGGCGTGGCAATGATTTTTTCTGATAGATATTGTTACGATCAACAACTTTGCTTCTATAATGCATTACAAAATCTTTATCGTTTTTAAGTTATTTGTAATAGAGTTTACGAGTCTATTGGCCCCTAATTAAAGGGGCCAGCCCCTTTTTCTTGATTTTGTTGGAAAGAACTTTTGGTACTCTATCACTTTTGTTATATATGTCTTAACAAAATATCAACTGATAAAAAGATATAGATCAAAATGTGTGAAAATTTTGATTTGAAATTCGTACCCAATTTTCGAGCCCTAGCGAGCTCCAAGAAATGGCGCCACTTGCGTAAAACGAAAACAATAGGCACAACTTCAAACTATGGACTACCTATCCTGAAAGTTTCATATTCATATCTCTGATAGTTTCTGAGATCAACTCTGCACAAAAAAGGTCGTAAAAATGTGCAAAATGGCCGATAAATCGGTACCGGAAGTGACGACAGGAAAAATATTAAAAATGTATGAAGTTTATCTCAAGTCTCATCTTCTGTGAAAAAATGGTTGAAATCGGTCGAATAGTTTTCGAGAAATCGCGTGCACAAAATTTGTGGAAAAAAATAATAATAACTAGATACGATCTCGTTACGAGTAACGAGTAGGTCTTCCGTTCAATTTCTTAAACGACACATTTACAAAATTAATGAAATTTCAGAATTCCCCCTCAACCCCTTCCTTTCAGATAATGTATACGATTGTCAATATCCTTTACAATGCTTAACAAAGTGTTTTGCTTTTTCACATTCAGCACATTTAAGATTTAAGATTTTAGTTCCTTATTATCCCTAATTATGTCATCAATGGGTGTGGCAATGAGTTTTACAAACTTATACAAACGATCAACAACTTTGCATCTATAATGCATTACAAAATCTTGATCGTTTTTAAGTTATGTGTAAAAGACTTTAAGAGTGTCTTGGCCCCTAATTTAAGGGGCCAGCCCCTTTTTGTTAATTTCATATGAAAGGTCTCAATAATACTAACATTTTTTGTTCTTACACCCATCTCAAATTGTTGTTCATTTTTGAGATACAAATGATTGAATATTTTAGGGGCCAGCCCTGTAGATCCTTAATGGGGACAGCCATTTGTGTTTTGATTAGTGGAATCGATTTAAATTATCAATACAAGCATTTTCTCTTCTAAAATGCTTAACAAAATATGTCTCGTTCTCTAGATATATTGTGTCAAAGTTTGAGAACTTTGGCCCCTAAAAATCCCTAATTACGTCATAAATGGGCGTGGCAATGATTTTTTCTGATAGATATTGTTACGATCAACAACTTTGCTTCTATAATGCATTACAAAATCTTTATCGTTTTTAAGTTATTTGTAATAGAGTTTACGAGTCTATTGGCCCCTAATTAAAGGGGCCAGCCCCTTTTTCTTGATTTTGTTGGAAAGAACTTTTGGTACTCTATCACTTTTGTTATATATGTCTTAACAAAATATCAACTGATAAAAAGATATAGATCAAAATGTGTGAAAATTTTGATTTGAAATTCGTACCCAATTTTCGAGCCCTAGCGAGCTCCAAGAAATGGCGCCACTTGCGTAAAACGAAAACAATAGGCACAACTTCAAACTATGGACTACCTATCCTGAAAGTTTCATATTCATATCTCTGATAGTTTCTGAGATCAACTCTGCACAAAAAAGGTCGTAAAAATGTGCAAAATGGCCGATAAATCGGTACCGGAAGTGACGACAGGAAAAATATTAAAAATGTATGAAGTTTATCTCAAGTCTCATCTTCTGTGAAAAAATGGTTGAAATCGGTCGAATAGTTTTCGAGAAATCGCGTGCACAAAATTTGTGGAAAAAAATAATAATAACTAGATACGATCTCGTTACGAGTAACGAGTAGGTCTTCCGTTCAATTTCTTAAACGACACATTTACAAAATTAATGAAATTTCAGAATTCCCCCTCAACCCCTTCCTTTCAGATAATGTATACGATTGTCAATATCCTTTACAATGCTTAACAAAGTGTTTTGCTTTTTCACATTCAGCACATTTAAGATTTAAGATTTTAGTTCCTTATTATCCCTAATTATGTCATCAATGGGTGTGGCAATGAGTTTTACAAACTTATACAAACGATCAACAACTTTGCATCTATAATGCATTACAAAATCTTGATCGTTTTTAAGTTATGTGTAAAAGACTTTAAGAGTGTCTTGGCCCCTAATTTAAGGGGCCAGCCCCTTTTTGTTAATTTCATATGAAAGGTCTCAATAATACTAACATTTTTTGTTCTTACACCCATCTCAAATTGTTGTTCATTTTTGAGATACAAATGATTGAATATTTTAGGGGCCAGCCCTGTAGATCCTTAATGGGGACAGCCATTTGTGTTTTGATTAGTGGAATCGATTTAAATTATCAATACAAGCATTTTCTCTTCTAAAATGCTTAACAAAATATGTCTCGTTCTCTAGATATATTGTGTCAAAGTTTGAGAACTTTGGCCCCTAAAAATCCCTAATTACGTCATAAATGGGCGTGGCAATGATTTTTTCTGATAGATATTGTTACGATCAACAACTTTGCTTCTATAATGCATTACAAAATCTTTATCGTTTTTAAGTTATTTGTAATAGAGTTTACGAGTCTATTGGCCCCTAATTAAAGGGGCCAGCCCCTTTTTCTTGATTTTGTTGGAAAGAACTTTTGGTACTCTATCACTTTTGTTATATATGTCTTAACAAAATATCAACTGATAAAAAGATATAGATCAAAATGTGTGAAAATTTTGATTTGAAATTCGTACCCAATTTTCGAGCCCTAGCGAGCTCCAAGAAATGGCGCCACTTGCGTAAAACGAAAACAATAGGCACAACTTCAAACTATGGACTACCTATCCTGAAAGTTTCATATTCATATCTCTGATAGTTTCTGAGATCAACTCTGCACAAAAAAGGTCGTAAAAATGTGCAAAATGGCCGATAAATCGGTACCGGAAGTGACGACAGGAAAAATATTAAAAATGTATGAAGTTTATCTCAAGTCTCATCTTCTGTGAAAAAATGGTTGAAATCGGTCGAATAGTTTTCGAGAAATCGCGTGCACAAAATTTGTGGAAAAAAATAATAATAATAAGAAATCGTACGAAAACAAAAAGGTCTTCCGTTGGAAACGGAAGACCTTAATAAGAAATCGTACGAAAACAAAAAGGTCTTCCGTTGGAAACGGAAGACCTTAACTAGAAACGATCTCGTTACGAGTAACGAGTAGGTCTTCCGTCTGATTTGTTTTATATGATACGATGAAATATCGATACTTTTCACCAATCTGAGATCTCTTTGAAACTAGGGTTTTTTTTTGTCTCGGAACCGAAAACGGACGAACGGAATGAAAATAAAAGTTGATATTTCTTAAACATTTGCCTAGTCAAAGACATCTCAATCAAATATCTACCATTCATAATAGTTTTGTGTCTCAATCACGTAGAGTGACTAAAATCTCGTGGGTATCAAATTCAAAAAAAAAAAAAAAAAAGAAAGCTACCCAAGATATTTGATATATCTCACCGGAAGTAGAATACGTTTTGCTTATTTAGCATTGTTTAGATACCATATATCAGATTTTATATTGATATATTCATTCCATTTAAAAAAAAAAGTGCTTCCGGTGACGTCCGGAAGTTACGAGAATTAAACAAAATAGTGTAAACACAGATACATAAACAGGGCTATCATCCCACAAAGTTTGGTTGTTCAAGTCGTCAATGTTTTTGAGATCTCGTCGATTCAATGTTTTATGCCTCTGGACAGGAAACGGACAAACGGAAGTGCTAAGTGAAAATAATAGTATTTCTTGAACATTAGACAACTGTACTTTATTGTTCATCAATTTTATTAAAATTGTCAAAGAAAAACATTTAACTTTTAAACAACCTGATTTGTTTGAAACCTTTCGGTGAGGACCGGAAGTGACGGTTGACAAAATGAAAGCGGTTAAACGAATATCAAATGTATATCATTCCTGTAAGTTTCTGTCTTGATCACTTGCACTTTCTAAGATCTCACGGGTAAAACATTTGTTTAAAAAAAGGCTGAGATATTTGAGATATCTCACCGGAAGTATTTTTTTTTTGTTTTTTTTTAACATCGGATAGATGACATATGTAAGGATTTATACTTATATTTAAAATCTATTTGAAATTAATTAAATGCGTAAAAAAAATTTTTGAAGTGCTTCTGGTGACGACCGGAAGTTATGACGAACAAAACAAAATAGTTTGAAGACATCTACTAATATAGGTCTATAATCCTACAAAGTGTGAATGCTCAAGTCCTAATCATTTTTAGGATCTCGATGCCACAAGCTTTTTGTCGCGGGACAGGAAACGGACGACAGGAAATGAATTTTTAAAAAATTGAAAAGAAAACTTCGAGATATTATTATTTTCTATTATTCCTGCAAATTTCAAGAAAATCTATTAAGCCGTCTTTGAGAAATCTTGTGAACAAAAACAGGGGAATTTTTTTTTCAAAATTCGTACCCAATTTTCAAGCCATGGCGATCTCTAAAAAATGGCGCCACTGGCGTAAAACAAAAACAGTTGGAACATCTTCAAACTATGGTCTACCTATCCTGAAAATTTCATATTCATATCTCTGATAGTTTTTGAGTTTTTGTGTGCACAAAATAGGTCGTAAAACTGTACAAAAAGGCCGATAAATCGGTACCGGAAGTGACGACAGGAAAAATATCAAAACTGTATGAAGTTCATATCAAGTCTAATTATCTGTGAAAAAATTGTGGAAATCGGTCGAATAGTTTTCGAGAAATCGCGTGCACAAAATTTGTGGAAAAGAAAAATAATAACAACAATTTTCGTGCCTAGGCGAGCTCCAAGAAATAGCGCCACTGGCGCAAAACAACACAATAGTGCACAACTTCAAACTATAGACTACCTATCCTGAAAATTTCATAGTCATATCTCTGATAGTTTCTGAGATCAACTCTGCACAAAAAAGGTCGTAAAAATGTGCAAAATGGCCGATAAATCGGTACCGGAAGTGACGACAGGAAAAATATTAAAAATGTATGAAGTTTATCTCAAGTCTCATCTTCTGTGAAAAAATGGTTGAAATCGGTCGAATAGTTTTCGAGAAATCGCGTGCACAAAATTTGTGGAAAAAAATAATAATAATAAGAAATCGTACGAAAACAAAAAGGTCTTCCGTTGGAAACGGAAGACCTTAATAAGAAATCGTACGAAAACAAAAAGGTCTTCCGTTGGAAACGGAAGACCTTAACTAGACGCTCGTTGCGAGCAACAAGAGGTCTTCCGTTTGAATACACCTTAAAAAAGACTATAGAGATAGTTGTTCTTTTCTACCATTTCTTTACACTATCTAACATAGAGCAAAACCAATACCGGATATCTAAAACGCTATGTAAAAGTCAAACCAATATTGGAAAATCCGTATTGCGACGTATTTCGATCCTCGGTCACTTCGCCGGCATCAAAGACATTCCGCCGCAACAACAGTGAATCAGGTTCCAACGATGCAAGTGCATTACAAATACATAAAATAGCTAACCGCGGGTCGAAAAACAAATATTTTTCATATTTATACTTGTACTAACATTTAAAATTATTCTTATGATGAGAATGACTTTTTTTTCAATAGTATGGAGAGAGAGAGAGAGAGAGAGAGAGAGAGAGAGAGAGAGAGAGAGAGAGCTCTTAGCTAGGCTAAGCAATTTTCTTTGCTTACATTTAGTATCGACATCTTTGTAGGTTGACCCTTGAATCCAATATAGGTTAGAAAACTATGCACAAGCAAGGCTACAACTGCAGAAAAGTTTCAACGAATTGTTTAGATCCGTGTTTACTCTGATGGTGTTTTGTATTTTTATCTTTGTAATTTTGTGTTTGAACACAGTTCGTTATCACCACATGTCATCGTATAGGTGGAGCTCAGACATTCACTGCTCATGACTTGAGAGAGAGAGAGAGAGAGAGAGAGAGAGAGAGAGAGAGAGAGAGAGAAGTAAATGTACAATTCAAACATGTATATAATCTGTAAAAAAAAAAAAAAATTGTCAATAAACGCATGTATACATGCATGCCTGTATCCACGTATGTGGAGAAACATTAAACAACCCTCAGTTTAAAGTAATGTATAATAATTGAAACATAAGCATATTGTAAGGAGAACGGTTATTTACTACCCGCAGTCGCTAATTGTTGTGTGCACACAGTCATTGAGATGGCGGCATTTATTTGATGCTGGCAAAGCGACCCGGCGAGCTCTAATGCGGTCGTATTACAAGGGTGCTTCGGCGGCATGACTTTGATGCCGGCGGTGCTACAAGCGTCTAAATTTAGATAGCTGCTGATAAAAAAAAGACTGTCACAAAGCAGGAAATTAACGGTATTTCTAACCGGGCTCTATATTTGTACGAAAAAAAAACCCCCGATATTATTTTGATTTATGATAAAATTTAAACGGAAAACATTTTAAACCATCATTTTCAAGATAAAAGCGTGAAACAAACCACAATTAAGAAAAAAAAAGTTCGACACTCGGGGACTGAACCCGGGTCGCCTGGCCACAAGTCCACCACTCTAACGACTGAGCTACGCAGACTCTCGCTTCAAGACTTTGGAGCCTAAAATCTCGAGAATGCGTGGATAGATTTTAAAACGGATTTCATATTCTTAAGTTTTGAACGCGTCTCTATCGCTTTCAAACATTAAAAAAATTCAAATCAAAAAAGTTGAAAAATGACTTATTTTTGTTTCCTTCCGGTGACAACCGGAAGTGACGGCGGACGTTCGGATATGCGAAGGGCACTGCGGCAGAAGACTCTCTACCATCCCTGAAAATTTGAAAGTTCTATCTTAAATACTTTTGAAGAAAAATCGTGAACAAGCGAAAACAAAAAATCTTTAATATCGCGGGACCGGAAGTGACGACCAAAAAAATCTCGTGTAATTTTCTTACAAATTTAGTCATGAATAAGATCTGAAAGTTTCATCAAAATCGGCTGAAGCGTTTTTGAGAAAACGTGGGAGAAAAAAAAATAATAATAGAGGAAAAGAATCAAAGCAATAACAATAAGGTCTTCCGTTGTAGGTTCTTTTCTACCATTTCTTAATACTCTTTAACATAGAGCAAAACCGACACCGGATATCTAAAATGCTATGTAAAAGTCAAACCAATATTGTAAAACCGTATTGTGACGTATTTCGATCATCGGTCACTTCGCCAGCATCAAAGACATTCCGCCGCAACAACAGCGAATCAGGTTCCAACGATGCAACAGCATTACAAATAGATAAAATAGCTAACCGCGGGTCGAGAAACAAATATTTTTCATATTTATACATGATTGTACTAACATTTAAAATTATTCTTATGTTTAGAATTACTTTTTTCTATAGTATGGAGAGAGAGAGAGAGAGAGAGAGAGAGAGAGAGAGAGAGAGAGAGAGAGAGAGAGTTAGTTATCACCACATGTCATCGTAGAGGCGGAGTTCAGACATTCACTGCTCATGACTTGACATATTTCAATAAACGCATGTATACATGCGTGCCTGTATCCAAGTATGTGGAGAAACATTAAACAAACCTCAATTTAAAGTCATGTATAATAATTGAAACATAAGCATATTGTTAGGAGAACGGGTTATTTCCTACCCGCAGTCGCTAATTGTTATGTGCACACAGACATTGAGATAGCGGCATTTCTTTGATGCCGGCAAAGCGACCCGGCGAGCTGTAATGCGGTCGTATTACAGGGGTGCATTGGCGGCATGACTTTGATGCCGGCGTTGCTACGAGCGTCTGAATTTAGATTGCTGCTGATAAAAAAAAAGACTGTCACAAAGCTGGAAGTTAACGGTATTTCTAACCAGGCTCTATATTTGTACTGAATAAAAACCCCGATATTATTTTGATTAATGATAAAATTTAAACAGAAAACATTTTAAGCCATCATTTGCAAGATAAAATCGTAAAACAAACCACAATTAAGAAAGAAATAACGTTCGACACTCGGGGACTGAACCCGGGTCGCCTGGGCACAAGTCCACCACTCTAACGACTGAGCTACGCGGACTCTCGCTTCAAGACTTTGAAGCCTAATATCTCGAGAATGCGTGGATCAATTTTAAAACGGATTTCATATTCTTAAGTTTTGAACGCGTCTCTATCGAATAATAAAATAAAAATTCAAGTCAAAAAGTTGAAAAATTATAATTTTTTGTTTCCTTCAGGTGACGACCGGAAGTGACGGCGGACGTTTGGGTATGCGAAGGGCACTGCGGCTGACGACTCTCTACCATCCCTGAAAATTTGAAAATTCTATCTTAAATACTTTTGGAGAAAAATCGTGAACAAGCAGAAACATAAAATTTTTAATATCTCGGGACCGGAAGTGACGATCGAAAAAATCTCGTGTAATTTTCTTACAAATTTTGTCTTTAATAAGATCTGAAAATTTCATTAAAATCGGCTGAAGCGTTTTTGAGAAAACGTGGGAGAAAAAAAAATTAATAATAATAATAATAGCGGAAAAGAAACAAAGCAATAACAATAAGGTCTTCCGTTTGAAACGGAAGACCTTAATAAGAAACAGTACGAAAACAATAAGGTCTTCCGTTGGAAACGGAAGACCTTAATGATGTAACAGCAATGTTCTCAGAATAGCTTACCAATCATCATTGCATAAAAAATATGCTATTTAATGAGTTATAGCCCACCTGAATATAAGTTGGGCTAATATTAAAATCGCAACTGTAATAATGTCATTTTAACACCACAAATATTTGTATCTTTTATGTATCTAGATGGAATTATTTGTCGCGATGTATCCAATTAAAAAAAAACTATTTACTATTTCACATAAAGTAGCTAGCGATAAAAACTTCCTCAGTCCTTGAAACAAACTATATATCAAGGTTTCGTTGTTTTCAAATGTATTCACTGTAAATCGACACACATTTTCTTTAGCATTTTATTTAATATTTCAATCCTAATATTTCCGCTACATTTACCTTTGTTCAGTTTGTCATATATCTTATTTCCTTGTGCAAGATAAAAACGAAATTTTAAGTTAAAATAATGAAGTATTACAACTGTGACTTCTACGTTCTGCAGATTATCAGCAGCGCTCACGTATAGTATGTCTTAAACATTATAGTTTGCGTCCTTGTTAATCTACCTAATAAGTAAGATTACATAATAATGTAGTTATCTAATTTTAAGGTATTTTAACTCCGGACTCAATGTGGTCTTTAACACGATTGGTCAATTATCATGCAGAACGTTTAAGGATTATATTACTCCTTGTTTTATGCAATATTACAATTAAACATGCAAAAAAAAAAAACCCAAAACAAAACAAAACAAGAGGCCCATAGGCCTTAACGGTCACCTGAGTAACATAACCCATACACAAACTTGTCAAGGAGTCTCATATATGCATTTAATTAAGTTTTATTCTGGAATAGAACAATCTTAATTTGTAATGACGACCACCTCCCTGCCTGAAATCTTTCAAAATGGACTATTAAACCTATAATTTTAGCGAAAAACTTAAAAGATCATAAAAGAGTGCATGACCTAATATTGAAAAGGTGCAAGACTCTGATAGAAAATAATTTAATAATAATAACAAGGTGACTATTATTTATGTTTTGTCTAAAACCACCTCCCATCCCCCATCCCCCCGGGGCAGACAGAAACTCTCCCTGTGGGCATTTAAACAAACGGGGAAAAAACCCGCTTTATCGATAAAAGCCATCATGAGTTAATCACTTCTCCTGTTCCAGTTTTTGAATATTCAACAATCGTTGAGAATCACCATCTGGCATATATACCAAAATCATTTTACTTTTATATCAGTGATTTTAGTTAGCCAATTATTACTTAACGGTTAACAAGTCTATTTGTTTATTTTGAAAGTTCAAAAACTGTTTTTGTTTCAAATGATAAAAAGCCTTGCATAACTCTTTTGATCATACAACTTCTTTATAATTACATTATATTCAATGATTATTATATAATTACTAAATATGAACAAGCAAAGGAAAATAAGTCCATTCGAAGAAGCAAGGGAAAACAAGATGTAATTATAATAGGGGCGATTATAAAGTCTCCCAAACGAACGAGGCTATCATATAGAGTAGAGATGACCCACAAAGTTTCATGATGTTCCCAGGGGTCCTTTACTATATATCAGGTGAACTAACATGACCCAAGGAACAAGAATATATATGGTTTAGGGGTGGGGGATTTTAACCATTTTCAAGATATTCGGGCACTACCTGTTTGAGGGGGGTCAGGACCACCCCCAGGGCCCATGACCTACATACCATATGATGCCCCTTGACACAAGGAACAATAATATATATTGTTTAGGGGTAGGGATCTCAACCGTTTTCAAGTTATTTGTGCACTTCCTGTTTGAGGGGGTTCAGGACCATCCCCGGGGCCCACAAACTACATACCATATGATGCCCCTTGACACAAGGAACAAGAATATATATGGTTTAGGGGTAGGGATCTCAACCGTTTTCAAGTTATTTGTGCACTTCCTGTTTGATGGGGGTCAGGACCATCCCCGGGGCCCACAAACTACATACCATTTGATGCCCCTTGACACAAGGAACAAGAATAGATATGGTTTAGGGATAGGGTTCTTAACCGTTTTCAAGATATTTTGGCCCTTCCTGTTTGAGGTGGGACAGGACCATCCCCGGGGCCCATGACCTACATACTATTTGATGCCACTTAACACAAGGACATCATATCCATGCCTTTAGTTTTTCACAAATATCTATGGGAGTAGAGAAGAGGATTTTCTAAGATTTAATTCATTTTTACTATATGACCATATTGGCCCCACCCTAGAGCCTGAACCCCTCACCCAGGGGCCATGAATTTCACAACTTTTGTAGAGGGCTTCTTGGACATTATATCTATGCATTTAGTTTTTAGCAAATATCTATGGGAGTAGAGAAGAGGATTTTCTAAGATTTAATACATAATTACTATATGACCATATTAACTCCACCCTAGACCCTGAACCTCTGACCCAGGGGCCATGAATTTCACAACTTTTGTAGAGGGCTTCTTGGACATCATATCTATGCATTTAGTTTTTAACAAATATCTATGGGAGTAGAGAAGAAGATTTTCTAAGATTTAATACATTTTTACTATATGGCCATATTGGTCCCACCCTAGAGCCTGAACCCCTGACCCAGGGGCCATAAATTTAACAATTTTGGTAGAGGGCTTCATGGACATTATAACCATGTATTTAGTTTTTAACAAATATCTATGGGAGTAGAGAAGAAGATTTTCTGAGATTTAATACATTTATACTATATGGCCATATTGGTTCCACCCTAGAGCCTGAACCCCTGACCCAGGGGCCATGAATTTCACAATTTTGGTAGAGGGCTTCATGGACATCATAACCATGCCATCAGTTTTTTTCCTCACATGTGTTGGAGTAGAGAAGAAGATTTTTGAAAATTTGGCTGTTTTTTGCATATTTGGCCCCACCTGTGGCATCCTGGGGGTGGTAGAGCCACCAATTTCACAATTTACATTCCTCTTACCATAGAGATGCTTCACACCAAAAATGGGAACAATTGGCCCTGTAGTTTTTTAAAAGAAGTTAAAAATGTAAATTTTTAACGCACGACGCACAACGCACAACGCACGACGCACGACGACGGACGAAAACAGATAGCAATAGGTCACCTGAGTTTACTCAGGTGACCTAAAAAACAAAGAACTCCCCCCCCCCCCCCCCAAAAAAAAAAAAAACCCACCAAAAACTGAGGAAGTAATATTTAATAGAAAAGGAACAGGTTTTTTGTGACAAATCTATGTAACGGTCCAAATGCTTGTTATTGGCAATTGAAAAAGATCCGGTTGACGGCCTTTGTTGATTGACATATCTTAAGGATTTTATCAGATGGTCACCATCAATTTCCTGCAGAGATTCATGTAGAAAGTAAACAACATTCGTCAAATCAATGGTTAAGGCTTGCAACGCGTACTGCGTGTTAAAAGTAGTAGTAAGTATTTAATTAATGTCGGAAATGTTCATTTACATTATTTTACATCGACTTGACTAGATTCAGTACAATGGATCGCTAAATGAATTTTGAACAAAACTTATAAAATGGCACATGTAATTTATCATGTCCAAACATTTTGCAAAATAGTTCTGTCTTGTTTTTCTTAAAAAAAAACTTTATTGAATTTGCATGTCGATTTTTTTTACTCAAAAGCCAAACACACCTTCTAATGTTGCTTATCCTTAAAACCTCTTTTCTTAATCGAAAAAATCACATTGTTTGTCAATATCTAGACGCATTCATTGCCCTATCTCATTTAATGTTATATATTGTCGCATGATATTATATATACACTTGCAAATGTTTATATATATATATATATATATATATATATATATATATATATATATATATATAAGCACAAACATTGCAATAACTCTCAAATTGACATATACCTGCCCATAATCAAAGATATAGATATATTTAAAGCAAAGGGAAATTCATTTTATTGGAGCTTCACCTTCGCCACGACCGAGGCTTGAACTCACCACCTCTGGAACCCATTCTCCTAGCAGTCAGCGGGCACTGCGCTAACCACTCGACCATCTAGGCAAGACAAAAATCTTGCTTTCGATGACGAACGGAACCTAGTGCGCTGGCCAGGCACTACACGGGCTTTTGAGATACAGGTGGAACACAGAGAAGAAAAGAAAAATGTAAACATTTCTTGAACTGGCTTGTTTCTGTTCAAAACTTACTAAATCAGTTGCCAAAAGATACTAAAGCGATAAATATGACGTTCAAAATGTTGTTTTGTATGCAAATTACGCATACAAGGGCAGAACAATGCATGTTTATATCACTTAGAACTGCACAGCTGCAGACTTAAATTTTAGATTTAAAAATCCGAAAAAATATATGAAAGGAGGTCATTAGTGTCCACTCTACAACCATTTGTTGAGAAAAAGATCTAAACCTGCTTATTTAACGTTGTCTCAAAAGAGGGTTCTCTATTCTTAAAGTCTCAACCCATGAATTTGCACAAGAAATTTTTTGTTTGTGTCTATGTAGGGACATTAAATTTATATTTTCATTGAAAATATATGTAAATTTTAATTTAAGGCAATTCATTTTTTGGACCACTACCCTTCTTCTAAAGAGATTTGAATTTAGTTTATACTTATAGAACTAAAACAACACGATTGGAACGGGTATTTAGATGTCTGTCACATTCAGCCCAGGTTGTTTTGAATTGACATTTATTTTTTTTTATTGATGAAAATATAACGTCAATGAAAAAAATGACAATAACAAACCGTCAACCATCTCAAAAATCCATAAAACAAAATACAAACTCAAAGCAGAGCAACACGGACCTCCAAGATAGAGGTAGGATCAGGTGCCATGGAGGAGTGAGCATCTTCTGCTGACCGGTCACACCCGCCGTGTGCTCTTTGTCGTAATCGGGAAAATAAAAACCGCAAAACTCCGTAGACAATTAGGTAATTAATTATGGTCTAACAATTAGTATGAAAAACGTCAGTCAGCATGCGACTCAGTGGAAGATTGTATTTGCTGACAAGGTCGTCGTATCTACCATAGAACTTACGAAAAGATGACTTTAAACGAGACTGTTGATAGTCCTGTTTTATCAACTTGTTTGTCAGTAGCTTGCCTCATCTTAGAAACTGTTCATACGAAGAGCATGGTCTTGCATATCGAATTAACTGAGAGACAAAAACACCATATGCAGGTGATGAAGGTATATTGCTACATAAGTAAGGAAAGTTGACTATAGAAAAATTGAAGTCATCACGTTTATCATAAAGTTTTGTTGTTAGGTTACCATCAATGTTCATTTCCAGTAAAATATCCAAATATGAAACAGATGACGCTGACTCTGTGGTATCTTTTATTTCAAGTTCACTGGGATATATCGAGTCGACGTAAGTATGGAAATAACAAATGTTAATTGATAATACGTCGTCGATATACCTAAATGTTGAGTTGAAGGCCACAGCGAGTGATTTATTATTTTCACGTACAAGTTTTTTAACAAATTCTGCTTCATAGACACGGGAGTTCTAAGTTTAGCCTGTAATTTTCTTGTTCTAAAAAATAGATCCCATGCCGACTGATAAAAATAGGGTACCCTATTTTGAGGCAAAGTTTCTACATTAATGTGCAAAATTCAACATTTTTCTCAACAAATGGTTGTAGAGAGGACACCAATTAACCACTCTGTAATTTTTTTAGATTTTTAAATCTTCAAAATAAGTCTGCAGCTGCGCAGTTTTACAGCTGTACTATATGATTCAAATAGCATTGTTATGTTCTTTAGTGCATAATTTGAATACAAAACAACATATAAAACCTCATATTTATTTCTTTTTCATCTTTACACAACAGCTTTGGCCAGTTTTGTGCAGAAGCAAGCCAATTCAAGAAATGTACAGGAGGGATTTCTAAAAGAAAGGTAAACATTAAAAGATAAAAACTAAAGAAATGAAAGAGCATAAAATGTACTATAAAACTTGAGTCACAAAAATATGTTCTACCTTCAAATGAGGTGGGTGCTTCTGCCGGCGGTTTACACGGTTTTGCAGCAAAGTCTCTATACCAGTTGACATTTCGAGATTTACATCCGGTTATTATTTGAAACAATTATGTGATAAGTTCTATATGATTTAAAAAATAAAATGAACCCCAAAACACTAATATTTTATTAGTACCACAAACAAGAGGCACAGGGGCCACCAGAGCAACAATAGCCTTAACTCTGATCAAATTAGCATTAAAGTATCAACATCAAAATATCTGACAACTTAGTACAGTAGATCTTGCTCAAAATATTTAAAAGATCTGCCGATTTTTATCCACATATTTTATATTCCTATATAACCCCACCCCCCACCTTGTGGCCACACTTTTCTCTAGGGAATCATGGTTTGATCAAATTTAAATCTGAACAACCCGTGTCGTTACACAAGTTACTGCTTTCTGGATTGAAAACTTTCCCAGAATATTTATAAAGATTTTCTCTTTATAATTCTATGTAAAAATTCATTCTCACATTGTTGCCCCACCCTACCTTTGGGGATCATGATTTAAACAATCTTGAATCTACACTATCTGAGGATGCTTCCACTTAAATTTTAGCTTTCCTGGCCTAAAAGTTTTGAAGATTTTAAAAGATTTTCTCTTTATATTCCTACGTAGAAATGCATCCCCAATTGTGGTCCCACCCTACCCCTGAGGACCATGATTTAAACAAACTTGAATCTACACTATCTAAAGATACTACCACTCCAATTTGAGCTTTTTTGGCCTAAAAGTCTCTGAGAACAAGATTTTTAAAGATTTTCTCTATATACTCCTTTGTAAAAATTTATTCCCCATTGTGACCCAACCCTACCACAGGTGACTATAATTTGAACAAACTTGAATCTACACTACCTGAGGATGCTTCAACTAAAAAGTAAGCTTTTTTGGTCTATTAGTTTTTGCGAAGAAGATTTGTAAAGGTTTTCTCTTTATATTGCTATGTAAAAATTCACCCCCCCCCCCCCATTGTAGCCCAACCCTATCCCCGGGGACCATGATTTGACCAAACTTGAATCTACACTATCTGAAGATGCTTCCACTCAAATGTTAGGTTTCCTGGCCTAATAGTTGTTGAGAACAAAATTTTTAGTATTTTTTTATATATCATAATGTAATCATAAGGCCCCACCCTACCCCCGGGGACCATGATTTATACAAAAATGAATCAACCTCATCTGATGACCTCCATTCATTTTTTTTCTTCAAATTTTTAAACCTTAGATTTAAGTCTGTTGCTGCGCAGTTCTAAGTGATTTAAAAATGCTTTGTTCTGCCCTTGTATGCGTAATTTGCATACAAAACAACATGTTGAACGTCATATTTTTAGACAACAGTTTAAGAAAGTTTTGGACAGAAACAAGCCAGTTTAAGAAATGTTTATATTTTTCTTCTCAAATGTAAAACATGGCCGCACATCCCCCTTAATAAAGGGTTGGTGTCGAAAAAGAACCATTAAAAATGTTCAGAGGGGCGTAAAAATCATATACTCGAAGTTATTCAGTACTTCTAGTTAAAAAGGTGTAAATAATCGTTAATAACAGTTTTCATAATGAATAGACGTCACACATGTCACTCAAAAAAACTTAAAGCTGACATAACTTCATAAAAGCATTTGGTCGCCATATTAGTTTCGATCGCTAATCGACTGCCACAGGGGTACATATAACGGTGGAGAAAGTTACGGTCGGTTGCTTTTAGATCAAGGCATTCAGGTTTTACGGACTTCTAAATGCATGAACTACAACATTTTAGTAAAATAACATATATTTATTCTTTAATAAAATGTCCAAGGTATCCGCACAAATAGTTTTGCTTTACTTCGCATGCACATCAAACAAGTGTGTCGTTCATACAGAGTGCCTAACATCTGCATCTTTTTTTAAGACCCCAGCGGCATTACATCCAACAAATAAATGATACTAAATCCAAGAAAGTCACAAAGTAACATCGTCTCCATCGCTTTCTACAAAAATACTCTGTTTCTAAAATAAATGCGGTCATTGCACGACCTGCCACAGATGTGCGATGTTATAGCAGATACAGCTAGGAAAACGTTCTACAACTATCGAGGATTTTTGAAATATGTATGCCCGGATTTTAGTCTGTCTTGTTTCGTCGTTCATTGAATATTCCATACCAGTGCAATTGTTGTCATATTATTTTTGTTCAAAATGCGTTTCTACAAGTCTTTCCGTCCAATGTAACGTGTACTGGTGAATGGAATACCTGAATGCGGTGAAGCATGAATAGTGCAATAAGCCTTATACGAGGGAATAGGTTGTGTGTAGCGATGATCAGAACAATAGAATTCGACAACTAATATGGCGGTAGTCGGAGATATAAGAGAAATAATGCGTATTTACATGTATGAATTCATGTCAGCTTTAAGATGAATGTTATTTTTTTTCAGTTTTTTTTTTTATTTTCAATTCATTTTACTTTGATTTATTTGTTTGTAAATGTTCAGAGGGGCGTAAAATGTCCCATAAATCTGTCGGGTTTTTTTTTTTTTTTAATTTTTTTTTTTACAAATTTCAATTTATATTATATAAAAAGTGTTACATTAAAAGTTTAAAATTTATCAATTTAAACTTAACTATAACAGTTCGATCCAGCATGTTATTACATAGGAAACATTTTATAGGTAAGCCTTGTGCTTGATCTTGTTTTGATTTCTTTTTATGTGTACTGTACATTATTTTCACTCGTGTTTACATGTTTGTTTACATCATCATTTGTGTTTTCGATGATTATGATTATGATATGATTCTAATCTCTTAAATTGTACAACTTTATATTTTTATATTTGTGATTTGAAAACACTTTCCAACGTGCGGCTCATTGAAATAAACATCTTTTAATTAATTCTACGGATTTTGATTTTGATTCCTCAGGTATTGTGAACGTGAGTATCTGACATAGGCACAAATCAGCTGAGCTATTCCCCAAACATCACGACGGTGAAAACCATAATGTGATAAAAGCATTCAATTCGTCAATAACATTTTTTCTAACTTAATCACATAAAATATTCCGAGTACAACAATATGCATGAAACATTTATTTCAACTTGATTTGCAATGAGTATATATTTTCTGATCTCTTGTCTTAGTTTCTGTCTGTTCGCTATCAAAATAGAAAATCATTAGATTGTTCAATTAATGAAAAATAAGTTCATTATCCAAAATACAGAACGCAGGTGTAGGCCCTTTTGATTTCCCCAAATTATCAGAGAGAGAGAGAGAGAGAGAGAGAGAGAGAGAGATCATAATAAAAATAAACGAAGTGCAAAACAAACACATGTTTTTTTTTCCAAATATAGTATTGTTACTATTGGGATAATAAAATAAAAAGGAGCCCACGTGATATAATTTCTGAAGAAATAGGAACTGCATTTCTAGCATATATCTGTAAAAATAGATTGATATAGTGGTTTATTACATCGTGCATACATACGATATAAGTCCGTTCATTAGTTTGGTAAACATTTCGGCCTTTCAGTTTGTTTTTTCATACACACATTGAATTTATTATACTGTCAATGGTTTATTATGTGCCCCTGGATAATGCGTTACTTGGGGTTGGGGGGGGGGGGGTAAGAGAAAGTATGTAAAAGTATGTAAATGATTTGCATGACGAAGAGGCGAAGGTATTTAATGTAATCCTCCCTCCCCATTATTATAAAAAATAAGAGAAAGAGAGCAAATCTAGAGAAAGACAAACAAATTAATAAATTACGGGCACGAAAAATGATCACATATATAATATTAGACTTGTTTATACTAATCTGATTTATTAGAAAAAAGGAAAAGGAAATACGTGATATAATTTCCAAAGAAATACGAACTGCTCTCTATAACACACGGCTGCATGTAGAGATAACAGTACTTACATCGTGTATAGGAGAACAGTGCATTCATAAGTTAACAATGCGGCGTTTGCTTTTCTAACATACATCAAATGCATCCTGTTGACTATGGAAAGTTACCCCCCCCCCCCCCCGATATGTATGTATGCATTTATGAAATTCATTTATAATAGTGACGTGTGTATATTTTTATGTGTAAATATACAAAGTGCGTTTTGACAGTGATTCTTATTTTATTCTAAATAAAGAACCTCCAGCCCATCACTTTTAATTTTATGAATAAATTTTATGCATCATGCACGATGCGATAAGACTGCCCAGTAGCACTGTGTATATAATGATAGAATGAACAAATGAATTGCAATGATTAATTAAAACATACATGTAATTCGTCTTACATATCCGAACCTCTTAATAAGTATAAATTGTATAGATATTTAGATACCTGGCGTCGATAATTGATAATGAAAAAATGAAACAATCTTTAACAAACAATGATACAAAATAGCAAACTACAAACTTTGTTGACGCCAAAAAGTTGTAAGAAATGCGTTTCTAACTTATTTTTTTCACACAGTAAAAAAAATGGTATTTTAACTTCAAATTGATTTTAAGAACCATGACAAATCCCCTCTGATAGAAATTACATGCTATAATTTGCATGACCTAGGGGCTAAGGTGTAAATAAAAGTTAAGAGAGAGAGAGAGAGAGAGAGAGAGAGAGAGAGAGAGAGAGAGAGAGAGAGAGAGAGAGAGAGATTTTAATAGGCATTAACAAGGGGTGAGAAAGAGTGAATATCAATTTAAATGTGTACAAACAATTCAAACTTTCTTTGTCTTATTTGTTTTGTTATTTATTGCAATGGTTTAATTAGAATAAAGGATATACATTGTATAATTTCCAAAGAAATAGGAACTGCCCTCTCTAACGCACGGCTGTATGAAGAGAGATATCAGTACACTAGGTGGTTTAATACATCATGTATATGAGAACAGTTTATTAATGGCATCGTTAACAATGCGGCCGTTCAGTCTGTTTTTCTTTCATACTCACACAGAATTATCTTTTATGAAAACTGTGTGTAATCCTCCCCTGAATGTTGCATAACTTATTTGGGAAAGGGAGGGGGCAGGATGATAAGTTCGGATATGATTTGCATGAGGTAGGGGCTAAAGCGTATAATAACACCCCACCCCCCTACCCACCCCCCCAAAAAAAAGACATAAAATAGAGAGACAAAGAGACAAAACATCAGTAAAAATTGGTACGGAAAACTAAACCTTCTTTCATTGTTATCTTAATTGTAACTGTAAAATAATAAGTTCAATTAGATAAAAGAGAATCGGGAAAAGCTTTTATGACAAATGTCGATTTATGCATGCGCTTAATTGCCATTACTTTTAACTCCAGTGTACATTTGCGAAAAATATTTAACACGTCAAATGTACAGAATCGTATATATTGTCATCCTTATCATTATTTATATAACTAAATATAATAGTCAATTAACACAACGTGCAACATATGATATACACCCATATAGTTAAGCACATTTATTTACATACCTACACAAAATTATGATCATTAATTGTCAAAATAACAAAAATTACAACCACTTTCACAGTGTAATCATAACACAGAGAGACGGTATCAGCTGAAGTGCTATTAAGATCTATAATATTTTTATAATCACAATGTGCAGTGGAGGGGGGAGGGGGGTTGAGAGTACAGCGAGTTGCCAGTGTAAAATAAATATTACAAGCTACATGGTGACTGCCACCACCACCCCTCAATTTTAATACGAATATGCCATTCTGGATTAGTCGTTTACCCCCCCCCCCTAATATATCTTTAAAACTTTCCTAATTGTGGATTTTGTTATCTGAACAAACAAAGTAGTTTGTTTTTTATCATACCTAATTAATTTCTTGTCGATTTCAATGATTGTCAAAATATTATAAAAAAATTAAAGAGGGAATCGTTTACGTAAGAGGAAAAGAACAATGGAGAGAGAGAGAGAGAGAGAGAGAGAGAGAGAGAGAGAGAGAGAGAGAGAGAGAGAGAGAGAGAATTGAAAAACAAATTTAAAAACAGTAGTACAAGCGAGTAAAAATAACCCCAAATATTAATTGATATAATATAAATATAAATTTTCAATAAACATTTAATGCTTTATTTGAAGGTCTGTTTTGTTTTCAACATAAGATTCTTCGACATACATCAATATAAATCGGTAACCCCCTGTGAACGTTATTATAATATATAAAAATATGTGGGTCTTGCGTTTCAAATATATACAAGTATGGAGCTATACCGTGTTTATTATCGTTACAGATTATGACCTTTTAAAAAAAGGTCTTTATGATGCAGGTTGGAATTTTGGAAAAAAAACAAACTGTCAAGATTTTAACATACATGAATGATGTATATGTATGCATTAATCGAATTTCTCAGAAAAAAATCTAATAAATTGAACTACTTCCGATGTGCTAGGCGATGAATTTCATAAGCTCTATATACTTCGTTTAACTTCCTTGTCACGTGATCATCGAGTCTGCGCCTTCTCTACATCTTTTAAAACTCATAACTCCTCCCTTTTTCAGCCTGTTTATATCTATAATCTCAGACGGCGTGATGTTTCCTATAGGTTATGTTATTTCTGTGGCAATATAATTTGACCAGATCGACACCATTCCACCATGTTGTCCCTGTCCGGACACATTGTGTATCACCTCGATGTCCTCACTGTATTGTCCTGTCTGCTGACAGTCTCCCAGGCATATAGTGAGTCAATCTTATGTACAATTTGATTCAAACAATCATTTTGTCAATATGAACTAAGGCGTACTAAAATAGTCATACATTGTTTCTCAAATGAAAATAATCTAATATATGTCCACTGTATTTTTGTCAAACTAATTCCTCTCAAACTTTATGGTGTAAATGCATGATATAGATAAAAAAAGAATTTAAAAAGGTGGTATGACTGAGAGTCACTTGCTATGAGTTACTTGGAGGATTCTTTGAAAATCTTGTTCGTAATAAATGCATGAAACGCATGTAGCGTTTTCAGTAACTGTTTTAACAACACAATATATGTCTACATGTATAAATTTATTTTAAAAAGTTGATAAAAAACGTTAACTGCCCAAAGTGAGTTATACATGTACTTGTATAACATAAGTACAAATTAAATTCGTTTCTTGTATTTTAATTTTCTACAACTTAAATTAAAAAATAAATCCCATTATTTAAAACAGTTATGTTAATTTGTACAAAATCTAAATAACGTCAATAGAATTAATACGTTTCGCATGCGCGTGATATTGTGACGTAGCGAAGTTATGTTATACGATATAAATGAAATTGTTTAGCCAACCAAATGAGGGCGTTACAAGCAGATTTGAATTATTGTCGGATCAATCTGAAAACCATCTAGACGGTCACCTGACTCAATTCTATTTTGATTAAAAGCGTAGAGTCTGAGGTTATATGTTGTAATTGTGTCAAAAGTATATCAGCATAGTCAGTAATTGTTTAATCTTGCTGGTTCTCGCGAGAACGTGAAATAGAAAGCCATATGCAATGTCTACAGGGTAGATTAGGGCCGACTAACTGACGCCAAACTTTTTTATCAATGTGCAGCCGGTAGAGCTCACCTAGCGCCGGCGCTTCGCTTATACCTTCAATCATACGTGCGCAGCATGCGTGAATCCAGAAAACAAAAGGAGGGGGTGGCCGAGTGATATTTTTGTTGAAAGGGGGAGGTGTGGGTGGGGCCCGAGGTATTTTTACGGTAGATTTAATTAATTTGAATTTTTCGGGAGGATCCGGACACTGCCTCCCAATCTAGACTTGCGCATTACTTGAAATGTTGGTCACCACATAAATATGAGAGTGCAATTTTCGCGTCAGTGATCGTTTATATAATTTTATAATATAATGTTACCTTAAAAAAGTGCAAGCCACAGTTTCTATTATGATATCAATAACTTGGTGTATTGATAGAATAAGTGATACTTTTAAAACTCCGACAATGCTGGGGTGTTACATTTGAGATTTAAATCGGTGAATGGTGCGGATCTAAAATATATTATGCTATCAATTCTCTTTTTATGTTTTTATATCAACAGATGCAGATTAATGACAATAAAAATATAGGAGTGTGAAAGGTTTCATTAAAATTATTTAAACCTCGACGATCGGGCCACAGGTGGTATAGTGGGGTTCTTAATCGTGCCGGTGCTTACATGTTTCTCGACACGAGACATAAGTATTCAAAAGACAGGATCCTTTCTATTCAGTCCGTATTTTTTTTTAAGCGAGGGTTTATAGCTGTGGGGTTTTTTTACGTTTGATTGGTCAAACCGATTACAAACATTTATCAATAAGGGGGTTAACATTTAAGATATACAAACTAAATAATCAATCTAAACATTCAGTGTCTAGAACTGCGTGCCAGTTACAGTCATGATATATATGCATGGCGGCATAAGTTATTATGAATAAAAATGTATTTCCCTATGTCATCATTTACTATATTTATTTACAACGCACCATGATTTGATAAAATCTGAGATTAACACTCTGAGTGCACTGTGTGTTTATCTTCACAGTCAATGTCGCCCTTAACAAACCAGCATACATACGGGCCCAATACAATCCAGATGACGACAGATTTGACGCCAGTAACGCTGTAGACGGACGTAAATCAGATCTGAGTCGGTGGGGAGATCAATGTGCTCAATCATGGCTTAAACAAATCGCCACCTCTTGGGTGAACCTGACCAGCATCTACAGCATCCATCACATCACCATCTACTTCCTGACGAACAATGAACCATGGGGTATAGTCACATTTACGTACAATATCTACCATGGGGTATAGTCACATTTACTTACAATATCTACCATGGAGATAGTCACTTAATTTTCCTCTCGTTAATGATAAGGTCCTGTTAACCATAAATTCCGTTATTGTTATTATTTGTAATGAGACTGTTAAGGGAGATAGTCCCGTATATCACCAAAATCCAAAACAAAATAAGTTTGTCAGTGTTAATGTATAAGTACATTCAATTATAAACAATGACAGATATAACGGTACCTAACCATGAAACATTCTATTTTTTTAAAATTCCAAATTACTGTGATGTTTATATGAATGTAAACTTAAACTCCGAAAGCGCGTTTATTCGATAGAGAATATTCCATGGGGTATAGACACTTTTATATTTACTCTCAGATAACATTTATGTTAAATACTATTTTACATATTTTTATCCGCATTGTATATTTAAGAATTACGATATAGTTTCATAAAGCCATTATATGAATTGATGTCATTTTTTACACCTTTATTTATTGTTAGCTCATCAAATCGTCACCATTGATTTCAATAACTATACTTTTTATTGTTAAGATCGATATATTGGTATATATTAGTGACGTAAATAACGTAAAAAATAAGTTCTAGATCGATCAAATATTTAGCGTTTTTGATAAAAAAGGATGCAAATGCTCAATTGGTAAAGTAAATTCCAAAATAAATTATCACCGGGGTATTAATATTTATGTGTCATTGGTAATTTTTTTTTATCAATATTATTTTATTTAACATATTTGAAAAATATGCAAATATGAAATATTATATTATAAATAAAACACAACGCTCAATCTTCTAAGGGATTTCAATTCTTTGATTTTTTTAATTTGTAAGAAGCAAACATGTTAGGGGTTTAATGTATAAACAGGATAGTATATACGTGGAATTCTTTGACGAATGTTTAACATATAAATAAAAGGAAAATAAAGAAAATAATTTACAGGAAGAGAATGGTAAAACAGGACGTTATTGATGATGCACATATCGAGGGATGGATACAGTACCGATCAGACCCAACCTAACACCAGAGTAAACCCCGACGTAACCCCGGGTTTACCTTTGGGGTTTACTTGGGGTTTACTCTGGGTTGACTTGTTGAAAATTTGGGTCCACTCGTGGTTTACTTTGGGTTTACTCGGGGTTTACTTTGGGTTTACTTGGAAATTGCTTTTCATGTCACCTGTACGCACTGAAGTGTGAAGCAGACCCGTCTTTTATCTCGCTATCCTACTAACTGTAATTCCTGCCCCTTGTATATTCCGAATACACAGTTAGCGTCTGCTTTCAGGGGTATACTTCTGACTGGGTTTACTCTATTTGTCCACTCTGGGTTTACTTTGGGTTTACTCTGGGTTTACTTTGGGAGAGGGCTACATTATTGCAGCTAGGTTTGATCGGTACTGCTGCACACAATGCCAAAAAAAACTTTCCTAACATTATTATTTTTTTTCAGTATTTGTAAGCCTTGTTGCATCCTTTATTGTTAACTTCACGACTCCCCAGAGCAATAATGATACTGTTTCTTTAATCTAGCATATTTAATCATTAATCATATTTGATCGTGATTTTCCTGCAGGTCCTTCTAATTGGTTCACTAAGGTCTTTCTCGGATTCTCGATGTACGTCTCCAATACAACAGACAGACTACAGGGAACACTGTGTTACAAGGACGACAACTTTACACTAGACACCATACCTGCTGTCTTCACCACCAACTGTCCTGTACATGGACAGTACGTCATCTACTACAACGAGAGACTACCAGGAGTTACCTACCCTGACGAGTACACTAATGAGATTTACAGTGATCTCTGTGAAGTGGAGGTGTATGGTGAATGCTCTTTATTTCTTGAATACAATCCTGAGTAATAATGCTATGAATATTGGGTTTTTAGTGAAAATTTTATAGTCTGTTTTATTTATATTGTCCTTTCTGACATATATTATTTTTCAAATGATATCAGATATTATTTAAAAAATAATATATGTCAAAAAGGACAATATTATACTAGATTAAACCTGTGCTTGCACGGGTTGATTGATTAGATGAACAAAACTTGAAAAAGGATGACACGATTAAAGTATTACGGCAACCATGCCCTTTCTACCATCCTTTGTCTTAAAAATATATTTCCATTAGTCTATACAGGCAAATATCTTGGAATAGAGTCCCCTTTTCCCGAGTTTAATGGTCGTCATTCTCCTTTCCGAATATTATTTGCATGTAGTATTTAAATAGTAATGTTTGTTTAAAATAGTAAGCTCTGTGCGAATATGGGATAATTGTTTTTTTTTCTTTTCGACCGCTTATCGTAAGAGTTCAAGAAACAATTTTTCAAATTAAGGTGTATTATTACGAGTATATTACATATACGCCACTTCAAGTATATTCTTAGAAAACAAGATTGCAGTGTGCATAGATTAATTTCATATTTAGAATGTTTATTTGTTTTTTTTTAAATTGAATGAAAATATATTCATATTTCACTCCCTACTATTCATTTTGGGGAGATTCACAATTGTGTAGCGATATTTCGTACTCGTATATTGTCAAAGATTTATTATCTTTAAAAATGTGTTGATACATGTTTCAATTTACATGAGATAAATTTTTTGTAAGATAGACTGTATAGGGATTTTTTAATAACTACATGTTTTAAAAATGAAGTAGCCAAGACTGCATTTTGTTTGAAATGCTGGTTAATTTTTGCTTTTGATAGGATGTTCTGGAGAATTTTACGGGACTAACTGTTCTATCGCCTGTCCAGATGCCAATTGTTACTGCCATATAGAGACGGGCACCTGTCAGGGTTGCAAGCCTGGGTACCAAAGTTACCTGTGTAAATTAGGTAATCGATATGCTATGGTAAATATCCAATCATTCCTCCCTCGTATATACTTTATGTGCATTATACATATAAAATAAGAAAATCATTCAAATTGCTCAAATATTATTTGACTGTCGTCATGAGAAAAGGGCCCTTATCTTTTGCTCAGAAAACGACGCCAAAGTAACGGCATTGTAAACGCAATTTTTTATTTTTTTTCTGCGTCTGTTTTGGTTTTTTTAATAATTAGAGTATGGCCTTGTTTAAATACCGATAATAATAATTGATAAATAATAATATTATAAAATAATATTATTAAGAAATAATTAATAATATTAAATAATAATAAAATAATAATTGATGTTCGTGACGTCGTGTCGTTTTCGTGGTGTTAATATGTCATACTAAAATTGTCATAAAATGCTTAAAACACACAAGATCTTGAATATCTTTGTATATTTGTATTCAGAAAGAGTTGTCTAATTGGAATTGAGAAAAAAGTGAGTTTGTGAAATTTTGACCTTAAGGGACCTTTTCTCGTGACGGCAGTCATTTTCATTGATATGAAAAGTTCACTGCAAATAAAAACTTGATTATTTATTTAACATACAATTTTTAATATTGAGACTTATTTAAAAAAATAAGATATATATTTTGTGATTATTTTTATATATTTTTTCCCCGCAAACAATGTTTGAGGGTTATATAGGAATCACTTTGTCCGTCTGTCCATCCGTCTGTCCGTCCAACCATCTGTTCGTCCGTTCGTCTGTGTGTCTATCCGTCTATCAATGCAATCGTGTTCGATCCATATCTTCCTTCACACAAAGATTGCTTATCACCTTAGGGTGTGTCTTGATTTAGACCCAAGGTAATTTGGGAAAGTGAAATGTAACAGGAAAGAAAAGTGCATAATTCTTTTCAAATATATATATTTCTTTTGGAGAAACATTAATAGATCTCACTTCACACAAAAATTGCTTATCACCTTAGGGCGTGTCTTGATTTAGACCCAAGGTAATTTGGGAAAGTGAAATGTAACTGGAAAGAAAAGAGCATAATTCTTTTCAAATATATATATTTCTTTTGGAGAAACATTAATAGATCTTACTTCACACAAAAATTGCTTATCACTTGGGGATGTGTCATGATTTTGATCCAAGGTAATTTGGGCAGGGTTAAGGTCACCTGAAGGAAAAAGTTAAAAATGTGTGTCTGGTCTATATCTTTCTAATGGAGAAGCATGTTCTTACTTCACAAAAATATGCTTATCACATGGGAGTGTCATCATTATGACCCCGGGCTATTTGGGCAGGTTCAAGGTCACTGGAATGAAAAGTGAAAAATTCGTGTCCGGTCCATATTTTTCTTATGGAGAAACATTAAAAGTTCTTACTCAACACAAAAATTGCTTACCACTCGAGGAGGTGTCATGATTTTGACCCAAGGTCATTTGGATAAGTTCAATGCTGAATTCCTGGCTAGGTCATATCTTGTAAAGGAAAATGATTACAAGCTAAAATTTGACACAGAGATTGTTTGTATCCTGTAAATATGTCCTGAACTTGAGCTTTGGTCATTTGTACAAATTCAAGATGACTGTAAAAAAAAATAGTGCATCCACTACTTTTTAATACGTAAATAAATATGAGTTTTTATATTTTCTTAGCGGAGGGTATCATTTGTGAGCTTTCTCTAGTTCTGCTTAATATTCAGTTGCAACCAAAAAAGTAAAAAGGGCGTTACCATCGGATGTTATAATATTTCTTTAAGAAATTCTTGGAGTGATTATATTTTCATTAATGAAATACTGTGTAGATGTTTTCCAGAGACATTACGTATTCGTCATTTTTTCCACACAATTAATCAGTCTAAAAATAACAAGTTTAAACAAATTTGTTATGAAAATAATTAAGATAAATAATACTTAAATGTGTAACTAAATGTCTACTTATCAAAAACACAAAAAGTTTAAGTCTAATTATTGATTCAAAATTTAAGCTTGTGACAATGGATCGCATGACGTGGACTGCAGTGAAACTTGTGGTTCAGAAATATCCCTCTTTTCTCCATCTCTTGTATCTGCTCCTTTTCTCCTTAAATTGCATCAAAAACTTTTGTACAGGCTTTATATATATCAAATGGCTGTTTGAAATTAAAATAAAATGAGTGATTCAATTATTAGCTTGTGACAAAGGCTGGTATGGCTTGGGCTGCAGTGAGAATTGTGGACAATGCCGTGACGTCAGCAGATGCCTCAACACCAATGGAACATGCATGACTGGATGTATCGCTGGTTATACGGGACACACGTGCCACACACGTGCGTATCACTTTAAATATATATAATTTGCCCTCTTGCGATGTTAGTCAATAGATCGGCCTCATTGCAAGGCAGTTCGACTCTATATTCATAGGTAGACCAACTTAAAGGGGCATGGTCACGATATTTGTCGGAAATTATTTTTCCGATTTTAATGTTTACAATGCTTTACAAAAGCATTTTTAATAGTCAACCAAAATTTGAGTGTCATTCGTTGTTTCAATCGAAATTATACAATACACATGAAATTTATAATATGTTTTACGGTGCTTCCGTTGTGGCGAGCGCAGCAAGAATTACACATACCTTGCATCATTGTCAACTTAGTGATATTTTGACATTTATCAACTAACATAAAAAAAATTGAGAGAGAGAGAGAGAGATAATTATATATTATTTCTAAGTTTAAAAAAAATCTTACAAAATAAATAAATGTAGACTTGCTTCCCCTTAAACCGTTCTTTACTTTTGGAGAAAATTGATCAGTCTGTAAAATGTTACTTGTATTTAATTTGGTCAAAAGTGTAAAGTGTAAATACAGTATTATTTTCGTATAGTACCTTGTTGTTATCTGACTTGCATTTTTTTTCCTGGTTCATAAATTTTTTTTACTGAATTTTTTTTATTTTGGCATACGTTGTATCCGTGCCCCCGGTTTGTAGGTGTGTAATTTCCCATTTCCAAATTAATGGTTTGACAATATGCAATATCTACAGATATTTTACCTATTTTTTTTTTATTCTTTAGTTCAAAATGACTTTTTTAAAATTTTTCTCCTACTTATCATACTTACTGTTCATGCACGCAAAATTAGCTTTACTCTTGCTTGTTCATATAATTATATAATCTCTCTATCAAAATGGAAAAAAAAAACATTAAAAAAAACCCCACAAATCAACTAAGGCAAGTATCGAAGTTTATACTGAAATAGCTATAGTGCACGCATTACAGATGTTTGATCCACCTCTAAATTTATCGCGCGAGATCACTGTGATGTCACACGTTCAAATCAATATTCATTTGTTTACGTATCTCGACTCAATATGAAGAAAAGGAAGCGTGATAAAACTCTCTTAGGCCTCACCAAAGCTTGTGCGCTACTCAAAACGTGTCTTCAAACCTCAAGGCACCGTTAATTACGAGTTAAATGTTAGCCATTTTTAGCAAAGCACCACGGGATAAAGCATTAGAGAGCATTATGGGACGTTGACAAAAAATGTTCTTGATGAATCTGTAGGTTTATCTCGTTCTTTTTCCCGCGTGCATTAGTTCTTAGAGTTCGCTTCGCTCGCCGGCGCGCAGAGCTGCGCTCGCTACAATGCAAATGGAAAATTATAGAATACAAATGAAAATTATAGAATAAAAATGAAAATTTATAGAATACAAATGAAAGCGAGTTACAGACATTCAATGTTTTGCTATGTAAACAAAGCTTTTGTTTACATTTTGAATGTTGAAGTAAAAATTCCAGTTTTAGACCTAAAATGAATATGTTAAATGTTAGGAATTATTTATTCATGCTTAAAATGCTTAGTAAACATACTATTTACGTATTTCAACTCGAACATAAAGGAACCTTGCATGAAACATGAGCACAAATAATTTGATTTATTTATCATCAACTTTGTAAATAGAAGTGTAAGTTTTGTACCGTCAAAAACAAAATTCTTAATATTTTCAAATATTACTTTGCTAAAGTATTTGTCGGTGTTTGTTCAATGTCTATGCAAACTTTCACTAATATCCGTAACTCAGAAAGGAAAATATATAGGTAGTCTCAATAACTTCCGAACAGCCTTCGTAGAACCAAAATTATGAGGGTGAATAGCATAATAAACTATACAGTCAATTTTGTTTTAATGTGGCAAAATGTTTACTATACCCTGCAAATTAAAAGGAAATCATATGTTTGTTTATTTTTTACATCTGAGCCCTTTTCCTATATACTTTAAACCAACTTTAATTCGCGTTTGAGAAATTTTTTCCAGGTTCACTAGATCCATTTTGTCGCGATTTTTTCTTGCCGCGAACCGGTCCTTGCCCTATGAGTGTAATAACAACACGTGTAGACAAAGCTTGATAGCGAAAATAAGTCGCTTCGACAAAGTTTATCACAGGTTATTAACAAAATTAAGTCTTCGCGAATAAAAGTTGGTTTACAATAATTCTATATAAAATGGCAGAGATGATACAGATATACGACCAAAATTTGATCGTGGTAAACAGATAAACTATCCGGTCAGTTTAATTTATATTTGGCAGATAGTTTACTTATAAATTGACCTTTCATTGGAAAAACTTTAAAGGAGATCATATTTTTGAAACACTCTCCAGCGAAACTCCTTAAATTAGACTTGTATATATTCACACACGTACATCTATGCACGATCAAGTTAGATTAACAGAATGTATTTTAAAAAGCCGTTGATTAAAGTCTTATAAAAAACATGTCCTTTCTACCACTCTTTTTTTTTTAAAAAGATTGTTCTATTATACTTTATAAGTTGAAATCATCGAACAGAATGCTCACTCCCCTAGTTTGGATTCTCATCATCATCCCTCCGGATAATATTTTCATATTGTTAAGGAGTCTCTGGGGAGAATTTTTTAAAGATGCGATGTCCTTTATTAATTTGTTTTATTCAGTAAAAAGTCAATTTATGGGTAAACGATGTGCAAAATATAAAGTAAATTGACCGGGTAGTTTATCCGTTTACCGTGCTTAAATTTCGGTCGTTTGTCCGAATCAACCCCGACATTTTATAAAGGATTATATAGAGAAAAGGGGGTTTTCATGTTCAATTTTATTTGTAAAAAATTACAAACATACGATTTTCTTTTAATTTTCAGTGATGAAAGGATAACATTAATTTTTTGCCAAATAAAAACGAAATTGACCAGTTTTTATGGTGTCCACCCTCATAATTTGGTCCTATAAACGTGTCGTTACAACCATTTTACATATAGAAACGTATAGAATAAAAGTATGCTTACCAATCAAACTATTTTATTTGTAACATATAAAAAAATACCTTATTTCCACTCAAACAGAATATGAAAAAGATCGCGCATATGTTTTTATTTTGCAAATTATATTTTCAATTTCAATCATTGACGCCGCAATAAAAAATGCACGAAGTTTAATTTTGTCAATTAGTACGTCAAAGGTTCAACTGACGTCATCAAAGGACGTTGACTCCGACGTGGATAACGTCGATTTTTTAAAAGCGTCGAAATGATTAAAATACTTTTGAACATTATTCTAACCATTAATTTCATTAAGGTCTTCCGTTTCCAACGGAAGACCTTTATATTATTGTGCAGATTAAGATTATTCTTATTTTTCTTTTTTTTCTTTTTTCTTCCTAGACGCGAACTTTGAGGCTTCATATCTTGCTCATTTCTGAACGGTTTTTGCTCAAATTTTCAGGGCTTATAGACTTTACAAAACACTATCTAAACCATTTCATAAATTTTAAAAACCCTCTTCCGTTAACGAGTTATTCCCCTTCTTAAAAAATTCAGGGCCTTTCGTTTCCAGACAAAGGCTCCGAGACTATGATAGCAGGGAATGGGAATCCAACGAATTTGAATAACAGAGACATTGAAGTTTTGCACATCGGTTTTTGTTTTTGGATTACTTTCTTTATTTAGAAAAAGGTAGGGGGTCAAAAAACAGGGTTCCAAAAAGTGCGAAAATTTAGACATATTTTCCTTTGTATCTTTTAAACGAAAAATATTTTGTTAACACATGTAGAATAAAAGTTGTGCAGAATGTCAAGGACTTTCATTTGACACCAATAAAAAAGGGCTGGCCCCTTAAATTAAGGGCCAAGGGCCCTTGAAAGTTTTTGCTAAATAACTAAAAAACGGCTAGGATTTTGATATAGCTGTCGCTGGAAAAGTTGTTTGTTGGGATCCTATAAATGTCCTTACAATGTTATTTTGTTGGTGAGTTGTGTAGTATAAGTGTAAAAAGCTTTACATGTTAACATGTACCTGTGTTTATTTGGCAAGTTAACGAAAGTCATTGTGCGTACAACTGACATTAAGTTACGACAGACAGTATGCCTGTTTAAAAAGGAGGCTTTAATTCACAAAAAAAAAAAAAAAAAAAAAAAATTTTTTAGGATACATGCTTTTATGTGAGGAGTTTAAGTCCTCTTCGTAAATTCTGCACAATCCTAAAGAACGAGAAACAAAAAATATAAACATTCTTTTTCTTTTCTAGTAAATCACACAAACTACCGGAAAAAAATAAATCTATGTGATACATTTTAGTTATCATGCTGCGTGCATTTAAAATATATCTGGAATCAGAGCTTTGTGTGTGAACCATTACGTAAGCTATCCCTCGCTTGCGGCCGAGAAAGTCGGTCGCCATGGTCGCGGCTGGACTACCTAGCGGTCAGCGGTTATCTAATACACCGGAGTCACGTCTCTCAATTTATGAGTTCATTTAGCCGAAAACAAGAATTGTTTTAATTTTGATCACACATAGACGTTTATTCTTCTCAAATTGAATTAAATGATAGAGTGTCAATTAAGAAAACGTTCTGTTAATTAATAAAAGAAATGTCATTCTCAATCGGAAGTAATATCGGGCATAGATCAATTGTGGATTTTAAGTAAAAAAAAAAATACCAACTTCTATTTGGTAGATTTTAGTCATTATTATACTGCAAACATTTCACATCTTCCTGGGTTCTGAGCTGTGTGTGTTGTAACTTTACGTAACCTATTCCTCGCCCGCGGCCGAGGAGATCGCGGGCTCCTCGGCCGCGGGTGCACTACCAAGCGGTCAGCGGATATCTAATACACCAGATTCGCGTCTTTCATGTACTTGTTTTGAGTTTATATAGCCGCAAATACAGGAACTGTTTTAATTTTAAGTTATTAATGTTTTAATTAAAATGTAAATTAAAAAGTCATTCTGAAAATTATAAAATCCGATATTATTCCTAATCCAAAACATCGTCAGACATAAATCAATGGTGGGTTTGTATAAGAACTGTACTAATAATGTTTTAGATCAACAACAAAAACCCACAAAGATTACCCCTTTATATGATGATCATCCCTCGCACGCTCGCACATGGCCGAGAAGATCGCGCGCGAGGGGACATCTACATGTACCTTATCACACGTGTATGTTTATTGATATTTTGTACGAACACACAAAACTATTTGTTTATTTTATTTTCATTTATATTGGTTTTAGATGAAAGATGAATTTATCTCCCTTATTCAGTTCATTTAGCGTTGATTTAAACGTCAGGGCGAAAAATCTTATAAAAACCTATCATTAATTGAATAAAAGTAATCTATCAATTCGATTCTAAATATGCAAGGCCGATTGTATAAATAAAAGATTAAATATAATGAAATTCCGAGATATTTACCGGCATATGTAAAATTGATATGTGTTTAACTTACATGTAAGATTAATATACTGCATCGTCGGAACCCACGGGTTTTCTATCCGTTACACTGATTACAAGCAATTTAACGGATGGAAAACCCGTGATGTCCGACGATGAATAGACTGTGGTTACTCATAATCATTTCCGTTAATTATTGCTTTTTTTTTTACTTTTACAGACTTTAACACTTTTAAGACAATATTCAAACTTTCCTGGCCATCGAGTCATATATGCACAATCAAACAAAGAACTCATAAGATAACTTATTTTACTTTCTACACTATTTAATTTTCGAAGCGTTCTAGGAAGTTTAAAAACAGTCATCTCTGTGCTGCTCCCCCCCCCCCCCCCAGTGATTGGCGAACAAAAATCGAAAACTAATATGTGTCGAAAATCAATTTTTGGTGACTCCTTATTTGTTAACGTACTTCCTAATGTGTTTCACTTTGCAATCTGTGCGTTTATTCGGCCAGTCTGCGTGTTAATTCAATCACCCCGTGCGACCGAAAAATAAGCACCGCCTTCAAATTTACCTGGTCAGTGTAACCCTTGTTAATTAACTACATCGAGGCCCCAATTTGGATGTTAGAAAATGATTGGTATTTGTTTACTCGTCCTGTGTATACCATGCCCAGCGCTCGCGACGACGGTGCAATACACTTTTTTCTTTTGATTTGATGCATACCGTGACGATAAATCGCTATCTTTTAGCACTTTAAACAAAAGAAATATTAAAAGATATGAATTAAAAATTTACTCGTACTTGGTTATGTACCACACTAAATGCGCTGATCACCAATCATGTGGTGCCGATCATGTATCCATGAAAGACGTCGTTTATCAATAAAGATGTTTGTGAATAATTGAGAATAAATAACTAAATGAAATCAAATATTGCGTTCACGATTTAAATCGTTAGTTATCACATTTCTTTGAGAAATTTCACGAGCTGAAACCGGAAGAGAAACAAGTACAGACAGCTCTGGTGCATGCGCAGCTGGTAGAATTATTGTGCACTTTAATTTAGCAGCTGATCGGAAAAAAATTACAAGCATTGGTTGCAAAGTTGCATTAGTATTTGAGTACGGTGGGGTAATTGTATAACTCACAAAACATCGGGATATATTCTCAGTTAATCCCGACAGAAACTTGTTCAATCAAACGAAAGATTTTGCACATGTCGCACGCGGTTTTTCATGCGTTTATATTCATTTCAACGAAGAACAATTTGTTTTATAAGTACATATACATGTAAATACGATATTCTTTTTAAATAAACGGAAAAACTCTTTTGAGAGCACTTTAATACTCCGTGTATATAGACATGTATACACAAGCGAGCGTGTTTCCCTCGGTGTTTCACACCTCTTTCAATATAGGCTCCACCCCCACCTGAACTTACCTAAGGTAAACAGACCGGTTAAAAACCTCGGCCTTTAAGTGCACACAACCCTGGACACAGATAGCCATAGGTAATTTATGGATGCAGATCATCAATTGTTATGTAATTAAAATACACTTGGAAGTGAGCTATCACTGTAGTGGTCAATTGTTGAATATAAGTTTAAAGTTTTAAGTCAAAGATGTTAAATATTAATTATTTGTTCTCACATTTAGAAGTTATGAAATACGTTATTCAATGCAGTCGGTCGCCATAGAAATCATCAGAGTACTGCAAGTGTTGACAGTTTCTTATTTCTTTAAAAGACCTTAGGACATAATTCACTTGACTTACAGACTGGCGACACAGTTGCCTCCCAAAAATGTATGCACTTCTCAAAGTTACAATTAAATGGTATACGGATTTTTATTAATTGTTGCATGCGCGGATCTAGAGGGGGGGGGGTCCGCCCCCCCCCCCCGAAAAATGAGAAGTTATTAAATTTACATAGTGAAATTATCGCAAATACGACTCGGACCCCCCCCCCCCCTGGAAAACACATATATGTTTTGGAAAGGCGTCGGAAGCGGAAATATTAAGAGTGATATTGAAAAAATGCAGTTATAAGCATATTCGCACCCCCACCTCCCCACGGAATAGGCATATCATGAATCGGATTAGGCATATCATGAATATGGGAGAAAAAAATTTTGACAGGTACAATTTTTTCAAGTTATAGGCATACTACGTTAACCCCCCCCCCCCCTCCACGGATTAGGAATTTCATGATTTTGGGAAATAAGGTTTTTTTTTTTTTTTGTTTTTTTTTATTTTTGCTTGTCAACATTTCTGATGAATAGTGTAGCCCCCCCCGCCACGTTCAATTCGGATCCCCCCTGGAAAAATTTTCTGGATCCGCGCATGTGTTGTAAATGTTAAAGTTAGAGAAATCGTATTTTCTGGAGGTTGACATTATGTAGAACTCTTTTGTTTAAAAAACAAAAACAAATTGCTTTGACGTCACACCATCTCTTTTGGTTTGGTTTAAATATACAATGTACACAGTGCTCTGAACAAAACGCTGGTTTATGCCTTTCTGTTACTCAAGTAAAAAACTGAACAAAATTGATTATTTTTAGGTTTACACGTCACATGTTAATACATGTATGCATAAATATATGAATTTTAGCAAATAAATGACATTGTATCTTTACAAAATTCCAAAATATTATAACTAAAACCTGTATATGTGACATGATAGAAATAATTGTAAACCAGAGGTCTCTCTTCCTGTCACACAAAAGTGACAAAAAGGATTTTTGATTCAGTTGGAGTTCTGTCCCCACCCCTGCCAACATTTTCTGAAATTTACATTTAGAAAATTAAATTGTGGGGTATTGACAACCCCACCCCCACACACTTTCTAGATGAGCGCTCAAGGCAAAAAAAAAAATATTGGGATATTTAAAACAAAATCCTATTTGAAAAAAAAATGAAGTTAGAGATGCCTCACAACCCCTACCACTGCCGCGGATTATGATTTTGAAGATTTGTGAATTTCTTTTACTTGCTTGTGAAGATTTCAGATAAATATACTCATCCTTTAAAAAACCAAAACTGAGGCCTGTATGGCCAAACATTATACGGATAGTTATCCCTACCACTGAGCACCTCAGTCTCGTACACTAATAGCGCACCCTCAGATGGGAGAAGGCATTATTGTTTATTTACAATTGGTGTTCTTTTAAAACTGCACTTTACATAAACTATTCCATGTTTTAGCGGTAGAGGTTTAAGTATGAATATAGGGAATCAAAATGTTTATGAAACATACTTTTTTCCATGCATCAGCGCAGTGGATTTTGTGTTTATTACACTATGATATCGGCATACTAGTGGTTTGAATCCTGTCAACAGTTGTACATACATGTAAACGTATTTATCGATTTTCTGGTTGGAATAATTAAATACATGTACATATAAGTGATGTGTTTTAAGTTATCATAAATTGATATAACCGTGAAATGAGTTAAAAGGAGAGTTTGTCTGGTAGGAAAATAATACTTTGAAAGTGAGCCTCGTTTTCTGAACTTACTATTATCATATTGACAATCCAGTTTAATGACAGCCCACCCTTTTCTCCTTACACTCAACGGGGTCGGATAGGTATCAATAAGAGGTCACCTTTCTATGACCTTTAAATTTGCATACAATCTAAATATATACCCATAGCTTATTACAGACATGCCTTTATCTGTTTTATGAGAAGTGTAACTCTTCAATACTATGCAGTCTGGAGGTTGCAGTAATATATAGAAAATAGGCATGAATTAATTTTTCTGCCTCCTTTTGAAGAGTTCAAATTGATTTTCTAAAGCCCTGATTGGTCAGAAGTTAAGGTAGTGTGAAGATGACCTCATATCAATAACTGTCAGACCCTGACAAGTGTAAGAAGAAGAGGGGTGGTTTTATTAAGACTGAATGACAATCCTTTCTTGACTTTCAATCTGATTAAAATTTCTATAGTCGCTATACGATGATTTGAAGAAACCCCACTTGAGGTCACCTCCTGGTGAACTTTGCTTTGACCAATGAAATCGTCGGTTCCATTCCTCAGTTACATGATTTGGAAGTTATGCCAATACATTCTTTAGATTCCCTAAGGGCGTCTAATATCAACTTATGCTCCATCTCTTACTTGCTGATACCGAAAGATTCACGAACATGTGGCATCATTTCGTCGTACAACTCCATTTTTGTTTGTAACCCGAAATTACCGTTTCTAACACTTGCTCTGATTGCTAGAATAACTCATGTATATTTATAAACAAACGTTCAACAGGGGGTGATCTCAAGAGGGGTTTCTTCAGATCCTCTTGTAGCGAAAATAGAAAAACAAGGAGGGGATCAAGGATATGATTTTAATCAGATTGTCTCGACTTGAAGCTGTTACGGAAGACCTTCTCGTTGCTTGCAACGAGCTCGGCTCTAGTTAATAATACTTTTAATAATAATAAAACGCGATATGATAACCTGTGTATTTTAACATTTAACTATGCATTTGCGTTTTACGACAGAAATGCGCAATATCATGCGCAGAGGGTGCAAAATTTTAAACCCGCGACCGACCTTAAAGTGGAATTTTTTTTTTGCGTTTCCTTTTTGAGGACTTTTGAGGACTTTCATAAATGTTAAATAAAGTGCATCAAATGAACTGCAGCATATAATAACTATAATACAGCCACAAGTATAAATAGAGAGACACTTCGACTGACATGAAATGTATCAATTCATGGATTTTAAATTTAGCACTTTAAAAAAAATATCTTATTGATAGAAATATTAATCAACAAATAAAATTGATTCATAGAATGTGACAGAGGATCTTTTGGAATCGACTGCAATGAAACGTGTGGACACTGTCGTGAGGTAAACCAATGCTTCCATACTAACGGAACATGCTTAACTGGATGTATTGCTGGATTTCAAGGCGACGTGTGTAAAACACGTGAGTAGATATTTATATTTATCATGCTACTGACAAAGCTGTCTAAAAATACATATTTACTTAGAATACTGTTTATCTTTATTCATATCATCTTTATCTTTCTATTTCAGCTTGCCAGGGCGGATTTTTTGGAGAAAACTGCGATAAAATATGTATCGTCACATGCAATGACTGTAATGATGTCACTGGTATGTGTGAATATGGATGCCTTCCGGGATGGACAGACAATTTTTGCCAAACATGTAACTTAAGTTTAAACTATGTCCAGATATATACACAACATTTTTTTGGATATAATCAATCAATTAAATCAGTTATCGAATTATATCACTGCAAAGATATATTATTCAATATAAAGATTATAATATCTTTAAACTGTGTAAAAGTTGAATGAAACCGAATAGCAATCTGTTGGGTATTTTAAACGTTAAACGTAAATAAAAAATGTCTTATAAGCTTAAATTTTTCTGATATTTCATTTAGCGTGCCCATTTGGATTCTTCGGTCTAAATTGTACTTCTGAATGTAACGATACGTGTATGGGCTGCAACAATGTGAATGGTCTGTGTGACAGGGGATGCCATCCAGGCTGGAGGGGAGACTACTGTGATAGAGGTAGGTTACCTAACAGGGCGTGCCACAGGTTGAATATCTGTCATTTATTTTTAACTGAAAGGTGACTGAATGGCATAGCTATGCAATTGAGCCACATTTCAGTAACCTTTCAATCATATTTCGGTTGACTGAATGGCACAGTTTCATCATGCGCGCGCGGTTTTTCTTAATAAAAATGTCTCGTCTGTTGAACGTTTATTTGCTGACATATGTTTAGTGTATCATATGCGATACACTAGTGTACAAAAGTGTTAAGATGCTAGAACGGCTAAAATTAGAGAAAAAATAACTAAATAATTGAAAGAATTTTATAAAGCAAATGAGTTTTTTTTTTGCTTTATTTTAATTTTTATTAGTGTTACCATAATCATCACTTAAATTTTATTTGAAATCATCTAGATTATGATATATATAGAAGAAAAAAATGACAAACAACCATCTTGTCTCATAATATTTTAATATTTGTATTTTTTTTATACAACTTAATATATATATTTATATAAAACAAATGCGGCATTACAAGTATAGTCTTACTTGAAAAACACAAACGCGTATGAAAAAAAATGAAATCGTCAATGCTAGTCTTTAACAGTGTGTTAGATTGTGTCCGGCTGATGTTCTGTGAGTATGGTATTTTTGAGTATAACCATCTGACCTGTTAATACAATGAATTATGCTCAACAAATCATCGAAAAGAACTAACAACCATACAAACAATAAACACTTGTATCCTGAAAAAAAATATCTATATCACCATCCACAAAATAATCGTCGAATTTTTAATATAAGTGTTTTACAATGTAATTACTTTTGAATTGACGTATATTCTATTTAATCAAAAACAAAAAAATTCGAATAAGCATGATCGGTTTTTTTACATACTGTACGCGCTTCTTTGAGATATATGACGTGTATGTTTGGAACGTATCTGGTACATGTAGGTATTGAACAGATGACTGGGCAACAACTGCTCGGGTGGTAAGTAAAGATATTTTGTCTACAAAAATCAAACACATTATGTATCTTGAGTTATGCTTAACACAATTAAAAAATATGACACTATAACATTGACAATGCTTAATAAGATTGAAGTAACAATAATTGCTTTTAGTTTTAACATTCGCTACAGTTGATCATAAGTTGAGTTTTCATCTCAGAACGTTTCTTTATAAACGCATCAAATCATCTTGTATTTGCTTTTAATGTATGGGGTATTCATTCTTAAATCACCTCAACTTTTTTATAATTCATAAATGTATGAAAGCATTTTTATGACAGCTTTTTTTCTCGAAATGATAGCTAAAATCTTGCAGATAGGTAAATCATAAATGTTCAACTGATTTATATTTTGGTCTCTGTTGTTCTTTATTAATTCATTTACTGCAGAAAAAAATAAATTTAAGTAGCATCTTTGAGGAAAATCAGCAGCCTTTAAAGGGGAAAAACAAATGAAATACGTTGGATATTCAATTTCTTATACATTTGAAGCATTCTTTTGGACTGCAGCAATATCTTGCTCTGGTGGGTTAAGGCAAGGCAAAATATGCACTTAAAACGTAATTTAAAAAAGCCAGTTATTTCAGAATTAAGGGGACTCAGGACACGTATCACGTGACTATCATTGCAATGATGCTTTGATGTGGTAACTCTATTATGACGTCATAATTGAAATGTATGATGCTATGATGTCATTTATTTATTATGAGGTCATACAGGATTTGACAGATAGTTTTCCCGTACTTAAGGTTCTAAAGTAGTATATGTCAAAACATGAGCTGGTGGAAATAAAACATTTTTTTAATTTTAGAAATGTAAATGTACAAAATCATAAGCGGTTAATATAATCAGATATATATTCTGATAATGATCTGTTCATGATAATTGATAAACCTAGATAATGCAATACTTTTTTTATGGTTCCAAACAGACTTTGTCACAAAAGGTCATAATTCCAGAATAGGGGGTAGGGGTGATTCCTATTGTAGTATATCTCTTAAATGCCAAGAAAGTTGCCATGAAAATTTTTTAAGTTATAAAGCACATGCTAAGGTTGATATATGAAATTTTTTGTAAAAATTCATTGACAATTTTTTATGTGCCATCACATTTTGCTCAAATTTAGAATCAAAAACTTCAAAATTTGAAGTGCTGATTTCAGCAATATATTGATAAAATTATAATATTGCTATGTAAAAAAAGGCAATATTGTAAACAATTTTGAAATTTGTTTTCATTCTCAAAATTAATAAATATGATTTGCGAACAAATTCCTTCAAATAAAATAATTATTGCAGAAAATTGAAATTGTTAAAAAAATTCATTATGCCAGAAAAGGGGGATAATTCCTATCAAAATATCTCCCTTCCAAGGTAAGAAAGCAGTCATGAAAATGATATATGTTGTAGTGGACATCTCAATGTAAATGTATTAAAGAAAGCAAAAAAATTCATTGACAAGTAATATTTCACTGCAACGTCCTGTTCCCCCTTAAATGTTTTATTATTTAACATAAATTAAATTGCGTTCGTTACAAAATTGTTTTCACACATAGTAGACCTTTGATAAATGATCTTTCGTTGCAATACGTCACCTAGTGACGTCACATGGACAAGGTGTTCTATGAATTTAAAAGATGTTAGAATTTGACTTGGAGCAAGGGCATGCGATATAAGTTAACAAACAAGTTCAACATAAGGTAACACAAAAGGGTAAGATAAATAATACAATCACTGCGCAAATCCTAAACAAACATCTATTTAATCAGAAACTAGACAAACTAATGCTGACGTCTGTATTTTCACAGCATTTCTTGTCAAAATCGGAATAGCCGTTATTGGGCCCTTATATTATCAATGGTTGGAATTGTATGCGTCGAATTAATTGACAATTCATATAAAGAAAGCAAGGTTTGATCTTGCGCAAGAGCTGTTTATCTGCTGTCGTCTTCTTTGATGAGTTTTAGAGGATAATGACGTCATATTATTGTGATAATTCCCAGTTAGATGGATCATCTTATCAGTGCATGCAGCATAGGAGAAAGTCAGTAGAATCATCGATACAGATTAAACATCTTATTGCTGCATTTGCCTAAAATTTGTCATGTGCGGCCTTTACTCCATGGTTTTGACGTTCTCTGCAGCAGCAAGTCTTCGGACATTCAAAGAAGCAGCAATTCAAAATTTTAAAATCGTATATTGTCACGATTTATCCATTTGTTTACGCCATGCTTAAATGTACATTGGCGGGTTTTTTTCTAACCAAAAATATTACAGTCTAATAATAATGCCAAATTCTTGCAGACCCTCTGAAAATCACCGTGAACAGATTGATTGCCGGCAAAACATATTGATCCCCCGCAAAAAGGTGCGTCAATATGATGAATCGATGCTCACCTATTCGGAACACTTTTCAATTTGTTTCGATTTAAGGAAAAAGTCCGAAGTATTCCGAAAAAATCATGACAATTAATTATCAGCTAGAAGCTAACTAATTAGTCTGGGAAACAGTTTACATTAGTAATTATAAAAGACAAATGTAGTTCCGAGTTCCTGTTATAATTAATATACAAATATATCAATTTACTTTTTTTCTGATTTATTGTTTCGGTATAACAAAACAGTAAAAGCATACCATTGAGGGAGTAAGGAAGGCTCCCTCCGTCGTAAACTATAACTGTATACCAACATGTCGTGATGTTATTAATGTTTTTGTTTTGGTCTTGTAGAGATAACATCATTGCACTATGGTTTAGGGCAAAGTAACCCACAATCTATTGGACAGTAGGAAATAAAAAAATATTTTTAAATGTAGTAAGCATTGTGGTAAACGACAGATTATGAAATATTCCTTGTTTTCAGGCAAACTACAAGAAACCTGTACTACAATATGAATGCTAACGTTAATTATTACAAATTTCATAATAAGATTTGCAAACTGAAGTACGATTCTACAGTGACATATAATTTGTAGAAGGATGTGTTGTAAGGGACAAAAACATTCTGTTATAGGAAGTGGTTAGACGATACCTGTTTTCTAGTAAAACGTGAACTTAAATCATCCTGCAATTTGTAAATGTCGATATTACTTTGTATAAACTTTGTTTCATTTTTACAGAATAAATTTATTTAATGTTCTTAAATACTCATTCTGTCACATCAAAAACGTTTTATATAGGGTGCATACACTCGATGGTTTTAAATGTTCACGTATTTTATGTTATAAAAGATGCAGAAACAGATATTAGTATTAGAAAAATCTATGTAGTTTTTGGAAATCAAGTCTTCCAACAATCTGTTGGAATTCCCTTGGGTACCAATTGTGCCCCATTGTTAGCAGACCTATTTTTGTATTCTTATGAAGCAGAATTTATTCAAAAACTTGTACGTGAAAAAAATAAATCACTCGCTGTGACCTTCAACTCAACATTTAGGTATATCGACGACGTATTATCAATTAACAATTGTTATTTCCATACTTACGTCGACTCGATATATCCCAGTGAACTTGAAATAAAAGATACCACAGAGTCAGCGTCATCTGTTTCATATTTGGATATTTTACTGGAAATGGACATTGATGGTAACCTAACAACAAAACTTTATGATAAACGCGATGACTTCAATTTTTCTACAATCAACTTTCCCTACTTATGTAGCAATATACCTTCATCACCTGCATATGGTGTTTTTGTCTCTCAGTTAATTCGATACGCAAGGGCATGCTCTTCGTATGAACAGTTTCTAAGACGAGGCAAGCTACTGACAAACAAGTTGATAAAACAGGACTATCAACAGTCTCCTTTAAAGTCATCTTTTCGTTAGTTCTATGGTCGATACGACGACCTTGTTAGCAAATACAATCTTCCACTGAGTCGCATGCTGACTGACGTTTTTCATACTAATTGTTAGACCATAATTAATTACCTAATTGTCTACGGAATTTTGCGGTTTTTATTTTCCCGATTACGACAAAGAGCACACGGCGGGTGTGACCGGTCAGCAATTATTATGTTTGAAGCTTTGCCAGAGCGACCTCATATGATTCCTTCAGAATCTTGTCGTGAGGTCTCCCCTTGAGCAGTCTTCTGTATTTGAAATACTCTCTAACGATTGGGTCACCTGGGAGAAGGTTCTCAATTTTATGGGACATGGATTCTGCATCTGAAAAATCATTTAAGTTAAATAATTTGTAAAACATTATAAAGTTCTAACTTCACCATTTAATAATGTGGCATTATTTCTTTTCCTGTATTATAATTATCATGTGGAGGGGGAGGAGATTAGCCGATAACTAACTTAATGCCTTTTAAACTATTAAGAATTTATTTCTTTTAGAAATTACCTGTCTTTTTTGGCTTGTTTTAGCATTTTCTGTCTAGGCTGCACTTACAGGGAATCTTGTTAAAAATCATCATCTGAAATTCTAATTTTCAAATTATACTTTTTTATTTTTACAAATGAATATCTGATCTTTTTTGTTCCTTCAAGGGGCCAGGTTTAGCTGAGTCTGACTTTTCTTCTGCAAAATTAACAAATTGGTAGGATTTCATTGGAAGTTATTGCATTTATCAGTTTGAAACCTTATTTCAACAATAAAGTTTGCACAGTTCAACATAGATTGCTTACATATTCTTGCCTTCATATACTCTAGTATTAAAAAATTATTTTACAGTCTGTGATTTTCTTGATATTTTTGTTTGAAAATGTAGCTACAAAGGTACAGATAATTGTTTACAATGAATGTGTGCAAATTTATGGTATGGATTTACAGTTTACAAATATAGAGTGAAGAGCGAATGACGTGTTCATATTTGCCCCCAAATGAGGAGGGTTTAGGGGAACCCTAATTGGAAATGATAGTCTAAAGACGTGGTGAAAATTGCATAATTGTTAATCTATTTATGTATTGTAAGTCACCTGAAAGCATTAATGACTACTTTTGCTAATTTTTTTTTAAAAACATTAAGCTTTTGTTTTAGATATACATGCTGCATTTGTTGATTGAAGATACCTGGACGATGCATCTGTTGGCAGATTTTTTCCATTTCACTCATGTTACTTTTGTGAAAGCTGCTTGATCTTTCATGAGGCACAGTGACATCTACTAAACAAAAACAAGGCATGTGATTTATTTTATTTTCTCTACTTCACTTCAGTGTCATAAAAGTAGCATTTTTTGTTCCTGGAACTTCGATAAGGCCGCTTGATTCTAGGTGATAAAAAATAGAGTTTGTATTACATGTACTTGGAATGAAAAAAATTCAATTTTTTTAGTTTTGTTATTTGTTGCTGTCTTCCTTTGAACTTTTGAAATGTAAGTGAAAGTTGTTTTTTAAGGTCTTCCGTTTCCAACGGAAGACCTTATAGGGATTGTAGTGTTTTAGCTCACCTGCGCTGAAAGCTAAAGTGAGCTTTTCTGATCAAAATTTGTCCGTTGTCTGTCGCCGTTGGCGTTGGCGTTGTTGTCGTTGTAAACTTTTCATATTTTCATCATCTTTTCAAGAACCACTGGGCAGAATTCAACCAAACTTGGCACAAAGCATCACTAGATAAAGGGGATTAAAGTTTGTTCAAATGAAGGGCCACACCCTCTTTAAAGGGGAGATAATTTAGAATTATTTAAAATTTGTAAGTATTTTTTAAAAATCTTCTCAAAAACTATTTTGCTAGAAATTCTGTAACTTGTATGGAAGCATCCTCTGGTAGTGTAGATTCAAGTTTGTTAAAATCATGGTCCCCGGGGGTAGGGTGGGGCCTTAATGGGGGATGAATATTTACAAAGGAATATATAGAGAAAATCTTTAAAAATCTTCTTCACAAAAACTATTAGGTCAGAAAAGCTCCAATTTGGGTGGAAGCATCCTCAGATAGTGTAGATTCAAGTTCGTTTTAAATCATGGTCCCCGGGGGTAGGGTGGGGCCACAATGGGGGGGGGGGTGAATTTTTACATAATATATAAAGAGAAAAATTTTAACAATCTTCTTCTCAAAAACTTTAAGACCAGAAAAGCTCAGATTGAAGCGAAAGCATCCTCAGATAGTGTAAATTCAAGTTTATTAAAATCATGGTCCCCGGGGGTAGGGTGGGGCCACAATGGGGGATGAATTTTTACATAGTAATATAAAGAGAAAATCTTTAAAAATCTTTTTCTCAAAAACTTTAAGACCAGAAAAGCACAAATTGGAGATGAAGCATCCTCAGATAGTGTAGATACAAGTTTGTTCAAATCATGGTCCCCGGGGGTGAGGTGGGGCCACCATGGGGGGATGAATTTTTACATAGGAATATATATATAAAATCTTCAAAAATCTTCTTTTAAAAAACTATTAGGCCAGAAAAGCTCAAATTGGAGATGAAGCATCCTCAGAATGTGTTGATTCAAGTTTTTTCAAATCATGGTCCCCGGGGGTAGGGTGGGGCCACAATGGGGGATGAGTTTTAACATAGGAATATATAGAGGAAATCTTTAAAAATCTTCTTCTCAAAACCTATTAGGCTAGAAATGCTCCAATTTGAGCAGAGGCATCCTCAGATATTGTAGATTCAAGTTTTTTCAAATCATGGTCCACGGGGGTAGGGTTGGGACACAATGGGGGATGAATTTTTACAAAGGAATATATAGAGAAAATCTTTAAAATCTTCTTCTCAAAAACTATTAGGCCAGAAAAGCTCAAATTGGAGTGGAAGCATCCTCAGATAGTGTAGATTCAAGTTTGTATAAATCATGGTCCCCGGGGGTAGGGTGGGGCCCCCAAGGGGGGATGCATTTTTACATAGGAATATAGAGATAAAATCTTTAAAAATCTTCTTTTCAAAAACTATTAAACTAGAAAAGGTCAGATTGGAGTGGAAGCATCCTCAGATAGTGTAGATTCAAGTTTGATTAAATCATGGTCCCCGGGGGTAGGGTGGGGCCCCCAAGGGGGGATGCATTTTTACATAGGAATATAGAGATAAAATCTTTAAAAATCTTCTTTTCAAAAACTATTAAACTAGAAAAGCTCAGATTGGAATGGAAGCATCCTCAGATAGTGTAGATTCAAGTTTGATTAAATCATGGTCCCCGGGGGTAGGGTGGGGCCACAATGGAGAATGAATTTTTACATAGGAATACTTAGAGAAAATCTTTAAAAATCTTCTTCTCAAAAACTATTAGGCCGGAAAAGCTCCAATTTGAGCGGAAACATCCTCAGATAGTGTAGATTCAAGTTTGTTTAAATCATGGTCCCCGGGGGTTAGAGTGGGGCCACCATGGGGGGATGAATTTTTACATAGGAATATATAAAATCTTTTAAAATCTTCTCCTTGAAAACTATTAGGCCAGAAAAGCTCAAACTTTTGTGGAGGCATTCTCAGATAGTGTAGATTCAAGTTTGTTTACATCATGGTCCCCGGGGGTAGGGCGGGGCCACAATGGGGGATGAATTTTTACATAGGAATATATAGAGAAAATCTTTAAAAATATTCTGGGAAAGTTTTCAGTCCAAAAAGTAGTAACTTGTATGAAAGCACGGGTTGTGCAGATTAAAGTTTGATTAAACCATGATTTCCTAGAGAAAAGTGCGGCCACAAAGTGTGTGTGTGTGGGGGGGGGGGGGGGTGGGGGTAGGGGGGTTATATAGAAAAAAATCTTCTTACAGGTACAACAACGAAAGGGGCTATGTATTTACCATAAAAATATGAGGATAAAAATCGGCAGATGTTTTAAATTTTTTGAGCAAGATCTACTGTACTTAGTTGTCATATATTTTGATTTTGATACTGTACTGCTAATTTGATCAGAGTTAAAGGTCACCGGAAACATATATAACAACTTTACATAAAATGACAATAAATAGAAATCTAAGAACAATGGCAAAACACGGTGTTCATTCGTATAGCGTAGTAAACAGCCAATAAACATACAGGTAAATTTCCGGCTGTATTCGGATTCGCTCGTAACTTTCCGCCGTATAAACGGAAGTGACGTCACATATACCATAGAAAGTCGCGCGGAAAGAGAAATTGAAGAAGATAACGAGAAGAATCCCTTCAATAGAAGCAAAAGATGGTGATTTGTGCGGTTGTGAGTTGCAAGAACAATCCAGAAAATACCGTTGGTGTGAGTTTTCACCGTTTTCCGAATGCAGAGAAGAAGAAAGAACGAAGTGGATACACGCAGTAAACAGAGTGAACCCCGTTTCAACTTCGTCCACAATCGACAAATTATCGACACCAAATTATCATTCTGTGGTTTGTTCAGTGCATTTTACTTCGGACTCTTTCACAAATAACCCTTGTATAGTGGATTCTATGAATCTTTCGGGATTTAAAGTAAGATTAAAGCCCGATGCATTCACCAGCCTACTTATTGGTCAACGAGCCGCCATCCCATGCATCAAGCCAGCATTCAAGAAGAGGGAAACGCAAAGAGTATGTATTACACGTATGAATTTTAAAATTTTAATTAATTAAAGTAGAAAACAATGTTTTATACCCTAGTCTCATGGCTACCTTATCATCTTGTGCAGGCATTTGAGTGGCAAATGTTGACACCACAGCATGTGCACTGTGAATTACAGATATTGAAATAATTCTGATTGATTCATAATTTGTATACGCCAAATGTTTCACATTTATTAATAAAACAGTAGTTGATTAAATGGTCTATGAGGGTGGTTGATGATTAAAGGGGGGATGTGTCACTGTGTCTTTTATTTTGGGTGTCCATGGGTCCAGGATAATTTATCAGTTTTAACAGTTATCATCGTTATAAAAAACACTGTGTTTTAATGTTCTACAAATATTTTTCTATAGTTGTTCTTTTTTTACAAACAGAAGTCTCTTTTCATAATTTAAAATACTAGCGAAAAGCACAACTTCATGATATTTATCATTTATTACTTTTTCACCATTTATAATAGTATATAGTATATAGTATTAAAATAATATGACATATATTTAAAAAATACATTGTTTTAAAATAAAATTTATAACATATTTCTAGCAAAATTTACTAAATAATTAAGTGGGAAAGAAAAAGATGTCATGTGTTCTAAATTGTTGACATGTTAAAGTGTGCAGCACTGAATGCCAATTAAGTAGTGTCATATCGCTAGCTTGTGTAACCATGTACAAAAATAACACACACACACCCTCCACCTGTCTACACCCAGGTATATACCCTGTGTATTGTGTGCGTTCAAGCGGAAACTCATTTCTTCAAGTGTTCAGTTGTATATTATACACCTTAAAATTTGTTTGTTTGTTTTCGACAATGAGTTTGTGTTGCCTGATTTCAAGTTATGATGGATCATGTACACTACTTAGCACTTGTAAAGAAAAAAGTTCAGAAGGAGGAAGATTTTCATAATCAAGCACCCTCATCTCACCCCATCCCACTTGAATTGGCCATTGTAAAAAACATTTGAAAAAGCTGACTAACCTCAGACTTGATTTATTTTTAATGTTTTATATTCAAGCTGGTTTTTTTTTTATCTCTACTTTCCAAAGTTTTATGGGTAAATTCCTATGACAAAACATTACAAACACCAACACCCTCTACAGATCACAGATTTTTTTTGCCTTTTTATGTTGTATTATTATTCATTCTTTATTTTCATTATTTTATGAATGTGTGAATTGCAGGTCTTAGCAGAGGCATGTAGTGAGTACATGATCAGTCACCAGCGAGAGAATTTGAACACGCCTCCTCCTGAACCTGATTCTGATGATGACACTCGTGAGGAAAACACCGAAGCTTCAGCAGTAGGGGAGAAGACAGATGCCTGTATACAGACTGAGATAAAGGTATATACAAATTTCTTATAAGATAACTCCATCAATTTCTTTTAAGGTAACTCCATACTCGTAAAATTCTCTGATCAAAGTTAAAAAACAGAACTGATTTCAACTAAGGGACTTAAATTTCATCAATTATTTATTTTATTTTATTTTTTATGATTTTAGAAAGTTCTTGTGAAGAGAACCCAGACAGATGAGATTGTAATGAAACCAATTCAGAGGTCTATTGCTACCATGACAGACTTTTGTGAAAAGCCAACCCTGAAGTCATCAGCAACTATGACAGATGATGTGGCCCAGAAGTCTGTGGAGACCATGACTGATGTTGCAGGAGTAAACATCAGATGCCATGAGGAAGACCAAGAGGACTCGGACGACAGTACACAGGTAAAATTGCAACATATGTTCAACATATGTTTCGAGTAACATATGTTGAACATATGTTAAACATATGTTGAACATATGAATTTTTCACAGTATGTTAAACATATGTTTGAAAAATATGTTGAATATATGTTTGAAAAATATGTTAATCATATGGCAGACTCAAAACATATGTTTAACATATGTTTGTAGCAACATATGTTCAACATATTTTTAACATATGTTTAACATATGTTTGTTTCAAACATATGTTAAACATATGTTTTAAGTAGATACTTTAATATGCAATGTCTTTTTTTTAAATAGACTTAAGAAATGAATTTAATAATTTTTCTATTGATCAACGTATCAAAGGAAAATTTAACCGGAAAACTTTATCAATGCGCGCATCAACCAATCAGAAGCTACATCTTATCAAACTAACGAATATTAAATGATATTGATGTTAAAACTGTTTTTAGTGTCTGTGTTCATACAAATTAATAGGTTACAGCCTATTTTACTCTCTTTACTATGATAATGTACGGTTTGAAATTGACAACATTTCTGAAAACGTATCTCAGAATCCAACACTTGCTTATAATGCTATGAACTGGTTTACAAATCATCAAAAGATGAATGAATTAGGTTTAATGAACTTTACACTGAGTCTTGACACGTGCTAATCGATCTAGTGAAATTCTTTATTTCACTCAAGACCAGTTTACTAGAATATGAGGTTCCATATACAAATGAACACAAAACAGGCAAGGATCACAAGTATATATATATTTGTAATAAAGATATTTTTTACAAAATGAGCAGTAAAATACAGTAGGCTTATTTTTTTTTTTTATGAAGAGGAATTAAAAATGAAATTTAGTAAATGTATTTTAAATAGCAATAATAAAGTTTACATTACATTATCAAGCAGTACAACAGATTACAATTTAAGCTTTTAACAGAAATAAAGCACAAAGATATGTTCCATTCTTTAAAACCCCCAGCCCATCATGTATAAACATATATTACTGCAAAAGCAAGCTTAGATTTTGCAGCAGGCCAAGTTTACGAGTATATTTCAACTACGCCAGTGACTTGCGATGTTACGAGTATGCTTCACCTGCGCCAGAGAATCGCATCCTGTTCTGCAAAATCACGTTATGCATCGAGTTATTACCGAATAAGAAAATTTTTACCATTTACCCCAACTTTTTTTTTTACATGCAAATTATTAAAAAATTAAGTGCAGTCTTAAAAAAATGAATATTCAAACAGAGACAAGTTTAGCTGTATAACATTCATGTAATGATGAATTGAATATCATGCTTTTGGATGGAGACATGAATCTACGGAAATCTGAATTCTGTTTACCCAAACTGGTCAAATATGTTTCTAAAAACAGGATATACATGTACATCTGTTCTCTAGTAAATATATTAAAACACATAAAAATACAGAAAGAAACACTTGTATTCATTGTCTTTCTGCAAATGTCCACTTATACATTCAATGTTATATAAAGGCCTTATTATATTATATCTTTATTATATAATATCATAAATATACTCAAGATATCTATAACTCTAATTATAGATGAAATTTAACCAATTTTACTTGTTGGACAATGCAATGCTAATAATCACACTCAATAGACCCAGGGTCCAGATCGAGTAACATTTGTCATAATCTAAATGAAGATTGGTCAAGATGTGCAAGTCCTAAATTTTGGATGAAATCTTAATAAATTATAGTCTGTCCCAAGATGTTTGTGCAGCACATTTGGACATTTTTAATGAAAATAAACATACCTGTGATAGAAGGGTAATTAAAACAGAAAGAAGGAAAAAATTACAAGATAACTTAATTCACGTGTTATCATTTTTCACTAAAAAAAATTCACAGGAACAAAAACAAATTTCTTTCCGAAATTTATAATGGAAGATTTTTACATCTTTTTTCCATTTCAAAGTCACTCGAAATACCTCACACAATTTTTTCAATGTTATCATTCGGGTCTGTTACAATACAGACTCCTGTAGACATCACATTTTTTAACCATATAAAGAAACCTGATAATCTGGATGTAGCATTTCGAAGGAGAAATCTTTTGTACTTTTGAATGAACATGGTTGAACCCTGAGGTATTTATAAATATCTAGTACATACTGGTAACTAAGGAAAATATGAATCAACTGGATATCTTGGAACCGAGTATAATAAAGAATTACAAATGAAATCTGTTTAACATATAAATCTTATGGTGTTCATTGTGAAGGATGGTTAATTTTCTCTTTGACACGTTCTGCTGCTCCACTCTTTGTTTGGTAAGTGAGAATGAGACTCTGCACCTCCCTTTGAAACAATCATGAATAAAAGGACACGGTGTTTTAATATTTTTCGTTGGTATATATTCATACGAAGTGGTCAGAAGATGCAATGGACACCCAAGATAACTTTCTTCCTCTCTCAAGTCTTGAGATTTCTGAATTCTTGCAAATGTAAACACTTCATCAATTTCTACTGCACCCTTGAATACACCATAGCAGGACTCCTAAAGAGAAAATAAACACAGTTTATTGTAGTAATACCGTAGATATGTACACAAGAGAATGCATCCTCATATGTTATCTATGCCCATCATTAACATCACATCAATGGCAAATACCGTATATCCAGTAAATTTCACTTTTTCCGAAATCAATTTTAGATCGTAAAATATACAACACACAGAATTATTATCTATATTGATTGCTAAAGGAAGACTTTAAATAGCAAAAAATGACTGACGCAAATTTAAAAAAGTTACACATTACAGTAATGTACATATCTGAAGATACACAATATAATCATATTATGCAGTTTCTTGTACCATTTAGAAGTATAACTTTTTTAATTGGTGAATTTTATTAAATGTGCATAATTATGACAGAAGACTATAGTCTTTTACTTTCTATGACCGCAGTACTTACACCACTGTTGTTTGTGTAGTCTACCCACTCTCCACTGTTGATAAGGTCCAACGATTGACTGGTGACACATTGACCCTTGGAAAAGCTGGTACATGTATTTTCACTAAGCCCTACATACATCATTAGCAACGAGTCATCAATTATTGGATTTTTCTTCACATGGCCATTTAGATGTCTTTCAAGCTTTGAAATTTCCCCTGGTGTTTTCTGGGATCCATGTTTGATGCCAAGAAAAGACATCACAGCGGGATCACATCCAGCTTGGCAAATGTTATCTGAAGCTTGCGTCCTGTAACATATCAATTTTAAGCATTAAATTTTTAGGCTTTCAGAAGCCCATTACATCCAGAATTGAACTATTTTGTCTTAAAAATGCAGTGGTGTGTGCATACATATGGAGTAATGTTTAAAGCTTCCAAATTGGTATTTCTAATGCATCTATTTCATAATTTGCATCAGCAGACTAATATAATGATGGATATGGCATCTGAATGAGTAATTACTAATAGTATACCAGATTTCACTGTCTTTGAAGAATCCACCAGTAACAATATGAGAGCAGAGAATATGTTGAGCGTATCTTTCTGCTGTGTCTCTGCTTCTTGCTTTCTGGTTCTGCATGAAAATCTGATCACGAATTCTTCCGTGATTCTTCTCAAACGAATCCTCATCATATGAGGTAGGAGGACCATGTCGCTTAATATCATCTATCTGTTGTATGAACATTACAAATTGAAATTATTAGGGAAATGCTGAAAAATAATATTATCAGAGACAAAAATGCACTTGTCAACTTAAATCTTTAATCTGCATCAGTCAACATTACAGGTGCTGCAAAAACTGTTTCCATTTTCAAAACCTACGAATATTAAAATTATCTTATTGAGAAATATAATATGGCTCAAAACTTACAATATGAAGCAAGAGATGTGTCTTGGCTTTTTTGGCAAAGTTTGCTAAATATTCTGAGATCAGCTGATGATATTCTGTTATGTTTCCCTGTAGTTCATTCATAAGCTTCTCATCAACATTTCCCTGATATAGCTGTTTCTGTATCTAATAATAAAATCAAGTTAATGACATTTAAATAGATTTATTTTTTTTTTTTTCAATTCAAAATGAGGTTTTAGTTTCTTCATGTTTTGTTTTGTTTTTTACGAAATCCCATTGAACTGTTTATTGTTTTTCTCTGATTAACTTTATACAAGTCTTATTACTTATCAACTCTTTATTTTGCATATTGATTATTTAAGAAATAAACAGTAATTTAAAAAGTTCACAGGTATATGAACTTGGTTGATCACATGATCAAATCCTGTGAAGCCTGAATGCTTCTCGAACAATTTGATCACTTACCAACCAAGTTCATATCCTGGTGAACTTTTTATCATTGCTGTTTATTACTTATATTTACTTTTGAGAATGGCAATTTGTTCAGAATCATCAATATAACAATGTTTTTAAGTTAACAAAATCGCAACAGTCAAACGGTAGGTGTGTGCAATAATCAGTTTGATGTCATAAAAAAGTTCATACAGATTTGAACGCTTTTGCTATTCTATACATGAAGGTTCATATAAGGGATCATATTATTTTGCAAATGTATATATAACAGTTTTAAAGCATTTTTAATAATAATTGAACATATATTTACCTGGGCCAAGCAACAAGTAAGTCTTATAAAGACTTTATCAGCTCCCACAAACAAAAGGTTGAATGGGGCTACCTGCAACTGAAAAAACCAAAAATATATGATCAAAAATATATGTGCTTGCAGGAATCAGTATTGTAAAAAAAATTTTGAGCACAAATACACTTACATGCATAGTGGTTTGTGCATAAATAGAAGTGCTTCAATAATGTGTAAACGAGCCAACACAGGATTTAATTATGAAATAAAACTCACTCAGAACACCACTCATAAATAGACACCGTCACATAGGAATACAAACCCTTCGATTTTGTTACGCCTGCATGAAACTCGTGAATCCTTGTCTTGCAGTCTCAGATTTTGTGCTTCTACTTCTTGTTTAATGTGTAATTTCATTTTGTAAATAACGCAGCATTGACTTAATATTTGATGTTACTATTTTCCTGGCTTGGAAAAAAGTGCTTAAAAAATTTACTCTTTCATTGCAACCGAGTAACATGGTGATGTAAGATGTATGTTCACACAGGTAAGACCTCTACAGCAAATTAATTTGAACTGTTAAGAGCTCGAGGTTTGTGGCTTATATAGGGGTTGTAGGGATAGTGGCAATGAAAGAGAAATATTGCAAACACTACCTTTTAAGAGTGGTGTTCAACTTTAATATCTTAAATAAGTAGAAGTTACTATAGCATCTTCATATTTTTGTTGTGCATTTACCCAAATTGTGATTTTTTTCCCTTAATTTTCTTAATTTGTTTTTCTTCTGTGTAATGCTTTATTTCATTGGGACTTACATAACTTTTGAAGTCATTCCCTTGTCTGCTTTCTATGTACTGGAAAAACTCTTGTCCTTTGAATGACAAAAGTGTTTCCAAATGGCAACCCATTCTCTTTAATGTCTCATCATCCATCTGTTTAATGATATAGACAATCAGATGCTTTGCCAATCCAAGGGGAATAAGATGTAGCAATCCCACTGGTATATCTCTAAAATGAAGCATATTACATGATTGTTGTAATAAAGCAAAAACTAAGAGGTGTTTGACCAGGTAAAAGTTGATTGGATAAAAGAATTACAATATGTTGTTATTATACTTGTGTATAGCCTTTGTTGTCTATGTCTCAACAGCTATCAGTTTTATTTCTTGTATTCTTATGAATATTTAACTAAATTTTTCTATCCAATCAAATGCCGCGTTACAACCAGAATCAAATTATTCTCTTTTAATTAGTAATAAAATTGCACCTTGAAATAAAAATTTATAAATATTTTGACCAGTACTGGTACATTATGTTTATATAATACCTATGTGGATCAATCACATCCCACAAACAGTTGAAATGTTCCTTGACACCAGTTTGTTTACGAAGCTTAATTTTGTCCACCTCTTTTGACCTCAGGTTAATTCTGTTGATGGTTCTTTTGGTTTCCTCAGGTAATTTTGGCTGAAGAATCTGATGAAATGTTTCAGACGATACCTAAAATATCAATGCAACAGATTTACATGTACTGTACTCACATTGCACAGTAAATAAGTATGCTTTTCGTTTAAATGTACAAATGATGCATGATTTTGACACTTTTCTGGTTGTCGGGCTAGGAAAAATGTTATTTATATTCAAAAATGCACAGCCTTCACGATATATGGTATGACAAAATAGCAATGTACAGCAACAAGAGTGCAAAATTCATGGTGTCAATTTTAAAAAATCTTTAATTGTGGGGCCACTTTTTATCGTTCTACTTCTACATATCTTGTATGTGGATTTGTATTTCAAATGACGGTATTTAACCTTACATGACATCGAGGACAGTATTTGACTGCAGATGCACCAAGGTGATTACAGCAAAATGACAGCACGTTATAATCTGCTACGATGACATCTAGAGGACATTTTATAAGACATTCCTTCTGATGAAGAGCATCAAATTCGATAAATCCGTCCCTGAAAGAATAAAGTTTGACGCATTCGTGATTTAGGACATTTAATTTTGTTAAAGTTGTAAGATTTTGCCATAAACCCATAAAATTGTACCTTTGACATTGCCTGATGTCAGATATAGCCATCTCTACCAGTTTCATCATTTCTACCTTCTCTGAAGCACCAATAAAGTGTATATTCTTCTCCTTATGTCGTTCATCCATTGGAATCCCTGTTTCATTTAAAATTTATATAAGCTAGAAAATACTATTGTTTAAATCTTCAAATTTACTTCATATCTTAAGTAAAGTATATATTACATATCAAGTATATTGTAGAAATATGTTAAGTTTATCATTTTAATGCAGTGATTCTATTACAGCTTAAACTTACATGTATTCATTAACAATTTGCAACAATGAATTTGTAAGTACCTATATATCAGCTGATTTTTTTTGGAACCAATTGGACTACAATTGCTAATCTATTGTCTGTTTATGAAGTTTGAAGTTATTTTTATCCAGCACTCGAGCATTTTTTCAAAAGGTGGATGGGGCTGGGGGGGGGTGTAATTTGAATTCAGTCAAACCAAATTTAACCCTTTCATTTTCTTTAACAATCGAGATATACATTTTAAACTTTCCTTATCAGCTATTTACATAATACCATTCTGTTAAATAATCATGACAATTTTTTGGTAACTTTTACAGTGAAAGAGTTAAGAAACCTGCGTGCAGAGGTTGCGGAGCTGACAGCTTTGATGAAGCAACCTAATCAAGCTTTCCAGATGTCTGCCTGCTCATTCAAAGTAAGTTAGTACACACAGAAGAAAAGAAAAACTGCAGGCCATTTCAGTAATTTTGTATTAAATGAGTTTGGTTAGTGTTTTTTATGTGTAAATTAATTAACCATTAATTGTAATTAAATTTAATTATCTTTAATCATAATTAATTTAAAAGTGATGAAAATTAGTTTAATATCTTTTATTTTATTTATTTTAAAATGGTACCATAATGGTTAAAATAGTAACATGACTGTGTATGCAACTTAAACAATCCTTCAAAATAAAGAGGGGGGTGGGGGTGGCATGAATACAAATGTATACTGTGGAATCAGTATAATAATTACTTATAAATATGAATATATATTAATCATATGTATGATGTTTTCAGGATACATTTCATCACTTCCTCCGAAACGTCTTCACCAAAACCTTGTGGCTAAAGGTGAAAGATGAGGAATTTCAGGTAAACAAACAAAAAATGGATAGATTGATTATAGAATAGATATAGATGTTTTTTCTGTAAAAGTATGTGTCTACCCTTGTTATATATATTTCCATTTTTAGAAGGAGTTAAGATTTATTACATATATCAACAGTTAACTTTTAACTTGCTTGTAATTCTTAATTTGAAAATGTCATTTTAAAAACCTTTCATCTTGAACAATATCAAGTGCTATATATAATTTTATCAATTTCAGGAGGAAGTGAAGAAATGTTTAATGAATGAGGGGTTTGGCACTGACAGCAGTGCATTTAGGAAGGTCTGCTCGTTCGCATACGTTAAATTTACAGAGTTTAGGAGCCATCTGAAAAGAAGTCTAAGTTAATATATAATCACTTTTGGACTACCTTCATCTAACATTGAAAAGAATGACTATGTCTTCTATTTGAAACCCTTATAATGAAAATTGTTAAATTAAAGAATCTTTAATTTTTATTTAATAATTCAGTATTTAATACATGTTTCTTTATTTTATCAAATAAATATACTTGATCGATGCAGACATTGTCTGATCTTTCAATTTACAATTACATTTTGATGCCATCAATTATATAAGTATGTCTTGATATGAAACTCAAATTTAAACACATCTTTTTTTTCAGAAGCAACCGCGTCCGAAAAATGAAGTGTGTGCATAGACTGAGATCAACCAGAATATTGTTACCATTTTTAAATACATACAAATAAATACAGAATTGATTGCCATAGATTTCGTGTTTCTTTTTCTCTTTTTAATTCAGTTTTTAAATGAGAAGGTTTATGATGCTAACACTGATAAGCAATTACCCAAAATAATGAAATATCTAAAAATAAGTACGAACAGAAAATGATATCAACATATGTTGAACATATGATAAACATGTGTTCATAAACATATGTTAATCATATGATTATATAAAACATATGTTAAACATATGTTAAAAATATGGTGAACATATGTTTATGAACATATGTTAAACATATGGTGCTCGTTTTTTATGGCGAACATATGTTTCAGAACATATGTTGAACATATGTCAAACATATGTTGAACATATGTTGCAATTTTACCTGTGTACAGAAGATGAGGACGAAGATTGGCTTCCACCAGTTGATGAGTCTGATGATGACTGTGAAGATACAATTGGTGAACTGTAAGCATAACAGTCGTATTCACTGGTTTCATGTGTCAAGCAATGATCTAAATTCTGTTCCTAAGAAAGCTGTTTCTTAAACCTGAAAGTTTTCTAAATGGTTCAAATGATATTTCCCATGGCATGCATAGTTTACCGAGACCCATCATATTAATTTGCAATGCAAAATTCCAAATTTCAAAAGCAGAAGTTGTTTTCTTTCTAATCCTATTTCTGGTTCAGGAATAATGATAAACAAACACTCTCAGTTAGACCCCAGGTACCTTGAAAGGTAATTTGACAAATTGTGGATATTTTTTAGGGATATCACAGACCACCAAGAAGATGTAGTCCACCGAGAAAGAAATTACATCGTGTATGAAAGCTGCCTTAAGGAGTTATTGTCATCATGTAGGAGTTGCCATGAACAGTGTAGAGTTATTATTCAGAGCAGACTGGGAACATCTGTGCGCATGTTGTCTTCTTGTGAAGCTTGTGGAATGGAGTACAGTTGGGGTAGCCAGCCATTGACTTCAAGACTTCCTGCAGGGAACTTGGAAGTAGCAGGCAGCATTTTGTTTACTGGATCTAGTGCATCAAAAGCTCTTCAACTATTCAGCAACATGAACATTATGTGCATAAGTGAAAGGACATTCAGGAACATTCAGTGTTTGTATCTCATCCCAGCTGTACGGAATGTGTGGATGGAATATCAGACGGCAGCTCTGCAACTGTGTGAGGGTAGGGATGTAAAAGTAGGCGGTGATGCCCGATGTTGCAGTCCTGGAAATACGGCAGCTACTCATTAATGGACCTTGAAAGTGGAATGATCTTGGCAGTTGAACTAATCCAGGTAAATATATTTTGTTTTCAGATCATATATATTATATTAACAAGTTTTCTTCAAAGTATTTTGTAAATATGAACAGATGATACTGGCTGTCATATAACATTTTATTTGAGATAACTCAAAAGAAGATATTTCCCAAAATGATGTGATATAATTGTATATATCAAAAAAGGAGGATTTAAAAATATTGTTCCTTTTTTTATCAGGTTACAGAGACAGAAAACTCGTATCGTATGGAGATGGAAGGATTGAAGCGGTGCCTCCAGAATCTGAAAGACCGAAACGTTCGCATCACAGATCTAACCACAGACAGACATGTGCAAGTAAAGAGCTATATGGCGAAAGAAGAAACCTCCATTAGACATTGGTTCGATGTATGGCATGTTGCCAAAGGTAAATCATCAACTGAAATGTGAAGATGTGTTTTATTATGTTACATGTAGTTGCTTAATAGAATACATCATTCATATATCTTATCTGTGTTACAGGTATTTTCAAGGAACTTCAGGTTCTATCAAAGAAGAAAGGCTGTGAGCAAATTAAGGACTGGTGTCACTCCATTTCGAACCACTTGTACTGGGCTGCAGCCACAAGTGATGGTGATGGTGATCTTGTGGAGGAGAAATGGCTGTCCATTTTAAATCATGTGTGTGATGTCCATGAGGGGCATGGTGATAGATTCCAGGCATGTGAACATCCCCCATTAGCTGAGAGATCCTGGATCACCAAAGGTAAAATTTTGTAGTGACACCTTTAGTTTACTAATTGGGTTGTTCCATTGTGACCAAAAAAAAAGAATTAAATCATATTTGCAAGTGTTTGGAAAATTAGACAAATATACTTATAAATAACAGAGTCTGTTTTTCATCACATTAGTTATATTTAAAACACCAACACATTTGATAAATAAAAGGGAAAATTGTATTTGTAGGTTCTAAAGCTGACAAAGAATTACAACTGATCGTTGGAAACAAGAGACTTGTGAAGGATGTCAGGAAACTATCACCAGCACAGCAGACTTCACAGCTAGAGGCTTACCACAAGACTGTGTGCCACTTTGCAGCAAAGTTTCACCACTTCTTCTACGATGCCATGAATGCAAGGTAAATTTCTTTCATTTATATTCTTATAAAAATTACAAAGCTATTCTTAGTTATTGTAATTTGAACAACCATTACACATTATCTTATTAGTCTCATTTCTTAGTCTATACTCTATTATCCAAATGAAAATGGTTCTCGTATCTTCAATCTAACTATTATTATTTTTAGAGTACTACTGGCTGCTATTCATCAAAATGAAAACACCGAAAGAAGGCAGGCCATTACAAAAGGTGGTGATCTGCGTTGGAAGGTGGCTTACCCAAAGGCAAAGAAGGGGGACCACACCCTGAAAGCTGTGATGGATACCTGCTCATATGGTAATTAATGTTGTATTGAATTATAGTAATAGTTGTTTTATAATGTGAAAAAAAAATCTATGTAATTCTTAAACACTGAAAAAATAATCTTTGACAAAAAGATGAAATTGAATGAAATAAGTTTTGCATAAGAAATATCTTCTGTTATTTATTTATGTTTTTATTTTATGGAGTATGTCGACAGATTGATGGAAGAAGTCTTTGGATTAAGGAGAAGATATCCCTAATATGAAGCGGCACAAGAGACATTTCGTCAGGAATGCCCATCACCTATGGCTGCTTTTGGGAATCGAGTTGACAAAGGTAAAGCAGTGAGGAGATACCGGACACGTTTCAACCGCTGACATCAGACACATGACATCAGAAACACTCGAAACATTGATGAGTGATGATATAGTTATGTAAATATCTGTAGTTTTGTAAACCATGGACCTGTTTGCAAACTTTGTCTATTAATGTCATCTAGATACAGTATTTTTCTGTTGACTCTATAAATATCAACATCATTTATTTATAATACAACACAACAAGGTTGATGTTTTTCATATTTATTTATAATTAACAACTGATGCATATAGACATTTTGAATGTCCTTATATACTTTTATTGTTATGCACAAACATGCTGCAGTCAATAGTTTATATTGTTCTGAACAAAATAAATTACATACAACACATCACATTTCTTCTTTCTTAGTCCTTAAGGATAATTTTTTCTTTCTTAGTAGTCTCTAGGATACTTAAATCCTGTGTACTCATCAGATGGAAATCTGTTGCGAATGGCACTCACTACACATGATGGAATAACTTTTCTAGTCTTTTTCCCCAGGCGATGCCACAACCATCTGGTGTTTCTCCGATAAGCAATGTACCGATAGAGTCTGAAAAAAATACAATGACATTGAATAAGTTTAACAAATATAGATTCTTTTTGTAAAATAATTTTAGAACATTTTATTGGAAATATTGCTTATAATGTACCAATTGATTATACTGAGATATCTTATATACTGACAATAAATATCAAACTTACTCATGGACTGGTTCTTCATCTCCGATAGGCCCATTGTAATCCAAGTTCTCGTAGAACGAGAGCTCAAGGACATGATGATTCAAGCAGTTGACTTGAAATGCCTCATGCATGTAAATGCAGGTTATGTTGGCTTCATCAAAATTGGGCTGGCAAACTGCAGAGCTCCGACAACATATTCTCTCTGTTGCAGTAGGCATAGCAATGCAGTTATTACAGTTGCACCTGAAAATAAAAATTGAAAATTGATTAAGGAAACAGTAAAATAGTTTGAAACACAATGTTATTTTAATAAGGAATAAATTTTGAACCAAATGAGCAAGGTTCTATTTAAAACAATTTGTATGACTTGTTTGAATTCGCGTTACGATTGTTACAAGTCGGTAATTACTTTTTCTGACCAATTTTGCAACTAATTCCAAACTAAAATGTTTGACAATATTTAAAACACATATAATCAAACAATAAAGGCGGTATGAAATAATTTCATTTCTTTGTAGCCACTTCCAACTGAACATTTCATCCCCCGTTTTTATCAAATATAATTAGTCTATAATTATACAATCATACAGCGTATCTGCCTAACGCACGAGGTTAGGATTAATTAAAGTAATTAACTTGAGCATGTAAACTATCAATTGTATTACTGTCAAAACATATACAACCAGGGACTTAATTAAATAGATCTTTGATAATACATGTACTTTGAAAGTGAATTCAACTTTCGAATGGGAATTTTTGCGAAATGTTTGCCAACACTGGGGAGTTAGAATGGCTCCTTTAATTAAATCATTTAATCAATTTGTTTTTTATTAAATCATTGAAAAGGTTTAATTAAATGTATTATTATTCTAAATTTTCATTGCCGAATTAAATAAGAAACAATACATACCAGTCATCAGTCGCAACAACGTCGCTGTCAGAATCTCGCTCAGAGTCGCTTTCACTTGAAGATTCTGATGATGACAAGGGTTGTTCTGGTCGTCGTTGCGGTTCAAACTAATAAGGCTGAAATATAAATTGGATGTCGTCGGGGTTCAGGTCCATTCCAGCCATAATTACGATAAAATTCATCCTATTTCGGCTTCGTTAACGATTGTTTATTTTAGTAAATGGTAGATATGACGTCACAGGTTAAACGACCAATCAGATCGCTCCAAATCAGACACACCTCCTCATTCTATTTTTGGATACCTTACGAGTTTTTACAGGTAATTTTTACCGCGTGTAGTCGAGATACCGCGCTGGAAACTTGTAAACACTTCATTTAAGGTACAAACTACCATTTATCAGCGAAAAATCTAAGTTCAATTTTTATTGCCGGTGACCTTTAAGGCTATTGTTGCTTAGGTGAGCGATGTGGCCCCTGGGCCTCTTTTTTCTTTCTTTCTTCTTATTTTTTTCCCCCTTTTTTGTCCACAAGATTTCTGAGAGATGGCTAGGTAGATTTTCTTGAAATTTGCAGGTATGATAGACAGTGATAATATCTCGAGGCGCTTTCTTCATTTTTTCGAAATTCGTTTCCGGTCGACCGTTCCCTGTCCCGCGACGAAAAGCTTGTCTCCACGAGATCTCAAAAACTATCTATACTTGAAAATCCAAATTTTGTGGGATGATAGACCTATGTCTGTAGATGTGTTTAAACAATTTTATTTTGTTCGTTGTAACTTCCGGTCGTCACCGGAAGCACTTCAAAAATTAATTTTTTACGTATTGAATTCAATTTACATAGAATGAATATATAAGTATAAATTTTTATATATGTCATCTAAGCGATGTTCAATCAACAGAAAAATTCCACTTCCGGTGAGACATCTCAAATATCTCAGGTAGCTTTTTAAAAATAAATTTTGTACCCGCTAGATCTCAAAATGTTTAAGTGATCAAGACACAAAACTTTTATGGATGATAGACATTTGATCGAAGATGTGTTTAACTGCTTTCATTTTGTCGGCCGTCACTTCCGGTCCACACCGGAATAGTTCAAACAAATCAAACTTTGTATAAGTTTAACTGTTTTTCTTTGCAAATTTTAGATAAGTTGATAAGCAGTAAAGTCCCGTTTTCAAATGCATAAGAACTACTAATTTTAAATTTTCACTGAGTACTTCCGTTTGTCCGTTTCCTGTCCTGAAAGAAAAAACTTGACTCCTCGAGATCTCAAATATGGTAATGACTTGAACAATCAAACTTTGCAGGATGATAGACCTATTTATGTAGATGTGTTTACACTATTTTGTTTTGTTCGGCGTTACTTCCGGTAGTCACCGGAACCACTTCAAATTTTTTTTTTCTTTTTTAGTTAATTTATATAGAATGTTTATTTTAGTATGGATCTTATCATAAGTCATTTATGCGATGTTAAATAAACAAAAAAGGATTCATTTCCGGTAAGTTATCTCAAATATCTCCGGTAGCTTTTTTATACTAAATTGTGTACCCGCCGTTAATCAGAAACTGTTGATCAAAACACAAAACTTACGTAGGTAATAGACATTTGATAGATAGTGTGTTTAACGTGTTTCATTTTGTCGGCCTATACTTCCGGTCCGCACCGGAAGAGTTCAAACAAATGTCATTGTTTATTAGTTTAACTGTTTTTCTTACACTGTTTAAGTAAGCTTGATAAATAGTAATGTACGAGAGATAATTGTTTAAGAAATACTTACTTTTTCACAATGAGGAATTCCGTTCGTTCGTTTCCTGTCCCGAGACAATAAACATTGTCTCTACGAGATCTCAAAAACAGTAAAGAATTTTACAACCAAACTTACTTTGTGTGATGATTAACTTTTGCATATAGTTACATGTATGTTAAACATGTTTTGCTTGAATTGGTGAAAAAATGACAATAACAAACCGTCAACATCTCAAAAATCCATAAAACGAAGTACAATTTCAAAGCAGAGCAACACGGACCTCCAAGATAGAGGTAGGATCTGGTGCCTAGGAGGAGTGAGCATCCTCTGCTGACCAGTCACACCCGCCGTGTGCTCTTTGTCGTAATCGGGAAAATAAAAACCGCAAAAGTCCGTAGACAATTAGGTAATTAATTATGGTCTAACAATTAGTATGAAAAACGTCAGTCAGCATGCGACTCAGTGGAAGATTGTATTTGCTGACAAGGTCGTCGTATCGACCATAAAACTTACGAAAAGATGACTTTCAAGGAGACTGTTGATAGTCCTGTTTTATCAACTTGTTTGTCAGTAGCTTGCCTCGTCTTAGAAACTATTCATACGAAGAGCATGCCCTTGCGTATCGAATTAATTGAGAGACAAAAACACCATATGCAGGTGATGAAGGTATATTGCTACATAAGTAAGGAAAGTTGACTATAGAAAAATTGAAGTCATCGCGTTTATCATAAAGATTTGTTGTTAGGTTACCATCAATGTCCATTTCCAGTAAAATATCCAAATATGAAACAGATGACGCTGACTCTGTGGTATCTTTTATCTCAAGTTCACTGGGATATATCGAGTCGACGTAAGTATGGAAATAACAATTGTTAATTGATAATACGTCTTTGATATACTTAAATGTTGAGTTGAAGGCCACAGCGAGTGATATATTTTTTTCACGTACAAGGTTTTGAATAAATTCTGCTTCATAAGAATACAAAAATAGGTCTGCTAACAATGGGGCACAATTGGTACCCATGGGAATTCCAAAAGATTGTTGGAAGACTTGATTTCCAAAAACTACATAGATGTTGTCTATCAGAAATTCAAGCATCTTTTTAATGTCAACTTCATAGTACTTGTGTGTGGATTCAGAATGGTTTTTAACAAAATATTTTTAGCTCATCTGAGCTGTAAGCTCAAGTGAGCTATTCTGATCACATTTTATCTGTCGTCCGTCTGTCCGTCTGTCTGTAAACTGTTCACATTTTCAACATCTTCTCAAGAACCACTGGGCCAATTTCAACTAAACTTGGCATAAAGCATACTTAGCCTAAGGGGATTCAAAGTTGTGAAAATTAAGGACCAAGCCCTCTTACAAGGGGAGATAATTAGGAATTAATGAAAATTTTCAAGAAATATTCAAAAATCTTCTTCTCAAGAACCATTTGGTCAGGAAAGCTGAAACTTAGGTGGAATCATCCACAGGTAGTATAGATATAAATTGTGAAAATCATGACCCCCGGGGGTAGGGTGGGGCCAAAATGGGGGGGGGGGTCGACTTTTTTACATAGGAATATATAGAGTAAATCTTTAAAAATCTTCTCAAAAACCGTTAAGCCAGGAAAGCTGTAACTTATGTGGAAGCATCCTCAGGTAGCGTTGATTCAAAGTAGTGAAACTCATGACCCCCGGGGATAGGATGGGGCCACAATGGGGGGGGGGGTCGACTTTTTACATAGGAATATAAAGAGTAAATTTTTAAAAATCTTCTTCTAAAAAACCATTTTTGGCCAGAAAAGCTGAAACGTATGTGGAAGCATCCTCAGGTAGTGTAAATTCAAAGTTGAGAAAACCATGACCCCCTGGGGTAGGGTCGGGCCAAAATGGGGGAGGTCAACTTTTTACATAGGAATATATAGAGTAAATCTTTACAAATCTTCTTTTCAAGAATCATTTGGCCAGGAAAGCTGAAACTTATGTGGAAGCATCCTCAGGTAGTGTAGATTCAAAGTTGTGAAAATCATGACCCCCTGGGGAAGGGTGGGGCCAAAATGGGGGGTCGACTTTTTACATAGGAATATATAGAGTAAATCTTTAAAAATCTTCTTCTCAAGAACCATTTGGCCAGAAAAGCTTAAACTTATGTGGAAGCATCCACAGGTAGTGTAGATTTAAAGTTGTGAAAATCATGACCCCGAGGGGTTGGGTGGGGCTACAATGGAGGGTTGATTTTTAACATAGGAATATATAGAGTAAATCTTTAAAAATCTTCTTCTCATGAACCATTTGGCTAGGAAAGCTGAAACTTATGTGGAAGCATCCTAAAGTAGTGTAAATTCAGAGTTATGAAAATCAAGACTCCGAGGGTAGGGTGGGGCCACAATTGGGGGGGGGGTCAACTTTTTACATAGGAATATATAGAGTAAATCTTTAAAAATGTTCTTCTCAGAAACTAATTAGCCAGGAAAGCTGAAACTTGTGTGGAAGCATTCTCAGGTAGTGTTTATTTAAAGTTGTGAAAATCATTTCCCCCAGGGGTAGAGTGGAGCCACAATTGGGGATTGAATCTCTACATAGGAATATATAGAGTAAATCTTTAAAAATCGTCTTCTCAGAAACTAATAAGCTAGGAAAGCTGAAACTTGTTTGGAAGCATCCTCAGGTATTTTAGATTCAAAGCTGAAAAAATCATGATTCCTGGGGGTAGAGTGGGGCCACAATGGGGGTGGAATTTTTAAATAGGAATATTAAGAGTAAATCTTTAAAAATCTTCTTCTCAGAAACTAATCAGCCAGGTGATTATTTAATTATGTTTAGATTTTGGCTTCTGGATGATTCCTGGACAATTGGGTCTCACAAGGGGTTCAGAGTTTGATGTAGGTTTATATCCCATTTATAAACAATTGTTTAGGATCTTTTTGAGAGCCGCAATGCTCAACATGTGATATTACTATAAAATCATCCTGCTAGAAAAGGGACTAATGATAATAAACATAAGAATATCCAGTTGAAAAAAAATGATTTTTATTTATACAGGATCTACATGTATTATACTACATTGTCCAGATAGTTTTTATTATGACTCCATTAAGCTGATTTTATCATACCTATTGTTCCTCATGTGAGCGATGTGGCCCATGGGCCTCTTGTTTAGATTTCCAATGACAAGGTAAGTATTTTTACGACTTTTATTTTTATTGAAGAAACAATTGTCAATGATATAAAAAAGTCTGGATTTTAATTTGTCGTGGGGAATGGTTGTATAAAGCGTTGAAAAATCGTACGTTTTGATGGTATTGATTTTGGTAAGATTTTATGACCTCAAAGTTTCTAATAATTCTTTAGAGTTTTTTAGTATCCACATCTGATTCACAACACTTCTGGAGTAGATTGTTGTACAGTACTCTTGAAGCTTCTCCTTAACTTCTGTAAGAATTTTAGTAAAGAGTAAAGAGAGAGGTTTGGTAGAACATTTACTGGAACCTGCTATATATCTCTGTTTGTAAGGACTTTTGTGAAGCTTTGGAATCCAGTACAAATAAGGTAAATCAAATTTATTTTGTTTATTGGGGATATTAAAGGTATTCATAACCGATTTATGATTTTGAAGTATTTCCTGCTTGGAAAGGCTGCTATGGGTGTAAGTAGGATTACTATGTGTAGAATCGAAACCTAGTTCTTTGAAAATGCAATTAATATAACGTGCCTTACAAACAAAGACAATGTTGTTACTTGCCTTATCAGCAGGGACCAGTACATACTGATCATGCAATCTACCTAGTTCTTTTCTCACTTCTGCATTATTAAAAACAGAATGATATATGGTTTTCATTTGACCTCTCAGTCGTTTAATACGAGATTTTAATATACATCTGATGCTTTTAACCCACTCTGACAAGGTATCAAGGTATTCTCTTAATTTCCTCTCGTTACAGGAAGTAGTAAAAAAAATAGTGTTTGACATGGAAGTAAGTTCTGAAATTTTTTTTTAATCAATATTATATTCATCATATTTTCAATTTGAATGAAACTTTTTTTTTACAGAATAATACATTTATATGAGAACGGAAGACCTTTTTGTTGCTATAGGAACAAGATTCTAGTTATATTTATGTTTATATGAATACTTTTTATCATTAAAAGATGTAGTTCACCAGGTGTGTATGGCAATAACTGTGACATCCGTTGTCCCATCAACTGTTAAGATAGCACATGTCACATAGAAAATCAAACCTGTTTTGCCTCCAAGTCTGGATAGACTGGGGAAATCTGCAATAGAGGCATTATACTTTTCATATAATATATCTAAATGTGTTCTAAACATGCATTTAGTATAATATTTAAATTGATAAAAGATACATAAATTCTGTTTAAAATTGTTGTTTATTTATATTCTTCGCAAATATATTACTAATTTAGGGTTATGCAAAATTATTTTAATTCCAATTATTTTTACTTATATTCGTTTATTAACTATTTAAGTGATAAAATGCATATTGTGTATTTATTTTATTTTATTTTTTTTCTTTTATTCATATAGAATGTGTAATTGGATGGTACGGTAAATATTGTAATCGTGCTTGCAGAGACTGTGCTACCTGTAATCACGTGACTGGTGAATGTGACGAAGGCTGTAATACTGGTTGGACATGATATATGTGACAAAGGTATTTTTTTTTTTAAATATCACATTGTATATTAGATTTACATTCTATGTTAAAAAAAATGTGTGTACATAAAAACTTGTATCAGTTCATTGAAACAAAACAAGAAACAACCCCCCCCCCCAAAAAAAAAGAAAAGAACCAAGAAAAAAAAAATAAAAACAGAACAAAATAAAAAAAATCCCCCCAAAACAAACAAACAAACAACACAACAAAAACAGTGACAATGTTAATAAAGTTTACGCTATAATACTTGTACATGTGCAAAACTCTTGGATAGTTCAATATAATTTGTATTGTCTTTTAAAAAATTCGATGCATATGTATAATCTGTAGAGTCTAACAAAACAAGGACAATTTTATAGATAGCAGAATTGGCACAGATTGATAATTGATTTCTTCAAATGTCTATTTACGAATAAAAATATATACAGGAAACAAATGTTTATTATATTACTGCTTTTCTTCTGAAAAAAAACTGTTGTATTAATTATTAGAAGAGGTAAGAGAAGGTAAGGTTTGCGGCTTGCAATTTTTAGGGTTTGAACGAAAGTTACACATCATTTTGTTCACTATACTAAAGTCTTTTATCTTATAAAATTGAAATGATTTTGCCGGACCCGTTTTATAACTACAAAAAGTCAAATTTCATAATTTGAAACTGTCATGTTGATGAAATGTAAATAATTTTGTGAAAATTTGTACATTTTATGTGTGACTATTATGGCGGTTATTCTGCTTAAAATGTTCGAAAACAATGTTAATATTTATATCATAATTCATTTCTATTATTTCTAATGAACTATTTTAAAATAGAATATAATGCAACAAAAGTCAAATATTTGGACTAATATAATGTGAGCGAAAATATCTTTTAAAACCTTTCCAGGTCCACCGATTGCAGGAAAAACTTACCTTAGTATATGTGTAATCTGGTGTTTCTAAATCACTACTTAATACAATTTGTTGCGGACTTCGTTTTTGTGGAAATTGATAAAATGCTTGTGTCTTGTTACTTTTTCATTATAAACTACAAAACCCCGTGAAATAAAGACAAACAACTGAAATCAATTATTACGTCATATAAATTTTGACGTCATATCTGATATTAAGGGAAGTTGGTGTTACGTCACAATGAAAATATGTGAATTATCTCTCTGTAACCGCAAACCTTACCTTAAATTAAAGAATGCGGTGACAGTACCTTTGGTTATGGTAGTGTCAACAACTGTAGTGGTCACTGCCTGAATACTTCTCTATGTAACAAACAGACTGGTTACTGTGACAGGGGGTGTTACGCAGGGTATACCGACAGCCACTTCAGCAGAGGTACTAGAATACGATAAAAGCTGTACTAATTGTTCTAATGTGTAGCATCGAAGAACTGTTCAAAGAAATAGTTTTGATGTTTTAAGGCGCTAATTAACATTATTTTTGTAGTCCCACGAACTCTTTACTCTCTTTTAATTGAAATGTGAAATAAGGTCGTTTTTGTTTATCTTCATGTATTTCAGTCAGAATTATCAGTTATATGAACATTTTGTTCACCAATTTCAAACGCCCACTGATAAAACTAACACAAACCAAAACCAAAAACTAAGTAACTTTCAATCATAAATTGCCCAATGAAATTGTTTATGTAGAATGTAGTCCCGGATATTTTGGATTGGACTGCAATAAGCTCTGTAGTGGACACTATATAAACAATGGACCATATGACTATGTCAGTGGATTTTGCCCCCGAGGTTGTATGGACGGGTATATTGGAGGACACTGTAATATCTGTAAGATTTGAACTAAATTGTATTTAAAAAAATCATTAAAACAATATATAATAATTTTGAATTTATTTTTTGTAAAAGTTTGATCGCATTTAATGTAATTGCTTATTTTATGTCTTCATTTTGATTTTCATAGCCTGCCAACCTGGGTTTTATAATATAAACTGTCCCCTGCCTTGTTCTCCTAATTGTAAGACATGTCAACACACAGATGGTCTATGTTCCTGTCTGGCGGGTTGGATGGGTAAGGATTGCGCCATAGGTACATTAGTTGGAAAAATGATATCTTTGTAATACTACCACAGGTAGCAAATTCCATCAGCTATATACAACACTTTATTATTATTAATAAAATATATCTTTAAGATTGTTCTCATTACAATGGAGAAAATGTTAGTATTCTTGCATTGGACTATGGACCTGTGATAGATTCAACGAAAACTCTTTTTGTGATGGATTATATGGTAAAATATGAAATACAATCGGTAAAATCGAATTATAAAAATATGTTTTCTGTTATAATTGATTAAGGCTAACGAGCATGTTTGTACAGATTGTGTGCGGAATGTTGAGAAGACGGATGTAGCATCCGGTACATTTTGGATTGCTGCCTTCTTGATATCACTTCTCATCAACATTGTATTAATTTCTGCCTTGTTGATTAGTCGAAGGTATGAACTATAATACTTTCTTCTACAATTTCGAAAGGCAAACAACGGTAGTTTATATTTAGATTTTTTATTTCTAAAGGTAACTTCTTAAATAGTTCTTGTCATTCATATATTTAGTTTTTCTCAAAGGAAAACAAGTCTTGAAACAGAGGTCCAAAACAGATAAGGCTAATTTTCTTGGCGGTCTGGGTCAGAGCAGACTGTTACCACTGATGACCCATCTCACTATCAAGAACTCAGTGTATCACAAAACGAAAACACCTATCAAACTCTACACCAGAAGTGACTCTCAATGGCCGAACCCTTGCCATCAGTTAACTGTATGTGCATATGAAGATTATGGGTATGGACATGTAACCGTATTGCATAACTACGCCTTTCTATTTCCTGTCAGTCAGGATTTTATCATCTCTTTGTTGACTGTCACTGAATGAAAGAAGTTCCTCCTGTGTTTAAAATATTTTTTTGACAAAATCAACAACAAAGTTGTACTTTACTTTTAAATATTTTTAGAAACCACAAATTGTAAAAGTGGAATTTCTCGATAGTTCTTGTAAAAAAAAGTTAATCCTAAAGATTGCCATTTTAAGGCACCTATGTTTGATTCAAATGCAAAGATGCCAAGATGTATTTTACATTTCATATGAAGGTACAAAATAGGATTTAACTGTTGATATATTTGTTATAATGTATATTTATTTAGTATTAGTTTATACACAATTTTGAAGTCTAAGATACTATGAAGCAAAATTAATGTGTAAATTGTAATATCCAAACATTCAGAACTGACTTCCGAGATTTTTATTTAAGTGCGTACATACGAGCTATTAACCCCTCTCCGCTGGCCAATGTTCTCACGCGTTAAATGTCCAGTATCAACATCTGGTTTCCTTGGATAGCAAACGATACAGACATGTTATTCACTTTCTTACCAAAATAATAAACAGTGTAGTTTCAATTTAACGACCAATGGTCACGTGGTTTGAGCTCATGAAACGTGTGCAGATTAAGCCCGCATGGTCAGAATTGATTCAGATGGTGAAGCGTTGCATGCAGTGCAAATACTCAAATAATATATCAAAAAGTGACTTATCTTCCACTTTCTTTTATTTATTAACGACGCTATTCAGGATTATCATTTTCTTTGATTTAATGGGCGTGTGTTGTAGCTATTTAAAAGCTCTACATTGTATACGTCGGAAACAATAAAGATGGCTCCTATCCGACATTCTAGGAAAAATGCTGACGCATCAAATCCGGAGAAGTGGACGTTGACAAAACTTCGCCAAAAACTTACACATCAAGGAATTAGTTCACCCCCGAATAGTAGTAAAGCAGAACTTTTAAGGATTTACAAAGACGCTGAAAATACCCGACAAATTTCACCACAGAATGCGAATGCAGAGGCTCGGAGTGACAATAATGAACAGCAGCATGCAAACACGGGGGATCTATCCAGTTTAATCAAAGACCTCGTGGAAAATATAAACAGTATAAAAGAAGATATCAAAATTCTTAAAGGGGATTCCCTATAAAAGACGCAACATCCGATTGAGCATACCTGCGGCTGCAGGAAGCGAAGAGCAGTTACAAATACAAAAACGTCCGATACCGACTCTTCAGAGGATCACAACACCCTCAAATCAGCGTACAAGGGATTAAATGACAACCATCAACCGCCTAGCACATACGTGAAAACACAATATAGATACAGCCAGGAATCTTTGCCCTACGTGGAGACAATTGCTCCAAAACTTCGCCAAGCAATCGTGGAAGGTAAGGACATTAATTTAGCTATGCTTCTTATGCCCCCTGCTCACTATTTTGAGGCTAAAGACACATATAAAAAAGACAAACCAGATCCAAGACTAAATAGAATGTTATCTATCGAGGAGTTCATATCTGCATTCGGCATATACAAAAACATCATGTGCGAACAATTCCCACATAGACGTGCCGAATTAGACCTATATGAAAGAGACGTAGTAGACATGTCTACAAGATATGGAGGAAGTGCCTTTTATGAATATCATAAACAGTTTAGCGCTAGATCGGCGGCACATCTTAAATACAACAACATCCCTGTAGACTGGTCAATTCGAAACAATACGTTATTTTGTAACATTTTTGCGAACCAGAAACCAAGTACTTGCAACAGATGCTTCAGCATCTCACACACGACGGGTTTTTGCCCTTTGACCAATTCAAATAACTATGGTCCCAGGAAAGCGGACTATAATATTAATTCAGATACATATGGCAGAACCCGAGTGCGTCACGGGGGATTGGAAATATGCAACAACTTTAATGATGACAAGGGATGCATACGCGCAAGATGCAACAACCTACATGTTTGTCTGCGCTGCAAGCAAGATCACCCAAAAGTTAGATGCCCAGAATTAAAAAACGAGAAATACCCCCACATTGCAGTCCAAAAAGGGGGGAAATAAATGACTGCTACCCTGAAACAGCGCGACAAACTTGCATTAATATTCCGTTATTAGAGAACTTTCTTTCTACTCATCCAGATAAACAATTTGTTGAATATTTGATAACGGGACTTAAGGAAGGTTTTTACACCGGCATAAAATGTTTACCTACCAAGTCTTTAGTGTGTAAAAATCTACTATCATCTAGAAGTCAACCAGAAATTACATGTGACCTTGTGAAGAAAGAAATCAATAAAGGTTTCGTGATAGGGCCTTTCAGTAAAATACCATAAGATGTGTATCGAATTAACCCAATTGGTATAGCTGAGGGAAAATATTCCAAGAAAAAACGTTTAATAGTGGATTTATCTTCCCCACATCAAGACAGTGATTTTAAAAGTTTGAACGATCTAACTGATAAAGAAGAATTTTCTTTACAATATGTTACTATTGACCATGCTATCGATATCATCAAGAAAAAAGGTCAGGGAAGCTTGTTATGTAAAACCGACATAAGCGATGCTTTCAAGCTCATCCCAATTCATCATTCATTGAGGCCTTTCCACGGAATCGCTTGGCAAGGAAAATATTACTTTTTCACGCGTTTGGTGTTGGGTAGTAGATCTAGCCCAAAAATTTTTGACACATTGTCATCTGCTATTTGCTGGGTGTCACAAAATGTTTTCAATATAGAAAACATTTTACATCTCTTAGATGACTTTCTTACTATTGATGCACCTAATCATGACGGCGACCGCACTATGGCTTTGCTAACTTTGATTTTCAATAGACTTAACATTCTTATTGCCCCTCATAAACAGTGGGTCCAACGACATGTTTGGAATATTTAGGAATTCTACTAGATACTGTTAAAATGGAAGCCAGATTACCCGAGGAAAAAAATATACGCATCGCAAACGTTCTTAAGGATTTTTCGAAGCGTAATTCTTGTACTAAAAGAGAATTTTAAGTCTTCTTGGACACCCTAATTTTGCCTGCAGAGTGATTTACCCTGGACGATCATTTATTTCATTCCTTATTCAGCTGTCAACGCAGGTTAAGGAATTACATCATCATGTCAAGCTTTCTAAAGAGTGTCGTCTAGATATGTGCATGTGGTATAAATTCTTGTCAGGATGGAACGGAGTTTCTTTCTTCTTAGATGACCATGTGGTAGAATCTGCCGATATGCATTTATTTACCGACACCACGGATACCGCTTTTGGAAGAATATTTGATTCCAGATGGTTTCAAGGAGAAATTCCTGAGGAAGTACGGAATCTAACACAATCAACTTCTATGGCATTTTGTGAATTATATCCGATAGTGATGGCCTGTGTTTTGTGGGGCAGTGAGTGGCCCAGAAAACGTATCTTATTTCATTGTGATAATCAATCTACTATACATATTATCACGAAAGGTAGATCAAAAATACCAATCATAATGGCCTTTATGAGAAAATTAACATGATGTTCGGTTGTTAATAATTTTACTATCCATGCTAAGCATATACCGGGAAAATACAAAAACATTGCGGATGCAATTTCTCGTTTTCAGATGAAGAAATTCCGCCACTAAGCACTCCATGCGAAACAGAAACCAACGCCATGTGTGACATTCCAACAGCTGACATTGATTTAAAATTAAGAAACGAGGTAGATCGATTGTGGGACGCAGCGGTAAGCGAGCAGACAGCAAAGACTTATAAAACCGCCTTAGACCATTTTCTGCAATTCTTAGCTTTGTGTAATATCATTACTTTTGGTTTTTTACCTGATCTTAGTGAAGACGTATTGATACAATTTGTTACATACTGTCATTATGCACTTCATTTGAGTTACAGTACAATCAAATTATATTTATCTGGTATAAGGTTTCATTATCTGAGAGCAGGAAGACAATTTTCTTGCATATATAATGACAGGTTGAATTGCATTCTAAGAGGTATTCGTAAAGCAAGGCACGTCAGTTGTTAAGAATAAAAAACGCTAAACGATTTCCTATTACAAAAATATCTTGCATCAAATTACTACATTGCTAAAAGCCGGTGTATTTTCTTACTACACTGACAGGATGATGTTAAGTGTGTGTCACATGGCATATCTTTGGTTTCATGCGTTGTGGAGAATTTACAGTTAAAAACAAAAGTGATAGAAACGACAGCATTCTTATTGAAGATATTTCATTTGCAGATGATAATTCACACTATTGTTTAACTCTCAGAAAGTCAAAGACTGACTCGTTTCACCGGGGTGTGCAAATCTATGTTTTCGATGTTTCACCGTTTCACCCAGTGCAATCTCTAAATGATTTTCTTCAACTAAGAAAATTATCAGAGTGTCCTTTAAACGCACACCTTTTTGTTGATTATAATGGTGCTATTTTAACAAGAGAAGCATTTATAAATATGCTAAGACATTTGTTGTCGATATTAAACTTAGATGACAGTAAGTACTGCAGGCATTCTTTTAGAATTGGCGCGGCTACTTCTGCTGCAGCGGCAGGTATCGAAGACCACTTAATTCAGACACTAGGTCGATGGTCTTCTAATTGTTACACCAAATACATTAGAACTAATTCGCAAGTTATAAATGATGCACAAAGGAAACTAGGCTTTAAAAAAAAAATTTATTTTGTTTTTCAATGCATATATGTGTATTTCTATTATTATACTTATTATATAAACATCATCTAATCTTCTTGGGGCTCTCGTGTTCATCAATTGGGTATTTCTGACCACTCGTGTGGCCTTTTTAAGCCCCAATTCAAATTTATTCCATTAACACTTTAGGCATATGTTTATTATATTTTAGATAAATTTGTCAAATGTATCTATTATGATACATTATTTTGTGGTAGTTCAGTTTGAATATCAGCTAACCTGCCGGGCTCCCCCCAGGTGCTGTTTTTTTACCCCGCCGGGCTCCCCCCAGGGTCGGAAAACTTTAGAAATTTGGAATTCTGTTAATGTATTGACCGTTTATTAGTCAGCTGCAAACCCTGCTGGGATCTCCCCAGGGTTTGTTTCGTTTTCATCCTCAGTCATTAGATATGGCAGACCCTGCAGGGCTCCCCCCGGGGTTTTCTCGCCATCGTTCTTAGAATCAAATTACTCAGAACCTGCCGGGCTCCCCCCAGGTTTCTTTGATATTGTTTAGGTTTGTTGAGTAGCCCCAAGAAGCCAATTTAGTTTAAAGAAAGAACATTTAGTTTTGTTTTTTGTTTTTGTTTTTTTTTTTTGTTGTTTTTTTATATCATAATCGTATTTTACATGTACATGTATTAATTAAGCAATGAAGTATTAAGTTCTAGTACTGAATAGTTATAGTTTTATATGTAGTTATGTAGATTCATATGCTGACAAATGACACGTGGCAATGCACGTGTCTATCAAATCTGGAAAGTTATGTGTATAAAATGTATATTTATTTAATATTAGTTTATACACAATTTTGAAGTCTAAGATACCATGAAGCAAAATTAATGTGTAAATTGTAATATCCAAACATTCAGAACTGACTTCCGAGATTTTTATTTAAGTGCGTACATACGAGCTATTAACCCCTCTCCGCTGGCCAATGTTCTCACGCGTTAAATGTCCAGTATCAACATCTGGTTTCTTTGGATAGCAAACGATACAGACATGTTATTCACTTTCTTACCAAAATAATAAACAGTGTAGTTTTAATTTAACGACCAATGGTCACGTGGTTTGAGCTCATGAAACGTGTGCAGATTAAGCCCGCATGGTCAGAATTGATTCAGATGGTGAAGCGTTGCATGCAGTGCAAATACTCAAATAACCCACCCACCATCCCCATCGACTCCAATCACTGGAGATCCATATTGTGTATATCTTCTAAGATAATACTCATCACCTTGTTTATGTTTTTTCTTTTTTCTGTACTATTATTTAGACACTTGGTTGAAATTATAATGTTATTTTCGATTCTGTAATAAAATACGGAATAATTACATGTAATATGTTTTCATTGATGTTTTTTTTTCTCCATATTGGGCTACTTGACTTAAAAAAAAAAGAAAAGAAATGTAAATACATGTTTTCTTACTAGCCTTTTTAAGCCCCAATTCAAATTTATTCCATTAACACTTTAGGCATATGTTTATTATATTTTAGATAAATTTGTCTAATGTATCTATTATGATACATTATTTTGTGGTAGTTCAGTTTGAATATCAGCTAACCTGCCGGGCTCCCCCAGGTGCTGTTTTTTACCCTGCCGGGCTCCCCCCAGGGTCAGAAAACTTTAGAAATTTGGAATTCTGTTAATTTATTGACCGTTTATTAGTCAGCTGCAAACCCTGCTGGGATCTCCCCAGGGTTTGTTTCGTTTTCATCCTCAGTCATTAGATATGGCAGACCCTGCAGGGCTCCCCCCGGGGTTTTCTTGCCATCGTTCTTAGAATCAAATTACTCAGAACCTGCCGGGCTCCCCCCAGGTTTCTTTGATATTGTTTAGGTTTGTTGAGTAGCCCCAAGAAGCCAATTTAGTTTAAAGAAAGAACATTTAGTTTTGTGTTTTTTTGTTTTGTTTTTTGTTGTTGTTTTTTTATATCATAATCGTATTTTACATGTACATGTATTAATTAAGCAATGAAGTATTAAGTTCTTGTACTGAATAGCTATAGTTTTATATGTAGTTATGTAGATTCATATGCTGACAAATGACACGTGGCAATGCACGTGTCTATCAAATCTGGAAAATTATGTGTATAAACTTGAATTATTTTGTATTTTTTAAACGTGATGGACTTGAAATACAATTGAGACATGAATATGAGAATATTTCTCTTTATTTTCATATTAAATTAATGTTGTTGTTGTTGTTGTTGATGTTTTGTTATTTTTTATAAGAATTGTTAATAAAAAAAAAATGAACGAATTTGTGCGCGTTAAGGGGAGACAGGACACGTATCACGTGACTTTCATTGCAATGATACTTCGATGTGCTAACTCTATTATGACGTCATAATTGATTTGATTGTATGATGCTATGCTGTCATTTATCCATTATGACGTCATACAGGATTTGATAAATCTTTTTCCCGATCTCAACGGCTCTAAAGTAGTCATTTTCACAACATGAGATGGGGGAAATTTAAAATTTTAACTTTAGAAATGTAAATGTATAAAATCATAAGTGGTTAATATAATCAGGTATATATTCTGATAATGATCCGTTCATGTTAATTGATTAATCTAAATAATGCATTACTTTTTTGATAGTTTAAAACAGAAATTGTCACAAAAGGTCATAATTCCAGAATAAGGGGTATGGGTGATTTCTATTGTAGTATCTCTTTTGAATGGCAAGTAAGTGGCCATGAAAATTTTAGAAGTAATAAAGCGCATGATAAGGTTGGTATATGAAATTTTGTTAAAAAAAAAAAATTGACAGTTTTTTTTGTGCCATCACATTTTGTTCAAATTTAGAATCAAAAACTTCAAAATTTGAAGCGCTGATTTGAGCAATATTTTGATAAAAGTATGATATTGCTATGTAAAAAGGCCAATGTTGTAATTGATTTTGAAATTTGTTTCCATTCTTAAAATTAATTAATATAATTTGCAAATAAATTCCATCAAATAAAATACTTATTGCAGAAAATTGAAATTGTTAAAAAAAAATCATAATGACAGACAAGGGGGATAATTCCTATCAAAATATCTCTCTTGCAAGGTAAGAAAGTAGTCATGAAAATAATGCATGTTGTAGTGGACATCTAAATATAAACGTGCTTAGAAAAGCAAAAAAATTTATTGACAAATAATTTTACACTGCAACGTCCTGTCTCCCCTTAAGTGCCTAATAAACTTAACGAATTGCAAAATTTTATAGCCTAATTGAAACATCAGCTAATCTTTCCATGAAAACGTATAAAAAAGCAAGAAATGAAGTTGGTTTTTATTTTGAAATAACATGTTGCGTCCACATGATATTTGTCATGTTTTCTATAAAATGAAATAAAATAGAGTCGATAATCATTTATCCAAAGAAATATCCCAAATGCTTCATCTTAGATGGCACGCATTATAAAAATATTTGTAATTAATGTAATTAGTTCGATTTCTATTTATGAAATTCGTTGTAAGGAGAGGCTTTAAACACGTTTCTCTATTTTAAAAAGTGTGATATTCCAAACATTTTAAGGAGTCTTAATCATATTGCTAAATTCATTATTCCCTAATGATAACAGAAATGAAGTCCAAAACTTAGAATTCTCTTACTTACTCCTGTTCATAATGAAATCTGTATTTATTTTTGTCGTGAAATCTGTTTTATATTTTTTTTTAAAAGCCAATACATTCATTTAAGGTATTGTCGCTTTAAATACAAATTATTATAATCAACAATCTAAAACTTCAACTATCGAGTTTCTCTAGCAAAGAAGAATAATATAGCCAATTCATTTACATGTATATGTAATGCAAAAAAAAAGAATGAACATATCCTTATCTTGATAACTCGTGTTCTCTTTCATTCTCTTTCATTCTGATTTTAGATTATCGTATGGCCGACAATGCAAAATAATTGATATATATATATATATATATATATATATATATATATATATATATATATATATATATATATATGATCACTCATTATAAAAAAACACCAAAGCTAAGGTGGTGGGTGTAATGAGGATTGGTCGATTTTAAAAAAAATTACATTCTTTTATATCTATCTATATATCTATCTATCTATCCATCTCAAGCATAGTTACTGCAATGAGTGTGTGCTAAAACCAATAATATTATACCTATTGCTCAGAATAAAGCTAGCAGCCGTAATGAAATTCGTCAAAGAACTTGAAACAACTTGTTGGAAAACACAATTGTAACTTTTTTGGCCATTGATAATAAAATATATTGTTTGCTTTAAAAATTGACAATGGTTCAATTAAAAAGACAAAGTCCGCCTGATTAAATCATGTTCTTATTTGTGTACCAAAAATGCTGTACTGCCTGAATATAAGAATAAAAAAAAGAAATAGAAAACTCACTTTCCGTTTATTGAGTTTTATCTACAGCGCACTTCAACTTTCTAAACATCTATTTATATAAGTATTACGTATATCATGTTATGCGAAATTAGAAAAAAAACATATTATACTCTAAATGTCCATTAATGAGTGTATTTAAACTTTAATACAATATTCCTACTGAATTATGTAGATGAACTTGCATTTATCTTATCAACGTAGTTAAGTTTTTTTTATGTTTAAAGTTACTGTTAACATACATATCGGTATATGTGCAGTGTGTGTTGTGCTAAATACACCATAAACCCTGTATTAAGAATTGCTACAGATATATTAACAATATGACCTACATAACATTAAGGTTTATACAAAACTTTTACAACATATATTGCAATACAAATTACAAAAAAAAAAAACTTAATTTATTTCATAACAATACATGTTGTAAAATGATCGTTCACATTGTCGTATAAATGTGCACCTGCTTTCTAAAAAGATTGTGGTTGATTATTTTTTTAAGATAATCGCATTGTAAAAACAAGTCTTCAACAACTAACGATAACTTTACTCAAATTATTATAATTTTAGTGGTGTCATTGTGAGCACAAGAAGTCTTACGTTTTATGATAAGTATATATTCACTTTATTTGTTACAATTGTCCAATATAAACTGTATAATTTCAATATTTTTTACATGTTGAAATTCATCCACCAAAAATTATCAAAGCATAATTAAATTTGAAGACCCTCTTATCCTCCTGTATCCCTCAACCATGCAAATCATGGCATTTTGTAATCATACATAAAACTGTTCTACAAATGCAAAATTGTCATGGATTAACTACATACAATATACAATTTCTTTAGTCAAACTCTCCTTATCTGAAAAGCAAGATTAAATGGAGAATATTTTATTTTAATTTCTACTTGAAGAATAGAGTTATTTCCCTTTGAATAAGACGTTTAATCAATATCCATGTAATATAACACGATTTCCTTTGTCAAATCATGAATGTTACAAGAGAGTTTAAAAAACTGAAATTTGTACAATAGAGTACATACTAGTATTGCCAAGTTGTCCTTAGACGTCAATTGATGACACGTTATTTAAAGTTCATGTATATGTGACATCGCTCACATCATGAATAATTCCCTTGCAATTCAGTATTTTAGTTTACACTATCAAAAACATGAAGTGAATATATAAGGTTTTCATTTGTTGATAAAAATGTCAGAAAAACAGAATAACTTTTAGTAAAAAGTTGAAATTTTCGAGGAGGACATACTTGTTCATAAATGTTATGTGTAAATAAATAATAAGAGTTTCTTAGTTCTTTATTTATTTTCAGCGTTAAAGTTGACATAAAATCAAAAAATAAAATAATAGCATTTGGTTTTGAATCCAAGTATTTTTTTTCATATAGCTTTTTGTATAAATAAGAAAAACATTAAATTTATCTGCAATTTGAATGCTATTAGAAAAGGTACACCATTTTTTTATGAATTATCTAACCAACTTCTACTTTTACTCTTTCTCTGTAAAGTTTTAGGAATTATCTTCTCTATTCAAAGTGTAATGAAATGGCTCATCTGCAATAAACGCTATGAACAAATTAATAACTTTTTTTAATGAAAAATACCGACATCATAGTACTTTGATGATGGCACATCTAGTAAAACGATGATACATTTTCAAAGAACTTGGTTCACTTGTAACTTATTTTGGCCCTTGGATAGGGTAAAATTTCAAAGTTGTCGGAACAAATATTTGTGCATATATAAATACTTTCTGGTTTTACCTATTATCAAAAATGTATAAGTACTTGTGATTGCCCAAGTGTATATGCTAAATAAATTGCGATAAAATGCCGTGGGAATGCATATTTCCGGAAAAATACACGAAATGCTGTGAATGTTTTGGAAATTTGGATAGGTCCGCATGAAATCACCATCGCCAAATTTTGTCATAATGAACAACTTACTTATCTTGAGGTGTATGCAAAAAATGGTGATGGTGATATTGTGCGGACCATGTTTATTTTTCAAAAAAACGTATTCTGATAACGTCAATATAACGTTATCGTGCATCAATAATAACGTTAGATAAATAAATCGGATAAGTATAAATCATACTTAAGGATGACGTTTACTCAGAATGAAAAAAAAATTCCACTGATGATAATGAAAACCCATCTATTGTATGTTACAGACCTTTGATTGTAGTGCTGTTTTTCACTTTCAAAAAAGTAGGTCAATGACCTCGTTTTTTAATTAATGGCTTTTGAATATATTTAAAAAAATCAAGAAAAATCCAATAAAATTTTACACTATGATTGAGAATTTCTTAATTGTGAAAATATTAGAAATAATTAAACACTTTAAAAAATGAAATTCAGTTTATGATTGGTAGTGGCACTAAATAAATATAAAGCATTAAAATTTCAGCAACAATTTTTAAAAATATTCCAGTCCGAATTTCCTCTATCAGTTTTTAAATCCCTACCCATTTTTGATCCAATTTTACAAAAAATTGAATGATGATAACACAAAAACATTTATAGTATTAAACTACTTATATTGACCTTATTCTGTTGGCATACAATTTATATGAGGTCAATGATCAAAATTTTGAGATATGGTGTCTTTTCTCGTTTTTAAGCATTTTTCAATATTTTTGCAATTCGTGCCATACGATAATTTTAATGAATAAGTGAGGTAAACCCAACAGAAAATATGCAAAATTATAAAGACTAAAATATAAAATCTTAACTTTTAATATTAGAGTACTGCCAAAAATGTTTGAGCGGAAAACAAAATCTGCAAAATTTAGTCCGAATTTCCTCTGTTTGGCTAAAAGTCAATTTTTGTTTGAGCCTAATTCCATAATATTGTAGAAAAATCGAATGTTATGTCAATAATAATTCATTTCATAAATACTTTTTGTGTTTAGAACAAATTTTACTCATGACTTTGAACTTTTTAACAATCCGAATTTGAGAACTCAAACCCTGAGTAAACGACACCCTTAAAATGTAAATAACATTTAAACATTAAAAAGTATGTGTATTAAAAATATTAAACATGAAAGGAAGACTAACTATATGTCCGAAAATCTTGTCTTATTGCATGCACAATCTACTTCCGCGTCTCCGTAGCCTAGCGACTTTAGACATTATACCAACTGAAGATGTCGAAGATACGATAAGAAGTAATACATGGTATAATTCGACAAGGATGGTTCTACAATGTACATCAATATTTCAAATATGTGAAAAACTAGCTATTCATCGTGATTTTCTCAAATGAAGGTAATTGGAGCCAGAGGAAAACGTGAAATAACTTCATGCTTTGTCAGTATGGAGCTATCACCTGCAAATTACACAGTCATGTAGTTCTACCGACTGTATATTTATTTTACAAAGAAATGAAATCGTGTACATACACAATTATGTGGTAGGGAATTTAAATACCGTTAGTGTAAGATTCATGCGTTTTATTTATTTACATTTATTTAGATGTAAATATGTAGGATAAAAAACAGTTAAAACAGTTTAAAGTTCACACATCTTACCTGTCGATGTGAAATGTATTTTATGCTTTCTGCAGTAAGATATTTTAATGCACTATGTAATTTAATTCAATTCGGATCTATCAGAGTTAGAAATTATAAGGATGTTGATAAGTTATTTTTGTTAAATCTGCCATTGTATGAATCATGTAAACAGACGACACTTATGAAGTACATGCACCTATAAATTAGATATGACGTCACTGTAATATGACGTAAGTAATACGAAGACTTGTTAAAATTTCACCCGAACATTTAATCTTATGTACGATATTAATTATTCTGCGAAAATTTATACAAGTAGTTGCTTTTAAAATAGAAGGTAAACTATCTTCATTATATGAATGACGCGGTCTTTATAATATTTTTTTTTCTACAACTAGACTTAAACCTGTGAACGCACAGGTTGTTGGATCAAGATCAACAAAATTTTGATTTTAAGTATAAGTTATGAAGTATTAGCTGATTAAAGTATTGCCGGAGTTATATACTTTTTACTACCTATCTCTCTTAAAAAAAATCTTCAAGAGATTTCCCCTTTTATGGGATGTATGGTCTTTAACACCCCATCCCAACCCCAACTCCCGTATTCTCTTCTTATGGTTTAATAAAGTGGTTACCTTTTGTGTATGTGGGATGAATTCTTATTTTTGACCGCTAGTTAATAGTCACCATTCAAAAGAAAGTTTCCAAAACCAGTCTGTAATATTTTTCCATACATTTGTCAAGCGTCGATTTATGTGTTCGATTCATTTTTCGATGTGTGCCTGCCCCCCCCCCCCCCCCTAAAAAAAACCCCATATGTTTTAATGTATGTTATGACTAATTAATCCCATGTGACTCGCAAACCCCAAATCTTGACATGCGTGTATTTATTTTTTCTATTCTTCGTCTTTATGTGTTTAATAATTTATTTTTATTTCTCAATTTATTGAATAACAGCAAGGTCATATGCAAAACTTGTAAAGTTCTTTAAAGCTAAAAATCTATCGGACGAAATAAGATGCAAGGACAATTTCTTGAGCCATCTACATAAACGGAAAATTCCCAGTTTTATAGCATAACGAACTCCTAATATAAATATACGGTAAAGAATTTTGAGATTTAAGCTACACCTAAGTAAATTCTAAAATATATCCTGGACTACAATTTACTCCATACTCTATTTATCTCTCTAAAAACAATATTTCAAATGTAATGTAGTTTTCCTTATCTAATCGGTCAAAATGACCGGTAAATAAATATAAAAACTACGAAAGAAGTTTACATTTTTACAAGCAGGATTTAAATTTTTGCAAACACCTTTCATTGGATTTAACAAATCGATTCACATTTGACAAGATCTTAGCGAATTGTAAGGGTAGGCTAATTAACGAAAAATTTTAAGATGAGTAACTTACGATAAAATCACAGACAGCTATTTATTTACATCAATGATTTCCAATTTATTGTTCATTGAAAAACTGTTTTAATTTCATTAATAAAAAAATGATAACAAGTTTTTACATAACTCAAAGAGAGTGGAGATTTGGGGAAATTTTCTCTTAGACTTCTTATAAATTGGTCATTTTTAAATACTGTTTTGTATCTTTTGTTTGAAAGTCTAATATATATGGACCTGTGACTATTTATTCAGACCGGTAAATTTCCTCAAATCACCGGTCCACTTGACTAGTATTTTTTTTTTATAATGCCTGGCACCGAAAAACGATAATATCCTCGGGTATTATATAAAAAGAGAGCAAAGTTCAACGAAAGAAGAAAAAGTTGCAAATAATAAATATTATGGAGGGTAATCGTGTTAAAAAATCCAGACCTGTAAACTTGAAGTTAAAATATACAATCGTGTTCATGCGCGGATACAGAAATTTTTTTCCAGCGGAGTCCGATGAATAATTGTGTTTGCCGGGGGGGGGGGGGGGGGGGGGGGGGGGGGGTTTCGAGGCATAATTAAGGTTTTCCGCTCTCAGCGGAAAACCTTACTATTATTCTGAAAAATTTTCAAATTTCTTATTATTTTTTTTTTTCTTCTAGACGCCAACTTTGATCCTTAATATTTCGCTCGTTAGTTCACCGATTGTTTTGAAATTTTCAGGACTGATAACATGCCGCGTGATGTTGTCGTTGCATATTTTAGTTGAGGAAAATTCCTATCCGGTTTTGAGTTATTCCCCTTTTAGTAAAATTTAACGACTTCTTTTGTCCAGGGGGTTTAGCTTTAACGATGACTGGCAGAGTCTCAAAGATGGGCTGGTTTGGAAGCTAATACATTGAATTTGTGCGAGATATATTTTATTTATTATTTAAATGCTAATAAAAGGGGTGGTATAGATGTTGAAACAAAGGTAAGAAAAAAAATCAAAAAAATTCGCGTATTTTCCGTGTTAGTTTTCTACCTGATAAAAATTTGTTATAACATGTATTTTAAAAGTTCTTGGTCTTACCCAGACCTTTCATTCGGTATACCAAAAAAGGGGCTGGCCCTTATAATTAGGGAGTTAGAGGCGTCCAAAGTTTCTTGTCAATAACTTAAAAAGGAATAAATATTTCTAATGCATTATTGAAGCAAAGTTGTAAAGAAATTAATTTTGAATCCTTCTATAGTATTCAATTTAATGTTTTCGTAATTTATAGTCAGTATTTGCAGAAACAATTGTTGTCAGTTCGGTCCATTTTTGTGGGGGTGCGCACGTTTATGAGGTTATGAAAGGGCTTCTTGTAATGCACTAACTGATACATGTAGCGCGCAAAAATAATTCCACATAAAATTCCCAAATGTTTTTATACATATGTACATTTTCATTTCATATAGATAAACCTCTTTGACCTTATTTTTGTTGTTTGTTTCATAACTGTGCCCCTGTCTATATTTAGATGCATTACGAGACTCAGGTAACCGATCGATAGGAGAGTCGCTAGCTGTATTCAGGCCGTCGCCTCGACGACAGTGCATGTGCTTGTAGAGCTGGACGTACACGATTAACACCCCACTGTGTTACTGTAACAGAGACATTTTGAACTGTTTCAGTACTGGGAGATGTGTTAATAAAATGGTTCCAATGCATGGTAATTAAACTCAACTTTTCTACAATACGTATACACGGCCGTCATATAAAGCACAATGTGTATTACTGACATGACAATTTAAACGAACGCGGGATTGCTCCCGATAGAACAATTCTTTTAAAGCAAAAAAAAAAAAAATACTGATTTGCAATGGATATAATATAATTATCATCGTGGAGATGATTTTAAAAAGTGAACTTAATATTCGTATACGATAATATTTGAATCCAAAGCCGCTAGTTTTAAGTTACGGTTATTAGGGATATTAATTATGACTTGCCCTGCGTTTCAGGTTTTTTACTTGCAAAGCATCTACAAACGAAAATACCAAACAACCTTCAGCAGCAACTTATAAATTATTTATTCCATACACAATTCTAAAGAGGTAATTAAATAAATTTTATAAATGCTTTATACTTGTATTCGCTATCTTCCATGGAAAAAAGTGGCATGGAAAAAATGTTGTTCATTGTTCATCAAATACGCTGTAGCCTTAGCAATCGAAAATAATTAACAAACTGTATATTGATAGATTGACATATCAACAAACATTCAGACCCGCATTGTGTTTTCTAACAAGTTCTATAAAACGTAGACTCAATGACTGAATTCTTTACCGTTTTCCGTCTGGGTTATTTTGAATCACGTGTGTACGTTATGTGTAGCCATATAGATGAACACTTTAAGTGTTTAAATTTTAAAAGAAATTGTGTACATGCAGAGCATTGCAATGCTAGGACAATAAAATTCCAACAATGTATATGATGAGGCCGGTCAGACTGATACTGGTTCTGCTTGTTCTACAAATAGCGAATGTAAGACGAAGTATTTGGGTGTTATATTTTAGAGTCTATTACTTAACCCAGTCAGGCAGTTCGGAAAAACAAAGTCCGGTTAGACTCTGTATATTATGATTCGAGAGGGAAGGCCGAGCCCGATGAATATTCAATATGTTTTTTATTTAGATACGGTACATAATTTGTGTGATAGAGTAATAAATATATTTTGTTTATTTCTTTAAACCTTTTCGAAAATGTTGCTTTTTAAAGCACAGTGACCATTTGGGAGAAAGGCTCAGACCTCACAGAGCACTATTCGCAGTAAAAAAAAAAAAGTTGCGCCCAGATATTTTTTTAGCTCCCCTCCCTCTACCCGGTCAGTAAAGGTGTCACTACAATATTTAATTTTACTATATATTCTTCCAAAAATTTATACGCCATATTTGATAAAGGGTTAATTACAGTAACATATGCGCTCGAAATTGAAACAGCCCAGGCCCCCCCCCCCCCCCCCCCCACCGCCTCTCGAAGCGACACACATCAGAAATTAAAAACGCTACTATTATTACAAGTGTTTGATAGCACTAACACATTTTTAACATCTCATAAAAATTAGCAACTATTGGAAACGCCTAAAATTCAACCTTCAATTACATTCCCGTGACCTTCAGTTACGTACCATAATAAGAACAAGCAATAATAAGAGCCTAACCTTGTAAGGCAGTAACCAACTCACTAAGAACCTAACCGAGCGTGCCAATAAAGAAACCAAGTCAATTCAGAACCTAACCAAGTCTGGCAGAAACATTGTTAAGTTAAATGAAAACCTAACCCAGTCAGGCAGAAATGTTACCAAGCCGATTAAGAACCTAACCATGTCAAGCAGAAACCTTACTAAGTCAATTAGGAACCTAACCCAGTCAGGCAGACACCTTACCAAGTAATTAGGAACCTAACCCAGTCAGGCAGACACCTTACCAAGTCAATTAAGAACCTAACCTAGTCAGGTAGAAACCTTACCAAGTCAATTAGGAACCTAACCCAGTCAGGCAGACACCTTACCAAGTCAATTAGGAACCTAACCCAGTCAGGCAGAAACCTTACCAAGTCAGCTGAAACCTTACCAAGTCAATTAAGAACCTAACCCAATCAGGCAGACACCTTACCAAGTCAATTAAGACCCTAACCCAGTCAGGCAGAACCCTTACCAAGTCCTATAAGTACCTAACCCAGTCAGGCAGAAACCTTACCAAGTCAATTAAGAACCTAACCCAGTCAGGCAGAAACCTTACCAAGTCAATTAGGAACCTAACCCAGTCAGGCAGAAGCCTTACAGAGTCAATTAAGAACCTAACCCAGTCAGGAAGAAACCTTACCAAGTCAATTAAGAACCTAACCCAGTCAGGCAGAAACCTTACCATGCCAATTAAGAACCTAACCCAGTCAGGCAGACACCTTACAGAGTCAATTAAGAACCTAACCCAGTCAGGCAGAAACCTTACCAAGTCAATTAAGAACCTAACCCAGTCAGGCAGACACCTTACCAAGTCAATTAAGACCCTAACCCAGTCAGGCAGAAGCCTTACCAAGTCCTTTAAGTACCTAACCCAGTCAGGCAGAAATCTTACCAAGTCAATTAAGAACCTAACCCAGTCAGGCAGACACCTTACAGAGTCAATTAAGAACCTAACCCAGTCAGGCAGAAACCCTACCAAGTCAACTAAGAACCTAACCCAGTCAGGCAGAACCCTTACCAAGTCCTTTAAGTACCTAACCCAGTCAGGCAGAAACCTTACCAAGTCAATTAAGAACCTAACCCAGTCAGGCAGAAACCTTACCAAGTCAATTAAGAACCTAACCCAGTCAGGCAGAAACCTTACCAAGTCAATTAAGAACCTAACCCAGTCAGGCAGAAACCTTACCAAGTCAATTAGAAACCTAACCCAGTCAGGCAGAAGCCTTACAGAGTCAATTAAAAACCTAACCCAGTCAGGCAGAAACCTTACCAAGTCAATTAAGAACCTAACCCAGTCAGGCAGAAACCTTACCAAGTCAATTAAGACCCTAACCCAGTCAGGCAGAACCCTTACCAAGTCCTTTAAGTACCTAACCCAGTCAGGCAGAAACCTTACCAAGTCAATTAAGAACCTAACCCAGTCAGGCAGAAACCCTACCAAGTCAACTAAGAACCTAACCCAGTCAGGCAGAAACCTTACCAAGTCAATTAGGAACCTAACCCAGTCAGGCAGACACCTTACAGAGTCAATTAAAAACCTAACCCAGTCAGGCAGAAACCTTACCAAGTCAATTAAGAACCTAACCCAGTCAGGCAGAAACCTTACCAAGTCAATTAAGACCCTAACCCAGTCAGGCAGAACCCTTACCAAGTCCTTTAAGTACCTAACCCAGTCAGGCAGAAACCTTACCAAGTCAATTAAGAACCTAACCCAGTCAGGCAGAAACCTTACCAAGTCAATTAAGAACCTAACCCAGTCAGGCAGAAACCTTACCAAGTCAATTAAGAACCTAACCCAGTCAGGCAGAAACCTTACCAAGTCAATTAGGAACCTAACCCAGTCAGGCAGACACCTTACAGAGTCAATTAAGAACCTAACCCAGTCAGGCAGACACCTTTCCAAGTCAATTAGGAACCTAACCCAGTCAGGCAGAAACCTTACCAAGTCAATTAAGACCCTAACCCAGTCAGGCAGAAACCTTACCAAGTCAATTAGGAACCTAACCCAGTCGGGCAGACACCTTACCAAGTCAATTAGGAACCTAACCCAGTCAGGCAGAAACCTTACCAAGTCAATAAGGAACCTAACCCAGTCGGGCAGAAACCTTACCAAGTCAATTAAGAACCTAACCCAGTCAGGCAGAAACCTTACCAAGTCAATTAAGAACCTAACCCAGTCAGGCAGAAACCTTACCAAGTCAATTAAGAACCTAACCCAGTCAGGCAGAAACCTTACCAAGTCAATTAGGAACCTAACCCAGTCAGGCAGACACCTTACAGAGTCAATTAAGAACCTAACCCAGTCAGGCAGACACCTTTCCAAGTCAATTAGGAACCTAACCCAGTCAGGTAGAAACCTTACCAAGTCAATTAAGACCCTAACCCAGTCAGGCAGAAACCTTACCAAGTCAATTAGGAACCTAACCCAGTCGGGCAGACACCTTACCAAGTCAATTAGGAACCTAACCCAGTCAGGCAGAAACCTTACCAAGTCAATAAGGAACCTAACCCAGTCGGGCAGAAACCTTACCAAGTCAATTAAGAACCTAACCCAGTCAGGCAGAAACCTTACCAAGTCAATTAAGAACCTAACCCAGTCAGGCAGAAACCTTACCAAGTCAATTAGGAACCTAACCCAGTCAGGCAGACACCTTACAGAGTCAATTAAGAACCTAACCCAGTCAGGCAGACACCTTTCCAAGTCAATTAGGAACCTAACCCAGTCAGGCAGAAACCTTACCAAGTCAATTAAGACCCTAACCCAGTCAGGCAGAAACCTTACCAAGTCAATTAGGAACCTAACCCAGTCGGGCAGACACCTTACCAAGTCAATTAGGAACCTAACCCAGTCAGGCAGAAACCTTACCAAGTCAATAAGGAACCTAACCCAGTCGGGCAGAAACCTTACCAAGTCAATTAGGAACCTAACCCAGTCAGGCACAAACCCTACCAAGTCAATTAAGAACATAACCCAGTCAGGCAGAAACCTTACCAAGTCAATTAGGAACCTAACCCAGTCAGGCAGAAACCTTACCAAGTCAATTAAGAACCCTACCAAGTCAGGCAGAAACCTTACCAAGTCAATTAGGAACCTAACCCAGTCAGGCAGAAACCTTACCAAGTCAATTAGGAACCTAACCCAGTCAGGCAGACACCTTACCAAGTCAATTAAGACCCTAACCCAGTCAGGCAGAAGCCTTACCAAGTCAATTAAGAACCTAACCCAGTCAGGCAGAAACCTTACCAAGTCAATTAAGAACCTAACCCAGTCAGGCAGAAACCTTACCAAGTCAATTAAGAACCTAACCCAGTCAGGCAGAAACCTTACCAAGTCAATTAAGAACCTAACCCAGTCAGGCAGAAACCTTACCAAGTCAATTAGGAACCTAACCCAGTCAGGCAGACACCTTACAGAGTCAATTAAGAACCTAACCCAGTCAGGCAGACACCTTTCCAAGTCAATTAGGAACCTAACCCAGTCAGGCAGAAACCTTACCAAGTCAATTAAGACCCTAACCCAGTCGGGCAGAAACCTTACCAAGTCAATTAGGAACCTAACCCAGTCGGGCAGACACCTTACCAAGTCAATTAGGAACCTAACCCAGTCAGGCAGAAACCTTACCAAGTCAATAAGGAACCTAACCCAGTCGGGCAGAAACCTTACCAAGTCAATTAGGAACCTAACCCAGTCAGGCACAAACCCTACCAAGTCAATTAAGAACATAACCCAGTCAGGCAGAAACCTTACCAAGTCAATTAGGAACCTAACCCAGTCAGGCAGAAACCTTACCAAGTCAATTAAGAACCCTACCAAGTCAGGCAGAAACCTTACCAAGTCAATTAGGAACCTAACCCAGTCAGGCAGAAACCTTACCAAGTCAATTAGGAACCTAACCCAGTCAGGCAGAAATCTTGGCTAGTCCCTTTTGACTGCTCAATATTGTTCAAGATAAACCTATACACTTCTATAGTAAAATAAACATTAATTCTACAATAAAGGGCTTTTCTGATTTGAATAATGCAATTAATGCTTGGTTCTTGAATTTTATTATATATACCGGTACCTGTATATTGTTAGTCATCATGACTTGCATGTACAATTTTTACCTTTCTTTTGATGGGTTAATGGTATATTAAGGCAAATTATTAAAACTGTGTCAATGTCCTTATGGAACACAGTATTCAAATAAAAAGTTATAAGTGCTAATTTTTTTCCAGCCAGTATTAATGTCACAATACAACTCAAAATCCTCTATAAAATGAACTTTATTTTTTATAAAAACTTTAATTTGATGCAGACAAATTAGACATAATTTTTTCTTTGATGGAAAATACCACTGAGTCAACCATACAATGAATACAAGTTTTTATTCCACAGTGCTTATAAAAATATTTATTTCAATATACATGAATTTTCCATTCTTGTTGAATTCAAATTTACAATAATAGTCCAGTTTACTATAAGAAGTACTGTAATCAAGGATAATTGGCATGTATACATACATGTATAACAGTCATCCACATATATGGAATACATAGACCATATATTATATTTATCACACAAAGATATTTTCTGTTTGTGAATAATGAAGTTAGGGAATAATTTGGTATGATGTCTATTGGCTTTCTACTGGTTGCTAATGGAAAAGAGAAACAATTGTTATAGATAGTTTAAAATTCTCTAAATTTTTAAACTTTCATGTAACATATTTACAACAAATCCATAAAAATTAGACAAAACATGTAATGATGTCACCCCTTTCTTGCCTAAAGTTAAGCAAGAGGCACTATAAAATATATTTTTGGCACATTTTTAAGATCTTTTTAAATACGTTCATACAATTCCAAGACAGATTTATACTCTTCCTATGAATGCATTCAGTGTTCATTATTTTCAACAACTACATGAGGCCAATAGGCCATTATGATATTAACATGCACAGTTTTGGTCTTATTAATAGGATATCATTGTGTCAAGTAAGTGCTGTTTATATATTATACTTCTATATGAATAATGAATAAATATATTGATTCGATTATCATACAATACTGACAAGTCTCAATCCTTTTTATAAGATAAAGTCTCATCACAGCTAAGAGTGACTTTGGTTGAATACATTTAACAAATATTTTTTTTCAAAACCCACAAAAACCTTTTTACCCACCATTCCTTGAGGTACTACTTTATTAAATATCAGCATATTTAAATGACAGAATTAAGCTCTTGTTTGTCTGCCCCCTCCCCTGGAAACTGAACTCTTGATCTAAAGAACTATCATAATATTTAACTTTTATAGACAGCTTCATTCTTCCTCCTCTGAATGTCTATTCATCTTTCATTTAACTTCAACAGCAGAACTAGACTTTAAATCATTACATGTAAATACTTTATAATTTCCCCATTCATGGAGTTGGCACCCCTGCATAACGGTGAAGTTGTCATAAAAATGACTATATCTGTTGAAGGCATTATGGTCTTTCAAATATGTAGTCAGTATCTATTCATTAATACTTAACAGCAGAAAAAAAAAGATATTTAAACATTAGATACGCTTTCATTACTGTAAACCAACTTTAATTTGCGTGCGAGAAAATTTTGCAAGGTTTGCGAGAGCCTCTTTGTCACAAATATTTTTCGGCGCAAATCAGTCTTTTATTGCCTCTGGTATATTATTTTCTACATAGTCTACATCTTGTTCCCAACAAATAGTATCAGTGAACCAGTATCTCTTTTGTAAATCTCAAGTTAAGTTGTAGTGAATTAAAGTTGGTTTACAGTATATGATCATTGTGGCCCTGTCCTGGATTCAGAACCCCTAACCCAGGGGATAATTTTGGTAAAGGGCTTCTTGGTCTACATAACTTCTATCAGTTGTACAGAAGTAAAGAGAAGAAGATTTTTTTGTTTAAATTGTCAGTTTTGATCCTGCCTCTAGAGCCCAGTTTTTTCTCTTTTCAACAAAACACATGTACAAGTTGTCTTGAAACAATCCTAAAGTGTGCATCTCATATGTCATAAAAGGAATAAAAAATCCACAAGGCATCTGGTCCAGACTAGGTTGTCACTACTCGGTAGGCTACTGAAGAATTATCCGCAGAGATTGCTCCATTGTTATAGGTTCTCTTTCAGGTATTTTTCAATCAGGCAGAGTGGTTAATGGCAAATGTGGTTCCAATCTAAAAACATAGGTAATAAAGATTACGGAGCTCACCAAGACATGAAATCACAAAACAAGACCATCATTATCACCTTATATATGACCTTTATCATTTTATACCGGTAATACAAAAAAAAATGTTGAGTTATCCTTTACAACATGATAAATTTAATATGGCTATTTTATTTAAATCATGTACATGTAAATATCACAATAACAATTGTGTGATATAATACAAAATGATCCGTCACATCATATGATAAAAAATTGTATCATATATCATAATATGATATTGTGTCATAAGAGGATATGAACCATTGGATACAATATGATATGGAAAGATAGTACACAAAATTGTATCATATAATAAAAGATGTCTAAGATGATATTATACGATTATTGCTGTTTTAGAGGTCAATGCACAATAATTTAGCTACCCGAGAAGTACAATATTCATCAAGCCAGATGCAAAGTGAATATTGTACTTCGAGGGTAGCTAAATCATTATATTGATAAAAAAAATAGCAAGAATTGTTTATTAAATGATTCAGCGATGAATTGATACAACAATAACAAATTTAGTGTTTTCAAGCGAAGATTTTAATTTGAAGAGACTTCAATAATGTACCTTGGAGCTTTGATAACGGTGGTCACTGATTAATGGCTGGTGATCAATATAAGGGGTTCTTAAGCAATGGGGGGTGATGAGGGTTTTCCATCAGTCATCAAAGATGGAGTTTCTCTTAAAAGATGTGGCAGTTCTAAAATAAATAAACAGGATTAAAGTTTACAGTACTAAAAATTGCACCACACACAACATCATATTCTTAGAAAAAGTCTACAAGTATACAGTTTAATATCAATCATGCGTATGAAGGAACCACAGTGGCTGCATCAAAATCAGAATAACAAGAGATGTTTGTAAAACAAATCTGTGACGAAAATTAAAATAACTACCCGGTAAACTGCAAATACCGGTAATTGAAACCTTTGCAAAGAAAATGAACGGAAACTGCAAATCTACGTCCAAGGGGCATAACCAAAATCGAACATGACCTAGATATTATTACGATAAACCTGTATACCAAATTTCATTTCAATATGTGCATCTTCTGCAAAGAAAATAAATGGAAACTGTTGGTGGACCGACAAAGAGGCAGAGCAATATATCCTCCCTTCTTCGAAGGGGGGCATAAAAAAGCATTCCTCACAACAAGGGCCAGAAAAGTACAGGGACCGCCAACCCAGTCCAATGTCTATGTCCTATAAGAAGGCTAAGTAAAGAAGGGTTTCAGAACATTGTACAGCAACAGAAGAATGAAAAGTTCATCGTCAGCAATGCAGAGTAAAGAAGCAGTGAGATGGAAGATTTTGCTACCCGGTTTCATATAATTATTTTATACCGAAAAATATTGAATCCGGGTTCAATATATTATGCAATATTATAAAACCCAGGTTCAAATTATACCACTGCGAAATATTGAACCCCCGATTAAAATATTGAACCCCAGGTTCAATATATTATGACCACGATATATTGAACATCCCTTTACCGGTAATTTTCATTGCTTTTGGAGAAGGGGTTCAAAATAATACGGCTTCCAAATATTGGACCCCCCTGATGATTTCCAAAGCTATTGGATAGGGGGCTCAAAATATTATGGCTGCGATATATTGAACCCCTTCTCCAAAGGTAATTGGAAATAGAAAGAGGGTTCAATATATCGCGGCCATAATATTTTGAACCCCTTCTCCAACAGCAATAAAAATTAGAGGGGGTTCAAAATATTGCAGCCATAATATTTTGAACCCCCTCTCCAAAGGTAATTGGAAATAGAAGGGGGTTCAATATATCATTCATAATATCCATAATATTTTAAATCCCCTCTCCTATAGCAATTGAAAAGCAGAGGGGGGTTCAAAAATCGCGGCCATAATATATTGAACCCAGGGTTCAATATTTTATGGGGAGGTTTAACCTGGGTTCAAAATATTATAAATCACTGGGCAGGGTGAAGTGCAGTTGGTAGACTCCTACATGGAAGCAGTGTCACCAAACCCAAATTCCAAACTTTACAAAGTATTCCATCAAGAAAAAAACTGCTAAACTATGGAACCATGCATTTAAAGAGCACTCACAGAAATTCCTGGCTGTGACAGTTCACTGGACTTGAATCAGCATGGGGAGGAAAAGTGAAGCCTGGCATTGTTCCTTTCCATTCTATGTAAGAAGTGTCACTACAACAGTCACCGTGAAAAGCTGTACGAGGAAGTGAGTTGATCTGGAAGGGGATGTGCAACCGATGTGCAGCCTAATGTAGCCATAGCTGTCGATCACTTGGGTACCGGCCTTATGACAGATGGTATGTGTGCAATGCTTCTTGGCGCATAGATTAAACCAGCATCAGCCACCAACATTCAACAGACCTGCAACAAAGTAGGCAAAATCATCACTGAAGTGAACAAAAAAGCATGAAAAAATAAGGCAGGACATTAAAGACCTTAATGAAAATAGTGGACTTCAAAATACACCTATTAGTGCAGAAGGAGATGCCCGGTGTCATATAATATTTTGATACTGCAAAATATTGAACCCGAATTCAATATATTATGCACTATTATGAACCCGGGTTCAATATACCGCTGCGAAATATATTGAACCCCCCTATAAAATATTGAACCCCGGGTTCAATATATTATGGTCGCGATATATTGAACCCCCCTCTAATTTTCATTAATATTGGACTGGGGGTTCAAAATATTATGGCAGCGATATTTTGAACCCCTCTCCTATTTTCAATTCCCATTGGAGAGGGGGTTCAAAATATTATGGCCGCGATATATTGAACCCCCCTCTATTTTTCATTGCTATTGGAGAGGGGGTTCAAAATATTATGGCCGTCATATATTGAACCCCCCCTCCTATTTCCAATTCCCATTGTTCAATATATCGCAGCCATAATATTTTGAACCCGGGGTTCAATATTTTATGGTGGGTTCAATATTGTGGGGTTCAAAATATTATATGACACCGGTATAACAATGCCACCTTCAGTGCCATTGAGAAAACACCATTCCAAGCTGCCACACAAGTGACATACACTTTAAGTGAAAATGTTACCAAGAAAAAGAATGTTGTGGCAGTGTTATATGGCAATAAACAGTGCAAGAAAGGCACCTATCTTGGAGCCAGGGGAAAGTAAGTTACCTGCCCAGGACATGAAGATTGCACTGCAACCATTCCTCCAGAGACCACCTATGGAGATGAAAAGAGATGAGCTGCGGAATGCATCGGTGAGCTGCAAGGTGATGACCGTCCACATGTCATTTCCCCTTTCACCAGTGATGGAGATAGTGCCGCTGCATCCAGTGCATCTGAAAAGCAAGGGCATGTAATTGAAAACCTCAAAGACTTGCACCACTTCTTTGACTCTCAAAGAAAACACTGCTAAGGCTCCATTCAATAGTCACATGTTTCCAGGAATAACCGAAGCCATGAGGGAATCAATGCAGAGAAGATTTTCCCTGAATTAAATCAGGCCGAAGGGTGTATGGAATACAACCCGGGGTAAATCCCTGTACACCCTTGGTTGGACCTGGATAACGAATTTAGTACCTATGTTATACAAATTTTAAATTCATATTGTGTTACCAGTGATGTAAGTTCGATACAAAGAACCAAAGAAGTGCATTGTGACGTCACATTTTATTTACACCCGGCTTCAGCAGGAGATACGGAAATTTACACCCGGCTTGTTAACCAATCAGATCTCGCGTTATAAGCGACATAGGAAATAATATAATTTACCACGTGATTTCTAACCCCAGGTAACTTTGTGAATACAAGACTCCGTCACGTGACGTGATAGGTAGCACGCATTCTGCCAGGCGATATTATTTGTCCATGCATATTTCAATTCATTTTGGGCAATCGAGTGATGGTTTCTTCATTTCTCTGAGATATCTTTAAGAGACCATCGGTTCTGTACGTTACTGGTTAATCTATTTGTTGATTCTATTCCAACAAGTAAATTGTTGACATCAGCCACTGGTTTACAATCATCAATGGCTACTTATACTGTCTGATATTATGTTATATATTTTCTTTTGAATCCTTTCAAATTAAATGGCAACATGCAGAGAGAGAGAGAGAGAGAGGGAGAGAGAGAGAGAGATGTTCAATTATAGTACCACTATTCTAATTTTAGACCACTCATTACAATATTTGACCAACCCTCCATACATATTTATGAGTCTTATCTTCGATCAAGGACAGTAAGGGTAAGAAAACAACGAATTATTTTATTGCAACACAGTTTAAAACCATTATGACATTTAATGACTAAACTATATGACATATGACTTGAAGTGAAATCGAGAGAGGAATGAACGTAACAATAGTAACTGGAAAAGGGCCCAAAACACAGCGTTAAGTGCAGTCATCCTTTGACTTTTGGACCTAATAATCTTGATAGAATTGTATATCATATTTGTACACAAAAATCTGAAACTGTGAAAAGGGCATTTTCAAATCCAATCCAAAATATATTACAAGTAATAGAAATTTTGAAAGCAGAATACATAAAGTTGTGCACTCACTCAATCTGGGTCATGGAAATTCAACATTGGAACTTTGTGAATCTAAAGGGGCACCTGTTATAAAAGGAAGTAGAGTGGCCCATCATCTAAAACAACAGCAAAATACACAAAGGTACTTTAAAATGAAACAAAAACTGTTAAAATATAAATTTCAAAGAAAATTCTACAGATCTAAAAGAGATCACCTCTCATTTAAAAAATCTCAAGAAACCTAAAGAAAATCACTAACAGATCGAAAATTAAACAAGAAGTAGTTAAGTTCTAAACTGACATATTGATGAATTTGCCTGACTGGGTTAGGTTCTAAATTGACATATTAATGAATCTGCCTGACTGGGTTAGGTTCTAAACTGACATATTGATGAATCTGCCCGACTAGGTTAGGTTCTAAACTGACATAAGTGTATCTGCCTGACTGGGTTAGGTTCTAAGCTGACTTGATAATGAATCTGCCTGACTGGGTTAGGTTCTAAACTGACATATTGATGAATCTGCCCGACTAGGTTAGATTCTAAACTGACATAAATGTATCTGCCTGACTGGGTTAGGTTCTAAGCTGACTTGATAATGAATCTGCCTGACTGGGTTAGGTTCTAAACTGACATATAAATGAATCTGCCTGACTGGGTTAGGTTCTAAGTTGACTTGATAATGAATCTGCCTGACTGGGTTAGGTTCTAAACTGACTTGATAATGAATCTGCCTGACTGGGTTACGTTCTAAACTAACATATTAATGAATCTCCCTGACTGGGTTAGGTTCTAAACTGACATATTGATGAATCTGCCTGACTGGGTTAGGTTCTAAACAGACATATTAATGAATCTGCCTAACTGGGTTTGGTTCTAAGCTGACTTGATAATGAATCTGCCTGACTGGGTTAGGTTCTAAGCTGACTTGATAATGAATCTGCCTGACTGGGTTAGGTTCTAAACTGACATATAAATGAATCTGCCTGACTGGGTTAGGTTCTAAATTGACATATTAATGAATCTGCCTGACTGGGTTAGGTTCTAAACTGACTTGATAATGAATCTGCCTGACTGGGTTACGTTCTAAACTGACTTGATAATGAATCTGCCTGACTGGGTTAGGTTCTAAACTGACATATAAATGAATCTGCCTGACTGGGTTAGGTTCTAAATTGACATATTAATGAATCTGCCTGACTGGGTTAGGTTCTAAACTGACTTGATAATGAATCTGCCTGACTGGGTTAGGTTCTAAACTGACATATAAATGAATCTGCCTGACTGGGTTAGGTTCTAAATTGACATATAAATGAATCTGCCTGACTGGGTTAGGTTCTAAATTGACATATTAATGAATCTGCCTGACTGGGTTAGGTTCTAAACAGACATATTAATGAATCTGCCTGACTGGGTTAGGTTCTAAACAGACATATTAATGAATCTGCCTGACTGGGTTAGGTTCTAAACTGACTTGATAATGAATCTGCCTGACTAGGTTAGGTTCTAAACTGACATATAAATGAATCTGCCTGACTGGGTTAGGTTCTAAATTGACATATTAATGAATCTGCCTGACTGGGTTAGGTTCTAAACTGACTTTATAATGAATCTGCCTGACTGCTTTAGGTTCTAAACTGACATATAAATGAATCTGCCTGACTGGGTTAGGTTCTAAACTGACTTGATAATGAATCTGCCTGACTGGGTTAGGTTCTAAACTGACTTGATAATGAATCTGCCTGACTGGGTTAGGTTCTAAACTGACTTGATAATGAATCTGCCTGACTGGGTTAGGTTCTAAACTGACATATTGATGAATCTGCCTGACTGGGTTAGGTTCTAAATTGACATATTAATGAATCTGCCTGACTGGGTTAGGTTCTAAACTGACTTGATAATGAATTTGCCTGACTGGGTTAGGTTCTAAACTGACTTGACAATGAATCTGCCTGACTGGGTTAGGTCCTAAACTGACATATAAATGAATCTGCCTGACTGGGTTAGGTTCTAAATTGACATATAAATGAATCTGCCTGACTGGGTTAGGTTCTAAACTGACTTGATAATGAATCTGCCTGACTGGGTTAGGTTCTAAACTGACATATAAATGAATCTGCCTGACTGGGTTAGGTTCTAAACTGACATATAAATGAATCTGCCTGACTGGGTTAGGTTCTAAATTGACATATTAATGAATCTGCCTGACTGGGTTAGGTTCTAAACTGACTTGATAATGAATCTGCCTGACTGGGTTACGTTCTAAACTGACTTGATAATGAATCTGCCTGACTGGGTTGGGTTCTAAACTGACATATAAATGAATCTGCCTGACTGGGTTAGGTTCTAAATTGACATATTAATGAATCTGCCTGACTGGGTTAGGTTCTAAACTGACTTGATAATGAATCTGCCTGACTGGGTTAGGTTCTAAACTGACATATAAATGAATCTGCCTGACTGGGTTAGGTTCTAAATTGACATATTAATGAATCTGCCTGACTGGGTTAGGTTCTAAACTGACATATAAATGAATCTGCCTGACTGGGTTAGGTTCTAAACAGACATATTAATGAATCTGCCTGACTGGGTTAGGTTCTAAACTGACTTGATAATGAATCTGCCTGACTGGGTTAGGTTCTAAACTGACTTGATAATGAATCTGCCTGACTGGGTTAGGTTCTAAGTTGACTTGATAATGAATCTGCCTGACTGGGTTAGGTTCTAAACTGACTTGATAATGAATCTGCCTGACTGGGTTAGGTTCTAAACTGACATATTGATGAATCTGCCTGACTGGGTTAGGTTCTAAACAGACATATTAATGAATCTGCCTGACTTGGTTGGGTTCTAAGCTGACTTGATAATGAATCTGCCTGACTGGGTTAGGCCTAAGAAAAAAAAATGGTTTGTTTCTGCTTTCCCGACCGACCCTAGCTTTTACCTGACTCAAAACTTTTGTTTAAGGATTTTTTATGGAAAATCGTTTATTTCCGTTTTTATCCAATGTGGAAAAAAAATACTCAAAATTTTGGTCACAAAAACGCTTGAAGCAGGTACTCTTTTCAAATCAGTGTAACTCAAACGTTTTGTTTCAAAATGGTTGTATGTTTCCATGTTTTGTAGATTTTAATAATGCTCTCGCTGGCAGAGGAAGTATCTGATATATAATATCATTTTTGTGTTTTCTTAAGACCAGCTTAATAGTCAGGAATGATATTAAAAGTATTTCTCATTTTATACTATTCAGCATTGTCAGTATCTAACCAGCATGTATGGATACTGCAATATTAAAGAAAAAAAATATTTGAAAAAATAAAAAAAAAATTCCGACCGACCGACCCTCCTTTTTTTTCAGCATGAAAGCGGAAACAAACCATTATTTTTTTTAGGCCTTAGCTTCTATACTTACCAATTACATGTAGTTATATATGAACCTATCTACTCTCATATATACCTGTAGAAGGACTTTTACTTTAGGGATAATAAAAGTTGATTGACCAAAATGGTATCATTGATCTAGTATTAAAAGAACATCTCCCAAATTTTACCTGCAGTGATTGATGTGGCTTGGTTTTCAGGTGCTGCATTATGATCCTATGCATATTTGTTCCTCCGAAGGTCTATGAGATCAAAGGGAAATGTATATTTCTGTATATAAACATCTGATGAAAGCCTCTGGTACAAAAGACAGGAATCCAGTTCCAGGAGGAGACACATTAAGGAGTCTGAAATACACTTTTTTTTATAAATACTTTACCAAAACAATCACTGTAAACCAACTATTATTTGCCATGACTTTATTTTGCGATTTACCCTAGATGTAGCTGTGACTAATTTTTGCAACCAAGCCTTTTTCACACTTGCTTTTGTATTACCAGTACAACTATATGGCAAATATTGGTCCGTAGCAAGAAATATTTGCAACAATGAGACTCTTGCAAACGTCATTAAATTTTTCGCACATAAATTAAAGTTGATATACAGTATTATCATGATCGACAGGATAAATATTTAAAGTCTAGATATGTTCATACAGTTTTCTTTTAGGTTACCATAGACTTCACTGTCAACAGTTGACTAAACTGTTGAATTCTTAGTACTGTTCTTTTCCTATTCCCACATATGAAACATGAAAAGACCTGCAATGGAAAAAGATATGTATCTATACACAAACACATGACTGAGGTGAAAGCCTCTTGACATACGATAAACAGGAATTGAAATACTTTCAATGAAGAAAAATTGACAAGCTGTGTAGTAAATTTCTATGTAACAATAAGAAAATAATTACCGAACTGCAACTCGCATAGAATAATTCAACAACCCGACAGCCCCCCCCCCCCCCCAACCCAAACAATGCTATCATTTAAGCTTTCTGATAAAAATATATTAATAATGTCTTGCAAACTGTTTATAACCATTTTCTTACATATGTGATAGTGTCTATAATAGGCCCAATGCTGTATTGGCTGCACATACAAACATTTCACCCCATGGATCATTTCTCGCCAGTGCATTGTTCATGTTGTTACGCCATTTTATCACTATTTTACGAAAAATGATGTAATAATGCACTGGCAAGAAATGGTACTCAGTGAGAATTGGTCGCACGCCAGTAATGCTCCTACTTCAGTATTTGCACTAAAGTGTTGGGTTAATAATATCAGGCCGAGCGGTACCTGAGTTCTCAATATTTCAAAGCCTGAATTTATCTCAAATACCCAATAAATGCTTTGTGACCATTCCGTTTGTCATATTTTGTACTTACCTCTTCGTTATTATTTGTATTTTCAGTCCTTTTCTACGTTAGCATTCGTCAAGCGCGTTTGTTGTCGTTAGTCCGCCATTTCTTCTGCAAAATCGTAATCGGGCTCGATATTATAGTTCTTGTATAATAAAAAAACCCTACCGGATTTCGTTTTTCCGAACTGCCTGACTGGGTTAAGTTATAGACTCTTCCATTTTAAACAAATGTAAGTATTGCTTTCTTAAAAGCTTGCGTTACTCAACAAAGTATTTTATTGGGATCATTCTTAGTTACCTTAGCTGCATATATGTACCGCTCTGTCTGTATCCCGGAAAAATTGACTACCATCCGAAATTTTTCATACAAGGTCTACAGACTTGCAGCTAACATTACCTTTAAAAATACATTTTAGAATTTGCCGTTGTTTATAAATTCATTAAAAAGACGCGCAGAATCAAGTGGTTATATGGCGTTTGATATGGGATTTATGACGTCTATTTATATTGTTTTCATTAAAATTATTTCATTATTTCAAGCTTGTGGGTGGAATGAAATCAGTTTCACATGTTATATGACATAAAGATGTCCTCTCCCCACTTTTTCTCGAAGCAACTATTTTTATAAAATTTACATTAAAAAATTTAATTATCATGGAGTTGCCCCCCCCCAACCCCATTTTGGTAGCATGTAAAAAAAATGGTATGAAAATCATGAAATTATGAGTGAAATTTTGAAAATTTTGGAAAATTCAATTTTTTTTCTTTTTTTGCTTGTCAAGATTTGTTGGATGAGTTTGCCCCCCCACCCCCCCCCCCCCACTTTCAAAAACGATGCTACGTGCTTGGAAATTACTCATTTCTTTATTCCCCTCTTTAATAATCAAAACAAACTAACAAACATAACCGATCCAGATAAATATTATTACATGTATCAAAAATAAACTTAAACAACCAACTACACATTCATCCTTTACCCACAATATTGCCTTTTCGATATTTGTCATCGTTGTAGACCCGTGTAACAATCTGTTATGTAGGTGCTTGCACGAAAACGAACCCCTTGCTGATCTACATTTTCATTAACGCATACAAAGAAAAAATATATATTTTGATTTATTTTTGAATTTCTTTTGATGTAAAAAAAAAGAGAAGGAATTGGTTCTCAGTCTCTCTTTATGCCTGTTTGTTAGCGGTTAATCCAAGTTCATTTTGAATATCCTTTTGTAATTTAAAAAATGCGATGTAAATTTTTTTCATGCAATATTTCGGATAAAGCAATGAAGAGTTGTTTCTTGAAATTTTATTAGACCATAAAATTGTAAAATGCTAACATTGAAAATTGTGCCCGATTTCTTTCTTTTTTTTAAGGTAAAACTTTATTGATTCTTTGAGACAAACAAATTGACATAATCAATAAGAGTTTGAAAATCTTTAACTGCAGGTCTGTAGCTTTTAGTCAGAAAAAGAATCGGATGGACGACCTAGGACACAGATCGTCCATCCGAATTTCTTGAAAATTGCCATTATTTTCGTACGCGGACGCAATACTCACCGAGACTAAATGGTTCGTATCTTAAGTTTTAAGTTTTAACTGCTTTGAAAGGTAATATTGGTTTTCTGATAATTATGAACATGAATAATTAAATAAAAATGGTTAAAATAACAGTAAAATTACCGGCATCGGTCTTCTCCGTGCGCGGATCTAGAAGGGGAAGGGTTCCAGACCCCCCCCCCCCCCAGCGAAATTTCTTTCAATTACGTGTACATTATAAACTTACCAAATATGCCTCGGACATCCCTTGGCAAACTCAAATAACCGTCTGACTTTTCAACCCCCACCCCTGAAAAATTTTCTGATCCGCGCATGTTCCCCCTCCTCGAAATACAAAATTATTCTTCAAAACCCCTTGTAAAATTTCCAGGATCTCCGCATATATACTGATAGATTCATTGGCGCTTGCGTTCGATAAAAATGCGTGTAAAACGTTTGCCAGTGGTCTTTTTACCATCGTACCGGGCATAACCACAGTCCTACTCTGTGAATAAAATGCGGCGAATCAAACTAGAGACAACGTGTTAAGATCTGTATTTGCTTATAAACATGTAGTATCATCGTGCAAAATGCACTGTTCAATTATAATTTTTTTTTTTACTTTACTTGTAAAATTCAACATCTGTTTCGTAATTTTTTCTCACAGTTTATTTCTTACATAGTTACTTTTGTTTATTTAGTGATTGACACTTATTAGACTTTATAGAGACAGAGTGTCATGTCTCAAGGACTGTTAATCTCTTAAAACAACATTGTGCAATTATCAGATTTTCATTTCTTGGACATCAAAGACTCATTGAGTTTATTTAATTATTTTATATCTGTGAACCTTTCACTCAGCTTACTTATATCATTACCTGTTAATTGCAATTTATTCTCATTGTTAAAATTCTTATAAATAGTTATGTACAATTGTCAATGCGCAGTCTGGAATACGGCGGCCAGCCCCGCCACGTCCGACTCTCCCAGAGTCTTGAGTCCGGAGGCCACTTCTGGCCATATCCGACTTGTTTGTAACATGTCTGTCTGTTAAATTGTTATAATGTTGCCATCGTTGAGTCTCGTCCAATAATGTGGAATCCTGCATCAATTGCCTGTTTATTTCTCTGGAACTGTATACTGGTGGACCTTCGGGAATACGGCAAACCCACCCTTCGTTTTAGCTTACGGCCCACAGCGCGCCCCAACCTTTTACCTTATACACTTTACGCCAACATTTCTCACCCGGTTCGTACTGCACACGACCGATGCAGATCCAGGCGAATTCTCTATCCCGTAAAATCTACACGGTCACAGAAATATAATACTTTGTTTTTCAGTGTTAACACATCTAATTTTGTACGATGGTCAGCTATCAATTTTTTGTAATGCGTCACAAGTATGACGCAGCTACGAGGGAAAACCTAATCGTTGCTTGCAACGAGCTCGTCTCTAGTTTGCGGTATTTTTCCAATGTAAATCTAATAATTATCATTTTCCAGGGGGGGGGGGGTCGGTACCAGCGCACGGTGTTGGTGTGTGAGCTGTGTAATTTTGATCGTATAACCTATAAAATCCCGGACATAAACACTTCAAGATTTGACTCTGTTCCTTTATATTAAGCACATTTTATTTTGCCGTAATCAAAATAAACATAATATTCAGTTTAACTGTGATAATAAACGACACTATATTCTTTGGATCGAGAATATTATATTGAGAAAAAAATATTGAGGTTTGATTCAAGAATAGGTGAATGTACGTATGTAAAAATCGGTGCCCTGGTACACCGGTGTGACGAAAGCGCTACTTTCTGTAATATAATTCCCATGGTATTATACGATAAGGGGCAACATTTACTACAAAAAGAAATGTCTAATATCGCCTAAATAATTTGACATGCAATTTAAACTGGAAAGTATAATTTGAATACGTAAAGCGGAAATGAGAGAGATCAAGAATTTTTTTTGTATATAATATGCACATCGATAATCTCACCGAAAGAGAAACATAAAACGCGTATGATCCGTAAAACCAGAAAGGACTGAATGCATCACAAGATAGAATTGTCTACCGGTATTTTCTCTCTGATTTTCTCTGAAGATTTTTGAAAAACAATGTATATACGCAAATTCAAAATGAATGCAGAATGAAAAAGTTATGCCGGTGTCTCGAGTATACATACTGCGCAATTTGTATGCATGCGACGTTATCATAAAGAATAATGACGTCATGACGTTTCTGGTGCATCTGACACGAAAAACAATGGTATTTTTCAACTGCTCTATACTTAAAACTATTAATGCTGGGATATAAAATTAAGCTAATTCTCAAAGGGTGTTTCCTAGACTATGTTTGGAAAACATATGATAAAATTTTGAGACGGGGCCGATTTTGACCACAAGTGAACCATGTTCTTTATAAATATCATTTACAGTTTTCAATTACATGTACTAGGGTGTGTGGACCCCATAATTATAAATGTTTGTTTCATGTTAATATGCATTTAGCAGAGTAATGCGTATATGACATTTTTCCACACTCAGCAACACACGATATATTGGGATTATTACAGAGTGTAAAATAAACAGAAGTAAGTTTTTTTTTCAGTCCATGTCATTTGCTAAGCACAGGTTACTTTCAGCTACATATATAAAAAGTGACAACAAGATAAACTGTATTTGAATAAGGCTAGATTTGTACAGAAACATTTACAACCTGTCAACATGGAAGTCCATCTGAATTCACAGGCTGGAGTTGAGCTAGACAAGGCAACCCTATAAGGAGGTTGCGTGTGTTTATCTACAACAAGGTATTGTCAGCTGTTAGTTAATCAATATCATACAAACTTTGTAACAATAGACCCATACATATAAAAAGTTTAAACTAATTACGTTAATACTTGCTGTAATATTTATTTTATTATTTAAAATTTAGTTGACTCAATAAACACATACCATATTACAAATACATGTTATTTATAAATCAATGATAATGACCTAGACTTACCTGTCAGATCACCCTGTCTGGTGATATACCCATAGACACTCGTTGTTCCATGATCCAACCCAGAGACGGTGAGTGTCGACATAATAACTAAGGCTGAGAGGTTCACACATCTTTCTCAAATCTGTCAGTAAATGTGACAGAAACTGACCGTCCTTGTCTTTAATCTGAAGTGTGTTGCTTAAACCATCACACATCAGAATGTGTGACAGCGTATCAGTACAGATTCCACATGGCCATAGTTCTTATCCTGATGGATGTCCTGTGTAAGAGAAACGATGTCTTCCTCCACGCTCTGTCACAACTACAGCTTTATTATTGTCAGACACAACAACATCCAAATTATTGTTCTCTTCTATATAGATAGGATCACTATACAGTCCCCGTACTGTGTTGTCGTGTTGTATGTTTTGTGTCATTTTTCCGCTTTGGTTGTACCGGGTTACCTTCCCTGTCGATCGTCCCTTTCTATACATCCCGATCAAAAGATCCCCAGTGAACGTGGACACGTACACACACTGTGGTCTCCATCTAGAGTCTGTTCTTTTTAATAATTTGGTTGTTGTGTTCATATCCGTTGACAGCTTATTGATGTTATGATCCTTATTTATATAAATCAATTCACCCTCCATGTTCACTGTGTGTAATACATTATATAAATCATTACATAAATCCTTAACGCGATGTAGAGGAAAACCTTTTTTGTTTGTCAAGATGAGATTGTGTCCATCACTGACCCATACCTGGTCTGATGTCACACAGAAAATGTGATAACAACCATCAACAGTTGTTAGTGTAAAACTGTAAAGTAAATGAAGAGAAGACATCAGTTTCAGCACACAATCGTTTCCTATGCATCGGTTTCCTCTCTATGTGATTTTGATTTCACTCTGTTACTCCATCACTTTCTTCTTGTTGAGTGACTCAGTCATGGAGAGCTGGCTATTGTGGAGATGTATATGTGGTTGGCGGGATTGGATAAGAGGAATTGTAGCGTATAAATGGTCCCCAGAACAATACTCTCACACAGGGACTTGACATGGTTCACAATACTTTTTATACACGTCTCGGATTTTTTCAGTACATGAACAAATGAGAGAAGCAATGTGTATTCTAAATGTCGCACGTGTACTGCAGCAGGAATGAGTCCTCCCTAGAATGGATTTTATGAAAGGGTCCATACATCACTGATATCATGTTCATCAAAGTTGAAGTGGAGTATGGAAAGGAAAAATGTCAGGCTCTACTCTTTCGGAAAAAAAATGGCACGCCAATCACTTTACACGTGGAATGGATTCAGCGGTCATCAAAATGTTTCTGGAACAAATCCTAATCTACAAAATATCAATACTATACCTTGAGGGTATTACTACCAGTTATACATTTGAGGCACAACGAAACATTCGGATGAAATGTTATTTGTTATAGCTATCTCATCAGGTGACACCAAAAAAAAAAGGCCACATGATACGACATTTTCTCAAAATATCTAGCTCAAAACAGGTCTACCCTCAAAACCACGTTTTTTCCGTTTGTATGTAAACAGACTGCACACTCCCCAGGAAAGTGGTGCATGTGCCTTGAAAGAAGTAGTTCTTATGAAAAAGATCACCATCTAACAAAATACATGAACTACAGTATCCTTTTCAGTGGTGCAATTTTTTATAAAACTGAGTAAAGGAAAATCAAGGAAAAAAATTCTGAAGAATATATGGAACTACAATTTACCGGTGTGATACTTTGAAGATGTATACCAAGGTGAAGTTGAATAAGATTTGGTATACCTGTTTTAATAGCTGTAGAAAGAAAAAAGGTCAGCCCACCTTTTTTTTTCCTTTAGATTTTCAGTGCAAAAGATATAAATCAAAAACTCATAAAAGAATAAGAAACCAGTTGACAATGAAATTGCAGAAATGTTCAAGGTAAGGAAAATTGTGTAATATTTTTTATTCTTTTTAAGTTCGTTCTGTTCCTTACAAAATCCTTTTTCCTTTTCTTAATTTCATCTATACCAATCGTCTCTCTTTCTCTCTCTCTCTCTCTCTCTCTCTCTCTCTCTCTCTCTCTCTCTCTCTCTCTCTCTCTCTCTCTCAGACTGTGTATGAAAAAATGACAATAACAATCCGTCTAAAAAATTCTAAAATTTTTTAATTCTTTCTTCATTTAAGGTATATGTCAAATTATTACAAGTAAAATAATAGAAAACAATAAACCCCATTAGTTTTTGTTAAGTGAAAAAAGTAGTTTTAACAAAATTATTAGATTGTTTGCAGTTAAAAAAGCGTAGTATGCGTCCATGTGCCCTTGTTCACGATCATCTCTTGAAAGTGTGTGCTTTTCTAAGGTAATATTTTTTTTTGTTTTTTTTTTCTTTTTAAATCCATTTTTTTCGTCGTAATCTTATACATCCTAATGGGTAATGGAAGGTAATATGATCAATGTGTGTTTCCTTCGCTTATGTACTGAGTTTAACGTATAACTTACAAAATCTCGATGTTACAACTCACAGTACACTAAAAAGCATCACGATTGCATTGATATTATTAAAACATAAATCAACTACATAATTTGATATTTTTTACATATCAAGCTATGCAAAGTATACATAATTATATATTATAAAGTATAGAAAATAAAATGACACATTTTGCAAATTAAGGCAAATAAGAAGGCGTCACAAAATATATTGGTCTGAAGAAAAAAAACCCACCATAAATCTATTCCATAATTTTGATTACTTACTAGTATTAAATTTAAAAAAAAAAGTTTGATAACAATACAATTGCTATACAGCTTTACAGGGAGGTGCCATCAACGTGTCATGGAGAAAAAAAGTCTTAATTATACTCCTGTACAATGTAATATTGATATTTATGAAATATCAAACTTATTAAAAACCATTAAATGCAGCAATCTGTCCTTTCAAACTTTAAACATGTCAAAACATACACGGACATTTTAAGGAATATCTTTCAGTTTTTCCCCACCTAACCGGATAAAATGTATTTAACTAATTGGAAAGTAACCAGATTAAGTAAGGGCTTTTTCCTAATCTTATCTTGTTAAATACATTGATTTTTTTTAATTCATCAGGTTGTGATCTCAATTTTGGTAGTAAAATAACACACCGATAATTTCCTATCTTAAACATCTCCGGATTATTTTAATTGAACTCCTTTATAAATGAAACCTCAATGAGAGACAACTATACCCCAATTTCACTTAAGTTTTCGCAGTATTTATGATTAAAATTATAATCAACACAATGTGAATGGCATAATAGAATTTCATTCTAGTCCTTCTCTGTCTAAACCTGTATATTTTTTGTGTTTGTTTATCTATTGCATTATCTCTATCTCTTTCTCAATCTCTCTCTCTCTCTCTCTCTGTGTGTGTGTGTGTGTGTGTGTGTGTGTGTGTGTGTGTGTGTGTGTGTGTGTTGTTTGTTGACGCCATTTGTGATGCTAAAGAGAGCGCCTGTTTTAAAAATACATGTAGTATTTGTAAACGCCATGTGTTATGTCTACTTAAAACTCTATGCGTTTTGCTCTCTATAATACATATTGCATATATTACGTGACGCATTCTCCCGTAAGGAACTAATACTAGGCCAACCGTGAGCTTATTCTCTTGTTAAACCTCCAATAAGCCAACACGCGTTTAAGTTTTAAGACTTTTATATAGACTTTGCATGAAATATTCTTTTACAGCACCAAAGGTCTGATTCCAACTGATTATAATTTACAGTTCAGAATTATATATAATGAACAATGGAATAACACAAAGAAGGATTAACATAATATGAACAGATGTGAGGAAATCAATATCAAACAGCTATTGAGTAGCATGCGTGAAATTTTAGCAGCATGCATATAAAACAAATTCATAAGATGAAAGTTGAAATGTCAATAACATAAAGAGGAGTCAATTAAAAGATTAACTGTCCATCTCTGACTGTGCCTCAGGTGGGATTAAGGTTTTGCGAAATTAAGAACGTTTTTAAAACAGTTGTGGAAATAGGAAAACGTTTTTATAGCCATCAACACAAAGTCCGAAAAAGTTAATTTAAAAATAGTCCGAAAGATTGAATTTCACACCGTGAAAGAAAAAAATGAGTTTGGTGGAAAAGTTTTTTGAGTTTCGTAGTCTACAAAAGTCATCTCATATGATGGAAAAGTATCTGCAACCACTCTAATTACTGTCTCTGAATAAGACAGCCAATTATCATCATTAGTCAACCAAGCCAAAGAAAAATAACTCCTTGTTCATTGTATTCTAGAAGCAGGGATATATTATTTGGCTGTAAGGACCAAACATACTTGAACAATATCGTTGAAATATCAAAATTTATGTACCCACCAAATAAATTGGTGTCGTTTCTTGCTAACTTATTTTTAGAATAAATGAATTATGTCTAAATATAATTATTTTAAGAAAAAAAAAATATGAAGTCGATAACATAAATGCACAACATTGCAACGTTTAGTTTAGATTTTCCCAAATGATTGATACAGTATCAGTACCGATCAGACCCAACCTAACAGAAAGTAAACCCCAACTAAACCATTGGTTTACTTTCTGGGTTTACTCTGGGTTTACTTCGGGTTTACTAGAGTGGACCCAGAGTAAACCGAAAGTAAACCCAGAGTGGACACAGAGAGTAAACCCTGTCAGAAGTATACCCCTGAAAGCAGACACTTCCTGTGTATTTGGAATACACAAGGGGCAGGAATTACATGCAGTAGGATGGTTAGATAAAAGCCGGGTCTGGTTCACACTTCAGTGCATATAGTTGACCTCAAAAGCAATTTCCAAGTAAACCCAAAGTAAACCCCGAGTAAACCCTGAGTGGACCCAAATTTTCAAAAAGTAAACCCAGAGTAAACCCAAAGAAAACCCCAAAAGTAAACCCGGGGTTTAGTTGGGGTTTACTCTGGTGTTAGGTTGGGTCTGATCGGTACTGTAAAATGCCATGCTTAATGAATTTTAACAAATTAATCTCAATTGTTAAAAAAATGATTTGTAAAGAAAGATATGGTTACGTTCTAGAAAGTTTGAAATTTTGAATGTTTTGATTTGTTGCAGGTGTCCATGTGATGTATGGTGCTTTGGAGTAAATATTAAAAGAGCAAAAGGAACAGGGGCACCATCACTGACCTGACCAGTTAATACGAGTTAGTTTGATAAGAGTAAGCATTAGCCAGATCAGCGATGTCGTCCCTCTTGCCTGTTGCTATTCTAATATTGCGTTTAATAATGAATCATTACATACACAACACGGTGAATTAAAAAAAATACAAATTGAAGTCTTCAATTACCATGTTTTGGAATATTTACAGGAAAGGTCCACCACACAACAAGTCAGAACATTTATCGCTTCCTGGTTTAAAAATGTAGAAATTTGGAGGTAGTTCATAGAGTAATTAAAGAAGAATGGACTTGATAAACGTTATGTAGCGCGACCGAGCGTGCGGTCTTATTTCTCCAATATTCTCTATAAATTAATCCATTTTAATTCACTGTTAATTTCCTTCTTTGGTAGCGTAAATAAAAGTCTAATTATCTATTAACAAATTTATTCCGTTTTTACATATTAACAATTTACACAAACATAGGTCACTTTCTAACTCTGGCTCTCGAACTACTCTCTCTCCCTCACGCTTACAACCATATATATACATAACGGGGGCAGCTCCGCCGGAGCTGCTAGTACCCGGCAGCTCCTCGGTAGCTGCCGCGGTCAGTGATTACGTAATACACATACACACGCTTTTGTTGACAAACAAATCACTCTCTACAATTCCCCCCGACTAAGATTTTGGCCCCGTTCAAAATAAAAGTTAAACATCGAAATTTAAAATCATACTCACACATAAAAAAAAAATATATACAAATTGAAATATGCACATGAAACAATACAAAATCAAGATAACTTCAACAACTATAACTTTACAGTTTTTAACAATTCATAATTACACGGAATAAGTTCCGTGGCACTGGCGGTGTCTCTGTGCTTTAAAGTGTAGCGGAATTTCGGACAGTATATCACGAATAAGGGCTTCCATGTCTACATCACCGGGTATAATGTTCTCGCTAAAACACACATTGGTTCGACGCTCTACTTCCGTATTCCCGTTGGGCATCACTGTTGTGGTTCGCGTTAGAGATAGCGTTATCGAGTGCGTGATACACGTAGTTGTTTGAGCAGGATTGCCGCGGTCAGGCTCATTTTCTTCTTCTGGTGCAACTTCACCATTTTCACTCGGCGCACTGTCTTCGTGTATCGTTTCCTCTTCAAACGCGGCTTCCTTAAGAATGTCGTAAACGAAATCCTCATGGAATTCATTATCATTTAACATGCTGTCCATCATTTCTGAATTTAGACTGAGTAAATCCAATGTTTCATCGTCATCTGGATTGTTAAACACTTCTTCGTCTGATGAAATGTCTTCCACTTCGGGCGCATAATTCAAATTACAGTTGCGTTCCGACTCCATCATTTCTTCATCTGAAGAAATGTCCTCGTATAGGGGCACGTACACCGCTTTTTGATTTTCTTTCAGTTTATCCCTAGTAAGTTGCTTTGAGCTCGACATAGCGTTTGTGTCTGTTCCGTGTGCGGCTTTCAAATGTTTCTTCAAATTAAATTTTCGGGAAAACGGTCGTCCACAAAAGTCACATTTATATATATTTACACGCTCACTATGAATTTCTTTAATATGTTGATGAAGAGTCTTTCTATTTCTGAATAAAAGTCCACACGTTTCACAAATCATCTGTTCATTTAGAAGTCCAAAATGGATATGGTCAGTCTCTGAATCTGCTCGGTACTTTTATAAGGCGCCCGGCCCTGGTCTGTGTAATGGGTCTGTCTGGAGTTCGTGTATTGCGCGTCTGGCGACTGTCGCGGTCCTCCCCAGCTGCAGCGCGGTCACTTTCGGCAAGGGCCTTTGATCTTGTTCTTTCGGGTTTTCGCGACTTGTCGGTGCTTCTTTTATCTGCATGGCTCTTCGGAACAGGGACGGTATCAGGCTCTTGGACATTTTGATGTTCGCAATTTTCCGCGTTTGTATTCACTAAAGTTTTTAGTTGACTTTGTGTTGTTTTTCTAGTGCGGAATGGCTTTAAATTATCAGCATGTACAATCTTTGGTTTTGAAGTCTTTGAATGCTGAATTTGGTAAAGGATGTTACTTAGGCGTTTTATTATCACCCAAGGCCCAGTCCAGTTTCGCGAAAGTTTCAGTTTCGTTCCCTTCTTTTGTTTAGGTTGGTATAGTCGGACCACATCTCCCACTTCATAATTTTGTTCAGTAATGTTTTTATTATACAGCTTTCTCTGCGTTGATACCGAAGATCGAATTGTCTCTCTGGCTAAATCATGAGCTTTTTCCAAACTTTCACACAACTTTGTTACATAATCCGAATAACACTTTATATCCTTAGTTTGAAAATCACTGAAATCACACAACAAAGAAACTGGAACTGTCATTTCACATCCAAATACCATGCGGTATGGCGTTAATCCGGTAGTCTCATGCACAGACGTGTTGTATGCCATGCTTATAGCATCAATATATTTATCCCAGTTTGTTTGCGGTAAATTGACATATTTCGAAATCATTTCTTTAATGGTTCGATTAAGTCTTTCCACCATCCCGTCTGATCTCGGATGAAAAGCAGTTGTTCGAGTTTTTGAAATGCATAATATTTCACAAAGTTGAGAAAATAGTTGGCTTTCGAATTGACTTCCCTGATCGGTGTGAATTTCATACGGGCATCCATAACGTTTGATCCACCCGCGAAATACTGCATGAGCTATTGTTTCAGCCTCCATGTTAGGTAATGGATAAATCTCCGTGTACTTAGAAAAATAATCCGCTACTACAAGAATATACATATTTCCGTTTCCAGTTTTAGGGAATGGTCCTGCTAAATCAGCTGCTATCCTCTCAAATCGTCCTCCCGACACATAACTTTTCATAAAATGTCTCTTCTTTTTGGAAGGATTTTTTTTTTTTTCACATATATCACATGATTTTACATAGTCGCTGATATCTCGGTGAAAGTTGGGCCAATAGTATGAACTTTGATCGGCTCTTTTCTTTGTCTTTAAAACTCCTTGATGTCCAGATATAGGCGAATCATGAAAATGCCACAATACAGCATTTCTTAAAGTTTTTGGTGTACATATCCGTAATCGCACGGAATTTCCATGTATCCATTTAATGCATAGCACACCTTCATGTACGGTTAACAGTTCCCATCTTCCATACCAGAATCGACACTCGGGGTGCATATGAAATAATTCTTCAAATTTTGGCTTATTTCCGTCTCCATGTTTTTCAATCCAGTTAAGGATAAATCCTACAACTTCATCGTCTATTTGTATTTTTCTAATTCCAGAGTAGGTTAAATCAACATCAGGCTCAGGTTGCGGTTTTGCTCGTCTGGGTCTATTCTCCTTTCGTCCTTTCCCCGTTGATTGTTTGTTGTGACTCTTGCTTTCAGTGGTGTTGAACAAATAATGTATATCACATATAGCTTGATCAATACACAAGTCTGTCTCGCTTTTGTGTTAGCGCAACTCGTTAACGTGACTTTCCAGGGCTCCATCGTATACATCGTCAGGTTTTCTTTTACACTGTCTACACACTGTCTCATTTGAGTTTACTAAGATCCTAGATAAACCATCTGCATTAGAATGTCTTTTTCCTGGGCGATGGACAATTTTAAAATTAAATGGTCCTATCTGCTGCAACCATCGGCACATTTGTCCGTCGGGCTCTTTGAATCTGTGTAGCCAAGTGAGAGATCCATGGTCTGTGCGTAATATGAATTCTTTTCCCAGTAGGTAATGCTTAAAGTATTTCATGAAATAAACTACTGCCAGCATTTCTTTACGTGTAACACAATAGTTTCTTTCTGCTGTGGTCAACGCTCGACTACCATAAGCTATTACTCTCTCACAGTTTTCCTGAACTTGAGATAAAACACATCCAATGGCGTTATTACTAGCGTCAGTATCCAGGATAAATTGTCCAGCTTTTGGATCAGGGTATCCAAGGATTGGAACACTTACAAGTTTCTCTTTCAGTGTATGAAAAGCATGGTCACATTCATCAGACCAGTTCCATTTAGATTCTTTGCTTGTTAACCCATGTAGGCACTTTGCTATCTTTGCAAAATCCTTTATAAATTTCCGATAATATGACATCAGTCCCAAGAAACTTCGTAATTCACTGACATTTGTTGGTCTTGCTGCATTTCTAATCGCCTCTGTTTTAACAGGATCAGTTTTTATTCCATTTGCTGTTACTACATGTCCCAGGAATTGAACTTCCGGTTTAAAGAATGAGCACTTCTTTGCTTTTACTTTCAAATTCATTTCATCTAGTCGATCAAATACTTTCTCAAGGTTGGAGATATGTTCTTCAAAATTCTTTCCGAACACCACTATGTCATCTAGGTATAGCACAGCTATTTTCCATTGTAATCCACTCAAGGTTTTCTCTATAATCCGTTGAAATGTCGCAGGGGCATTACATAAACCAAATGGCATTACGGTATACTGAAACAAACCTCCTCTAGGTGTTGCAAAAGCTGTTTTCTTTTTGTCTTGTTCTGCCATTGGCACTTGATGGTACGCCATATTTAAATCTAGCGTTGAAAACCACTTAGATCCAGCGAGGGCATCTAAATCATCCTCTATTCTGGGAATGGGGTAAGCATCCTTAACTGTTATTGCATTTAGACGGCGGTAATCTACACATACACGCCAGCTTCCATCTTTCTTCTTCACCAGTACTAGTTGTGAGGACCATGGACTGTTTGATTTCTCGACCAGACCCTGTTTCTCCAATTTTAGTATCTCAGCATCTAAAATTTCTCTCTTAAAGATTGGCACTCTTCTCGGCGCTTCTTTAAATGGTTCCTCGTCCATAAGTTTTATACGATGCTCTCCAATTCTAACCCGTTCCATTTTTCTTTCTGGGTTAGCAAATACACGTTCTCTCCGTATAAGGAATTCCTTGAACTTCCTTGACTCCTCAGCAGTCAAGTGATAACATCCATCGTCGTAGACAGTCTTTAAATGTTGCGGCATTTCACTGTTTTCCTCATTTACAGTGCTAACTTTGTCACAACAATTATCAATTGCTTCACTAACATACTCCACTGGTATGAATGATGCTATCAATGTACCCCTCTTGATCAATCTAGGTTTCGCTCCAGGATTGAAAACACGAATAAACACAACGCCAGTTTTTGCATTCAGTAATGTTTTTGCGACAGTCACTTGATGTGATACAACAAAACTTTGCATAGGTAGTGGTAGTCCGTTGATTTCCTCTGTATATGTCAGCTTGGATGGTATAATAGCTTCGTGATCTCCAGGAACTTGTACGGTCTCTGTACAAAATACGTAATTAGTTCGTTTCCCTTCCGTAAGTTTACATTTCATTAAAAGTTCATTGGTATCATGTTCCCATACACACTTATATTTCACATAAAAGTCTTCACCTAACAAATTATTTTTCACTCCTCCCACAAATATTCGCTGTTCTATATCCACATTTCCCAGTGTTAAAGTCATTTTAGCAGTTCCAATAGTATTTATTTCTTGTCCATCAGCACTTAAAAATTTTGTCCTTACTCGTTCTAGTACGGGCCTATTTTCAGGGATGATGTTGTAATAGGTTTCCTCAGTTATAAAAGATCTTCTTGCACCTGTATCTACTTTCCAAATCACCTTCGTTCCCTGTATTAGTCCTTCTATTTGAAAACCACTTTTTCCAGGAATTCGCACTTCTAAACTCTCAGTACATGGACTAACATTTTCAGTACAACTGGGATTCATAGATACACTTGTCCTTAAAACCTGGTCAGTTTCGTTGAGCTGCAATTCTCCAGAATCGTCTGTCCGAATAACACTGCTGTGTTTCTCTTGCGCCCTTTTACTAACTACTGCTGCCATATCCAAGGGAAGATCACGCTTTGCTGGTGTACTAGGCCTTTCAGGTTTCTCGACCGGCGCACGGCCTACTGCCTCGGTCCTGAACTGTTTAACTGCTGATCCACATTTTTCCTAATGTTGAAACTGTTCTGCTTTCCTCCACTTCTTTTGTTAACTGGGCATTGATATGATAAATGATCAGTAGAATTACACTGGAAACATCTCTTTGGCTGTCTTCTATTTCCCTCAAATCTTGGTTTCATCTGCTGTGTTGATTTGTTGGCATTCGCATTTCGGAAGTCTTCAGAAACGGCGTACACTGTGCGTCTGTTTGTTCTAGCATAATGTTCTCGAGAGTTTTCTCCAAGTCTAATACACTCCTCCTGCATAGCGGCTGTAATGGCGTCTTGTAGTGTCTTTGGACGAATTCTTTTAACAGCATAACGAAATTCACTGTCTTCACTACAATTATCCAAGAATGTCTTTAGGCTGCTCTCTTTAATGTACTCTCTATTATCTGGGTATGCCTTCCGGTACAAATCTTCTATCGCTTGACCAAAATCTCTAAAGGTTTCATTGGTACGTTTCCTTCGCATTTTGACCTCCGCTATATAACTTTCTTTCATCACTCTATGGCCAAACCGATTTTCCATAGCTCGCTTTAATTCTGTCCAACTGTTTCTAATTTCCTCGGTCAATCCATAGGCGTATGTTTCTGCCTGTCCTCGCAGTACAGTGAAAAATACTCTCCTCGTCCTATTCTCGTCCCAGTCATTTATCGATACAATGTTCTCAAAATACCGTATGTACTCCGTCCAAATATCCTCTCCATCTCCTTTGAACGTTCTCTTCACTGGTATTTGATATCCGGATGCCGTACTTGAAAAACTGCTTGCTTGATTCCTGGCTCTTGGGGTAAATGTTGGCGTCGTTAAACTTGGAGTAAATCTAACATTACGTTTTGATGTTGATTGATCTGTGTTATGTATAATTGGAGAGGGTGGTACACAGACTATATTTTCACGATTCCACAACTTTAGAACAACGCTAAACAAAATAAGGCATACTAATCCTAGTATTCCAGAAATCATGAATTCCTTGGTCAAACAAAGTACCATATATCGCGGGAAGTAGGTGTAAATGGCATAAGCAACTGCACATCCGAATAATATCACTAGAATCCAGAAGGTAATAAATCCGTTCCAAGAAAACACTTCCCGAGGACCGTGTGTTTCATTCATCTCCCCTCTATAACTATCGTCGTCAATAGGAGTACTTGCAATCATAGGCTCCGTATTTTCAATTGTATTTCTTTCTGCTATTGGGGTGGCATCTTCACTTTCTATGAATGAATTTAGTAGTGATCTTTTAACATTCCGCTGAAATCGAGGAGTTTCCGGCGTCGCTGGTTCATTATCAATGTCCGTAAAATCCATTTTCCGTGACGAATAGGCACTATCTTGGGAAAACATTGTTTTGAATTAACACTCATAAGTTTTTATTCTACATCCACATGACGGACACTTGTAGAATCTGCTTGATTCATTTTGATTTTCATTGCGAATTGAACACGAATTTTCACTTTTCAAAAACATCACGTAACAGTTAGGACATTCTTTGCGTAATTCCAAGTCAATCATTCGAATGAACCGATAATTTCCATTGCTATCTATGTCATACAGTTTCACAAATCTGCTAGAATTTTCACAGGAATCCATCACAATGCCAAGTAAATAAGAATTCACAGTTTAAAACCACATGAAAGAGAACAAACAAATTTCATCTATAAATCCAGTCAAATTAATTTGAGTCACTCTATGAACAAGTTCTCCCCGTAATCCATAATTATTGTCACAGTTTCACAAACAAATAATCCAGTTCGAAATAAATATCCGTGTTACAAGAATTTAGAAAGTATCCCACCGCTGCCACCAGTTGTAGCGCGACCGAGCGTGCGGTCTTATTTCTCCAATATTCTCTATAAATTAATCCATTTTAATTCACTGTTAATTTCCTTCTTTGGTAGCGTAAATAAAAGTCTAATTATCTATTAACAAATTTATTCCGTTTTTACATATTAACAATTTACACAAACATAGGTCACTTTCTAACTCTGGCTCTCGAACTACTCTCTCTCCCTCACGCTTACAACCATATATATACATAACGGGGGCAGCTCCGCCGGAGCTGCTAGTACCCGGCAGCTCCTCGGTAGCTGCCGCGGTCAGTGATTACGTAATACACATACACACGCTTTTGTTGACAAACAAATCACTCTCTACAGTTATTCATTATCTAGCAGGATTGTCATTAACATTTGCATTTGGTATGTACACCTGTTAAGTTCTCTTTTTAGATTAAGTAACGCACAGCGTTTACATTTTACAATAACAGCCGCTAATGTTGCAAAATAAGAGTTACACAAACAAACAATAACATAACTTCTTAATAATACATATATTTATATATATTTGTTGTAATTAAAAATGAATGTCTCATTATGAAATATTATGAAATATTCCTTTTATCTCCAAACGTTGTACATATTCATGTCACTCTGCTAAATATAACCGTTCAGAACCCAATTTTACCATGATTCAGTGAATCTGATCTTTTTAGATGAATACAATAGATTGTTATCAATATATCACGCTTTATTTGTTTTCAGATGACCTATCCTACAACAAATCCGCTACCCAATCTCATTCACACATAGGCACGATATATGAAGCCGGTAACGCAGTTGATAGAAACACATTAACGTGTATGAGGACATCCGAAATAGGAAACACCTCAGTTAACAAGACCGTTTGGTGGAAAGTGGATCTTGGTGGAATGTACAGTATATATAGCATTAACCTGCTGTTTAAGAACTACGAAGGTTGGCACGGTACGGGTATACTTTTTTAATATTGAATTCGCGCGTTACTGGCCTTACAAACATGTTATATGAATATGACGCCATGCTGCTATGTGCTAGGAAGTATATTAAATATTGTAAATAAGTTATGCACAAGCAATTAAATAGGAGAATATGGAACTTTTTTTCCTTAATAGGAGACATAAAGATTTTTAATGTTTTTTGTTCGTTTGTTAACATTCACAATTTGGAACAATAAACACATTTAAGTGATACTGCGATTAATCTCGGGTTCTCTATGTCACTTTTGTAGCTAACAAAAACAAATGTTATGATTTCACTGACTTGCATTTCACATGTGTAAAATGTATTTGTAAAAATATGTTTATAATTTTCATAAGATGAATTTTGAGAAGTAAGAGTCAGTATCGCAATATTTCATAATGAAGTCAATATAATCATTTTGTATGCATTAAAACCGTTATTTTCATACTTCATTGTCGTCTAGAATGAAATAATTTGCATGGGTTCATTTAGATAACAGAACATTTGTTGAATATAAAATGTTTCAATCTAAATGATATCTACATGTATTTCCTATACGTACTAAAGGTAAAGAATATGCATTTGTATAAAGACCATGATGTTAATGAATAAGAAATTTAACTGGATGTTATGTAGAGAACAGACAACGAGGACGTTTTGCTGGTTTCTCTCTGTATGTATCAAACACTGGTGATATTCGGAGTTCTACTCTGTGCTACAAAAACGGACCTCAGTTACCACCCCTAAACTTTACAACCACGTGTACAGCACACAGACGTTACGTTATATTTTACAACGAACGACTTAATGAAGTGAGCTACCCAGAAGGATATGAAATAAGCAGTGTTTTTACTGAACTGTGTGAAGTTATTGTACAAGGTAAAGACTTACCTTAGGTAGAACACGAATAAATATTGTTTTTACTGGTTAATGTAAAGTAAGAGTAACAGGCAATTAGTCATAAAGTAGATAAGATTTAAAAAAAAGGTTCCGAAATATTTTTTTGATTTTATAATTATCAGTTATATGATTATAAAACATTATAGCATAATACTTACATCTACCAAGTATATTTCCCTCTACTTCTTACGGAAACTTATAGTCAATTCATAGCTCTATAGAAACAGCCAGACGGAAATATACATGACTCGTTTATCGATTGATCCAAATCTACAGCGGATGAAACTGACAGTAAACTGACAGGACCGAAATCGACATGCAGTGTTTGTCGATTGGTCGTAACCTACAGCGACCTTAGAAAAATCACGGACTGCACGAAATAATCATGATGATGTCAGCCTTAAAGTCTCACAGGAGACTATTTGGCTGTTTCTTTTAGCTAACGTACTTGCGTACATTAACAGTGATTTAATGAATTTTACTTACTTTTTTTAATCCATTTATTAATTAGTTAAAAGTAAAATGTAAATACAAACAACAAAATGCTATCTTTGATGGTTCATGCGGGATATGACGGTAGCGATCATTGAAGAAAAAAATTACCTAACAATAATAACAATACTAATAATTTTTTTTTCAATGTTGCCACCTTCATATCCCGAATGAATCACCAATGAAAGCAATTTATTTTTCAAATAATCACTTACATAGGATTGTTGGGAGTATATAGTAATTTTTATACCATACCTTCTGTAGACATTACTAACCTGACATTTCTGTAGAATGTAGGTAACAAATCTTATTATGTTGTGCCTCACTTTCTACATCTATATCATACGTTTTAGAAGTATTTTTTTAAAAATAAATAATAATGTTTCTACTTAGATTAATAAAATATTTGCAAAAAAATCGTATAGGCTGTATTCTTAGCACAAACTTTTATTTTATCAAAACCATAATTACAATATCAGTTTTTAAACTTAGAATGAGGGTTTATGATATATATTTGTTTGGATTTGTACACGATCTTAGAAGATGATACTATTTTCACCGGATAAACTGTTTTATCCACGCTATAATGTCATTAATAAAATTATAGCTAATGATAAAGGCACAACCATTTCAAAATAAAACAAGAGGCTCATGGGGCCACTTCGTTCACCTGAGCAACAATAACTTTATATGAGCGTTCAAAGGATATTGTGCCATATGGCCCCTCGATAGAATAAAAAAAAAATACCGTAAAGTATCCGAATTTTACACTTATTTTTGCATAAACTTAATGTTTGACATTGTACCATTTTTGCAAAAAAAAAATTAAAAGATCCCCTGCAAGATAACTAACTATTCTTTTGGTAGGTGTTCACTGTAAACTTCCAATTCCCTTTATTTTCGTTCTGCCCTCCCCTTCCCCCACTTTGTAAAGCGATCAAAATATATGAGAGCATTTAGGTACATCTTCTTCCTCAACTACTTACTAGTGATTGTATTTTTAAAAAAAAAAACAATATTGGTTACTGTATTTACTATATTTTAAAAAATCATATATTTAAAAGAAGAAAATTGTACCTTAATACGCTTAATTCCTAAAATTATAAACATTCAAAAATTTAACTGGCCTTCCCCATTATAAACGACTGTTGTTTACCTGGCGTGAACTCGTGTGACGTTTTATAACCTTTTCCTAAGGCCTACCCATTATTATCATCTTTAAAACAACAAATGGCTACAAACCAGAATGATTTTCTGCTGCAATATTTTTTTAGGAATAGCGATACTGCCTTTATCCTCATAACAGAAATGTGTCCGAACTATAAAAACTGTTTTAACGGTGTCTTTTTTTGCCTGAAAAACTATCAAAATTGATGTAGAATTCATATTCTTCATCGCATAAAGAGGGGGTCCCAGAAAGTAGTTACAGCATATAATCCTTTAATTTTTTTTTAACGTTTTGCGAGACATTTCTAATGATCAACCAAAATTTCAGTGTCAATCGTAGAATTATAAGCAAGATACAGAGCTTACAATTCTGCTAGGTTTGAGTCATTTTTTGTACACTTTTGTGAGTTTATTACGTTCAACTTAAGATTCATTAACTTGGTATTTCCAATTCAGCAATTAAAATGTAAAAAAGAAAAGAATGGCATCAGCTCTGTGTACAAAGATAGCTCATTATCTTGCTTATAATTCGAAGCTTGACACTTAAATATGGTTAATAAATAGAAAATTGTAAACAATTAAAACAGAAGAAACATGCACTAAAACAAATAAAGTGCACAATTTTTTTTTCAAAATTAATCATATATATACCTACATATTTCCGTCAGCGATATTAAACTCTGTTTAAACCGAATAGACTCGAGAAAATGCTGAGCATCTCAACAAAACACATTGCATAAATCAACCATTATGCAAAGATCATTCCGAATTACCAACATAATTAATTGTATTTTAGTATGTTATTTTTGCTTATTTGCGCAGTTAAACAGTCATTTGTCTGATTTACCTAAGTCTATGTTTGATTTAATACGTAAAATTACAAAACACATGCGATAGTTCCCCAGGTTACAAAGCATAATGAAAATGAAACAAATTTTAACGATAATCAAAACAAGCAAACACCAACGTCCAAAACTGAAAACTGTCAACGCATTGAGATATTTAACCCCAATTTACTTCACAAAATCGGCAGCAATGTATCTTACATGTTTCAGAGATTCCCTTCGCATGCGAACTGTTGCACAACAAACAAATTCATCTTTGTCAGATCGACCCGTTTATCATGCGTCCAACATGGCTGCTTTAACAAAGAACCTTGTTTTCGAAATATGGAATACCGAACCCGTTATACACCGTTTCATTTCCTTTATAACTCAAACTTAAAACGAAATTAGCCCTTAATTTTTACAATTTATATTTTCACTTCCATAAGGATGAATTCTGCTAAATTACTTTGAATTTGACTCAACAGTTTTGGAGAAGATTTTTCAAACCTTTTTTGCACCTCCCTTTTTTTACAGTCTCGAGGTTTTCTCCGCTTTGAATGCAGACTTGCCTTTTATTTCTGCAATTTAAATCCGCCTTCCTATAAGGATGTTTTGTGCCAAATTTGGTTGAAATCGGCCAAGCGGTTTTACAGAAGTTCAAAATGTAAAAAGTTTTCAGACGGACGAGCGGACGGACGACGGACAAAATGTGATCAGAAAAGCTCACTTGAGCTTTCAGCTCAAGTTTTTAATGTTCTTTGTATTTAAACTAAGGATGTAAAAGGTCTGGTGTATTTGGCATTAACTGTGACAAACCATGCCCAGCCAATTGTAAAGACAGCATGTGTCACATAGAGAATGGATCTTGTTTAAGGTGTAAACCTGGATGGACTGGGACATCTTGCGACACAGGTATTTAAATGTTTCTAATTTATTAATTATTCAAAGCCTGACATTTTTTACTATGTAACAATTTGCTATTTAGTAAGTTGTTATTCTTTGACTAAATATAATGTAATAGATAAGCTAGACGTACATTTGTCACCTGCTTTGCTTTTCAAATAGCAATGAAATAAATCAGTTTTACCAATTATTTAAAAAAAAATTATCGTTTCAACTTTATTGCGTAATATCTCATTTTCTTAAAATCGTATTCGAAAGGCCTCAAATGTGTATTTTATCTTTAGTCGTCAATTCTTTAGTTGAACTAAGCCTTTTTTGTATGAGAAAGATCCTTTGTTGAGTTTTAAATGATATCAGTACAAATAATCTTGTATTTGCCTGTTTGCTTACATTTAACGATACTTACTCATTTCTAGTAATTATGTGTTAATGGGCTTTAGTCATTCAAATTGTTATAATGATCAAATAACAATATCTACCCCTACCATGGATTATTTTGCGATTTATTGTTAATCCATTACTGAAGGGTACTCAGAATCATATGCATTTTTCTAACGCGATCTTTACGATTTAGACATTTTTTTCTTTAGAATGTATGGAAGGTTGGTATGGTGTAAACTGTAGTCAGAAGTGTGTAGGACAGTGTAGAGATAACTCTACCTGTAATCACGTGACTGGCCTGTGTGATAAAAGATGTGATGCTGGATGGACAGGAACATTATGTGAGAAAGGTACGTTTTCAATTAAATTATGTATTATTTGTTCCCAAGTACAAAAATGATGATTTTTTTTCAAAAAAGATTCCAGTAAATGTAATCTTATATTTTTTTCAGTATTTGGTCAAATCAATTCTTTTATCTACTTTTATAATTTTGATGTTTACAGCTTGCCAACCTGGGTATTATGGTGAAAACTGTTCTCTCTCTTGTTCTCCTAACTGTAAAACCTGTCGACACACAGATGGTCTGTGTTCCTGTAAGGCAGGTTGGATGGGTCATAATTGTTCAAAAGGTAGTTATCAGTGGTAAAAATATCCAAATTCTGTGCTTGAATATATGAAACAAAACATGTAGTATATTCATTATGATACAATAACAAGTACCATTAGCACTTAGCTGTAATCAATACATTATACCTTTCAGAATGTATTCAGTCATATGGAGAAAATTGTCAGTATTCGTGCAGTTTATATTGCATCAACCAGACATGTGACAGATTCAACGGAAACTGTTTGTGTGATGGCAAACTTGGTACGAAGTGACATTTTCTAAGATTTTGTTTTAATCAATATAAGGTTTTTTTTTTTAATTATGCTGATTCTTTTAAAAACTAAGCTAATAGAATGCAGGGTGTTGTGACGAATGATGTAGCATCCAGTACAGTTTGGATTGTTGCCTTCTCGATATCACTGGCCATCCACATTATATTCATTTCTGCTACGTTAATTAGTCGACTGTATGAAATAACGTTTTCTGCAATTTCCAAAGACAAATAATTATAGTTGTTTATATTTTGATTTTTGATTTAAAAGTTGATTTTGTCATTAAGATACTCGTCTTTTTCTCATAGGAAACAGAAATCCACAACAGATAGAGTTATTTTATCCGGATTTAATTCAGTGCAGACTGTAACTAGTGAAGAACCATACATGTATCACTATCAAGAACTCGGTGTATCACAAATCGAAAACACCTATCAAACTCTAAATCAGCAGTGACTCTCGCAGTTTAAAACTTGTGTCCACCAGTTAGCTAAGTTAGAGTACACCGAATGGTCGTTGAATGTGTTGGAATTGCAGACTTATATCATTCAGTTACCGTTCAGTCTTCTTGCAGTGACATTTATGTTGACTGTTACTTAATGACATAATTTATTTGCCTGTGTTTCCATTCAATTTGTGCAAAGAAAGTGTATATTCTATCCTTAAGGGCATTTACAATGAGTAATTAATTTTAAAGGAATAATGTAACAGCCATGTTTTCTGAATAGCTTACAAATCAACGATGCATCAAAAAGATAGGCTATTTAATGAGATATAGTATATATATATATATAGTATATATATCTGTAATATAGTCATTTTGATACCACAAAAATTTGTATATTTCACGTAACTAGATAAAATCATTTGTCGCAATGTATCCGATTAAAAAAAGCTATTTACTATTTCACATGAAGTAGCTCAAAAACTTCCTCAGTCCTTGATACTAATTATTTATCAATGTTTCGTTGTTATTAAATGTATTCACGTTGTCATCAAATCGACAGATTTGTTCTTTAGCATTTCATTTGAATGTTCAACCTTAATATTTCCGCTACATTTACTTTCGTTAATTTTGTCATGTATCTTATTTCTTTGTGCAAGATAAAAACGAAATTTTCAGTCAAAATAATGAAGCATTACAACTGTGACTTCTCTTATTACTTTCTGCGGATTATTTGTAGCGTTTACGTATAGTATGTATTATACATTATAGTTTACGTCAATGTTAATCTACGGTATTAGTAAGATTATATAATAATGTACTTATCCAATTTTAAGGTACTTTAACTCCGTACTCAATGTGGTCTACTGCACGATTGGTCAATAATCATGCATAACGATTAAGAATTGTATAACTCTTTGTTTTATGCAATATTACAATGAAACCTGCAAAATAAAAAAACCCGAAGAAGGGTATAGTCCATTATTGCATTTTCCATCGGCGGTAATGTTAACGTTAGGGTTCTACGCTCTGGCCCTAAATTTTCATTCAGCAAGGAGATACCTCTCAAATGAAAGCTCATCAAATTGTCTCTTTCCTGTTAAATTTTCGTGGTGTGAAGTCATATTCGTTTTCCGGCAGAATGCGTTTGTATTGAAAAACTCTGAAAATGAAAGTAAAAGTAGAAAATTTCAGTTTTGGAAAAGGTATACATCAAACAATTTCAATTTTTTCCTTTAAATGATAATTTAATTTTGATACTTGCTCTTAAAATTGCACATCCTCCTTTCTGACATGTGTCAAGCATTCTGATTTTAAATTTCCCAATAAATGTTTATATAATCTAAAAGTATAGGAACTATTTTGCTTAAGGTGGTTGGCACCTGAAATTATAGTAATGTCAATCATCCGAAAACCACGTGGATATAAAGATGGGGACCTAAAATGTTTATTTATTTTATTTGTGCCCCATGTAACATGCCATTTTTTCTGGAAATATAGGGTCCCAAACAGATATGAAAATTTTCCTGAAATTTTTGCTAAAATTTGACAATCAATTGATAATTTGAAGAAATCAAACAAATATTTATAATTTGCAATATTATTTAGTTATAATTTTAATACAGTATGAAGTTGAACACATGTAGTGACTATAAAAGTAAAATCTAAGTCAAAGTTTAAAAATTCTTGCTTTACTGGTGGCTTCAAAGGCCAGTACATAATGAATACAACAACAGATGTTACAAAATTTGGGAGCAATCAAATTATAACGCAAATAAAAAGAAGTATAGTAATGTCATCTTTCTAAAACTTTGCCTACAAATAGACATACATTTAATGTTTCATTTAAAAGTAAAACAAGTAGGGGTCACATCTCAAAATTTTGAGATATAGCATGAAATGAGCTAATTTTAGGCCAAAATTGGAGTTAATTTTTTCTTAACTTCTATGAAATATAAGCTAAATATGGCAGAATATATCGATAGAAATATCAAAAAATTGTTTAAATATGTTTTTTAGAACATCATAAATATATCGTTATACACAAACTATCTAGAATTTTAATCTGCGTTGAAAATTAGGAAGCTAAGTAACAGTACTTTAAAACTAGTAAGTTATGTAAATTGTTCATTTCCTTCTTGAAAACTTTTCGCCTCAAAATATAGTCCCTTACTAAACTCTGTAAAAATGTAATTTTTTAAAAACAGTATTATTCAATAGTTTATTTGGCATTGTAAAATATAAATATACTACTAGAATTAATATTTCAGGCAGAATTTTCAGACTAGAGGTGACCCAAAATGGCTACTCAAAACCTAAGGAGCGAACCTCTTTAATGGCGATTCTTTGTTGCCCTACCAATTCTAAAAATAGTTAGATGGTTTTACCCAATATGAAACAGTCATTGTGGTTATTTACAATTCTAAGCTTATATGTTCAATCAAGACAATATACAGACCCATGATTCCACATTTGGAAAAATTCAATACATAATTATGAATCTTGCAGCATTGATACACATGCATGAAATCTGAAGAGTCCAGTCGAAATTTACCTAAACAACATCTAGCTCTCTGGCACTCGATGTTCTTCAAATAGCATATACTGAAAAAAACTTTTATCTCAAGGATTAAAATACATGTAAAACATAAAAATTCAATATTTTTCTAAATTGATGTTGTTCATATTCGTCGGAAAAATCCCATTTATGTCTTATTTTATAAAATTTTAGTCGCACAAATCATGAGTATTTCTTTAGTTACAAAAAATAATTGTTTTCAAATACAACGAAAAAGGTAAAATAGAAAAGAATAGGAATAGGAATTTCCATATCCATCAATGTATTACATGTATGTATTGGTATGTAAATAATAATGTTATATGCTCTATAATGTGAATCCCTCAGTAAATTGTTGTTCCGTTTAGATGCTAGCTTGAGATTACCGCACCTATTGCGTCATAATAACGTCATAGCGAGGAGTTGTTTTTACTCGTGTAAATGTAATATTTGCTGAACTTTTATTTAAGGTAGTATGAGTGTGAGATCAAAGTAATGGAAACCAAATGATTTTGGTATCAGTGGATACACATATGTATAAACAATGCTTGGGTAAAAAATAAATAAAAAGAGTGTAGCCGTTTGCCCCTAATGGCTGTCAAAGTAAGGGAGGTAACTCGGTGTAATGTTTTACTTAAAATTATAGTCTGTATATCAATTCTAATAAACAAGTGAAAGATGACATAAAATTTTTAAAATATTATTTTTAATTAAACATGTAGCATCTGTTCTAAAAAATAAAACAATAAAAAAATTAAAACATACTGTACACTTTGCTTGAGGCGCCACCTATGATGTCTAATTTGTCACAGCAAATAACCATAGATTGTGGATATTAATCAAATTGTAAAGGACAGACAGAGTAATGGAAACAGAAAAAGCAACTTATATTCATAAAATATAATAACAATCAATCAATGTGTCCAAATTTTAGAAAAAAGAGTGGAGCCATTTTGAAAATATTCCGCCCGAATTTCCTCTAAACCCTTTTTCTACAAAATGTTCATCATTCTCTACAACTGCTCTAAATTTGTCTTCAGTTACAGTTAAATAAAAAACATAGAAAATGAACACTATACCATATTTCATGAACTATATATCACCTGAACAAATATCATTTGTAGCATAAAAAAATCAACATGGTTAATGTTTCATAATGTCCTCACAATGCCGTCCATTGCCACACAATGAAATATGAGAAATTTGATTAGGTATTACATATTTTTCAACATAAAGAGTAATGAAAATGAAAAAAACATGTAATTTTCATAAAATATAACAACAATTCATCAATGTGTACAAATTTCAGAAAAAAGAGTGGAGCCAGTTTGAAAATATTCAGCCCGAATTTCCTCTGAACAACTTTTCTTTGCAAAATTTTCATGTTACAATTTACAGAAAAATAATTTAAATCACATTTCTAAATTATACACTTATGTATTGAACATGAACATGGTTTAAATTTTATGAAATGTTATACCTGAACTTTCATTTCAAGCAATATAACAATTATTTGAATAAATTAGTATGACTGGGAATTAAAACCTGAACACCTGGCTTGATTCGTGGATAAGTGTCTTCAAAACCATGAATTGTGTTACAATTTTTTTTCATAATTCCAAAAGATAATAATGCATGAAAAAGTACAGGAACAACATAATTTCTTTCATTATGGCCAAGGAACACCACACTGTCATTGCTAGACAAAAATCCAAACAGCTTGTAAGACCTGTAGTAATGTTCACTGCTTTCAGTTCTTTGTCATTGTGGTACATTTTCTTGTCCTCTGTCCTAATTCCAGTTATTTCTCTTACTTTTGGATGAACTGGAATCTGGTTGAAGTGGTTTTCTCCATTGATGGCAGAAATATGAAGTATATGTGATGTTCTGGCTGAAATACAATAAAATGTTTTACGCTTTGCTAAACTAGATCAGATGGTATGACAAATATATTACTCCTGTACCAACTGCAAATACATATAATAAAACAAAGGAACAAAAATGAAAGCCCTATCACTTACCATTCAAAAATTATGCACTAAGCTTAACTTTTCAATTAAAGAAGGTTGAATATCAAAATCTAGGTCATAATATGTTCAATAATTATGCCCTGGGTTAAAGTTTTTCTAAAGTACACTGTAGGTCAAACTCTAAGATCAAGGTCAGACAGTCAAAAATTTTACCCATAAAAAAGTCTTGACTTTCACAAGGAGAACAAGTTTGTAAATGACAATCTAGCTCTCATCATTCAGAAATAATGTCCAAAACAAAAGTTTTTCAAAAGTAGATCAAATTGAAAGGTCAAGGTCAGAGGGGCAAAATAATTTGTACCAATACCTAAACCAGTTGCTTCCAAGTCAATGATAATTTCTGTTGCATTGGTCATTGTTCGTAATTGTGCATTGGGAGGTTCCATATTTGGTGCTGGTATTTGTCTATATCATGAGGCTCCTCTAAATCACATACAGGCATATGAAGTTCCTTTCCTATATTTGTTTGTACATTGTACATGTATTCTGTTGCCTGTGAAATAAAAATGATATTTCAATAACAAATATGCCCCATGCTGGTTCTTTATTGTATAATACATGTAGTATAGAATACACTACATGCTATCAAGTAACTTTTGACATTTTTAACTGAAAATCAAAACAGGTTATCTAATGCTCATTAAAAAAAACACTAGTATGACATATCTTCACAATCCAGCAAATGTCATTTTCAACATATAGGACAGACACTAACTATATAAGTAGTGAATTGCGTTAACTTAAATTTTATGCAGACCAAGTTGTTTTCACACCTCAATTAATACCATGACATGACTTATTTACATGTATATTCACATTTCTATTCCTTATTAATTCTCACAATGTGTAAATAAAAATATTAAAAGGAATTCATCTGATATAAAATTACTAATTAAACTCTGAGTTGCAATGCAAGTTTAATTTTGATGGTCAATTAAAGTTAAAAAAAACATTTGACTTGTGTACCAGTTTTGCACTGCATGCCATGCATGCTTTTGTTTGAAGTTTTCTACAAAATTTGAATAAGCATTATGAATCAAATTCATTCACTTTTACAGACATTTTTCAAAAGAAAATCTCTCCTATTCATACCTGGGTCTGAATGTACAAGTGTATGAGTTGATCGCTATTCGCCAGTGTCAACCACATTTGAGGATGAAGGGGAGAGGGGATAGCTCAACGAGGACAAAATTTTATTATTATTCATCTTGGTTGCCGTTAATATCACCTGGTGTTTATCAACTTGCACAAATATTGATTAATTCAATAAAATATCTCCAAACTTGCTTTAACATGCATTACAGATTAGTTTCCTTGCAACTCCGAGCAATTCCTGAGTTTGTTTACAAATGCCAGGTTCATGTACATGTACTTTCTATTTCACGACGGGGAATAACTCTAACCGAAAGAAAAAATTATCAACAAAGCAACATGAATCACTTAATCGCTCAACGTATCTTGAAACAGCTGAGTCCTTGTTATTATATGAATTCCAACAACATTTTTATTATGGCGAGATACATATACAGTGTTCACAAGGTCTGGGATCGATTAGGGATATGTAATTTTGAGCCTCCGTGATCGTTGTGCCGAAATTATGACTTACCGGTGTTTTTATCAATACAGATGACACCGCATCCACCCCTGCTTCTGACTGATTCATGTAGCAACATTTCCGCCTGTGGAGGTCAAAGCCGCCCGTGGCACGTCCCGTGGTCTGTCGTGACAGTCGTCTGTCAGTTCGGCAAGTTCAAGTTACGCGCTGTAGTTTCTATGTAAACCGGAAACGGATCAGTTGTCGTAAAACAAACAAGCCGTACTCGATGGCAATGCATAAATTTTAATTCTTATTTTTTATCGAAAATTGTTATGCTCTTAAGATAAATGCACAGCATAATTAATCATTTAATGTTTTAAATCACTTCAACTGACGTAGCATTCATTGCAACATTCATTCCACTTTGTGTTAAAAATCCTCACACTCATACTACCTTAAGCCTAATTTCGGAAGAAATGCACCATGGCCTTACCCATTAAAGATATGTCATAGGTAAAAGTAACTTGCTAATAAGGAGTTTTTCATTTACTCTTGTGTATTGTTACCATTTTTAACAAAATTTATAGAAAGACATATCCTATGGAAAATAGACAACAATTATCTGAATTCAAAATCCAATAGAATATAATTTACCCACTAAGTCTGTGAAATATGTATAATCAATATAAAGTTTCCCAGTATTTAAGAGTCATTCTCTGTAAGGACCTCGGATTGGGTTCAAATGAATGTCACCAAATTTAATGAAACTTATATGAAAAATCAAAAGTGTATATGAGATTTATTATCTATGAAATTTTTTTTGGTTGAAACACATCTTGGGGGTTATGGGTGAAATATTCATTTCAGGTCTAACCCATAGCAAACAGACTAAACAATCAACACTTCAGTGTCATTTTATGAAATATCCCAAGATAAGTTTATAAAATTTTAGCAATAATTTAAAAGTAAACATACTTTATTTATTATTTATTATCATTTCGGATATGTGTTTTGTGTATTAAGAAAAAGAAATGCATATGAAAACTTTGAAAGTGTTGGTTTTGGCTAAAAGAGTTGTCGCCCTTCGTGAAACTCTCTAGTGACCACAGTGAAAGAAGGTAAAAACAGTCCGATTTGTAAGCATGTCGTCTGGAGTATCTTTTTACAAACCTTCGTTTTTTACTTGTTTTATAGCAGTTTACAGTATTTTTATGACTTTACATTGATAACTTTAAAAGAAAGTACCCAACATGCAATGCAGCTTCGTTGGGAGATGTGAATTAGACTGTTCTGAAGAAATACAGCACCTGGTGAATTTCGGCTCGGATCATGTTTGTATTATTTTATCTGAAGTAGGCCTTAAACCGTGTGTTGCACTCGCTAAATACAACAACTATGAAATATGTACGAGCCATTTTAACTTTTATTTGAAATCAAATACAAAGCGGTCAAGAAGGAAACTGTGTCAAATCCCAAGTTTATTAAGTTCCCACCCTCACATAGACAACACCAGAGAAGATGGACTTAGATCTCTTCCTATTCGTACGCACATAAAAAGTGCAAGCAGGGGATTAAAGGAGAGTGATATTATCCATTTGATTAGTCAAGCCGGTATAACACTACCTGTGAATACACGTAAGTAACTTATTTAGATTATTAGTTCTTATTTATATATTGATATGTTGATAAAAAAAAAGATCAAACTTGTGTTCATTATGTGTGTGTATGAGTGTAAATTAAAATGTGCATTACACATGTCATGTAAATGATAAGGGTTTCTGTTTAATTATGATTTTACATTTTCATGATTAAAATCCCTATTTTGATAAAATGCCAATTTTAAAAAAGTTTTTTTTAGCAATTAAAATTAATGTTATAGTCTGTCCCAAGTTATTGCTTCCCTCACTTTTTGATGATTTTTAATAAAAATACATGTACCTGTGAAAGAAGTACAGTTAAAATCGATGAAATGAAAAATACCCAAGATATCTTCATTGACAAATTATCTCTTTTCACTCACAAGAGTTTACAGGAAATAAAACAAATTTCTTACGAAGATTTATAATGGGAAATGTTTACATCTTTTCTCCATTCGGAAGTACTCGGAACACCTTGCACAATTTTTCAACGTTATCATCCGGGCTTATTAATGGCTGATGCAATGCAAAATCTCCGTAGACTTTCTATTTTGGGATGTGTATTGAAACCTGAAGCGGTAGAGGGGGCGTTTTAAAACAGATAATCTGGACATTTTTCATATTAGTGGATGAACATAGTTTGAGCACAAAGGTATTTATTATTATCGAAATATCAGGCGAAAAGTGGTGGAAGCAAAAACTCCGGACAGAGTATAACATATATTTGATTTACTTGAATTGTTTGATCATCAAAAATTCCTGCAAAGTTTATTAAATTATTATTTATATAAATAGACCCATTTTTGCAATCTTTCAACATAAAAATTAAAGGCTTTGTAATTTTTTGAATTTAATGTTCATGTAGCATGCTGTACCATGTGTCTGAAGAAAATAAGAGAGGAACATGAGAATGAAGAGGATTATTACATGGAGTGTTCAACATCAGACAAAGACAAGGTACAGTAGCAATCTTAATTTTGAATTCTACTGAACCCAATCACAACTTCTTGGGCTTTCCGGCATTGGTTGGAAAAACACCTCAAATGTATTACATAGGCATTCATGAAAACCCCCCTTTTATAAAACTTAATATAAATACAACACATTTTCCAATCTGTTGAGATGTGAGCTAGACTTCCTTAAAGTCAATGATGTACCCTAGAATATACCACAGAAGCGACATACAAGGCTGTATTGCCGGTTCTTATTTTAATGGGAAGTGACTCCTTTTTGTATAAAATTCTAACATCCATTAATGTTAATTAATACATTCGAGGTGTTTTTCTGAGCTCTGCTGGGAAGGCCCGAGAAGTTGGATAAAAATCACATACCATCGCAAATCATGAGAGATCAAATATACATATAATTGTTATTATTCTTGTGTCATATTTTAACTGCCAATTTGAATTTTGATTCTGTTTATTAATTTATAGCAACCAAAGCAAGCTACATCCATTAAGATGGAAGGGGGTTACCTCTCAGAAGTAAGGGAACCACCTAGTATTACAGTAAGTATTCTCAAAAAGTAAAGTGTACCAGTGTTTAGTAATAGCATTAATGTTCATTCATATAATTTTCATGAAACATCACTTTTAAAAGAAATATGTCTATTCAGTGAATTTGAATTGGCCATCTATATACTTGGACAGATTTACACTATTTACAATTCCATACTACATATGTATCACTTTTCCTAAGTATCAATTATACTGAGGTTTTTTAAACCTTTCTAAAATGCTAATGTTACAGAAATTTATAAGATATGGAATATTTACAATATCTTGGAAATGGTTTTCAGGTTATTGAAGGTGCAATTAGTACTCAAACTTCCTGTGAAAATCCTGAAAGTACATGTAGCCTTTCTCAGACATCTTGTGAAAGTAGCATGGAATGCCTCTCTCAAGTAAGTACAATAGAGAAACATATACTCAAATGAAGTAAGATATATGAGAATGGTCAAAGTAAGTGTCAAATGAATCTAATCATTTGATATATCAATATGTATCAATTTGAAATCTAATTTTTAATATTAACACACCATCGACCACAAACCAATTATACATGTATTTAGTAATATTGGGCACAGTGAATCATGTGAATGGCAAAGTAAAAATGAGAAACATTCGCTTATTTAATACCTAGGGTATATTGATGAAATTTATTTTGAATTTGGCATATAATACATTTAGGATTTCTTGGTTCTCCCCAACTTCAGAAATCTTTATGTCTCATTGCTTTGTCTGTTACTACATGCAATCTAAAGGAGAGGCGATATTGCTTCAAATTTCACTCTTTTATAATATCGGTTTTATTACCTTGAAGTTTGACCTGACTTTCATTAACAAAATGTTAATGTGTTTACTGTTAAATAAGAAAAAAATAGAAATCCATATTTCACTGACTACCGGTACATGTAAACGGTTATATTGTTCAACAATTTTTTGTCCAGTTTGAAGCTGCTTGGTCCGATTTAATATCAAAATTTTTGTGTACACATTTTTTTTTTACAAAACAAACAACGTAAAAAAAGTATCATGTTATTTCGCCTCATAATTCGCCCATGACGTCTAGACAGGGATTATTGTATTACAGCTTGACATCACTTTTAATAGAGTCTAAATACCTATGAGTAATGTTCTGGCAAATCAAAAATAAACCTGTTTACATTTTGTTCAATATTATTTCTGAAGTTTGTTTTGTTTACAATCGATGCATAACAGTTGGTTGGTAGTTGGTAGAAATTATTTTTATTTACTTTGAATATTTCTAACATTGAAAGGAGATTCTGCTGGCGAATATCCATAACTTTCTAAGATGATTGGTTTGTATGGAAAATTATTTGATACTGTAATAGCTAAAAAATTGGACCATGCAGCTTTAAAAAACAAGACCCCAAAACTTGACATCAAAATTCTCTAAATTCTCTTGAGTTTATATCAAGTACACAAGTCAGTTGGTTTCATTTAACATGTTTTACAATTTTAGACTTTGTTTAATTTTTATTATTTAAATCTAAAACATATATTATTTTTTACAGAACTCAAACCAGAGTTTTACATTTAGTCATGACATTCAGCACCTGAATGAGTATCTCAAGATAATTGGTGAAAGAGAATTCTCAGAGGATGGAAGATATCAGTGGGACTCTTACTCTAAGTCAGCCAAATCTTACTACACCAAACGATTTAGAAACATCATGACAAAATTGATCACCATTTTTTTCCCAAAGAATGTTGAAGAAGTGGTGAAGAATCTTCTAGTATCTGAAGAAAATCAAAAAATGACACCCAATATCATACCTGAGGGAACATTTGGACCACTTGTTCATGCGTATCAAACTTCAGAAACATGGCGTCACAGACGGCAAATTCTCTCTTTTTTTACACAAACTTTATCATTTAAAGAAGCAAAATCCCTTTTACCAAACATCACAGAATCAAAGTACTACGCTGCTAAGAATCATGCAAAGAATGTTGGCCCTGGTCTTCCCGTAGATACAACTTCTACAAGAAAAAGAATGGATCCAGTGAAGTTGGACAGTTTTCTCGATTTCATTACTTCTCCTCATGTTATTCGGGATCTACCATATGGAGAAAGAAAGATCAAATTGTCAGACGGAACAGTATATGAAATGCCAAACGTGATTCGTTGCATGGGATCCAGTGATGTTATTCAGCAGTATAAAGCCTACTGCTCTGAAAATAACATTTCTCCTCTTGGTAAGTTAAAATACAAATTTCAGATACAGTTTTAAGGAAGCTGTTTCCCAAGTAATCAATATAATTGTATTAGTGCTTTAGATAAGAATCTTATTAAATATAGGCACCTAGTATATAAAAGAAAATATATATGGAACATATGTTCACTACAAAACATGACTTAATATGATGTTTGGACATTTTACTAGGTGACAGTACAATGTATAGGATCCTGTCTGAGTGTGGAGCACAAATAAGAACCAGTCTCGAGGGTATTGACTACTTCATTGCTGAAGGAGGTCGTGCATTCCGCACCATTTTGGACACTTTAGAGGAACTCCTGAAGTTTCAAGTTTTAAACCAACAGGAGAAAAAAGACTTCTCTGCCCTCTTTCTTCAATGTAAACAGTATCTTCGTGCAGATTTCAAGGTATGTTTAAATGAATATATATAATAATAATATTTGTTTGTATTTACGACTTATTACAGCCAATTACAGAATACTGATAGAATTTTCAAGTAAGCAAAAGATTACTAGATATAACTGACTTTACATGTATTGATGTCATACCCGAGTAATCACATGATCTGGATTTAAACCTCGCTGACCAAATTGTTTGCCCTGTTGAGCAATCTGACAAGCTATTGAATACTCTACTGGTATTCTGTAATTCACTGTTACAGTAAAACAAAACAAGGGCCAATTAATTTACAATTACATATTTTCAGCACATATCGGTTTGTCAGAACACAGAATGTAATAATGTCAGTAGTTAGTCTTAAGATCTTGAGATAGACAGAAAACATATTTGTGTACATGGTGGTAAGATGCCCTTGACTTGGTAATGGTTGTACAAAAGAGGTGCCAAGTTTTCATTACATTCAATAAAATATATATATTTCATAAATTATTCAAAATTTGCTTTGGTTGAAATGACATCACCAAATACATGTGCATGTATGCATTATTTTTAAACTAAAAACTAAAATGAAAGTGTCGACCCTTATTGCCACATATGGACCAATACCAAAGTCTGTAGTTCTATGTTTTTGCACAGTGGAAATTAGATTCATAAAGATTATTTCTTGTTTTTTGCCTTAGATACACATTTCCCCAGACAGCAAGGTAGCAGATCATTGCCAGACTTTTGCCCTCAGTGATCCACTTCATCCCGAATTTGCTGTCACTTGCCAACATCACCATGATCTAGTTTGTGTGACATGTGAACAAATGAAGGATGCGATCTCTTCTTTAATGAAGACTATCCAGTGCTCGTGCAACCACGGACTGACTGATTCACTTAGTGACTTACAGTTCAAACTCCAAAATGCTACGCAGAGTATCACAAATTTGAAACGTCATCTCATTCGATGCAAAAACCAGGACTCAGCAAAATCTGATCTCTTTTACACGATGCAACATAGTGAAGTGCTTTTGATCTGTGACTGGTCCATGAAATACCTCCCACGAAAGTATAGAGAAGACCAAAGTGATTGGTTTGGGAAGCGTGGTTTACCATGGCACATCACAATGGCTTTCCACAAGACAGAAACTTGTGTTGAGAGCCTAGGATTTGTCCACATCTTTCAGAGCCAAGTATCACAGGACAGCATAACTACTGCAGCCATCATCATTGATGTTATGGAAAACATTCAGTCAATTGATGCATCAATATCCTCTTTCCATGTCTGGTCAGACAATGCTGGTTGCTACAAGTCAACAGAGATGATAGCCCTCCTCAAGTCACATGGCATGGTTAGATCCTTCAACTTCTGTGAGGCACAGAATGGAAAAGGGCCATGCGACAGAACTGGAGCGACTCTAAAGTCAGCTATCCGTCGCTTTGTTAACCAGGGAAATGATGTTCTAACAGCACATTCAATGAAAGAGGTTTGTAATTTGGATCATTTACAATTTGTATTTTATATCACTTTCTAAACTTAAAAAATGTAAAAAAAAAAAAAATAATAACATGCTTGTTTGATGAAAATCCTTATACATGTACTGTTATATCTTAAACAATATATACACCACAAGGGGAGATTAGAGTTTTTTAGAGAAACACACAGGCACTATTGCTTTTAAGAAAGAAATAAAAAAATCATTAATTGAAATTGATTTATCTTTTTGATTTAGGCAATTGAGAAAACTGCAAAAAATGTGAAGTACAGGGTTAGCGTTTCAGAAATTGCTTCACAAAAGACACCCTTCAAGCCAATTCCTGCCATCAGCTCCTACTCGAACTTTGTATTTGAGGAAGAAGGCATACGTGTTTGGAAAGCATATGGTATTGGTACAGGTAAGTAAGCTGTTTATAAATGTATAGTTATATATGTTTAAAACAAGACTGTTTTTACATTGATTTTTGAGATACATGTACCCGGAACATTCTGTGCATTAGTGTACACAAAAGAGTCATTCAAATCAGAAATTTTAGTTATTTAGTGGGAAAAAACCCAGCAAATTTATATACATGTATCATTGAAAGTTCATTATCTTATAACAGTAAAACATGATTACAACAAACCACATTTGTGTAAAAAAATGTCCTGACAATCTTTATACTTGGATTCAACTAAATTGTAGGTTTATTGATCCCAAATACTGCCATTCCGAGTATGGAGCACCTGCCATTAACCATTTTGGAGGAACCAGAGGACATTGGTTTCCATATGATAAAAGTCAACACAACTACAGAAACAGAAAAGACCTTCCATTGCCCAAATGAGGGTTGCGTTGCAGCTTTTGTCTCAAGTGAGGATTTGTCCAACCATCTTCTATTTGAAAAGTGTAACCTTGAATTGGAACTAAGTTCAAGTTCCATAGCGGATCTTACGAAAAGAAAGTATGTAAAGAAAATATCTCATTCAGAGAATCTGAATCTGAAGTTATTTTTGACTGAAGACACAGAGGCACAAGCAACATATAGTGAATTGACCCCAGGCTGGGCGTTGAAAGAGGAGAGACGCTCAAGGAGATTTAATGAAAATCAGAGAGATTTTTTGGTCCAAAAATTTAATGTCGGACTTCAGACAGGAAAGAAAGAGGATCCTTTTATTCTCTCTGAATCCATGATGTATGAAAGAAGGGCAGATGGTACAAGGCGTTTTTCATATGATGAGATTCTGTCCATGCAGCAAATAACTTCCTTCTTCTCAAGAATGAGCAAGAAAAACAAGATGGCTGAAGTTGAAAATTGGGAAGCCAAGAAGGAAACAGAAATTAGTAAATTAAGAGCAAATATTATTGATGAATAATTTACTTGACATAATCAGTATTGCTATTGTTGTATTCATATTGTTGATTTTTTTTATTAGAAAATGTACTCTGGAATAATTTATGATGAATTTTGAATGGTTACATGTAGTAAATTGGTATGATTTTATTGTTCTAGAACTACATGTATATTTCTGTTCATAGGTATTAGTTATGCTTTATTGTACATGTAAAAAGTAAATGGAACTTTGAATAGAATGCCATGTGTACTATGTATTATAGGATAAATACTTGATGTGATTCATACTTTAAACATTTGATTTTTATCAATTGTTGCAGTCAATTTGCTATCAAAAATGTACATGTGGTTCATGTTGTGATTAACATGTATATGTATTATTACTGCACTCATTTCAGTCCTAATGTTGCATGGTTTGACCCCTTGACATTAACTATGACTTTCTATAATCCATTAAAAAATGTGTATCCCCTTGTTTGTGCAAAATGTAATTGGAATTAGTTTAATACCGTTAAAGCAAAGGTTTATGGCATTTTAAAATTTTTTTAATAAGTTAAAATGTAGAGCATAACGTGATTTTGCAGAACAGGATGCGATTCTCTGGCGCAGGTGAAACATACTCGTAACATCGCAAGTCACTGGCGTAGTTGAAATATACTCGTAAACTTGGCCTGCTGCAAAATCTGAGCTTGCTTCTGCAGTAAATATGTAAATGTAAATGGGTTGGGTTTTAATGTGTGTTTATATATAAATTAATATAATTTTGCTTCTCTTGAACAGATTTCAACCATACATATATCTTCAAATTAAAGATTTTTTTGCAGTTTGGATTGGAGTCTTATAATGATTATTATAAAGTAGACATTGTTGAAATGATTGATTAGCATCACATGTAATTGATTTGCATTTGTTATAATTGTGCTAAAAAAATCAAAAGTAAAACTGTTCTAACAAGTTACATGATGTATTTGTTTGCTTATTTTTGTAAGTTTTGAGATGATCATGACCTTATTATACAGGATGTCAATAGCTGATATTTTACATTTCTATCAAGCAAAGGTTTGATATGAACAGGGCCAGGCCAACTTATCACACATTAGGAACAAATCTCAATAAATATATAGGGTACTTTACATAGAACCATTTTAACAAGACGTTAGACTTTTAGTAGGATGTAACTATCTATTTATTGCGTCAAAATAAGTTAAAAATGAGGCTGGTTTCAATCGAAATATGCACCGATTGCGAAGTCCTAACTCAAAAGCCAGACAGATCTTGTTGATTTCAAAGAGCCATGGCTGAGTGGCCAGCAATAAAATAGGCAGGCCTACATCACATTGCCGTTTGACATAACTACCCAGTTACAAATATTGTGTACTTTGAAAAAAAAAATGATTTTTAAAAAATCATGATTTCTTAGAATGGTTGCCATGGTAACCACTTGTTTGTAGTTATCCTCCCCAATAATGATACATTTTCATTATTAAATTAAAATAAATATGAATGTTTTGCACCAAAAGGAAAAAAAAACACTACAAATAAGCCACATTTGATAGAATTTCTAAATTTTTATCTGAGAAAATTCGGAATTTTTGGTCATTTTCATTCTGGCACATCCCTCGTTTACTAAAATACACACTTTTAAAATCTATATGATATGAAAGGTTAAAGTATAACTATTAAAAATATGCAAGTCTTTTTGAAAACCTATCTTGGAATATCTAGATATATTTAACTGAATTTGTAATAAAATTGGGTATTTTCTACATTTTGAAAAATCACGAAATTCGATATTTTTAAACTTCAATTAGCTTTTTATATCTGAGGTTATGAAATAAATTCTTAATTATTCTTATTATTTGGGAATGTTCAAAACATTATATATAATTTAAAAGATTAACACAATTTGTATTAAAATCAAATATGGAAGTTAAAAATGCTATATTTCAGAAAATAGATTCTGTCAAATTGACCATTTATTGGTCAGTTCTGGTTGCCATGGCAACGGCCACCCCAAAAAATAAACTTAGTTGGTTTTCAACATCAGACACTTGAGTACACTCCCTATAAAAAATATTTTCCATTTTGGAAGTATTTGTTTGAACGGCATCCCTTGATTCTTTGGTTTTTACAGAGAATGACTCTTAATACTCTAAATTATCTGCATGTCAAATACTGGGTATATAGTTTTAACAGTTTCCTTCTTTTAAACTTTGACAAGTGTTATTAGACATAATTGTTACCAAAAAAATTTTTACTTACATCAAGAGTGGCTCATTGTTAGGTTTGAATAGTTGATAAAAATCCATTTCAATTTACATGGTATCTAAAATGAAATATTTTGAATTTATTTCTACATGTATCAAAAACTATCCCCAAAATTAATGCAAATCTATAATCATAAATATAGAATTGGAACCTACCGGACATTAATACAACTTCTTTACTATGCAAACTAATATTAAATAGATAGTTTAATGAAGTATTTTCCCTCACCGGAAACTTTCTGCTTCTCTATTTTAACTTTTACTCGCTTGAAATGATCGCACTAGAAACCCAAAGCGATATTTGGTCTTAGAATTCATAAAATGTCTTCTAAACTCATATATAAGTAGAAACACACTTACATTTTTTTTTTTTATAAAAACTTAAAAAAAATTACATGCAAATTATTATCACATTTTCTTTAGTATGAATAAATTAAAAAAGTCCCTTAATGTATTGAATACATTAGTAAAAGTTTCAAGTCTCTACTTCTAACGATTTATGAGGAGTAGCGGTAAAAAGCATTTTGTACAATAGGGACAATAACGCTATCATTGTTTCAAAGTGAGGTCTAAAGGGTTATATTTTGAAATGTCTCAAGAAGTACTACTACATCCATGAAAAAGATTTTATGTACCCCCATCAACAAAAGAGATCTAAGAATTTATTAATTCATAGATTTTCAAATCACTTTCACATTTGATCTTTATGTCATTTTGTTCGGCCGAGGTAGACGCTTCCATCCCAAGTGGTCCGAAGTCTCTGCGATAAATAATAAAAAAGTTGGAAGTGATTTTATAGAAATTTAAATACTTTCAGGGCAATAACTACTATAAGAGGGCCCCAGATCCTTTCGGTATAAATAGATTAAAGAACCGTCTAAGTGTACTGAAGACATTGGTAAAAATTCCGTGTGTTTATCTTTTATGGTTTTAGAGTAGTAGCGATAACAAGCATTTCGTACAATATGGGCAATAACTCTGTAATTATTCAAAGATATGAGCCAAGGGGCTATATTTTAAAATGTCTTAAGGTTTTTTGTTTAGGTAATGCGTATTGCGCGTGAATACATTCATTTCGTGCATATCTTTTACAACTGTATGCTATGCTAAGGTATGCGATTTTTATGATATGCTATGAGATTTTAATGCAATGCAAGATATTTGTATGCTTTGCTATGAGAAATTGAATGAAGGGCTTAAAGACATGGTATGTTATGCTATGCTAAGGTATGATCTGAAATTTGAAGAAAAACGCCTCGTTTGCAGAAGAGTTCCAAACATTTCAAAGTAAAATGACAAGAAGCCACAGTTTACCATTAATCTGCAATGTGAACAATTATTATTAAAAATAAAAGCATTTAAAAACCGAGTTAAAATAATGTTGTATGCTATGCTTTGGTATGCTAAGGTAGAATTAAAAAAATGACAATAACAAATCGTCAACCATCTCAAAAATCCATAAAACGAAATACAAATTCAAAGCAGAGCAACACGGATCTCCAAAAAGTTAGAGGTAGGATCATGTGCTCAGGAGGAGTGAGCATCATCTGCTGACGGGTCACACCCGCCGTGTGCTCTTTGTCGTAATCGGAAAACACCGGAAAAGTCCGTAGAGAATTAGGTGATTAATAATGGTCTAACAATTAATAGGAAAAACGTCAGTCAGCATGCGACCCAGTGGAAGATTGTATTTGCTGACAAGGTCGTTGTATCTACCATAGAGCTTACGAAAAGATGACTTCAAACGAGACTGTTGATAGTCCTGTTTTATCAACTTGTTAGTCAGTAGCTTGCCTCGCCTTAGAAACTGTTCATACGAAGAGCTTGCATTTGCGTATCGAATTAACTGAGTGACAAAACACCATAAGCAGGTGATGAAGGTATATTGCTACATAAGTAAGGAAAGTTGACTAGAAAAATTGAAGTCATCGTATTTATCATAAAGTTTTGTTGTTATGTTTCCATCAATGTACATTTCCAGTAAAATATCCAGATATGAAACAGATGACGCAGACTCTGTGGTATCTTTTATTTCAAGTTCACTGGGATATATCAAGTCGACGTAAGTATGGAAATAACAATTGTTAATTGGTAATACGTCGTCGATATACCTGAATGTTGAGTTGAAGGCCACAGCGAGTGATTTACTTTTTTCACGTACAAGTTTTTGAATATATTCTGCTTCATAAGAATACAAAAATAGGTCTGCTTACATCGGGGCAAAATTGGTACCCATGGGAATTCCAAGAGATTGTTGGAAGACTTGATTTCCAAAAACTACATAGATGTTGTCTATCAGAAACTCAAGCATTTTTTTTAATGTCAGAGTACTTGTGTGTCCAATCAGAATGGCTTTAAACAAAATATTTTTTTTAGATTTCAAATGACAATGTAGACATTTTTACGACTGCCATTTTTATTGAAGAAACAACTGTCGATGATATGAAAAATCCTAGATTTTAATTTGTCATGGGGAATGGTTGTATAGAGCGTTGAAAAATCATACGGTTTGATGCCATTGATTTTGCTAAGATTTTGTGACCTCAAAGTTTCTAATAATTCTTTAGAGTTTTTTAGTATCCACATCTGATTCACACCACTTCTGGAGTAGATTGTTGTACAGTACTCGTGAAGCTTCTCCTTTATTACTGTAAGAATTTTAGTACGGAGTAAGGAAAAAGGTTTGGTAGAACATTTACTGGAACCTGCTTTATATCTGTTTGTAAGGACTTTCGTGAGACTTTGGAATCCAGTACAAATAAGGTAAATCACATTCATTTTGTTTATTGAGGATATTAAAGATATCAATAACCGATTTATGATTTTGAAGTATTTCCTGCTTGGAAAGGCTGCTATGGATGTAAGTAGGATTACCATGTTTAGAATCGAAACCTAGTTCTTTGAACATGCAATTTATATGATGTGCCTTACAAATGAGATTGTATGCGATGGCATGAGATTTCAATGCTAAGCTATGATATTTAAAAATGATATGATATGCTATAAAAGATATGATTGAACTGACTGTAGTAGTATTAAGTAGTTTAATTAATGTGGGAAAGGTTCATTTACTTTACTTCACATCAACTTAACTAGATTCAGTACAGTGGATCGCTCAATGCATTTTGAACAAAACTAATATAGTGGCACGTTATTTATCGTGTCCAAAAAATCTGCAAAATAATTTTATCTTGTTTATCTAAAAAAAAATCTATTGAATCTGCATGTCAATTTCTTTTACCCAAAAGTCAAACACACCTTTTAATACCGATTATCTTTAAAACCTTTTTATTCTTAATCGAAAATAATTTGTCAATATCTAGACGCATTCATTACCCTATGTCATTTTTCATTATATATTGTTGCATGATTTGTACACTAGCAAATGTGACTTATTGCATTTGGTCTTCGTCGGTCGTCGTGCGGTGTGCGTCGAGCGTCATGCGTTAACAATTTTACTTCTTCTTGAAAACTACAAGGCCAGTTGTTATCAGTTTTAGCGTGAAGCATCTCTATGGTAAGAAGAATTAAAATGTAATTTATGGCTCTACCACCCCTGGGGCGCCGCAGGTGGCTCCAAATATTAAAAAAGCCAATTTTTCAAAAATAAAAAAACTGAATGCATGGTTATGATGTCCATGCAGCCCTCTACCAAAATTTTGGAATTCATGGCCCCTGGATCAGGAGTTTAGGCTCGAGGGTAGGGCCAATATGGCCATATAGTAAAAATGTATTACATCTTAGAAAATTTTCTTCTCTACCCCCGTATATATTTGTTAAAAACTTTATGCATGCTTATGATGTCCATGAATACTTCTACCTAAATTGTGAAATCCATGACCCCTAGTACAGGGGTTTAGGCCCTAGGGTGGGGCCAATATAGCCAAATAGTGACAATTTATTAAATCTTCGAAAATCTTTTTCTCTACTCTAGGAAAAAAACTGAATACATTGTTATGATGTCCACGAACTCTTCTACCTAAATTGCGAACTTCATGGTCCCTGGATTAGGGGTTCAGGCCGTAGGGGTTGGGGCAATAAGGCCATATAGTGTTAATGCATATAATGTTTATAATAATAACATCTTCTTCTCTACTTTCACACATCTGTGAGAAAAACTGACTTCATAATTTTGTTAACCAGGAAGTCATTTACATAAATTGTAAATACTTCATGTCAATAGCATAACGGAATACGTACAATTGAAATACGTTTTCAATCAAATCATCATAATTTTTTAAACACCCGATTAACTTGAGAAGTCCGACACAAGACAAGTGCATGCTTCACCGAAAATTGTTAAACAAACATTGACCACGCAACAAGTCAACAAATGGTTGATCACGTAATGGCGAGAACTGTTTTGATGCAGGGAACAATGGATAAATATTAAAGTTCACAAAAATTTAATAAAGAATGGACATTTTGACAGAATAAAATTTAACACTGTATGTTCAACAGGCATTACAAACGATATCGGCGATCTTTCTCTCACGGTATCCAGAAAAATGAGTTGAAGTATAATCTAATTGATCTTATTTTGACTTTAAAAAATGTGTATTTATTTATAACAAGACTTAACAGTATTAACTAAAATGAGTTGCTAGTTTGGATTAATATTCACCGTTGTTTAAATCAAGATCAACGACAGGAAAATTGATCGATAAATGAGCAGTAATTATCCCGCATAAGGCCGAGCGATAAGTTGCCGGATTAGGGGACATAACTCTTACTAATTATAAGCAGTCGGTTCTTTTCATTGCGGCCGGTTTTCAAAATAGACAAGATCTGGATTGCACAACATTTTTTAAACATAAAATAATTGGAAAATGTCAAGGGACTGAATAATTTCGCCGGATTGAACAACATGCCGGAATGCACAACATCCGGATTCAACAAATTTTACTGTAAATAAACTGCAAAAGATAAGCACATCATGTTTTTTTTTACGAAAACTGGTATTGATATGCTTAAAGTTTAATATTTATTTTAAAGCTCAGCATTTGACTTCAAAAGAAAAATTACTACGTGATTGTCTATCTCGTTCAAAGTAAGTGGCACCATGGGCCGACAGCAATCCAGTCAACATTTCTTTACTACCACCATTTCCCAATTAAGAGGTGACATACAGAAACTACTGGATACGAGCCTTAATAATTCCTTATTAGCTTTGTACTCACATGCGTGAACAGATTTTAAAGATTTTGCTGAGAAATATGGGTTAATTATTGAATTTACAGTGAAGCAACATATACTAGTATACTTTGTTACATACCTGGTTTCAAGGGACTATGCTGCAACAACTATTACATCTTATCTCTCAGCTTTTACTTACATTCAGAAGCTCAACAATTCTGGGGATCCATGCTCGTCTTTTTAATGCAAACATTGCTATTATCAACACGCAAACTTAAACCTTCACAAGATGTTAGAATATCTATTACTAAAACTAATTTGCATCGAATATATGTGACTTACAGTTTCTAATGCATTGAATCGTCCATGTTTAAAGCAATGTTTTTTTTGGCTTTTTATGGATTCTCGATGGTTGGAGAAATAACATCAGATCATAAGATAATTAATAAAAATTTACTCCATTTTAATCAAATTTCCAAGGAAGAAAATCATATAACTATCAAATTTATTACATATAAACATCACATGGGCAAACCATTTTTTCTTGGTATTCACTCTGCAAGGAACAAAAAGTATTGTCCAGTTCAATACTTACAAGACTACAGTAAGTTAAGAGGAGTACAATATTAAACACCTGTCTATCATATGCAAAGTTGGATTTGCGTCGAAACATTAGCCATTCCTTCCGGATAGGCATGGCGTCTCACTGTGCGGATGTTGGCATGAGTGACAGCAAAATTAAACTCTGAGGTCGATGGGAATCAGATGCATTCAAAGTTACATTAGACCAGTTAATATAGTATAGAGAGATCAAAGACAACATTACTCAAGTGACTGTGGACTTGTGTATGGACACTGTTTTTCAGGAACATAATGTATATTTCTTGATATCTTTTAAGGGTAACTACATGACTGTCGGTAATAGTTTAATTCCTACCATTGACAGTTTTAAAATGATTTGAATGTAATACAAATTGTTTTGTTCATGTTGAAGCTTTGCCTGGGTTGGAAATATGCATATTCCTACCTATTATTACTATACATAAAACTTTAAGGTTACCTTAATGGACCTTTTTGGTTATGGCATACATGTATGTTTATCCTTACCCATGCATGAATAATATTTGTATGTTTTTAAATGGGACTATGTTTGTAAGGCATATGTATTTCCTAGCAAATATTAGTCTACTTTAAAAAGAATAGGAATGTACTTTGCCAATAAATTTTTCTTTCTCTCTTTTTGGGGTCTTAACTTGATAATGTAGAATCAAGTAAATGGCACTTTCAGACCAAGAGGATTATGTTTTTGATAAATTTTGTAATCAATCAATTTTTTGTTTACGTGAGTAATGGTAGTTATTGATTATTTTAGTTGTAAAATATTATGGCATAAAGAATCAAAATTCATAATTTTATTATTAATTTTATAAACTTATTGTTGCATAATAATGTATTGTCGTTTTCCGGATTATATCCAACTAAATTTGGTTAAAGAATAAAGTCACGAAAAAGGCAGAGTGCAACATACATTTTTGTTTTGTGATGTTTTACTTTAGAAAGATGAAATGTTCTGAGGGTTTAAGTTGGAGCTGATATATTAATGAAGGTTAATTGTTTCATGGGAATATGCGTGAAATATATTATATGCAGGAATGATATTTGGAACATTATCAATTATGAATAAAATATATTTTGAAGAAAACAGACAGCGTTGACATTTTGCCGGATTCCCTCAGTACGTATCATCCACAACGAACGTATAGAATATATAATCAACCTAGAGTGACACATAACCTTAAACGTTTCAACTTAAATATGTGAGTTCATCGTTCAAGGTATGTGATTTTAAAGTATTCTTATGATGTGTAAAATGAAAAAAATATGACATACATACAACACAAGAACAAATTAGTTATTTTCATCAAATAAACAAACTACTGTAAAAGTGGTTAGTGACGCGTTGAGGAAATGTTCACGAGTTACACGGTAAGTTTGAGACCGCGTGGAAAAATAACCCACGCGTATAGTATAAAACTTACACATTTATGGTGATGAATCACGCATCGGCGTTTAATACCTACGCGTATTGTATGGCTATGAAAAACGCGTACTTAACCACCAGCGTAAATAATCGCTTTTACAGTTCACACTACTTAAGGGGGCATGGTCACGATTTTGGTGGAATTTTTTTTCCTATTTTTATTGTTTACAATGCTTTAGGAATGCATTTCTAATTTTAGTCAAAATTTGAATGTCAGTCGTAGAGTTATAAGCAAGATGCAGAGTACACAATTTTTTATTATGTCAGCAATGCTCGTGCCATGTTTTTGTTTACATTAGTTCATTATATCGGTAAAAGCTCTTCATCAAACAAATTTTTCTATCTGCTAATTAGTTTAGAACATAAATAAATAAATTCTAGCGTTTGGCACATTTATTTTGTCGAAACCTACAATGTTCTTATCAACAATCAAAATAAAAACAAACACTTTATTTACGTGATAAAGAATGGTAAGCTCTGTATCTCGCCTATAACTGGCTCTCAAATTTTTGTTGACTATTATAAATGCCTTACTTAAGCGTTGTATACATTGCAAGCGACAAAATAATGTTTGACAAAAATTGTGACCATTCCCTGTTTAAGATCAGGAAATGGTACTCCTTAAGGGTTTGTTTACTCAGGGTTTGAGTTCTAAAATTCTGATTGTTATAAAGTTCAATGTAATGAGTAAAATTTGTTCTAAACACAAAGAGTATTTATGAAATTATTTTGATCATTGACATAACATTCGATATTGTTACTTTATTATGGAATAAGGCTCAAACAAAAATACACTTTAAGCCAAACAAAGAAAATTCGGACTAAATTTTCCAGATTATGTTTTCCGCTAAAACAGTTTTGGCAGTACTCTAATATTATAAGTAAAGTTTTATTTTTTAGTCTCATTAATTTGGCATATTTTCTGTTGGTTTTACCTCACTATTCATTAAAATAATCGTATGGCACGAATTGCAAAAATATTGAAAAATGCTTAAAAACGATAAAAGACACCATATCTCAAAATTTTGATCATTGACATCATATAAATTTTATGCCAACAAAATAAGGTCAAAATAAGTACTTCAATACTATTAATCTTTTCGTATCATCATCATTCAATTTTTTGTAAAATTGGATCAAAAATGGGTAGGAATTTGAAAAATAATAGAGTAACTTCGTACTAGAATATATTTTTTTTAAATTGTGGCTGAAATCTTAATGCTTTGTATCTATTTAGTGCCACTACCATTCATAAACTGTATATCATTTTTTAAAGTGCTCTATTATTTGTAATATTTTTACAATTAAGAAAATACCAATCATAGTGTAACATTTTATGGGATTTTTCAAAAAATATTTAATGGCCATTAACTCAAAAAGTAGGTCATTGACCTACTTTTTTGAAAGTGAAAATTAAATAACACTACAATCATAGGTCTATAACATACAATAGATGGTTTTTCACTATCATCAGTGGATTTTTTTCATTCTGAGTAAACGTCATCCTTAAAGTAAATATTCCTTTTATAATGGTAAAGAATAAACTGAAGTATCTTAAAAGTAATCGCTTTCCAAAAAGGTCCCTTGACTAAACAAAATTATTCAATGGAAGCATGTATCAATTAGGCAAATATCGTATAAACAATGAATTATAAGTGTTGCTGCTGTTCATAAATTCATAAACGAATTTTAGAAGTCTTTTTCTTCGATGTAGTGCATGTACATGTACATGTATATCAATCAAAATTAAATCATTTCATTATTTCAAATTATTTTATGAATGTACATGTATCAAATAATCGCATGAAAGTTTAAAAGCGGAACATAATACGAGTTTAGAGAGAGAATGGAATTTTTGTTATCAAATGAAGATTCTCTGTCATTAAAAAAAATTGATCTTTATGTATGTGAGAAACTTTCGATGCAGAAACCACAATCGAGTGAAAATCCGGCAGTGAACATAGTGTATTGACAAAAAAGTAAAACTTATTTTCCATGTTAAGCCTAAACATGGCCTGGTCTAATTCTAAGTCTTCGGTCAAGAACGTCATTTTCTTTATTTGACATAATGCTGTTAAAAGTACATGCAACAATTTTTTGTGATGTTATGTAAGACCTATCATTATGATAGTTGTTGTGTTGTGAAGATAGTATATATGTACTCACAACTCTGAGCAAATACAGTTCCTTGAATATTTAATAAATGAGATATTCAAATTAAATGTATTTTAATTGACATAAATGTACATAGTCAATAAACAACAAAAAGATTTATTAAATGATTTTCAAAACACATATACATTAAAAGTATCGTATTAAGCATATTACATGTACGAGGTAAAGAGAACAATGCTAAATAACTTAAAAAAATATATATTTTTTAATTTTATCTTTATTATAAAGGTACATGCAGATTAACATATTATATAGTAGATACATGTAATATATATGAAGAACGAACAGGTACTTGTATAAGTAAGACTTGTCACAGCGGTAAAAAAATGAATCAGAAGCAATGGAAATAGTCACATTAAAATGAATACTCGACAATATATTCGTCAGGTTCCGGGAAAGTATAGGGATTTACGATAACGTTCCACCTAAAACATCAGTTATGATAATGATTAGACGGCGACGCCAAACACTTTAACTTCACAAATAGTAAGATACTCGGTTGTTATGGATATCTTTACGAATCTCCCCTGTGGTAATGTCGGACAGTCGATGATGACCACCTGCGACAGAGTACCAGGACCAACAAAGCAACCGCAGACAGTGTTGACAGCTGATTCTGTCAGCCCTACAGTGACAGTAACATTCCGCAGGCGGTCTGCCACAGCTAAAATAAGTAATATAACAAATGGTAATGAAAAAAGGTGTAAATGAAAAATAACTCAAATTGTAATGTATATTATACGATAGCTCAAGAGCATTTGACTCAAATTGTGAAATGAGCATTATATTTCTTCAAAATATCCTCCGCGGATTGAAGCAAAAAATCAAATGTGGTTATAACGAACAGTGTTCATAATCAAAAGTCCAAAGGAAAAATGCCATGGAGGAGTAAGCATTCTCTACTGACCGGTCACACCCGCCGTGTGCTCTTTATCGTAACCTGGAAAACGGAAAAATCAGTAGGCAATTCGGTGATAAATAATGGCCTAAAAATAAGTATGAAAAACGTCAGTCAGCATTCGAACTAGCGGAAGATTGTATTTGCTTACAAGATCGTTGTAACGACCATAGAACTTACGAAATGGTGCCTTCAATTGAGACTGTTGATAATCTTGTTTTATTAACTTGTTTGTCAGTAGCTTGCCTCGTTTTCGAAATTGTTCATACGTAGAGCATGCCCTTGCGTATCGAATCGACTGAGAGACAACAACTCCATATGCAGGTAATAAAGGTATATTGCTGCATAAGTAAGGAAAGTTGACGATAGAAAAATGGAAGTCATCACGCTAATCATAAAGTTTTGTTGTTAGGTAACCATGTCTTTTTCTTGTAAATAATTTCAATCTCGGAATCCATTTTTAAAATGCATCATACTACGATGACTTAGGTAGCCCTCTGAGGCACTGACTGGTGGCTGAGCCATAGGTTTGTTACGACGACCGGATAAGATCTTTTTAAGTTTTGGAAAATGAAAAATAAAATCGTATGGTGCTAGATCTGGAGAGTATCTTCTTTGTGATTGTGGTTCGTTTGGCAACTACAGACATTCTACTGTAATTCGTTAGCCATATTTTGTTTCCAACTTTTTTTACTGGTTCGAAATACTAATGGTAGTGAACCCATAACTTGTCAACAGTAACAATGTTTGCAAATTGTCTTTGAATGAATTTAAGAAATATATTAGCATTTGCTTAGCGGTTTGTCCTCGCACCCGGTTTTGGTCATCTGTCAATGTATGCATTATCCATTCGACATTTTTTTTTGTACTTTTGAAATACGCTTCAAAATGAAAAGCCAACAGCTTTGGCAATATCACGAATAGTGTATCACATTCATTTATTACCCATACTTTTGAAACATTTGCCTTATCCGGTACAATATTCAGTCGGCCAGATTTTGACGCATCTTTGACGGCCTCTGTGTCCGTCAGAAATTTCTTTCTATATCTACGAACTGTCTCATAAGATACCTTATCTATCCATTGAAAATCTGCTTTACCGAATGACTAACATTTGTGCGAAATTTTATATAAACTTTATTTTCTTCAATATTCGCAACCTGTTTTCCAACTATTTTTTACAACAGTGGTCAACGACTGGCTCTATTGAAATAACTACAAGTTTTAACCTATGTCGAGCTGAAGGCTTGTGTTTATACCGTTTGAAAGCTATCGGATTGAGCTTTTCAAGAGTATCATCATTGACAAAAATTGTGCAAAGTGTTATCGCGCTGTGCTACAATACACATTATATATCGACAAACCCTCGTATTTTTTAGAATGAAATTTATTTCTTGATTTTAAAACTTCTATGCAACTTGCAAAAATATATGCGATCAAATAACACTTGGTTATACATCTTCTACTTGCAAAGATCATAGGGAGCAGATGGAGATCTTTTTTGGTTTTTTGGGTTTTTTTTTTTCAAATGCAATAAGTTGAAGTTATGGACTTTAACTGTGTACTTTATTTTGATTCTGCAATGTCTTTACTCTGAACGCTTACGTATTCCGCCTAGGTCCAGTCCTCTGTTGAATATTCTGACAGATGTAATGGAATACACAGTCTGAAGATCTACCATCCACCAAGGATTTGTATCGCCACCATCTGTGTGTGTACACTTGTCTAGGAGGATGTCTGTTCCATAGTTACCATCTACAGCGTACTCGGCTGAATAAATGGCAAATGTTGACGACTGTTGAGTAGGTTTACGCAATGCAAGTTCCGGCAAAACTGTCACTGGTATTTAAAATAAATGTTGATTTTAAATGACCCTAATGTTAAGAAATCATAGTACAGTGGCCGTTAAAAAAAAAACATTTTTTTTTCAATGTATAGGCAATCTTTTAAATTGTGATTCTGTACGTATTTGTTCAAAATAGCTTACAAAATAACTTGCTGTAATATCTTTAAAATTCCTTTGGTTGTTTTAAAAGGGCTTCAAATGTCGTATGAAAATGAAAAATTCTAACTATATCACAATTGAAGAATATATGTTTTGACATATTTGTAAAAAAACTGTAAATATTCATAACTAAAAACTCTTGTACGAAGTTTGTGCAGTTTTTACACTTGGCCGTGCGTACTTTCCACGACCCTTTAATACAGTACAATTTTAGTTTAATTTTAGGGAAAACATATAAAACCGCTCTAGTTTGATTTGGAATTTTTTGACAAACATTTCGGTATTCAAAATGTATATATAAACTCATTTAAAATGACAAAATCGCGATTGCCCACGAACTTTTTGGACAGCTCTCGTAAAGGTAGAAGCTCAAGACAAAATAAATTGTATAAAAATTTGGATTGAAAATGGGGCCAAACTATTTCTGAGATATCCCAAGTAATTAAAAAATATATGATGATAAATTTTCTTGTAATGCGTTTTAAAAGATATCAACAATGTACATTTTTAACTTTTAATAAATGTATATTTAGAAAAAAAAGTGACTAGTGATCCCCAAGAGTAAAATGCTGGTGAGACAGATAAAAACTGATGATTTACAGGGATAATTATAATAAAAAAAATGTGCTTTAATTCCCCCAAACAGCAGTAGTTTTGGTATATTCACATTATTTATGCAGGCCAGACAGAAGTTGTCTGATATGATGCAAATCAAAAGTTTCCTCCGAAGAGAGATAAACTTTTGATAAATATAAATACTTTACTATACAAATGTCGATTTTTGTAACAAATGTGATAGTGTGTGTGTGTGTGTGTGTGTGTGTGTGTGTGTGTGTGTGTGTTAATTAATTTTATTTTTTTATGTTTTTTTTTTACATTTTGGTGGGGCGTAGTTTTAACAAACATGAAAAGTGATACATTGTGTTGCTAAAGGACTTGACAGAATTATCGCAATTGAATTATCAATGATAATATTTATTATATTGTTTAAGATTAGGTAAGTAAATTATTATACCAACTGATTTTTACCCAACGTAAGCGTAACTTTCAATTCACGACTCAACCATAGAAAAACGCAAATCAAGCTTCGAAAGAACACCAACAATGAGATACTTTGAAATCATTACACTGGTTCAACATGTTGTCCCGCTATTGATTAGTTAAAAACTAAATTTCCCAGAATATTCTATCTTCCTAGCACCATTTAAAGTTCTGCATTTTCCAGCATAAACAGGAGTATCCGAATCAATATAGCTAGCGATCGGAATCAACCAATCAATGACATTTTCGATTAACACTTTCCATAGAGAGTAATATCCCCAATAAAAGTTAATTTTCCAACTACGATTTTCTTTTTCATTATGTGCTGTTAGGTCATCCATGCACCCGTCGAACGGATAAGTCCAGACCAGTCTCTGAGGTCCAACGAAAAAGATTGCAAGATATCGAAATACCTGCATAATGTAAAACATAATCGCTGCTTAATAAGTAACGGATATTTAGTCCCCAAAGTACGAAAAATGGTGAACTCCAGCGCCAAAAAACAAGAAAAACAGAAAAAAAACAATCCTTAAACTGTGTTAGTTTTGGAACATCTTCGAAATATAAACAAGGGTGATGAAAATATTTTTAAATCTAACAAAATATTATTTATTTAGTTTTTCCAAAATAATAAACATTTACATTTGCAATGGTCGCTTCGTCAATTCTACATGTGAAAATAGGCTTCCTTTTGCACGTCCGTTTGTTTTTTCGTTATTGAAATGTATTCAACACTATTTTATTAAATCAAAACCTTAAAAAATGCTAATTGTATCTCACGGAGCATCAATGCAAACTGAAAGATGGAATAATATTTAATTCATCAATTGAATAATTATTTAAACTACTTCTGTTTGTTCAAAATACATTTTCTCTCAAAAAAGCGCTTGATTCGACGTATCGACGATTTTTTCTATTCGGTGACAGTCTTGTTTACGTAAACCGCTTGCTGTATTTAGTCGGTAAAGACAAAGGCGCATCACCCACGCATGCAAATGATGAAGTGCAAGTGATATGAGTAATTTACTGGTTTTTTTTAAGAAATAAAGATACGTGTTGTTTTGTAGTTCATTTAAATCAAAATTTGTATACAGTTCTAAAGAGCAAGCATAAGCGAACGACTGATATTAATTGCGTTTCCTTAAAATATTATTAATAAATTTTGTTTTGTGTTGGGATGTTCAAGTACATAAATGATGTTGTTATTGGTGGCAATTTACCAATGCCGTAATTTTAAAAAAAATCCAATTAAAAATGATGAATATTACGTCCTTGATAATAAAACTAGTAACTTTTAGATAAAGTAGCTGTGTTAAAGAAATGTGGGAGATAACAAGAAGACAAACAATAAACACGTTGATATCATTATATACATATAACCATTAAATAAACACAATATAGGTTAAACCTATCATGACAAGTTACACTATTTTTATCATTATTCAATATTTCAAAAGATGAATTCTTTATGATAATAGTTTTATTTGTTATTTTAATAAAAATCAAAAAGTAAAATGTGCTATGGTTTACATGTAGATAAGGTTCTGACAAACACATGTATACTTTATAAAGGGACTTGACACGTGATTTCACACTGAATTTGGTAATGTATAAGTAATCTTTTGGCATATTAGTTACTCCAAACTTTGTTAAGATTTGTATTCAATCTTTTTGTCAGCGTGGACAATATGGCATTCAAATTATGACATGGCTAGAGTGTAGTCAAACATTTCTGTTTATAAACATAAAGAAATAGAAGTATTCATTATACAGAAAAATTAGTCACAATCAATACATCAAAACATTTTTTTTGCTGTTTCAAGGAAAAATTTAAACTGTCCTGCATATAAAGAGCCTAATTCGTTGCAGGAATGAATCTCTGAATGGTTTTTAAAATACAGGTACAGAAATATTATATATATATATATATATATATATATATGTGTGTGTGTGTGTGTGTGTGTGTGTGTGTGTGTGTGTGTGAAACCTTTACCCTAAGCTTGTCTTTCTATACAGAGAAACAACATAATTATCTAATAAGATGAGTTTACAATACTAAATACAGATTTAACATAACTTTCAAGCTTAATGTTATCACTTTTAAGTACAACTTACTGTTCTTGCATATTCCTTGAGATCTTAAGAAAAATCCATCTGGACAGTCATTGTTCTGTAAATATATAAAAAACAAAACAAAACAAAACAGGAGAAAAGAAAATGGCCTAGGTTGAAAATATACAAAGATGATTGCTCAATTATTATTGAATTTTGTTTAAAACCCTTTTGTTAAAGTATATATTCTGGAAATGATTGATATTTTTTATTAATGTAACCTGAAATAGGTAATAATTATGGTTATGTAGTGAAAGACCATGACACGAATCAGGTTCTGTTTTGTTTGTTCTATAGATATAAAAACAGGAATTTGATAAGATTATGAACAAATCAGCTTATGACATGCATATTATTTAGAATTGAAGAACAGTGGTTATTTCAAAACGCATGCCATTAAGTACTATCCGGTAACAATAGTACTAAATGGCTTATTTATAAGAGGGTCAATTAAAAAAACCCACAAAAAACGGTTTAAATTCAAAAATTAAAGTAGATTTGCCTATGTTTGGATTGTTCTCCTTTTAACAATTAACAAACGAACAAACGTTTAGTCAAATATGATTGCACACTCCATTCTATTGGAACTAAAGGATAATAAGTTATAAGCCATTAACTGGTATCTTTAACGGATTGGTTACATAGAGTTAAATGTTATATTGGAATTAGTTTCTTAATCATCATCGGAATCGTTTGTTTCATTTGAATCACCCGCGTTTAATTGACCCGAACATAGGAAATATGTTCAAACTTTAATAGCTTTAACATATGTTGTTATAAAAAGTAAAAGTCGGAGCTTGACGAGTGATAATGTATGTCATGTCAAATGTAAAAGATCTATGCAAAAACGGGTGTTTGAATATTTTATGGTTTATTTATATTTGATAATAAAAGAAAATAATTGAATCATTGTTATCCTTAGTGATAATGATAAAAATATATATAGGATATAGATGCCATGTTATATAAATGAGTATATTTGATGAAACCGTTTCATGTCAGGTGTACAAACATATTGTTTTCAATTAAATTATTTAAAAAAAAATAAATTCTGTCGAACCATTTTCCCGGAACGTCCAAAAGTAAAAGTCGCGATGATTGCTGCATTCGACTTATATACCAATAGTGATGAGAACTATACGTTTGAACGTACTATGTTGTTAAACATTAATTAGTTCAACTACACACAACTACAACTTACAAAAAGATTAACAATAGAGGTAAAACATCTCAATACTATCTATACTTATAAATTAAGACATTTTGCAAATAATCTACGAAATGCCTGCACCAGAGCAACTGCTTACGGCTTTGGTATTCCAACACGTGAGAAATAATCTCCATAGACTATAATTGAATTTTAACTGATGAATTATTATTGTGAAATTAATTAAAAATATAATTTATTTTCGATAAACAACACCGAAAGAGCAAAAACTAGAGTAAGGTGGTGGACATGCCTTGGCCGATCCAAATCATGGGTAGTTTGCAACAAAATATATACTTGCAATAAAATCATATTGAATGATTACGTACAGAGTGAATATATTTACTGAGAACATATTTAGAGTAAACATAGAAGTTAAGATATTACAAATGTTGAATAAATAAAATAAGCCATTTCGTTTCTTGAACGCACGATTTTGTTTTCGAAGGATAAAACTTTCCAGAACTGGGTAATCAAGAATGCGGGTTGACTAATTAACGTCATGGCAGAAAGTGTAGGGCGAGTTTATCAAGCATCGCGGGCAGACCACCTCCCCCTATTGTTTTTCCGAAAAGTTTTTTGTGATAAATATTACAGTGAAGTTGACCTAAAGAACAAATTTAGAAAAGAGATGCGACGCACAATACACCAGCTCCCTGATTCGAAATAAAAAAAACTTGTAATTTTTCCAGGCACTGCAGCAAAAAGAATTAAGGCCACGCGTCATGTATATATAGTCATTTTCAATGCTGTTGCATTTTAATTTCATTTTCCAAAAAGGTTTAGGTTCAGAAGGCAACTACGAAAAAGCGGGCACAGTGCATGCAAAAATGATAAAAACAATCAGTTTCAACATATTAAGCACTGTATCAAATTAATGTGTAAAGTGTTAACTCCCGCGCTTGCGCGGATATCATTTAGTGGTTTTCAAATATAATGATTTTAAAAGTAGTTCAAACACTACGGAAAACATACAAGGAAAAAAATCATTTGATAGACTAATTTTTATCGTAGAAAACGTAAAAAAAAACAAGATTAAAAAAATTAAGTTTTAATATCCATTTTCTCGAATGATAATTAAGCAAACTTAGCTGCAAGCATTACCCTTTTGGGAGGGCTACATGTACAAATACACATTATTACATGAGTTCAAACAATGTGGTTGTGTTGCATGGCCAATAATTGATTAAAAAATACCAAGAACAGTCCATATTGAGGGAGTTTTTTGTTATAATCTTTAAATTGTCCAAAACATCTTCGAATCATGTTAATGAGCAATATATTCTTGAAAGCAAAGGACATTAACAGAAAACTTGTATTCCATATGTTTTCTTGGACCCTCACTCCTTGATCTGGGTTTAGGAAGTTACGATACAAATTTAATGAGGTCCGAGTATCGCACTACGTCATAATACGGATTTTACAATATTGGCTCGACTTTTACATAGCGTGTTAGATACCCGGTATTGATTTTGCTCTACATCGCTGTTGTATACAATGGCAATAATAAGCAATTAGAACGGTAATATATGTATTTTATGAGAGATAGAAACGATTATCTTTGAGAAACTCGATTCTGTTAAAGTAAAATGAAAAACGAAATATCTGACTAACCAGGATCTCGGGTATTATTATATCTTCTTTGTTTTAATCCCCCCCCCCATTATTTTGATTTTTCTTTACTAAAACTGTTTTAAATTTAGATACATAAGCTATTTAGAATGTAATCAATCGTCAATTACTTATTGTTTAAATGATATTTAACATTGTTGACAGAGCTAAGCAGAAAACTGTAGCAAAATGTGATTTTTACGAAATTTTTCGTCAGGGTCTACTTGGTTTAGAGCTTATAGCGTGAAAAGTAATCCGTCAAAATATGATTTATTTTACCAAATTGTTTTTCTTAGTTTGAGTCCATAAAATAGTAAAAAACAACGACCAAACACGATACATGCATCGCATTTTTTGTATTCTATTTTGATACATCAACTCTATAAAGCGTACTTTCTTACAACAATTTGCGCAAAAATATTGTTAAGATATGGTTTAAATAAATGTTAATACTCTATTTTGTAAGTCCACTTCTAATTTTCAAAAAAATTGGTAATTATTTTTAGAAAAAACGGACGTCTGGCAAATTTAATCATTGTCAATAATAGTTTTCGCAAGGGGGTATACCTGTTTGAGAGGTGATAACAAAAAAAAACTAGCATGTAAACATACATATTTTCTTACGTATATGTATTGCTAGAATGTAGATCTATAATTTAAAGCTAAGCTTTAAATGATTGAGCCCATTTAGTGCCGAGTATAGGACTACCTTAAACTAAAACAGTTTTCCTCACAAACTTTCATAAAGCTAAGTAACTAAAAGCAGTGTGTTTAGATGTACATATCAAGAAGGATTTATAAAATCATTATATGTCTACTAAATTAACGTCTTTGGATGAAGGTTTTTAAAAGGTTTTTAAAAACAAATTTTGACCTTGAGATAAGAAAAGGACCTAGGTAAAAAAAAAACCACGAACAGTGAATATTACTCTATTATTATAAAAATTTTGTCCAAAAATATTTTTATCAAGGTATATTCTGGAAAAGACCGAAAATATTTCATTTTTTAACTTTACCCTGACATAGGTAATTATTGTAGTGATATAGTGATAAACACTGATACTAATTAGGTCGAATATCGGAGGATGATTCGGCTACGGTTTATATCGTATAGCTATGGTAGAAGTTTATATATTAAAACATATCCGAACATGTTGGCATTTAGAAACAAAATTGGCAAAAAAAAATATCTAACTTAGTATCATCTTTGTTCAAATTCAAAAGTATTAAAGTAAGAATTGTACTTACAGCTGTGATTTCGTAAAGTTCACATTGTGTTATGGTGGTTGAAAGTGTTGCATGTCCGTAGCGGAATCGACAGGTGTGGAACCCGTTAAGAGAACAATAATCAAAAGCGATACAAAAAGAATTCATTCCACAATACAATGCACACTCTACAAGAGACTTCATGACAAGGGGTTGGATAGCAAGAACACATACATCCGGGGTTTCGGAAACATGCCCTTTTTGAATGAAGTTTGAGGTAGATAGAAAATAAGGCCCATCAGATTGTACCATTATAACCCAATGCAGATATAGGATTGCTGCCAACAGATTCATTATAGATTTTATTGTCCTGCAGTTTCTAAGTGCATAATCATAGATATTAGACAGATATTTTATATGTACTTAAAACTTATACAATAGATCGATCCACCATTCATCAGGATCGACCAATCCGCAAACCAGCCAATCTACAAACAGTTGTCCTATCATATTAATATATATTCAACCAATCGTATTCTTCGTAACTGATGGCACGTAAATTTACTTTTATTTCTGGTGTTAAATCGATATCATATTCTGGACTTTTAACGCAAGAAATTAAAAAAAAACAACTTTAGCACTTACAATCAAAGATCATTGCATACATGAAAAAAATGAAACCTATTAAGTTTAAGTTATTACTGAATTGTTTCCAGAGATATTCTTCACTATTGTGTGGATACAACTCGAATTTCATGTACGAATTTCAATTGAATTAGAAAACCGACCAAGTGCAATGTATTGACGTTAAAAAGATGGTCATACGTATTATTTTTTAGTATCCAGACTCTCCTAGATTCCCTGACGTGATTTCAATTTTTTTTTAGCTTGTTAAGACTTATGATAATCAAACTGGCGTCATTGTTATTGGTATTTTTTACTGGTTTGACATAAATGCTCGATTAACAAAAACACATTTTGATTTATAATTCATACATGAAGGACATCTTTTAAATCACAGTGAGTATAATTTATTTTTACATTTTGAAGTATAACGTTTTGTGTTGATCTCGTCGCAAAATGTCAAGAAGCAAAATATGATAAAACATTGTGCAGACATAACTCTTTTTGTTTAAAAAATATTCAAAAATTCGCATTCCTTTCATAACCATGATTAAATAATAATATTTATTGTGAACTAAGTGCATGTACAAACATTTTAAAAATAAGTTTCAACAAATTGTTCTTGATTGCAACTTTTAAGCTTTGATTGTATCTGTTTTATTAATTTACTTTACCGCTAAAGAAACTTAAGCAATAAGAGGTGTTTTAAATAATTATACTAGGTTTGGTTCTGTCATGTTAATTTTTTAGTAAAGGGGAACAGTTTTATTTGCAAGTAATATGTTGCATTTATTGAAATAATTAAACAGACTTGCACAATTTATTTTGTGAGGACTATTCAAATAAAAATTAAAAAATCCTCTACTCCCACATTTGTAGGAAAAACACTAAATGCGTGTTTTTGATGATCATTAAGCCTTTTACGAATATGGTGAAATTAATGGTCCATGGATCAGGGGTTAAGGCCACAGGGTAGGGTCATCATCGCCACAAAATTAATGTATGAAATCCTGTCCTCTACTTACATATATAAATTTTAAAGAAAAGTAATAGCAGGGTTATAATTTCAATCAAGCCCTATATCTGGTGAAGTTCATGTGAAATTTATGATACCTTGGTCAGTGGTTCATTCAAAGACAGTGGCCAATTTGGCCATATGGTGGAGTTAATTAAATCTAAGAAATGTTGTATGGGTATTTTCAGATACGTTTGAGATTTAACTTTAAATGCCAGTATTAAAATGTCCATGAAGTCTACTACACAGATTGATGAATTCATGGCCGCTGGGGACAACTTCAATAACAAAAGTGCGCTCAGGTTATTAAATCATTCAACACTCTCGTGTACAAACACACTTCAAAGTGGACATCCAGGGTCCCTGGTGTAAGGATATAAACAAGAGGCCCATGGGTCACATCGATCAGCTGAGCAACAAAAGCCTAATAAAATCAGCTCTATGGAGTAATTAACAACATTACTTAGCTGGACAATGCAGTAGAAAAGATCCAGGACATGTATAAAGATTTTCAATTTTTCTCCGGATATTCTCATGATAAAAATTCAGCCCCATTTTTAACAGTATGGTCATATCACATATCAATCATTGCAGTTCTCAAGATAATCTTAAACATATAAAAATCTGCAACAAACTTTGAACCCCTTGTGTTGAATTGTCCAGGGGCCACAATCGAAACAATTAAGAATAAACAATACGTCAACATGCTCGCATATAAGTAGTACTATATATATCATAGTTTGAGTTTTTAAAAATAATCATTTTTTTTCCTATGTAAAACTAGACCCCCTAATCCCCCTCCCGCCGCATTTTGGCTCCAGTTACCCTATCCCTAAGGATTATGATTTAAACAAACTTGAATTTTCCCTTACCCTACCAGGGTTATATAAAGCTAAAAAAAATATGATACTATCTGACAAGTTCATCATCTGTTTTTTGTATTCATGGGACCTTCAAGGCCTGAGGACCTGTTGTTTTTATATTACAAATCATATAATCTGGAAAAAAAATAATTAAATACTGGAAATGTTTTTATTCTTCATTATAATCTTCCAATATATAGGGAACATATATTTTATTTTTAATATAAAATTTAGAGAATTGTTTCCTTTCAATTCCCTACAGATATTGACATTTATTAAGAATGCTTTTACTCTAAATGGTGCATTAAAATGAATGGTTTATCAAAGGCATTTATCAAATGAAAATCCAAACAATCTTTTTATTGGGTTCCCTGCAACTCACGACCTCCGGAAACCCACTCTCCAAGCAATGAGCGGCCACCGCGCTATCTATGCAATGGGTATCGTTTCGATCCTCTCAAATTGTCGTTTAACTGTATTCCACTTGTATCTCAAACGACCGTGTAGTGAGCGACCAGCGCGCTAGGTTCCGTTCGTCATCGAAAGCAAGATTTTGTGTCTTGCCTAGATGGCCGAGTGTTTATCGCGGTGGCTGCTCACTGCTAGGAGAGTGGGTTCCGGAGGGCGTGAGTTCAAGTCCTGGCCGGGGCGGAGGTGGAGCTCCAATAAAGGGAATTTTCCTGTGCTTTATGCATATCTCTATCATTCAGTATGGGCAGTTATTTCAGATTTCTTCATTTTAATCCCAGGAAGATTTTTAATTTTATATTTATTGATTTTCTTTAGATCTATTTTATACTCAGAACAGAAATCATTGATCAATTTCAATTTCAAGTTCAGACAATTCTTTCCTGCACGGCCAAGTATGTTGTCATGATTTTAAATCAGCTCCTCTCTCTCTCTCTCTCTCTCTCTCTCTCTCTCTCTCTCTCTCTCTCTCTCTCTCTCATTATCTAGTCTTATTGTATGTGTTTTCGAATGAGAGTGGAATAATGGCATTAGCATGATAAAGTCCCATTACAGCATCACAACCGCCAGTTCCAACAGAGATTTAGTTGAAAACTTTTCTACAACTCTCTCTTTCACTCTCTCTCTTTCTCTCTTTCTATATCTCTTTTTCTCCTAGCGTTTACGGCATTTTAATTATCTTATTTCAAAAAACATTTAAAAGTAAAAAATAGATTCAAAATTTAAAAATTAAGAAAATGGATTAATCTGATACAGCCTTTCTTTGATTTTAAACCTTAGATTTCTTGCTCAAATAAATTATACCGTTTAAATTAACTGTCATCGATAGTTTTTCAATTCATAATACATATCACAATAAGCGTTAACATGAATACTTTAAATATTTAACTCGTCACATGGTTTTATACGGAATTTCCTCTACGCGATCAACAATAAACCTGAATGTTGTTTATACTACAAAATATAGTCACTTAATACTTGATGAAAAAAAATAATACTGATAATCAACATGTGGATGGACACTCTATACATGATAATATGTCAAGCGTGGATGAAGAGTAGGCCTAATCTTCAATGGGATAGTATCTTGGTGGTATTTTAAATCGCATTGCGTTTCCTGTTTTTGGACGTTTAAAGCGTCGCTAGGCAATGTACAAAAAAATTAACAGATGAAACTAATCTACAGTCATAAGTTATCTGTTACAAGTTTGAAGAGAATATTTTACGTTAATATTTAATTAATGTTTTTGCTGACATTATTGGAGGAAATTTGTCTAGTAAACACGCTGTTAAATATTTTTCATTATAATGTTGTAGCCTGAATAATCGAAAAAATTGACAAACTGTATGATGATAAATCGGCAATTTTATATGCTCAAGAACTGTAAAGATTTTTTCACAAAACCTATCAAATGTAGACCTAATTAGTGCATTTTCAAAACATTATCAGATAAAATTACCATACGGTCTTAAGTAGTCTGTTACAAGTTTTAAGAGAAGATATCGTACGTTAATATTTAATTAATGTTTTTGCTGACATCAATGGGGGGAAGTCTAAAGAAAATGCTTCTAAATTTTTATTTATGATGTGATCTGAATAATCGAAGAAATTGACAAATCATAAATCGATAATTTTATATTCTTCAAAAACTGTTAATATTTTTTTTCACAAAACCTATTAAATGAAAAACTTTTTCATGCATTTTCAACATTGAGGTAAATCGAGTCAATATTAAGAATATAGTTTTTGTCAGAATGTTGTGTGCCTGTTTAGCTAATGATTTGAAATACCAGGAAGGGACCCGCAGTAGACTTAAGCGGTGATGTCTTTAAAACTAGGGTCAAAGTCGCTACTTCAAAGATATACAAATGCGTTTTACATATTTGCAACTAAGATGTAAAAAGAGATTCGGAGTACCCCAAATGACTGTAGTTTTCCCCTTCATCCTATAATTATCCATTGAATCATCTGTCGTTTGGATTGGGACCGACAATTTTACCTCCATTCATATAGTGTTATATTTAACTTAATTGGACAAAAATGTAAAAGTTAAATCATCTATCATTATAAGAATAGAAGAACATGTATTGTTATTATAATTTTATCAAATGGAAACAATTGTATATAAGAAAAATATATACATTAAAATAAATAAGCAGATTATAAGAAAAAAAATCAAACCTAATTGTTCGGGGTTGTAAAAGAGAGATCTTTCTTTTTTTTCTATTAAGAAAATGCCACGTATTTGTTTTTTGTTAAATTGAAATTTATAATATCTGAGAGCAACAATTTGCATGTAAGTTAATCTCTTGAAAACTCCCTGGCTCTTAAAGAATATTCTCATTAATTATCAGCAATACTCAGTACCATCAGTAAATCTAAGTACCTATCAGAACTCACATCAATTATCAGTTACAACAGTAAAATTATCAGTAAATATCAACTTTTCTCAGCAATAACAGTATAATATCAGTCAATACATGTATAAGATATTATCAGTAAACAAGAGGCACATGGGCCACATCGCTCACCTGAGGAAGAATAGGTATGATAAAATCAGCTTAATGGAGTCATAATACAAACTATCTGGACAATAGTATAGTAGTATAATACATGTAGATCCTGTATAAGTAAAAATCTATTTTTCCCACTGGATATTCTAATGTTTATTATCATTAGTCCCTTTTCTAACAGGATGATTTTATAGAGTATATCACATGTTGAGCATTGCACTCTCAAAAAGATCCTAAACGATTGTTTATATATCGGATATAAACCTACATCAAACTCTGAACCCCTTGTGAGACCAAATCATCCAGGAATCATCTAGAGGCCAAAGTCTAAACAATATTAAATAATCACCTGGCTGATTAGTTTCAGAGAAGAAGATTTTTAAAGATTTACTCTTAATATTCCTATGCAAAAATTCCACCCCCAGGAATCATGATTTTTACAACTTTGAATTTACACTGCCTGAGGATTCTTCCAAACAAGATTCAGCTTTCCTGGCTTATTAGGTTCTGAGAAGACGATCTTTGAAGATTAACTCTATATATTCCTATGTAGAAATTCGATCCCAAATTGTGGCCCCACTCTACCCCTGCGGGTAATGATTTTCACAACTTTAAATATACACTACCTGAGAATGCTTCCACACAAGTTTCAGCTTTCCTGGCTGATTAGTTTCTGAGAAGAAGATTTTTAAAGATTTACTCTATATATTCCATTGTAAAAAGTCGACCCCCTCCCATTGTGGCCCCACCCTACTCCCGGGGGTCATGATTTTTACAACTTAAAATCTTCACTGCCTGGGGATGCTTCCACACAAGTTTCAGCTTTCCAGGCCAAAAGGTTTCTTAAAGATTTAATCTAAATATTCCTATGCAAAAAGTCGATCCCTGCCCTACTCTCTGGAGTCATGATTTTCACAACTCTGAATCTACACTACCTGAGGATGCTTCTACATAAGTTTCCGCTTTTCTGGTCAAATGATTCTTGAGAAGAAGATTTTTAAAGATATACTCTATATATTACATTGTAAAAAATCGACCCTCCATTGTAGCCCCACCCTACCCCCCGAGGGTCATGATTTTCACAACTTTGAATTTACACTACCTAAGGATGCATCCACACAAGTTTTCCTGGCTTAATGGTTCTTGAGAAGAAGATTTTTAAAAATTTACTTAATATATCACTATGTAAAAAGTCGATCCCGCCATTGTAGCCCCATCCTACCCCCGGGGTCATGATTTTCACAACTTTGAATCTACACAATATGAGGATGCTTCCACATAAGTTTCGGTTTTCCTGGCCAAATGGTTCTTGAGAAGAAGATTTTAAAAGATTTACTCTATATATATTACTATGTATTAAATCGACCCCCTATTGTGGCTCCACCCTACCCCAGGGGTCATGATTTTCACAACTCTAAATCTATAGACACTACCTGAGGATGCTTCCACATAAGTTTCGGCTTTCCTGGCCTAACGGTTCTTAAGAAGAAGATTTTCGAAGATCTACTCTTTATATTCCTATGTAAAAAGTCGACCCCCCATTGTGGCCCGATCCTACCCCCGGGGGTCATGATTTTCACAACTTTGAATCTACACTACCTGACAATGCTTCCACGCAAGTTTCAGCTTTTCTGGCCTAATGGTTCTTGAGAAGAAAATTTTAAAAGATTTACTCTATATATTTATATTTCTATGTATTAAATCCACCCCCCATTGTGGCCCCACCCTACCCCAGGGGGTCATGATTTTCACAACTCTGAATCTACACTATCTGAGGGGATGCTTCCCAAAAGTTTCGGCTTTCCTGGCCTAACGATCTACTCTTTATATTCCTATGTAAAAAGTCGACCCCCCATTGTGGCCCCATCCTACCCTCTGGAGTCATTATTTTCACAACTTTGAATCTACACTACCTGAAGATGCTTCCACACAAGTTTCAGCTTTTCTGGCCAAATGGTTCTTGAAAAGAAGATTTTTAATGATTTACTCTATATATATTCCTATGTATTAAATCGACCCCCATTATGGCCCCACCCTACCCCAGGGGGTCATGATTTTCATTACTCTGAATCTACACTACCTGAGGGGATGCTTCCACAAAGGTTTCGGCTTTCCTGGCCTAACGGTTCTGGAGAAGATTTTTGAAGATCTACTCACTATATTCCTATGTAAAAAGTCGACCCCCCCCCCATTGTGGCCCCATCCTACCCCCATCACAACTCTGAATCTACACTACCTGAGGATGCTTCCACACAAGTTTCAGCTTTCCTGGCCAAATGGTTCCTGAGTACATTTTTGAAAATTTTTCGAAATTTTCATTAATTCCTAATTATCTCCCCTTGTAAGAGAGTTTGAATCCTCTTAGGCTAAGGATGCTTTGACCCAAGTTTGGTTGAAATTGCCCCAGTGGTTCTTGAGAAGATGTTGAAAATGTGAAAAGTTTACAGACAGACAGACAGACAGACGGACGACAGACAAAATGTGATCAGAATAGCTCACTTGAGCTTTCAGCTCAGGTGAGCTAAAAATGACCATTTTTAGAGCCAGTCGTGTCAGTCAACTAAATTTTAACTAAAGGGTCTGGAAATGTTAATGAATTGCACAGCTATGCCACTCAGTTAATTTTGAGTCTCCTTACGGTTGATATCATTAAACGACAGAGGCTTATTCTCTGAACTAAACTTATTCAAGTACAAAGCGTACTTTACTTCAAATAAATATTTTTAATTGCAAAGGATAACTTTATTTCCCTGCATCATGTCAATATTAATTACCATCAAAATATAATAATTTTTTTTTCGCAAAATGTTCACCATAGAAATAATTTTCAACGTCTTCAATCACTTCCTGGTTACAGTGAAATGCATTGAGGCATTGAATGATATGGAAACAACGGACATAAAAGACGTTATTCTTTGTCTTGCGGGACTAACTTTATTATTATATGCGTATGGTTAGTACAATATTTGCACCTGTATTATGTACTTTTGTTATAATGTCAAAGAATTTAATGAGTTTATAATAATGCATTAAGAGTCCTCACATGTCACACATAACCATTTGTGTTTTTATTCGTCATATGTGACACATAGAATCAAATGAAGAGGGTTTGTGGCAACGCACTTTGAAAAAATTACGCACTTTGAAAAAAAAATTTCAAAGTGCGTTAACTTTTTGACAAAATTAACGCACTTTGAAAATTTTTTTCAAAGTGCGTTAAATTTTGGTCCAAATCAACGCACTTTGAAATATTTTTTCAAAGTGCGTTATGAGTTATGACCAACATTTTTTTGAAGGGGATCATTGCACCGCGACCATTGAAAAGAAAAACAAAAAGATCCAATAGGGCACATATACATTTCATATTTCTTCCCCTTCCCAACTTCGCGGGTTATAAAGCGATGATTGTTCAAATCAATTTAACACCGCCTAAAAGTATAAACAATGAATTTTAAATTCATTTTTTTATCAAACAAACTAAGAATTTATTAATAAACGTTAAAAATGTTGTTCTAACCCAGCTTATGATGTCTAAGTATAAGGTCGCTAACCTTGTGAATTTAATTCAGTTGTTATTTAAATTTCAGTTCTTATGTGGAGTAAAGAAGATCTTTTAGCATCAAATTATGAAAACAAAATTATAAAATAGATAATTAAAAGAATTTATTCATTTTTTGAAATCCTATTTTTAACAATCTTTATACTGAATGTACATTTCAGCCAATTATAAACATATCACTTAATATTTAACACTAAGTAATTTGACGGCTTCTTCTGTTGAAATAGCCCTTTAATTCGAAAAGAAAAATATAAACTCGTTCTAAGAATCGCGTAGACAGGGATTTTGAAAAATGGATCTGTAATTATATGTAATATGAGCGAGGGTTATTTGTTTTTCTAAAAAGGGTACTCTTTATACACATAAAAGAATTAACAAAGAAGGAGATGCCTTATTGACATTTATGTCTTTGTTGAAATTTAAAGGAATTAATTTGATTTAGAATTACTGCTTTAAAGTCATCGTTTGTCTATACTTAAATACTAAGTCATGAGTCGCATTATCTTCACAGTAGGTAAATGGCAAATATCCATTCCTCTCTCTCTCTCTCTCTCTCTATATATATATATGTGTGTGTATTTATGTATGACTTGGACGTTATAACAGGAATAAATTTTACTACCAATTTTTTTCTGAAAGTTCAAGAAATCGACAAATTTTTTTTTCAAAGTGCGTTGATATTGTCCATATTTAGGCACTTTGAAAAAAAAATTATTTTTTCAAAGTGCGTTAAGATTGTCCCAAATTTAACGCACTTTTCAAAGTGCGTAATTTTTCAAAGTGCGTTGTAACAAGGGTATCAGACACATCGTACCCAATGAACTACTTTTCATTGAGTATACACAATTAAGGAACGAGTCAAGTCATAATTACTCGTACTTTCTTTGTTCTAACACATCTATGTTGCTTTCTACTTTCAGTTCTTCATACAAGTAACAGTGAAATTCGGGGAAAATCGATGCAGCATTCGTTCGTTATGCTATGCAATGGTAAATCTTATAATAAAAATAATAACACTTAAAAAATCAATGTCTTGTTGATAGGCGCACAATGCTAGCGTGTAAAAGATCAGATTAAAAAAATGAAATGACAAGATAACGGAATGACGGGTCATGCCTTCTGGATTTTGACGATCCATTTATTTTACACAACAGCTTCGAATAGAAGTACAAGTTGTACTGGTCAAAGACGTTACGTTATTTTATTCTGTCTATATTTAATACTTGTTTACTTATGATTTAATTATTATCCCACTATTTATGGTAGGAATTCTAATTCCTAAATGAACACATGTTAAAAGAAAATTGTCGTAACGAGAAAGGCAACGAACCTCTAAGTGATTGCTCTTTAATTTAGTTTTTGTAGATAATTTATACTACACTAAATTTGCCACTCAATCAAATACATACGCAAATAGTTCGAGTTATAATGCAAATAATGCAGTTTGTGGAAATACAACAACATGTATGAGGACAGAACCGATTGTGTGGTGGAAAGTGGACCTTGGGATAGTGTACAACATTTACAATATCAACATACAGTTTAAAAACACCTCTGCTTATGGTATGTATAAAACAAAATTGAATATCAAAAAATAAACCTTTGATACATATTAATAGCAGGGTTTTTTTAAAACAGAAATTTATGAAACAACATTAGAAGAACATGTAATACGGAGTAAAATTTTAAACCAGTGACACATGTACATGTGAACATCCATGGGTTATCATTTTCAGAATATGATGAATAATATATCCCAATCACGGCATTATGTAAATGTAAAAAAAAAACATATGGCAGACATGGTTTATATTTGAAACTGAAATGCTTTAGCAGGGTTTTTTTTTTCTTTTGCAATTCGGCCCTGTAATTAGACATTTCCTTTCGTCCACTTGATGTAAATCGCTATGTTATTAGAATTTTTTCTATTGACCATAATTGTTAGAGTTATAGAAAACATATCCTATGGATAATGAAGTATCTTTTGAACAGTTGATGATCCAATTTTAAATACATCGATAAATACTTCTCACTTGATTTAAAAAGATCACATGTACTTTAAACTGATTACATGTACTATAAACTGATACCATTTAACTAACAGTAATCATACGTCTGGTACAAATTTAATGAATCTTTAAACCATTATCAATTAAAGGTGTATTTAATAAGGATGAATTTGTAGAGTGTTTAATAGTGTATATAAATCGTTTTTCTTTCGTTCTCAAATCACTAGTCTAGTAGTATAAGTTTTGTATGAAAGATAGTTTTGTTAAATAAATACAATTGATAATATTTAATAAGAAACATTGTTCTTCAATTTTTTATTGATAGAATATTTAATTTTCTCTAGTAAATCTATCGTAAATTAGAGTTAATAAGATAAATATTACTTGGATACTTATCATATTATTTTAAAGAATTTTAATGCAACGACGATGTACATGTATTACTTATAATATAATATTAGAATAAAGACAACACGGAAGTTTTGCTGGATTCTCTGTATATGTATCTAAAACTGATGTATCAACACCTCAAGACATAGGAGATTCCGCTTTGTGTTACAAGGACGGACCTCAGATACCCCCTTTGAATTTACAATCACGTGTACAGAACATGGACGTTATGTCATTTTTTATAATGAACGATTGGACGGAGTGACCTACCCTATAGGATATAAAGTCAGCAGTATATTTGAATATGCTGAAGAATGGCATACTTCTTCAGCAAATGAAAGTTTTGAGATGTGTGTGATGATAATGGTGGCCTTGATTTTTGACAGTTTCTTGCTTAGTGACAGATCCTTCCACATCTATAACAGTCACTTTGGCTGTCTAGTCTTGATGGTTATGGAGATATACTGCTGATATATATTCTGCTTCCCTTCAATATCAGGAGACATGTATTGGTTGCCGTTCCTTTTCAAGTAGTCTTTTAATGAGCTCATTCAAAATCCTGGTATGTTTATTTTGCTGCTCTTTTATAGGGGCATCGTCACGATTTTGGTCAAAAAATTTTTTTCCGATTTTAATATTTACAATGTTTCAGTAAGGCATTTTTAATAGACAACCAAAATTTGAGTGTTATTCGTTGAGTTACATGTATAAGCGAGTTACAGAGCTTGAAATTATTTGCTATGTAAACAAAGCGTTTGTTTACATTTTGAATGTTTAATAAAAAAATTCAAGTTTAAGACCTAAAATTAATGTTTAAACGTTAGGAACTGTTTCATCGTGCTTAAAATGAATAACAATATAGACAAATCAGCTTGAAAAAAGATTTTTTTACATGTATATTGAACCTATGTAATCCAAAACGGGGCACTAGCCTTGTTTACACGACACTGAATTATGAGTCCTGTATCTTGCTTATATCCTTACGAATGATTCTCATATTTCATTTGATCATTAGATATGCATACCTAAAACATTGTATATAATAAAAACAGAAAAATAGAATTTGACCAAAATCGTAACCATGCCCCTTTGAAGTTGAAATTCTTGTTTCGATGGCATTTGTTGGTTTTGATTTTGTCATAGCCACACAGACAGATAGTTTTTCGGGTGAGGACTCAGAAGACTCATCAAATGTCCCCCTCTTGATCTCTCTTTTAGCCCCAATTATTAGTTTTTGATTGGTGATGTCACTTTTCATGTGCCCTACAGCCTCGTCAAGTGTCTGTGGGTCTTTCTCTAATGTCACCAGTGCTGATCTCTTCTCACTGCAACCTTGCAGGAAAACATCGATTGTGACAGTATTTTAAACATACTCTGGAATCCCGTGGTGACCATCTGCAGTTAAAACTTCAATTCTCTCAGCAAACTCATCAATTGTCTTATATTCATCTTCTTTGATTTCTTGTAATTGCATGCGAATGATATTCCCCTTCGGTCTTACGTAGAGCAATAATTGATTTTGCTCTCTTTTCCCCAATATTGTTTATTGACATAAGGTCATCTTTTGCTTTGATTATGTCTATGACTGAACAAGTAGGTATACTCAAAATGGTGATTTTTAAATATACCTCCAATCTAGCATACACAAATAAGGATTCAGAGTGTTCCTGATCTTGACCTTTTATCCTAAGTCTGCCTAAAATATGAGACTCTTCCTAGCAAAAATGTGTATCGGTTTTGTTATCAGACAATCCGACAACAAAATCAAAGATATGCTTGTTCATGTTTTTGCTAAAAAATATAAAACAAAAAATAAATAATGAAAGAAAAGTAGAAAAAAATCTATACTTATAAATTAAGACATTTTGCCAATAAACTACAAAATGTCTGCACCAGAGTAATTGCATACACCTTTAGTATTTCATCACATGTGAGTTGATGTCCGTAAGCTATAATTGAAATTTACCTAATAAGTAATTAATGAGAAATAAATTAAAATCCTACTTTCATTTTCGATAAACCAGTCCGAAATAGCAAAAATGAGAGTAAGGTGGTGGACACGCTTTGGCGGATCCAAGTCAGTGGGAATAAGCTTCAAAATATATGCTTGCTATTAAATAATATTGAATTATTAAGTAAAGAGTGAGTATATCTACTGGGAACCTAATTAGGGTATACATAGAAATTAAGATACGACAACTGTTGAATAAATTAAATGAGCCAATTTGTTTCTTGAATGCGCGATTTTAGTTTTGATGAATAGAACTTTCCAGAACGGGGTAACCAAGAACGCAGGTTGACTAATCAAGGTCATGGCGGAAAGTGTAGGGCGAGTTAATCATCGAACAGTTATCTTGGATCTGACAACTTTAGTTTAAGATAATTAAAAAAGTATGTTTATACTTATCTAGCATTTTAAAATTACAAACATTTTTATACCACCGCAGATTAGTAGTAAACCATATACATTAATTTGTGAAACATAAACAAATCGTGTTAACAATTCTACATCTGCATGAATAGATGATGTATGCATAGACGAGGAATTTGAATCGGGTCGGGTAAAGTTACAGACTTTTTTCTGAAATCCTTTTTGAGACAGTGATAATAGTTACTGTGAAATTTGGCTTAAAGACCTAAAGAAAAAAAATTAGAAAAGAGAAACGACGCACATGAAAAATTTGCAGTTTTTTTGTTTCAGTCAGCTGCAACAAAAAGAATAGAGGCCATACACATGAAGCATTGTATCATATTTCAAAATGTTTAAAGTGTTAATTCCCACGCTTGCGCGGGATATTATCTAGTACTAAGAAAAAAAAAACCCACCACCAATACTTTATTATACAAATGTACTGTTACATTATCTAAACGTTACCAACTTTGAAACAAAGAAGTTCGTATTTGGCGCCAAACTCTCGGTCTTACATGTACAGGTCGTGAAATACGAACCACTTCTTAAACCAATGTTGTAAAAGGTGATATTTTATAGCATGTAAAGTGCCCAGTTAGTGAATTAATATCATTCACCAGACTGAGTTGTATCAATATCACATGATCGGCAAGGACGTCTTTCAGTGATTAGGGTAACAATACAACTGTTTCTTTCGCGCAACCGATCAACTGACTTTTACTGAACCCCGAAACCGATTGAAATAAAATGCCTACATGTATCAATTATCACTACAGTATAAATGAACATTAGTTAATTATTGTTACCTTTGTTCCGTGATCACACATAAAAAAGACAATCTTATTTGAACAGACATTAAATCATTTCATTAAGTATTAAAGATATCGATAACTACATCCAATAAGTAATGAAGTGATAAGTATTTATGTAGTCACAAACTGTTAATTAAGGTTTACCTAGAATCTGATGTATAACATCCTCAACTGCCTTTTAATGAGGTCATTTTCATTACGATTTTGGAGTGGGTGCTAATTAGCCAATTAGCCAGAATTGGTTTCAGGGTAGACAGGGTGTCCTCGAGAAAATCAAATTCGCGCAAGTTGTCTTTTATTCCTTGAAAGTCTTTAACATGTCTCTTCAGTTTTGTCGGTAGTAAACAAAAGTCAAGTGGAACAATTCTACCTAAATATGTTGCGTGAATGCTGTATAATTTGTAGAACAAATGAGGAGATGCATCGAATGTACCGCCCCCATGCCAGCTATCAGACTTTGACAAATATAACAAATTTTGTTTTGTTGAGAAAATTATTAATCTATATTCATCTTAACTGTTAAGTCGGAAATCACCCACGGTTTTTCAATGTGAGTTTCACTCCATGTACCAAACAGGTTAATTTCACTGGAAGTCTTAGGTATTCCAGCCATATGACGCCGTCTCTTCCTCTGGATTTGTCTACGTTATTACGACTCTTTTACCAAACATCATTGTGCTGCATCAGATGAAACTTCTTCGTTGATTATTGTACTGGTCTCTGAGTGCCCCCGCTAGTCTACCTTAGACGGGAGTTTCCAATTGCACCTAAGTTTAAATTGAAAACGGTGTAAGTATTTACGAAGAACGTTATTTTTAATGTATTTAAATGAATTTTAATTAAATCAAGATACCTACTTCAATGTTACCAGGATCTGGGCCATGGTTGTGGTCTTTTGTTTCTTCAATAACATTTACAGTATTTATACATCACCACTTACAATCGCTAATTTTACACTTCCAATAACTTTTTGTTCATTTTTCCGATCACAAATGTAAACAAGAGGCCCATGGGCCACATCGCTCACCTGAACAACAGTTCCTTATAACATTCTATTTCGTAGCATATGTTATTTCTATTTTAAACTTTGAACCCCTTTCTGGGGCCCAAGTATTGGTCCGAGGTTTATGGTTGGCTTTAACAATTTAGAATTTACACTATTTGAGGATCCTTGCATAGTAATCTCACAAACTATAGCATAATAGTTCTCGAGAAAAACTTATTAAAAACATTTCCCATATATTTTTCTATGTTAAATTTTGAACCCCTCTTGTGGCCCCAGTATTAGTCCAGTGGTCACTGCTTTATTAATTTAGCATCTATATTATTCAAGGATGCTTGGATAGTAATCTCACAAGTTGAAGCATTGTTGTTCTCTAGAAAAAGATTTTTAAACATTTTTCCTCTATATATCTATGTTAAACTTTGAACCCCTCTTGGGGCCCCTGTATTGGATCGAGGGTCACAGCTTTTATAATTTCGAATCTACACTATTTAAGGATGCTTACGTAGTAATCTGACACATTGAAGCATTGTAGTTCTCGTGAAAAGGTTTTTAAACATTTTCCATATATAATACATACATAAGCCAGGGATGCATGCATAGTAAGTCCACAAACTGTAATATTGTAAATCTCGAGAAGAACATTTTTAAACGTTTTCTATATATTTTTTAAAATGTTAAATTTTGAACCCCTCTTGGTGCCCCAGTATTTCTTTAAAATAGATATCATTGATTTAAATTTCTGTACCAATAGTCGTATACATGTATCAAATAATATCAGAATAAAAATGGTTTGTGTAACTAAATTCACACATATGCTACTATATTTTTATTTGCAATTTTAACATCACCATGTGATTGTATACTCAGTATATTTCCTTATAAAATACGTAGTTGGCATTTGTGGTGCAGTGGTTCTTAAGAAGAAGATTTTTAAACATTTTTCCTATGTATTTCTATGTTAAACTTTGAACCCCGCCTTAGGCCCCAGTTTTGGTCCGAGGGTCACGATTTTTACAATCTAGAATCTTCCCTATCCATATCAAAGGCCGGTACGGCCACAAAGGCGTCGAGCTGACATTTTCTTTAATATAGATATCATTAATTTAAATTTCTGTACCAATAGTCGTATATCAAATAATATCAGTATTACGTTTGCAATTTTAACATCACCATGTGATTGTATACTCAGTCTATTTCCTTATTCATTGTATTAAAAATGCATCACTACGATGCATTTGTAATACAATGAATCATAACTCACCATGGTTAAAAATCGAAGAAATTTCAAAGTTCAAAAATAAATTAACTTCTTTCTGCTTTAAAAAGTCTTTGAACAAATTTCACGGGTTCGTCATTAGTATACGAGTGTAACACATTAACAGTGTTTCCCTAATTATAATAAAACTTATTTATTTCAATTTCCGTGTGAGTAGTATCAGGGGCCTAGATAGGGGGGTCAACTGAGTGCACTTTTTCCATAGGGGGGTCAATATGGAGGACATGAAAGGTCAAACTTTTCTCGGTACTGACGTCACAAAAGGCAGTGTTGACAGTTTGATTATTTTATTGGAACACGCAAATAGTAAATGAACAAATTGAAACATTTTTTAAAAAGTTTTAAAGTCCGAACGTATTTACACACGGTGAATCCGTAGTCCTTATTTCTGAATTTCACAGTTTTTCTTGGTTTCATCTGTGTAAAAGATGGAGAAATAATCCTGTTCGTTGAATTTAGCGGCCATGGACCATTTCTCTGTGGCTTCTTCTTTCGGTTCCCCCGTTAAGGTAGATGTTAGGGCCGAGGCTCTGGGGGGGGGGGGGGGTGAGTGATGACAAAATGTACCTGGGGGGTCATTGCGTAATACCTGCAGGTGTCAGGTGCTGAAAAAAAACAGCGCGGTCAACACCTGTCAGGTGTTGAAATGGGAGCAATGTTCATTCTTTACCATCAACAATCTTATCAAAAAATTCAACATTCTCATATGGATGACTGCTGCGGTCGATCGGAGCCGATTTGAGCGACGGATTCAAGAGACTGGCTACCTTATTGAACCTATTTTAAAAAGACGATTAAAGTTGTATCATTATTTGTTTTGAATGATTTTTTTACTGTTGGAAAAAACCCAGAATAAAACTGTGTTTCATTGTCAGAATATCTTATGTTTTTGTTGTATCATAAATGAAAGACAGAGACAGGTTAATAGTGAGGACATAACCAGTAAAAAAAAGTCAAGAGTTCGGCAAATAAAATATGACGTCATAGCACGAGCTGAAAGACTTGGGTGTCAATTTTCATACATGGTGTCGATTCTCATACATGAACTCTGGGTAGCTAGGTAACTACCGCCCCTTTTTAGTCATTTCGCGGGGGTTTTGGTTTAACTCCGCCCCTTTTCTTTAATTTCGCGGGGGTTTTGGTTTAACTCCGCCCCCTTTTGTTAAGCTCCGCCTTCTCAGCATAAATATCGGGGTTCTCTATCCCCGCCCTTCACTAGTTACCTAGTACAAGCGACGAACAGCAAGATGTCTCAGTACCATGTTCCCATGGACAGCGGGCCAAGATTGTTTTACCGTCAAGTGTTAGAGTTGTGGGATTATGAGTGGAATCCCATCCTCCAGATGTACGAGAGAGTGTCATTTCGGGCGCTGCACGTGACAGAGCCACCAGAGAACCCTCCCGACGTGTTTCAGGATGTTAGGGATTTTTATGGAGCCATTCCTATCAGCGTGCAGAGGAGAATTGACTTTTCCTCCCCACCACCACCTTTGCCTCCCCCCGGAGTTCTACCGTCGAGACCGCCGCCGCCGCCACCGACCATGCAGGCCAGAACTCCTCCTGCTAGACCACCGCCACCCAACTTCGGTCAGAGAAGAGACCAGAGTCCGGCCAGTCCAGCCAGTCCAGCCGCCAGGGAGTCGCCGGAGAGCCCGGACCCTTCTCCGCCCACCTCTCCGGTCGACACCCCTACCAGAAGGAGCGCACCATCTCTTCCGCCATGGTCGCCGGAGCGGCTCCATTGTGACCGTTCGCTCTACGTGGCCAGGCAGGACCACGTGTTTGCCCTGCCTCTGGGCTGCCCGGATCATCCGGCTACACCACCGCCGCCATTTTCTGCTGCCAACCCGCCATTGCAGCCCGCTCCAGTGCCCCGGCGGAGAAGGTCGCCACCCCCTCCCGGACCCAGCAGAGGGAGAGGGATTCTGCGGAGGCCACTGGCAGAAGCAGCAGCAGCAACAGCATCCCCGTACCAGAGGCCAGGGAGCCAGCAGTCGCCTGCAGTTCGCCCTCCTCCTGATCCATTCCAGAGAGCCCGCAATTTATTTTCGGACTTCGTCCCCGATCTGTTGGCGCCGGGATCACCACCCCCCATGGTGAGGACATTTCCTTCCCCCCAGCCTCTTCCTCCTTCCAGAACACCCTCCCCGGACATTATGCAGGAGGTTTACTCACATGGCCGCCACCCAGTGGATGAGAGGAGCCACCTGACGATTATGCCGTCATGGGCCATCAAGGCGGAAAAGGAAGTGATGGGAGAGTGCGTAATCTGTCATGCCGAAAGCAACCACCTGCAAATTAGATGTCAGAACTGTGCCGCCCAAAAAGTGTGCTGCGTGTGTGTGGTAGGGATCTACCAGTCAATCAATCCCTGCCCGACGTGTCGGTTCCGGGGGGAGTATTGAGCCCAGCAGTCCCAGCAGTTTCTCCAGGCAGGGCTAATTCCATCAAGCCCCCAACGGCCCTTTTCAGGGCCACCCATATATTTAGAAAAGCTGTTTTCATTACATTGCAAATAGAAATAAAAATATGAACACCAGTCACATTTCCCTCATACACGAACATGTATTCTTACGAGTCACTCTCTCCTTTTCAATTAAAACACGAATTTACTATGGTCGTAGCGGGTCCTTCTAAATCGGGGAAAACAGAATTTGTTAAACAGTTAATATTCAATAAACATTGGATCTCCCCTCCCCCCGAAAAAATTGTTTGGTGTTATCGAGAATGGCAACGGGCCTATGAAAGTTTACGGGATCAAGTTCAATTTATTCGCGATATACCCGAAAACGACGAGGAGTTAGTAAGTGATTTAAGTGTCCGCCACCTTTTAATTTTTGATGATATGATGGGAGGGAAAGCCATTGAATCTATTGTCGATTGGTTTACTCGCAAAGCTCACCATCGCAATACTAGTGTGATTTACATTACTCAGAATGTGTTTGATCGAGCCGTTCAACACCGCACAATTAGTTTGAATACTCATTACATGGTGTTGTTTAAAAATCCTAGAGATAAATCTCAAATCACGGTATTGAGTCGACAAATAGACATGCCGAATTTAATGTCTGCTTATTTAGATGCTACTCGTGTTCCTCACGGGTATTTGTTGGTGGATTTAAGTCCACAAACTCCAGACGAATTGAGATTGAGAAGTCGAATGTTTGAGGATTTAGTCGTTTACATGCCCAGAGGAATATAAATAATGGGCCCATCAAGGGGTGCCCATCATTACGACATAGAACATCATGGCAAGACAAAATAAAATTTTGAGTCTCCTAAAACTTTTACAGGGAGAAAGAGATCCTCAAAAAAGACAAGAAATCATCGAATTGAGTCGCAAGACTTTATTGAAATGGTTTCTGATTGGGGCTAAGAATTTATTGGGAGGGTCTATTCCTGTCGATAAACAGACTCAACGTTTTATTGAGAAACATCGGGAGGATTTGAAAACCATTGCCGATAAAAAAGCCAATGAAGATAATAGATTAAAAGCGATCTTGAAACGAGGAGGAGCTGGATTCTTGGGAGGGGTGATCATCCGTAATTTATTGAAATGGAATTTGAATAAAGAGAGAATTGTTAAACCTAAGAAACGTAAATTAAAGAGTGTGGTAGTAAATCTCAATCCAGGATGGATGTCTAGGGAGAAAAAGAAATTGAAGAAAAAAGATTTTGTAAAGACCCCCCCTTTTAGGAAAGATTTACCTGATTGGGTTCAGGAGCAAGTCGATTTACATCGACAAGATCAAGCACGATATCGTCAAGATCGAGCCCCTAGAACCCTAACAATGAGAAAACAGTTACCGGATTGGATTCAAGATCAAGTGAGTTCCTATCATGAAAATCAAACCGATTTAGAGGACACTCTTCCCTATGTCGATGATAAAGCTGTTCAGATCATGGATAGGGCCATGAAAGGGCCCATAGGAGTCGCTAGAACTTCAGATAATTTAATGACTTCTACGCCTATCAAAACTACTCCAACTCCCTCTCTGTTTGAGAATATTCTTCCTTTTTCTCCTTTACGAGTATCCCCCACTCCTATGCGTAGACCCTCTCTGAAATTAAAAAGAAGACCAAGAAATGATAGTGATGGTCCCTATGCTCCAATAGGGATGCTTTGATCCTGCTATAAAAGACAACTAAGGAAGACTTTTTTGTCAGTTTTTGATCATGGCTTCAGATAATAAGAAGAAAAAAAAAGTGACCAAGAAAGCAGTGAAAAGGGAGAGGAAAAAGGGGTCTATAAGTAATTCTTGTGAGTGTAGATTGAAACCTCATATGCCTGTGTTTCAAGTGTTAATGTCTCCTGAAAGTAGCTCTGCCTTAAAAAAACAAGTCTTGAAACATTGCAGTAATGACTGCATTCATAAGATTTGTGAGATTGTTTATAACGTATTAAAAGGCAACATTCCTCTCTCTCCTTCTCAGAAAGAAAAATTCTCTCATAAGAAACACATCTTGAGACAGTTAGTTAAGCCTCAGAGTAATAAAAAATGAAGAGCTTTATTAGTGAAACAAAAAGGTGGATTTTTTCCCCCATTGTTTAATAAAATAGTTTGATCATGAGTCGTAAAATGGTATTGGTTCCCGAGACCATGTTATTAGAATTAAAAGGTAAATTACCTAAATCTCCCGAATTTCAAGCTACCATTGGTTTAGGACAACAATTAGATCAGATTGAAACGAGAACGGATTTGACCCCCGAAGAGAAAGCCGCTCTCTATGGACATCAATTATATCGTTATCGAAATTACTTGCGTGAAGCTCGTAATCAAGGAAAGGAAAAAATAATAATACCTGAGAAACCTGCGACAGAAAATGAACCTGCTGATCCAGCCCCACCCCCTCCCCCTCCCCCTCCCCCAGCTGCTGAAGCCTCAGAAATGGAACAACAAGTGATTAAAAGTGTTCCTGGCAATATGCAAAAGAAAGCAGGGCTTCTCTTAGATCATCTTAAGAAATCTAAAGTCATACAATGGAATGAGGATGGGGAAATTAGTTATCGAGGAGAACCCATTCCTAATTCTAACATTGTGGATCTAGTCACTAATACAATGAAAACTAGACCCCCCAAAAGATTAGGTTTTCCTATAGGTAATGATGAATTTGCCCAAGCTTTAAAAGAAACGAATATACCCAGAGATTATGTGCAGAATCCAAACGTTATAAAAGCCATGGAAAGACCCGGAAGAATTAGTACTCCTAGACCCGTTCTAACTGGCAAAGATTCTGATGATGATGATGATACTGGGTTTCAGGAGGTTTCTAGTTTTAGCACACCCCATGCTTCTCCCTATCTGACTCCAAGGACCACCAGAAAGAAAGAAAGCAAACTCTCAGATTGGGTTTACTCTCCTCAGCCATCAAAGACAAGTAAAAGGAGAGAAATTCAAAAATGGGACGTCTTAAGAAAATAAAAAAAGAAGAAAAGATAGACACTATTTTAGAAGATATTTATTATAATCCTAAAACTGGGTATGGAGGGGTCCAGTCTTTATATCGTCAATTACGTGCTAAAGGGTATTCTATTTCTGTTTCTCAAATTAGAGAATGGCTTAAAGAACAAGAAGCTTATACTCTGCATAAACCCATAAAAAGGAAATTCATCAGAGAGCAAACGAGAGTGACCGGAATCAACGAACAATGGCAATTAGATTTAGCGGATGTGTCTCAATTGAAAAAAGACAATGATGGATATACTTTTTTACTGTGTGCTATCGATGTCCTCTCTAAATATGCCTGGGTAGTACCCTTAAAACAGAAATCGGGAAAAGAAATGATTAGAGGTTTAAAGGAAATTATGAAACAAGAAGGAAGACAGCCTCTTCGGATTCAATCCGACCAGGGAAAGGAATTTACGAACAGAGAATTTCTAGGGGCTTTTAACACCATTCATTTTTTTACTACTCGTAATGCAGAAACCAAAGCTAGTATCGTAGAACGATTTCAACGTACCCTCAAAGGGGGTTTGGGGATTATCATCGGGGATTATTACGTCAAAAAGGATTTGGTCTTGTTGGTAGTCTCCTTAAAATAGGAGGTCCCTTAGTGACCGGTGCTTTGGGACCAGTCATCGGAGAAGTCCTAGGAGGCCTAGTTAGAAAAAAACAAACAGGAAAAGGAATAGTGGGTGATGTCCTTAGAGGAGGTTATGAAGTCACTAAAAATGCTATTATAGACCGATTTAAAAATAAAGTACCCTTTATGGAAGGTTTGAGAACACGAACTAAAAATAGACTGAAAAGGTTTGCCATTCCTTTAGTAGATCGACAATTAATGAGAAATGTTCCAGGTATAAGAGCACCCTTCGTTGGTGATTTACTTCGAAAAAAGGTATTGCCTTTGGTCAAAAATAAAGTAGCCAACCTTATTGACGCTAATGTTGATAAATTCTTAGGAGGTCAGACAGGGAAAGGAAGGAGAAGAAAAAGAAGAAAACAAAGGGGTAGAGGAGTGGTGACAGACCTGCTTAAAGGAGGAATTAAAGGAAGTAAAGCAGTGAAAGACCTGATTAAAGGAGGAATGAGAGGAGGAATTAAACAATTACCACAGTTACTGAAACGAGGTACAAAGGGTCTAATTAGATCAGGGGTTAAAGAAGGAGTAAAAAAAGGAGCTCAAGACTTAGTCAAAGAAGGAACCAGACAAGCCATACACAGTGCTGCTCAAGCCGGTTTAGATGCCTTGGAAGGAAAAAAATCTTTAAAAGAAGCCGTTCTTAATCGAGGGTTGGAAGGGTTACAAAAAACAGGTCAAACCATGGAAACTAAATTATTATCGAGTCCAATTTTAGCGAAAGGAGGCCCTCATAAAAGAAAAAGAAGAAAAGTAAAAATAGGAACCGGTAAAAAAGCAAGACTTGTAGACATCTTCGACTGACCAGTCCTATAAAAAGGGAGTCAGTCCCCTCACCCCAGGCAGTTTCACTTATTAATTCAAAAGTCACACACCTTTCAAAAAAGTCACCTTTCAAAATGATGCACAGAGAATCTTGTATGTGTGGGATGGAGAATTTAGAATTGTTCCAAGTTCCCCCCACCAATGTGGCTATAGAAGAATCGAAATGGATGGAATATTATCCCATTTCTAGTACCCTTGAATCCGATACCGCCCCCATCGAATTCGATATTCAAGGGCAGGGAGACGAATACGTAGATCTCTCACAAACGTATTTACAAGTGATTTGTAAATTCACGAAAGCCGATGGCAGTAATTTAACGGGAGACCACTCTGATTCTACTCCGGTGAATAACATCTTACATTCCTTGTTCACAGAAATCGATGTCACTCTGAATGGTAAAATCATTAGCCCGGGAACAGATACCTATCCTTACAAAGCTTATTTAGAAAAATTACTTTCCTATAGACCCGAAACCTTGGCAACTCAAATGAAAGCCTGTAGTCTGTGGGAAAAAGACACAGCAGGACACATGGATGATTGTAAAAACGGTGTTCCGACCCAAGTCAAATCTGAGTTTAATATCGATGACGATAAAGTGACAGTCAGAGAATCTGATCTGGTTATGAATTTACCTGAAGGTGGTAAAAATGTGGGTTTGAGAAATCGCCATAGTGCCGTGTCAAACGGTGAAAAAATAACTTTAATCGATAGACTCTATCTGGATCTGTTTCAACAGGACAGATTCATTCCCAATGGAGTAGATCTTCGTTTGAGATTCAACAGAGCTAAATCTGATTTCTACATGATGACTGCTGCAGGGAGTACAGGAAAAATAAAAATTCTGAGCATGTTATTGTGGGTCAGAAAAGTCAGACCTACTCCTACCGTGCTCAATGCCATCAACGAGAGATTGAACTTAGAGACAGTCAAATATCCCCTGAGACGAGTCGATGTCAAAACGTTCACCATTCCTAATGGAACCCAATCTAAAATCAGCGATCATCTGTTTCAAGGGCAAATGCCAAAACGAATAGTGTTGGGACTAGTCGGTAATGACGCTTACAATGGAACTGCCGATAAAAACCCGTTCAATTTTAAACATGCCAAAGTCAAAAAGTTAGAAGTCAGCATTAACGGAGAAACCATCAGTACCCGACCTTTTGAGCCGGATTTTACGAACGACTTGTATCTCAGATCTTATTTAAGTTTGTATCAAGGACTGGGAAAATTCGGAGCCGATTGGGCTCCCGACGTCAATTTCGAAGAATATAAAGACGGTTACACCTTATGGTGTATAAATTTCACCAAAGATCAGGAGGCACAACTAGACAAATTTCATCTGATTGAAACGGGAAATTTGAGAATCGAAATTCAATTTGCAGCAAACACGACAGAAACTCTGAATTGTTTAGTGTATGCTGAATTTGATAACTTGCTAGAAATCAACAAACAAAGAGAAGTCAATATTGACTTTTAATAAAAAAAAAAATGGATACCTATCAATTAAAAAAAGTCTTATCGAGAGATTTAGGATCTTCTTTTGGGGGTGTATACCCCCGAGATTTAATTCCTGATCATTTAAATTTTAAAGAAAAAGCCATAGTCATTAATACGGATCCTCACGATCAACCAGGAACTCATTGGGTCTGTTTATATTTAGACGGAGATACGGTCGAATATTTCGATTCTTATGGATTTCCTCCCTTGTACTCTGAAATTCAAGAGTTTATTGATAGAAATAGTAACCATATGAAATATAATAAAAATCATTATCAAGAATTAGATAGTAACGTGTGCGGACAATATTGTGTCTATTTTTTACATCATCGCCATAGAAGAGGACCTAAAGTATTAAAACAATTATTTCCTACACACTGGACACAAAAACAAACAGATCGTTATGTGAGACAATGGTTTAAAGAAAAGTATAGAAAACCCAAAGCGCACAAAGGTCAATGTTGTAAGAGTTTCAATCAGCATTGGAGCGAAAAGATGACGTCATAATCAAAAAGTCAGAGAGAGTGGAAGTAGCGCGGGATTGAACACCTGGCATCCACAGCTGGCATCAACAGCTGGTATGACACTTGTCACGTACTCCAGTAAGGGAAAAACCCAGTACAGTCACGTTTCTACTTTCGCTTTTCGATAGCATTATATAAAGGAGGTAACGGGACATTTCACCGTCACTTTTCATGGGTAATAGCTACAGTAAACTAAAACAGAACAAGATGGAGATACCCTTTAGCGACGGGAGTGTAGGATATGTAATACCAAAAATTCAACCAAAGAAGAACATGTTCCGGATCAACCTTTAGGGGGGGCAGGGAACGATTGAATATCCCGATTTGTTTGAGCCGATGGAAGAAGAAGAGAGAGAGAAAAGAGAAGACAGAGAAGAGGAGGAGGAGGAGGAGGAGGAGGAGGAAATAGAAGCAGAATCTGACTACTTAGAAGATCCCGGGGATGAAACTCATCTGGTTGAGATTGAAGAAATGGAGAAAGAAAACGGAATCAAATTAGAATCCTGTTGTGAAGAGAGAATGAAGACAGAAGTGGAAAAGGCCGCTAAAGAATTGATAAAATTAGAGAAAGAAGAAGAAAAAGAAAAAAGAAGCGGCTTACGGGGAATATTTCGTAGTGAGTGAGAAAATGGAGGAAAGGAGAATAGAAACACAAATCATGATCAAAGAGGACAACGGTGAGCTACTGAAATTACTCCAAGTATGTCAAGTGATGGAAAAAATCAAGAAGATGTGAACTACTGTAGGGTGAAAAAAACTTTAATTAGACTGTTACTACTTTGAACTGTTGAATTGTAAATATGTTTTAAATTTTGTTTGTAATGATTTCATTACCCAATAGTCTTTCACTTGTATTATAAAAAAAAGAGTTCTTGTTCAATAAATGTTGTTTGTATTTCAAAAATAGTTTTTATTTCACACACACAATAGGACTCTGATCCTTAGAGGAAATAACAAATCATTTCATATGATTTTTTATTGAAACAACAAAAGTTAATACCCAAAAGGAAGGGTTTTAAAATCATCAATGATCTGCCGTTTATCATATACCATTTGATATTTCTTAGTAAAACGTTTCGTCAATAATTCATGTCTCTTGGTTCTCTGGATTTTATGAGGATAAGTCACGGTTACCTCATCCAATTCTTTAAAAATCATTTTCTCCAAAGCTTTCATCGTCACGATTTGAGAGGCTCGATGATTCAAGGTGAGGCCTTTGACTTTTTGCACGGTCTTTCCAGTATCGGTTTCAAACGCATAATTCTTAGGCCCTCCCGACATGAATTTAGTAATGTGTCCCCCCTCTAATTCGTCGGTCCATCCTCCTAAACTATTGACAATAGATGGATTATACTCCCCTTCCACGTGTTGATAAATAATACTGTCGGTATCGAAATAAAGTACACGATCTCCTAATTTTTCTAAGGTGTTGTATAAATGTAAACGAGCATGAGCGGTAGTAAATGTAGCTAATACCACGTTTCCAAAGGGGCAGTCTTCGATGAAATCCTGTTTTTCCACGTAATTAATCAAGATCAAGTCGCATTCGGGTTTATTCACGTTGTTTAATAATTCAATTCCCTTGACTTCCAGGGTACTGTCCTGTAACATTTTCGTCAATTGTTCTTCTTCGCTCAAATATTCAATTTTAGGTAATTGAAGTCGCTGAGCAAATTTTCCCCACAAACAATTCAAAAATAACTTGGCAATAGTTCGTCTCACGGGATTTTTCTCAATTTCTAAAGGATTCAACATCAATCTCTCTCGCTCAAAAATATCGTGGAGGTAAGCGGCCTGCTGTTCCTCGGTCTCACAATCGGGGGGATATCCAGAGGCTTCCTGTTTGATTTTCAAAAAGGTATCGATGTAACTACGAAATAAATCCTGACTTTTTTGAGGAAAATGCCACACTTCGTAGATTTTTTTAAACTCGTATCCGCATTCTATAGCTTTTTGAAGTTCGGCAGTCACCCAGGTTCCCGTTATACAGCGTTCAGCCTCTGAATGCTGACAGCGATAATGAGGATCTTGACAAAGTTCTTGGGCACAAGTGCGACATAAAGGAAACAGTAATTTTCCTCCATTGCGATAAGGTAAAACGGGGTGATACGGACGAGGGGGTAAGACCTGACATTGAATCAAACCAAAATAATTCGAAATATCCTCAAAGTTCTCTGTGATGATTTCTGGATGACCCATGGGAAAAGGCTTATACTTTAAAACAAAAGGATATAAAGAACACACATCTATATATCTCATGTCTCCCTCGGTACAAAACAATCGTGTGGCATTCGTGCGCCCCCCATACAAAGCTTCCCGAGGATTCAAAGGATCTTGAAAATTTAAATGCTCCACAAACCCTCGCAATTCGGAATTCTTTTTCATTTCCATATCAAAATCGTGTTCCCAAATAGAAACTACCGAGTATCCCTGTTCTCTTAAATGATGTTCTCTAATTAAGGTCTGTTCGTACAAAGTACCGTAGGTACAATCGACTCGATGAGGATGATTTTCATTTTCTAATTCAGGATGACATTTAGGGCATCCGTGCCAATAACACCCATAGAATTCGTACACGGTATTGAATTCTGGATCGTATCCGTCTACGGTATAGGGTCCTAAGTTTATTTCTCCACCATTTTTAGCATGCCGAATGATTCGACCGTCGCGACTCATCCAAGCTAACCAACGACATGCTTTCATTGAAAATTGTCGAGCTGGGTCGTATCCCATATTAGGTATGATGCCAACACTGTCTTGGGGCATGAATCCTCTCCGGTAGGCTAAATTAGCGGTACTGGCAAAAGTAATGGCTTCTTGAAAGGGATTGACTTGTACCAAACTCTGTATCGTCTTCCTGAATTGAGCACAACAACGTTGTAAAATGTCTACATCAGAGATACAGTAATCTATAAATTCCTTTTGAAAATCAAATACTTTTCCTTTCTGTTGATGATACCATTCATAAAAGGCTTTTCGCCCCGAACCGGTCATGTCGTCAGGATTGTAGTAAGTCGCGGGGGGATAGGGACCCACATAATTCTGATTTTGCTCCGTATTAAAAAAATGGGGGAAATATCCTTTTTTCAATTCTTCAAATCCAAAAGCCGAAGGCATTTTTGATAAAGCAAAAGGTAAATAATTATAAGAATCTATAAATTTCAATCCAAGGGCTTGCATGGATAAAATCTTAGTTCCGTTCATGATCACGGAGGGAGTAATGCAAGCGGTATGCACCAAATAATTCAAAATAAATTGCCCGTCGTAGCCTTTAAAATTGTGAGCTATGACAATAGCCTCTTGATGCAAAAGCTGAGATTGACTTTTTTGAGTGGCGTGAGGTTGGGCTTGAAAAAGCCATTCCATAAATTGCTTTAAAGTTTCGGGACCGCGGAACAAATGGCGTCGGGGGCCTAAATGTTCACAATGAGAACAGGTCTGATCTACCGTCAAATGATCACAATGCTGACAAACACGATGAGCAACACATAAATTAGGAATGTGAATCTCATTTTCTTGAGTACATTCAAAATCGAAATAAATGTAAAATTGAAGTTTTTTTCTCTTTTTAAGAGAGGGTTTCACTTGCACAAAACATTGGTGATCTTTCTCGACTATTTTTCTACAAATCTTACACCATTTTCTACCCCCACATTTGTGATAGGGTAGTAATTTCTTACTCATCCAGGTGTGACAGTGAGAACATCGATCCATTAAATTACAGACCGTTTTCTTTCCACTGCAGGGTTGTAAATGTCTCTCATGACAAATCTTGCTTTTAAAATAACCTTTACAATCAGGACAATGAATGCTACTACCATCGGGGGGGGCAAGACGTGTCTCCTAAACAAAAAGAACAACGGTGATGACATTTGACTCTATGATCTTCAATGTTTCTATAACCAACATCACAATAATCGCAATAATATTGGCTTTCGGTCAATCCAGTCATAGATAAAATAGTGTCGTAATGTTGGTCATCGAATAAAATATTCAAACAGATTCCATTTCCCTTTCCTTTGTAAATGGGTTCTAATTCTAACCGGGAAGACCCCGTTTTAAATTGAAATATTTTCAATCGAAATTCAGGAGCCAATACTTCTTGTAACTTGTTCCATTCCTCGGGGCCACAGGGCACATTAGGATCACAATGAGCTTGTTTCATCAACTCTAAAGCTTCTTTTTTCTGCTGCGGGGAAAGAATGTCCTTCCTTTTGATACGATCCCACTGTTTTTTCCAACCAGGTAATTCCAAAGGATCCGTGGGCCGCTGACTGTGTAATCGAGCTACGACAATAGCTCGAGGGAGACAGAGATGATCGCCTAAATTTTCAATTTTCAATACCGATCTTTTTCCTTTCTTAAACTTTTCTTTGTTGGAATGTAAGTGTTTTACAGATTGACCCCCGCTCCCCTGAGGATACTTGACATGAAACAATTCAAATTCCGCAGATCCGTCCGTGATAGTAAATTCTTTTTTCGATTGTTGCACCGCCTGAACTTTATCTAAAATAGTAGCTTCGTTCAGATTCTTACATTGAGTAAATTCGTACCAAATCTCAGAATCTAAAGAGGGGTGACGTAAGTTCAATCGTAAATAATCGTTAGGATTACACTGCATGCGTTCTTTCACTTGTTTCAACATGTCACTAATTAAACGTTTCACAAAACCGCTCTCTGATTTCTTTGGAAAAGGACGAAAACTGACCGTATATACATTTTGTTTCACTTTAAATTTGCGTGATTGTCGCCCCCTGTCTAATCTAATGTTGTAAAAGTCAGAAACCACTTTTTTCTTAACCGATTTGTTGACAGGTTTTTTTTCTTTTCTTTTCTTTAAAACTTTTAAATTTTGATCGATCAATCGGTTTCTTTTATATCTCAACAAACGAGATTTATTCCTCAAAATGCTTTCTTCTAAATTCATCTCGGCTTGGAAGCGAGCGATCAAATGAAAGAGTATGATCAAATAGAGTACAGTTATATACTACCCCCCATAACAGGTGTTTACCATGACTCATCAGATGTCACGTGCTTCAAGGTCGCTTCACAGGTGTGGGTATGTCGCAGGTGCTTACAATGACTCATCATGAGTCACGTGCTTTAAAAGGGCGCTTCACAGCTGCGGGTATGTCGCAGGTGCTTACAATGACTCATCATGAGTCACGTGCTTTAAAAGGGCGCTTCACAGCTGCGGGTATGTCGCAGGTGTTTACAATGACTCATCATGAGTTACGTGCTTTAAAAGGGCGCTTCACAGCTGCGGGTATGTCGCAGGTGTTTACATCATGAGTCACGCACTTCAAGGTTGTTTTTTTCAACACCTGACACCTGCAGGTATTACGCAATGATTCCCCCTAGAGGCTATATAATAGAGCGTTTTTCTTCAGATTGCCACACAGAGTCAATGAGCCTATTTCAGAAACTCTACAACAAATTATCTTGTCAAAAGATGGCCACGGAAAATCAACTCCAGCAGAAAATCAAAGAAGAAGAAATGACAGAGATGGAACCCGCAAAGATTTTCGGATTTTCAGAGACAGCAGAAATGAAGGAGGAGGAAAGGAAACCTGCTATCAGGAGCTTTGTAGGATTTCACTATATTCCCCCTAATGACAATCAAGAAACGGTATTACAGATGCTGAAAAGAGAAAAGGAAGAAGACAAAGAATTCCGCAGAATGATCGTCCTCTAGGAAAAAAGAAGACTAGCTAAGAACCCTCACATAGTTACAGGAACCTTTGGACCCGGAACTGACAGATTTGATATCTATGAAATACAGTCATGTAACTTTTTGAAATGTACTTTTTAAAACATAAGTAAAATGCAGTTATGTCTTTACGCCACATAGAGAACAGACTATAATTGATATCAAAATACAATTCACACCTAATTATTATATATGTGCAAAATGTGAACCCACCAAATCATATACATGAGGTCATTTATATTAACTACTGGCTTAAATGTCCCATGCTTTGCTAATCCCCTAACGTTGGCTGACTATTTGACTGTCCCCCGGCAGATAATTTGGACAATTTCCCAGCCCTGACATTACTACAAGGATATGTTTTTTTCCTTGTTTAACAAATCAATCATCAAATAGGAATGTGGGCAATAGTTATATTGTCAGTTCCTTGGTAAGAAATTGATGTTGACCTCGGGCCTATGCTCTCAGGCAACAGTTCGTACCCCAGGACTAACACAATGACTACTGCCCTCATACCCATTTAAGAGATTTATAATGTCTATGAATGACACACGACGACAAACTTGTGATAGCAATGGGTCTCCTGAGTGACTCAGGTGCCCTAATAGTACAGAGTACATCTACATAAGAATAGTGAGATAAAATGAATACTATACCGCATATATTCCCTCTTTGATCTCTCGATCAACAGTACAGTCAGACACAGGGAACCTGTAAAGAGGTGAACCCACCAAATCATATATATGAGGTCATTTATATTAACTACTGGCTTAAATGTCACATGCTTTGCTAATCCCCTAACTTTGGCTGACTATTTGACTGTCCCCCGGCAGATAATTTGGACAATTTCCCAGCCCTGACATTACTACAAGGATATGTTTTTTCCTTGTTTAACAAATCAATCATCAAATAGGAATGTGGGCAATAGTTATATTGTCAGTTCCTTGGTAAGAAATTGATGTTGACCTCGGGCCTATGCTCTCAGGCAACAGTTCGTACCCCAGGACTAACACAATGACTACTGCCCTCATACCCATTTAAGAGATTTATAATGTCTATGAATGACACACGACGACAAACTTGTGATAGCAATGGGTCTCCTGAGTGACTCAGGTGCCCTAATAGTACAGAGTATATCTACATAAGAATAGTGAGATAAAATGAATACTATACCGCATATATTCCCTCTTTGATCTCTCAATCAACAGTACAGTCAGACACAGGGAACCTGTAAAGAGGTGAACCCACCAAATCATATATATGAGGTCATTTATATTAACTACTGGCTTAAATGTCCCATGCTTTGCTAATCCCCTAACGTTGGCTGACTATTTGACTGTCCCCCGGCAGATAATTTGGACAATTTCCCAGCCCTGACATTACTACAAGGATATGTTTTTTTCCTTGTTTAACAAATCAATCATCAAATAGGAATGTGGGCAATAGTTATATTGTCAGTTCCTTGGTAAGAAATTGATGTTGACCTCGGGCCTATGCTCTCAGGCAACAGTTCGTACCCCAGGACTAACACAATGACTACTGCCCTCATACCCATTTAAGAGATTTATAATGTCTATGAATGACACACGACGACAAACTTGTGATAGCAATGGGTCTCCTGAGTGACTCAGGTGCCCTAATAGTACAGAGTACATCTACATAAGAATAGTGAGATAAAATGAATACTATACTGCATATATTCCCTCTTTGATCTCTCAATCAACAGTACAGTCAGACACAGGGAACCTGTAAAGAGACCATCAACTATTACATACTACAGACTGGTATGACCTATCAGTCAACAGTCAGACACAGGGAACCTGTAAAGAAACCATCAACTATTACATACTACAGACTGGTATGACCTATCAGTCAACAGTCAGACACAAGGAACCTGTAAAGAGACTTTTAACTATTACATACTACAGACTGGTATAACCTAAAGACTAAAAAATGACACCCACCTCCTATTTCAACCCCTCTTATTTCTTTACTTTCTGCAGTACTTCTAAAACTATAAAAAGTCAATGTAGTTTTTAACAAACTTATCAGAGTATGCCATCCAATTTAAGAGATTATGTTTGTCTTAATATTTTCATATCATTTTCTCAATGAAAACAAGGTTCGTAATATCATATCAAATACTTCGACATTGTTCAAGTCTTAACTGAAAATTGGACGTCTAAGCAGGCGATCAAATAAATAAAAGTACTTTGGCTTAAAAAGAGCATGTTCGATCAAAACAACAAAAAGTATTTCAATATTTAGATGCGTAAGATACTATATCATTAACATATGATAAACTTTTAAACATTTACTGGACATCATAAGTTAACTTATCAAAACACACACTTACAATCGATGGTTCATTCTTCTAAAATTCAAGTCGGAAACTAGACCCTGCACTTTAAATTACAAAACCAAAACCTTAGTAAATCCGGATTTTTACCTACAGAAAGCATGCCAATTTTATATAATATAAATGAGAATGTTGAATTTTTTTATAAGATTGTTGATGGTAAAGAATGAACATTGCCCCCATTTCAACACCTGACAGGTGTTGACCGCGCTGTTTTTTTTCAGCACCTGACACCTGCAGGTATTACGCAATGACCCCCCAGGTACATTTTGTCATCACCCACCCCCCCAGAGCCTCGGCCCTAACATCTACCTTAACGGGGGAACCGAAAGAAGAAGCCACAGAGAAATGGTCCATGGCCGCTAAATTCAACGAACAGGATTATTTCTCCATCTTTTACACAGATGAAACCAAGAAAAACTGTGAAATTCAGAAATAAGGACTGCGGATTCACCGTGTGTAAATACGTTCGGACTTTAAAACTTTTAAAAAAATGGTTCAATTTGTTCATTTACTATTTGCGTGTTCCAATAAAATAATCAAACTGTCAACACTGCCTTTTGTGACGTCAGTACCGAGAAAAGTTTGACCTTTCATGTCCTCCATATTGACCCCCCTATGTAAAAAGTGCACTCAGTTGACCCCCCTATCTAGGCCCCTGATACTACTCGTGTGAAACAAGACTAGTGTTGTTTACAAATAAATCTACACCACGTGCGTTGATCTGCCGTATCTTAGACTGGATAGCCTGCCTTTGATTCCAAACGCTGCCGTTAGGAAATTCAAGGACAGGTAACCACCACCGCCATCACAGTGGGAAAACTCACTGCAGCTTCGCGCACAGCAAATGCGCACACTTAAAATAAATCGGAAAGAAGATTGAGGCGGATCAAAGAAAGAAGGTTTAAGAAGAACTATACATGAATTTGACAATAAATATCAAATTAACAAGAACAAATTCATATTGACACCGTTGACAATATATTGTTTATGTTGGTATTGTAAATATTAATTTACATCGGAAATGTATAAATATTTTCATTGTTGAGTAAGTTATAATTGGGTCAGCAGACTCGGAGCATTCCAATCCATGCCAATTATTTATGGGGCTGCTGAGGATTGTAACGATCTGATTTAGCTCCGTTTTCTCGTAAAGGTCCGATAAGAATAAGTAAGCACATATAAATTGAATGCACACAGGCTACACACAATTAGCACATGGTCTGTACATATTATCTTATCATGTGTTTATGAAATATGGAATTATTAACTTAGAGAGTGGGATCGTGTCAGTGTAGAAATTGTTTTTTCTTTTTTTTAAGTTATAAGGACTTTCCATAACCAGTAAGTAAAATAAATATACAGTTGTCTGGCTTCCAGAGATTTCTTCAGGCTAACACTTTGTAGCGGTTTTACTTAATCGAAAGACGTTTCTCTTTCTTTGCTTATAACTATTAAAGCCGTTTTACGTTTAAAATAAATCTATTGACTCTCCGAAAGAATCGCAAGCGTGTTAAGATAACTAGTGGGCCTAAAAATATTTTTTTCTCGTCACTGCTATTTCCTATGACGCGTTATCATGGCTGGCGAACCAGTCTATGCCGTATCTATAATGCTAAACAATATTGCAACAAAATCACAAGATATATTTATCGCTTACATTCATTTTGGAGACCGTGCCCGACAACAAATAAAGAACAATATATGATATTAGTCAAATTTGGCCCCCATAATTTGCCATTTTTTAAAGTGTTTCAGGTACATTAAATTGTTGTGTTATTTTTTAGAAGAGTTGATATAAACTATATTTTTCATCTATTTATTTGATTAATTTGCACGCACTGGCAGTATATGACGTCAGAAGTGACGCTATTTTTATAATTCAATCAAAATCAGTGATTATTTGACATTTTTCTTATCTTTTTTCGAATGGGAAATATAGAGCGACGCTTTGAACAAGAACAAAATTTTTGTCATTTATAAGTACTGACTAGATACATCTTTGGTGAAAATATTTTGTTTGTTCAACCAATCGCTCAATGTTTTCTTAAAGAAAAACTGCTTGAAAACCAGCCTTTTACGCTAAAAATGCGAAAATGGCGGGAAAAAGTAAACTTTATGATGTCATATTTTTAAATTGTGGGCACTTTATTCAAAATAAAAATTATGAATAAACTTCAAATGTATATCTGTACAAAGAAAACAAAAAATTACAGTAAAATGATGATGTTCATTTTAGGGTGCCATTTTAGGCTCAAACCATATATAGTCCTTTACATATTAATTTTTATTTTTATCGGGCACGGTCTCCAAATAAACTGTAAGCGATAAACTAAAATAATGTTTAGTGAATTTTTACACCTTATCGTTTTCATCCGTCATTTCTTGATTAAACAAACTTATATACTTATTCCATGAGTTATCAATAATCAGGGAGACACAGTTGGGTTTTTTGGTGCACAATTTAGTTGAATAAATGGAACAAAAATCTTGTAAATCTTGTAAACAATTTTCTATGTATATTTCTATGTTAAACTTTGAACCCCGCCTAGAGCCCCAGTTTTGGTCCGAGGGTCACGATTTTTACAATTTAGAATCTTCACTATATATACAAGCTTATGTGTAAATATTGGCATTTCTGGTGCAGTGGTTCTTGAGAAGAAGATTTTTAAAGACACACACCCTATACTCACTGTTTCGCAATTATCTCCCTTTTAAAAAGGGCTGTCCCCTTTATTTTAACAATTTAAAATCCCCTTTCCATAAGGATGCTTTGTACCAAATTTGGTTAAATTTGGCCCAGTGGTTTTAGAGAAGAAGTTGAAAATGTGAAAAGTTTACAGACGGACAGACGGACGGACGGACGACGGACAACGGGTGATCAGAAAAGCTCACTTGAACCTTCGGTTCAGGTGAGCTAATAAAACCATTGTAAGCTAATTTGTTTTTATTCCTTTGCGAAGTAATAAAGGTAAAATCGCTACCTCCCTCAGTCATATCGTGACTGAGAATAAATTGACGACAATAGCCTGAAAATTTTCAAACACTTTTATTTTTATTATTTTATTTTATATCGGTTAGTTGTCGTCATCCACGAGTTGTCTTTCGTTGACATGTCGCGTGGGTGAGTTTTACTTTTACTTTCGAATAGTTTGCTTTCAATGAGGTGTCCGATATCGGTTTTAAGTCAATTTGTGCAATGTCGTCGTCGTTCTCATCTAGAGATTTAAAAACCTGTTCCGCATACAACTGGTGAAAAAACGATTTAAGGTAATTGTAATTCCCAGCGACGTCAAACGGTTGTAGTTTGTCAGTGTAAGCCGCCGGTACATGTAGAGATTGAATATTGTTAGATTTTATTTTTTCCAATAACGACTCAGTAATATGCACTGCGAAAACTTCAAAGATGGCAATCGCCTTCTGGTTAATTCGATCCAAAGGAAGGTTTTCGCTGATTTCATTTACGTAAGAAACGATCATCATAACTTTATCAACGTATCTGTTCATTGAATCTCCTTTGCTCCAGTGCGAGTCGGTGAACGTTATATCTCAGTCTTCTGGAAAGTTAACGCCTTTCGGCAAACATTTGTCAGATTTACCTGCGTAAATCAGCTGGGGTGGCAAAAGGGTGCCAGATTTAGTCACATACAAAAGAAACGTTATCATCGATTCCAGCGAGCGGTACCTTACTTGTGCCCTTAATCTCCATGGTCCAGTCCCTACCCGGCACAAGTTGGCATCCCGTCTGATCCCAGTTTAAAATAAGAGAATCGGGGACTGAATGGTTCTTCTTAACTTTGACAACTCTGTTTATAAATTCGTTTTTATTTCATCAAAATCTTTTGGCAAATTTTTAACGGTTTTTGTGCCGTTTTACTAAGCCCATTTTGCGCAATAATGATTTGGCATGTTTCGTAATTTCGATGTGTTCTCCGTGACCAGGGAGCTTTTTCTTATCATATTTGGTAACAATCGCTTCCGCAGCTGCCTTTACTGTTCTTAGGTTGATAACTCCTCATTCAGCCGGACTTTTTTTTGACCCAGTTTTGAACATCTCCGTCCAAGGACCCAAGCAAAGTGGGGATCTAGGAAGTGTCTGTAAACTAGATTCACCTTAATTCACGACAACATATTTTTAAAAAATGTTTTTTATAAACCGGTTACAATTATATATTAATTATTTTTGAATGTTTTATTTTTATTTGAATGTGTTTTAAATTTTAAATATTAGATTATTATACGGTTATTAACGAAAGGGACATATAACAATTTTTTTTCTTTTCAAAACTTTGAAATGAAATTCGTAATCATATCTGAGGCTCTCCTCATTCTGTTGTATTGATCTCTAATACTTCTAACATGTGCAACATTTCGGACTAGATCATTTGTCATATGTTGTGCCGCGTTAGCCACACCGTTTTTTAACCGCCAGTTTTGAAATTTTTCCTTGTTGCTCATCATCGGGATAGTTGTAATTGCCGCGTTTTCTTTCTCTTGTTGTCGAACACGGGGAATTAGCAGGACTATCGTCTATTAAAGTTTCAACCGCAGAATGTACACTTTAAAATCATTGCTTCTTGGTTGGTTTGGCATTTATTTGGATCAGGCAATCCTGTTGTTGTTGGCGTGGATGTCTTGATTTTTCCCGTTTTAAACCACTGCGAGATGGACATTTTAAAATGATATAAGTGAGGTGAAATTCAGCTAAATATATACTTAGCGTTGAGAAGTAATCGCTATTTCTTGGAGAATCTTATACTGGTACGTTTTGTGTTCATGAGAGATAACTATTTATAACATTTTAACTGATCAACGTTGAGGGAGTTTTCCTTCTTTGTTTTAACTTTAAAAAAAACAAATAGAACTTGCTTTCAACAAAATTTCTTCCCCCCGAACCAGCTATGTTTTGGCTACCAACGAACATTTTACCCCCACAAATAAAGATGATTCAACAGTGTTCGATTTACGAATGACTAACGCATAATATATATTGGAATTATGAAGTTTTTAGAAATGTAAGAACATTTTTATTTGAGTAAAGTAGTCGACCTTTTGTTTTATATTTGCATCGTTTAATTCACACTGGCCAAACGTAGAATTATTGTAGGAAGAAATATTCACGGTTTAGTAAATCAAAATCAATTCAAGTTGTTAATCCTTTTTTAAATACTTTAACCCATTATATTTACATCTACAAAGTATGATTCTTACGAAAACGTATTGTTAATTCATCGCTCAATAGAAACTGACAGGACTGAAACATGCACGCCCCATTTATCGATTGGTCGATAGTGTGTATATAAAGTACCAAGTTATACACTTTTATCTTGTTTCAAAAACTAATTCTGACTTTAAAATTTGGTATATTTCTAAGATTTAGTAAAAATGATGCAACATTTTCTTATTTTGCACATTTTCTTGTATTTTTTGTAAGGAGGAAGATGTGCCCGCTGTCGTCCCCCACAATGGGGGAATTCATATATTTTATGTGATATCACATGATGAATTTATAATGTTAGTTTCATCGTGGGCGAGAGTTTTCTATTAAAATACCACTGAATAATTGGTATCTTCTGCTCAGTTTTATGAAAATAACGGGAAAATGCACTGTTTATGACGTCAAAATTACCGCTGTGAATCGTCTTATCAGGTAACTAGAGATTCTTAGTTTATTGACATTTTTGTGTAAATAATTGCTGCATTTCCATTGTTTGTGATATCTAAAAAACACTCTAAAACAGGACAAAATATATGACGGAAAACGTACCTAATTTTTTTAATGTTTTATTTTTTCTACAAAAATTGACGATGTCATTTTGAAGTCGAACACATGCTAGAAATCCATGTCTTTAACTAATTTAGAAGTTTGGGTTTGTATGCACAACCTCTACCAGGGGTGTGGAGGACCCTTATATATATATATATATATATATATATATATATATATATATATATATATATATATATATATATATATATGTATTGTGTTTTTACTTAATATGATCTGTTAAAATACAATTTAAAATGTTGTAAAATATACATAATATAAATAAAACAAGAGATTCATAGACCTTAACGGTCACCCGAGTACAATAGCCTTCAGATGGACCTATCTGAGAGTCACATGTTTGCATTTTAAACTTCAATTTTGAGTCTAAACCCTAATCCAAAACTCCTCTGACAAGAACCCCTTATTTTTGACGTTTGAAAACTTTTCAAAAATCTTCTTTTACTCCCATACATGCGAGGGAAAAAAATAGGTCAACTGTTCCCACAGCATTGTGTAGAAAGTCACTTGTCTGTACTTCATACAATATGACGTCCTATCCAACTTTGACCTCAGAAAACCGCTTATTTCCTTTATATTGATGCTGACGTTAATGCTAGACGTATAGAATTAATTCATATTAATAATCAGTATCAAATAATATCAAATAATTGGCTTATTTCAAGCTTCGCTTCAAGTAAAAAGACTATTTAAACATAAGTGGTCTGGAGACTCTCTGCTATATGTAAACTGAATGAAAAAAAATTAATGCATGTAAAAAACAGCTTGGCGCAGGTGAAAGATCAATACAATTCTAAAATATTTTACGTTAAATTGGTAGAGGATATAAGTATCAATGTGAATCGTGCTTGGGAAACCGACGGATATACCCCTATTTTATGTAAATCGCTTTTAATTAGTAAAAATGTGCCTTCTTTTGATGATTTGATCAAATGTTTGATCAATATCTTTCATAAACGAAATATCTATTTCAAGCCCAAGCAAGAACCTCAAAGTATATGACATAACCATTTTTTCTTAAAAATATATGATTTAATGTCATCAATCACGTGCACCTGCGCCGATGCGATTTAATCAGATAAATTGCATGTCGTTATTTTTTGTTGATTCAAATTATATCATTTTTGAGCCGTATTTTAGCTCCGGGACACCTTAACATTGCTGCGTAGTTGTAATCTTAGACTGTATTGATAATTTGATATCCTTTAAAAGGAGAGCTCTATATCACAATTTAGAAAAAAACCTAAACATATAAGATAAAACATATGATTTTTTTCTTTACTAAATTATAGTGTATAGCTTAACAATTCATATCCTTAAAATTTTATGAAGATCTTATGGTGAATTTGTTGACCATCCATCCTCCTTAAATCTTAGAAATTCTTCTGCTGTACCCCTGTATGAATTTGAGAAAAACTAAATACATGATGATGATTAATATAAAACCCTCTTCCTCAACTGTGATTCATGGCCTATAGGTCAGGGGTTAAGACATTTATGCGGGGTCCAATATGGTCCTATTGTAAAATGTATTAAATATTAAAAAATCGTCTTTAATTCCACAATATCGAGAAATATATTGAATAAATGAATATGATGTTTATGAACCCTCTACCATAATTGTACACGTGAATCATGGTCCGTGGCTCTTTGGTTCAGACGGTAGGGCGAGGCCAATATGGCCATATAGTGAAAAATAATTAACTCTTCTAAAATGTCCCTCTACTTCCACACAGTGAGAGAATAAATAGATGATGGCCATGAAACCCACTACACAAATTGTTAAATTCATGACCTCTGAATCAGTGGTTCAGGCTCTTGGGTAAGGCCAATATGTATTTTGCCAGTCTTCACATATTGAAAATGTATCGAATTTATATTATCTTCTGTAATGTCTGTCATGGGAGATGATCACTGCATTGTTATTGTGTCGAATGGCATAATCTCTAAAAATTGCGAAATTCACTGCCGACTATAAAGGGGTTAAGACTTTTTTTATTTTTTTTACGGAGAGGTGGGCTGACAATAATTGCCATATACATTACTGTGATGGAAAAAACCCTGAGACTATCAAAAAGGCAACAAAATGTACAGACGTCATCTTCAATAGGTAGAATGATGATTAATATACATTGTAATGCATAGGTATAAATTTACTTTATTGCTGCGATTGCATATGATCAGATTTGTGCTCATTTTAACCGCATCTTTAATAAATTTATAGTGTTTTAACCACCTAGAGTTATGTACTGTGGGTTGCCCCGAACTTACCGATGCATATCGTCGTAGTTGTCACTCGCTGATAGTCGTCTAGTCTGCTCAGCCGGGGTTTTTCATCACAGCTGCAGCACGGGCTCCCGCCAGGTGACGTCACAGCCCGTCGGTGGTTGGCCAGTCGTACATACAATGTGTCGACAAACACTACACTCCCCTCCGTTTTCTTTTAAGGAACCTGACCCACACGTACCAGTGGCTAACTCGTCCTCGCCAACCAGCGGAACTACCACTAACCGACACCAACCGAAGGGGCGCGTAACGCCCATCCCGGTCACCACCGGGATTACCGACATCAACCACGTCTACACAACCAAAAGCTGGGCAGGTGGGGCCATACCGCACTGATGGCCTCCGCCCAATAAAAAACGTCACACATCATCTGGTGAAAAGTCCTAGAAGCTGGACTGGTGGAACTACCATTCCTCCACCATCATGAGGTGTATCCGGTACGCGGGGGAAGTCCACCGCCAGGTACCCTCCCGTCACAGTCCCAGGTGGAGTGCGAGGGAACTCCGGGGGAAACTCAATTCCAGCCGCCCTACCGGCAGCCCAGGGGTCCCAGGGCTCAAGGGCTCCAGCCTCCTCGGGCACAACCTGATCGGCCTCTGGATCTTCCACAGCGATGCTCCCTAAGACTGGGGGGTCGGGGGCTTCCCAGTCCTCAAAGCAAGGAGCCGGGGCAGCAGGCGGCAAAATCCGGGACATACCATACAGAGAAAGTGGGAGACCATCCAGCACTTCCTGGGCCCACAGCTCCCTATAGTCACGTCGCATGTCCGGGCCCAACCGGGAGACCAGGTGCGCCTGCACTCTCCAATGGATCAGGAGGGCCGGGTGCAGGCGCCCGAACAGGGAAAACCGGCGTGGGGGCTCCTCTCCCACAAACCAACAGAGGGTATTCATGGCCTGAGTAATGTCCGGTGGCACGCCAGCGGAGGGCTCTCGGAAGACCTCCCCCGAGGGAACGTCACTGGCCAGGTCCTCCAATGTAGCGCCTTCTCCTATCAGGTAGTGGGCCAGCCACAAGAGAATTCTCTATCGGAGGCCGGCTCCCGCCTCGTGGGGCACAGACCCCCGGAAAACGTGATGGAGATGGACCAGGGTCACGTGGTCCCTCATCTTCCGAGTCCTTCCAACACAGCCCAGGAACGGGCACACTGAGTATGGTCCTCGGGAACCTCTTCTTTGTCTCTGTCGAGGGCAGGGTTCCCCAGCGGCCCCCGGCAAAGGGTGGCCCGGCGGGGGTGGGGGGGCTGCTTCCTCCTCGTGATTGTCGTTGTTACTGAAAAACAAACAGAGCCGGTTAATTGCAACTCCCCCCATACAGGTCGGACATATAAACTGGTCCATGGTGGTGACCTCCTCTGATGAGACTCCGACACACGAGCCGTGGTACCAGCAATCGCACTGATCGCACTGGACCATCAGTCGTCCATCATCAGGGCGATGACAGATACAATAAAGCTCCGTGTCTGTTGAGGTTTCCGGAGACTTCTCGGTTGTATCAGAGGATGACTGGCTGGGCCTCGGGGGCCGGCCCTTACGTCGGTAGGGCCCATCAGAAGTCTTACTTGGCGAATGACAATGCTTCCGAGGACGCCCCCTACGGCGGACGGGCTTGGACTGACCATCATCACTTTCGTCTGGACCTGTAACAGGAGCAGCTCCTTCATCCTGAGAACTCGGGCCTTGCGCTCCGCAATTCATGTCGGATCCCCCATCCTGTGCACCTTCTCTCGATGCCTGGCCAGCCACAAGGGGATGTCCCTGTCATTACACTTCTTAAGGCGGTCATGATTGGCTACCATCACGGCCGTCTTGGTCTTTACACGGTAGAGGTAGGGGGACAGCCTCTCAAGGATGTTCCCCGGACCCTTCCAGGATGGGCTTAACTTCCGGCACTTGCCTTTGACAGTGACAGTGTCTAGCATATATACCAGGTCACCCTCGTTAAAGGGGCGGGTGGCTGCCTTGAGGTCAAAGTCTCTTTTCATCCGCTCTTCTGAGGTGTTCAAGCGTCTGCGAGCGGTCTCATGCGCACTCTGTATTCTCTCCTCCAGATCCGTCACATACGTATCCAGATTCACAGGGCTCTCCTGCAGGGGAGGCCTGTACATCAAGCTGGCCGGCGTGTTAACTTCCCTGCCAAACATCAGCTTATTGGCGGTGAATCCTGAGTGGCGGCTCACAGCCGAGCGCAAAGCCCCAGCTATCTGTGCGAGGTGCTCATCCCAACAATCCTGGGCCTTGTCAATGTAGCATCTGACAGCATCCATGAGGGTCCGATTATATCGTTCAACCTGTCCGTTAGCCGACGGGCGGTAAGGGGTGGTGCGAGCCTTATGTATCTCCAGAAGATCACACACAGCCGTGAACAACTTGCTCTCAAAATTACGCCCTTGGTCAGTGAAAATCTGGAAGGGGCACTCAAACCGGACAAAGAACTCCTTGACTGCTGCTGTGGCCGTAACCTCCGCCGTCAGCGAGGGGAGGGGAACACATTCTACCCATTTAGTGAACTGGTCGACCATGACCAGGACATACTCGTTTCCTCTCTGAGTCCGTGGAAGCGGTCCTAGAAAGTCGAGGTGCACCCTCTCCATGGGTGCCCCCGCATGGTACTTGATCATCTCAGCCCTGACATGACGCTGCGGGCGCTTGTTTCTACTACAAGGACCACAAGTGCTGACAAAGTTCTCAGTCTCTCGCATCATCCCATACCAAAAGAAGTACTCCCTCAGCCTGGCTTTGGTTCGTTCGATTCCCTGGTGTTCGGCTGCCGGCACCTCATGGCAAAGACGCAATACCTCTCGTCTCAATTCTCGTGGAACAATCAAAACTCTTTTCTTCTTTTCCCTCTTCCTCTATCTCCTTTCAGAGGACCTTGTTACTATCCAGATACAACAGGCTCCGCTTGATGTAATAGTGTTTAACAGCTGGGCTGGTCAGAAACAAGTCGCCCTTATCCGGCTCCAGCCCCCCCCCCTAACCAATCTAAGATCAGGCCTAACTCTGGGTCGTTAGACTGGCTAAAACTCATCTCCTCAGGGGTGAGGCCTACCAGGGACTTCGGACCTTCAGGGTCCCCCGGAGAAACTCCCATGACGCAAGCAAACTGAGGGTACTTGCTGATCCGGATATGGGTCCTACAAGGGCCACCCGGGCTACTCTCACCCTCAGGGTCAATCTCGGGATAGGGAAAACCGCCATTTCGTCCTAGAAGTCCTCCGGATACATCTCCGAGGGCTATCTCGCTGACCGAAGGCTGGTCCTGTCTCAAAGCATTGCTGTCTGAAGGTACCCCCCGTGAGCTGACATGTTGACTTTCAGAGGGCTGGGGTGCTGGCCCTGTGGACCCAGCGGAAGGGGAGGGTTGGGGCTGCTGACCGTGGGTGGGTCGGGAATCAAAGGTCAGAATCTGGGGCGCCAGTACATTACTGGCTGAGGGTAAGGGCTGAGGTGGAATAACATGATTCTCAGACTCGAGTGCAGCACTAGCACTCTGAACTGTTGGGGATTTCCCAGGGGCAGGGCCCACATAAGAACCCTGGGATTTGGGGTCCCGTAAGGTGGTATCCCTAACACTACTGGCTCTAAAAACCCCTGTCCGTATGAAAATCCCCTGTCTTTCCCTGTCACCCCCTGTGCTTTCCCTGTCATCCCCTGTCATCCCCTGTACACAGCCCCTGTACACCCTATAATCCCCTGTCAGCCACTGTACACATCCCCTGTGTGCCACTGTAAGCCCCTGTCACCCCCTGTACGCCCCTGTCACCCACTGTAAGCCACTGTATTTCCCTGTACATGCCCCTGACACCCCCTGTACGGTTTTTGACTGTTTATAACAGCCTTCCCTGTTATTTAATTTCAATATTTTTTTAGCATGTATTAAAGTTTGAGCTATAAATCAATTTTTGCACTGAACAGAGCGCCGACTCACAAGACACACTGTTAACTTAATTTTAGAAAAAAATACGTTTTCATTAATAATTTATTGATACTTAAATAATCATGCTAACAACTAAAGGCTTGAGATTCACCGGGGGGTAAATCTCAGGTGAGAGCGGGGACTATTTTCGGTAGGTGTGAAAGCCTTCAGGGCATTTAGTGCATTAACGGTCGGGAACATCACTACTCCGTAATATTTGACAAATTGATATAAGAAATATCGTGAATTATTTTTACAAAGATCAAGCACGACACATGGTGTTTAGCATTTGATTTTGTGTATTTAAATAAATATTTGCACACTGAAACCAGTAAATCAGTCAGAATGTAGAATTTACATGTAAACGCAGCCATGATACGATAGAGCACGTCTTTCTTTTTTTTATAACCAAGTTCCTGATTGTACCGTTATTACTTTCCCGTGAATAGCAAAATAAAGCTTCAATATCTTATACGTTTGCCTAAGAAATAATTGTAGTATTTTTTAATACATGCATGTTTCTGAGCGGCTTATTGGACCCTTGAATTGAATGTTATTTGATGTGTTACAATCATAAACAATTTAATAATTTCTAAAATCTATTTTTCAATTCCCTTTTACTGCGAAGTGGAAGATATCAAAAATAATGTTATTTTTGGCAGTAAATAGAAATCCGCGGCCTGGTCAGAGAGAGAGAGAGAGAGAGAGAGAGAGAGAGAGAGGGGAGGGGGTTGCATTGATTTAGAATTAAAAGTAACTCAAAGTTTACCCGGGATTTAATTTCCTAATAAGTTAGCATGCAATCCTAATTTCATTCCCAATTCTTTATTATTATTTAGATATACTTAAGGTAACTCCAGTGTCTTTCGGATCCAGTTCTTTTTTTACACGGCGTGCTAAATTTCCGGTTATAATTTTTGCACACAACAAGTGTTTTAAAATAATTATGGTTTGGTCAAAAAGTGGAAAATTTGTTAAAATACATGTATAGCATCTCCGTCGTTTAGAGGGATCGGAGAAAGCAAGGAAAGTAGCGTATTGTAAAAAGGTAAATGAGTGTGTAATATAATTGTACGTATTGTATGCATTCTCCTCCAACAATTACACTGCGTTTATGTAGCTTGACGACCTCATGTATCTTCCGGGACAAGGAGAGGATAAGTAAGTACTTGTGTAATTAAAACTACCGGTACATAACACTGATTGGTGTTTAATTTACAGTTAAATATGTTAAAAAACTGGGATAGAAAATATTGGACAGAAAGGGGAAGGGGGTACTACTGCACTCAAATATATGAGTTTTTTGGCAGTCTCGACCTTAATTTTATATGTATAATACAGTTTCATTGAGTATATCAGTTTAAGTGACTGTTAGATTGTGTCTTTTTAATACATTTCATTTTTTTTCCAAAGTTTGCAACAAAAAAAAACTTGTAAAATTTACATTTTCAAAATGGGGGTATACATGTTAAAGACACTATCAAGCAAAAACTAGATGGTTAATTTTGATAAACTATGTTTTTTTGTTAACACAATATGTAACTCTTAATAAATATTCTTTAAAAAATGTATGTAAACTGAATAATTTTTTAGAATGTTTCAAAAATATGCAATTTTGTGATTTTTTGGGGAAGGTCGTGGCAAGAAAAAATGTAATATTTTTTATATTTTCTGTAGAAAATCAATAAAATTTTTACGATTTAATGATAATCTATTGATTTGCTTAAATTATAACCTAACATGATGAATTTTGGTGCATAATTTAATAAATTATTAGATCATGCATCATGGTGTTAAATTTTGGCTGTTAAATTTTTGGACCTTATGAGCTGAAGCTCACTGTAGGAAAACAAACGTGCAAAGGTATAAATATTTTGGTCTCTATAGTAAGTTTATAAGTTGTTTTAATTATTACAATTAAAAAATGTTTAGTTTGACACGGATTTCTAAAACACTGGAGTTACCTTAAAGCGATCATATTAATTTTAATGCACCAATGTTTTATTTTACACCATATCAAAATGATCAAAGAATTTAATGAAGTTACAGTTATCAAAGGAGACGATGTTGACATTATTTTTTCACTCGGTCAGTGGTTATATAATAGCTACTGTACACAGCCCTTCTTGACAATTTGCAGATCACGGTAGCGAGGTAGGGAAAATGAGATCACAGAAACGCGTGTACAAGTATATACACACACTTCCTAAGATCTGAATAGTCGGTCACTGATTATATAATTATGGCTACTGTACACAGCCCTTCTTGACAATTTGCAGTGCACGGTGGCGAGGTTGGGAACAATGAGGTGACAGACACACGTGTACTTGTATATACACACACGTCCTAAGATCTGAATGCTCGGTAATGCTAAACAATTATGCAATATTTTGTTTAAACGCCGCTCATGACTTTCTTTCCCAGTCTGTCAAGTAAAGAAAACAGAAATTTAAAACTTTGAATTATCAGTTTTAAGAATACCAAACATAAAAGGATAGAGCTTAAAATTCGGAACATCATTTGACACAGTCATATGAATTAAACCTTATAAATCGCATATTTTTCATTTTTCGAATTCAGAATTTAAATAATTGACGTAAGATATTTTTTTCTAATCTAAAACCCGGAACATTGTTTTAAGATCATGCATGTATTTCTTTACATTACCCGTTACCGGTATTTGTATACAATCATGTATTAAATTTTTCATGAACTGTATCAATGCTTTATATGTATGAAGACAATTCTATACAACAATGCGTATGAATTACTAAACTAGACAATGCACCCTCATAAAAGTTAAAAGTGTCAAAGTACCGGACTAATTTCCCCTCCTAAAAAATCAACTCTCTCTCTCTCTCTCTCTCTCTCTCTCTCTCTCTCTCTCTCTCTCTCATAATTTATCAGGGGAAAAAACCAATAGTTGACAACAAATATCATCGATTGCGATTTACATGACTTAGATATTAAAACTAATTAACTTCCTGCTATATAGAATCAACATGCATTTCACTGGAACCATGTTATTCTATGCATCATTACATCAGGCAAAACAGTCAAAATATAGGTGAGCATGATCGGTGCGTGATTATATGCACGTGCTAATCATGTTGTGTTATTAAGCGCTTTAACTCAGGCAGGCTACATGGCACAGAACGTTGCAGATTTCCCGCACTCATCTTTTACTTATATATATATATATATATATATATATATATATATATATATATATATATATATTATATATATATATATATATATATATATATATATATATATATATATATATATATTTACAAATTACAAAACACGGTCATGGAATAAAATAAGCGGTTTATCGGTATAATTATTTATCTTGATATGTGTCGATGTTGAGTCAGAATTATTCACGTTTGTAACACTATTGACCTATATGAAACACAAAGAAAAACAAACACCGTCTAAACGATGAATGCTTGTCTTGCTTTCCATTTCCATATGTATCAGAAACTGCTAAATATATACCGGTATTTAAGAAAACCCGAGAACATAATTGAAACCATTTTTTTTTTTAAGAAAGCAGTTAATGACCGTACAGGGGATGTCAGGGGCATACAGTGGCTTACAGTGGGTGACAGGGGCGTACAGGGGGTGACAGGGGCTTACAGTGGCACACAGGGGATGTGTACAGTGGCTGACAGGGGATTACAGGGTGTACAGGGGCTGTGTACAGGGGATGACAGGGAAAACACAGGGGGTGACAGGGAAAGACAGGGGATTTTCATACGGACAGGGGTTTTTAGAGCCAGTAGTGTAAGTGGAACAAAGTCATAATCCCCAACTGGCGAACTGCATCTCACCACGGATCCCCAACCACTACCCGAATGTACTGAGCGGTTGGCCCTAAATTGCGCTGGCCTAATATAAGGGCCCTGGGCGCCACTGACCCCCCGTTTCTGGCTGTTGGATAGATCAGACACACCCCGAGGGTATCCCGTACTATTCACTGAGGGATAGCCTTCATCCTCGATGTCAGAATCCTCGTACATGTAGGCCCTCCCCGATGGTCTAGGAGTGTCGTAGTGCGCAGGCTCCTCGTCACTTAACCTACCATTGGGGTCATAACTATACTTGCGAGACGAGCGCCCAATTGGAACAGAAGGTTCCCCCACGGGCGTAATTGTGTCATCGCTATCACTATCACTAAGCCCTAACTGAGCAAAGGCGTTCTCCAATGAATCGTTCATGTTGAAATGGCGCTCCCAAGAGCACGTGATCGGGAACAGAAAAGTACAAAAATTCAAAATGCAGTAGTTTGATCAAAAAAAAATTTTGGCTCAAACAAATAATAGAACACTAATCGAAACTAACAACAATAATACCAGATAGAGAAAAATTCGCAAATCTGTGTAAAAACTATGGAAACTTTCAACCCGTGGAGCCCCAAAAATGGCGGCAGCACACCTTGACTAGAAAAGTTATTGACAACTCTTGACAAAGTACGGGGAAAACAAATTTCCTAACTACAATCGGAGTTCGGGCCTCGAGTTGGGCGCCAATATAGTGTTTTTACCACCTAGAGTTATGTACTGTGGGTTGCCCCGAACTTACCGATGCATATCGTCGTAGTTGTCACTCGCTGATAGTCGTCTAGTCTGCTCAGCCGGGGTTTTTCATCACATCTGCAGCACTGGCTCCCGCCAGGTGACGTCACAGTCCGTCGGTGGTTGGCCAGTCGTACATACAATGTGTCGACAAACACTACAAATTGTATTAAGTTAAGTTAAAGGGAAAGCCGGAAACACAGATAGGTATTTATCCGTTAGTTACAAATACATTTTTTAAGGCGTCGAGCTAATGCTCGGCAGCCTTCTAGCGATCGTCTGGATTGGCAATCGTCCAAATTATCACATTCTGCACCGCCTTTTTAAGGCGCATAAGAAATAAGTTCCTTATAGTCTTAAAAGTATTACAAGATTTTTATTCCATTTATTCAACTAAATTGTGTACAAGAAACCCAACTTTCCCTCTCTGGTTATTGTCAACTCATTGCATAAGTACAAATTTGCTTAATCAAGAAATGGCGGATAAATACAATAAGGTGTAAAAATTCACTAAATATTAGTTTAGCTTATCTCTTGCATATTAAAGAGGTTCGTTCCTCTGATTTTGGGTAGCCATTTTGGGTCACCTCTAGTCTGGAAATTCTGTGTCATATATTAATTCTACTTGTAAATTCATATTTTACAATGCCAAATAAACTATTTTGAATAAAATAGTTAAGGGAAAATTACATATTTACAGAGTTAAGTAAGGGACTATATTTTGTAGCGGAAGGTTTTAAGAAGAAAATGTACATTTTTCATAACTCAGTTGTTTTTTAGTACTATAATTTTAGCTACCTTATTTTCAGTGCAGACCAAATTTCCAGCTAGTTTATGCATTGGGTTATCTTCATGTTTTTTCAAAAAACATATGTTAACAATATTTCAATATTTCTATCGATGTATATTGGCAAATTTAACAAATATTTCATAAAAGTCAAGAAAAAATGAACTTCAATCTTTGCCTAAAATTAGCTTATTTCATGCTATATCTCAAAATTTACAACATATACCCATACTTTTGAATTTATTTTCTGAATTTGTAAGATAATTTTGACAAGTCTATTAAAATTTGAGAAAAAGTTTGAGACTTTTAAATAATTTTATTGCATGTTGAATTGTTAATGGATAATGAGTTTTATCAGTGCAAAAAGGTCAAAATATCAATTAGGTGAAGAAATTGCAAACTTTTTCTTTATGATTATTTTAATTTTATTAATTTTAAATAATATAAATTTGTATTTGATGCCATGGTTTTTTCCGATTAAAAATTATTGACGAAAAAGCTATTTATGTGCAATTTGCACTTTCAGTGCAGAAAGGTCATATTAAATACACTGTAGCACCGAAAGGAGCACATAGACCCCAAAATTTTGTTTTGAATTTTGGTTTAGCTTTGTATGTAGATTTTTAAAAAATACTTTCGAAAAAAACAGAGAGACTTATGATCGCAGGATCCAACCTCCTTAATTGGAGATCTTGCCCGATGAAAAAAAAAAATGATATGTAAATTTTTTTGTTATCGGGCACGGTCTCCAAAATAAATGTAAGCGATAAACGTATCTTGTGATTTTGTTGCAATAAATAAACACGATAATGCAGTTGGTTTGTTCGAGCATTTTAGATAGCACGTGGTGTGGATTTGTTTGTAAACAACCATACCATATGTTTCAAACGGGAATTAAAATAAATAAATGTATGTTTTATTATTATAATTAGGGACATACTGTTAATGTATTCAAATTATGAACCTGTGAACATTGTTCAAAGACTGTTTAAAGCAGCAAGAAAATTATTTATTTTTGAACTTTGAAATATTTCTTCGATTTTTGTTACCATGATGAGTTATTGTATGATAAACGCATCACTACCTATTTTATAAGTAAATATACTGATTTTTTGTTTTTAAAGCAACACAAAACATAATTAATTTACTATTTTATTCTAGTATTATTTGATATACGACTATAAGTACAAAAATTCAAATTATTAACCATATCTATATAAAAGAAAATGTCAGATCGACGCCCTCTGTGGCCTTCCGGTCTTTGATATTTGAATAGAATGCAAACCGGGATAGTTTGATGAAAATTGTAGTCGTCCCTGTGTAGGCCATTGCAGAGACAGTGTTATCTGTAATCACGTGACCGGTATGTGTGATGAAGGATGTACTGCTAAATATGTGAATTAGGATCTTTGTGTGAGAAAGGTGAAATATCTACATCATAACTATGTAAATTAGGATCTTTGTGTGACAAGAAAAATATCTACATTACATACATATGTAAATTAAACACCAACTCAATGTAAATAGAACTGTTGTGTTCACTAACACAAACATTGTTCCAAGCTTCATTGTTTCATCAAATAAAGAAACTATTCTAGATAAAAACAACGGACGTCATAACTGCTATAAAGTCAATCATTTTGTTAAACGTTAAAGTATGCTTAGTTATGTTGTAATGGTATTATTGGTATTATATCTTTTTTTTTTTTTTTTTACATATTTTTTAATTTATATTTTGAATTTGAACTGCTTTAGTTTAATGTTATCTTTAAACATATATACATAGTGAATGGTTGTGTTAGAAAAAGGTCATTTGTATCACTATATCTTTTTCTTACAAATGTAACCATGTTTGTCAAAAGGACCGGATTATTTAAATATATGATTATTGTATTTGTTCGAGATTATAACAAATTATACAAACAGTGTTTTTTTTCTTCTACAAGTCTAAAATAATGCTCCGAGGGGACATGCTTCCTTAATCATCAAAATACAATAAGGGCCTAAATATGTAGTTTGAAGAATTAAACGCATTGAAAATTCTAGGAAGCTTAATTTTCCTAAATGTGTAGTTTGACGAATTAAACGCATTGAAAATTATATTCGAGGAATTTTCATGCCGGAACGAAAAACAATTACTTTTTAAAAGAGTAGAAGACTTGAAATATATGGCAATGAATGTTACCCGCGAAATGTAAAGACAACCTGTGTCAGACAGAAAATAGAACCTGCTGTTAACGTTACCAAGACAGACTAAGATATTGTGCATGACTTTCTCTTCGAATAATATGCAGTCGTAAATTTTGGTAAATTCAATCACTGAAATTACCTGTTAACCAATTATTAAAAAAAATATATGTACATGTACACACACAAAACAACATTTTTCATAAATTAAAAACAGGTAACGATCGAGGGACTAAATGCATGTAATAGTTGCAGTCAATGTTGTGCTTTAAAATTCATTAATATATATGTGAACAATTCTTAAATGTTAATTACACTAAAGAATAACACATTTTTATTATATATTACTACCTTTATTGCAATACTCTTTCATGTTTGTTTGTAAATATATAGTATAGCGATTAATTAAACACAGTTAACCTATGGTGACGTAAAACCTATGGTGACGTAATACAGTATAACATTATACTACTGTGGAATCATTAGAATCCGTGGTTGCTCAATTTTCGTGGTATTCGTTGATATCCCTCCCCCACGAATTTACATCCTCAACGAAAACAAATTTAGAAAAAGCTATCATTGTTACCGAAACTGAAAACCGACGCATGCGCGAAATTACATCCTCACGAATAAACAAACAACACACGATCCACGAAAATTGGCCCCCACGAATTTAAGTGATTCCACAGTATTTTTATCGATACGATCCGCCCTCAATACCTGCTACATCTCTCTAGTGCAGTGCACAATGCAGTTAATATCTTACAAAGTTCATTAATGTGCTCCGTATAAGTGAATAAATATTAATGGATAAGGACATGTGTACCAAGTCAGGTAACAGTAATACTAATTTGTTATAATGGGCATTACTTACATTGAATAAAAATGCATTTTTATAAATTAATGGTTTGATCAGAATTTAATATTTTTATACGAATATAAAGACTACCCAAATAGTAAAATAGTTATGAAATAGACATGTAAGCAATTGGACTAAATAAACCTGTTTACATCTGATATATTTGAACATAGCATGCTATTCTTTCTCTCTGAAATATTCTAAATACAAGTTTGATTATAATGATCATTACTTACATTGAATAAAAATGCATTTTTTATTAATGGTTTGCTCAGAATTTACTATTTTTATACGAAAATAAAGACTACCCAAATAGTAAAATAGACGTGTAAGCAATTGGACTAAACCTAAACATGTTTACATCGGATATATTTGAACATAACATGATATTCTTTCTCTCTAAAATATTCTAAATACAAGTTTGCAATGTAAATGTGTTAAGATGCGAAATACATTATATACACTTGTGGCCTTAATTATCCCGTTATCTAGCTTAGACTTGTCTATTGTCAAATTGTTGCGGATATTCTTTTATGAGAGTGTGCAATAGCTAATCTTAATTAGAGTGTTAATATTAATGTAATTACCCTCCAACGAATTATTATATAAACGCTACCAATATAAATACATGTACTGTATACAGGGTTATTTTCGCTCCGTGTTATTTTCGCCATTTTTTCTTGAAAACGGTTTCGCCCCTTCTTGAATTCGCCCAGACAAAGTTGTGAATAAAGAATATAGTTTGAAACATAGGAATTCGCCCAGTCTTAATATCGCCCACTGTAAACGAGGGCGAAAGGGGCGAAATTTAAACGGGGGCGAATATTTCCCTGTATACAGTATGCCATAACATGCTGATAAACTCAGTTATTTAATTAATAATGAATCAATTGTCTTTTCATTCTATAGTAATGCAATGAAAATGTTTTCAATACGCATAAAATGAGCCCGGATACATGTATTTTGAGTACCTTGATTTTTATCTTAATAAAAAAGCATCTAAAAATTTACATGCAGAATTTTCTTACAACCTTACAAATGTTTTGAGGCTGAAGTCTGATACTGTGTTTGTTTTCCATTGTTAATGATTTTTTGATTTGTGCATTTAGGCTTATTAGCATCATTAATATGTCATGAAAGACAACCAAAATGATTTTAAGAATGATTTCTGTGAATGATCATACCTATAAAATAATCTATATATACATGTATAACTAATTTTAAAAGGTATCTTTTCTATACAAACTGTAAACGAAATATAACACTTTTAGAGTAAATGTCCTTGTAATTCACTTCTATTATAACAAAAATATCATATTTTTTACTCTTATGGTCATCGCCGTTTTATGCATTACAAGGTAGTTAGCGCATTTGCCGTGCACTACCAAAAAAAATGTTATGTACATTATATTGTTGCACATATATATGTTAATTTTATATTGCTTGCTTTAGTTTAATTTTTAAACATTTGTGAAAAAAAAGATTGGGCCAAAGTTATTAAATAATAATATTTGTATGATAGTCAAAAATATACGGTTTTTTTTTTTCTCAAAAACATGGCCCGAAGTACTAAAATAACAATGAACGTTGTACATGTACTAGCAAATAGTTGAACAGCATGAATGCCATCATATTCAAATTGTTTTTCAGTCCACTTCTAAAGATCTGTCTTCTATCACCGTTTCAACCATCCTTTTCATTCGTCGATATCGCAGATGTGGCAAATAGCGTTTCGATTCAGTATAACTTTCTTTGAGTTGTCTTAGTGTATCCTGAGCTCTTAAGAACTTGCAGTCGTAACATCGTATGTGATGTTTAAGATTGTCGTTTTCAGCTTCTATTTCCTCTTTGTGCATCTGTTCAACATCTGACACAATAAAATGACGGTTCAAAATTGTTAACTCTTCGTAACTATAGAGAATGATTCATTTTTTATTACAAATGTTTGGAAAGATTGGTACTTGAAAAAACGTAAAAAATTGTAAACATTAAGTTTATACAATTTATACTTTAAAAGACAGTTAAGATTATAAAGACTTTATAATCTACATTAAATATTATAGCATTGAACGATTAACATGTATTTTTGACGTCGTCGTGATAGTAACTGCCGTCAGGTGAGCAGAAAAATTGAATAACGCGCGTCAGTGCGTTATGATAATTTGTCTGCTTAACTGACAGCAGTTATTGACACGACGATGCAAAAATAAATCATTTATTTGCTTATATTTACAATCCCTTTTTGATGAAATCAAAACTTTTATTAAAAAAATTGAAGATCATTGAGGAGGTAAATTAGTAACAGCCACAACACCTGTGTTTTAAAACCGGTTTAAACACATAGACTGTTGAGATAAACATGAAGATATCATCAATAAAAAATAAACTCTTGAAATTTTGCTTTTGACAATAAAATAGACATTTCCGTTGAATAATTGTAAATCATGGTGTTTTAAAAACAACATGTATGAAATATATTTTCAAACCGATAACATAGAAATCAATGTTTGGAAACTACTTGTCTAGATTACATGTACATCCATACACAGTGATTAGTTGTTGCATTTAGAGGCATTTAAAGATCACAGAATTTAATGGAAAAACATAGTAGAATGTAAATGTCAATAAATGACATTTATTTATAACTGTCAATTTTTTGTTACCTCTCCTTGGCGACCTCCTTCCTTTCTCCATAATTGCTTGTTTCAATTTACAGTAACCAAGTATTCCCTCGTGGCTGTATTTCTCTGCAGCCGCCGCAAGTTTGGGGTTTTGGTATACCACTGTAGTATATTGTTTATAGACATCTACAATGAAACACTGTTTATTGGACAGACACATAATTTATCAAATCCATAATGGTTTACTATTTGTTTCCTGACATTGAAAGAAATTAAAGCCTTGACGGTCCTCTCAATATCTAATGATACTGTAAATGAACAACGATTAGTTGTTTTCAGGCCGAGGCGCATATAAGCTTCAATATAATAAGACGAATATCCGTTTGCGTAATATATATATCATTTCTTATTCATGGCCAAGTATATATATATATATATATATATATATATATATATATATATATATATATATAAATTTAAAGCTATACACGCTATAATTTGCGTAAAATTTTGAATGACAGTGAAAACGCATGTGTTTGTTCACTTATAAAAGTTAACTATATTCTGTAAATTATAGTGGCTTATTCCTTCTAGTTACAAAGCTTTAGAATTTTAATTGACATGAGAGTAATGCCTTTTCATGAATATTGATGAAGAAAGAGCGAAACCGACCTCTTTGCGCATGTCCGCGGGAAATCAGGAAACCGTTATTGTTTGCCCAATTACAAATCCGTCTCGATTTTATATACAGTTTTAACAGTTGCACTTTGAAATATATACATGTAATATGTGTGTAATACGTTTGTCATTCACGGTACCATTATTTTGAATATTTAAACAGGATATCATTGACACGAACTAAAAATAGCCTTTAGGGGAAAACACATAATCCTACGCCATTGTTCAAGGGAAGTACATGTATATACTTAAACATGCTCACACGCTTGTGTTTTTGCTTTCTTTAATTCGTACTCGTATATGGGACAAATTTATGCTTTACTGAAATAAATTATATCCTTTTTTTCGTGAAACTACAGCAATTATGAAGGTGTTGACCCCCACAAAGATTTGTATGATAGTCTAAAATTAGCTGTCGGTATCACGTGATAGATTGATATTCATGAGAAGGCATTACTTTCCTGATATAAAAAAATATGTGTTATTGTTTAAAATTCGATATCTTTATTACGTGATCGAATTGCGCGTTATAATTAACAGCATAAATATAACTTTTGTAAGGAATCAAACACATGCATTTCCCCGTCATTTACAATTGACGCAAATTATAGCGTGTATAGCTTTAAGAGATATTGCAATGTTTGTGCTTATACATGTAGTATGTATAAATATATGCAATGTGTATCGCTACGATCATCCTCTTATATTGAGGTATAACTTTACTTTAGAACAATTTTAACAAGACCTTGGACTTTCATTAGGACGTAACTATCTATTTCTTGCGTCAAAACAAGTTAACATGACGCGGTTTGAAGCGAAATATGTACCGATTGCGTAGTCTTAGCTCAAAAGCCAGACAAATCTTGTTGATTTCAATGAGCCATGGCTGAGTGGCTAGCAATGAAAAAGACATGCGTACGTCACATTGCTGTTTGACACAACTACCCAAAGTCCAAGCTCTTGTTAAAATGGTTCTAATTCTATCTCAAACACTGAGTTGTGCGCGGCCAACGCGCTAGGTTCCATTCCTCTTCGAAAGGAAGATTTGTGCCTTGCCTAGATGGCCGAGTAGTTAACGCGCTGGCCGCTCACTGCTAGAATGTGGGTTCCGACATCTCAGTATATAATAATCATGTAACTCAAGTTAGCAATGCTATGTGAGTTGCTAACTTGGGTGGAGGTGAAGCTTCAATAAGGTGCGTGTATCTGTACTTTATATATAATATATATATATATATATATATATATATATATATATATATATATATATATATATATATATAAAATAAGTTTTAATATATACTATACAGTGTATGCATTTGAATGAATTTATCTTCCATATGATTAAAAATGCCCATCATCATGTTCACATCATCATCATTTTTATAATTATTACAAACACTATTATCTGTTTAATATATCATTGAAAAAAATTTGAAATTTCAAATCAGAAAAAACTCACGTACTGTTTCTGTCTCCCATGTTCTTTATGGAATGATCATGTACTGGGACTCTACATTTCGAAATGACATTGTCATTAGTTGAATCTTTTATCATACTTTTCAGCTCTCCGTAGCAAGGCAGCGGCCAGTTTCTTGTTTCATTGTAACGTCTCTTCAGGTTTTGTATGACGCTGTAAACATCATCTTCATACTGGGAACTAATAGCGTCGAGTTCCTTTCCCAGTGTGTTGTACTTGTATTTCAGATTCTCTTTTGTTGCGGGCATTCGGGGATTAGGTACTAAAATAATATCCGATAAAAAAACCACACTCATTTAGAATTATAATTTATTTAAACCAATCACTCTTTCCTATAATTAGTTATTTAATGTTTGTATAAAAAAATATAACTGCCTTGCAAATGCAACATGTTTTAATTGAAATGAATAATACACATTACAGTTCAAAGCCTAGTTATGCACTCATCGAGATTTTGTCTCTCACATTCTAAAAAAGTCCGAGGATTAATGCCTCTGAGATTAAATCGGGAAAAGACGCTCAAAATAAGAAGCACAATGAAGCATTTGATTGTTTAGACAAAATAAATTATTTTAAAGGTTATTAAAATACAATGAAAACGTGGAGTCGAGGAAATACTGAAGTCGTATTATAAACAAAATATGTTTTTTTCTTTATATTTTTACTAACAACGTTGCGCCATAATCCGTTAGTTACTTTAGCTTTTTATTTGATATATGCTGAAATAGGCACAAACATGCCGTTTAACTTTTACAGTTGGTAAATTATTGTAGTGACCTATAAGTCTGCGAGCTCAGCTACAGGCCAATACAGGGACTCGGGAACCACGAGGGATCAATAAGCCAGTATCCGGTTGCAAACTCATTTATTGTTAGATCGTACCAAGTTGTTTCGTACCACACTCCTCCCCTCATAATTTTTAAGAGATGTACAGTGCGTATTATATTTATGAAATAGTCGGCTGGGCCAGAAAAATCAAGCCACTTCGACTATATGCAAGTAAAACATCATCAGAAGGGAATAAAAGTTCATTTGGAACACATCCTGGAAGAAAAAGCATAATTATACCAAATATAAAAAAACATATAAATTCTACAGAGGGAGGAGCGGATAAGAAGGAAAAGGATATTCAAATACATATAATTCTAATTAAAATTTCCAATGGCATAATGATTAATCGTCCAAAAGACAAAAATCCTTCATCCATTTAGGTGCCTGTCGTTTTCGAGCGGGTCTTTGGCAGATCTCCAGATCATCTGATGGTTCATTCTCATGTCCTTCATTTGTGAGGCCTAGGGCATCATCTTCGTAAGAACTGGACTGCGGTAATTCCTCCTGTACTTGATTTTGCAGTTTGGATTACTTGTCATTGGGTTCTGGGTGAAGAACTGAATGTCGTAGCCTTTTAAGCCATAAGGGTAGATCTCTGTCTTGACAAAGTTTTAATCTGTCATGGTGGACCACCTTGTTTTCCTTTTTCCCTTGGATTCTGTATATCACATGATTAAACTTATAAACAATCACAAAAGGGCCTATCCATGGCTTCCTCAACTTCTTCGATTGGTCTACTTTGGAAGAGGTATCCACCATATATACCACATCACTCACCTCATAGCTTCTTGTGTTTGATTTTATGTCATAGGTCCTCTTCTGACGGAGTTGTGCTTCCCCCAAGTTGTCCCTCGCAGCTTGATGACACACTGAAAGAGCCTCCTCCAAATTTTCCACATATCCTGCTGGGTTTTGTCCTGGTATCTTCCTTCCTCACATTTTATCTAAAGGTTGAGAGACTTCTCTCCCCAGCATCATTCTGTTTGGTGTGAATCCCGTTTGTCGATTGACAGTAGCACGGATTGCCCCAGCTATTTGTTGGAGGTGTAGGCCCCAATCTTTCTGCTGTGAGATGTTTTCCATATAACATCGGATGGCTTGGAGAACAAGACGATTGTATCTTTCGACCTGTCCATTCGAGCAGGGCCTGTACGTGGTGGTTCTCGTCTTTGTTATCTGGAGTAGTTTACACACTTCCTGAAATAAGCGGCTCTCGAAATTTCTACTCTGGTCAGAGTGAACCTGGAGAGGGCACCCCAATCGAGATACAAAACCTTCCACAAATGATGTTGCTACTGTCTCCGCTTCTTGATCAGGCAGTGCATAACACTCTAAGCACTTGGTGAATTGGTCGACTAATGTACTTGTTCCCTTTGCCGGACTCCACAAATGGACCCATCAGGTCAATATGCACTCTTTCTAAGGGTGCTCCAGCATGGTATTGACCAAGGCTTGCTTTGGCATGTATATTGGCTTTCTTGTTGACATTACATACTGGGCATGTTCGGACATAAGACTCGCAATCTGAACTCATTCCAAACCAGATATACTTTGATTTCACCTTCTGTAGGGTTTTCTGCTGTCCCATATGGCCTGCTAATTTTTTGTCATGAGATCTTTCCGGAACACAGTTTTGTAGTGACTTTGGGACCACAAGCAATAGTCGGGACATAGAGCCATCTAACCACTCATAGAAAAGGATACCATTCAAAATTCGTAGTTGCGATGAGCAGTTCCAAAAGTATTTAACAGCTCTACTGGAAAGGGACAGGTCCAGTTCAGTTGGAACATAGTTTTCTGTCTTCTATTTCATTAGGGTACTTGTGTTTAAATCTTGCTTTTGTGCATCTCTGGTTTCTTCATCTGGTAAGGCAGAAGCCCAGTTGCATGCATCCTTGTCTATGGTTTTAGGTGTTTTCTTTGGTTTATCAGTTTCTTGAAGGGTCCTAACTGCTAGGGGGATTACATCATCAACATCCTCCTGGAAGCGTTCCCATTGAGCATGCATCCGTCGACAGTAACTGCAGCCCCCACAAGGTAGTCTACTGACATCACAACCAGCATTGTAACAGTCACAGGACAGGTCATTTGTTGACATTCTGGAGAGGCCATCAGCGTTCTGGTGTTTCTTTCCACTTCGGTGCTGGATAGTAACATCATATTGTGATAACTCTTCTAGCCAGCGAGCTAGTTGCCCCTCAATATTTTTGAACCCAATTAACCATGCCAGGCTAATGTGGTCTGTCCGCAAAATGAAAGGTCTGCCCAGTAGATAGTATCGGTAGTGACGAGTAAATGCTACAACAGCTAGCAACTCCCTCCTAATAACGCAGTACTTCCGTTGAGTAGATGTCAAGGTCTTGCTGTTAAAACTGATTAAGACTTCCTTACCACAGTGAATTTGGGACAGTTCTGCTCCAATAGCCATGTCCGAAGCATCCGTGTCCAATATGAACATGCCATCATCAGTGGGATATCCCAGAACTGCAGGGTTAGTCATTGCCTCTTTAAGAGAAATAAATGCTGTGTTCTTCTCTTTATTCCAGATAAACTTTGTCTTTGGCCCTGTGAGAGTGTACAGAGGTGCTGCTATCTCCGCAAAACTCTTTATATGCTCTCTATGGTAGTTAACATACCCAAGAAATGCTTCAAGGTCCTTCTTGCATTTGGGTGTCGGCCATTCTGCCATACATTTCACACTCTCGGTAGTGATGCTGATCCCTTTTTCTGTAACCAAGCGACCAAGGAACTGAAGCTCCTTCCTGAAAATATGACATTTTTTTGGTTTTAGTTTGAGGTTATAGGTCCTAAATCTTTCAAATACCGCTCTTAGATTTATTAAATGTTCCTCAAAATTCTGACCTAAGACTATGACATCGTCTAGGTAAGCAAGGCATTCCTTCCAGTTAAGACCTTGTAAAACTAACTGTATCACCCGTTGAAAAGTTGCAGGGCTATTGCATGTTCCAAATGGCATTCGTACAAATTCAAATAGGCCATACCTTGTGATGAATGCCAACTTGTGTGTATCATCAGGGTCTACTTCTATCTGATAATATCCCTGTGCCATGTCAAGCGTGCTCATAAAGTTGTTTTTTCCAAGAGTGTCTAGACATTCCTCCATGTTCGGGAGTGGGAAAGCATCTTTCTTGGTGACTTTATTAAATCCCCTAAAATCAATACAATACCTAACAGTCCCATCTTTTTTCCGCACCAGGACCGATGCTGACGACCACTCAGAAACTGATGGAACGATGATACCTTTGTCCAGCATACTTTTCAGATGCTCCTCTTCCTCTGATTGGAATCCTAGTGGTGTGAGCCTCAATTTGGATTTCACCGGGTGGGCATTGCCAGTGTTTATCTTGTGTTGGATCCCTTTGAACAGTCCCAAGTCAAAGTCCCCTTTAGAAAAAATGTCTTGGAATTCCAGAAGAAGGTGTTGAACACTTTGACTTTGCTCGGAGGTTAGATCTCTTGTTGATCTATCTGCTAGGTCTATCAAGTGGTCTGGTAATTCGACAGGAAAACGTTCATTTGTCTTGTTGTGGTCTTGTAATTTGCCACCATTGGCGACTTGGTCCACTTCAGAAACAGTCCCAATCACTACATTTTTCTGAAGTTTAACTGGTCTTGTTGACAAATTGCGCAAGAGGACTGGCACTTGATCGCTGTTATCAACTAAAGCATGTGGTGAAAGCAATCCCTTAACATTATGACATGGTTTGAAAACCAAGGTACCAGCTATGTGTTGGTCCAAATGGCCAAGAACCTGCACTGATGAAAATGGTTCAACTCTCACTTTTTGACTTAATTTCACTCTAGCTATTTGAACTTGTTTACCTCCTGCATCTAGTAGAGTTGCATTCATCCGTTTGCCACCAAGGACTATCCGTATTTCATTAAGGTCAATGGTAGCGTTTTGTGCCTTTAGAAAATCCAGACCTAAGATGACGGGATCAGATATGTCAGCTATAAGGGCAGTCCAGGTGATGGGGTCTTCTTGTGTGTTCCCAATACAAATCTGAATGTTTTTATAGTTAGCCTCAATAAAGTCAGAACTTCCTGCACCCTTCATGGTTACTTTTTCTCCACGAACTAAGGGTGGAGTGAAGGTGTTGGCGAAAGCTTGGCTGATAACTGTTATCTGGGCTGCCGTGTCAACAATAGCTTGAACAGGTCTTCCGTTAATAGAGATCCCTAGCATCAAGTTGTATGGATGTGTTTGACTGTTGTCATACATTCGTATGTCGTAACTGGTTGGACTAGTGCTGGTTTCTCTCCTTGGTGATCTAGGGGATGGGGAACGGGACCTGTGTGGCCTTTGGCATTCTCTAGCAAAGTGACCTGGTTGTCCACAGTTGAAGCACTGTGCTGCTTTGAGTGGTGAAGAGTAGGAAACAGAACTAGAAGTACTGTCTGTTTTCCGTGGTGGAGATTGTGACCTTGTGGAAAGTTGTTTATTCATTAGGGTGATGATTTTATCCACTTTAGCGTTGGTCGCCTTCAGCCCACTTTTGAGTTCAGCTATTTCTTCTGAAAGTTTGTCTACTCTGCTTTGGGGTCGTATTGGTCTAACTTCAAATTCAAACAAGCCCAAGTCACTATCGAAGTCATCCTCTTCAAAACGAACCTTCCTCACCTCCGGCTTCTTAGCGCCTAAGATTAATCTCTGATTATTGAGTGCAGCCTTAACCAATTGTAAGGCTGTCTCAAGGTCAGGAGGATCTTTGTCCATTGTTGTAAGTGCTGCTCTTTTATTTTCGAGGCCCTTCAGGAAAGTGTCAGTAGCTATCGTTTCTTTTACACAGTCTGGAGCCTGTTGGTAACCTTCACTTACCATCTTCTGGATTTTTTCTGCAAATTCATCAACAGATTGGTCACCTTGCTTGATATCCTGGAGATTCCTCCTAATTGTGTGAGGGAGATCTCGCTGGCCAAATCTTGTTTTCATCTTTGCACAAAGTGATGAGAAACTGCTCTGTACTTGGGCTGAACATGTACAGTAATACTTTAATGCTTTGTCACGCAAAGATTCAACTAGGCGTTCCAGTCGTTGTTCATTGGTCCAGTTATATCTTGTCGCTATCATGTTGAACTGCACAATGTATGGATTCCATTCCGATTTTCCATCGAAGGTAGCCATCTTTGGTGGGGGAGGACCCATAGTTTGATAACTGGTCATAAAATTGGGCTTCTGTCCACTTTTCACTTTTTGTGAATTTCCATCTGTGGTTACCTTAGCAGCAGTGTTCCCACTGGGCGGGCCAGACAAAAGCCAGCCACAATTAGCAGTAGCACTGTCACTAGGTAACGAGGGGTTTTCCCTTTTGATGTCCATCTTAGGTTTCATCCATGGATTACCACCACCATAAACACCATGTGGGGCCAAATTACCGACAGCATTTTCATTTATTTTCAGTAACTTTTCTTCATATGTTTTTCTCAGGTTTTCCTCAAACTGTGTTTGCATGAGTTCGTAGTGTTCTTGCGAAGCCTTCATTTGCTCCTTAAAATCGCTCGACATTTTTTTTCCGTTTAGTCATCCCATTCCTTTTTAAGTGCCTGAAGTAACTGTGGTGGTGTGTCTAGAGAAACTTTTTCTTCATCCAATAGAGTTCTTATGGTACTATATGTGCCCTGTAGGAATTGGCGTATGTCATCCTCTGTTATAAAGCCCTTTTCCTCCCGTACTTTAAGGATAGCTGTGGCTCTGTGCTGACCAATTCCTTCGAGTTCAATTAGGTCCTCAAAAGACGCAGTATTCAAGTTTATAGCAGGCATTATTCTATGGATTTTAAATCCTCCTCAGATGCATGTATGTCCAAAATGTCTTCTGGTAAAACTCTGAAACAACTTCTGTTAATGTCCTCAGTCAACCTTCTGCTCCAGATCAAGGCCAATTCTGTACCTGGATGGACGCCGTCGTAAAAAACAGAAAATTTGTAAGAAATCCTTACACCGTTGTTCTTCTTGCGATTGTCTGTGTCCTTGCGTCTGCGCGTTATGTCCTTATTAAATCGCAAAGTAGATTGTCCAATTTCTGAATTTATTGCACGAATATTTGCATTTAGAGCTTCCACTTGCCTGCAAACTTCAATGTCTTGGTTTTTGAATAAGTCTGGATTGGAATGACCTTTGTGCCGATTATATGCCACAATTGAGTAGCACGGTATTTCAATGAATTTCACTTTGATATCTTGGAACTTGGATACAATTGTTATGGTTCTTCGGTATTGTGCCGTAATGGTATCTACGATGGTATTGTCCCAGCAGCGAACTTGAGTAATTTTCCCCTCTTTTCTGGTAATGTCACAAGTCCCAAGCTAAATATAAATCAGTGCTGAACCAAAGTCTCTGGATTCCAATCTATGTTCAAGTTGATCTATGGCCTTTTCAGTTTGCAGGCCACTTTGGCACCAAACCTCGACCAATCTCAGGGGGGTCTTATTTTTAAGAGCAAAACCTTTGCTGTCTGACAGAAGAATTGGTGTGTGACACAGTGACCCCTGAGGTGTTGTTGGTGGCTTGCTGAGAAAAGCTTGTATTTTTGGTCCAGACAATGACATGAACAAAATAATATGCAATATGATTATATGAAGATTGAAGGGTTGAATACAAAAATAATATGACGTATGAAATTAGAAATTCAAACAAAAATTCCAAAATAAAATTTCTATCGCAATCGAATGATATCGCAAAAATTTGTATGCAATTGAAAATAAAATTTCGAATTGTGACAGCTATGGGTTTCCGTACCCAAGTTTACAAATTAAAATCAACACTGGCGCTAAATGGAGAATGAGATAGAATTATAAAATTTTAAAAATTATTGTCAAAGAGTAGCGTAGTAATATTGTCACACTTGATGAATTAATTTCTCCTATACTGCGAGAAACCAAGTTTGACAAAACGCGGGAATGTCCGAGTTTCCTCGACATTATTGCCCTACGCTGATCAAAATACAAGAAAAATTAAAAAAAAAGGATATGTATATTTTTCAACTGGACGTAGAATCAGTCACTTCTGACACCAGTTGTAGTGACCTATAAGTCTGCGAGCTCAGTACAGGGGCTCGGGAACCACGAGGGATCAATAAGCCAGTATCCGGTTGCAAACTCATTTATTGTTAGATCGTACCAAGTTGTTTCGTACCACACTATCATCAAAATATAACCATTGATTTTTCATTAATAGTCTATGTAAGTTAAGAAATTTACAAACAACATGTCACTGTTTTCGACCTATAACTTGTTTTGTCTGGTTTATGTATTCTTAAACTCATGAATTCTACTATTCACCCCTGCTAATGTGTTAGGAACGGAAAGTCTTCTTTATCGTTGCGAAGTGTGTAAAAAAAAATCCAGAAGTGCTCGAATGAAAGTTTATGATACTTTCCGAGATTTGTGTACATGTAGTTCCTGCGAAATTTCGAGTGGAATACGAGTGTTCGGATAATATTCTCAAAATACTTACAAATTAATTGTGTTTCATATCATATCTTTCTCTGGTATATGTTAAAACATGAACATTTATTAATGAATAGTTCTTATTTCAACATCTAACAGTTATTTAAACTAAAACTAAGATAATCGGAACAGAATTATTGTTCTTATTTAACAACTCTACACGTGTGTAACCAGATATCCATATATATGAAATATAATTTTATGATTTTATTCTGCTTTACGTTAATTAGTCATTAGTTTGTTGTACACTCGATCCAAGACAAGTTTATAGTGAAAGATAATAGTGAACTATGTTAAAGGTCATTGACCGAAAAGGACAACTGACGTAGTTTGAATTCGTGGTGTCAGCGGAATGACCAGGAAAAACAAGTATTCCTTTTAAAGGAATGATCGGCATGTAGGCTAATATCATTGGTCAGCTCTGTTAATGTACATGCAATAAACTAAATATAGCACCGTCTTGTTGATTTCCAATATAATTAACAATTCTTTTAAAAGATAAGATTGCATGTCAACGAATTTACAGGCACGTAGCATCGGGGGGGAGGGGGGGCAGGGTTTTTTTTTTAATTTTGCTTGTCAAGATTTTTCGATGATTCTGCCCCCCCCCCCTTCAAAAACGATGCTACGTGCCTGCAAAAATTGTCAATCAAAATTTGATACTCGTTTGCAAACTTAAAGGAGATGATATAATTAAACTTTGTTTGAAGATAACCATAATTCTACATTCAATTATCTTGAATCTTCTAAATTGTTTTTAATTCAAAACGTAACCTTAACAGCATATCTTTTTATTTACAATCTAAATATCATGTTTATCCCCGGACGAATGGATTATGAGTCTGTTTGGGTACGAGTCAGTTTGGTACGACTTCACTTTACCCCGTTCCGAAATAGCAAGACATGAATATGCAATTCTTTTAGTATGCGAATTACACTTCCGATAAATATTCTTACGCATATGTGAAGACAAACGTGATTAGAATCAGTTTGTATGAAACTGTGTGTATGTTTTTTATTTCAAGGCAAACGGATAAGAGTAACGTTTATTTAGTATTCTACGTGTATTTAAAGATTTAAATGAGGTTGTCATTGCAAAGTAAATAAAGTAGTGCAAGGCGCAATGCGTGGGCAAATAGTAAAATTTGCCGGATGCCTCATATGGACACAACTGTGATCGGCCGAAGCCGATCACAATAAAACTTTCGATATGATTGGACACTGAGAAACGATCAACGGAAACGAACCATGGACTCCGTTTATAAGTCAGTTATGAACCGTGACCCGAAAGGATGTATGAACAATTGCTTATTGTAGATACTGATTTATACACTTATGCTTTGATTAAGATATTGCAGATGGATTTTAGATAAATAGCAGATTGATTATAGATTGCTTTTATACCACTATACGGTAACTGTGTGCCTAATAAATATCATAAAAGTCCAACTAACTTATGATTTCAAAAGTCTAAAGAACTCAAGTGAAGGATTACACGTGGCTAAAAAAATAAACATTTGGTTGCTTAGTAAACTCATAGCTATCTTTGATGCTTTTGGTGTGCAGTTATTTATAAAAATGAATGGCTGTCTTTTTTGTGGTATTAACACAAAATATACAGAATTTGCATAACATGTGTGTTTTTTTTGGCCAGACGCCCGGCTATGTTTTTAAAAAAAAAAATACTTCGCAAAAAAGTTCAATATATTTATCAACTGATCACACTTGCTTAAATTGTCATACAGTTTATACCTTTTGATTTGATCGCGAAGTAAGGACAATACTGATAAAATACTGTTATGATATTTAAACAAGAGGCCCATGGGCCACATCGCTCACCGGAGGAACAATAGGTATGATTAAATCAGCTTAATGGAGTCATAATAAAAACTATCTGGAAAATGTAGTATAATACATGTAGGTCTTGTATAAATAAAATCCATTTTTCTCCCTGGATAGTCTTATGTTTATTATCATTAGTCCTTTTTCTAACTGGATGATTTTATAGTCATATCAAATGTTGAGCATTGCAGCTTTCAAAAAGATCCTAAACAATTGTTTAATACATGGGATATAAACCTACATCAAACTCTGAACCCCTTGTGATACCCAATCGTCAGGAATCATGCAGAAGCCAAAATCTAAACAAAATTAAATAATCACCTGGCTGATTAGTTTCTGAGAAGAAGATTTTTAAAGATTTACTCTTATTATTCCTATGTAAAAAGTCCACCCCCGTTGTGGCCCAACTCTACGCCCAGGAATCATGATTTTTACAACTTTAAATCTACACTACATGAGGATGCTTCCAAACAAGTTTAAGCTTTCCTGGCTTATTAGTTTTTGAGAAGACGATTTTTAAAGATTTACTCTATATATTTCTATGTAGAAATTCGATCCCCTATTGTGGCCACACTCTACCCCTGGGGGTAGAGTTTTTCACAACTTTAAATATACACTACCTGAGAATGCTTCCACACAAGTTTCAGCTTTCCTGGCTAATTAGTTTCTGAGAAGAAGATTTTTAAAGATTTACTCTATATATTCCTATGTAAAAAGTTGACCCCCCCCCATTGTGGCCCCATCCTACCCCCGGGGTTCATGATTTTTACAACTTTGAATCTTCATTACCTCGGGATGCTTCCAAACAAGTTTCAGCTTTCCTGGCATTATTGTTTCTTAGAAGATTTTTTAAGATTTACCCTATATATTCCTATGTTAAAAATCGACCCTCCATTGTAGCCTTACCCTACCTCCGAGGGTCATGATTTTCACAACTTTCAATCTACACTACCTGAGGATGCTTCCACATAAGTTTCAGCTTTCCTGACCAAATGATTCTTGAGAAGAAGGTTTTTAAAGATTTACTCTATATATTCCTATGTAAAAATTTGACCATCAATTATGGCCCCACCCTACCACCGGAGGTCATGATATTCAAAACTTTAAATTTACATTACGTGAGGATGCTTCCACATAAGTTTCTGCTTTCCTGGCCTAACGGTTTCTGAGAAGAAGATTTTTAATGATTTACTCTATATATTCCTGTGTTAAAAGTTGACCCCCATTGTGGCCCCATCCTACCCTCAGGGGTCATGATTTTATCAACTTTGATTTTACACTACCTGAGGATGCTTCCTAATAAGTTCCATTTTTTCTGGTCAAATGGTTCTTGAGAAGAAGATTTTTAAAGATTTACTCTTAATATTCCTAAGTAAAAAGTCGACCCCCCCCCCATTTTGGCCCCACCCTACCCCTGGGGGTCATGATTTTCACAACTTCGAATCTAAACTACCTGAGGATGCATCCACATAAGTTTCAGCTTTCCTGGCCTAACGGTTTTTGAGAAAAAGATTTTTTAAAGATTTACTCTTAATATTCCTATGTAAAAAGTCGACCCCCATTGTGGCCCCACCCTACCCCCGGGGGTCATTATTTTCACAACTTTGAATCTACACTACCTGAGGATGCTTCCACCTTAGTTTCAGCTTTCCTGGCCTAACGCTTTTTGGGCAGAAGATTTTTAAAGATTTACTATATATATTCCTATGTAAAAACTCGACCCACCATTGTGGCCCCATCCTACCCCCGGGGGCCATGATTTTTTCAACTTTTATTTTAAACTACCTGAGGATGCTTCCACACAAGTTTCAGCTTTCCTGGCCAAATGGTTCTTGAGAAGAAAATTTTTGAAAATTTCTCCAAAAATTTCATTTATTTCTAATTATCTCCCCTTGTAAGTGGGCTTGGTCCTTAATTTTCACAACTTTGAATCCATTTAGGCTAAAGATGCTTTGTGCTGAGTTTAGTTGAAATTGGACCAGTGGTTCTTGAGAAGATGTTGAAAATGTGAAAAGTTTACAGACGGACAGACAGACGGACGGAGGACAGACAAAATGTGATCAGAATAGCTCACTTCAGCTTTCTTAAGCTGCCTTTAAGCCATCTTTACGCTTTCTTTAAGCCACCTAGCCACCTTAAGCACCATTAAATCACTTTTAAGCAGCATATATAGCTTAAAGGTGGCTTAAAGATCGCCATTAAGCTACATGTACCTTTAAACATATATAAGCTACCTTAAATTAAAGGAGTACTTAAAATGGTTTTTCATCCTGGGCATTTTGTCAGATCAAATAACTATACATGTCGCTAACACGATAGGCTCGATCCAGTAATTTTAGTCCTTATACATTTTCAAAATACATGTACATTTACTTAGATTATCTCAGTATCTAATAACAATGTAGTTCGAACAAAAACACCAGAAATCTAAATAACTTCTACTCTGTGTAATGAAAATATATACCCGGAAAGCTTTTGGCCTACAAGCAAATATTTTTTTTAAACAACACATGTGTATTCTTTTAGCCTCTATTAACATTTAATACGCTTGTCATACAAGTAATACATAAGCACTCTCTTTTCATAGAATTTAACGTTACATGTACAAACACAACCAATTTCCCTTTAATCTGCAATATATAGAATACACGTTCAGGTTAAATAAGAAATAAGTTGTAATTTATCTCGAAACGAAATAAATACAGTTTTGCTACAGTTATGCAACATTAGGTTTTTTTTAAAGATTATTTTTCAGAAATTGATAAAAAAAAAGTGATAAAAATTAAGAATTATCACGCATGGCTTATATTAACCGATGTAGATTAACTCTTTAGCCAAGGACATTTTAATGATTTTTTGGCCAATACTAGCAATCATCACAATGAATGCAACTAACTAAGGGTAGATATTAAAAATAAGTGAATAGTTTTCTTTTGCCTAACAGAGAAAGTATTTTCGAAAAAAAAATGTTTAAGCTACCTGACAGGCCAGTAACAACGCAGAAGGAAAAGACATAATATAATAAATGACTATGTCACCTTCCCAAATCAGGAATGTATTTGAGGTTTGTCGGAAATGTTGAAACTGTTAAAAAGATTGCCTTATTCTACCGGTCTTAAGAAAAAGCTTCACAACAGTCCTAATATCCCTCAAATCCGTGATTTTGCATTTTGTTCGTAGGGCAAGGTAAGTGGTGTCCTTAAGTTAAGACAAAGTTATGGCGGTTCCTTAAGTAAGGAGAGCTTCCTGAAACAGACGTAAGACTAAGACTATCCAAGACAAACTTAGGACACACCGTAGTCCTAAGATAGCTTCGTGAACATGCCTGTGGGTTACGGAAGGTCAATCACCGCGTTCGGCTTACGCCGATTTGACAAATGGGTGTCTATCCACTTAGCCAAAATTCGGAAATTTACATAGGTGACTGGTTTTGGCCAGGTGGGAATGGTGACAGGTAAGGGGAAGGACAGTACAAGATAAATTAATTACAGGTGACCTATAGTCTGTCTTAAAATTGATTTAATACACAATAATTTTGCAAATCATGTTTTAATGAATTATATACTTTTATAAATGCTATAACTTTTTCTTTTTGAATTTTTTAAAAATGACTAATTGAATGTATTTTACTTATGTTGAACTTATTTAAAAACAATTTATCAATGTAAGATTGGATACGCGCATGTATTAGTTCATCACTTTAAATATGAAAATTCATTTTCATTTTTTCTTAACAACTACAGTACCGTCAACGCGGATCCCGTATTTTCCGCGCACCCCCGCGGTCCAAATTGCAACGCGGTTTAAAACAGGTGTCTCAGGTAAAACCGCGTACCCCCGCGGTAGAGTTGTCCAGCAAATCAACACCGCCGCGGTCTTGACGATAAATTACAGATGAACAAAAGTATCGAACTGAAACGCGAGTTATCTCCCTCGACTAAAAAATAATTGACAGCTACACTACACTAAATATATATATCATTTTATTTAATGGAACTATCTAGAATAACATACGATATATATTTTCAAAATATTAAATTTATAAAGTTGTGTTTAAAATCATTCATAAATGCTTCTTCATTTAAATACTTGACGATGTATTTTTACAATCCATTCAAATTGACAATTGATAAATATGCTTGGCAGTCGGATTATAATTTCTTTTTTTTTTAATTCAGTCTTATTAAATAGTGAAGAAGTATTGAAACTTTTCTATTTAATCTGCGTAAACTGCATACCGGGTAAATTGAATTGATGAAATGCTTTAATTTGCCGATCTATATATGTCCGTGCGATCGAGTTTCAACAAACCTTCAACCAGTTTGCAATCGTATTATAGAAAACAATAAGTACACATTTACATGTATTGATTATATTTGTATTTTGTGTGTATTTTATGTTCTTAATCAACTTGTTCATGGGCACGGTTTTCTGTACACGTGATATAATACACGATCTGGAAACAGTTACTTTTTATATACAGTAAGAATATTCGCAAAGCAGTTTATGGCAATTTAAGGTCGCGAGGATATTTTTCAGGTTAACATCAGAGTTAGATTGATAATATTAAAATAATTAGTGTTGTTCTCTTATTCTAACCTGATATGCTTGTTATAAACTGCTGTCTTTAACTCGATTATTTAAGGTGTTATTCTGTACAAGAAATGGAATGAGGTAGTTACATAACAAACAACATGGGAAATTGTACATGTTATTAAAAGCATACATCTCGAATTACTTTTAAAAAAATGCAAACTATTCCTTTATTGTGTATTAATTATTAGTCGCGATCATTTCCTGTGTATAGTGATTAACAAACCCAGGGTAGAAAACGACATGCCCTAGGGGTTTTCACACCTACTCAAGACAAAAGAAAATCTCCAAATTGCGTACGGCTTCGTCTAACGGTACAACACCACCCATTACCTATCTTACAGAGGAGGCTTCATGATTATTATGAGTGTCGCAGATCTTGATTTTATCTACGATCTTTATGTGTGAGAGAGAGGGAGAGGGGGGTAATGTGCTTTAGCCTCCCCCCCCCCATTTTCCTTTTGCTTCCGACGCCACTGCATTCATTTGAAATATACTAATATCAAATATTCCAACGTTTAGTATTCATAAAAGAATAGGGACAGTATACATTTTGATTGAATCCAACATGCAGTTTCAGTCTGAGTCCACGTGTCAATCAAATCTGCCCGCGAGCTGCACCACGTGCTCCTTCCTTGATAAAGGAAAACAGTTTCGTTCTATTAGTTTTCAGGTTAAAAAAGAAAAGAAGTATGTCTAACAATAACGTATTTAACACTGTTTATGATGTTTAATTTAATGCTTGACACTGTGTTTGTGAAGTTTAGTTCGTATAAAACGTTATTTATAGTAAAAACTAACTCTCTCTCTCTCTCTCTCTCTCTCTCTCTCTCTCTTTGCGGGAGAAGAAACATGTTAAAAAAGTTTTACAGTTTAAGAAGGCAGTGAAATGAAACAATTATTTACTGTTACTGTTAGTTAAATTGTTTAATATACGGGTAGAATTCCTGGTGGTCACTTGTTGCAAGGATTATCCACCTGCCTCATACCCGTGTATTCTGTGCGTTCAAGCGAAGAGTGATTTCCTGTCAGTGCGATGGTTTCACACCTTTGTGTAAAACAATTGGGACTGAAGTCAAATACATATAACTTTGGTTGGAAAGGGGGGGGGGGTACGAAAAACGTTATAATTCGCAACTGATACGACATATGTGTAGTAGCTTCATATTCAACACACATAAAATGATATCAAAATCTTTTTATATTTTAAGGCTAAAGTAAAGTTTTCATATTTTGCCGTTGATCGTATGGTATACCTACACTGTGTAGCGTGTGCTTGTCACGGACTAGGTTAATTGTCTCGAGTATCGACAGTCTCTCTCCCTCTCTCTCTCTCTCTCTCTTTCTATCTCTCTCGTTCAGTTTACATTAAAGGTTTTAGGTTTTTTTGCGGAGGGGGTGCATCTTTAACACGTTTAACAGTTTAACAGACCGCAGTAAAATGAATAACTATTTATTGTTATTACTGTTCGTAAAATTGTTTGAAAAACAGGTGGAATTCCTGATGGTCACTCGTTACACGTACGGAATATCCACCTGTCTCAATATGTACCGGTGTATTCTGTGCGTTCAAGCGTAGAGTGATTTCCCGTCAATGAGATGGTTTCACACCCTTGTGTAAAACAATTGGGACTAAAGTAAAATACAATTACATGTACTTTGACAGTCATTAATTAAAACGTTGAAGAGGTTGAGGGGGCGGTTACGAAAAACGGTATTCGCAGCTGATACTAGATGTAGATTTGTGTTGTAGCTTTATATTGAACACACATAAAATTATATCAATATAATTTAGTATTTTTAGGGTTGAGTAAAATTTTCATATCATGCCGTTGACCGTAGGTAAACGTTCTCCGTGTAGCATGTGCCTTTCACGGACTAGGTTAATTGTCTTGAGCATCGAGAGACTGCCGTAAAACGAGCTACAAACTGATATGGATTAAAAACATTTTTGTAGTCGGAAATGTTTAAAATCATTAAAAAATCGAAATATAATATTTCATAGTTCTTACCCTCTCCTTCATGTAGATTATATTATAAAAATAATTAAATATTTTTAAAATAATAGCTATATCCACAGTTACATGAAAATTATTACGGGTGCAGATGATTCTTTAATAAAAAATTCTCTAAAATAATTGATAAGAAGTTTTGAAAACGTGCAATAAAATTACGTAATCATTTTATGTGAAATGAAAACAATACATCAGACATGGCCAGTATAGAATGACTCTCAGTGTTAGGTGGCCGTCTTATTGTCTAATAGCGTACAGGTAAAAATCTCAGATCACCTTGTTCAACGGTAGGTCACACCGCCGCGGTTTAAACATGGCTGCAGCGAGGACCGCGATGAATTAACCGCGATGGTGTAACGCGGAAAGGATTAACTAACCGCGGGGGGAGCGCGGTTAAATACGGGATCCGCGTTGACGGTACTGTATATTGCATATAATTATCTTTCATTATACACTTATCTCGTATTGAGTGCACAAAAAGCTAATGACTAATTAACGTAAAGCAGAATACAATCATACAATTATATTTCATATATATGGCTATCTGGTTACACTAGCCGATGGTTTTCAGTCCACTCCGCTCCCCTTAATGAAATATGCCAAGGGTTTATGGGGAGCAGAGTGGACCAAAACCATTGGCTAGCGAAAATGATCATAATATTGTCTATTGCAAGTACTCAAAGTACGTATAACCGGGATCATTTTTCACAGGGGCGTCGGAATGTATTTTATACTTGGGCGACGAATTGGCGGATAAGAGAGGGTGGGTGATTGAACCGAATTTGAAGTTGAAAGTATTATACGAAATTGTAATATATCTTTGAATAAATCAATTTTATCACTTAGATAACGACACTGCGAGAAACAAAGCAACGTTGAACTTATTAATGTTTGCTTATGCAATGAGCCCGGCTAGAACAGGTAAAAGGAGGGGATAAAAAAAGTCGTCCCAATTTTTTACCTGCTGAAAAAATAATACGAAGATAAGCTTTTAAAAAAAGCACGACGTGCATTTATTACTATGTACCGACCGTTAAAATCAACCCATGAAATTCGAAATTATTTTTATTATATGTTACTAAATTCGTCTCGCACAATTCAATACACATTCCCGGTTGCTATAAGTAACATTTCAAGAATCCTGATCTAGGTCAACAAGAAAATGTTTAGCTATTAACTAACAACTATTTAAAAATAGACTTTACCTGATTCGCAATCTAAATGGCCTGCAAACTCAGTTAGCTAAGGATTGGAATGAAATCTTTTTATTTTCCATTCAAAAACTTTATGCATAAGATCCTGAAGGATCCAGAAGTGTGACATTACAAAATATAAGAGTGATTAGGGCTTGCAAGTAATTCAGGCAAGTTGATTTTATTTAAAAAACAATGGCAGCTATTTAAAAAGTAGACTCATTTATGACACTATGCTGTAAATAAATGCTGAACAAGTCATTTGTAAATTATAGAACTCTTATCGGTGAACAATTTATAAATAAATTCAATGATTGATAACGAGATAAGCAAAACCACTTGTTTCCGAAAAAAAAAAGTGAATGTGACGACAGCAACATTGCTGCCGCAGTAAATAAAACGTCAATTTACAGTAAATTAAACACAATTATGTATAAATCAACCGAGTGGTTAGAAAACATGAAGTTATTATTTGTTTTAAATGTCGATGAAAAAAATGTTAACTTTTTTATTGTTAATTTTAAAAAAAATCAAACCAAAGGACATACCTCTCTCAGGAACATATCTAGAAGCGATATCCATCTTTTCCAAGTAGGATTAAAATTTGACGTGGTTTGATCAGTTGTACAGGATTTATTGAGATAACACGATAAATGCTGATTCGCTTAAAATGTTAGGATAATGCCGGGCAAATTATTCATGACACTTTTTAACTCAAAGATCATTGAATGTTTACAGAAGAAATCAAACATAAAATATACACCTGATATTATTTATATGACACTCATAGCCTAATAGGCGTGGTCTTTATGATACGCGAAAGCGAAACACCAATCCTGTGACCACGTCAGTCGGAATTCGTATGTATGAAGATTCCTGATGTACATACCATTCAAAGTTTTCTTTTTTTAAATCTTCAGATTGTTTCCAGTTAGAAAAGTGTAGTATGCATTTATTTGTCCTTGTTTCACGATCTTGTCTTGAAAGTGTGGGTCTTTCCAAGAATGGGTTTTCTAAGAGTTTTATCTAAAAATACATTATTTTCGTCGTAATATTATAAATCCTAATGCGTAGTGAAAGAGTGGAAGGTGAACTGATTAATGTGTGTTTCTTTCGTTGAACTATAGTTTAACGTATAACATACAAATCTTGATGTTACAACTCAGAGCAAATTAAAAAGCATCACGATTGCTTAAGATATCATAAAAACATAAATCGAATACATAATTTGATTTCGTCTAATTGCAATTTGTGTCATCACTTTATCCTCAAGACTTTATAATCAAGCTATGCATAGTATGCATATATTTATATTAAAGCATAGAAAATAAAGCGATGCCACATTAAGCTGTGTTTCAAATTAATGCAAGTCAAAAGGCGTCTCAAAATATATTGGTATGAAGAAAAAAATCCACAATGGATCTATTTCTTAATTTGGATTACTTACTAAATTAAAAAAAAAAAGTTTGATACCATAGCAATTGCTATACAGCTTTACATAGAGGTTCCATTTCATCAAAGTGTCATGCAGAAAAACTTAATTTTAGTCCTGTATAATGTGTTATTGATATGTAAGAAGTATTATTATTCAAAACTACTATATGCAGCAATCTGTTCTTTTAAACTATAAACATGTCAAAACATAAATGGGCCTGTTCAGGAATATATATCAGGGTTTTTTTTCTTCTAACGAACCGGATAAACTGTAAATACTAAACGGAAAGTAAACACATCAAGTTAGGGATTTTTGCTTATCTTATCTTGTTTTATTTATTGATTTTTTTTAAATCAACAGGTTGTCACTTTAAAATTGATTTGTTCTTCTGACACCGGTTACTGTTACTGGACAATACCAAACCCAATTATAAGTAGATCAATTTAAGAGTCTGCTGTAAAGTTCCACAATTTATTGATTACACAAACTATTTCTCACAAGACAGAAAATAAATAAAAAGATAGCCTCCTCAAAACAACATTAATTTAATTCGCGCCCTATATACTCATTCGCAACAACTTTAATGTTTAATAGTCTGAATCAGTTAAAATTCTAAATATGTGATTTTACTTAAATTACCTTTCCTAATTTAAATATAAACGCTGATAAAAATCCCCCTAAAGAAGTTGGTAAGGTGTAACTAAGATATGAATCTGAAAATGTGACCTTAGTTAGTTATAATTCATTAATTAACTTTAAATTAATTGATCAGATTTCCAAATTATGGAAATATGTGACCAAATACTTAATCTCTTAAACCCAATTAAATTCTCAAAAAAATAAATTTTTTACACCTTTAAAACCGTCTAAAGTTGCAGACTAATTAAAATTAACGGATTCGTGCTATATACCCCGTTCATATACGGTAAATCATATCACTTCTAAAATTCGTCTACTAAAGACAGATTTTGTTAACAGTAAACGGAATACATACCAAATAACGTAGTTCCAAGAATTAAAATCACAAATAATCAAAGTTAAACTTTTAAAACACTACCTTACATTCAACATATCTAGTATCAATATAAACATACGGTTTTGTTTACATACAATGTCAATTTCGATGAAATTCACCGGGTATGAATATTTATGAGGGTTAACTCTAAAATAAGAAGTTTGACCCGGAAGTAGAGGTTAACTTTTTTAACATCAAAACAGAAATGCATACACGTGCAAGGAAAACAAGTGAAATACTTAATAAAGAGAGGTTACTGAAACGAGAGGATAAAGATACATACTTATAATGATATTAAAACCCCGTAAGAACATAAAATTAATATCCTTTTAAAAACAAACACATAGGCTGTAATCGTTTAAAACATGTCATTTAGAATTTCCTCGGTTCTGTAAACACGGTATAACCATTTATAACAATAGACACATATAAAGCAAGTAATTTTATATCAATCCTAAATATAGGATTCAACTCTACAAGATCATTTATGTGTAATCTTACTTTAATCATGTTATTAACATTATCCATGCGAATTCACATGGCATAAGTTACTTCAGGGGAAAGTATCAAAACACATATTATGGCCTATTTAAATATAAGAACCCACACTCTACATCTCTCCCCCTCATAAGTTTCCAGTGTCCTCTCGGAAACTTAAAAAAAAAATTCATATACACAAAACAAAATCTAAAAACAACTTTTAACTAACAAATCATTCAAATATATAATTATAAATAAATAGCTAATACAATATACTAAAACTTCTCCTAACGTCATTTCATTCACAACTTATTTTCAAAATAATGAAGACTTCATGGTTATAGTCTTCTACTTCCTCCATCCTGTCCATCTGTTTAGTGGTGTTCTTGGCCTGTTTGGTGCTGGTTTTCTTTAGTCTTGGTGATCTTGACCTTCTCTCGATGAGAGTTTCTTCTTTCTCCAATGGTCTAGCATCCTTTACTTCTTATAGCACTGCTGTTTGACGCTTCATTTCTCCCATCATATGGTGCAATACATTTTGTATCATAAATAGATGATTGTTCATTGTGTCAACCTTTGCAATCAAGGTGTGACTGTTGTGGATCTTTCCGTTTCACTCTTTCTTCCTCCTCCTCAGTCTCGCTTTATTAGTGTCATTGTCAGAGCTGCTGCTACTGCTGGAATCTCGCCTCTTCCTCTTCTGGTCCCTTTTCTCACATCTCTTATCTTCATCAATCTTTGCGTTTCTTCAATTCTATCCATTTACCTTTTCTTCCCTTCTTTCTCTTCTTTTCCATTCCCCTTTCCAGCACTTATTCTTCCTTGAATGATCAAGCGCTCGCTCTGCAGCTTTTGGTTGGGAATCGTACCCTCAAATCCTGTCAAGAAAATCAACATTCGTTTCACAGCTGAGAAAATCGTCCATTATTGGAATAGCTGCGGCTCCTACAGCCTCAGTTGTCAAAAGGGGATCTGACGTTCTTTCTCAAGATATCCTTAGTTGTCTCGACATCGACCACAGGGTAGGACGGTATTCCTTGGTTGGGATCCTAAGTCAGGGATAACAGTTGTCCGCTTTATCCGACTGAACCACAGGTCATGAGACTCTTTCATTCCTATCCTTGCGAAGTGGTTTCCCTCCACCAGAAGTGTAGGGTCTTTATTCGCATGCAGGTAGCTCCTCCCATTATCTTCGAGGTCTTTTACTGTTTCAGTAAGCTTAGCATAGTGAGTGACATTGTCTACTAATTTTTTCTTCGATTTCGCTATGAAATGGCAAACACTACAATAAACTATATTTTCATCTTCAACATTTTGAAACATCCATGTGGTCAATCTAAGTGTATTATCAATTGATCACGTTAAAATATGATTTGTGCTTAGTTTAAGAAAAAAAGAAACATTAATCATTTAAAGACTATTTTTATTGGTAAAATTCCTTCTAAGTGATACTTCATGAGAGTATACTGCACAGTTTAAGATATCCATATAGACAGGTTAAGATATCCAAGCCACGTGCTGTGAGGCATGACTAATCCTGTCTGGCCAGCACTGTCGGTAAATTTGAAAGTGATTTAAGAAGGCAGTGTTTATACAAGCTACTCATGTGGGTATAGCCCGTAAAAAAGGTGTGAAACTCAATTGACAGGTGTAATCTTTTGTATTGAACGGGGTATCATCAAATTTTACCGTCCGGTTAAATGAAGCAAGATTAGTAGTAAATCAGTGTTTCGTGGTAAAAACTGACCGTCCGGATCCGGAACGCGGAATTCCGGATAAATAAGACAAAATAACGTATAAAAAATCTGTTCCCAAATAAAATCGTCCGTAAACTGAAGCGTCCGGTTATTTGGCGTCCGGATCTGAGGCCCCACTGTATAGGTAGTGTGCGTGATTCACTTTTATTCAAATCATGAACAACAGAGACTACTGTGGAATCATTTTTAGCTCACCGAGACGAAGTCGGGGGGAGCTTATGCTATACCCCCGGCGTCGGCGTCGGCGTCCGGACCTGGTTAAGGTTTTTGTTGCAGGTCCTGTATCTAAGTTATTACTTGTCCTATCTTCACCATCTTCACCAAACTTGCATGGATGATGCAGCTTGACCTACTTATGGACTTGAAAGACTTCGATGCTGAATCAGGGCCATGAGTTTCAGATGCTGGAGGAGGTTAAGGTTTTTGGACCAGGTTAAAGTTTTTGGTGCAGGTGCCCTTTGATAGCAATTTCTAAGTTACTACTGGTCCTAACTTTACCAAACTTGCATGGATGGTGCATTGTATGATACAGATGCACCAGACATGCTTTAATGCTGAATCTGAGCTATAGGTTTCAGATGCTGGATGAGGTTAAGGTTTTTTGAGCTGGTTAAAGTTTTTGGAGCAGGTGCCCTTTGATGATTATATCTTAGTTATTACTGATCCTAACTTCATTAAAATTGCATGAATGGTGCGTCTGATGATACTGATGCACCTGGCAGGCATGAATGCTGAATTTGACCCATAGGTTTAGGATGCTGGAGGGAGATTAAGGCTTTAATAGCTGATGTTTTTGGAGCAGGTGCTCTCTGATGATTATATCTTAGTTATTACTGGTCCTAACTTCACCAAACTTGCATGGATGATGCATCTTATGATACTGATACACCTGGCAGGCTTGAATGCTGAATCTGAGCCATAGGTTTTGGATGCTGGATGAGATTTGGTTTTTTGGAACAGGTCACATATTTTATAGAAAATAGCTTGCATAGTTGATTTAACTATAATATTAATGAACCGCAGAGGTAGCTTCAGATGCAGAGCCTGATCTCCATTATCAAGGATGCTAAAAAAATCTCCTACCTCACTAAAACCTGCTTGATAGATTATTTTGTTGTTAAATGATATAATATGATTCCTATGATACAGTATTGTATGATATGATACACTATTGTTTTATTTGATACAATATTGTATAATATATTATATTGTAAACAGTTATATAAAACGATATGATATTGTATCATTTTTTTGTACATTATGATATGATATTGTATCATGATATTGTTTTGTATAGTATTGTATATTATGATACAATATTGTATAATATGATATTGTATTATATACTATTTAATCACATGTCATTGTTTCATATGATATGATATTGTATAATATATATCGTATCTGTATCATATGATACGATATTGTATAATATGATATTGGCTTATATAATATATTATTATATCACATGAAAATGTATTATATGATATTGTATAATATGATATTGTATAATATGATATTGTATCATATAATACAATATAGTATAATATGATATTGAATGATAAATTATACTATTTTACCCTGGTGTGTCGGTCTGTCTGCCCTTCTGACTGTCTGTCCGTAACACAAATTTTCGTCAAAGATTTCTCAGCAACTATTTATAGCAGATGCTTGAGATTTTAACGCACTCTTTGTTTAGGCATGCCATATCATGGGATGTATTTTTGTATCAATCAGACGTCAACTTCCTGTTGAATGATGACTTCTTTTTTTTAGCCTAAATTTTCAAAAAAAATTTCGTCAACGATTTCTCAGCAACTATTTATCACAGATGCTTGAAATTTTATACAAACTATTTGTTTAGGCCAGCCATATTGTGGGATATATTTTTGTACCAATCGGACGTCAACTTCCTGTTAAATGTCTACTCTGCTTATTTTGCATCTTCACATTAGAGCGGGGGTACATGTATCACTAGTGAGCATTAGCTCACAGATATCTTGTTATGGTTATTATTGCTCAGATGAGAAATTTGGCCCACGGGCTGTTTGTTTTATTTTGTTGTTGTTTTTATAATATAGATTCTGGTAAGAGAAAGAGGAAGCTTACCATCCAAGAGCTAGAGGAAAGGAACCTATCATTAGAGAATGATAAACTTCAGGAAGAAATAGAGAAACTGAAAGACGAGAGACAGCTCATTGTGGCCAAGAAATCTTATTATGACCTAAAATTCCAAATTTTATGTAACAATAATCCTGAGGTAGTAGCTCAAATGTTGAGGAGCAATGAATGTTGAAATTTTTGCCATAGAAATTTACGATAGGTAAGAGCTGATATATCAGCACATTTCTGGTGCCATATAATGACATTTTCACTAATTATTAATCACATATCCACTTTTCATTTTTTAAGAGTTTTTCATAATGAACTGAAATTATAACTTTGAGCTTTTCTGATAAATAATTTGTCTTTTGTTGTCATTGTTCACGTTGTAATTTATTCACAATTTCATTTTCAGATCTCAAGGTCAATTTTACCCAAACTATGAACAAAGCATTTTAATATGAAGGTGACTGCAGTTTCTTAAAATAGAAAGTTATACGTCCTCTTTCAGAGGGAGTTGATTAAGAATAATTGGGTTTTTAGCTCACCGAGACGGAGTCCCTCTGGTGCGTGTTATGATACTAATGCACCCGACAGGCTTGAATGCTGTATCATATATTATATGATATTGTATTATGTGATCAAATACAATAATGTATAACATGATACAATGTCATATCATGTTACAATATCATATTGTATCGTTATTTATTACAGTATTATTTTGTATTATATGATATATATTGTAAGTATCAAAGGATTCAATATCGTATTTTATATTATTGTATTGATAAACATTGTATTTTGTAATACCGTATGAAATGAACATATGATTATCATACCAGCTTTTAACATATGATTTATGATATTGTGTCAAAACAGTATCAAAGAACGTTAACTATGATTTTCACATAATACGATTAAGGTGGTCTCATAAAGGTGATGCCTTCTTAAGGTGATACCTATGCTCGGTGAGCTTTGTAATCTGTGATTACCCATGTTTAAATTTTCTCCCAAACCATTTTGCCAAAACTGTAACTTGTGTTAAAGCATCCTCAGTTTGTGCAGATCCATGTTTGTTCTATTTATGATCACAGGGGGCAGGGAGGGCCACCTTTCAGTTTTGAATTTTTTTATAGGATAGAAGAAAAAATGTTATAATATCTTCTTCTGATAAATGAAACAATGAAAGGGGCTTTATGTTTAACATAGGAATATGTGAAGAAAAATTTGATCATCTTTGTTAACAAGACCTACCCATGTAAATTATACGAGCATTTTGTATTTGATCCCATAAAGCTGACTTGATCAAAGTAATAGCTATTTATATTGCACAGGTGAGCAATGTGGCCCCTGGGCCTCTTATTAATATTTACATTTACTATTTAAAATATATTATGCCACTCTTAGCTTTGGATGATAAGCTTCCTCTTTGAGAATGAACCATTTTTAGGTCACCTGAGTTTACTCTGTTTTCGTCCGTCGTCGTGCGTCGAGCGTTAACAATTTACATTTTTAACTTCGTCTTAAAAACTACAAGACCAATTGTTCCCATTTTTGGTGTGAAGCATCTCTATGGTAAGAGGAATGTAAATTGTGAAATTGGTGGCTCTACGACCCCCCAGGGTGCCACAGGTGGGGCCAAATATGTAAAAACAGCCAAATTTTCAAAAATCTTCTCTACTCCCACACAAGTGAGGAAAAAACTAATTGCATGGTTATGATGTCCATGAAGCCCTCTACCAAAATTGTGAAATTCATGTCCCCTGGGTCAGGGGTTCAGGCTCTAGGGTGGGGCCAATATGGTCATATAGTAAAAATGTATTAAATCTTAGAAAATCTTCTTCTCTACTCCCATAGATATTTGTTAAAAACTAAATACATGGTTATGATGTCCATGAAGCCCTCTACCAAAATTGTGAAATTTATGGCCCCTGGGTCGGGGGTTCAGGCTCTAGGGTGGGGCCAATATGGCCATATAGTAAAAATGTATTAAATCTTAGAAAATCTTCTTCTATACTCTCATAGATATTTGTTAAAAACTAAATGCATGGATATGATGTCCATGAAGCCCTCTACCAAAATTGTGAAATTCATGTCCCCTGGGTCAGGGGTTCAGGCTCTAGGGTGGGGCCAAAATGGTCATATAGTAAAAATGTATTAAATCTTAGAAAATCTTCTTCTCTAGTCCCATAGATATTTGTTAAAAACTAAATGCATGGATATGATGTCCATGAAGCCCTCTACCAAAATTGTGAAATTTATGATCCCTGGGAAAGGTGTTTAGGCACTAGGGTGGGGCCAATATGGCCATATAGTAAAAATGTATTAACTCTTAGAAAATCTTTTTCTCTACTCCCATATATATTTGTGAAAAACTAAAGGTATGGATATGATGTCCTTGTGTTAAGTGGCATCAAATAGTATCTAGGTCATGGGCCCCAGGGGTGGTCCTGTCCCACCTCAAACAGGGAGTGCCAGAATATCTTGAAAACGGTTAAGAACCCTACCCCTAAACCATATATATTCTTGTTGCCTGTGTTAAGGGCCATCAAATGGTATGAAGGTCATGGGCCCTGGGGCTGGTCCTGACCCCCTCTCAAACAGGAAGTGCACAAATATCTTGAAAATAGTTAATATCCCCACCCCTTGTGTTAAGGGCCATCAAATGGTATGTAGGTCATTGACCTCAAGGGTGGTCCTTACCCCCCTCAAACAGGAAGGGTCCAAATATCTTGAAAAGAGTTAAGAACCCCACCCCTAAACCATATATATTCTTGTTTCTTGTGTGAAGGGGCATCAAATGGTGTGTAGGTCATGGGCCCCGGGGATGGTCCTGACCCCCTCTCAAACAGGTAGTGCCCGAATATCTTGAAAACGGTTAATATCCCCACCCCTAATCCATATATATTCTTGTTCCTTGTGTGAAGGGGCATCAAATGGTATGTAGGTCATGGGCCCCGGGGATTGTCCTGACCCCCCCCCCTCAAACAGGAAGTGCACAAATAACTTGAAAACGGTTGAAATCCCCACCCCTACACCATATATATTCTTGTTCCTTGTGTCAAGGGGCATCATATAGTATGTAGGTCATGGGCCCTGGGGCTGGTCCAGACCCCCCTCAAACAGGTCGTGCCCGAATATTTTGAAAACGGTTAATATCCCCACCCCTAAACCATATATATTCTTGTTCCTTGGGTCATGTCAGTTCACCTGATGTATAATAAAGGACCCCTGGAAACATCATGAAACTTTGTGGGTCATCCCTACTCTGTATGATAGCCTCGTTCGTTTGGGAGACTTTATAATCGCCCCGATTATAATTACATCTTGTTTTCCCTTGCTTCTTCCTAATGGAGTTTCTGTCTGCCCCGGGGGGATGGGGGATGAGAGGTTGTTTTAGATAAAACATGAATAATAGCCACCTTTTTATTATTATTAAATTATTTTCTATCAGAGTCTTGCACCTTTTAAGTTTTTCACTAAAATTATAGGTTTAATAGTCCTTTTTGAAAGATTTCAGGCAGAGAGGTGGTCGTCATTACAAATTAAAAATTTTTCTATTCCAGAATAAAACTTAATTAAATGCATATATGAGACTCCTTGACAAGTTTGTGTATGGGTTATGCTACTCAGGTGACCGTTAAGGCCTATTGGCCTCTTGTTGTTCTTAATGATGTGTGCATTTTAAGTCAATATTCACTTAAGAATGTTATTTGATACGATTGTGATACATTGCACTTTTAGCAATACAGTTGGTGTACAAGTATTCAAGTTTATACTAGTATGATTTATTCACTAGTTTGTAAAACTAGTAAGAATTATATGAAGTTGTAATGAGAGAATATTTGTTTCTTCTTTAAATATTTGAAAATTATATTATTTGAGCAAGTTGAGATGATGCTTTGTAATGCTTGTTTAATGTTTGTAAAAGTAGTTAACATGTACATGTATTTGGTTAAATGGTGGATATACATGACTATATGTATATACGTAAGTTGCTTTATCTGATTGTTTGCAACTCTATTAAATATTATCATTAATGATTATTTTAGCTTCGATTGTTGTATTTATTTGTAGTCAGTGAAATACCCAGGTCATTCATTAATCAATTCACCATGTTAGTAATATGTATAAGGTACCGGTACATAAAGTCGTAAATTGTAAACTGTAATTTTATAATTGAAATTCTAAGATGTTGACTTTGCCTAGAAACGTACTCATAAGAAGTATGTGTCTCTCACATGGTCCCTCACGGTGCGTCCTACAGCGTCTTCTGGAACCCTAACGTGGACGTCCACGGCTACATCAACTGCATTCAAGTCTGTGTCTTTTAGAATGTCCCTCCGTTGAATCCCTATATTGTGGAGAATAGCACATGCCGTCACTATTTTGCACGCTCTTTCTGGCTTGGTCCGAAGGCCACAGTGGAGGGCATGAAACCTCTTTTTCAAAATGCCAAATGTTTGCTCAATCGTAACTCTGAAATGTTATTGAAGAACTTACATGCAGCAATAAATAAGATTTTTAAAGAGAAATGCAATAACGCTTTACTATCATATTCCACTATATATGATTGCACATGTAATACTACATGTATGTGCCTTAAAGAGGTAGCAATAATTTAATTACATACGCAAGCATTCTGGCTGATTTTAAAAAATGACAGGTGTGTCTGAAATTGATTTTTGTAAGATTTCAATTTTTTTTTTACAAAGTTTATGTTTCTCTGCCTCTTTGGTTTTGAGGCAGAAAACCATTATGCAATAGGTAACCTTGTTCTACAATGTGCTGCATTATAGCGTCTGTTTCCAGGGGCATCTTCCGCCATATACGGGGTCAAGAGATATGGTTTCAGGCCGTATCCGGAATCTCCTAATAGAAAGCCCGATAGATGCCCTGTATATCAATATATTTAAAATAATTATTGAAATTTCAGCTTGTACTTCGTGAAATATCTGACAAACAGTGTATCAAGAATTAAAAAATACCGGACATCTTTGTTACAGAATTTTTACATGCCTTCTTCCATAAGTGTGCATAAGTTGGATTCCCTGAAAATCCGAGCATCGTGCACACTTCCAGGCCACTTCGCAACGACATCCAACACTCTAAACTGAGGATCACATGTCATCTGAAAATGTTTTTATACATTTTTAGAAGGGTATATCTTAAACATGGGAAAATTAAAAAAAGATTTTTAATTTGACTTGCTGTTTAAATAGTTTTTAAAAAATACATGGAAGAACAGATGCATTATCTTTTAAAATTTTAATTGTTTATTTACCTGTACATTGAGCGCATAAAAACCTTTACGGCATAAATAATCTGCTTCATTTTCTGACGGGGATACGATTTTTATCATTGTTCCATCCACACAACCAATAACACCCGGGAATCCTGTGATGAAATATTATTATTAAATTGAATGAATAGCACGTGTTATTTTAAGATTTGGGAGGGGGGTCCTCATTTTTGTACTTTCTTTAGATCTTTTTATCTGCCCTTGTGATACCGATATTTTTAATAAAGAAAAATTTGACTTAATTAATTAAAAATTAAATAACACTGAATATTTATGAAACAAATGAAATGGAATACGGCAAATTTTCACAAGTCATTTGATCCACCACTATTGTTCTTGTCAAGATCATATAATACTACTTGCGCGGATCCATAAATTTTTCCCATTGGGGTCATAGGGATAAACTTGTTTGTCATGGGGGTCAGAGGCTTATTTATGGTGCACTTCACGTTGTGAATATAAGGTGGTATGGGGCACCTTTCGATATTAATGTAGATAAAATTTTAGATCCGCGCTGCATTGATGTTACCTTTATTTGCTTCAGCCATGCATAATGTAATGCTGTTTTATGTAGAGATTTTTATTGAATATTTTTTGTATGAGCAGTGTAATACTATAATGCGTACTGTAACTAAATAAGTACCGTTATATACCGGTGAAACATTTGCAATAATGTAGGTCTATGTGTGATCAGGTTCAGGATTCTTTATTTATTGGGTGAAGGTCAACAAAATGCAGACGCCATATTTACCTGCAAGTTTATGGAAGTTGTTTTTGATGCTAGAAATCTCATCTCTGCCAGGCAGTCGAATAAATTCCTTGACATGATGACAGAGAAGGTCGGTCACCCGACGTACGGTTCTCCCTGCAGTACTTTTTAGTCAGCCCGCGGGCTGACTATATTAAGTTAGGATGAAACTTCAATTGGGCTTGCGTAAATTGGAATTCAGGGAAAAAATTAGACAGTTCGTGTTAGAAAAATTCGAAGACGTTATGAAACCAGTCAGTTTCTAGGTCAAACTGCGCATCAAATGTATTGAAGGTGCCAATGGGAATCGTCTGCAGCCGGAGTCCGCGTATGTCTTCCTAACTCTCTTAGTGAGATGAAAAAGTTAATATATTGATAGTAGTTTGCCACCAGACCATGAAAATCAGATAGCTATGTCTACGAGTTACAACTTTAAATATTAAGTAGATGTGCAGTCCTACATTGCATGTACACCGCTGCACGCTTATCTCCTCACCTACCTACATGTACAGCCATAAAAATAAGGGCTGCAAACTAAATGTGCACCCGCATGTTAATATTGTTCTGGAAACTATTTATCTAGTATTTTAATAGATTGTGTATTCACTTTTGTCCTAAAATTAAAATTCCGGTGGCTGACTTTCTTAGCTTTTTATAAAGCTAACCTTGTTGATACTAACAGCGTGTCCCCAATTGTGATATAAAATGACCCCGTAGCAAAATAGCGTAGCGCTACTAAAACTTGATACAGAGGGGTAAGAGGGTTGTTACGATGGCTGTGGTATATTAACTGATCTTGCATAAAACTGACGAGGAACATAATAGTTTCGGGAACAAATCGGTACCTTTCGAATACCTCATCTTCATTGAGGGTCTCTAGGGGATTCGAACGATCGTTAATACAGACCCTGAAACGTGCTACTACACCAGTTGCACGGTTCGGTTCGGTACGCTTTGTGAACGGTACGTTTCGCTTTGTGAACGGTACGGTTCGCTTTGTGAACGGTACGTTTCGTTTTGTGAAGGGTACGGTTCGATTCTTGCACGGTACGCTTTGCTAAAAATAGCTGCACGCTTTGTGAACGGTTTGTGCGCTTCATTAATGAGGTAGGCGTGGCCTGAACGCTTTGAATTTTCTCGATATAATTTTGTTTAGTTTTGCCCGATAATCTTTAGTAAGTTAGTAAATATGATGAGCCTTTTTTCTTTATTTATATGATATATTACAAATGTATTTCAATTTAATTTAAATCAGAACTTCCATCCGTTCTCCCGTTTTTGATACATGTACGTTGTGAAACCTGTACTCGCTTAAAACGGCCGGGAAGCGGAGGATAGTTTTAATTTTGAATAGTCTGTTATTATTCGTATTTAATTTTAGATAAATGCAATAATTAAAATAGATTAAAAGAATTGATTGACTTTAATCCGATATATGTTTGTTAATTCGGCGATCAGGCGATAATTCTAACAAGCATCTTAATAATATTATTTCTTTACATGTACATGTACTTGTATTGAAGTCATTAAATATTTCAAATGCATTTCAAATTGCTATGAAAAATTGCCCCTACTTTTTCCGATATTTCTTTAGTTTCCTTTCTCGCGGTCTTGATTTTTGGCTAGTTGTTATATATACAAGCATCTTTATATTTTTGTATTCAAAATTCGTATGATAATTTTTTATTGCGCACTGTTGCCGATCAAATTCCCCTGGTGAATAGACAATGTAAAAATACACGCAATTAATGATAATATAAACAATGAATTTCAGTGTAGAAATCTTGAAATAAACTGTTTTAAAGTTTTTAGATACACACAATAAGTCAATAGCTTTGAATGGTGATATTTATCATTTTGTTGGACAAGCGTCCGCTCTTCACTATATGCATGCGATTTAGCTGACGTTTTACAAATGCTGGCTAACCTGTTTATATTTCATTTGCCTTTTTACTCACAAACTTGTTGTAAACAGGACACGGAAAAATACCCGGCAATCAACAACTGAATGCTTAAAGTGATAAATATATTAAGAATTTATCTAGAAACAAAAAAAAATATGACAGCGATGGATAGAGACTCTTATCGCCAGTACATGAGTTATAATCATGAAGTCGGAACGAAATGATTGTTAAATAATTTAAAATAGGAGCACTCTTTAAAAAAAGGATTTTAGAAAACATAAAACTGAAACGTTTTTATTCGACAATTTTCATCTAGCTATGTAGGAGGAGCCAAGTAGCACGCGGCGCATGGCGTGATCTGTACTACTATACTTAAACTGATTGACAGGCGAAGTACGTGGAGTCCTAAAATAAAATCCCGCTCAAAAGACCGACTATAAAAGCCTAAAGCGAATCAATGGCTCAGTGATAAAACTTTAATTTAAGTAATATAATTAACACACAAACTCTTTCTATCTCTCTCTCTCTCTTTCTCTTCTGTAAGATATAAAATCTCTTCCGTTAGATCGGAAATGGGCGTGTTTTACTGTTAGACGAAGACGTACGCAATTGTGTAGGTTTTCTTTTGTTTTGAACAGGTGTGAAAACCCCCGAGGGCATGTCGTTTTATACCCTGGGTTTGTTAATCACTATACACAGGAAATGATCGCAATTTAAACTTAATATACACAAGAAAGTCAAGAAAACATACTGATATAACACGTTATGATTCAATGTGCGTTAAAGCAACTAACAACTTTATATAAAATTATATGTAAAATTAGTTTATTATTTGAAGGAAAAACTGATTTATTAAGTTGATTCCCGACACTTATCATTTCACAACTTACGACATACACATGTACATGTATTAACAGTTTATGGCGCTATGTAAAGAAAAGACTAAGGTCTAAAAAAGGAAATAAGATTAAAACATTTTTATAACGGTTTTTATAAAAATAACAGCGTTAAATTAGTATGTGTTACTTAATACCGTATAACTAAAATCGAAACACATAAGTCAATAAGCCGTATATGGAAGTTGCACGCTTATTGCACGGTACGGTACGCTTTTTTGGCCGTTTTGGGGCGGGTCTTGCATAAATTATATTGCACGCTTTTTGCACGGTACGGTTCGTTTTGTGAACGGTACGGTTCGCTTTGTGAACGGTACGTTTCGTTTTGTGAACGGTACGGTTCGTTTTAGAGGTGTAGTAGCACGTTTCAGGGTCTGTACGTCTTGGAACTCTATTGCGACGGCGACGTTGACGTTGCAGACGTCGTCTGACAGCCATTTTGGATGAGTGAATTCACGTGAGATTTTATTTGAGGTTGCTCTATACCAATCTCAAGATTTTCTGAGAAATCTCAAATTTTTTTCTCATTTGAGTCAGAAAAAACATTGGTGCACGCACGTTTGAGAAAAATCTCAGATTTAAGAAAAAACTCAAAGACAAGTCTGAGAAAAAACTTATTTGGTGGCACGGTTTGGTGAGAAAAACTAAAATTTTCTGAGAAATCTCAAATTTGAGGAAAATCTCAGCGTTGGTGGCCCCGAAGCCAGGACCTCGAATTTGTGTTCACTGGCAATTAATAGCATTATCTTTGATATCTTCCACTTCGCAGTAAAAAGGGAAATGACTTGGATTTTAGAAATTATTAAAATTGATTATGAGAATTACATGTAATCATCAGTTAAAATTCAATTCAAGTTTACAATAAGCCGCTCAGAAACATATTTATTTTCTTAGGCAAGCTTATGAAGCCTTATTTTGCTATTTACAAGAAATTAGTAAATTAAAGTATAATCAGAAACTGGGTTGAAAAAAGACGTGCTGTATTATAACATGGCTGCTTTAGATGTACATTCTACATACTGACTGATTTATTGGTTTTAGAGTGCAAATATTTGTTTAGATACCAAAACCAGGTGCTAAACACCATGTGCTGCGTTTGATCTTTGTAGAAATAATTAACTGTATTTTGTAAATATTATATTTTTCAAACTTTAGCAGTCTGAGCGGACTTCGAAAACGAGAGTAAAAGGACTGCATGCCCTGAAGGCTTTCAATCCTACCGAAAATAATCCCCGCCCTCACCTGAGATTTACCACTAGGTGAGAATCGAGCCTTTAGATATTAAGCATTATTATCCCCTCGCGCAACTTGTTGCGAAGGGGATATAGCATCGCTACTGTGCGTGTGTGTGTTCGTATGTATGTATGTATGTGTGTGTGTGTGTACTCCATTCAATTTTCTAAATTCCAAGAAAACCCTCTCATGAATATCCATCAAACTTTGTACACTTCTTTGGCATGGTAAAAGGACAAACCCTGTTGATTTCAAAATCAATTGATTAAGTATTTTTTTTAATTATCGTAAAAAATGAAGTTAAAAACATGAATTTTATGTACGACTTGACAATCGACATTTCCGGTAATTTTATGTACGACTTGAAGTTAATCGCTACCGTATACAGTTCAAATCAACAACTTGACATTTTTTGGGATTTAAATCTAGTAAAGGTAAAAAAAAAACGTTTTGTAGCATTTGAGTGTTAGACTAGTGCCCATAGTTAAAAGTTGAAGCGGGCAAGAGATTTAAGTCTGCCGATTTACATCGAAACAAGCAGTCGACTTTCGGACAAATTTTCCCGTATTACTTACAATAGAACTAGTCCAAAATTCAGTAGAGACTTTGACAGATATTGCACATTTATCACGCAAAAATTGTTTTATATTAATAATAACTGCATATATATCTACTATACTATGGGTTAATTTTAATACGACAACTAGCAACTAGAATTTCCATCAGAGCAGACTCCAGAGCGCTTGATTTTCAGAGACGTTTCATAATGTATACGGATCGTTTATGTATGCTTATATAAAAATGAATGTCACTAAATGAATCTAAATAATTAAACTTTAAAGTATATGTGTTGAGTTTCTGCTAGGAATAGGAAAACTGTTATGTAAACCCCCTCCCCCAATTTATACACCACAAAGCTTGGGGATTGGGATTAAATAGATATTACATGTATGTATTCAAAGTGGTTTAAAGAAATACTTTATTTATTTTGATCTGATAAATTTACATGTATTTTCCTAAATAACGTATTTCCCCGTACAATAAGTCATGTCGCGAGGGGATGCTCCGCTTAGCGGTGCCCTTGTTATTTAAGTATCAATGATTTTTTTTAATTAAAACGTACTATTTTTAAAATGACGATAGCAGTGTGTCTAAAGTGCCGGCCCTGTTGAGCGCAGAAATTGATTTATTAATATCAAACTATAAACTTGTTATGAAAAAATATTAAGGATATAATATTAAAATAAAATAACAACAAAATGCTGTTCTAAACAGTAAAAATCCGTGCATGGTATATCAGGGGTATGTACAGGGAAATACAGTGGGGGACTGGGGCTTAAGTAGCACCTAGAGAATGTGTACAGTGGCTGACAGGGGATAGTAGGGGGGCTGACAAGGGATGCACAGGGGATGCCAGGGAAAGCTAAGTGGGTGACAGGGAAAGCATGGTATATCAGGGGTATGTACAGGGAAATACAGTGGGTGACTGGGGCTTACAGTAGCACCCAGATAATGTGTACAGTGGCTGACAGGGGATAGTAGGGTGTACAGGGGCTGACAAGGGATGCACAGGGGATGCCAGGGAAAGCTAAGTGGGTGAAAGGGAAAGACGGGGGATTTTCATACGGACAGGAGTTTTTAGAGCAAGTAGTGTATGTTGGCCAACAGTAGGATATTATTTAATATTGATAACCAGACAGGAGTGTATATAGTATATATACAAACATCTTAATCTATTCAGGCCCCGTCGTCACCAACTTTCCTCAAGTCAATACTCAGCCTCAATTCTGAGTTTTGACCTCAAACTCATGCACTTTTCTTACAACGATTTGAGTTGAGGACTGAGTTGAATGATCTGAAAATTTTGGTGACGGTGGGGCCTAGTCATGCCATTGTTCATGATTTGGTACTGAAAAACCTCAAGTTCAACATTACATTTAAGGCTGAGTACGTATACACCGAATTACACTGCAATTGTTTATTACATTCCTCGTTGTCAGTGGCCACCATTTCGGGCTTTGGCTCCACATGCAGACCCAACACCGACACAACTACCCCCAGAAATCTGGCAGTTTTGACGGAGGAAACCAATAGACGTTTAAGGGCTTCTATGGCAGAGAGTACATGGCAAATATATAAAACATCTTTTGATAGTGTCAATCATTTAAGGTACTTGTATGGGTTACCTCTTTCATGGTCATCTCCTCTAAATCATATTATTCAGTTCATAGCTTCTTTGTCTGCTAAAGGGAAAGCCTCTGGACCTGTTAAAGCTTTTATATTTGGTTTGTCATATATGTACCAAATGCATGGTCTCACGGACAGTACCAAGTCATTTATAATCAATACATTATTAGAAGGGACAGCCCGACTAACCCGACACACGTCACCCGAGCCCCGACAACCTTAATTATCCTTATTGCACTGCTCCAGGCATTGAAAAAAATTGTCTTACTAGTTATGAAGTTTGTTTATTTCAGACAGAATTCTATTTAGCTTTTTTTAATCTTGAGAATAGGGGAATAGAGCAGCAAATCATTCAAACTTGGGACCTGAGACCTTTGCATTGTAGTGACATTGCCATTATTGAAGCCAAAACATGTGAAAGTCACAATTAGCCAATCAAACTCTGATCAATTTGGTCTTTTTTTGGTCAGAAACAAGATGTTAGGTATGGTATGTTGTCGCAGTGGTAATTAATTCAAAAGTTTGATCTCCGGGTTTACGGCAAGGTCAATTCTTAGTTCATTTTCATGGCCAGCTCCTGACACGCTATCAGTTTTCAGCTATACCTGTCAAATCATTGCAATTCTGTGATAGTAAGATTGGACGATTTAAGACTCATTCGTTTCCTAATGAAGCTACAACAGAGGCAGCAATGTGGGGTATGGAATGCCATAGCTGCATTATGTGGTTAAATTACGAGTATTATATTATGCTGTGGTTATTTCATGTAAAGATGGTGTTTTATTATATGAAGATGGTGTTTTATTATATGAAGATGGTGCTTTTTTATTTGAAGATTGTGCTTTATTGTAGAAAAATGGTGCTTTTTTATGTGATGGTGTTTTTAAATGTGAAGGTGGTCACTCGGAACTCCTCTTATTTTGGAAAACTGAGTTAAACAATTATTATCTCGAAATTTGGAACGTGAAAACAAAAAAAAAAAACCCAGATGCAATTAAAATACATTTAATGCACCATTGTTAGTTCCTCTTTTTTCTAGCATAATAAGTATTTGAACCTACGAGATGAACTGTACCACTTGACCTTAACCGAAAATATCATTGACAACTATAAAATTGCTTAATCGAAAAAAAAAGATTTATAGAATATTAAAATATTTAGTCAGTATTTCTTGACATTTTTATTTTGCCTTTACCCCCATAAATGGGCCTCCTTTTGAGCTTTTTTATAGTACATGTATAGCAAACCTTTCCCTTACTTTCACTTCAAGTCAAATCCAATCACCTAGGAAGAGGAACGGTCATCAATGACGAGGAACGGCTGGGCAGTGACAATAACAAAATTAAGAGCGGACTAAAGATCTGATTTAAATCAGATTGCTAGGGCGTTTACGCCTCATCGAATAACCTGTTCTTCGCTTAAAACAAGTAATAGGTGATTTTAATTTTCTGCACTTCAAAGAATGACGTTACTAGGCTTCAATTCTTATAATATTCCGTCATTATATAGTTGTCAATTAATACATGTAAGTTCAGTTGATGTAAAGTCGTACACAGATTTTCTCGAAAGCCTATATAGGTACTTATAGTGCTAGAAAAAAAAGGAACTAGCAATGGTGTATTAAATGGATTTTAACCCTCTGGCTGCGAGAGGGACACATATGTCCTTTTACCGCTGGCTGCGAGAGGGACATATATGTCCCTCACGACGTCATAAACGTAAAATCCATTCTCCCTTTTATTTTTAATGAATTTCATTACATCTTCACTCGAATTTTAATGGATAAAATGATTTTATTTTTTTAGAAACATCAATCTTTTGTTATAGAAAAACAATTTAATTATAATACTGCATTTTTTAAAGAAAATTTTAATAAAATAGACAAAAGATACGGACACTCGCGACGACTTGATTTCGTAAGTAATGAGTGTTAACTTGTTAGCGGTTATTATCTTCGAGACTCATGCATCCTTTAATGTTAATAATATCAAACAAATGTGAAAAATAAATTGAAAAAAATGTTTTGGGGCAATATATTTATTTGCGACACGTTCACAGTATGTCATACCTATTCATACCGTTCTCCTTTTTAGTTATCCCGGTTATAAAAATGAATGAAATTATCATACAAACCAAACAAATCGAAAAATAAAAATGAATTATTCAGTAATCATTACCTCTCCACCCCGTGTTTCTTCGTCAGGATTTAAAAAAAGTGAATTAATACCTGCCGTTTCTAATAAATTTTAAGAGTACATCATATTTAATTAACCGACATCGGAATGCACACCATGATTAACATTTTTTTCAGATATAAAAGTGATTTTCCTCTGCTATGAAAAAAATTACAGAGTATGGTTTTCATTGTTGAGTTGCGGTATTTGCAAGTTTTCAGACAGTTTTTCGAAACTGGACTCTCTTGTGCCGTGCTCTAAGCTTCCGTATCTAAGATTTTCTTAAAGTACATGTATGAATACCTAGCCCTTGTAGAAGTCTAATGTACATTTTGCGAGAATCAATTGTAAGCTAAATAAATGGCCTAGTATACTACTGTATACAGGGAAATATTCGCCCCGTTTTATTTTCGCCCTTTTCGCCTTCGTTGTCAGAGGGCAAATTTAAGATTAGGCGAATTCCAATGTCCCAAATTATCTCTCTCTTAACTGTTTCTGGGCGAAATCAAGACGCGGCGAAGCTGTTTGCCAATGTAGAGGGGCGGAAATTACACGGTGGGAAAATGCATACAGTATCACGATGAATTTGCAGTTCATTAGAATTTGAAGTCTCGAAGTGAATAAAGGAGAAATCCATCATCTATTCTTTCTGACATAAATTATACGCATACTACCCATTTATCAACTTCTGATACAAAGCACAACTTAATAAGTTTAATTCGAATATTGTTCATAAAGGCGGTGTCAGTAAATCTACGTATTCCTATTTTCTTTAAAGATATTACTTAATAACAGATAAAACGGCTAAAATCTTATGAGTACACAATAAATGCATAAAAAATATCACTGGAAACATTTACTCATTTCATGTGTAGCAGTGGTGTTTATTTTTGAAACAAAGGATGACTGCACTTAGCGCTGGGTTTTGGGCCCTTTTCGGTCGCTTAATTCTGTTGCGTTTATTTCTTATCTTAATCACTAAAAGCTTAGCTTTGAATGATAGATATATGTTATAGTAATACATATACAAAAGAAAATATGTATGTTTACACGCTAGTCTTTTTGTTATCACTTCTCAGATGGGAGTACCCTCTTCCGAAAAATATTGACAATGATGAAATTTGACAGACGTCCGTTTTTCCTAAAAATAATTACCAATTTGGGGGAAATCAGAAATGGACATACAAAATAGAGTAATAAACATTTATAAAAACCATATTTCATAAATATTTCTGCGCAAATGGTTGTGAATAAGTACGCTTTATAGGCCCGATGTATCAAAAAAGTAAACAAATAAATGCCATGCATGCATGGTATTTGGTCATTTTCTACAAATATACAACTACTGTTTAACGGAGAACAATAGACATACATGCGCTGACTATGTACGAAGTCAGTATAAAAGTGGGCGTCCTCATGATCGTTTGGAGATAAAAACAAATTTGTACCTGGTAACAACATCCATACTTTTATTTAACGCATTTACGAAAAGTTTCAGTTTAGATGTTGACCATCTCTGCAATTGAAAGAAAAAATCTTCCTCTTAAAGTTTATATTCTCGCAATTATCGCATGTCCTTAAGTGCAGTCATCCTTTCACAAAGTAAAAACAAAACCAAGGTATTGATATACTACGTATTTGATTTTTTTGAAAGCTTTTCTCAAGAACTGTATTATATACGTTGATGTTTAAAGTGTGGACAAAATTTTGCAGGCAACATCTCCAATCATACCATTACCATTGATCATCGGAACTTTTGGTTCATGAAACAGCCATAGCAAGCATACATGAACGAAAGTACTGTCATGGTGTAAATTTAGATCAAGACGGTGTCTTTGGCATAAGACGTATTTCATTTAGAAAAATTAAATATTTAAGTAGACCTGAGACCTAATTGGTTTGTCTTAAAAACAAAGATGAGTTGACAAATCGCTTATAGTAGATAAATGTACTTTATTTACTATAATACATTTACATCTACCGAGTATGATTCTCTCTATTTCTTACAGAAACTTATAGGTAATTAATAGCTCTAGAGAAACAGTTAGACTCAAATCCACACGCCCCGTTTATCTAAACCTTTTGGTCGAAACCTATAGCGACCTAAGAAAAAACACGGATTGCACGAAATAATATTATTATACTTTCATGTTAAATACTGAAATCTGATTAGTTTAGACGCAGTTGACAATCCGTTCCCATACCCTCAGCTTTCGCAACACACTTGGCAACGGGCTGATAGAACGAATTGTTACATGCGCGTAAATTATGCGCGTACGGTTCGCCGTAGAACTCACGTCTTTTCTATATAAAAGCTGTAAAATTTGCTATAAAATTAAGACATTCAGTATAATAAAATAAATAGTGCCTGCTTGGGAGGGTACCAGTTGAAATTGACAACTGGTACCCTTCCAAGCAGGCACTATTTATTTAAGGAATAAGGAATCATTCTTTGAGTATTATAAGGTGATAATTTTGGTCGGGGCGTGATCAAATCCAATAGCCCGAAGGGCTTAATGATAGATTTTATCACGCTACGACCAAAATTATCACCTCATAATAATAAAAGAATGATTCCTTATTACTTATATTTACATAATTTTAAGCTATCGTACGATTAAATATTTAAATATAAATAAGCAAACCCCTCTGGCGCCTCAATTTGGCGTCATTTGAAGTTATGGGTTATATAGTACAAAATCGATACGTAGTGTTATTACAAGCAAGTCACTATATAATGTAAATATATAATGATAATGATAACGTCAGGCTCAAAATCCCATAGGATGATGTATATAAACAGTAATTTGGTGAATTTCACTAACTTTTACAATCAATATTTTAATTAATTAAAAGAAAGAAGTAATGAAATGCTTTCTTTGATGATTCATGCGGGTTATGAAGGTAGCGATCATTGCAGAAAAAGAATACATAACCCACTATGTATATTTTACTGCAATGTCACCATCTTCATATCCCGGAAGAATCGCAAAAAAAAGCATTTTATTTTGTTTAATTATTCGCGGCGAATTTAAATGTTAACATGTTTCAAAACATATAATTTTAAAGGTCTCTTGGCCAGATATCAGACACTATACATGCGCGGATCTAGAGGGGAGGGGGGTTCATATTTACAAAAAAGTTAAACTATCGCAAATATGCTTCGAACCCCCTCCCTCTGGCCATTACAATTACCCCCCCCCCCCCGGGAAAAAATTCTGGATCCGCGCATGCTATACACTTTAACAAGATAGATTATTAACATCGATTATTGATAAGATAGCGCAAGTACTTTTACAGTATATTTCTACTTGCGTGAGTCCAGTGAAATTAAACAAATAATCAATTATTAAAATCTTTACAAAAAAAATACTTTATTGTACTGTGTAACAGTTGACTAAATTTAATTAAAATAAAAGAATTTACTTATTAAAAAAATTCTCTCTCTCTCTCTCCTCTCCCTCTCTCTCTCTCTCTCTCTCTAAACGAACATTTTAGTTAAAGTGTTGTAGCATACATGTAGTTCCCATGTAAATAACTAACATTGAGTTATTAAGTGTTTTAATCTTGTGAACAACAAGGTAGGTGTTCCGTCTTGTTCGACAAATTGCCAAATGATTGTCTCATATGTTACATTAAAAGTTTAAAATTTATCAATTTAAACTTAACTATAACAGTTTAGTTATAAGAAACATGAATCAACAATTCATGATATTTCACTGTTCGATTAATTGACAAATGTTGTTATTTGAAATAGAAATTTGTGCGTTTATGACCTATAATTATGTAACAAAATTTTAATAATTGAAATTAGTTTAATTAATTTATTTCGTTTAGAGCAATGAAATATCTCATAGTTACATTCTTTTAACTTAAATGGTGTTCTTACACAAATCTGATTTAAACTAATTTTCACTCCCAAGGTTTACTAGCACATCTTATGTAACATATAGAATGTCATTTTACATCAAAGAATTTTGACAGGCTGTTAGGTAGTAATGTAAACATTTACGTTTTTCGGTTTCTTTGGAAATAAATTCTTCGGCGCATTAGCTTGACACTTCGAAATTCCATGTAGATAAACTTATTTATTTTGTTTCGGCTTCAAGTTAATCCTGTCTTTGTTACAGGTCTTCTTTGCGGAAATGCGAGTAATTGTTGTAACACCTTCTTTGGCTTAGCTAATAGTGTCAAGCATCAAAGAAATTTTGCCGAAATTGGGCGTTAACCTTTTTAAAATGAGTTACCTGATTGGTCAATTTCAAGTCCGTAGAGTGACCGCGTTGGTAAGTGATTTTTACGAAATCACTTTCCAACTTGCGGCTCATTGAAATAAACATCTTTTAATTAATTCTACGGATTTTGATTTTGATTCCTCAGGTAAGCTCAAAATTATTTCTAAGTATTTTTTTTATTAATAATTATTTTGCAGAAAATCTTATTTTAAGATTATTTTTTTTTTTTTTTGAAAAGTTTTTCTTGTTATTTACTTGTAAAGAAATTGATTAATAAATCATAACAATTCTTAAATTATCAAATCTAAAATTCTGATCAACTTATATTAATTTTGTTCTTGAACTAAAAAGCGTTAGTAATTCGTTTCCTTTAATATATTAACTAGTTGCACGAGTTTTTCATACTACTTAAATTATTCTTTAATTTAAATTTTACCGCGCTGAATTAAAAGAACTCTTCTGTGCAAGGAGATAAACAAGTTAACGTATACGAAGTGAACATGGTGAAAATAGAAATTTTATCCGCTAAATTCTAAAACATGTTAAAATCTTAAGTAATCATTTTATTCTTTCGATAATTCATTTCCGATCCATCATGTTATTACATAGGAAACATTTTATAGGTAAGCCTTGTGCTTGATCTTGTTTTGATTTCTTTTTATGTGTACTGTACGTTATTTTCACTCGTGTTTACATGTTTGTTTACATCATCATTTGTGTTTTCGATAATGATTCTAATCTCTTAAATTGTACAACTTTATATTTTTATATTTGTGATTTGAACACACTTTCCAACTTGCGGCTCATTGAAATAAACATCTTTTAATTAATTCTACGGATTTTGATTTTGATTCCTCAGGTATTGTGAACGTGAGTATCTCACAGAGCCACAAATCAGCTGAGCTATTCCCCAAACATCACGACGGTGAAAACCAGAGTGTGATACATATACCAAGTGGAACTAACATTGTGAAGGAAGTCAAGTCGTAAGATGTTGACCTTTTAAATAAACATTGCAGATGATGAAATAAAATTCTAAAAAGCTGTTTATCTATGCTAGGTGCTGTGTTCTGTTAAGGTAATGATCGCGGCTTACGTTGGATTTTTCATTATAAGAAAATGCATCCAAGTTACATGGTAATTTATTATAGTTGTTTTATCAATAAATTCAAATGATTTTGCATGTCCCATATTAGAACTATCAATGGTCAAATTTCTTGATTTTAAACAGCCGTTTGGATGAAGTTAAAACAATTTTTTTTTATAACCAAATATTTAAGCAAAAACAATGTATTACTTTTAATCAATATAAAAATAGTCCAATTTATATGTAATTATTATTATTGATGGATAATACATTCGTTTGCGTGACCACTCGTAAAAACTAGGTAATAAAAACCCCTTTCTATAAATTTGCTCATCATATTTTGATTGTACTCTAATACTACTTTTATTAAATATGGGAATCCTGTTGGTATCATATGTTTTTATAATTATGTATAAAACAAACTTTGCTTCTGCTTCTCAACAGCAATAAATTCAAGGATACAGTCATGAAATCTTGGGAAAATGTATAGCGGAAAAACAGTAAAGAATTACAGCGCTAGCATTGTAATCCGCACGTCGAAGTAGAACGCGCACCTGTTACATTCTTTGAACTTTGAGAAAATCCCGCGTAAAAACGTCGAAAAATTATGACGTCGTTTTTAACGTCGCAGTGACGTTAATATTTCTGTTCAATAACGTCGCAGCCAGAGGGTTAATAGCATCAGGTTTTTGTTTTACTTCAACCACCTTCACACTAAAAAGCACCATCACATAAAAAAGCACCTTCATACAAAAGAGCACCATCACATAAAAAAGCACCTTCACATAAAACGCATAATCTTCATATAATCAAGCACCATCTTCACATAAAAAAGCACCATTCAATTTCCTCTGAATACACTTTACTAATCCATGCGCCATGAACACAAATATAAACGTCACCACGTGTTTTGAGTATATTTATTTTTGTAAGTTTAAACGAAACGTACAACCTTACATAGCCAATTTGATATGTACTTCAAAAAAAATAATCATTAAATTATGAGCGCTTTCCAATAATGTGCCTCGCCGGCGACGTCATCGGGAAACGGTGACGTTAATAGAACGGTTGGCAACGTCACAATAAATCCAATAATGACGAATGCGGCTTAAAACGCGAATCGCGCTTAAGTAAAACGTTTTTATTGAACGTATTTGAGGACGATGAAGCAAATGACTATGACGATGACGTTATGATGGAAGTCATCCATCATTTGCTGAGAGGAAAAAAAGAGACGGCAGCGTATTGTCGATTATTTTGGTGCAACAGTGCCTGCATAAGCCCCGGAGGAGTTCTCATCCAATTTCCGAATGAGAAGAGAGACTTTTAAAGAAGTCTGTAGACAGGTATTGTTTCAAAATGATATTTCGTTTTTATAAATAAATATGTCTTGATTCGGTAAAATAAAAACCCGACAGTCTGAACCTTGTCAATTGATAAAGTTGTCCGCAACAAGATTAAATCTGTAATAAATGTCGATAGTTGAGCACACGCATGCAGTATCATTTAGTATTTTTTAAAAATGTATAATATTGATTTCAAACAGAAGTTTTGAAATTTGTTTAACGAGTGAATATGAAAACATCAATTCAACTGTACGGGAGTTTGAATTATAATTATACAAGTGAGAAAAAATTCTTTATCATAGATTATCATAGATTATAAAGGGTGTATGAACATATTAAAACGCGCTTAAAACACAAAACGCAGATTATTTTAATTTGAAATAATCCTTTAAGATTGGGGTGAAATTATACATACATTTTTGTACTAGAGATATATATGCATCCCTACTGCATCGCTAGCGGTATGTGCATGGATTATGTACATTATCGATGGATCGACATTATGACACATTTGATGGTACTCATAAATCCATGAAATCTTTAACGACTATAGTATGAAACACAATATTGATATATATATATTTTTTTAAAACCTGGTAATTTACTGTCAATAAATTTAATGATTATACAGTATATGATAATAAACATGCGCATGATAACAGGTGGTTGCGCTTTAAAAATAATTGAAAAAATCTTCTATATACTATTAATATAAGGTAACAACTTATATGCACACACATCAACTCATAAGATCGTTGTAAAAGTGTACATTCTGAATACTATTTGACCAACAGATACAGGCCACATTCCACAAGAGAAGATGCGTGGCAGGAGAATTATTGAACCATCGAAACAAGTTATATCTCCATATGGATGTTGGCCAACATGGAAGGATATAGACAAATATCTGACAGATTTTACGTTACATATTCCTCCGTGTATCGTTGCTTTATGCATACATGCAGAGCTCTTCAATGCCTGTCTGCTGAAAAATTCAAGTGGCCCACTGGTTAGTCCATTAAAAAAAAGCTTTGATTGTTACTAGTATTACCTATACGACCAACGATTTCTGTAATTTAGGGGGAAAAGATATCAATATTGCATGTTTTGGGGCATCTAGAATAGTTTTTTTTTAAATCGGGAATATTTACACACGCAATCAAAAGAAAAAAAACGAAAAAAAAAATCTGTTCATAAACGTCAAAATCCCTCAAGAGAATGTTTTTAATATACAACTTTTTCTACTTTTGATATTTGCGTGCCTTTCAATATTCCATGAAATAAAAACAAAAACGGGAAGAAACAGTTTGCTTAAAAATATTTTTTGTGTGTGAATTTTTGTTTAATAAATGTATATGTTTATTTTAATAAAGGTATGCGTTTGTAAAAACGAGCACCCTACATTCGTTGTTACGCGCTTGCATCTCATGTCAATTATTGAATCAATTTTACAACTGAATTTTATAATGTCACAGGAGCATGGGCAAACGAGGTCGTGCAAGGCTTCGAGAAGATCAAAGGGTTAACGAGGTCATGCAAGGCTTCGAGAAGATCAAAGGGTTCCCTAGAGTTTTGGGAGCCGTCGATGGATGCCATATTCAAATTAAAGCACCCCAGGAAAAATACCATCCATTGTCCTACCGCAACAGGAAAAGGCACTACTCTGTTATTTTACAGGTGAATATATAATTTATTTCATTTGCAAATTCAACCACTTGCATCAATCGAATTCATTCAATATACATGTAAATCATTAACTCAATAAAAGTAATTATTACTTTTCAGGCCGTATGTGACCATACATTGCGTTTTACGGACATTGTATCAGGATGGCCAGGTTCCGTGCATGACGCCAGGGTATTTCAAAACTCGCCGCTTTACGAAGACAGTGAAATCCTCTTCGATGGGGATACTCACATTCTCGGAGATGCAGCATACGCCCTTCATAGGTTAATATCATTTATTGAGACAGATTATACTATTTGAAAACCGTGTGCGTTTTGCAAATGTATGTGCACTTGGTATATTTTCAATTTTAGGTGGATTATAACTCCATACAAGGACAATGGAAATCTAGCCGAGAGACATAAAAAGTACAACTTCGTACATTCCAACACTCGCCAGACCATTGAGCATGCCTTTGGTCTGCTTAAAGGAAAGTGGAGGAGACTTAGGTTTCTCGAGAACACTAAGCTAGAGGATATACCAACAGTTATAACGGCAGCCTGTACACTTCATAACCTGTGCATAGACACAGGATGAATGACCATCTTTAAGTTCTCCTTAAAGATAACTTAAAGGTGCTTAAAGATAGCTTAAAGACGATCTTTAAGCCACCTTTAAGCTATATGTGTTGCTTAAAGGTGGCTTAAAGAAAGCGTAAAGATGGCTTAAAGGCAGCTTAAAGACTATCTTTAAGCCACCTTTAAGCTACCTTTAAGGACAACTTATAGGTCCTTAATGTCCAAACTTCTTTAAGCCACCTTTAAGCTACCTTTAAGCCACCTTTAAGCCATTAAAAAATCTTTTAATTTAATATTGTGCTTAATTTACCAACAAAATGTATTAACTTTATGATAGAAAAGGTATTAAAAACGGTTATTGATTTAGAAAATAAAATGAAAAAAAAAAAATTTAAAACGCCCAAGACGAGGCTTGAACCCGGGACCCTTCGTTTACCAGCATCACCTCACTCCCTCTGCGCCACGGCAACTTATACATTTTAGGAGGTTTTTATATCCTATAAATTAGTGGCTATATATTGAATCAATGTATTGAGTGTGTATTTTTTACTTGAAAAGTTTTGACTTCCATTCAGTTTGTAACAATCAATTATATCTAATTTATAAATTACATGCATGCTTGTATTTAGAATGAAATACGAAACTTGGTCTTAAGTGAAAAAAATATATTATACCTAAATGGAAACCGTTAGGCTTACTAGTACTTAGTTAATAAATTTAAACCAAGTAGATATAGGCTATGTTCATCTAATTCATAGCTAAATGAAATGCAAGGAAGAAGATGAAACTATTTCTTTTATTAAATGCATTGAAACTATTAGCTAGGGTATTAGTTCTACGCAATTTCCCGGTTTTCATGTACGGCGCCGTTCCAGTATGTATAATTTTAATAATATTGATTATTATACATTTACAACAGATCTAGAATAACAAATGAAATGATATATGTTTAAATGTTTAATTGTATACATGATTTTTAAACTATCAATTCTATAACAAACAATATTACCAATTACCGGCGACGTATTTACTGCATGTGGCAATTGCAAATGATGTATGCATATACTTGTACATACAATTGCATGAAATACCAGGCCGGGTATGTGACATATTTACCCTTATACATATATTTAAATAATTAACCCCCATTTATGATCACCGGTACAGTAATTAATTAGCCTCTAGATTTTACTCTTACATACATGTATCTTTAATTTGTAGACGTAACATTTTTAAAACCCACAGTTAGGAAATAATACTTTGAAAATGAATTACAAATGTAAATAAACTTTCATTCACTAGACTTATCGTATACACGTACTAAGATTTCAACGCCTTTAGAAACCCTGACGTGCACCTGGGCACACGACACACCTGTTGTGTATATCTTGTATATTCTGTGTTAGTTCCAGGGGTTTTCTTAACTTGGACAAACAATAGACTCTAATTAGATATACACAAACAAACAAAACTATGTCTAGACAAACAAAGCGGTAATATCCCGCCCGATATAACCAAGGAAGTTGAGAGTCTTTTCATCTTTAACATGTATCTAGCATATCTAGAATTAGACCTAGAAACAGGGACGTATATACGTCCCTGCTAGAAATAATTAAAATTGAAAAAAAAATACATCTTAAACCGATTAAATTAAATCATGTATTATTGGTTCATTTTTTTTATTTTGTTTAATAACCGGATGAACTAAGAGAGAGAGAGAGAGAGAGAGAGAGAGAGAGAGAGAGAGAGAGAGAGATTTCACCGATTAATTTATAATAGGAAACAAACATACTTTAATATAATTTAGATTCAGTGACTGCGCTCACCCCTACAATTTTGAAACAAAAAAAAATTATAAAGAATTTAATAACGGCAATCTGTGTCCATTGGAGCGGTGTTGATGATAGAGATCTGTGTTTAATGGAGCGACAATTAAAACCGCCTGGAACAGCCCCCCCCCCCTTCCTTGGAAATTATATCATCACTCGGATCACCTCCCATCCCTATAAAAGAGCTTTTGCATTTAATATATGTTTTCAAGATGAATCTGTTCAGCTTGGTCAAACCTGACTTAAAGGGAACTTAAAGATGGTGTAAAGACAACTTAAAGGGAGCGTAAATGCCACTTAAAGATGCTTAAAGGTGGCTTAAAGATGGCTTAAAGGTGACTTAAAGAAGTTTGGACATTAAGGACCTATAAGCTCAGCTTAAAGGTGACTTAAAGGTGGCTTAAAGATTGTTTATCCTTTAAGCCACCTTTACGCCACCTTTAAGTCACCTTTAAGGACTTGCTTAAAGATTGTTTTTCGCCCTGTGAGAGGTGAGTTTTGTACTGCTGTCAACTTCCAAATATGTAAACAGGGTTCATTCTCTGTAAACATTTTCAAAAATACTTTTTTACAGAACAATGAAGCTGACATGGACATCTGTGATGATGTTTATCCTGATGCTCCAGCTACCAATGAGCATGTAGACCAGAGTGCATCCATTAAAAGAAATGCACTAGCTCAGTTTATCTGGGTTAACAACCAGTGAATTAAATTTTATAAGAGAAATAAAACAACATGTTTTTTAAGTTTAAAACAATCTTACTTTTTATTACAATGTTATATATTGAATGTATAACACTAAACAAGTACAAATTAATTAATTAACAAGATTGTCATATATCCTTTACTAAAGACCATAAACTGATACCCTGATAAAAATCTTTAATTTTGAAATATCATAAGACATTCAGGTTAAGGTGGTATGGGACACTTCCATATTGTGACGTACTGTTTATCGAAATAAACAATAAAATCAAGTGTAATTTTATAAACAGTGTCTTTCCCGAAATAGAACACTAAGAGCGTAGCGCAGTGGGTTAGAGGATTTGCTTTAAAACTGTAAGTAATGAGTTCGAATCCAGCTGGGATTTTTTTTTTAATTTTAACCTTTCCAAAAATTTTAAAGACATATTTTTGGCTTAATATTGGAAAATTTGACAATTCTAAGCCGGTGAAAGAATTTTAATTCTAATGTACTTTAATCCACATTGATATCGACAAATGTCCCATAACCACCTTAAGGAAATGCACATTGACATCTACCTATCTATCAAACAGGGAAACCAACCTATCCGTTAATTCAAGCTGTCATTCATTCTTACCTGCTCCTCTTGAAACCTTCGCCTATCATCCCGCACCTCCGTCAACAACTCAAACAACTCATCTTCTCTCTTACGCTTGCTCACTTTCTTCTCTTTCTCACCCCTTGCTTTGCTAATCTTCCATCCCTTCTCACTATTATCTTTCTCATCACAAACAACATTCACACCCTATCCCAAACCTACAGACACTGTCTTTAGAGGGGTTATTTTGGGATCATCCCCCATAACTTCCATCATTGCAGAACGGTTTGTTATTGTCATTTTTTTTCATTCCATAGACCTCCACCTTTCACCTGACTTTCTGTTGGCGTCTTCAACAGCTTTATACTTAGCGGTTAACTTGTTAAATTTTGATTGGCATTGGAACCAATCACCAGTAAAGTTGTGGGCCTCCTTTAGTTTAACTGATATTTCTTTCCATAATGCCTTGTGGGTCTTCTTTTTTTTATGCAAATTCTGCATCCATATCACCTCTCAGACTTATCGGGCCTTTTGTTAGACAATTTGTCCAAGTATGTTTTGTGTCTAAAATTAGATCTTTATAGAATCGCTAAATATTAGGTAGGAATAATTAAATAACATTTGTAGTAAAGATATAGAGAGGATATTCTGAAACTCTGTAAGGCCCTTATTATGCGAATTTGGTCCTGTAAATTACAATTTTCTCCAGATATTCTTATGTTAAACACTGAGCCGCTTTTGTAAGAAGATTATTTCAAAGTCATATTACATATTCCTCACACGCATTGCAGTAATCAAGAAGATCTTTAACAACTGTATATCATATATAAACTTATAAAAAATTGAAGTTCCAGGGTTCTCCTTTAGAGTCGGCACCCGGCGATTTCTCGCCCCCTACTTGTGGCAAATTCGCCGCCTACTTTAACTGTGATAAAAAAAATTAACACTTGGAATGTTCTTTCATAAAGAATTATATCCGTTCTTGTCGTAGTGTTTTTTTTAAAGTATATCGATCCCGATTTTGTTTTGCGACCAAAACAAAATCGGGATCGAAAATCAGCGGAAACTTACTTTCATTTTCAAACGATGAAATCATGAGTAGTAAAATAACAGGTTACTTTGCTAAAACGCGAAGATTAGGTAAGTCTGAGTGTTATTTAGATAAATATGGAGTTGTAATAAATTGATTTTTATTCAAATTGCTCTTTTTGTTTCATTTAAATAACACGAATTTCGAATTTGCATGTGGAACGAATTTTGATGTTGCATTTTGTGATTGTGTTGACGAAACTTTTAATCAAAGATCACTAGCTAATTAAAAAAAAACAAACAAATCAAAAACCGAATAAACGCCTTGGAAGACTGAAGCAGGATTTTATTCAGCTTGAAGTGGATCTTTATCATCCAGCTATAGTAAGTAGTGTGATTTTGTTTATAGCTTTAAAATATATTAATCTGGGGTGCCAAATACTGTCTTTAGCAATGGGAGAGTATAGACTCGTTAGGATAAGCGAGTTTTGCCCAAGCTCTCGTCATTTCTTTCTTTCTTTTGCTTTCTATGGCCTTACATGGTACAGGGGAGGGGTGTTCAAGTGGCCCAAGCACGGGTTATGCTTAAGTTTTCTATTTGTCAATACAGTTTAGCAGCACATTTGACAATCAAAATATTCGTTATTTTGTAAATTTACAAAAATATTCAATTATGTTTTGCATGTTATTGTTTGCATTTTATTACTTTTGAAATGTTGATTTAATTTTCTCTATATTCATGATTTTATTTGAGTTGAGTTGCTCAGAATCTGTTACCAAAGTTCTAATTGAATTACTTTAAATGAATATCATATAACTAAAAATGTTATTAAATTTTATCATAGATAATCTTTTACTGAACATTAAATTTTATTGCAGATGTGGATGATCAAAGCAATGAAACCCCTGAAAGTTCATCTACACTTGAAGTTGAGAAGCCTATCACTGTGGCTTCCTCTTCAACAAATTTCTATGAAGGCCATCCAAACAATAAAGAAGCGTTAGAAACTTTTGAATGTGAGGATGGAAAATTACACCATCGTTTTATTTGTATGAAAAAAAACTGCAGTAGTCTCAGTGCAGCTGAAAAAAAAACGGTTTGAAGGAAAAAAGGACAAATTTAATCACAAGTGGATTGATGACAGTACTATCAGTTTTGTAAAGCTACAGAGTTCTGGTGGTTGGTGTATGCAGAAGGTGAAGGAATGTTTTGTTTGTTGTGTAGACAAAATGATGAACACAACTTACAGAACAAATCCATGGTTTTCAACAGAGATCCTGCTGTTAGATTTAAGAAATCTGCTCTAGAGGAACACAGAAATTCTGCTCAACATGGAGGAGCCATACAAAGGGAGATGATGAAGCGAGTGTCTGTCTTCCATAAAGAAAAAGAAGAGAAGAAGAGAGTTGGAGAACAGGTCCTGACACAAACATTTCTGGCAGCATACTGGCTGTTAAAGCAGGAAATCAGTTTGAGGAAAATTTTACCATTACTGAAGCTGGCAGAGGAAATGGGTCTGACAAATCTGAACTATTTCCAGCATAGGAGTGAAAGGTCTCTTCAGGAACTTTTCCTAACAATTGGAAACACTGTCAAAGGACAGATTATATCTAAAGTTAAGAAATCTCAGTCATTTGGAATTCTCTTAGATGAAGTAACAGATGTTTCAGTGAAAAACCAGATGGTTTTATTCATTCAGTATGTTGATATTGTCACTAAAAGAGCAGAAGTTTCATTTTTTGCTGTGGCTGATGTTTTGGAGGACTCCATTTCTGCAAATAGTGAGACATTGCATAAAGTTGTGATGAGAGAACTGAGTGTCTTGGGTGATGATGTCTCTAAATTGTCCAGTGTTTTTACAGATGGAGCCAGCGTTATGACAGGCAAGTTGAATGGCCTGTGTGCACGACTCAGACAGGAGTTTCCGTGTTTAATTTCTGTTCACTGCATTTGTCATCGATTGGCGTTAGCGTGTGTTAAGTCATGCGATCAGACAGCATACCTCAAGAAGGTATCTGAATATCTGAGACAGTTGTTGAAATTTTTTGAGGACTCTCCTAAGAGAACTGCAATTTTAGTGAGAGTGCAGTTGGAGATGGCTAAGTGTTCTGTAAAACTGCCTCAAAAGGCCAGAAAAGCTGTTGTTCACATAGTGAAGAAGGCTTGTTCTACAAGATGGTTGTCCTTTGAGGCAGCTGTAGATGGCTTTTTTTGGATATGACATCCATCCTACAAACCCTTAGAGAAATGAAGGATGAAGTCATTGCCAAAGGTCTTCTTGCCAAAATGCATAAAGTCAAGTTCATTTTAACCATATACATACTGAAAGATATACTACTAATCCTGTCCACTCTCAGCCGAACATTTCAAGCAGGGACCATTAACTATGCTAGGATCGAGCCAAGCATCAAGTACACCATGGATGCTCTGAATGATGTGCTTCAATCAAAGTCCCCTATTGTCAATATGGAAAAAGACCTTCAAGAGGGTGGAAAGTTATGTACTCTTGAGCTACATCCAACAGAGCATCAGATGACAGAGATGCAAAGTCTACTAAAAAAGTACATTGATGCACTCATGACCAATATTCATGACAGATTTGATGCAGCAATTCCAATACTGTCTTCATTTTCCATTTTTGACTTAACTATTGTGCCAATGCGAAAAGAAGAAGCTTTTCGAGATTATGGAACAGAGGAAGTCAAAGTAATTGGTCTTCATTTTGGATATGAGAAAGATGAGGTATTGGCACTCGAAGCAGAATGGGCCCAGTTTAAGTATCACCTAGAAAAACTGAAATCTACATTGCCAAATATTCAAAGCATTACACCCTCAGAATATTGTCTCCATCATTTACTTGAGCTCAGAACTCCATTTGGACCATCCTTTCCCCTGTTGACAAAGCTGGCTAAAATCATTCTTTCAATGCCAGTTAGTAATGCCTGGCCAGAGAGAGGTGCCAGTGCAGTGAAGCGTATCAAAAATAGGCTTAGAAATCGGTTATCTAACAAAATGTTAGAGACAATTATGCAGGTAAGCATTAATGGTCCAGAGACAGAATCTGAGGACACAACTACATTAATGAAAGAAGCAGTGCAAAACTGGTATGAATCTAAGGACAGGAGGAAGCTTCCACAATTACCAGTAGGTATAGAAATTGACAAAGAAAACATTACAGAACATAGTCATGATGTTGAGACACATGATGTCTCAACCCAAGCCAATTTCGAGTCAGATGAGCTAAAGACACTTGAGCAAAAGTTTCAGGAAGTTTTGTCTATACTACACATTGAGAAAACTACACTCCAAAGCAGAGAAGATGACGCAGATGATGAGGAAGAAGAGAACCAAGCAGACTATGAACTTGAAATTGAGAGAGAACTTGAAATTGAGAGGTTCTAAGAGAGTTTTTGTGAATTTACTGAAGTGAAAATGTTGAATTGTTATTAAAAGGCTTTGATTTTCTTAAATATCATTAAAGTTGGTTCCTTTATATAATTTATTTATTCAGAAATACAACTTTGGGCAATACAGCCCATCAGTTTAGTGACTGTATGGTTGAAATAGATCTTTACCTGAAGAGTAACAGAATCTTGCATAGAAAAAGAAAGAACATGTTGCAACATTATATTTGACCTAAAAAATACTGTTAATCCTCAATAAAAAGAGTTGGTAATATGTTCAGAATTATCACTTCTTAAACACTTTGTTATCTCTCTAACTGATATTTAAATGGTAAAATTTTGTGTCTGAAATGCGGGAAATTGCTCCAAATGCCTCCTACTATTTTGTAATTCTCCTGCTACTTGAGAAATTAAGGAGAACCCTGTTGAACCCCATCCTGGACCCAAGAATTGACTAGGGACCCCAGTCGAAACAATTGAGAATCAACAATATGTCAAATGCTTGCATATACCGGGGTAAGTAATTCCATATATTATAACATTTGAGATTTTGACAATATTTCAAAAAATGTCCTATGTAAAATTCAACACCAACCCTAAATTTAAAAAATAACTTGAATTTTCTTAAATTCAAAATATTACAGACAAGACACATGCCAGACAAAAGCTCACTTAAGCTTTTAGCTCAGGTGACCTCAAAACGTACCTGGCAAAGGTGTGGGAGGTGAATATTCTGTGAAACCAACTTCATTTTGTTCATCTATAAATACAAACACAAACATTTAAAGCTTTAAAAGTTTGTTGTTTTAAAAATATGCTTTGCATTTCAAACATTTATTTGCACCTCTCATATGTTTGTTACTTAGAAAGGAATTAATTTATTGTTATGTCACTATATGTATATAATACATAGCTTTTTGTGTTGAAAAAGTGACATAACATACACTGGTGAGAAATTGCTATTGCACAAATAAAATATTTTGTGTAAAAAATACTAAGTATTGCGATACTGATCTTAATTAATGTTCACTCACTACATTAACTGATTCATTACATTTACAGAATTAAAAATATATACATATATATTTCAAAGGCATTTTGCATTGATTGAATATTTTATCATCTCATCCTATAATGTTTAAGATTTGCTTTTTTGAATTGCCTGTTTTACATGTATATTTAATATTTTTTTCTAAATAATAGTGCGTGTGACCAGGCCCCATGGCCATAAAAGTTAGACGAGCTCAGTTTTGATCTGTTTCACTTTTACAAAAGGAATAGATGGTGGAACAGTGAGAATGAGTTAAAAAATTAGCTCGTCTAACTTTTATGGCCCCGGGGCTAGTTCTCGCTGAGTACCATTTCTAGTCAGTGCATTGTTACGTCATTTTTTGTATCTAATTTTGTGTTGTAAAATGACGTAACAATGCACTGGGCAGAAATGGTACTCAGTGAGAACTGGTCGCACGCCTGGAGTATAGCAGTCTATAATAGGATTCAAAATTAATTTCCCTGGTAAAAACAACCAAATCTGGCCCAATATCAAGATTCATTGTACAAAAAATACACCATTCGTTCATTTTCTTCATAATACATGTACTTACTTTCTTATATTGCCACAGTGGTAAATGTCGATTTACTGATCGACTGGCAAGCAGCTCCCTGACCATGTTGCTGTTCTTCTTCCCTGAAATTATAACAAGAGGCCAAATGGCCTTAACGGTCACCTGAGTAGCATAACCCATACACAAACTTGTCAAGGAGTCTCATATATGCATTTAGTTAAGTTTTATTCTGGAATAGAAAAATTTTTAATTTGTAATGACGACCACCTCCCTGCCTGAAATCTTTCAAAAACGACTATTAAACCTATAATTTTAGCGAAAAACTTAAAAGATCATAAAAGAATGCATGACCTGATATTGAAAAGGTGGCTATTATTCATGTTTTATCTAAAACAACCTCCCATCCCCCCGGGGCAGACAGAAACTCTCCCTATGGGCATTTAAACAAACGGAAAAAAACCCAGCTTTATCGATAAAAGCCATCATGAGTTACTCACTTCTCCTGTTCCAGTTTTTGAATATTCAACATTCGTTGAGAATCACCATCTGGCATATATACCAAAATCATTTTACTTTTATATATCAGTGATTTTAGTTAGCCAATTATTACTTTACTATTAACAAGTCTATTTGTTTATTTTGAAAGTTCAAAAACTGTTTTTGTTTCAAATGATAAAAAGCCTTGCATAACTCTTTTGATCATACAACTTCTTTATAATTACATTATATTCAACGATTAATTACTACATATGAACAAGCAAAGGAAGATAACTCCATTAGGAAGAAGCAAGGGAAAACAAGATATAATTATAATCGGGGCGATTATAAAGTCTCCCAAATGAACGAGGCTATCATATAGAGTAGGGATGACCCACAAAGTTTCATGTGGTTCCCAGGGGTCCTTAACTATATATCAGGTGAACTAACATAAACAAGGAACAAGAATATATATGGTTTAGGGGTGGGGATATTAACCGTTTTCAAGATATTCAGGCACTACCTGTTTGAGAGGGGTCAGGACCACCCCAAGGGCCCATGACCTACATATTATAATATATATTAATCTGGGGTGCCAAATACTGTCTTTAGCAATGGGAGAGTATAGACTCGTTAGGATAAGCGAGTTTTGCCCAAGCTCTCGTCATTTCTTTCTTTCTTTTGCTTTCTATGGCCTTACATGGTACAGGGGAGGGGTGTTCAAGTGGCCCAAGCACGGGTTATGCTTAAGTTTTCTATTTGTCAATACAGTTTAGCAGCACATTTGACAATCAAAATATTCGTTATTTTGTAAATTTACAAAAATATTCAATTATGTTTTGCATGTTATTGTTTGCATTTTATTACTTTTGAAATGTTGATTTAATTTTCTCTATATTCATGATTTTATTTGAGTTGAGTTGCTCAGAATCTGTTACCAAAGTTCTAATTGAATTACTTTAAATGAATATCATATAACTAAAAATGTTATTAAATTTTATCATAGATAATCTTTTACTGAACATTAAATTTTATTGCAGATGTGGATGATCAAAGCAATGAAACCCCTGAAAGTTCATCTACACTTGAAGTTGAGAAGCCTATCACTGTGGCTTCCTCTTCAACAAATTTCTATGAAGGCCATCCAAACAATAAAGAAGCGTTAGAAACTTTTGAATGTGAGGATGGAAAATTACACCATCGTTTTATTTGTATGAAAAAAAACTGCAGTAGTCTCAGTGCAGCTGAAAAAAAAACGGTTTGAAGGAAAAAAGGACAAATTTAATCACAAGTGGATTGATGACAGTACTATCAGTTTTGTAAAGCTACAGAGTTCTGGTGGTTGGTGTATGCAGAAGGTGAAGGAATGTTTTGTTTGTTGTGTAGACAAAATGATGAACACAACTTACAGAACAAATCCATGGTTTTCAACAGAGATCCTGCTGTTAGATTTAAGAAATCTGCTCTAGAGGAACACAGAAATTCTGCTCAACATGGAGGAGCCATACAAAGGGAGATGATGAAGCGAGTGTCTGTCTTCCATAAAGAAAAAGAAGAGAAGAAGAGAGTTGGAGAACAGGTCCTGACACAAACATTTCTGGCAGCATACTGGCTGTTAAAGCAGGAAATCAGTTTGAGGAAAATTTTACCATTACTGAAGCTGGCAGAGGAAATGGGTCTGACAAATCTGAACTATTTCCAGCATAGGAGTGAAAGGTCTCTTCAGGAACTTTTCCTAACAATTGGAAACACTGTCAAAGGACAGATTATATCTAAAGTTAAGAAATCTCAGTCATTTGGAATTCTCTTAGATGAAGTAACAGATGTTTCAGTGAAAAACCAGATGGTTTTATTCATTCAGTATGTTGATATTGTCACTAAAAGAGCAGAAGTTTCATTTTTTGCTGTGGCTGATGTTTTGGAGGACTCCATTTCTGCAAATAGTGAGACATTGCATAAAGTTGTGATGAGAGAACTGAGTGTCTTGGGTGATGATGTCTCTAAATTGTCCAGTGTTTTTACAGATGGAGCCAGCGTTATGACAGGCAAGTTGAATGGCCTGTGTGCACGACTCAGACAGGAGTTTCCGTGTTTAATTTCTGTTCACTGCATTTGTCATCGATTGGCGTTAGCGTGTGTTAAGTCATGCGATCAGACAGCATACCTCAAGAAGGTATCTGAATATCTGAGACAGTTGTTGAAATTTTTTGAGGACTCTCCTAAGAGAACTGCAATTTTAGTGAGAGTGCAGTTGGAGATGGCTAAGTGTTCTGTAAAACTGCCTCAAAAGGCCAGAAAAGCTGTTGTTCACATAGTGAAGAAGGCTTGTTCTACAAGATGGTTGTCCTTTGAGGCAGCTGTAGATGGCTTTTTTTGGATATGACATCCATCCTACAAACCCTTAGAGAAATGAAGGATGAAGTCATTGCCAAAGGTCTTCTTGCCAAAATGCATAAAGTCAAGTTCATTTTAACCATATACATACTGAAAGATATACTACTAATCCTGTCCACTCTCAGCCGAACATTTCAAGCAGGGACCATTAACTATGCTAGGATCGAGCCAAGCATCAAGTACACCATGGATGCTCTGAATGATGTGCTTCAATCAAAGTCCCCTATTGTCAATATGGAAAAAGACCTTCAAGAGGGTGGAAAGTTATGTACTCTTGAGCTACATCCAACAGAGCATCAGATGACAGAGATGCAAAGTCTACTAAAAAAGTACATTGATGCACTCATGACCAATATTCATGACAGATTTGATGCAGCAATTCCAATACTGTCTTCATTTTCCATTTTTGACTTAACTATTGTGCCAATGCGAAAAGAAGAAGCTTTTCGAGATTATGGAACAGAGGAAGTCAAAGTAATTGGTCTTCATTTTGGATATGAGAAAGATGAGGTATTGGCACTCGAAGCAGAATGGGCCCAGTTTAAGTATCACCTAGAAAAACTGAAATCTACATTGCCAAATATTCAAAGCATTACACCCTCAGAATATTGTCTCCATCATTTACTTGAGCTCAGAACTCCATTTGGACCATCCTTTCCCCTGTTGACAAAGCTGGCTAAAATCATTCTTTCAATGCCAGTTAGTAATGCCTGGCCAGAGAGAGGTGCCAGTGCAGTGAAGCGTATCAAAAATAGGCTTAGAAATCGGTTATCTAACAAAATGTTAGAGACAATTATGCAGGTAAGCATTAATGGTCCAGAGACAGAATCTGAGGACACAACTACATTAATGAAAGAAGCAGTGCAAAACTGGTATGAATCTAAGGACAGGAGGAAGCTTCCACAATTACCAGTAGGTATAGAAATTGACAAAGAAAACATTACAGAACATAGTCATGATGTTGAGACACATGATGTCTCAACCCAAGCCAATTTCGAGTCAGATGAGCTAAAGACACTTGAGCAAAAGTTTCAGGAAGTTTTGTCTATACTACACATTGAGAAAACTACACTCCAAAGCAGAGAAGATGACGCAGATGATGAGGAAGAAGAGAACCAAGCAGACTATGAACTTGAAATTGAGAGAGAACTTGAAATTGAGAGGTTCTAAGAGAGTTTTTGTGAATTTACTGAAGTGAAAATGTTGAATTGTTATTAAAAGGCTTTGATTTTCTTAAATATCATTAAAGTTGGTTCCTTTATATAATTTATTTATTCAGAAATACAACTTTGGGCAATACAGCCCATCAGTTTAGTGACTGTATGGTTGAAATAGATCTTTACCTGAAGAGTAACAGAATCTTGCATAGAAAAAGAAAGAACATGTTGCAACATTATATTTGACCTAAAAAATACTGTTAATCCTCAATAAAAAGAGTTGGTAATATGTTCAGAATTATCACTTCTTAAACACTTTGTTATCTCTCTAACTGATATTTAAATGGTAAAATTTTGTGTCTGAAATGCGGGAAATTGCTCCAAATGCCTCCTACTATTTTGTAATTCTCCTGCTACTTGAGAAATTAAGGAGAACCCTGTTGAACCCCATCCTGGACCCAAGAATTGACTAGGGACCCCAGTCGAAACAATTGAGAATCAACAATATGTCAAATGCTTGCATATACCGGGGTAAGTAATTCCATATATTATAACATTTGAGATTTTGACAATATTTCAAAAAATGTCCTATGTAAAATTCAACACCAACCCTAAATTTAAAAAATAACTTGAATTTTCTTAAATTCAAAATATTACAGACAAGACACATGCCAGACAAAAGCTCACTTAAGCTTTTAGCTCAGGTGACCTCAAAACGTACCTGGCAAAGGTGTGGGAGGTGAATATTCTGTGAAACCAACTTCATTTTGTTCATCTATAAATACAAACACAAACATTTAAAGCTTTAAAAGTTTGTTGTTTTAAAAATATGCTTTGCATTTCAAACATTTATTTGCACCTCTCATATGTTTGTTACTTAGAAAGGAATTAATTTATTGTTATGTCACTATATGTATATAATACATAGCTTTTTGTGTTGAAAAAGTGACATAACATACACTGGTGAGAAATTGCTATTGCACAAATAAAATATTTTGTGTAAAAAATACTAAGTATTGCGATACTGATCTTAATTAATGTTCACTCACTACATTAACTGATTCATTACATTTACAGAATTAAAAATATATACATATATATTTCAAAGGCATTTTGCATTGATTGAATATTTTATCATCTCATCCTATAATGTTTAAGATTTGCTTTTTTGAATTGCCTGTTTTACATGTATATTTAATATTTTTTTCTAAATAATAGTGCGTGTGACCAGGCCCCATGGCCATAAAAGTTAGACGAGCTCAGTTTTGATCTGTTTCACTTTTACAAAAGGAATAGATGGTGGAACAGTGAGAATGAGTTAAAAAATTAGCTCGTCTAACTTTTATGGCCCCGGGGCTAGTTCTCGCTGAGTACCATTTCTAGTCAGTGCATTGTTACGTCATTTTTTGTATCTAATTTTGTGTTGTAAAATGACGTAACAATGCACTGGGCAGAAATGGTACTCAGTGAGAACTGGTCGCACGCCTGGAGTATAGCAGTCTATAATAGGATTCAAAATTAATTTCCCTGGTAAAAACAACCAAATCTGGCCCAATATCAAGATTCATTGTACAAAAAATACACCATTCGTTCATTTTCTTCATAATACATGTACTTACTTTCTTATATTGCCACAGTGGTAAATGTCGATTTACTGATCGACTGGCAAGCAGCTCCCTGACCATGTTGCTGTTCTTCTTCCCTGAAATTATAACAAGAGGCCAAATGGCCTTAACGGTCACCTGAGTAGCATAACCCATACACAAACTTGTCAAGGAGTCTCATATATGCATTTAGTTAAGTTTTATTCTGGAATAGAAAAATTTTTAATTTGTAATGACGACCACCTCCCTGCCTGAAATCTTTCAAAAACGACTATTAAACCTATAATTTTAGCGAAAAACTTAAAAGATCATAAAAGAATGCATGACCTGATATTGAAAAGGTGGCTATTATTCATGTTTTATCTAAAACAACCTCCCATCCCCCCGGGGCAGACAGAAACTCTCCCTATGGGCATTTAAACAAACGGAAAAAAACCCAGCTTTATCGATAAAAGCCATCATGAGTTACTCACTTCTCCTGTTCCAGTTTTTGAATATTCAACATTCGTTGAGAATCACCATCTGGCATATATACCAAAATCATTTTACTTTTATATATCAGTGATTTTAGTTAGCCAATTATTACTTTACTATTAACAAGTCTATTTGTTTATTTTGAAAGTTCAAAAACTGTTTTTGTTTCAAATGATAAAAAGCCTTGCATAACTCTTTTGATCATACAACTTCTTTATAATTACATTATATTCAACGATTAATTACTACATATGAACAAGCAAAGGAAGATAACTCCATTAGGAAGAAGCAAGGGAAAACAAGATATAATTATAATCGGGGCGATTATAAAGTCTCCCAAATGAACGAGGCTATCATATAGAGTAGGGATGACCCACAAAGTTTCATGTGGTTCCCAGGGGTCCTTAACTATATATCAGGTGAACTAACATAAACAAGGAACAAGAATATATATGGTTTAGGGGTGGGGATATTAACCGTTTTCAAGATATTCAGGCACTACCTGTTTGAGAGGGGTCAGGACCACCCCAAGGGCCCATGACCTACATACCATATGATGCCCCTTGACACAAGGAACAAGAATATATATAGTTTAGGGGTGGGGATCTCAACCGTTTTCAAGTTATTTGTGCACTTCCTGTTTGAGGGGGGTCAGGACCATCCCCGGGGCCCATGACCTACATACCATATGATGCCCCTTGACACAAGGAACAAGAATATATATGGTTTAGGGGTGGGGATATTAACCCCTTTTCAAGATATTCGGGCACTACCTGTTTGAGGGGGGTCAGGACCATCCCTGGGGCCCATGACCTACATACCATTTGAAGCCCCTTGACACAAGGAACAAGAATATATATGGTTTAGGGGTGGGGATCTCAACCGTTTTCAAGATATTCGGGCACTACCTGTTTGAGGGGGTCAGGACCACCCCAAGTTCCATGACCTACATACCATATGATGCCCCTTGACACAAGGAACAAGAATATATATGGTTTAGGGGTGGGGATCTCAACCGTTTTCAAGTTTTTTGTGCACTTCCTGTTTGAGGGGGGTCAGGACCATCCCCAGGGCCCATGACCTACATACCATATGATGCCCCTTGACACAAGGAACAAGAATATATATGGTTTAGGGGTGGGGTTCTTAACCGTTTTCAAGATATTTGGGCTCTTCCTGTTTGAGGGGGGTCAGGAACCACCCCTGAGGCCCATGACCTACATACCATTTGATGGCCCTTAACACAAGGAACAAGAATATATATGGTTTAGGGGTGGGGATTTTAACCGTTTTCAAGATATTTGGGCCCTTCCTGTGCCATATTGGCCCCACCCTAGTGCCTAAACACCTGTCCAAGCGATCATAAATTTCACAATTTAGGTAGAAGACTTCATGTTCATCATATCCAGGCCTTTAGTTTTTCACAAATATATATGGGAGTAGAGAAGAAGATTTTCTAAAATTTAATACATTTTTTTCTTTATGGCCATATTGGCCCCACCCTAGAGCCTGAACCCCTGACCCAGGGACCATAAATTTCACAATTTTGGTAGAGGGCTTCATGGACATCATATCCATGCATTTAGTTTTAAACAAATATCTATGGGAGTAGAGAAGAAGATTTTCTAAGATTTAATACATTTTTCCTATATGGCCATATTGGCCCCACCCTAGAGCCTGAACCCCTGACCCAGAGACCATAAATTTCACAATTTTGGTAGAGGGCTTCATGGACATCATAATCATGCATTTAGTTTTTAACAAATATATATGGGAGTAGAGAAGAAGATTTTCTAAGATTTAATACATTTTTACTATATGACCATATTGGCCCCACCCTAGAGCCTGAACCCCTGACCCAGGGGCCATGAATTTCACAATTTTGATAGAGGGCTTCATGGACATCATATCCATGCATTTAGTTTTAAACAAATATCTATGGGAGTAGAGAAGAAGATTTTCTAAGATTTAATACATTTTTACTATATGGCCATATTGGCCCCACCCTAGAGCCTGAACCCCTGACCCAGACACCATAAATTTCACAATTTTGGTAGAGGGCTTCATGGACATCATAACCATGTATTTAGTTTTTAGCAAATATCTATGGGAGTAGAGAAGAAGATTTTCTAAGATTTAATACATTTTTACTATATGGCCATATTGGCCCCACCCTAGAGCCTGAACCCCTGACCCAGGGGCCATGAATTTCACAATTTTGGTAGAGGGCTTCATGGACATCATAACCATGAAATCAGTTTTTTCCTCACATGTGTGGGAGTAGAGAAGAAGATTTTTGAAAATTTGGCTGTTTTTTGCATATTTGGCCCCACCTGTGGCACCCTGGTGGTGGTAGAGCCACCAATTTCACAATTTACATTCCTCTTACCATAAAGATGATTCACACCAAAAATGGGAACAATTGGCCTTGTAGTTTTTAAGAAGAAGTTAAAAATGTAAATTGTTAACGCACGACGCACGACGCACGTCGCACGACGCACGACGACGGACGAAAACAGATAGCAATAGGTCACCTGAGTTTACTCAGGTGACCTAAAAATAGGTTTTGAACATTCTACATTCTTGGACTAAGTTTGTATCTTTAGACTTAATTAATTAATTAATACACGGTCTAGACATTTCATGGATAATTTAAACTATTATCACTAATTCATGTAGAAAAGATACCAAACATAGGCTTAAATCAGACCTCCCCCCACCCAAAACGCAAACAAAATTATCCCAGATTCCCCACAAAGGGAAAAAATCTGAATCCACACGTACTATATGTATGATCTATTTCTCAACATATGTTGACAACTTTTAAAATATTTATTTAATTTGTGATTTTGGACATATATTGTTTGAATTATGATCTTATGGCTTATCAGTTATACGAGAGAAAAAAATAGCACTTTACCTGTACACTGTGGTCATATTATCCTTTAGGATAAGAGGCTGTACGGGAGAGTTAGTATTGTATTTATGCTGGTTGAAATGGTTCATAGAAAAGAATAATGAGTTATAATAAGGTGAGAATAAGGCGTTCTCCGGGTGATAAGGTATTTGCAATTAACCAGGATTTCAATGTTGTTAAACAAATTTGAGCAAGTAATCTTCGTTTTTCGAATTATGAAAACATCTTTCCTAACTAGACGCCATATTGTTTCCTAGTCGGCAACAGAAAAATGCGTGGCCGCAATCGCTCGCCGGCGACGATCGTTCCAGCAATCGGCGACGAAGGCAACACCGGCAAATCTGGCGATGCCGGTTAAATGAAAAGCACCCTATATCTACTCCTTAATTTAAAAGATTTTTCTGTACAAAGTTTATGGCACTATATTTTTAGCCGTGGAAGCGTACTAAATAACATGTTAATGTGGTTATTCCTTGTATGTTTCATATCCCTGACTGAGAGCGTATATAATGGCTTTACAGAGACGATGCACACATATTTCATACAAAAAAAAACATCAATATGAATATAAATATAAGCATTGAATGCTTGTTTTTGGATGTCGTCGGTCCTATGACACACCAATGCGGTGCAGGCAAATTATCATACCGCGCTAACCGCGGCTATGTTAAGGCTGTCCGAAGCTAAATTTATATCGGAAATCAATACTATTCTAATTATCGAAAAAATACTTTAACCGGGCGATTTCTTTTTACATAAATTAACAGCGATATCTAACACTATATTTGATGCATTTTTGTGACGTCATATGTTCATCTTAAGCACGTGACGTGCGTATCCTAACACGGCAAATAATCTATATAAATCGCATCGGCGCAGTTGATTTATAAAATTTTTATGAAAAATCCTTTGATAGGTAATGTATTTTGCAGTTCTTGCTGGGGGTTCATATAAATATTTCGTTTATTTGAAATATTGTCCAAACATTTCGCACCATCATCGAAATTAGGCACAATTTTACCCTTTAAACTCGATTTACACAAAACTGGATAAGTTGATAGTTTTTCCCCAGCATGATTCACATTGGTACTTATTTTCTCTCCCAATATCACGTAAAATATGCTAATATTGTATTGATCTTTTACTTGCGCCAAGCTGTTTTTTACATGCATATAACTATCTCGGTACATTAGTTTACACATAGCAGGGGGAGTCTCAAACCATTAGTTTATAAATAGTTACTTACCTATACTCTGTCCCAAGATATCCTGGATTCACATTTTGCTTAATTACTCAATATTTATAAATACCGTAGGGTTTAAACGATGTTCATTCAAAAGTATGAAAATTTTCCAAGATTTCTCGGTTGAAACGCCCCCGTTAGCTTATCAGGTTTCAATTCAAGGCTAAAAAATGTGATGTCTACAGCGATTTTGTATTGCAGTAAGCCCGGATGATAACGTTGAAAAATTGCGCGAGGTATTCCGAGTGATTCCAAATGGAGAAAAGATGTAAACATTCCTCATTATAAATCTCCGTAAGAAATCTATTTTCGATCCTGTGATTGTTTTCGAGTGAAAAATGATAATGTGTCAATGAAGATATCTTGGAAAATTTCCCTTTCATCGAATTTAATTGCACTTCTTTCACAGGTATGTATATTTTTATTAAAAATCGATCAAATGTGCTGCATAAATATCTTGGGACAGACTATAATACATGTACGAAGCTTTAAAACTGCTGATTTGTTGATACTCAATATTGATTATATTGAATTTAGTATCACTAGTATTTACAACTGCGTTTATGTAGAGGAATCAAGCGGTTTTATAATGTTCAGTAAGATTCACTTATTACGTTACGATGCATTCCCTGAGAACGATCGAAAGGAATACAGATCGTGACGTCAAAGTTAAGTATGACGTCATATCTTATGAAGTACTGCCAAGTGACTTTCTACACATCGCTGTGAAATCAATCGGGCAGCCTTAACATAGCCGCGACGCGCGGTATACAATTTGTCTACACCGCATTGGTGTTTCATAGGATCTACGCCATCCAAATAATAGCATTTAATGCTTAAATCATAAAGCAGCATCTTCACATGTTATAACCACAGCATCATATAATAAAAGCAATAGTCACTATGGCGTTCCATAGTGGGGTATCACTGATCAAGTTATTAAACAATTGGAGCGCTTGAAGTAAAAGTCATATGGCTCATATATTAGTAAATTATGTTTTAATACTGTTATATAGAACGCCTGGACTGTCTGATCATGGCAAAACTTAATTCATTATGTGTGTATACCATTATGTGGCGTGCTTTTATCGTTATGTAGTGTGATTTTATCATTATGTGGTGTGCTTTAATCATATGTGATGTAATCTTTCAATTTTGTGATTTACCAATACATGATGTGCATTCATTATTATGGCGTGTACATTTGGCATTATGTGATGTAATGTTATCATTATGGCATGTGCATTCATCACTATGGCATTGTTTTTTTCAATTCTGTGATGTGATTCCGTTATTACATATGTGTTTTTAAACATCATTATGTAATATGCTTTCGTCTTTACGCGATGTACGTTTTTGTTCATTATGTTATGTACAAACATCATTATGGTGTGCAAACTTCCTTATGATGGTGATCAAAGTCACATGACTACTTTCAAAGTTTAAAGATGGCGGACGTAGATCTAGCGGCGAAACTCAAAACTGATATTAATCTTTCCAATTTGTTTGCAAACTTTACGGGTGCAAACGTAAATGATCCAATGATGCAAAAGTCCTTTTCAGTTCCAAACTGTTACATATAAGTTTGCTTATTGCATTATATGTATACTAATTACTTTTTCTATCGTTCATTACAAGATTTGCAGGATGTAAGAATGTTATATGGGTCACTGGGTTGTCCATCGTGTACTGGGCCGCCTGTAGGTCGGGAGGAAAACATAGATCACCCTACAAGAACATCAACATTTTGTGGGTCGGAGTTCTGGGAATGAGATAAAAGGTCTTTGACTCTCTTTTTGACAATTAGGTTAAGTATTGTTCACCACCAGATAACCTGGTGGTACTATTGGGTAAAACGACCTTGGTTTTTAGTGCGGAGTTTAACTAATCAATACTATTTAATGCTCTTTATTACGTTGCAAGATGTTTGTCTCAGGTACATGTATGACAATTATTTGGTCAGATTGTATTGGCACAAGGCAAATTCAGCTAGCAAAATTGTTGCCACACACAAAGCTGTAAAGCAATTTCTTAAACGGGAGGGGGTCGGGTCATAAGGCACCCAACAATTACTTTTGTACAGAAGCAGTTGTTCAGTATGACACATCTAATGATTTGGGCAATGCAGCTTTCCTCAATAGCCTTCAAGGGGCCTTGTAATCATGATGTGTTCATCAACAATCATCACTGTATTCCCAGATAACAAATAAAAATTTGTACGTTCAATTTTGTTACATTTTTCTGTGCACTTTAATATTTATTATGCCTATAGTAAGGCTTGATGGGTGAAATAATTTACAGTTTAACATCGCGATTTAGTGTGAGTGAACCTGTAGAGACAAGTTCATTTGGCGGAATCCGGGGATTACCACGAAGGACGATTTCTATAATGTCTGTCTTAAAAGTCGGTTGGGGGGGGGGGGTATCCATCCTTACTGTTGTGTAGTGTTGTGAAGGATTCAGGGCTAACTTCATTGGTACATGAAGAGGCAAGCTTGGTGGGGGGGGGGGGCTACCCCTGTTGGGTGTGTTATGATCCCCAGGTGGTGTTATACCAGAGAAGGCAGGTTAGCGTTATGGCCACGAGTCAGAACTTGTTTTCTCCTTTGGTTCTGGCAGCCACATTTGTGGACACCTAGAGGACCACCACAGTCACTTCAATAATCAGGGTAGAAAGTCACCCTTGAAGGCAAGTAGTGTTCCTTGGGTTCCGCCGGTACATGTATGGGCTTGTTTTGAATGAAAACGATTCTGACAAAAATCGCGACTAAATGTAATAATAGTCTTGTAATCGGTAATGTAAATTTTCATCTTTATTTTTTTGTTGTTAATTGTATCTGTGATTAATTGTCAGAAATTACATTCTATGTCATAAATAGAATGTGAGGTTACTTTCAATCTGTTCAAAAATCCCCAGTGTAGTTTCTTGATCATTTGGGAGGGGTCATGATAAGTAAATTGATATAATTTATCAAGGTACAGAAAGTCTTGTATATTGCAACTCAAGGCCTGCATTTTGGTAAGCATAATTCTGGAATGAATATTTGGTGTCTTAAAAATATAGATTATAACCTAAATAGGAAATTTCTCAATTTAACGTAAACGTGGATTTAAACGGGAAATCATATACGGCGGACTCTTCTTTCATGGTGCAAGACCAGTTTAATACAAAGAGAACCAAATTTACAATATGCAAGCAATGCAATCCATATGTAAAATGATACACTTGTTTTATTGTTGATACAGTAAACCAACCCTCCACATTCGGCGATTGAAATTTGGTAATTGATAGTACATGAAATATCTTGCACTTCCGGTATCGTCTAATGCATCTGAGTTTGAATAACAAAAATACAACATATCACAGATAAATTTTAAACTGACTGTCACTATAATTTGAAATAAAAATTAATACGATTTACTCTGTAAAGCGTTATCATTTTGATTGAATTGAAATGATGAAAGTCGCGTCAACATGTAAAGCGATAAGAACACATTTATTAAAGTTTACCAAAAATCAAGTAAAAAGTTTAAAAAGAAAATGTATTAATTCATGGATATGTCCTGCCTAAATGGCCGAGTGGTTGGAGCGGTGGCCGCTCACTGCTAGGAGAGTGGGTTCCATACGTGCTTAGGTGGATTTCCAATATAGTGAACTTTTCTCTGCTGTATATATTATGTAAACGAATTTAAATATGAACGGTGTTTTTAGTCATTTCTGACCATCTAATTTTCTGTAATGATGTTATATGGAAAAAAATGCTTTGGGAGCAACATTGCGCTCTATACCTCCTACTCTTGAATATGAAGAAAAACTGATAAAATTTTCACGCTTTTGAAGAAATGCGGGAATTTACCCATTTACGTGACGTCATAGAAGCACGAGGTAACATCGATGTTGTAAAACTTTTATATTTCTGTAACTAGCGTATTCAGTTTTATCAAAATCTCTAAAATATGATTTTTTTTTCAAATTTAAACGTGGTGGCACAAATTGGACGTTATCGCATATAGTTCTTTAAAAAATATTGTTATCTTAAAAATATGCAACTCTTACCTCATGTACTCAGGGTAATATCTCGTCGGAAGTGAATGGTTTAATACACGCAAATGTACGTTACATATATATACCTTAAGCTGCAAGGATTCTTATCTGTATCAGATTTCATTCAAACCTGTTTTATATTCAAGAATAAGCAACATATATTTAGAATTAGACTAGTTTTGTGGTAAGATAACATCTCTTCAGTGATTTTTTTCATTCTATATCATTCTGAGTATCTGTTTATGAAATTATGTAACTCTGATATAGATTTCTTTAAACCCTGTTTTATATTTAAAAATAAGCAACATGAAACCATATTGGATTAGTTTTGTGGTTAGATACCATCTATTCATTGATTCTTTATGAGATTACATGTATGTAACTCTGATCTAGATCAGATTTCATTGAAACCTGTTTCAATGAAACAATATTTTAAAATAAGCAACATGTATTCGATTCTTCATTCTATATCTGAATATTTGTTTATGAGATTATCAATTTCGTGCACGATTCTGTCTATATTAGGCAGGTTGTTTATACAGGGACGTATAAACTAACGGGATAGGCAGGTCTCGCCGAAATCACGCGGTACGTGATTTCTTAGGTCATTTTTAACTTCATATATCTATGATGTTACCTGATATATCGTTATAAAACCTTTAAAAACTATCTTAAAATTATTTTAGAATTGTTATTTGTACTTAATAACCCTGATCTGATCATAATTACGACGGAGTTCTCAAAACCCCGAGACCCATTTTTGCCCCATTTCCGAGAGTACGTAAAAGTCGATTATTATGTCTTTATATCTAAATTAGTTTACTTCTAATGATTAGAAATGTATTAACAAAAAAAAATAATCTAATGAAAAAACGACCTATTTTACGAGGATTAAACAGAGTTTTAAAAACTTGTCAAGGCTCGCGTGATAGTTTGGGAAGTAAACATGGCGAATGTAGAAGTTGCCTTTCCCGTTAGTATAGACGTCCCTGGTTTATATTGGTATTTGCTGTGTTGTGCAAATGTACACGCCGCTGTAATACAGCACACAACTTTGGAAAGTTTGCCCGATACACAAGACAATACATATGTGATGAATATATATACAGCAGTCTCATAAATCATAGTGATGAACCTTTCACTCGGTTGCATCCGAATTGTTTTAAAACATTGGACGAAAATATGTTGTTAACCAACAGGTAACTGCTATTTTGAATTAAAGATAATATTCGATTTACGAATGATTAACGTATGATAAATATCGGAACTATGAAGGAAGGTTTTAGAAATGTTAGAGAATTGTTTAATGTGAGTAAAGAAATCGACCGTATTAAAATATGCATTGTTGAAGATGAACTGAAGAAACGTTGAATTATCGAAGAAAAACAAAATCACTGTTGAGAAAATCAAAATAAATTGATGTTGTTTATTCCTTTTCTGAACATTTACTAGCTTTATGTATATATTCATTTATTATTAATTACATGTATAGTTCTATGAAATACCGATTTGTCAGACTTAAGCAGATTTAAACATTGTTGACCCGTGTTAATCTTTTCTAATGATTTTAAATATATTAAATTTTACTGTGTAGTCTACAACATCAATATGACTACCTCAATAGGGTTTATGAAACATGATCAGCAAATTCGACAGTTGTCCACTTTTATATGTTGGTGTGAATAATCGCCTGATTACGTCATTGGTCGAATGCCTATCTTCGAGTTCTCCTTAAAGGCAGCTTAAAATGATTAAAGGTAAGTTAAAGACGATATTTAACCCACCTTATATTCTTATTTAAGACTTCATATAAATTAAAAATTTGTTTAGATCTACAAGGACGTGCCATCAGATCTATCGTGCAATGCAATTGGTTAACGTATTTGGAAAGTGCAAACTTCAAAGTATTTACTTAACCCTTTAACCCCCATTGACGCATTTGGACGCACTTTGATAATAAATAATATATACATCTATTAAAAGTTTAATTACTCGCTTATTTTATATCGTATAATAAAGAACTAGATATCAAAACATACCTCCCTGTTTCAATCTTTAAGTCATGTGAAGACAACCGTAATCGTGTAATTAATTTAAGATATTTCACATGAATTGATTTCTTAATATAAACTTGTAAACAAAAGTAATCAACAACAAGAGTTGTGAATGGAATTGGAGATCATTTGGAGAAATAAACAGGTATTGAAATATTTCATGCACAGGATCATGCACATGACAAATAAAGTGTCCTGCACATGTAAATCTTAATGTTAAAGCTGCTTGGTCCGATTTTCAATAAAATAATTGTACGCTCTTAACGATAGTTATGCTAAGTATGTGTGTAATAATATACGCTTCAGTAGGTTTCCCGGTCAATTAAGCCATATTTCAATGAAAAAATAATGTACATGTTGAAACTTGTTGAATCCGGATGTTGTGTATTCCCGCATGCTGTCCAATCCGGCGACATTATTCAGCCCCTAGATATTTTCATATCATTTTTGTTTAAAAAATGTTGTGCAATCCGGATATTGTATATTCTGTAAACCGGCCGCGATGAAAAATAAATTAGTGAGTGTTATCTCCCGTAGTCCGGCTACTAATCGTTTGATCGGGCTTCTGCGAGGTAATTAATGATCAATTATCGACCAGTTTTTCTGTCGTTGTTATTGATTTAAACAACTGTGAATATAGACCCAAACTAGCAACTCCTTTCAGTTTATACCGGTAAGTCTTGCTATAAATAAATACGCATTTTTTGCCAAAATTAGATAGTTAGATTAAAGCTCACCCCATTTTTTTCAGGCCGTGATTCAGGAAACTGCGGGAGTACGTTTGTTATCCCTCTTGTATGGCTACACGTACAGAGTTGCTTAATATTCTGTCAAAATGCTCAATTTCTTTTTTTTTTAGGTGTTGTACTATACAGAACGTTCTTTACGCGATCGCGCCAAGCGCTTCGTTTGGGGAAAAACAGTCCTAATCAGACAGCAAATACATAATACAGTCGTTTTATTAAATATTCTTTCATAATCAATAATAAAAAAACAGAATTTAATTAATGAAAGAAAAAATTCAGCAATAAGTATGCTTTTTAATGAAGGGTGTGACCCTTATTCTTTTACGGCCTGAATGTAAATAAAATGACTTGTTTAAAAATGGTTTGTTTTATACAGCCCGCACATACCGCAAGCATATAACATTGTAACACTTTAAAGGGGCATGGTCACGATTTTGGTCAAAACTTATTTTTCCAATTTTAATATTTACAATGCTTCAGAAAGGCATATTTAATAGGCAACCGAATTTTGATTGTCATTTGTTGAGTTATAAGCGAGTTACAGAGCTCGAAATTATTCGCTATGTAAACAAAGCGTTTGTTTACATTTTTAACGTCTAAGTAAAAGTTTCAGTTTTAAACCTAAAACGAATGTTTTAAACGTTAGGAGCTGTATATCTATGCTTAACATAAATAAAAAGATAGACAAATAAGCTGGAAAAACATTTTTACTGGTATATTGAACCTATGTAAACAAAAACAGGGCACGAGCCTTGTTTACATGACAAAGAATTGTGAGCCCTGTATCTTGCTTATAATTCTACGAATGACTCTCAAATTTTATTTGATCATTAGAAATGCATTTCTAAAGCATTGTTAATAATAAAAACATAAAAATAGAATTTGACTAAAATCGTGACCATGTCCCTTTAACTGCCTTATCTCGAACGCTTTTCATATATTATTCAACTTTTACTTAATACACTCGCTTAATTCTCTCTCTCTCTCTTTCTCTCTCTCTCTCTCTCTCTCTCTCATAACTCATAAACAGAATTATCACAGATTAGAGATACTTAAGATGTGTGTGTTGGTATAAAATCATGTTGTAAATATCGCCTATATTTTATTGAATTGGGTAGTGTAATGCAATAAATTCTCACCAGCAAAATGTCAGAAATAGACACAGGTGAATGTGTTTACATTTCAACTCGTACGACTGTAAAACGTTGTACATGCATGTATTATATTTATTGATGGCAGTTTTTTTATTTTATTTTACGCACTATGATTTAAATCAATGGTTTGATGCATCGTTAACCAATATAAGTGAAAATGAAAATAATTTTACAAAGAATGAATGACCATTCAAATGTTTGATAACGTATAAACACGAGAAGCATGTGTCCTATACTATAGCGAATCGGTTGTCCACTAGCGCGACATCTCCTCGGTCCGTATTATGTAAATGTACACTCAACGTGGTAAGTTTAAAATGTTTGCAGTTTGATAACTGAATTTTATTTTTTAACAATAAAACTATTTTATGACAAAGGCGAGATCACCAAGAACAGCTTTTTTCAATGACAGTCATACTATATATTTTTTTTTTATTACGAGACCAAAACCGCATTCCTTCGCAAATAAAATCTTTTCTCATTTACTATTGCTACATAAATAAACCCATGTGTGCATTACAGAATTGCGCAAATCTTGTGTATTGGATAACGGTAGACCGCTCGCTAGTCCAGTCGCGACCTATTTCCTCGGCCGCGGGCAAGTGATCGGATACTATATAATTGTTTTCACACACAGCTCGGAATCCAGCTAAATTTTAACTGCGACTCAAATGCATTGCATAGAAGCAGTTCTTTTATCCATAATGTATTTCACTAGAAAAGAATTAAACTGTTTAAGCACTTTCCGCATGTAAGCTGGCACATTGGTAGTAGGTAAAGGTAAAATCTTTTTTTTATTTACTATTAAAATCGTTAAAATCGGAATTTCTGTGTTTGCAGCTAAATAAATAAACTAATTTGTGCATAACAGGAAAGCGCAAATCTTGTGTATTGGATAACGGTAGACCGCTCGCTAGTCCAGCTGCGACCTATTTTCTCGGCCGCGAGCAAGGGATCGGATAGGTAATTGTTCACATACATAGCTCCGAATCCAGTTAGTTTTAAATGCGACTCAAATGCATTGCATAGAAGCAGTTCTTTTATCCATAATGTGTTTCACTAGAAAAGAATTAAACTGTTTAAACACTTTCCGCATATAAGCTGGTACAAAGTCTATAGTAGTAGGTAAAGGTAAAATCTTTTTTTATTCACTATTAAAATCGTTAAAATCGTAATTTTAGTTTTTTCAGCTAAATAAATAAACTAATTTGTGCATTACAGGAAAGCGCAAATCTTGTGTATTGGATAATTATAGACCGCTCGCTAGTCCAGCTGCGACCTATTTTCTCGGCCGCGGGCAAGGGATCGGATATGTTATTGTTCACATACATAGCTCCGAATCCAGTTAGTTTTAAATGCGACTCAAATGCATTGCATAGAAGCAGTTCTTTTATCCATAATGTGTTTTACTAGAAAACAACTAAAATGTTTAAACACTTTCCGTATGTAAACTGGTACCCTTTATGTTAGTTATACAAATACCCAGTTTATTTGCCAAATATAACACAAATATATGATAACAAGTTTAGCTTTTTACACTCATACAACCCAATACCCGAACAAAATATTATTTTTACAACATTAATAAGATCATAATGAACAACTTTTGCGGCGAAAGCCATATCGAAATCTTAACCGCTTTTGAGTTATAAAGTGAAAACTTTCAAGGGTTCTAGGTCCCTAATCTGAGGGGCCAGCCCCTTTTTCTTGATGTCAAACAAAAGATCCTGTAAAACAAAATTTTTATTGTGCAACATGTCTTAACAAAATATTTTCGAGAAAAGAGATACAAAAAGAAAACCAAGAAAAATCACAACATTTTTTATATCTCAATATTCGGGTCCAGGCGAGCTTCGCCGCCTTTTGTGCCAGACATAAATGATTTACTTTATGCAAAACTACAATCATTCGTCTACAATTCCTGAAAATTTGAATTTGATATCTTACATCGTTTAGGAGGAGTTCGAGTGACAAGACGACCCCCTGAAAATCGCTAAAACGTCATCATCTCAAGAACGGAAATGACGTCATGAAAACAAAAAAATATATATTAAGTTCAGATCACTATCTATAAGATCTGAAAGTTTCACGAAAATCGGCCGAGCCATTTCCGAGAAATCGCTTGCACAAATTTTGTAAGAAAAAAAAATAATAATAATAGGGAAAAAGAAACCGAACGAAAACAATAAGGTCTTCTGTTGGAAAACGGAAGACCTTAATTAAAGAGAAATAATTATTAACTTAAAAAATAAATCATAGTTAAAATTAAAAATGATTTTTTAGCGCTTCATTTTGAATGCGCATTGTCGGACAAGGACGGCTGTTACAGCTCGAAAGCTTCGATTTAAAAAAAAAAAACCGGTAATATTAGGTAAACAAGTCATACACCACTTGTTATTACATTTTGATATTTTTTATACATGTTTCATGTGATTTTTTAGAAGAACAAAATAAACAGGCCTCAATAGTATTACATAACGTTGTACAGGTATATTTTTAGTTTTTAACCACGCGGTACAGGCTATAGTATCGATTGCATTACGTATTTAAATTTGTATATAGAAACTAAAATGGACCAAGCTAGTAACTGCTTCTTATAATCATATGTATTTTGTCAACATTTTATAAAATACGTTCATCTGATATGAAGTATCTTGCTGAGATCACAACAAGCTTAATTTATCTCCCTTTTCCGTTACTACGCTAAACATTGAACAAGCGCGGGATTTCCGAGTTTGACAGAGTAGAAATGGAGAACAGTTCATCGGATGACGATAGTGATTCATTGTCTGAGGGTTCTGATCTCCAGCTATACAGTGAGCATGAATTTTCATCGGACACAGACAGTTACAATGATACACAGCAGACAGAGTCATCAATGGAGCTAGACAGCCAACAAACAGAGGCAACTGATGATGATTTCTGGTCTTACGATCTCCACCCAGTGGACATAGCACCATTTACGGAGCAAGTAGGGCCAGATCATACTTTACTGCCTAACGATGACTTGTTGAAGTACTTTTATCTAATGATAAACGAAGATTTCTTATAAACCGCGGCTCAGGAGACGAACAGATATGCAGAACAGGAAATGACTCGCAAAGGTTCCCGCGATTCAAATTGGTACCCCACAACTAGCCCAGAAATGAAAGCTTTCTTTGGGCTGAATGTCATCATGGGAATAAATCAGTTACCTCGCATCGATATGTACTGGTCGGAAAACCCATTTGTTGTTAAGTAAAAAATATGATTTGCAATGAATTATAATATTGCAAGAAATTCACTAAGCCGCCTGTACGATATAAAATACACAAAATTAAATTGAAAATAATAGTATAACAAAACCCACAAAAAACAACCTGCCACATAGAGAGAGAAAATTTAAAATATATACCCCCTAAGAATTAATATTTTTTTGTTTTCATTCTCACAGGAAATGAAGGGTTCAAGAAATGCATGACAAGAACAAGATTTGAAAAATTACTGCAGTATCTGCATATAAATGACAACCATGCTCAAGCACCTGCTGGAACACCGAATTACGACAGGTATGCCATTTTGCTTTGGTTTATACAAAACCAATGTCTTTTTGTGAGGGAACTTGATCTATTTTTGTTTGCTATTATTAGTTTTTGGTAAAAACACATTTGTAAAAAAAAAATTAGCAAACAGAAAAGCGTGTGCTAAAATATTCACATTGAACAAATACTGGAATTTTTTATATCATTCAATTCCTTTGGTAATAAAACTTGGTCCCCCAGTATGAGTGATTTCAACCGACACGTGCACTGCGCGGGGAGCAAAGTAAAAAACCCTGATAAAATGTAAAACTGGATCATTTTATCTTCAAGTTGTTTGAAAGTAATATAAATTGTATTCGGTTTTGATTTTCATAACATACCATTTTTACTTAGAATATAACATGAACAACTAGATGTAAATGACATGTCCTAAGTCACACTGTTGACACGGTTTAGAGTCTCGACTGAAACCAAAATTATCAAAACTAGAATACAAAACTACTAACTCAGTGAACAAGTCTACTACATGTATACGCGGATGCAGAAATTCTGTTTGCCGGTAAAGGGGTGGGTGGGTTCCAAGATCTATTTTTAGTTACTTCGCTATGAGAACTATATAACTTTAAATATTGCAAAGGGGGTGTGGGCTTTCAGTTGATACCCCCCCCCCAAATCTACCAGCATTACACATCTTCCGGTTTGCATAAAATCAGACCACTTATCAACATGACAAGAGGAAATTTCCAGAAGTTTTACAAACCAGGGAAGTGTCAAAGTATAGACGAAGGAATGATCAGGTACATATCATGGCGTTTCACCATTTCATCCTTGCTCTTATTCTATCTGCTTTCTAAACGCAGCTTGTTAGCATTATGCTAGTGAGAGTTGCAGGGGTCCCGGGCTCGATTTCCGGTCCAGCATATATTTTCATTGTATTAATATGTTCATTCTTCCTTTCCTACTACATTACTTTATCCAGTATGTATAGATTTGCCCATATTATGATTCAATTCTCATATTCTTACAGGTACAAGGGACACCATTATGCACAGCAGTACACGCCAGGAAAACAAATGAAACGCGGTCTAAAGGTATTTCAATATTTATAACTTTAAAATTTTGTTATCTTCACATCTCTTTTGAAAACCTTGGATTCCCTGAGTGAATAATGATGCAGTCAAAGTAGGCTAGCACTCTATGATCATTTTGACCTATATATTATAATTTATTGAATCAATGATCAGTGTAGATTTGATGATATCAATATATACAGTAATGAAACTGAATATCATCATTTTTTTTAGATAATTTTAAGAGTTTTATTTAAAAAAAAACAGAAAGTTTACTGACACTTTATATGTGTAATTGAAAAATATTGAAACGTTAAATACCATAAATGCTATGACACGAAAACTTTATTTTCATGTAGATATGGATGAGATGTGAACCAAGTGGCTACACCAATGATTACAGAGTGTATCTTGGTAAACATGATTCAATGTGTGGCCCATCACTAGGGTAACGAGTCGTCAAACATTTATGCAAGCCATTGAAATGGAAAGGTCATCATGTGTTCTTCGATAGGTAAATGAATTATTGTCAGGATGTCTGTCTGTTTACATGCAAGTGAAATGACTTTTTATGAATGAAGACAGAATTTCAGAGTTTATGCACTAAAAATTTGATGTAACACAGGATTGGTTTTATCAGTTGTGTGTTTTATTTAATTTTTATTTTTGGGGGGAGGGGGGGGGGCAACTTTTTCTAGAAATGCATGAAATGCTGGAATGCTACTTAATTTATTTGCAGGAAATGAGCCACATTTGTGTTCTTGTGAAATATAAAACTTTAGTATAATACTACTATTTCTCTACTAGTATGTATCTGCTATATTGACAGTTATGTAAAGCGATGGCAAAAGCTCTAATTTACAATCTTGACCGTGTTCATATTATTCCATTTTTAGGGGATTATTTAGATATGTTTACATAATTCTATCCTGTCATAGTTGCTCGAGACTGAAATTGGGAATGAGTAAAATTTCAAGGTGATGTTTTAGGGGTGAAATGTCAATATTGTTTTTGATTATTAAATTAAGTTTAATGTCTCAATTTGAAATGACTGAATTTATAAAAGGAACATATAACTACGTGTCTGATCTTGCATGCAGTCATATTTTTAACAACTTTATAAATCAAAGTACTGAAGTACTGACGGTGGTTGATTTTATCGATTATTATTTATTTTAGAATCAACGATATGTTATTTAGCATGACAAGTAATTTCTAATCTCTATTTAAATAACACACATTTTTATAATATGAATTCTAGGACTTTTCCGAAAAAAATTTCGAGAAAACCCCATATGAATTATGTTGTGTAATATTTAAAGATATAATTAATTCCATCAAACTATGTATCAGTATTCGAAATATTTCTAAAAATTGTACACATATATATTGTCTGGATTCAACCAATATTGAACTCTAGTATCGTTCTACCAGATGCTCGGCTGTCTCCGTTAATCTCCGACTACCAAGAGATACTCTCTGCTTGTCGGAGATTTACGGAGACAGCCGAGCGTCTGGTTGTACGCTCTGGCGTAGGAATACGACTACAAAAATATCTAAATTGTTCGTACTATTTAAAATCTGACTATTTTCAAGGTATTTATAAATACATTTTCTTGAAAAACAATGGTTCAGCATACATTACACCGCATTTATCTATTATTTCAAGAACTAACTCTTGTCGGCGGTGATGATTTGTGCTCAGGTCCAAACACTGTTTCACTTTCGGTTTGCCAGAGTAACTACATAGGATAGTTGATTAAAATCAACTCCCAAAAATCAGAATGTGTCCATCATTCATATGACTTTTTCCTGATCTTATTTTATTGAAATTAAGATCAATATATTGTTCATTTTCTTTTAATTTCAGATATGTCACTTCTATTCCTCTTCTTCAAACTCTTGAAACCTATAGTGTATATGGTTGTGGGACTATAATGGCAAACAGGAAAGGGTTTCCCTCACAGCTGAAGAACCCACACCTTCCTGAGAGAGGAGATGCTGAACAGATGCAACATAATAACCTTGTTGCCACCGTATAGAACGGTGCTAAACCTGTGCGTAGTTTTTATGTGGTAAAAATAAATGTTGTATGTGTAAAAGTCTAGGTTCCCTGCTTATCTGTTTTACGTGAAAAAAAAACAACAAACTTTTGCGAGAGTGAACATGTTTGCAAATGATTCCAAAAGACAGGTTTATTTTATTTTTCATATAAATTTAATCTCAGGTTCACATTGCATCTACAACATCTGACCCTCTCGGAGATGGCCCAGCTCAAAGAAGGATACGGAGTGGTGGTGTTATCATCATTCAGCGCCCGCCTGCAGTTGAGCACTACCCACAACACTACTATGGCGTAGACAGGACCCAACAATACAGATCCAAGTGTCCAGTTGGCCGTCCATCCAAAAAGTTTTGGAAGTATCTGGTCAACTATATTTTTGAAATTTCTCTGATCAACACATTCCTTCTTTGGTTTGAAACCCCAGGAACAAGGAAACCAACAAAACATTTCTCTATGGTTGACTGCAACTTGTCTATCGCGGAAAAACTTATTGGTGATTTCTCTAGCAGAAAGCGGGCACCTTCATGTGGAAGGGGAGTTGCAGGCATTAGTGTTGCTAACATCAACCGGCACATCAGCACAAAGTTGACAAGACCGCGTGGAAGATGCATTCAGTGCAAGAAGAATGGCAGAAGAAGTGACACATTTTTTGGTTGTACATTTTTTTTTGATTTGTAATGTACATCTGTGTAGAGGAGCTTGTTTTCAGGCCTATCACACTTATCATCACTTGCTTATGAAATAGGTTTATATATCATGTAATGTCTGCTTATAAGTGCATATATCGTTCAAATAATATGCGTCTACTTTATTTGCTGGCTCCAAGCACTTATCTAATCCACTCAAATGGTTTGCATTTTTCAAATTTTTCAAATGTGTTTTTGTCTTTCGTGTGCCTCTTGTTTATGTATTTTTAAAACCTTCTAAATATTTTATCGAAAAGAAATAAATTATTCATCACTGTGTGTTGGTTACTGTTGCCATGGCAACCATTTTTATTTTATGTATTATTTCTATTGTATACCAAAGCTGAATTCGTTATTCATTGATTTTCTTGAAAAATTTATAAAGCTTCTCGGTTTCTTACCATTTGTATTTTTATTTTCATAATGAGATAATTTTTTTGAGATACATTAATTAGCTTGTGGTCTTGTTGCTATGGTAACTAGTGTTTCTGTGTTTTCAAGGATGTAGAATTGGAAAATAGATATATCGTTGGTGACGTTATATACCATATTCTAGACTGTTTTTACCTTTTTTAGGTAACTAAAGACACACTTTGAAACTTTATTACCATTGTTTGTTGGTACTTTTATTTTGATCTGAAAATGCCAAATGTTGCATAAAGCCACATAAAAAAAATTTGTTTCAAATTGTTTCAAATAGAACTGCAGCAGTTCAATAGTACCTTACAATGCATTTTTTCTGTAAAATATTTCGTATCTTACTTTATCATTCACCATGGCATCAAAATAATCCACTATTCAATGAAAAATCTATACACAAATATTATTTTATAGTTTAAGCCTAAAACGTTGCCATGGCAACCGCATATTTGACTTTTTTTAATCAAACTTAAAATCTGCAACAAAAGGTCTTTCATTCCATATATAGTTATATATGTAAAAAAAATTATCAGTAATAAGTTAAATTCAATTTTTAATTATATTACTTCCTTTTGTTAAATTGTGAAAAGTTCTGGGGGTTAAAGGGTTAATACATTGTACATACAAAAAACCCTATATCTCATTGAAAAATGCAATCTCAAATAAATATTTAATTTACATGGTGCATGGAATAAGACAAAATCTTTCAACACAATTTATTTTCTTGGTAAAATGACTATGCATAAAGTCCGCAGGTCAGGAAATAAAACAAAAACAAAAAATATTTAGTCATTATCAATGCCTTGGTCACACATAAATCCTGTCCATCCAGTATCACACCCTCTGTCACATTGACCAGTCACGTGGTTACAGGTAGTACCGTCTCTACAGTGCCCTTTACACTGCTGACTACAGTTGACACCGTGCCACCCCTGGCTACATTCTATTTACAACACACAAAAATATATAAAAACTTTGAAAATAAATCAATTTTTTTTCTCAAAAATAAAGTTATATAAAAGATATTTTATATTAAGGAAACTGGGTGTTCAACAAAAATATTTATCGATATACTAATATAAAATATAATATTGTATCCTATGATGCTATATAATATTTTGTCATATGATTTTCGTATGATACAATATAATACATATACATTATTATAACAGTGACTTGATCAAAAGGGACGGGTTACGTTGAGTTGCCAGGCGCGAATCATCAGATTAAACGAGATGCGAAGCTTTGTCTATTTAAAAGTTTTATTTACAAAACTGTTTTTCTAAAATCAGCTGTATGACGTTTACTTATATAAGAAAGCTTTTTTTAAATCAACTCGAAAACCCAAAGTGTGGTGATCCGAAAATTGACAGTATCAAGGAAGGAAAATTGATGGGTATATAATAGTGTATAATATTTGTGATATTGTATTGTATTAAACAATATTGTATAATATGATATGATACAGTAGAATATTGTGTCATGATTTATCGTATAATACAATATAATACTGTATAATATCATGATACAATACAACATTTTGTTTTCCCTGAAATGTCACACTTTAATTGGTTTAAACATTACACGTGATTGCCTCATATATCTCTATGTTAATTCGGTGAGAATATTAGGCAATATGGCCGTCATTGGCCGACGCTTCGCATACTCATATCAACATTTTATGTTATTTAATACAGAAACCACATGCAATAAGTTCTTTAAAAATTTAGAGTAGTTGCCCTTTGAATATTGACGTTACATTGTTGTGTCCGGAGCAGATCAATACGGCAGCGTCGAAATTTGCTCAAATCTCTGCAGAGGAAAGGGACAAAACGTTTTTTTTTTTTTGATTAAATCACGTATCCTTTTGTTCAACGGGCATGTTTTTTCTAAAATCAATAGAAGTCGCTCAAATGCAATATTTTTTCTGAAATATATATATAACAGTACAATATTTTATGTTTATAGTGGACACGTGATATGGTACAAACAGATGTATTTGTGGTTTTGAGGTCGTTTAAAAATTTCAATATTGCAACGGCATATTCATGTCAAAATTCACAACTGAATTATAAAATAACTTGATGTTACATCGTAGATTTTGAAAAATGTTGCAGTTTTTTTTTGATAAAAGTATTTGTAACTAGAAACCGTAATTTATAATGCATATGTTGAATAATTTTGAAGGTCACAGTGTTAATTTCATTAACAAAAAAATAATTTGTAAGATTTTACAAGGATCTCAGCAGTTTTTAAATTACATAGCATATTTCACATTCACATGTAAAAGTTTGTCATGATCAGATAAGTGTATGCCCTTGCAAATGATTTATATAGGTACCCAGCTTTAAGATATACGATATTTTATACAAAACTGAGGTTGCCTCATTTTACGATGCATAATTATAACAATTTGAAAATAAGACTCTATAAGTAGCATTCTACTAATTATAATGTTGAACAAAATATTTATTTATAATTTTCTGTTAATCTATAGCATTTATTTTTCTTCGCTAAAAAAACTGCATGATAGCCTTAATGTGTCATTTTGAAGCATATGACGTCATATTTTGTAGTACAGCGAGAAGGAATTCTTGCTTATTTTTCAGCGTGTACGATATTACAGACATCGAAATTGTAAGTTATAGAATTTGTTGTTTTTTAATTAAAAGATTAGTATAAATTAAATTTCCCGTACTTTTTGACTGAACGGAATTTATTGGCAGCCTTAACTGTGCTGCGTAGCAACAAAACATTGTAAGTAAACATGGGTGAAGCAAAGATTTTTAATTTTTTTTATGGCGTCGAGCGAAGCTCGAAAGCCATCTAGGGATCGTACGTCCGGAAGTTTGCAAATTTTTAAGGAGCCAAACAACTCAAATGAGTGCAAAGTTTTCTTGTGTGTTTGAAGAAAAATAGATGACACACTTCAACTTCGAGCAGAACTGTACGTCAACAAAACGAGTTGGCAGATATGAAATGGTTGATGTCTTTGAAAATGTTCATATTTTATTGTAAACAATATGTCTGGGTTTCAGCGGACGAATACACTTGCACGGAGACACATGCGATAGTTATGCCTACATACTCAATTTGGTTATGAAATAAACCAGCCTGCAAAACAGATTATTTTGTATCCATATCGAATATTGACAATGCACAAAAGTTTGATCTTTTAGAAACAAAACTTCCTACATTAAGCGATAAGTATATCTACAACCAAAAGTTATTTTTAACCAACTAGTGAACTACTTTCACTTTGTAAACAACGTGAATGGGTGCCTTCCTTTTATCTACCCCTGATCTTTTCGGCCCGTGTCATTTGGACCCATGTGAATTTTAAATCAAATTGATAATAAGAGACAGTGTGTTTATCAGCAGTATACAGATTACAATATATAGAATTAAACACAATCATAATTTAAATATTTAATTCTATATGAATAGAGAGAAAAAAATCTAAAAAAATTTTAACTCTTAAGATATTTCTAAACTTAGATTTTTAATTAGCATTCAAAACTTTATAAAGAATTAGGTGAATCAATTTGTAATGAATTGTAATTTAATTAGTTATGTGATAAAAAACATAATTTTTTATTATTTTTGAAAGTTGACTAATGTATTTGTCTTTATATTTGTTTTTAAAAAGTAAGTATAATTGATACCAATTTCTAAATGAATATGGTCAATAACCAAATCAGAATGTTTTTTGTAAATATATAAATAAATCACACTTAATTTTAAAATTTTTATTATTCTAGTTGACTGCGTAAAATCTATATTAAATTTCATTTTTGTTAAATTGACCGCCCAACTCAATTTTTATAAAATTAATCTCCAGCAAACAAGAAAAGTTGGTCTCATGTTAAGTACACACATTACTAATTAAGAGTTACAAAATCATACTTTGTTTTCAGTTTTTTTTTTTAAATCTACAGTACCTAAGTGTACATTTGATAAATAAAGGAGAACCATAAATAACACAAATAAAAAATATATGCATTTTTGTAATAGTGGAGATTATTTTGACTTAAAAAAAAAATTATTTAGATATTTATTCTTCAAATTAACTTTAACTCGACGCCATTGTGGCCCTTCAGGCCTTTGATTTGAAAGATGAGATTGATAATTTCGAAGAGTTTAAATATATTGGGCCAATCAATCTTATAGTCCTGTTTCGCCTCGCCATTTATGAGATTGGTCAACCCAATACTGGCGTGCGACCATTTCTCGCCAATGCATTGTGACGTCATTTTATCAACACATAAAATTATGTACGAAAAATGACGTCACAATGCACTGGCGAGAAATGGTACTCGGTGAGAATTGATCGCACGCCAGTATATTTCTGTAGGCAGTCAGTAACAAACCTAATAAGTAATACTATCAAGATATGATATTGTATCATTACGTGTGATAATGTATTGTATTAAACAATATTGTTTCATATCATATTATACAATACCATATGATACTAATAGAATTCATTATTACGAGTGTGGGATACTGAAATTCCACCAAGGGGATAAGATTTATGGTCTAGGACGTGGCTCTGCCGAGTCTTAGATGGTGAATATTGGCCCCGACGTGGAAATTCGCTATCCCACACGAGTTTGTAATTAATGATTATTTTTCTCGCATTATTTTACATAAAAAACGATGTCTGACAACTTTCTCTTTTGACGTTCAAAAGTTTACATTCGGTTTATTACGCCGCGCGCTACAAATAGTGCAAGTGAAGAAGAGAGCAGTCGACATCTTTTTTTCAATGAAAAAAATGATGAAATTGTAATGAACAAAGCAAAAGAGTGACTTACAGATTAGAACATTCCGTCATTTATCATTTCATTACAGTTTACAATGTTTGTTTACATTTCACAGCGGCATAGTCATACACAGTGTAAGACAGAAATATCTCACACTTGACAAACCGATCCCACACCGGTAATACATGTAATGCGAGAGAATATAGTATCATGTGATACAAAATCGTATCACAAAATGCATAACAATTTTGTAATATATGAAATGAAATTATATCATATAATATAGAATTGTATTATGATTTTTAGTTTAAATTATTTGAAACTATTGCTAAATTATGTCCACCAAATTAAGTAAATATAAAACGTTTAGTAAAACAGGTAGGGTAAAAGTTTAAAAAGCATTTTTGATTTGCCCTCGTATGTTTCGAAATCTGTAACCTGCTCTAAAACTTCTAACCTCCTTCAAGCATCCCAGATATATTTAGCATCCAAGTCCTTACATGTAAGACCACGAGAATGTCCAGATGCACTATCCATGCAATTTTAGTGACGGTAGGACAAGTAATAACTTAGAAGACTGCACCAAAAACTTTAACCAGGTCCGGACGCCGACGCCGGGGGTATAGAATAAGCTGCCCCCGACTCCGTCTCGGTGAGCTTAAGAGTTGTTTTCTTGTTTTCTTGATTGAACGTTATCAGTAAATATTCCAAACTTGTAATACCTTACGGAAAATACGGACCTGACATAAACAATGTATACGGCAACACAAGATACCAAATGAACAATAAGGTTAATTAAGGTTAACACTAAATTGTTTGGCACTTAGAGTTTTATAATAAAGTGTAATACACCGATTGATTATGTATTATCCAGTTTTTGTTGATTCAATAATTCTATAAATCTTTTACTGTTTCATATAGTGAAACATTATCATACTTGTGTTGCAGGATTGTCCCGTCCATCCAGATTTACAACCAATACAGGATCCGGTTTGAATGTTACATATTCTGTCTTTACAGTTGATAGGACATGGATTGTTGCAGTTTTCCCCATATACACCAGTTTTTTGACAACCTATACATGAAGTATCAAAGAAACCTGATGATTTTTTTTTTGATTTTTTTTTTTTTTGCTACTAATAAAAGTTGAATTTTTGCATAATGAAAATGAGCTATTCCTTCCAAAAAAACTTATTTCCTAACATGGTTTAGAAACCAAAAATATATATAATTTATATTGTTTATTAAGATGCTTATGTTAAAGCTGTTATTACCACTTAGTTACATTTACTACGACAGGTGCAGATATCCATATTTTTCAAAACTTGTAGTTGTGGTATTAGAAAGAGGTCTTACATTTTTGCCAACAGAATTGTTGCGCATTTTATAACTTTTATCTCTTTACCTTGTACAATAACTTCGCACAGTTCAGTGAAGACATGTTGAATTTCATATCCGTCAGGGTAGATAACTCCATCAATTCGTTCATTGTAAAAGATGACGTAACGTCCGTGTTCTGTACACGTTGTTGTAAAATTCAGGGGCGGTAACTGTGCTCCGTCCTTGTAACACAGAGTGGAACCCTGTATATCACCAGTGGTTGATACATACAAAGAGAACCCGGCAAAACGCCCACGTTGTCGATAATCTACAATATAGGGTTCCAATGCCACCAATTTCAGTCAAATTATATTTTAATTTCTTAACAACAAAATTACAGAAGCACATTACGCTGTGTTTATCATAATGGCTTATATATAAAAGGGAACTTGAATATTTATTTCTTAATCAATTATAAAAAATAGGGGTAGAAGTTTTTAATGTGATATCATTATGCTTAAAACTGAGGGTTTTAACTACCAAAGCACAATTATTTGTTATGTGCTTTGCTAAAACAGGGTTTGATTTTATAACTATTTCAAATATTTGTCATGATACGAGATCACTGCGAAACGTGCTTTCAAAACTTAATAAAAACTTTATGCTCTGCTTTGTTTTCAAAAGTGTCGAATGATGTTAGGGCTTTGCTCCTAATGGAAACGCAGAAACCACATTAAAAACCGCAATATTTGTATGGCTGCTTGTCCTGATCTCTTATCGTCCATTTTCCTGTCCGCGTGTTTGTCTGTACATATGTATGTGTTACCCAACAACTCAGGTAATTAACTTTCAACATATAAATTTTAATGGCAAACAAAAATGCTTCCAAAAAGAAGACACTGAGGAGTTTTCGGGCAATTTCTCTTAGTCTGGTTTTCTATATTTCTTTCGTACAGTTGTTTAACTATTCTTGCTGTGACAGTTTTATTTTGTTCTTTTTTTTTTGTTAAATAAAACTGTTACTTTACTAGTTATCATGGTGTTATCATTAAACCCATACACATTTGCATAATATCAAGTGAATGGTTACATGTGTGTATTCTGATCGTAAACCAGTTTAATCCTTAATTGGGTCCGATGTACTTCGTTGTAATTGCAATGCAAATTTTCAATGCAAGTTCAGCGTACAGTAGTCGAATTAGGCAATTATATCACTTAATATGTACATAACAGATATATAAGTAAATGCATGTTAGTATACATTGAAGTAAACTGGTACATCGTTATTCAAATATGCTAAATGGTCAACATAGAACCGTTAAATATACGTAAATGTTAGATATATTTTTGACCATAAACAAAATATATAATGGCAAGTAAAGGAAAATTCAAAATACTTTTGGTTAAAAAATTTTAAAATTGATAAATAAAATAAATTACATACTGTATCCATCGTAGATTTTAAACAGTATGTTAACACTGTAAATACTGTACACTCCACCAAGGTCAACTTTCCACCATACGGTCTTAACCGGAAGGAAGATTCCTATCACTGCCGTTCTCATACAAGTTGTCGTGTTTCTATCAACTGCGTTATATGCATCATAATAACCCCCTGGAGAATTGTAGGTTTGGGATTGAGTAGCGAATTTTCTGTAGGCAAGATCATCTGTACGCAAAAGATAAATCTCAAGATAAATAGCAATATTTTGAGATAAATTTAGTTATTATGTTTAGTTATAAGGAGCAAGTCATTGCGAAGGCTTTTCTTGCTGTATGCATTGTAGCTATTTGTTTGTCATTGTGGTGTGTCATTTTGGTGCCCCTTTCATTAAAACGGGCTTGGATTCATTATTAACATTCTTGATTTTTTTTTTATAAAAGTAAATCTACTTTTCTTTAACGTAACAATTAATTTTTCTTTTTTGAAAAAAAAATTAGATATTACTCAAGAGGTAGATTAACATAACATTCTATGGGTTTCTATTATTGTTTTGAATTCGTACGTATTTTTGTAGATATTTGTCAAGATGTTATATGCCTGCAAATCTTATACAACTTTGTCAAAACTTTTATATTTGGAAAAGTTAGAATTGAAATATTCTTGATCAGCTTTTTAATTAAAGTAGATGAAATTCATGTTATTTTTTAATTATTATAATCCAAACTTTGCTTTTGCAGAAATTGTATTTTTTGTTACATGCAATTACATATGTAGTTGTATTTGCATGAAATCAATAGATACAAAAAAGTTAATGACAATTATAAATTGAGTCACATACCATATGTAAATACTAAAGTTAATCCCACAAGATGTAAAAGAAAGTTGATTAAATCCATTGTTCCGATTATTCATAAAACACGTCTAAACATATGCTTTTCATCCCGTAAGATTAACAAAGAAATATAGGGCAAGACCAGATATATTGCTTGCTCTTTAGTGATAACATGACACTTCAATTTGGTGGTTCGTACAGATAGCTTATCGAACTCTTTTTTCAAAATACACGCTAAGCAGCCATGTCAACAATTATAAACTTTAAATATCAGCAGGACATGCTGGTTTACCTAATTTATTTCAGTGATTACATAATAAGTTCTACAAAGTGCAAGATTGATATCAAAATATTCTGATTTGAAAATTTAGAAAGGTACCTGCACAATTTTTATCATACATGTAGTTTTGTATAAAATAAAGTTCTACAGAACATGAATGCACATATATTATACATTTATAAAACACAATACATGTAACACAAATTATTGTCTAATTTGTTTTCAAAGAAAGATGAAATCAGACGTTAAAGATCATAAATACAATGAGGTTATTTCTATTTTATGTGTTATTGTTTACGTTTGCTGGAACTAAAATTAATACATTGAATCAAAGAAATATCAAAATAGGAGTAATGAGTTGTATAAGAAAAGTACCATATACAGTTTATGTTTTTAATAACATACAATCAAAACACATGAATTAATTTAATCATATCGTAACTAGTTATACATTTCGGTATGGAAATAAGTCGTGTTTAGTTACTTCCATTATGTGACTCAACATTGTCTTTGATATATCAATTTATCAATTTATTAAGTTACCTATTTTTCTATTCATATGAAGCAGAATTTATTCAAAAACTTTAACGTTAAACAATAAATCACTCGCTGTGGCCTTCAACTTAACATTTAGGTATATCGACGACGTATTTTTGATTAACAATTGTCACTTCCATACTTACGTCGACTCGATATTTAAACAATAAAATGCTTTCTTTGGTGATTCATTCGGGATATGAAGGTAGCGACATTGCAGAAAAAATACATAACCCGCGTTAGCGGGTTATGTTATTTTTTTCTGCAATGATCGCTACCTTCATAACCCGAATGAATCAACAAAGAAAGTATTTTATTGTTTATATTAACATCTTTCTTTTAACTAATTAATAAATTGAGCGTAAAAAGTAAGTAAAATTCGTTAAATTACTGTTAATGTACATCAGTACGTTAGCTAAAAGAAACAGCCAAATCGTCTCCTGTGAGACTTTGAGTCTGACATTATCATGGTTATTTCGTGCAGTCCGTGATTTTTCTTAGGTAGCTGTAGGTCTCGACCAATCGATAAACTGGGCGTGTCAATTTCAGTCCTGTCACTTTCTTGTCAGTTTCAGCCGCTGTAGATTTCGACCAATCGATAAACGGGGCGTGTATATTTCAGTCTGGCTGTTTCTATAGAGCTATGAATTAACTATAAGTCTCCGTAAGAAAAAGAGGAAATAATACTTGGTAGATGTAAATATATCCCAGTTAACTAGAAATAAAATATACCAACGAGTCTGCGTCATCTGTTTCATATTTAGATATTTTACTGGAAATGGACATTGATGGTAAACTAAACAACAAAACTTAATGATAAACGTGATGACTTCAATTTTTCTATAGTCAACTTTCCTTACATATGTAGCAATATACATTCATCCCTTGACTATGCTGTTTTTGGTACTGACAATCAAGTTGATAAAACAGGACTATCAACGGTCTCGTATTAAATCATCTTTTCTTAAGTTCTATGGTCGATCAAACGACCTTGTCAGCAAATACAATCTTCCACTGGGTCGCATTCTGCATGAAGTTTTTTATACTAGTTGTTAGACCATAATTAATAACCTAATTGTGTACGGACTTTTACGTTTTTCCCGATTACAACAAAGAGCACACGGCGGGTATGACCGGTCAGCAGAGAATACTCACTCCTCCATGGCACATGATCCTACCTCTATATTTTAAGAGGTCCGTGTTCGCTCTGCTCCTTTTTTGTAGTTTTACCATGGAATTTTGAATTTGAACACTGTTCGTTATCACCACATGTCATTTTTAATTTGAAAGGAAATAATTTTGTCGGTAGTATTTGACAATGTTTTTGTGATCGGCTTCGGCCGATCACAGTTGTGTCCATATGAGGCATCCGGCAAATTTTAATATTTGCGCACGCATTGCGCCTTGGACTATACTTTATTTACAAGCAATGACAACCTCATTTAAATCTTTAATTATACGTAGATTTACTAAAAACGTTACTTTTATCTGTTTGCCTAAAAATTAAAACATTTACACATTTACATACATAATAATTCAAATCATCTTTTTCTTTTCATGTGCGTAAGAATATTTATCGGAAGTATTATTCGTCTACTAAAAGTAAAGCTTATTCAAGCCTTGCTATTTCGGAAATCAACAAAACGATGCTATATATAGCATAATGCATGTAGCGTAATGATTTCGTATTACATTAACATAGCTGACCAATGATATTAAATGCCGATCATTCCTTTAAAAGGAATACTTGTTTGCAATTGCTTCCCGTTTAGTTCTTTGCATGTGTAGACTGTTTGTTCTTTTTTGGAAGCATAAAAATATTGAAAAGAAGGACAATAAACTCGGACATAGAATTTTAATATAAAATTAATTAGTTTTATTTCTTTTACTTCATCCCGTTTTTTCCCAATAAAATAAATCAGTTTATACCCTATTTAAAGAAACCAAAAGAGAGGTTTTAAAATCCACTTATATATATACATTACATTGAATTTGCATCCAATGTATTTATGATAGGTGTTCAATAATTTAAAAACAAAAAGTCTTCTTAATCTAATTCGATCAACATAATGGAAAAGAAAGCTTAAATATGCATTATGGGGGGGGGGGGGTCGAAGTATTACATAGAAATATTAAAGAGTACAATTGGGGGGGGGGTCGAAGTTTTACATAGGAATATTTAAGAGTAAATCTTTAAAAATATTCTTGACTTCTCAAAGACTAATCAGCCGGGAAAGCTGTAACTTGCGTGGAAGCATCCTCAGGTAGTGTTGGTTTAAAATTATGAAAAGCATGACCCCCGGGGTTAGGGTTGGGCCACAATGGTGGCGGGTCAAAGTTTTACAAAGGATTATGTAGAGTAAATCTTTAAGAATCTTCTCAGAAACTAATCAGCCATATGATTCTTTTTAATTGTTGACGTAGGCCCCAGGACAATTCTTCGGCCTCACAAGAAGGTTCAGAGTTTGATGTAAGTTTATATCCCATATATAAACAAATGTTAAGGATCTTTTTGAGAACTGCAATACTCAACATGTGATATGACTATAAAATTATCCTGTTAGAAAAGGGACTTATGATTATTAACATAAGAATATCCAGGGGGGGGGGGGTGGATTTTATTTATACAGGATCTACATGTATTATTATACATTGTCCAGATAGTTTGTATTATAACTCCATTAAGCTTATTGTTCCTCAGGTGAGCGATGTGGCCCATAGGGTTCCTGTAATTTTTGATTTTACTTTCTACAACAATATTTTATAACTAATCAATAAATCTTGAATAATATTTGTTCAAAAGAATTATAAAGGATAATAGAATTAGATTCAGTACATGTACGTGTATTTTGACCCAATTTTTTTTAACCTGCAAATTCGTATATAATATATCATTATAAACAAATACGTGTATTTTGACCCAATTTTTTTTAACCTGCAAATTCGTATATAATATATCATTATAAACAAATACTAACAACACATGTATACCTTGCATACAGCCATACGCCATACACATTTTATATTTATTAAACATTTGCTACAAGTACATGTGTTCATTTTGTGTGATATGTAATATATATTATGAACTTTTATATAACACATGTCAACGTTCATAAATAACCTCATACAAATCAAATTGACATTCTTTTTAAAAATCCAAAAATTACATTCCTAACATAAAAAACATCATAACCAGCCAGAACAAACCTAGAAATAAAAACGATGCAAAATCGTGAAAAAAGTCTAGCAAACCTGTAGCCGTTGCCAATGCTTAATGATGCAAGAAGGGTGTGACAGACCTCACATTTTACATATAATTTTATATAATTAATTTTCCTAAATAAAACAAGGGAAAAACGACTTCTTTGACAAAGAAATATTTTCTTTAAATAAAAAAAATTGGTCTATCGAGCACACGCGGCGGCTAAAAAGTGATTTACTCTACTAAATCATAATACCTTGCCGCTCATTGGTCAATACCGGACCATAACAATTTGTAAAACATGACTACCGGGCATACAACATATTCCCACTATACTGACGAAACGCGGGAAAATATAATTATCTTATCACTCTTTTTCCCATAAACACCCTTTTGACACCGGAATATATATTTTGCATTAAATATGGTTCATGTCTGGTTAATACTATGCCGATTACACGGCATCTTTGCTAGCCAAGGATTTTCGGTCCACTCTGCTCCCCATAAAGCCTTGGCAGATCTCATAACGAAAACTCGGTGACAAGCTCCGTGTTCTGATTGGCTGCAGCTGCGAGTAGCTGATCCAATTGCAGCATTTAAACCCGGCGCTTGTAAATAAACTTTGAAAGAAACACACGTGTGATCTTTGGTAAAACATTCGGTGCTTTTAACAAGTTGAGGCACAAGTGCTCGAGTACAGTGCATCCCTAACGATGATCTAACCAGATCGCTTTGAAAAAAAACGATATATTTTACTGCATGGGATTTAACAGATTTAGAAACTTGACAAGGCTCGCGTGATAGTATGGAAGTAAACATGGCGAATGTAGAAGTTGCCTATCCCGTTAGTATATACATGTACGTTTCTGTTTCTGGTTATATGCTTTTAAAGGATCAATGAGCTGTATTTTATTTAATTTTCTTTTGTCCGGAATATTAAAGACGGCGATACAAGGTTTTATGGCATGAATGCTTTCATTTATCAGCGACTTTTTCACTCCCAGTACAGGTTTCTACTAACATTATAAATAAAACATTCCTTGCTTTCTCTAGGTTATATCTTCATTTCTATTTAAAAGCATCGTTAATTATGTTCCGATTCTCGCTCGTCAACATGTTTACAAGATGTAGTTATGCCGTAGAGTGTATATATCCCGTTGTTTCATTCGATTAAAATGTAAATGTGCAAGGGGCGCAACTCAAGTTGTTCGCTAGATAGCGCCACTGCATCACCGAGTTTTCGTAATGAGATCTGCCAAGGGTTTATGGGGAGCAGAGTGGACGGAAAATCCTTGGCTAGCGAAGATGAATACAAAGATACTGACATTTCTCTCTAAGCCATTTGACCGCTCAGTTTCGAACCTTCCTTTCATTGCACAAATTCTGGAAAAAAAATTCTGTGCACGTATTGATCATCATCTAGTAGCAAACAATCTGCAAGATTCTTACCAATCTGCATACCGCGTACATATTTCTACAGAAAAAGTTTTTTTTAAAGATGTCACGACATGTGACAACACTAGATCACTCATGTGCAGTTCTATTGATAATAGACTTTTCGGCGGCCTTCGATGTGATTGACAATTCTATCTTTGTTAAGCGCCTATTCAAGATATCTTGTCCCACTTCGTGTCACACGATTCTTACTAAAGAAGGATTTATTGATAATAAGACTGTTGTTTCACCGATAAACCGGAGATGTTTCTATTTTGGAAGTTTAGTTTATAAATGTTGTGAAGAAATGATGGTACACCCTCAGACGAAATAGATTTGCTTGTCAAATTTACTGGAAGTATATCACAAAAATACGTCCTCAGTCTGCGAGCAGCTCACACGAAGAGGCCAGCTTTAGGACTCGTGCAAATCTGGGAGCGCTTGGAAGAAAGATATGGCAGCCCAGAAATGATTGATAGTGAATTGAAACCCGAAGCTATCAAACAAAGACTGGAAAAAACTGTACGATCTGGTTGATATCATTGCGGAGATTGAAGCCTTAAAGGAAAATGACATGTATTGACCCATGTTTTCTTATTTTGATCTATTGGAATCGGTTCCTTAGTTTGTAAATTGCCATACATGTTACAAGAAAAAGGGACAAGTATGGCAGCTCAATACAACAAGAAACACCACACTTTACATCTTGCAATTTTGTACAAGAACAAAGCAAAATTCGCAACAATCCTTCGCTACAGTACGCGCAGGAATCTAGAATTGCGAATTGAATGCTTTAAGGAGGTTGGATCCTGCGATCATAAGTCTTAAAGTTTTTTTCTAAAGTATTTTTTAAAAATCAACATACATAGCTAAACCAAAATTCAAAACAAAATTTTGTGGTCTATATGCTCCTCTCGGTGCTACAGTGTATTTAATATGACCTTTCTGCACTGAAAGTGCAAATTGCACATATATCGCTTTTTCCTCAATAATTTTTAATCGGAATAAACCATGGCATCAAATCCAAATTTATATTATTTAAAATTAATAAAATTAAAATAATCATAAAGAAAAAGTTTGCAATTTCTTCACCTAGTTGATATTTTGACCTTTTTGCACTGATAAAACGCTGTTTGTATCCATTAACAATTCAACATGCAATAAAACTATTTAAAAGTCTCAAACTTTTTCTCAAATTTTAATAGACTTGTCAAAAATAGCTTACAAATTCAGAAAGTAAAACCAAAAGTATAGGTCTATGATGTAAATTTTGAGATATGGCATGAAATAAGCTAATTTTAGGCAAAAACTGGAGTTCATTTTTTCTTGACTTTTATAAAATATTAGTTATATGTGCCAATATACGTCGATAGAAATATTGAAATATTGTTAAAATATGTTTTTTGAAACAACACGAAGATAACCCAATGCATAAACTAGCTGGAAATTTGGTCTGCACTGAAAATAAGGAAGCTAAAATTACAGTACTCTAAAACAACTGAGATATGAAAAATGTTCATTTTCTTCTTAAAAACCTTCCGCCACAAAATATAGTCCCTTGCTTAACTCTGTAAATATGTAATTTTCCCTTAAATATTTTATTCAATATAGTTTATTTGGCATTGTTAAATAGGAATTTACAAGTCGAATTAATATATGACACAGAATTTCCAGACTAGATGTGATCCAAAATGGCTACCCAAAATCAGAGGAACGAACCTCTTTAAGACAAAAACCTACTGAAAACCAAGAATATCGTGTGACAGCAAAGAAAACAGATCTTCACATTACTGGGAAATACTCAAGAACAGAAAATAGCAGATCTACCTGAAGATCGCATCAATCCAGGACCACCATTTACCAATGTTGGTATTAATATTTTTAGGACTTCGACCATTACAACACGAAAACTCGTGGTGGAGCAGCAAACTCAAATTGCTTGGCCATTATCTTCACTTGCTTGACACCGCGAAGCGTCCACCTTTAAATAGTAGAAGAACTAAGCTCATCTTCATTCATCAACACACTAAGGAGATTTGTTTCAATTAAAGAACCAGTCAAAATAATCCGCCCGGACTGTGGAACAAACTTTGTAGGAACTGAAGATGAAATGAAAAATCAATAGCATCGATGTCGGCGATAATTCAGTAAAAACGTTTCTTAATGATGACAGGATACGATGGATCTACAATGCACCGCATTTGTCTTGCATGGGTGGAGTGTGGGAGAGAATGATTGGGGTCACCAGAAGAATACTGGATTCAATGATGTTACATCACAGAGGGAATCTCACACACGACGTCACCTTCATCACAGAGATTTGCGCTATCATCAACTCTAGACTGCTTTCTGCACTGTCAGCAGATACCTAGGTTCCTTTACCTTGAAGCCCTTCCTTGATACTTACTAAAAAACCGGACGTACTCCTGCCACCAGACGTAACTCTCGAGGGTAAGGATATTTATAAATCACAGTTGAAACCACTACCAAGTCAAAAAAATACTGACATTCCCATTTTTTACTGATAAACTTAGACATTTACTGACAATGTACTGACATTACTGATAAACTTAGAAAAGTACCGACGTTTTTACTGACGGTACTGAGAAACTTAGAAAAGAACTGACAAACTTAGACTACTGATAAACTGATAAACTTAGAGAAGTACTGACACTTTTTACTGACGGTACTGAAAAATTTAGGGAAGTACTTACAAGTTCTGACCCTATTGTTACTCTTACTGAATGAAATTTTACCTGATCTTTTTTCTTTTATGTCATTTTTTACCATTAATTAATTAATGTAACAAGATACAGTGTAAAGTTGATATAGACATATCAATTTTGAAGTATTAACTGGGTCTGTTATGTTTAATTTGTTTAATGTTAACAAAAAATTATGATTAGAAAAATTGTCATAATTAAAATAAAAGTTTAATATGGGGCTTTATTTGTTACACTTATAATTGTGTTGTACAAAAAGGAAGGGGTGGAATTGGAGTTTGATGTTGGCTATTGACTCGGAATACCACATTTTTTAAGTTCAATTTTTAGACGTAATATATCTTAATGTTTTAATTAAATATGTTTTGCAATATGCAGCTAATCATATGTAAAAAAAAAATCATATGTATATAAAATTTGATGCGGGATACAGTATAAGGCTAACCGATAGTTAGACCTACCGCGCTAAAAAAAAATGGTGACATGGTAAAGTCCTGTTAACTTTACACCAACATAATTTAGTACATTTTGTCGGACAGGAGAGAGAGAGAGAGAGAGAGAGAGAGAGAGAGAGAGAGAGAGAGAGAGAGAGTTTGTATTGATTTTGAATTAAATTTACTAATAGTTATTTCCTTATAAGTTCACTTGCAATCCTAATATCATAACCAATTCTGTATCATTCCGCGGCCCTGGTTAGAACATACACTACAGAATGTAAATGTAGTACAAGTGTTTTCTATACATGTAGAAGTTTATAGAGAGAGAGAATCTGCATTCATTTGAATTAAAAGTTACTAATAGTCTACCCGGAAATTGATTTTCAATAAGTTACCATGCAATCCTAATAAATTTTCATTACTTACAATGTATAATAATTAAGATTATCTTTGAGCGGTCAATTCAATCTTTTATCCATCAATGTTTTATTTTACACCATATCAATTGATCAAAGAACCTGAAAACACATGTTTAACAACTGGTTGATTGAAGTTAAAATTTTCAAAGGAGAGGATGTTGACTTTTTTTTACTCGGTCAGTGGTTATATAATAGCTACTGTACACAGCCCTTCTTGACTATTTGCAGTGCACGGTAGCGAGATTGGAAACAATGAGGTGACAGACACACGTGTACTTGTATATATACACACACTTCTTAAGATCTAAATGGTCAGTAAGCGATCGTATAATAGCTACTGTACACAGCCCTTCTTGACAATTTGCAGTGAACGGTAGCGAGATTGGAAACATTGAGGTGACAGACACACGTGTACTTGTATTTAGACACATGTCCTAAGATCTGATGAATGCTCGGTACTGCTAAACAAAAATGCAATATGTTGTTTTAACACCCCTTATTACTTTTTCCCCAGTTTGTCAAGTAAAGAAAACAGAATTTGAAAAATTTGATCTATCAGTTCTAAGAATTTCAAACATGAAAGGAAGAGTTTTAAATTCAGAACATCATTTGTCACAGTGATTTGATTTAAAAATTAATTGCTCTCTTAAATTTTTCAAATAAAATTTAAATAAATGTATGATATTTTTTTCTAATCTTAAACCCGAAACATTGTTTTAAAATCATGCATTTGTGTAATTACGTTACCCGTTACCGGCATTTGTATACATGCATTAAATAATTTAAGAACTGTATCATTGCTTTATTTGTACATGTATGAAGACAATCTATACAATACGCATGCTCGGGCGGATCTAGAGGGGGGGGGGGGGTCGGGGGGGTCCCGACCCCCCCCTGGAAAATGAAAATTTTTTAAATTTACATAGTAAAATTATCGCAAATATGCCTCGGACCCCCCCTGGAAAACACAATTACCCTTCGGACCCCCCCTGGAAAAATTTTCTGGATCCGCGCATGATACTGCATATGAATAACTGAACTGGACAATACACATTGTGATAAGTTAAAAGTGTCAAAGAACTGGACTAATCCCCCCCCCCCCCCCCCTCCTTCCGAAAAAAATCAACACTCACTCTCTCATGATTTATCAGGAAAAAAACAATGGCCATCATCCTTTGCGATTTACATGATTTAGATATTAACTAATCTACTTCCTGCTAAATAGAAAGGCAAAAATGTCAAAATATAGGTGATCATTTCGATTGGTGTGTGATTATTTGCACGTGCTACTTATGTTGTGTTACTGTGCGCTTTAATTTAGGCAGGTTACATGGGTCCTCCACTTTTTTTTACTTTACAAATTACAAAACATGGTCATTTGTTTAAATACATGTAATAAAATATAAAAGCGGTTTATCGGTATACAAGACTAACTTGGTTTGTGTCAATGTTGAGTCAGAGGTTTGGATAAAATCTGGTCTCCTCAAGCTTCAATGTAGATGGATAGGGTTCATTTCTAAATTAATATAATTCACAAAGACAAAATCACTGATAAACACGTTCGAGCTTCAAGCTTACCGCGATCATAAGTATACGGAAACACAACGCATTAATTTACTATGTAAAATGCGCGGGCCCAAAAAATCATTTCAAAAGAGTAGAAATGTTGTATATGTTTTCCCGGGGGGGGGGGGGTGGGGGGTGTCTGAGCCATATTTATTATTTATGCAAATTTAAGAAATTAGATTTTTCCAAGGAGGGTGCAAGGTGTGGGGGGAGGGGGGTTCAGATCCCCCGTAAATCCGTGCATGGGTAATGGGTAGACTGAATGCTAAAAACTAGGTGTTGTTATTGGTAATCAAGTTTATTTTTTTTTTTTACTGAATTTTCGTTTCTAAATAATTATCAAAAGTCAAGCTAACAACATAAATACTATAAAATCCGGCAGTTTCTTTTTATTCAAAAAGCAAGGCTCAATTTCTCCTTCATTTATAAAATTACATATAAAATTGACATTTCCATTTAAGGAAAATGTTATTAATAAGTTTAATAATCTGTTAATTTAATACATTATTTAGTACAATTTCACACCTTTTAAGCTCGAGCGGGAGTATGAACAATGATGTCAGTACTTCTCTAAGATGTTCATTTCCGTCAGTAAAAAGTGTCAGAACATCTCTTAAGTTTATCAGTACTGTGTAAGTTTGTCAGTACTTTTCTTAGTTTCTCAGTACCGTCAGTAAAAAAGTCAGTACTTTTCTAAGTTTATCAGTAATGTCAGTACATTGTCAGTAAATGTTGAAGTTTATCAGTAAAAAATGGGAATGTCAGTACTTTAATGACTTAGTGGTGAACGAGTTCAACACCTGGCATATGTTTTTGGGGTTCTTTTTGTTTTGAAAAGGTGAAGCTCAAGCTACTTACAAAGTCTCCAATCACGTAAGAAATGACCCGACAAAGTTCGCAAAGTTGTAATACGCTGTCGAAACAAAGTCAAGGAGAAACCAGGGACAAAGGGAAAAATTATGCCAGTTTGTCAGGTACATATATTAAGTATTTTTGCATAGGTAGTATTAAATATTTGAATTTAGTTAATACTTATTTATTTAATATTTAATTGGACGTACAACAAGGAGAGTTATATCATATGCTGTACGATGTAAAAAGTGTAGATCCTGTGAAAAGGATGATAACAACAACGTCCATGACTGCAGGACAAACTATGACATGTCCTTCAAGCCATTGAGTCGGATATGGCAATAGAAATGATCCAAGAACTGAGAGCAAAGGATTTCCATGCCAACACATAATGGATAATGACACTACCACAATGGCAAAACCCAAAGCAACATTTGATTTATCCCTTAATACAATTCAGGGACTTAAACCAAACGAAAAAGAACTTTCATAGTAAATTGTGTTACCTGAAGAAAGCAAAATGTTACCAATTTTTAGGACAGAAAAATATCAAGCACTTTGGAAAGTGCTTTGTTTTTGGTTTGAAATTTAACAACGATGTCATGAGCTTGAAGAAAATTTAGATATTATATGATATAAAACAAAAGTCCAGGGGCCACTTCGCTAATCTGAGTACAATTGATCATAGCTCTTATTAGCAATTATTAAGCGGTAGCATTTGGAATCAAAAACATGCTATCCAGTCTTAAAGGGGCATGGTCACGATTTTGGTCAAATTCTATTTTTCTGTTTTTATTATTTACAATGCTTTAGGAATGCATTTCTAATGATCAAATGAAATTTGAGAGTCAGTCGTTGAGTTATAAGCAAGATACAGAGCTCACAATCCATATTTATGTAAACAAGGCTCGTGCCTTGTTTTTGTTTACATAGGTTCAATATACCAGTAAAAAATTTTTTTCCAGCTGGTTTGATTATGTTCTTATCCATTTAAGCATAAATAAGCAGTTTCTAACGTTTAGCACATCCATTTTAGGTATAAAACTGGAATTTTCGCTTCAACATAAAAAAATGTAAACAAAAGCTTTGTTTACATAGCAAAGAATTGTAAGCTCCGTAACTCGCTTAAAACTCAACGAATGACACTCATATTTTGGTTGTCTATTAAAAATGCCTTACTGAAGCATTGTAAACATTAAAATCGGAAAAATATTTTTTGACCAAAATCGTGACCATGTCCCTTTAAACAAACAATGGAATGAACAGTAAAGCTATTTACAACTCCTTATTAAAATTATTCCAGCTATTTCATTCTAGTTTAATTCAATTTTTCAAATTGTGTTTGTGTAACTAACAAAGAGGAAAATTCAACTTGAAAGATAAAAACATTATTATACCCCCGCTCCGAAGGAGAAGGGGTTACATTGTTTAACCCTTGTGTGTCTGTCTGTTTGACCATAACAAAACATTCTATCGCATTTTTCTCAGCAACTATTCATTACAGATGCTTTAATTTTAACTCACTATTTGTTAAGGCATCCCATATCGTAGAATATATATTTGTACCAGTCGGACGTCAAATTCCTGTAAACTGACTTTATTTATTTTTAGCCTAAATTTTCCAATAAATTTTCGTCAAAGATTTCGCAGCAACTATATATCGCAGATGCTTGAAATGTTTATACACTATTCGTTAAGGTATGTCATATATCGTAGAATATGTTTTTGTACAAATCGGAGGTCAACGTCCTGTTAATTAAATGACGACTTTGCTTCTTTTGCATATTCACATTAGAGCGGAGGTATTACTAGTGAGCATTGGCTCACAGATATCTTGTCATGTAAATGATTCCCACGAGAAAGAGGAATAATAGAATGGTACCCTGTCATTAATTAATAGGGCGCTTGCACACCTAATTAATGGCAACGAACCAGCTACATGTAGTCTATTGCTTGAACATGCATGTAACGATTTTGATCCCAAATTTATTTTGACTTCAGTAATTTACTTAAATTTAACCTATAAATGTATTTTTGAAACAGATAACACTACATGTACTAATAAAAATTTGGCAATATAACTTTATTCTAATCTATTTTCACATATAATAATATTCTGATTCATAAGAAAATTTATTTAAATATATTTTTGGGGTTGATTTCAATCAACTCTCTTATGCAGTTACTCTGGCAAACCGGAAGTGAAACAGTATTTGGACCTATGCACAAATCATAACCGCTGACAAGACTTAGTTCTTAAAATGATGTAATGTATGCTGAAGCGTTGTTTCCCACTTCTTTATTAATACTTCGAAATGAGTCAGATTTTAAATTATAACTGTCTCCGTAAATATCCGACAAACAAAGAGTCTGTCTTGCTTGTTGAAGATTAACGGAGGCAACCGAGGGTCTGGCTTAACGGGACTAGAGTTCAATATTTCTTGGATTCATACAATTTTTAGAAATATTTCGATTACTGATTCATAGTTTGGATGGAATTAATTAGAAAATCTTATGACCTAGAAACAGCATTGACTGAACAGTCAAACACTTCACAATAAGGGAGTTTGGTCATTTGTCCTAGAGGCATTCGTCTTAAGTCTAGTGTATGAAAAGTGTCAACAATCCCCGTGAAAGTTTGCCAAATATCAAGGTAATGCAAAATTTTGATTGCTATGGACTATGAAGATCTGTAGAGGAAAATTAACTGTATCTTCACACATTCTTTATTATCTCCCCTTTAAAGGGGAACTCGCTCTTCATTTGAACAACCTTGAAAGTCCTTCCCCTACGAATGATTTGTGCCAAGTTTGGTTATATTCTCTTTGTGGTTGTCTATAAGATTTTAAAACACCATACCTTATATTCACTTTTTCCATGTTACATGTGTATTTTCCCTTTCAAGAGAAAATGGTCCTTTATTGAATAAGCTTAAAAGCCCTTCACCCAATGATGATTTGTGCCATGTTCAACTAAAATTGGCTAAGTTGTTCTATTAGACAAGCTTTTGAAAACATCAAACCTTATTTTCACTCTTTCCTCATTAATCCCCTTTTAGGAAGAACTTGCCCTTTATTTGAAAGCCCGTACGCTAAGGATGTTTTGCGCTAAGTTTGGTTGATATTTGCCCAGTGTTTCAGGAGAAGAAGTTTTTTAAACCTCCTAACCCTATTTCCTAATTTTATCCCTTTTGAAGTGTAGCTGACCCTTCATTTGGAAAACAAAACCAATTACAAGCCTTTCCTCTGCAATATTTTTTGCCAAGTTTGGTTTTACTTGGCCCAGTGGTTCTAGTGAAGAAGATAAATATGTGAAAAATTACAACGACAACAACAGAAAACGGACAAAACATTAATTAGAAAATCTCACTTCAGTCTTTGGCACAATAATTTTACATCATAAATTAAGGAAGGGCCAACTTATGAGTCTGGTATTGATTTGTCATTCCATGAAAACTGCAGCTTATAAGTAATCGCAGACAATGGTTCGCGTCCTTGCATGACATCTGTTGGAAATTGTTATACAAAACCGAATTGTCCTATATTTTCATTTATACACAACTGGAGTTGGTATTATGTATTATTTAATCATGAACTTAAATCTTACTGATTTAGCAAAAATTGTTTTTAGTGGGGGGTTTTTATATTTTTTTTTTTTTAAATTCTCTACGAGTCCAACAGCAGTGATGAGGAAAAAAATCAATATATATGTTCTTCCTAACTGATTTTTTGATGTCCATGCCTCAGCTGTGACGGGACTTGACATAGTAAGTGGGAGTTTGTTTTACAAGCAAACAAAACTTGATTCTGTCTATATCTAAAATTGTATGAATGAATTTCATGCCAAATGACAACGGTTTATTAAACATTTTCTTGTGTGTTATGATGGCAAAATAGTTATTTTAAAAGAAATGTTCTAAAACATCCTAATATCGGATTGATTATGTAGTGTGTCGACACCCTGCCTCTTTTCAAGTGACTTTTACCAAGTTGAAGTACTTATAAACTTCAATGGCATATTATTGAGACAGTTTGCTTCCCATTTGAAGCTCACTCTGCTTTAGATATGCTTAAACATAGTTATAAAACATAGTTTTGGGGGATATTGTGGGAGAATCATTATTAATGATATATATGATAAGTATATGTTATAATAACCTATTCTTGTATTAATATAATTATGCCATGTTTTATATATTGCATAGTCAAGATTATAAACTATATAGGTTTTACTTAAATCGGATAGTCTTTTATATTATTTAATTAGTATGCAGTTCAGCATAGTGCTTAACTGGAGTATATAATTAAGTATTGGCTAAATATTAGATATATCTTTTCATCATATTGGTAGTTTTCTATTCTGTGTTTGGATTGGTTAGTAATGTTTTCCCTCAAAAAGTTCTTAGAGTTTGGTCTTCTTTGTCATGATCTTGATTTGGGCAGTCACAGTATATATGACAGACCTGAAAAACACCTTTTTACTGATGTTTATTATTTATATTAACATTATTTCTAATATATCTTTTAAAATGTTTAGTTAGTAATTTTGCATTAGATAATTTCCTTCAACATGCTTTTCTTAGAATAAATATAAAGTGAGAGTCGGACATCAAATGTACAAGTTACATGTAAATAGCAAATAATTATTTTGTCTCACTGTGATGTTTTATCTGTAAAAATTGTTTTATGAGAAAACAGAAGGTATTTATGATACATAAAAAAATTACAGATCTACATGACCGTACATATAGAGAGGTTATTATTGATTGTCAAACATTATAGTGTTGCCTATTACCATAGAATGGTAGGATTGACATATTTTACCTACATTTAATTATGATTAAATGAATGCCATTTGAATTAGCAAAAGTGAATATATTTTAAGCAAGTGTCTACTATTGGGAGATTTATAATTGTAAACAATATATGCATGTAATCTGAAGTTATCTACCTTGCAATTTATTAAATTGCTTTTGAAAATACTGATTGTATATCTCAGATTTTATTAAAGTACTATGTATATTAATTTATATATAATTATATTTATATATGTTATACAATTGTTACAGGGTCAAAATCATTCATTATTTGATATAATTGTCAATATATAAAGCCAATTCAGAACCCACTACAAATTTGTGTTGTTTATCATCCGCAAGAACTGTTACACTATTATGTAGAGGCAAACATAAGTCACCTGACCAAGACAAAAGAACTTTTAAGAAACCGACAAACCTTTAGAGTCTTGTTTTTCAAAGTAAATGCAAAAACATTATGCAATTGATCTCATGAAAAATATATGGATTACTGTTTTACTTCACAAACTAGAAGGACTATGTAAGTATTTCATTAATAATCTATTTTAAATTGTTTGTGATTGATTTACCTGCATATACGTGTATCAAATATTTTTTTTTTTTGCTCATTCAAAATTATGCTTTTTGATATTAACACAAACGTAATAAGAAGTGTGGAGGACCCTTAAAATATTTAAAAAAAAAACAATAAAATTATTGAATTTTTGGATATAATTGCATATAAAAAAGTCAGAATACATGTACCTTTGCTGCAGCCACTGTCGGTATGTGCTGGGTTACACCCAATGTCAGAATGACCAATTTCTTTGTCACACGGAGAACATTATGAACGGAGACTGATAATTTTGTTATCCGGAATTCGATAAGTATCAGAAACCGTACGGAAAACGTTCCCAACATCCTGCTCCCATCTTGAAGATCGAATACAGCAAAACAATACGAAATTTATATGCAAAAGTACAAAAACTTTTGTAGTAGAACTGGAATTAATATATTTTTACCAACGCGTTTATCGTCTTGTTGTAAACTGACGGGAAGCGTTAACACACTTCGTTGTTATAATTATGTGCAATTATAGTGCCAATACTACCTTACGAGCGAGGAGGGTGGAGATGAGGAGCATAGTGAGGTTTTTTTCACCGACGAACGTTAGTGACCATCGATAGCGGTTCATGCTGGCAGATTATGTACCTCTGAACAGGGAGGAATCGGCAACCCATTGGGAAACAAGGAAAATGCCTAGCACAGATGCCGTGTGTTCCATTGCAAAACAGTCTCCAGAGGCCCGGCTGAGGAAGCTGGGCCATTCCTTGCGATTACTGAAGACTTCCTGGATCAACTTATAGGAAGTGTTGAGGAAAAAGAAATCCCAGAGCACCGTGGCTAGAACTGAAGTCGGGATACAGGCAAATACCACAGGAGAAGTGACACTGCAAGAGGTGATGCGAGCGTGAAGCAATATCAGACTCTGGTCGTGGTCGAGCTGGCGGGACTCAAAAAGGCCACGGGAAGACTGCAAGGAGTTGCTAGACCACCAAAGGGGGCGGGAACAAGGAGAGGGTGGCGCCGTTAACTGAAGCTCAACAAGGAAAGTAAAATGGACCACTTACCGGAATTTCATGTGATTGTGTAAAATGGAACTGTGCTAAACGATATTCTATTATAGTGAATATGGTGGACTTTAAATTTAAATATTGATATGTGTAGATTATAGCAAAAGGTCTTATTTTAGAGATATGTCATTTTATTAGAAAGTATTAATAATTGCACATTGTAAGGTAGACAGTTTGACCTGAATGTGTAAATAAATTGAACATACATGTATGTTTAATCTAAGTCATTTGTTTTGAGAGAGGAGTACATAACAGTCAGGAGATTGGACAGATTGGTTTTTTGGTACAGTGTTATTGAACCAGATTATGTATCATATATGCTTTCCCTGTAGTTAATTGGTGAATATTAACCAGTTTAAGTGATTTGTCTGGGTTTACAGCAGTTTGTGCACATGTTTTGAGTTATGTAGAAATCAGGTGGCTATACGATGTAGCTGTAGCGATGTAACGAAGTTGCTGTAATGTTACTTTATATACTATAGTTATTGAACCATAGCTTTATTTCAGAGGTGTTATTTGTTTTAGTGTAACCTGTTTTGAGTTGATTTTCAAGGGTTATCTTCTTGTTGTAAACGGACAGAAATTGCTGACACACCTTGTTGTATTTACAGGATGTCGAGCGATTATTAATGTTACGATAGTTCTGGAGATTTTGGAGTTAATGTTACTTGTTGTATTAAATGGACAATGATTTACTTATTTTGATATCATAATGTAATTGGTGATTACTTTGATTCAGGATAGTTGTCTAGTATGTAGTTATTAGATTTTTTTACGGACTTTACCGCTTACGGGAGATGTCACGAGATATTATCCAACATGTTCCTACGGCTTTCAACATTTCCAACTTTTACGTCCGGCTTTGGTATTAAAGAGAGAGATTGAGGGAATTTTTTTTAGTGAAGCTGCGTTTTAGTAGCAAAGATTTAGAAGTTAGCGTGGGTTGGGCGTTATTGAATTTAAACTTAATATTGACTTTATTAATTCTTTTTTAAAAGAGCCGGAGTCATTTCCAGCACATTTCAGGGAGGTTTGGGACATTTGTAGAATTTTATGGGGAACTTTGATCAGTTTAGTGAATTTTCATTAAGGAATTAGACTTTGTGTTGAAATTTGTGTTTGTATGAATTTTTGGTAGAATTTTATGAATTTTTTTCAAGTTGTTTTATTAAATTTGGGTAATTTATACATTAAGCTGCGAAAGCTAGTAAAGAAGAAGGTAGTTTCCTTCAATATTTGCCCTAAAATTCAAAAGTTGTTTAAATCTTGTTCAAGATGGCATATATAAAGTACCAAGTTATAAACGTTTATCTTGTTTTAAGAAATAGTTATGACTTGAACATGTTGGGATATTTCTAAGATTTGGTAAAAAATGATGACAAATGGCACATTTTCTCATAGTTATTTGAAGAGAAAAATATGTCCGCAGCCGTCGCCCACAACGAAATTCATATATTTTATGTGATATCACATGATAAAGTTATCATGTGAGTTTCATCGTGGGCGACAGCTGCGGACATATTTTTCTATTAAAAAAACTACCAAGGAACTGATGTCTTCTGCTCGTTTTTATAAAAATTACGGGAAAATGGTAACTATTTATAGATACTTAATTTATGGGTATTCTGGTGTAAATAAACGTTACATTTCAATTTCCTGTGATACTTTTAAAAAATCACTCTGACAGACAAAAAATGACTGAAACTGTTTCTAGTTCTTACTAAATTTTGCTGTCATTTTATAACGGAATTCAATATTACGAATTAACTGAAATTTTACTAGTGTTGGAAATCGATTAGGATAATAAGTTCAAGGGATTAAAGTTTTAGTGTTGAATTTAAACTTTCATCACGGAGGCCTGGGACAAAGTTTGAGGGTTAGGGACATAAACTTATGAGTTTTTAATTTTTCCAACATATGCATTGTGGGATAAATAAGTTAGAGATACAGATAGAGTAGGTGACTAGACTAAATACAAACTGAGAAAAGTTTTAAATTTGTTGCCTGTTAATTTGAAATAATTATAATGAACTGTAAAAATTGTATTTTGTATCTTTTAAATACAGAGATTAACACTGTTTCCTAACGTTGAAGGTTTCCAAACAAGTTTGAAATGCAGGGTAGTACAGATTGAAGCTGAACATCGCTCGTAAATAGGCACGGTCGCCATATTTTTCTGTTATCACTGATGTCTCTACAACCCCTATATAAGGCGTAGACCTCTAAACAGCTCAGAGTACTGTAGAGGTCTCACCTGTGTGGACGTACATCTTGCCTCGACGTGTTGCTCGGTTGCGATGAAATTATCAAATTTTACGCATTTTTTGTCAAGCAAAGAGAATACTCACATCAAATGAATTGGTCAATGCATTGTTTACAAACAGAATAGGCACACAGAATAGGCACATAGAATAATAATTAAATGCACAAAATCCCAAGACCACGAAAGGAAGTACTACACGTCGGCCACGAGTTTCTGGTCTGCAATTGGGTATAACGAAATCAAAGGGTTAATATACCAGGTACCTGTGTGACGGTGCCTATTTATGAAGGGTGATCAGCATTAAGAACAGAGTCAGACGATACTGAGTATTAAGAGAATATAAGTGATTTCCTTAAACCTGGATTTTAAAACAATTTTAAAACAGGTACCTACTTAATATACTGTACATATGTTGTTATGATTATTAAACCATTTTTATGTCAATAAAACATTTATAGATACTGATCCTGTTTTAATATTCATATCTGGTGCCATATCTAAAGATAGCCTGTCTATGTATAATGTGCTATATCTTAGCGTCACTCGCCCTTTTTATCGATTTCTCGAAGAAGCACTTGGGGGAAAATTAAGAAAGTTTTATTCACATAAATCACGTAGAAACCACAAGGAAAACTTCATTTTTATACCGGATTAAATGTGCTCGCTAACGTGTATATCCGGTGTAGGTGTTTTGACAAAATGTGATGTTTTCAATTCGGCCAGTGAATATCGTTGGACAGTTAAGACATTATCAACTGACCATTGACGTACACTGAGGCAGTTCAATTCCGGAGGTGTACAAAACAGTGAGTTATCATAACAGTCGGCGGGAACGTATTTGTATATTGACAAGAATTTGATTGACAGGCACCTGATCCTACCTCTATCTTGGAGGTCCGTGTTGCTCTGCTTTGAATTTGTATTTCGTTTTATGGATTTTTGAGATGGTTGACGGTTTGTTATTGTCATTTTTTCATTGATTTAAACATTTTGATTGTTTAATACGTGTATAGTAATGCAGTGTGTGTTAACATTTAACGGGTAACGTGACTTAACAATGACAACATTATTTATAGGAAGTTCACACGTGAAAAAGGTTTTCGTCGTATTTAGGAAATAGATCGACTTCAGCGGAGGCTTTTAACAGAGTAGGACTTCCTCCTGTTCGATTGTTTGGTCTCAGTTGTGGAACCGTAACAAATCCTCCACATCTAAAGTCATTCTTTGCAGCGGTCCAACATCATAGACCGAAATTCTTCATAGTGCATTTAGGTGGCATGATCTTGACAGCGATAAAGACAATACCCAATTAGTTGTTTTTAAACATATTGCATTTCTACAAGCTATTTAAGTTTAGTTTAACATTCACACAGTGAGTAGTGAGAAAATTATTACCAAGAGATCAGACAAGACATGTTGACTCAGTCGTTTACAATCAGCGTGTCAGAGCTGCAAATACATTGCTGAAAGAACAGTGTTAATTAAAAGGTTTAGTGTATTGGAGAATGCGCGAATTCACAAACGGTGAAACAAACATTTTTGCTGATGTGTTCATCTCAAACATATTTTCGACAACTGATAGGGATTTTCCTTTCACAGACCTTTTGATTGTCTTTATAGCATGATGTCAGGTGCTTCTGGCTATAATTGAACTATTTAAATACTCATTACTTAATAATTTTGTGAGATAATGTTTTGACTTTTGTCCTAAAAATATTGCTTGTACACTAACCTTTGCAATTGTAATTATTATATTGGTTTGCTATTTTTATTTATGTGCTAATTTGGTTTTCTTTGATTTTATAGCTTTGCTGTGATCCTTTTATGTTAACTTTTGTTCTGAAATTGGAAGTTTGACACGTAACAAGATGAACATTGCTCTGGCATTGATTTTGTGGTATATGGTACTGTAAAAGCAATGGCTCCATATTTGATAACATTAAGTAACTGCAATTACACATGCCGCTGGGCACTAGATATGTTATCATTCTGCAAATTTCAATATTGTACGATTCCAAAGTTTTTGTATTGGCATCAAATCTGGCATTACGTACAGTAATAGCACTTGCGGTATCTGTATTTAATTAATTACATTTTTTTATCTGCAGTTCTGTATACCTGTTCTGTGACGGTTTGTTATTGTCATTTTTTCATTAATTTATAAATAGCACTGCTGGCTATTTATTACAAATCATTTCACTACTGCACAGTGATGTATGAACCTTGGTTCTGATCTTGAATCGTTAAAAGGGCACTGGCTACAAAAAATTACAATTGTTCTGGCTTTAGATAATACTAGCACTGGCTTCTTATATCAACCTCTGGGTTGAATAGGCTTATCTGCGATAGCTCCAAATATGGATTGTACCATGAACAACACTACATAAACAATATTGCACGTTTGTTGTAATATGTGTTGTTAATAAATGTGTACTGGATTTAGAAAATTTGCTTTGATGTTTTAGGATGGCATCGAGATCCAATAGACGAAGAACATCCACTTCCATCCTCCTCTTCAACAACTACGGACCCAACAACCCCTGGCATCCACCATTTAGTCGAAGCCTATATGACGGCTATTCTGCCAAAATTCAAGAAAACGGTTACTTCTGGGATACTTGATATGCAGACAACAACACCACATAAACAACCTGTTGGCAGTCATTCGCAACCTCCCGTACTCTCAATCATAACATCAGAACCTCCTGCATCAGGTATGTGTACCACACCTGGTATCGCAAGACCTGTTGGGCTGGGAATTGAACCAAACATCAATTCCAAAATTTTGGCTAATGAATGTAAAATGTTCATCCCTTTTCCACAAGTCTCAGGAACTTGATGAAAAACTTCAAACAATGGAGACAGATGGTCAGCTGGTTTTTGTGAAAAATAATGAAGCCCACAGGATCAAATCTATCCACAAATGGATTGAGGCTTTCCAAATCTTTGTTTCCATTTATTGCTCTCTCCACCCTTCAGAAGTTGGGGACCTAATGACGTGCCCAAATTGTACAGGGTATTGCCAAATCTTGTGGCGATGAAGCTGCCATTAATTATGAATAAAAAATATTTTGAGTTTATAACAACAATATTAATAGTGAATTTAAGTGATAACATGTGAAAGGAAATAGTGATTTTAAGTGATTTTTATTGGAATTCTGATATGTCATATCGTCATATGTTGTTCTTAAGCACGTGACGTGCGTATCCTAACACAGCGTATGATCTATATAAATCGCATCGGCGCAAGTGATAAATGACATTAAATTAAAAATATTTTTATTAAAAATCCTTCAATAAGTAATGTATTTTGCAGTTCTTGCTGGGGGTTCATTTAAATATTTTGTTTATTTGAAATATTGTCAAAACATTGCGCCCCATCATCAAAATTAGGCACATTTTTACTTTTTAAGCTCGAATTACACAACATTGGATATGTTAGAAGGTTTCCCCCAGCATGATTCACATTGGTACTTATTTTCTCTACCAGTTTCACGCAAAAAATACAAAGATTGTATTGATCTTTCAATTGCGCCAGGCTGTCATTTACCTAATACGAGGCTTTAAAACTGCCGATTTTTTTTATACTAAGTAATGATAATATTGAATTTAATATTACTAGTATTTAAAACAGCGTCTATATGTAAAGGAATCACGCGGTTTTATAATCAGTAAAATTCACTTATTTTATTACGATACATTCCCCGAGAACTATCGAAAGGAATGCAGATCGTGACGTCAAAGTTGATTATGACGTCATATCGTATGAAGTTCAGACAAGTGACTTTCTACACATCAATTCAGGCAGCCTTAACATAGCCGCGGAGGTCTCACCTGTGTGGACGTTACATCTTGCCTCGCCGTGTTCCTCGGTCGCGATGAAATTATCAAATTTTACACACTTTTTTCAAGATAAGAGAATACTAACATCAAATAAATTGGTCAATTTATTATTTACAAACAGAAAATGCACATAAAATAAAGAAAAAATGCATAAACTCTAAAGACCACGAAAGGAGTACTACATGTCGGCCACGAGGTTCAGGTGTGCAATCGGGTGTAACGAAATCGAAGGGTTTATATACCAGGTATCTGTGTGACGGTGCCTATTTACGAGCGGTGTTCAGCTTTAACCATCTAAGGAATCCAGCATATCAAGGACACGATATGTCAATGTGACAACTTTGTCCCCGTATCCCCCGAAAATACGAACATTCCCCGGTGGAGATAACAAAGGAGATACAACCTATGACATCTGGAGGTATGAGGTGAAAATGGTGCTAAAAGATTCAGGCTATACACGGGAACAAAAAGCTTTCGCCATCAGAAGGTCGCTAGCAGGATCAGCAGCCAGAATAGTCATGTACCAAGGCCCGGATAGACCATTAAGCGATATTTTAGAAACATTAGATAGTGTGTACGGCAGTGTGGAAAATAAACAACAGTTATTTTATTTTAACAGAATTTTATGGAGCAAGACAGAGAGGAGATGAAGACATCACTGCATGGAGTGTGAGACTGGAGGAAATCATTGGTAAGGGATTGGAGAAAGGAATAGTGAGACAAAACGAAATAAATTCCATGTTACATTCAATGCTTTGGACAGGACTGAGACAGGAACTTAAAGACATACGTGGATATAAATATGACAATATAAAAGACTTTAACAAGTTAAGAATAGACAAATCGAACAAAGGTCATCAACAAGATCAACAGAAAACATCCAAATCAAATACAGCTATATGCAAGTCAACAAACAGTACAGCAGAAAACAGTGACTGCGACGAATTAAAGGGAATGGTACAACAACTGGTGTCCTCCGTTCAACAGCAAAACACTCCACAGCAATACAGAGGAAATCAACATTACAGAGGAACACAATACAGAGGAGCATGCCATGGACAACAACAGAGAAAGTCAAACATGTATCAAACATCAGCTGACGAGAAACAGTTTCAACAACAAAGAGGACCAATTGCAGACAGAAACAGGGGAGAGATCATCTGTCGTCGATGTAGACAACCTGGACACAGTCATAGGATGTCGTGTGAGACTAAGACCATTCACGTCACATCACAGGCACGTACGAGCTGCCCCCTTATTTGCAGCAGACACTTTTCTTGATATTGACATTATAACAAATGGAAATATCATGGATCCCCCTTCACTCTTGTCGCATCATGTAATAAAATGAAACTGAAAATAAGGAATTCTAATTGAATTGAAGTTACAATTAGGATTTTCTTTCGAGATTATGAGAATTCACCCTTTTTTAAATTGTTTGTCAAGATGTTTTGAATGAAGCCGCCCCACACACTTTAAAAAACAATGCTACGTGCTAGAATATCCTCTCTACATGTATTGCTAAACATTAAAAAACAGCCTTTCAGTTGATTTTGTATCTTATTATAACAAATACAATTTAAAAATTGACTGTTTTATCTTCCGCTTTCAAGCTTACATGCAATTATTTGATATGTGTACATTCCTAAAATAATTTGAATTTATGAAATAATTGAATTTCAAGTGATATAACATGTACGTGCACTAGATCGAAGAAAATACTAAAATTTCTTTAAAATTTGCACGTTCTGTTTTTGATTTTATGATTAGCGAAATTACAATTTATTTCTTATAAGATAGTCGAATTGATACATGCATGCTTCCACTGAATAATTTTGTTTAGTCAGGCATGCTTTTTTGCATGACATCAGGCATATCTAAGGTTTAAAAGTTCCCATCTCCGAAACAGTGCGGACAATGGGAGCAAGCAATATCAAGATTTTTCTAAAAAAAAAATTAACCGATGCATGTTAAATGTGTCAGCATTTACATTCACAATTGATGAAAATGTTATATGGGATGTTATAACAACAGTGAGCAAGAGTTTTCAAGTAAAAGGGCTGTTCACCATGCACGTGTGTAATCCTGATTTAAAAATAGATTAGCCATATTTGAACGGTGGAAAGGGAGAGGGGGTCTTCGCAACAAGTTATATATATATATGAAAAAAAGACAATAACAAACCGTCAACCATCTCAAAAATCCATAAAACGAAATACAAATTCAAAGCAGAGCAACACGGACCTCCAAGATAGAGGTAGGATCAGGTGCCCAGGAGGAGTGAGCATCCTCTGCTGACCGGTCACACCCGCCGTGTGCTCTTTGTCGTAATCGGGAAAATAAAAACCGCAAAAGTCCGTAGACAATTAGGTAATTAATTATGGTCTAACAATAAGTATAAAAAACGTCAGTCAGCATATATATATATATATATATATATATATATATATATATATTATCTATTACGGTACAATGTAAGTAATAATTGGTGTTGGATTATTATCATTACCAAATAATTATCAGTTTTGATTAAAACAAATTTATATTCATACAGCTGGAATGTTTACTGAAGAAACTATATCGCCGAAGCGGGATGTGACCCGATTTTTGATCATTTGGGCGATTTCATTCATTTTGAAAGAGTACTTAATTCGCGTGTCGTACTAAATGTACATTAAGCAATTTCTAGTAAAGTGTGTGTTAATTCATATGAATAGATTTCTTCCCAAACATTCGATCCAATGAATACATGTATGTAGTTGTTACAAAACAAATGCAATAAATTCATTTTACCCCCTCCCCATGGATCAATGCAAATGGATGAGTTCATTAAAACCATCGGGTCGAGATCTCCACCGTTACGTGAATGGTAAAGCAGGACTTCGCGCCATAATGTCTCATTCATAGATTTTGCGCGCCGATTGGTGGACGAGTCCAAACTGGGGTCATGAGAATACTTCAGAGCACACCGGTTGTACACATCACAGGCACGTAGCATCGGGGGAGGGGGGCTGCCTCCTTTTTTTGCAGCTGGCACTTTTCCTTACTTGAATTTTACATAATTATTATAACAAATGGAATATCATGGACCCCCCTTTCAATTTTGTCTCGGCATGTAATAAATGAAACTGAAAATAAGGAATTCTAATTGAAGTTACAATTAGGATTTTCTTTCGTGGTTTTGAGAATTCACCCTGTTTTTTTTAATTGTTTGTCAAGATGTTTTGAATGAAGCCGCCCCACACACTTTAAAACAAAATGCTAAGTGCTTGAATATCCTTTCCTATGGTTGGAAATTTTAAAAAAAAATGCCTTTCAGTTGATTTTGCATCTTATTATAACAAATACAATTTAAAAATTGACTGTTTTATCTTCCGCTTTCAAGCTTACATGCAATTATTTGATGTGTGTACATTCCTTAAATAATTTGATTTAATGAAATTGTTGAATTTCAAGTGATATACATGTACATGCACTAGATTGAAGAAAAGACTGAAATTTCTTTTAAATTTGCACGTTTCATTTTTGATTTTATGATTAGCAGCGAAATTACAATTTATTTCTTATAAGATAGTCGAATTGATACATGCATGCTTCCACTGAATAATTTTGTTCAGTCAGGCAAGCTTTTTGGAAAGCTATAACTTGCATTAGCAAAACGGTGAAGAACATTGATGCGCAATATTTGGCGCTACATGTTTGTCAATTCGTACGTAAGTAAAGAATTACCGTGAGAATTCGAAGTCACACAATAATAAACATATTAGATTTCTTTACTTCATTTAAAGTCTAAAGTGTTTCAACTCAATTGAATTTATAGACGAACAATTCAGCATACGCAGCACAGTTAAGGAGGTTGGATCCTGCGATCATAAGTCTCAAAGTTTTTTTCTTCAGTATTTTTTAAAAATCTACATACAAAGCTAAACCAAAATTCAAAACAAAATTTTGGGGTCTATATGCTCCTTTCGGTGCTACAGTGTATTTAATATGACCTTTCTGCACTGAAAGTGCAAATTGCACATAAATCGCTTTTTCCTCAATAATTTTTAATCGGAATAAACCATGGCATCAAATACAATTTGATATTATTTAAAATTAATAAAATTAAAACAATCATAAAGAAAATTTTGCAATTTCTTCACCTAATTGATATTTTGACCTTTTTGCACTGATAAAACGCTGTTTGTATCCATTAAAGATTCAACATGCAATAAAATTATTTAAAAGTCTCAAACTTTTTCTCAAATTTTAACAGACTTGTCAAAAATATCTTACAAATTCAGAAAATAAAACCAAAAGTATGGGTCTATGATGTAAATTTTGAGATATAGCATGAAATAAGCTAATTTTAGGTAAAAATTGGAGTTCATTTTTTCTTGACTATTATGAAATATTAGTTACATGTGCCAATATATGTCGATAGAAATATTGAAATATTGTTAAAATGTGTTTTTGAAACAACACGAAGATAATCCATTGCATAATCTAGCTGGAAATTTGATCTGCACTGAAAATAAGGAAGCTAAAATTACAGTACTCTAAAACAACTGAGTTATGAAAAATGTTCATTTTCCTCTAAAAAACCTTCCGCCACAAAATATAGTCCCTTACTTAACTCTGTAAATATGTAATTTTCCCTTAACTCTTTTATTCAAAATAGTTTATTTGGCATTGTAAAATAGGAATTAACAAGTAGAATTAATATATGACACAGACTTTCCAGACTAGAGGTGACCCAACATGGCTACCCAAAATCAGAGTATCGAACCTTTTTAAGGCTGTCAATAAATTCCGTTCAGACAAAAAGTACGGGAAATGTGCATTATGACATCACAGAATATTACAAACCTCGAAAGTACTAATTAATTTTATTTATTAGCAAAATTAATTTATACTATTCTTTTAATTAAGAACAACGAATGCTATTACTTACAATTTCGAGATCTGTTATATCGTACACACTGAAAAATAAGCGAGAGGTCGTTCTCGCTGTACTATAAAATATGACGTCATATGCTTCAAAATGACGCATTAAGTTAAGCCATTGAAGGCTATCATGCGGTTTTTTAGCGATGAAAAATAAATTCCATAGATTAACGGAAAATTATAAATGAATATTTTGTTTAACATTATTATTAGTAGAATGCTACCTATATAGTCTTATTTTCAATTTGTTATAATTATGCATCATTTAATGAGACAACCTCAGTTTTGTATAAAATATCGTATATTTTAAAGCTGTGTGCCTAAATAAATCACTTTATTTTAAGGGCATACACTTATCTGATCATGACCAACTTTTACATGTAAATTTGAAATATGCTATGAAATTTAAAAACTTCTAAGATCCTTGTGAAATCTCACAAATTAATTATTTTTTATTGAAATTAACACTGTGACCTTCAAAATTATTCAACATATGCATTATAAATTATGGTTTTTTCTAACAAATAATATCTTACAAAGTTCACAGCATTTTTTAAAATCTACTATATAACATCAAGTTATTTTATAATTCAGTTGTGAATTTTGACATGATTATGCCCTTGCAATATTCACATTTTTAAATGACCTCAAAACCACAAATACATCTGCTTGTACCATGCGACTGCCATATCACGTGACCACTATGAACATAAAATATTGTACTATTATATATATATTTCAGAAATATATTGCATTTGAGCGACTGTTATTGATTTTAAAAAGGACATGTCCGATGAACTAAAGTATACGTGTTTTCATTACAAAAATTCGTCGATATTTTTATTGGCCGCCTTAACTGTACTGCGTATAAATATATAATCATATAACCCAGAGGCATTGTAAGTGTGTACTTTTCACGTTTCATATAATTTCTTCGATGCCCGATCCTTGTGGGACGTATATTTGAATGCGGGACTGTTCGCCCCGAAAGACGTTTCGCGCCGAGCAGTTTCGCCCCGAGATGTTTCGCGCCTATTAATTATGTGGTAAAATTAAATTGATATTAACATGGAGAGCCTCCAATTAAGTTATAACACCTTAGGGTACATGTAATTAGAAATTTGAAAAGACACTTCATTATGATTGCTTAATAAACATAATATTTTGCATGTGGATAATGATTTGGTACATTATAATTGTTTTAATAGTCAATATTAAATTAATCTTATATATAAATATGTATCCTTAAACATCGCATTATATATGGGTATAGTCCACTAATGCATTTTCCATAGGCGGTAATGTTAACGTTCGGGCTCATAGCTCCGGCCCTAATTTTCGTTCAGCAACGAGGGACCTCTTGAATAAAAGCTCATCAAATTGTCTCTCTCCTGTTAAAATTTCGTGGTGTGAAGTCAGATTCGTTTTCCGGCAAAATGCGTCTGTATTGAAAAACTCTGAAAATGAAAGTAAAAGTAGGGAATTTCACAGCTTTGGAAAGGGTGTACATCAAACAATTTCAATTCTTTCCTTCAAATGATAATTTAATTTTGACACTTGCTTTTAAAATTGCAAATCCTCTTTTCTGACATGTGTCAAGCATTCTGATTTAAAATGTCCCAATAAATGTATATACACTCTGCAGGAATAGGAACTATTTTGCTTAAAGGCAATACTTTGTTGTCCTACCGATTCTAAAAATAGTTAGAGGGATATACCCAATATGAAACAGTCATTGTGGTTATTTACAATTCTATGCCTATATATTCACTCTAGACACTATACAGAACCATGATTCCAAATTTGGAAAAATTCAATACATAATTATGGATTTTGCAGCATTGATACACATGCATGAAATCTGAACAAACAGTCCAGTCAAAATTTACCTAAACAACATCTAGTTCATAGGCGCTCGATGTTCTTCAAATAGCATATATTGAGGAAACTTTTATCTCATGTATTAAAATACATGTAAAACATAAACATTCAATATTTTACCAAATTTATTTTGTTCATATTCTCATAAAAAAGCTCAATAATGTCTAATTTTATAAAGTTTTAGTCGCACAAACCATAAGTTTTCCTTTAGTTACAAAATCAAACTGTTTTCAAATACCACGAAAAAGGTAAAATAGAAAAGTATAGGAATTTCCCTATCCATCAAGGTATTACATGTAGGTATTGGTTTGTAAATAATAAAGTTATATGACCCTATAATGTGAAGCCCTCAGTTCATATTTTGTCCATTTTGATGCTAGCTTGAGATTACCTCACCTATGACGTCATAATGACGTCATAGTGATGAGTTGTTTTTACTCGTGTAAGTGTAGTATTTGCTGAACTTTTATTTAAGCCTAATTTCGGAAGAAATGCACCATTAATTAACCCATTTAAGATATGTCATAGGGGAATAAACTTGCTAATAAGGAGTTTTTCTTTTTACTCTTGTATACTGTTACCATGGTAACAAATTTAACATATTTATAGAAAGACATATCCTATGGAAAAGAGTCTACAATTAACTAGAGTTCAAAATCCAAGAACAAAAAATGCCCATTAAGTACATGTAGGTGAAATATGTGTAGTTTACCGGTATTTGATATTCTAAATTATCTGCATGTCAAATACTTACGGGGTATATACATGTAGTTTTTACAGGTTCCTTTTCTTAAACTTGGACATCAGTGTTATTATACTCTGTCCCGAGTTTTTGCTTCCACCACTTTTTGCTTGATATTTCGATAATCATAAATACCTTTGTGCTCAAACTATGTTCATCCACTAATATGAAAAATGTCCAGATTATCTGTTTTGAAACGCCCCCTCTACCGCTTCAGGTTTCAATACACATCCCAAAATTGCAAGTCTACGGAGATTTAGCATTGCATCAGCCATTATTAAGCCCGGATGGTAACGTTGAAAAATTGTGCGAGGTGTCCCGAGAACTTCCGAATGGAGAAAAGATGTAAACATTTCCCATTATAAATCTCCGTAAGAAATTTGTTTTCGTTCCTGTGAACTTTTATGAGGGAAAAATGATAATTTGTCAATGAAGATATCTTGGATATTTACCCTTTTATCGATTTCAACAGCATTTCTTTCACAGGTATGTGTATTTTTATTAAAAATCATCAAAATGTGGTGGAAGCAATAACTTGGGACAGACTATAGACATCATTGTTACAAAAATAAATGCTACTTACATCAAGTGTGGCTCATTGTTGTGTTTTAATCTTTGAAGAAGTTCCATTTCAATTGACATGGTATCTAAAATGAAATGTTTTGAATTTAATTCTACATGTATCAAACACTATCCTCAACATCTGCAATTTCATGTCACAAGCAGCCATATGTTTAATACTCAGAGAGAGAGAGAGAAAGAGAGAGAGAGAGAGAAAGAAAGAAAAAGGCGAGAAACAGACAGACAGGTAGACGGAGACAGAAAGAGAGAAAGAAGGGGAGATACAAAAAGAGAGAGGAAATAGACAACAAATAACTACATCTTGATGCACAACACATTTGTACAACCTAAAGACCCCCCCCCCTTCCAAACATTCAATATCAACCCCCACCCCCAACAAATCAATCTATTGTTTCAATAGTATGAAAATATAAATACAGGTAAATATCTACTTAAAATGATGATTTCATTCCATTTTGATTATGATAAACAAAGATAGGTTTTATGGATTAAGAATTATCCAACACGGTAGGCTTCAACATGTTAAAGTGTGCATATCTACATCTACGGTACATAGTCACGTCACATGCATGAAACATTTATTTACGCAAATTTAATGCATATCTATAGTTCTAAATAAAGAACTGGAACCTACCGGGCATTAATACAACTCCCTTACAATGCAAACTAATATCAGATAGCTAGACACTGCTTGAATAAAGTATTTTTCCTCACTGGAAACTTTCTGCTTCTCTACTTTCACTTTTACTCGCTTGAAATGATCGCACTAAAAGCCCAAAGTGATATTTGGTCTAAAAATTTATAAAATGTCCTCTTATTTTCATTATTAGTAGAAACACATATATACATTTTTATTTCTATTTTTATAAAAACTCAAAATAAATTACATTCAAGTTAAAATCACAATTTCTTTAATTTAAATTGATTTTCTGAAAACCCGGGGGGGGGGGGGGGGGGGTTGTTGTTGTGATGGATTTTTTTCCTATGCAATGTGTTATTTAAGTGATTAAACTTGCTGAACTTGTTGGAAATTTAGTTTGTTCACATAAATGAAAAGATGTACAAAAGAGAAATTCACATTTATCACAATAATTGCAAATAAACAAGAAATATGCCTTACCAGCATGGGGCTCAATATGGGTATAGTCCACTAATGCATTTTCCATAGGCGGTAATGTTAACGTTCGGGCTCATAGCTCCGGCCCTAATTTTCGTTCAGCAACGAGGGACCTCTTGAATAAAAGCTCATCAAATTGTCTCTCTCCTTTTAAAATTTCGTGGTGTGAAGTCAGATTCGTTTTCCGGCAAAATGCGTCTGTATTGAAAAACTCTGAAAATGAAAGTAAAAGTAGGGAATTTCACAGCTTTGGAAAGGGTGTACATCAAACAATTTCAATTCTTTCCTTCAAATGATAATTTAATTTTGACACTTGCTTTTAAAATTGCAAATCCTCTTTTCTGACATGTGTCAAGCATTCTGATTTAAAATGTCCCAATAAATGTATATACACTCTGCAGGAATAGGAACTATTTTGCTTAAAGGCACTACTTTGTTGTCCTAACGATTCTAAAAATAGTTAGAGGGATAAACCCATATATCGTTATGATTTTTAAATTTTTTTTAACTATCAATAGAGAAACTGATTATTCGCTCTTTATTCTTCAATAAATGTAAGTATAAATATTTACAGGCAATCGCCTATTATTATATAGGATAATGTTGAAAAACTTCTCAAGTTACAATGCAACAGTTTGGGATATTACTATGCGTACATCTTTGGCTATAGTAGATTCTAAATTGTTAAAATCGTGAGCTGGACTAATAATACAGGGGCACCAAGAGGGGTTCAAAGTTTAACATATAATATATAGAAAACGTATTTAAAAGTCTTCTAGAGAACTACAATGTTACAGTTTGTAGGATTACTAGGCAAGGATCATCAAATAGTGAATATTCTGAATTGTAAAGGCCGTGACCCCATTTGTTTTTTTACTATTGCATATGCTAAAACTTAATTTTTCAATATTTTGTCGGGCGCCTGTAAAGTGCGAAACGAAACGAACCCAATCGAAACGAAACGAAACCAAACATCGAAACGAAACGAAACCAACGAAACGAAAAAAAACGAAACGGAATTAAACAAAATGTTTTGTTGATTTGTTTGGTATATTTAAGGGATAAAGAATCATTCTTTGAGTATTATAAGGCGATAATTTTGGTCGGGGTGTGATCAAATCGAATAAAGCCCGAAGAGTTTATGATAGATTTGATCACGCCCCGACCGAAATTATCACCTCACAATATTCAAAGAATGATTTCTTATTACTTAAATTTACATAATTTTAAGCCACCGCACGATTGGTTATTAAAAAATATAAATAAGCAAAGCCCGCTGGTGCCTCAATTTAGCGTCATTTGAAATTATGGGTTATATTGTACAAAATCGATACGTAGTATTTTCACAGGCAAGACACTGGAAAATGTAATATAATTATTTAGTGTAAAAACAAAATGCATTTGAAATATTGCAAAGTGTGTATATAGGCCTACAACAGAGGAGGTTACGCATATTTAGTGTCGTGTGCAAATCACGTGACCGGAAATCCCGCCTATCGATGCCATTTGTGAATGGTGCCATTAACGGTTTTATTGCTGATTTGATAAGCGAAATGGGACCTCCTACTTTTCGTCACAGGTGAGTAAATATGTAAATGCCCTATCGAAACATGTAAACAACCACAACGTATTGGTATTGAGTCGCTGTTTGGCCAATTTTTCGATAATTTAACACAGAAACGAAATGCTATATTGTTTACATTACAGTTTCACAAAATAACGGAGACACTCTTTATCAAATTGTACATTAGTTACGCAAGACTTTGTCGTAAAAAATTAACACAACAATTTTCAATGTTTTTACTATCAGAAAATCTAAAAAGGCGCCTAAAGTCGTCTCAATTCATTGTGTTATGTGCTAATTAACTTGGTCGATAATTAGCTATAAGTTCCTTTATTGAAAGGCAATGCACTTAATTTAAAATATAATGTGCATCGTTTTGATTGATTCTGTCATCATTTTTGTAGTTTTTAATGATACAATAAATTTTTCAATAAAAAAGGCTGAAACTTTTTATATTACTTATATTAAACTGCTTAACTACACAATGTCAGGCAGCATACGCATTTTTGTTATCATGATTAATATTTTATGTTGTTGTTGTTGTAGGTTAATGTGATCTAAGTAAAAATGGACACCCCTATTTTGAATGTGTCTACTAGAGACTCGAGAAAGTGTCTTTTCAAGTGGACAGAACAAAATGATAAAGAAAACAATGTTGAACAAAGTGTTACTCCTCTGGTAAGTCCTCTGGAAATATAGTATGCATGCTTGGATGTAAATACAGGTATTATTTCTATTTCATGCACTTGTATGTTAATTGTTATACATGTGCATGCCATATATATTTCACTGTTATTTCCATTTATTTGCATCATGACTACTCTTCATTCATTATATGTAGTAGTTAAATAATTATATGTATATGCATACTCAAATGTATATATATACTCAAAAAATATAACAACAATAAGTATAAATTAAACAGCCCGTCCATATCAGGTCTTGAAACTCCTTCCTTGTAATTTCAGGCGCAACAAAAGCGCAACAGACAAGTCAGCTGGTCGCCAAAGAAGAGGTTGGTTAAGAGTCCACCAAAAAAACGTATCAGAAAGGGGGCTCATGCAGAGCTTTGTTCTCATGTGAAATATGTTGCTTTACATAAAGACACACAGTCATCGGAAAGTGAATGGCCTGCCATGAATGCTGACAATAACTACTGGACAGACGCCAGCAAATTTATTATGAAGTCTCGTGGTAGTAAGTATCAGATTATGAATCAAATAAAGCTGCGGGTATGTGAAAATGTATAAGAGAAATTTTTCAGCTTGTAAATTGGCATGCATTTTGGTGTTTATGGTTCTCTCTTGGAATTGAAATGGAGCTCTCCTAAGCCTAATGAAAAAATTAGTGGATCTATCTGCTATGTAAATAAATTCATATAAATAATGTTATTTTTCAGATGTTGCCTGTAGAGCCAAAGTTGTGAACTTTCTCCGAAAGACATTTCCAAGAATAACTTACGCAGAGGAAGAATTTGCTATCGACTACGAAAATAGTTGTCATGACGATTCAGGATTTCAGGACATTCCACCAACACCTGCCTCTGCCTTCAGCCTGGAGAAATTTCAACAGTGCTATTTGTCCAAAGTGTCATATCTTTGTGGAAGACACTTGGGAAAGATATTCCAATCCAACTTCATGTCGAGTCAGTGCAAGAGAACATTCCTGAAGACGAGCTAGTGAAAATCACCAAAACTGTATCAGTTAAATGCCTTGAGGAGATTATTCAAGTTTTTCAAGATTGACATTAGAGGATCAAGTATGCAAAAAAGTGATTTAAACTTTGAGGCAGAGTATGTCGGGATAATTGCTGCATGGCATGAAGCTTCAGATGGAAGAGGGATGAGCCAGCTATACCGATGCAAAGCAAACTATAAGATGTTGAACTACTAATGCCATGGCACAAGGAGACATATGATTGTTCAACTCTAGATATTAACAGGTCATTATATTTGAAGAAAGATATCTAGGCTGCGTTTTTACAAAACAACTTACCACTAAAAATAATGAATGCTTATAAATGTATTAAATTACAAATTAATTAAAATTTGAATTCAATGGCTGTAAAATATGGTTACGGAAATCAAATTAAAATTAAATGTATGGTTTTATATAATTATTGTCCGTAAAAGATAATTCCAAGAAGCTGAAAATATTTACAAATTTGTTCTTTTGTAAAACACAGTCTTAGTCTCAGTTCTAGCTTACTTTTAATGTAATAAAATTTTCAGCAAAATGTATCATTTCACATGTCCATTATAACTTATCATAAATCATAAATACTGCTCTAAAAGTAGTCTGTACATGCTGTGCATAAATAATCTTAATCATAATCGCTTTCTCTTATAGACCAATGGATACCATCAGAGGTTTTACGAGGGAAACCTTCATAGAACTGACGACTAACATTGAAAGCCAAGAATTCCGACGAAGGCAGAACACAATTCTAGGATATCCTGAACACCCTAGAGCTGCCACAACAGATGATGTTGAGTGCTTCTTCTGCTTGACCAGGAGGCATCTTGGGGATACCTTTACAGTCAAAGAATTTAGAGCTGGGTGGAGAAAACTTGTTCGTGAGTTTTGTAAAAGACTGGATCCAGATTTTAAGTCTTATTACTGGACTCAAAACTAAAGATTCATTCTAGAGAATCAACCTTTTGACATTAGTTCAAGTGACAAAAGACTTCATGTTGTTAAACACAAAACTCGGGAGGACAGCTCTATATTCACAGCAGGACGTGCATTCTTGCCCGCCAAGAATAGACAGTCCATAAGACAAAGACTGTTTCGTGTGGATGTGGGTCTACCACCTATTCCAAATGTTGTTCGGCATCGCTAAAGAAGAATTGTGCAGTTGTGTTCAAAAAAACATTTCGTTTGAAGACTACAAACATCTACAGAAATTAAGTTTCTCAGTAATCAGAATGGATGTGATAATTTTTATTGTAACTTTTTGCAAAATTGAAATTCATAAATGTTGTTACCTTAAAGTTTTAATTAGTTGAGAGATTGAAAATTTAACTTATTATTTAGCACAATCTGTTTGTAAATTTCAAGATATCAAGTGTCTTGAAACTTGATTTTGTCATTAAGGCATTATTCACATTATTCAACTATGTGTATTATTTTGCAATATTCACAAGGAACATTCCAAAATTACTCTTGTGGCTTAGGCATTGTTATTTTGTTTTGCGATTTTCACAATAAACATAAATAATAGAAAATTCCACTTTGTTATCAATAGTTCTTCGTTCAACTTGATAAAGTTGTGAGATCTTCGGATCTGCATCATGTTGCAGTTTTATTTATTAATATTGGTTTTGTTGCCCTTTCTCCCTTCATTCTGCTAGTTTCTTTATAAAGCAGAATTCTGAATTTTGACCACTTCTTTCATTGTAGGGCCTCCACTGTCTATTAAAAATTGTTGTCAATCAAATGGCTTAGACAAGAGTTTAATATAGAAAAAATTAAATGTTAGTTGGTTCTTGATGCCACAACTGTTCAAATTTTAAAGACGTGCAAGTCTGAGGGGAAAAACCTTTTCAAGAGAGCTCGATGGTCACAGCCATTTTTTTAGCATTTTAATCTCCTTAAAAGAAGAGCTCTGTAGTAAGATATCAGAATATGATCAAATATTTGGATTTTTTGTTTACTAAATGGTAGTTCATGGCCCAAATTAAAGTTTAAGGCAAATTTGTTCGTTAATTTGTTGACCATCCAGCCTCCTTAATTAAGTGTATGAACATGTTCATCTTTACTTGCTTTGATGTTTATTCAATAAACAAACAAGAAAAAAAAATAAGAGTATAAGACAGTTTATGTAACATTTAAATGTTTCCAAACACAACTAACAAAGGATCTGAATATTTAATATCAAGGAAAATATTACATATACAAAATGCACAGTTGCATTAGCCTGAGTATAACCATTACATTATCAATATCTAGCAATATGAAATCTGCACTTTAAAGAACGGAGTTGTAGGTGTTGTTGTTACTGTCTGGCAGCCATCGTCCTTATTTACAGATCCGAACAAAGGCACGTAACTTTCGGGCATTAAGATTTTTCACAAACCAGGAAGTTACCGACTTTACACACACTGACACAATGTCACATTTCTGGATTGCAGAAGTCACTTTTGGAATTTTCCTTACTCCTATGTAGCCAACAGGTAGCGAATGGTCTTGCACACTTACTACTACACGTATGGCATTAGCATCTTTTGGATTGTCTCTCTCCGGCACCAAATTCACCACAATCTCTTGTTGAGAACAAATAGCAGACTGCACAGTTTTTAAGTTTGACTGGTAACTTTCTTCATAGGTTTGACCCCTTCACAGCAAATGCTTGTGTGAAAAGCTCAGAGGATTCCCCATCATTGTTCGCATTCATCACTTGACTCTTCATTTGGTTCAGACGCGACAGTCTGATGAAAGGTCCCTGTACTTTGGGCACAACACAAACATGATGATTTTTAAATGACAGGCATTCCTGGAAGGTCAACAGCATTTGTTTGTTGTGGTTTTCCTGTATAGTGGGCCCCAGGTACAGCAGTGAAGGACCAAACCATGACTGCCCATGATTCTTCACCATTGCAGAAAATTCCCACAGCTTTTTCTTTGTCAAACTGAAACAGAAAATTTGAAAATTTAAAACTAGTGAATCATATAAAAAACGTTGCAATATCTGGTAAAACATATCAGCTCTTAATTTAATAGAGTTACCCACTTGATGTCCAATTTATACATATATACAAAAATAAATTGCAATTTAGAACAACAATCTGAAAGATATAGGCCATTATGTTTATGGTTGAAACTTTTTTAAATGAATATATTTTATCACTTTTATGTAGTCATTAATGATTTTCAGTTTTGGTTGGTTTTGTTTATTCCGTTTCGTTGGTTTCGTTTCGTAGGGTTCCATTTTTGGTTTCGTTTCGATTGGTTTCGTTTCGATTTCGTTTCGCACTTAACAGGCGCCCTATTTTGACACAGGACACTAAGTCTTCTTCCAGCCAGAACTCATCCCTCATTCTCTCGAAGGACCAGCGGATTGACAAATGGCTGGCATAACTCCCGGACCACCCGTCATCCGTCAAGCCTCAGTCTCTCTCCCCCAATCTGGGAGATTCCATACCGACTCTGATTCAGATATCAGTGAGCACTCCGACGGGAGTTGAACTGCATGATTAAAGACAAGTCATAGTTTTTTTTCCCTCTCCGTCTGAGAAGAAGACACAGAAGAAGACAGTCAAAAGACTTCAACACAAAAAAACTTGCTTGATATGTGGCGTTCGAATTATCCACATGAAGAGGCAGTTAAGACAGGTTCATAGGATGGAGATTAAAGCTGACATGAATTCATAAAAGCATTTGGTGGCCATATTAAGTTTCGATCGCTCCTCTACTGCCACTGGGGTATATATACCGATCGTGAAAGTTACGGTCGGTTGTTTTCCGATGGAGCCATTCAGGTTGCACGGACTTCTAAATGCATGAACTTACACATTGTAGTAAAATGTTTGTAAAAAAAGAATAATGGAAACTACAATCAATAAAACACAAAATATATTTATTCTTTGAAAGAATTTCCAAGGTATCCGTATCATTTTGCACAGATAGTGCTGCCTTACTTCGCATGCACATCGAACACGTGTGTCGTTCATACAGAGTGCATAACGTCTGCTTCTTTTTGAAGACCACAGCGGGACTACATCCAACACTGTAGATAAATGATAGTAAATCCAAGAAAGTAACATAGTAACATCGTTTCCGTAGGTTTCTACAAAAACACCCCGTTTCTAAAATCCATGCGATCATTGACATTGCTCGATCGGTCACAGTGTGTAGTTTGCGCATGTGCGATGTTATAACATGCACAGGAAAACGTTCTACAATTATCGAGGATTTTGAAATTTGTGTTCCTAGAATTTCAGTCTGCCTTGTTTCGTAGTTCTTTGGATATTCCTTACCAGTCAAGTGGTCGTCATAATATTTTTGTTCAAAACTCGTTTCTACAAGTCTTTTCGTCCAATGTAACGTTTTCGGGTGAATGAAATACCTGAATGCGGTGAAGCATGAATAAGGTTATCGGCCTTATATGGGGGGGGGGGGGTGGTTATAGCGATGAACAGAACCATAGAAATCGACAATATGGCGGTAGTTTGAGATAAAAGGGAAATAATGCGTATTTATGAATTCATGTCAGCTTTAATTAGAATCCTGTTAGACGTGGGGGGGGGGGGGCTACATTGTAAAAAAATATGTTGTATGCGACAAAAGAATTGTACGTTTCGGGGCCCATCTCAAACGAGCACATAGCATTACTGAAAAATCTAGAATCCAAGACTTGCGCCATCAAGGCCCTGTGGTGAGAAGGGAGATGAACTATTCTTAAGATAAAATAATGACCTCTGGACTAATACTGGGGACCCTAGTTGGGTTTAAAGTTTAACGTAGAAGTATACAAGGAAAGTGTTTAAACATCTTCTTGTCTTGAACTACATGTACAATACTTCAATTTGTCAGATTACTACGTAGACATCCTCATATATATGTAGTATAAATTCTAAATTATAGGGTCACCCTCGATCTAATACAAGGGCCCCAGAAGAGGTTCAAAGTTTAACATAGAAATATAGAGGAAAAATGTTTAAAAACCTTCCCTCTGGAAATCTACCATGCTTTAATTTGTGAGATTACTTCTCAAGTATCCTTAAATAATGTAGATTCTAAATTAATAAAGCTGTGACCACAGACTAATACTGAGTCCCCAAGAGGGTTTCAAAGTTTAACAGAAAAACATGTATGGAAAATGTTTAAAAATCTTCTTCTCGAGAACTTTGTTGATGCTACAAATTTCGTGATTACTATGCGAGGATCCTCAAATAGTGAAGATTCTTAATTGTCAAAGCCAACCATAAGTCCCGGACCAATACTGGGGCCCCAGAAAGGGATTCAAAGTTGAAAATAAAAATAGTATATGCTACGAAATAGAGTGCCACAAGGAACTTTTACATTTCACTTTTTATCTTTTTTTTATCTTTTAAATTTCACCACAGTCAGAGGGGCCAAATAATCCAATAACATTTAACTTGAGTTATTTTGTTGATCTGGTATCTGAGATACAACTTTTTGAGAATTTTAAGAACTGATGTGAAAAATTTAAATATATTTTAATAAATTCCCTCACTAGTTTGCTAAATTACATGTAAGATCACTTAACAATGACAAAATGTTGTACAACATTTAAAACATTTTTCATTCCTTTTAATTGATTTTGTTTCTAAATTGTAGTTTCAAGGGTCAACTATGAAAATATTTGTCCTGGAACAAACTGAAATTCGCACGACACAAGAAAACAGACAGTATGGGATCACTCATATTCCCTGTAAGACATCGACTTACCGAAAATTACATGAACTCTCAATATATACATGTATATATTACCTTAATAATCATTTAAAAATGTATATTATTCTTTTAATGGCTAGTAATTTAAGAAACGCATGTATAATTTGTTTTTAAACATTAAAATTGTGAACATCAACCATACAGGGAAACAGATGTGTTCAATCTAGATATTGCTATTTCATTAACAGCTATATAACTGGGAGAAGGAAATAATATCACAATAGAAACCAATAATGGGGGGTTTCTTTTTTTGCAGATCTTCGACACCAAATGATCACACCGAAGAGGAAACAAAACAAACGTTCAGAAATCCAACACCCAAAGATGTTGCAAGTATTTTAAAAAAGACAAAACAAATAACTAGAGTTTACATAATACAAATTAGAGATAATCTCTTTTAAATGATTGAATAGCATTGTCCCACAAAGGATGACTTAACTAGGTACCGGTTAACCAATTTTAAGAAGTCAGCGTCTAAGTAAGAGTTATCTAAGTTAGCAACTTCCTCTTCCTCTACACCTCTGGCCAGAAAAGCGACATGAAATGAAAGGTTCCAAAACATATCTAATCCAGGATGCCACCTAAACGGCTAAAAAAATCGTAAAAAGTGGAGAATGCTCTCTCCGGCAAGGGACAGGGGTTATAAAAAGCCTCGTCATCTCCCAGGGCAATAAAGGCCCGGTCATACCGAGCTTCAGGCTAAGGCCAGCCATCATGATGCCCTCCTGCCTCAACAACAGTCACCATTAGACAATGACCATGAGAGTGGAACAGAGGACTTTGGGCTTCCCAATATTGGTAATTTTGAGAAGTCAAATTTTTCTTTGGATTTAAATCTTTTTTATTTCACACCAGAACCTGAAATTAGTTGTTTTGACAATGTAGGGCAACATATGCTTTTGAAATTAAAGAAAAAAATCTGGGAGGGACAATTTATTAACGTTTGTTATTAAAGTCAGCCAAATAAATTAATAATAGTTTGGGGGGTCAAGGCGAGATAAAGATTAGAGAAGGAAAATTCTGCATTGTCGGGTCAAATTTTGGCCCTTATCTGCTCTCATGATACACACACGATTGTCATGTTAGAAAAATTTAGAACCAGGGCCCAGGAGATGGTAAAATAAAATACATACCCGATATCAGACTCGCTGTGGCTAGATCACAAGGTTGGTTTAAATAAGATGAACAGTTTCGTCTTCGTAAAGCCACTAACACTAAATCGTCTTGGGCGTAATCAGTAAAGAATTTTGGCTTTTATATGTGACTGGTCAGGCTGTTTCTTAAAGGAAAGCTTAGCACTCAAACTCAATAAATGGGTGCAATTAATGTCGTCATGAAATTACAAAAAAATTTAAAATCAATAGAATTGTAATTGATTTTGCAATACAAAGTTAGTCCATAAGTGTTTCAAAAACACATAAAAAGATCACGGGAATTCGTTTATTTCCAGCGAGAAATCTATATAAGATGCTAAAACTGACATGTTCGTTACTGTCGCCATTTTGATATTGCATTTTGAGGAGGATGTTTTGCCATATTAACTGGACACTGAGCGGAATAAATTCCTACATATTATTTTTCAGTAAGAAAATTTAATGATTTAAAAACAATAAGTTAAGTTCACTAGTCCAAGAATTACTTATATTAATTTGAACATTTGTCTCCAGTTTCGGTGTAATCTCCGTTACTTTAGATATATAACCACCGCAAGAGTTGCACAGTCTATAAAAAAATACAAAAATCTTATTAAGAACATTGCGAGGTCTTTTTGTCCACATAAATGTTAAAATATTTAATATAATTCCTTTTGTCTAATCATATCACTACGAAAAACAAAAAAAGTCTGAGCGTAGATTTAAGACTGTAATGTTCGTTACTGCCGAAACTGAGAAAGTAAATGCAACAACTGTTCAAAGTGAATATTGAACATACGATAGTATTTGTTGCCATCAAAAATTGTCTTTCAAAAACACTACAGTTTTCTTTTGAAGCCGCCTAGGCACGTAAATGTTGGTTACTAAATGTTCGTTACCGAAATGTTCGTTACCGTATTTTACGAAACTCTTTGTAATTTCAATCCTAGCTCAAATTGTTTGATGCAAATAAAACACGTGACAAATTGTTGGTACATCAACATCCGCCATTAGTGCCAAGGACAATTAGACAGCATGATTACTCCTAAAACCATCTTTAACGTCTGACCTCGTGAGTATGCATACACCTTCATAAGGATTAATTAGTTTATATTATGTGTATCGAACAATTTTAAATTAGTACATAAACTAAAAGTATTGTAGATCAGTTCTAATGTTATAAACGACCCACATGTTTATTTATAATGTTGTAGTATATCTCAAACAAGAGGCCCATGGGCCACATCGCTCACCTGAGCAACAATAGGCATGATAAAATCAGCTTAATGGAGATCGACATAATACAAAATATCTGGACAATGTAGTAATACATGTAGATATTCTTTTGTTTATAATCAAGTCCCTTTTTTGACAGGATGATTTTATATTCATATCACATGTTGAGCATCGCAGTTCTCAACAAGATCCTAGACAATTGTTTATACATGGGATATAAACCTACATCAAACTCTGAACCCCTTGTGAGGCCCAAGAATCGTCCAGGGGCAAAAGTCTTAACAATTTTAAAGAATCACAAATTGGCAAAATGTTTGCATATAAGTAAAACCATATATATTATAACATTTCAGTTTTTGTGAATTAAAAATGTTTTCCTTTGTAAAATTGGATCCTGAATGTGGCCCCACCCTACTACTCAAGATTTTTATTTTAACGAATTTGAATCTACACTACCCAAGGTTGCTTTTACTAAAGTTACAGATTTTCTAGACAAATGGTTTTGTAGAAGATTTTTTGTCCATATATTCCTATGTCAAAAATTTGTCTCCCTCCCCCGTCCCCATTGTGACCCCATCCTACCCCCGGGGATCATGATTTGAACAAACTAAAATCTACCTAGTCCTTACCTGAGGATACTTCCACATAAGTTTCACCTTTCCTAGCTACTTAGTTTTAGAGATTTTAAAGATTTACTCTATATATTCTTATGTAAAAATTCGATCCCCATTGTGACCCCACCCTACCCCCAGGGGACATGATTTTCACATCTTGATTCTACACTATCTGAGGGTGCTTCCACATAAGTTTCAGCTTTCCTGGCTGATAAGTTTCTGAGATGAAAATTTTTAAAGATTTACTCTATAAATTCCTATGTAAAAATTTGACCCCCCCATTGTGGCACCACCCTACACCCGGGGGTCATGCTTTTCAAAACTTTGAATCTACACTAGCTGAGGATGCTTCCACATAAGTTTCAGCTTTCCTGGCTGATTAGTTTCTGAGAAGAAGATTTTTTAAGATTTACACTATATATATTTATATGTAAAAATTTGACCCCCCCCCCCATTGTGGCACCACCCTACTCCCAGGGGTCATGATTTGAACAACTTTGATTCTACACTAGCTGAGGGTGCTTCCACATAAGTTTCAGCTTTCCTGGCTGTTTAGTTTCTGAGTAGAAGATTTTAAAAGATTTACTCTATATATTCCTATGTAAAAATTTGAGCCCTCATTGTGGCACCACCCTACTCCCTGGAGTCATGATTTTCACAACTTTGATTCTTCACTAGCTGAGGATGCTTCCACATAAGTTTCAGCTTTCCTGGCTGATTAGTTTCTGAGAAGAAGATTTTTAAAGATTTACTCTATATATTCCTATGTAAAAATTCAACCCCCCATTGTGGCCCCATCCCACCCCCGGGGGTCATGATTTTCACAACTTTGATTCTACACTAGCTGAGGATGCTTCCACATAAGTTTCAGCTTTCCTGGCTGATTAGTTTCTGAGAAGAAGATTTTTAAAGATTTACTCTATATATTCCTATGTAAAAATTCAACCCCCCATTGTGGCACCACCCTACCCCCGGGGATCATGATTTTCACAATTTTGAATCTACACTAGCTGAGGATGCTTCCACATAAGTTTCAGCTTTCCTGGCTGATTAGTTTCTGAGAAGAAGATTTTTAAAGATTTACTCTATATATTCCTATGTAAAAATTCAACCCCCCAACCCCCCATCCCACCCCCGGGGGTCATGATTTGAACAACTTTGATTCTACACTAGCTGAGGATGCTTCCACATAAGTTTCAGCTTTCCTGGCTGATTAGTTTCTGAGAAGAAGATTTTTAAAGATTTACTCTATATATTCCTATGTAAAAATTTGACCCCCCATTGTGGCACCACCCTACCCCCGGGGATCATGATTTTCACAATTTTGAATCTACACTAGCTGAGGATGCTTCCACATAAGTTTCAGCTTTCCTGGCCAAATGGTTTTTGAGAAGAAGATTTTTGAAAATTTCTCAAAATTTTCCAAAAATTGCCAATTATCTCCCCTTTAAAAAGAGCGTGGTCCTTAATTTTCACAACTTTGAATCCCCTTTGCCTAAGGGTGCTTTGTGCCAAGTTTGGTTGAAATCGGCCCAGTGGTTCTGGAGAAGATGTTGAAAATGTGAAAAGTTTACGGACAGACAGACAGACGGACAGACAGACAGACAGACGGACGACAGACAAAATGTGATCAGAAAAGCTCACTTGAGCTTTCAGCTCAGGTGAGCTAAAAAGAATGAAATGTCCGTTACCTATTGTAACGAACATTTCAATAGACAAGCATTGTAATTTTTAACAAGTATTGAAATTATAAATAGCTTTAAATTGAAATCATACACACATTTTTTATTCTAGTATCATATTTGATTAATTTCTTGCTACTTAAGTGGGATTTATCTCATAAATCGCATCGTAGATCAAGGTAGGAAAGACACATATATAATTACATAATATAATTTAGCATTTAAAACACACAAAACCAAACGTATAAATAAAGGATGTAAAAAAAACCTGTATTAACACATATTTTATATATTTTTGAAATTATGTTATGCTTATCAATAGGAAACACGTTGATACTGGAGTATCTTCAAATTATATCCTTGTTAACTTGAGTAACGTACATTTCATACGAAAGTAACAAACATTTCATTGACATTTTCATACTCAAAGAAATGATTAACGGTGAAATTATTTAATTTGTTAACAGAAAATATGGGCAAATCAAGAGCAGAGATTCAAAAAGGCTACAGGGAGAGATTAAAGGCAAAAAATAATGAAGAATATCTTTAAAAGGAAAGGGAAAGAAGAAGAAAAAATTACGTGCCGTCAAGTCAACTTACACGGAGAGAACTAGCTGCAATAATGTAGCCCTCTCCGATTTTTTATATCTGATGTTTACTGGAGAAGGCTACAATTCCATAGGATCTCCGTAATGGTGCAAAATTAAATTTTTAATGCGTCTGACTTCGGTCTGAAAAGATCGTTTTTATAATTGACTTTCTTTAGATAAAATGATTTTTTAATTCAGGTTGAACAAACTAACCGTATATAAATCAAAACCAGATAAAACACATCAGCATGTTTACCAGTCGTCCTTTTCAGCAGCCATGACAGTTCTCGCGTGATTTTGTGGGATTTACGCTTGGAATTTTGATGGGCTTGATAAAGTGAAATTCAGTGTAAATAAGCGATCTTACCTCATTCTATCACTAAAACATCATTTAAGGAAATGGTATATAATGAAAAATTCATATTTACCGCGTTAATTATGTTTAAAATAGGTGAATTCCTATATTCAGTTCAAGATCCGCTCCTGAATTCTCATTGGCTGTCCCAAAATAAAACCGGTCAAGGTCAGTAAACATGGCGGACAAATTCAACATGCGATGTTGACATACACGAAAAATAGCCGATATATGGACTATACTTGATATTTTTGGATTAATTTATGCCATACACAATTACAAAGTTTGAGTTCAGGTAAGAAATGCAAATGTCATTGTCATTTATATACGATTTGAGACGAAATCGTTGCGGGAGTGAATCACTCCCGCACTTGCACCATTACGGAGATCCTATGGAGTTGTAGCCCTCTCCCAAAAAAAAAAAAAAAAAAAAAATCGGGAGAGGGCTACATTATTGCAGCTAGAAGAGAACGTATAAGGCGCAATGTAAAATTAAACGAAGCTGTAAAACGTCATCGCAGAAGAAACAAGAGGCCCATGGGCCACATCGCTCACCTGAGGAACAATAGGTACTATGATAAAATCAGCTTAATGGAGTCATAATACAAACTATCTAGACAATGTAGTATAATACATGTAGATCCTGTATAAATAAAATTCAATTTTTTCCACTGGATATTCTTATGTTTATTATCATTAGTCCCTTTTCTAAGAGGATGATTTTATAGTCATATCACATGTTGAGCATTGCAGCTCTCAAAAAGATCCTAAACAATTGTTTATAAATGGGATATAAACCTTCATCAAACTCTGAACCCCTTGTGAGACCCAATCGTCCAGTAATCAACCAGAAGCCAAAATCTAAACAATATTAAATAATCACCTGGCTGAAGATTTTTTAAGATCTAGATTTACTCTTAATATTCCTATGTAAACATTCCATCCCAATTGTGGCCCCACCCTGCCCCCAGAAATCATGATTTTTACAAATTCAAATCTACACTACCTGAGGATGCTTCCAAACAAGTTTCAGCCTTCCTGGCTTATTAGTTTTTGAGAAGACGAATTTTAAAAATTTACTCTATATATTCCTATGTAGAAATTTGATCCCAAATTGTGGCCCCACTCTACCTCTGGGGGTAATGATTTTCACAACTTTAAATCTACATTACCTGAGAATGCTTCCAAACAAGTTTCAGCTTTCCTGGCTAATTAGTTTCTGAGCAGACGATTTTTAAAGATTAACTCTATATATTCCTATGTAGAAAGTTGCCCCCCCCCCCCCCATTGTGGCCCCACCCAACCCCTGAGGGTAATGATTTTCTTAACTTTAAATAAACACTACCTGAGAATGCTTCCACACAAGTTTCAGCTTTCCTGGCAAATTAGTTTTTGAGAAGAAGATTTTTAAAGATTTACTCTATATATTCCTATGTTAAAAATCGACCCTCCATTGTAGCCCCACCCTACAACCCAAGGGTCATGATTTTCACAACCTTGAATCTACACTACCTTAGGATGCTTCCACACAAGTTTCAGCTTTCCTGGCCAAATGGTTCTTGAGAAGAAGATTTTTTTAAAATTTACTCTATATATTCCTATGTAAAAAGTCGACCCTCCATTGTAACCCCACCCTACACCCCGAGGGTCATGATTTTCACAACTTTAAATCTACATTACCTAAGAATGCTTCCAAACAAGTTTCAGCTTTCCTGGCTAATTAGTTTCTGAGCAGACGATTTTTAAAGATTAACTCTATATATTCCTATGTAGAAAGTTGCCCCCCCCCCCCATTGTGGCCCCACCCAACCCCTGAGGGTAATGATTTTCTTAACTTTAAAAATCGACCCTCCATTGTGGCCCCACCCTACACCCCGAGGGTCATAATTTTCACAACTTTGAATCTACACTACCTTAGGATGCTTCCACACAAGTTTCAGCTTTCCTGGCCAAATGGTTCTTGAGAAAAAGATTTTTTATGATTTACTCTATATATTGCTATGTAAAAAGTCGACCCCCTATTTTGGCCCCATCCTACCCCCGGGGGTCATGATTTTCACAACTTTGAATCTACATTACCTGAGGATGCTTCCTCATAAGTTTCAGCTTTCCTGGCCTAACGGTTTTTGAGAAGAAGATTTTTAAAGATTTACTCTATATATTCCTATGTAAAAAGTCGACCCCCTATTTTGGCCCCATCCTAGCCCCGGGGATCACGATTTTCACAACTTTGAATCTACATTACCTGAGGATGCTTCCAAACAAGTTTCAGCTTTCCTGGTCAAATGGTTCTTGAGAAGAAGATTTTTGAAAATTTCTCGAAAATTTTCATTAATTCCTAATTATCTCCCCTTGTAAGAGGGCTTGGTCCTTAATTTTCACAACTTTGAATCCCCTTAGGCTAATGATGCTTTGTGCCAAGTTTGGTTGAAATTGGCCCAGTGGTTCTTGAGAAGATGTTGAAAATGTGAAAAGTTTACAGACAGACAGACAGACAGACAGAGAGACAGACAGACGGACGGACGGACGACAGACAAAATGTGATCAGAATAGCTCACTTGAGCTTACAGCTCAGGTGAGCTAAAAAGGAAGCAATGGCAGAACTATTACAACAGAATGTCTTAGAAGTTGAAGGTACAAGTGGCTATGACAGTCTAGACACACAGACTGCTGATCCTCGATCACCTGACCATCCTAGCCCCAGACTTGTCGTTCAGATGGCATTTCCAAATAGGAGAAATGGACCAAGAAAAAGAGTTGCAAAGGCACTTGCAAAAAAAAACAAGAGAAGTATCTACATTGAAACAAGAGTTAGAAAAGCTGAAAACTAAACACAAGACAACACAGAGGCGACTTTTGCGGCTCCGTAGAAAAATTTCTTCGAGTCAACAAGGACCATCAACCCCAAGGAGTAAGACAGAGGCACAAATAAATGCTGCTAGATTAGATAATCATCAGGCAAACAAGGTCAGGAAACATCTTTTATTGAGCAACGTTGTCATGGATGGAGTAAGGTCTGCAAAGGAGCAGAATAATCCTGGAAGAGCAAAGATTCTTCACAACGTTGTAGCGGGCGCGATAGTAAGGAAATATAGATGTGCAAATTTGCTTAATAAGTGGACAGGTCTGAGTAGAAATAAACTTAATGCTGCAGGAAAATCAAAGTCAAAGACACTACTGTGTAGTAAACAGCAGCGAATGAGAGAGGTTATGAAATTTAAAAATAGTGTAATCAACTTCTTATCAAGAGATGATAACAGTCGTAACATGCCTGGAAAAGCAGACAAGGTCAAGACAGGTCTAAGACAAAGCGCCCAAAAGCGTGTGCTGATTGATTATATGTCTAACCTTCACACAAAGTATCTGAGTGAAAATCTAACCATAAAACTTTCACTGGCGTCATTCCAAAGGATACGGCCAAAACATATTTTAACCACTTCCTTTATCACTCGGGATTCTTGTCTATGTACCAAGCATCAGAATATGGCTCTTGTTCTGAAAGCAATTCGTCAGGTTGGCATTGTTGTACCTCTAAACCCCGAGACCTATGTTGAAGACCCTCCGATTGATCTAGTAAGAGAAGGAATTGACACTAACGAGTTTACTTTTGACGAATGGAAACGAGTAAGTGTGGAAGACAAAGGAAAGACAAAGATGGTGATGCGGGTTGTCCATGTAACCAAAACAAAAGAAGAGTTTCTTGCTCACCTCGAGAAGCAAACAGCGGAATTTTCAGATCATGTTTCTAGAATGAAAGTCCAATATCAACAGATACGTTTACTAAAAGAGAAACTTCCTGTGAATCATGCAGTAATCCACATGGATTTTGCAGAAAATTACAACTGCAAGAGTGTAGAGGAAATCCAGTCAGCGTACTGGAATCAGACAGGCGTGACATTACATCCCACAGTAATATACACACGCCCAACAGAGGAGTCAGAATTACAACATCAAAGTTTTGTGATTATATCTGATGACCAGAATCACAACTCCACATTTGTAGTTACTTTTATTAAAGAGATTGTGAAGGACGTTAAACGACTAGATCCAGAAATCAAATGTATCCATTACTGGACTGACAGTCCAACATCACAGTACAGGAATAAGACAATATTTCACCTAGTGGCAAATCACCAAGAAACGTTCGGAATAGATGCTAAGTGGAATTTTTTTGAAGCAGGACACGGTAAAGGTCCGTGTGATGGGCTTGGTGGATCAACTAAACGTTTAGCTGATGAGGGGCAGTAAAATCGGGAAAAGTCATCATCCAGGACGCAAATGATTTTTTTTGTTGGACACAGTCAGCACATTGTTCCATGAAACAGGTGAAATTTAGATTTGTTCCAAAAGAACCTTGTCAACAAACAGAGAAAGAGATTGCATTATGGAATGCAAAACCTGTAAAAGGCACAATGAAAGTCCATGCAGTTGCTGGACAAGGATCAAACTCTATTCTAGTCGGAAACGTAAGCTGCTACTGCAGTGATTGCATGGCTGGAAGCAACTGTTTATCGTGGAGAAAAGAATCAACAAAGCCCAAAGGAACTTTACCTACACCACTCTTTGACAAGGAAACTCAATTTGATATTAATCAGAATGATGTCACTAAAGGTAGACAACCAATTGAACCTGAAACTGAAGAGCCTGCTGTTACCGTAGCAGCAACAAACTCAGTAATACAAGCTGATTGCTCGTATGAAATTGACCAGTATGTTGTTGCTCTCTATGACGGAAGGTGGTATATTGCCAAAATTACAGACGAAGATGAAGATGACGAATTTCCATATCAGATTTCCTTTATGGAGAAGAAGAAAAGGATGTTTGCGTGGCCAAAAACCCCAGATGTTCTGTGGTGCAAAACATCCGACATTGTGTACACCATAAATGAGCCAAAACCCTCGGGAAAGTCAAGAAGATTATTTATAATCGATAGTGATCTCTGGGAAAAACTCGATAGTCTTTAGCTAGGTAACGGACATTTTCAAAAGTTAATTCAAAAACAGTTTGAATATGTTACACTGAGCTAATAATGGTTTTGTTGATGTTTAAGATGCTATTTCTTTTTTAAATGTTTCATCATTTACAAGAAACAAAAAGTTTCATAAAGAATTTAATTAAATTTAATACATTTTGCACATTGTAACGTACATTTCACAAATTGTAACGAAAATTACAACACTGGTCTACGTTATATTACAAACAATATGTTGGTTATTTTGTTATAGATGTCTTTGTAATTAAACCGAAATGTACTAACATTTTCCAAAAACAAAACATGTGCTTTAAGAAATTAAACTTATTTTAAAATTTATGTATCTAAACTTATTTTTGTGCCATATTTCATACACAAATGAACATAAAATCAATATATAACTATCAGTATAAATATTAATTGAAAATAGGATTAGTATTAGTCACTGTATTTCTAGAATGAACATAAATACTATGCAAGATGACCTTTTAGATATGTTTTTAATTTTGAAATAACAATTGTCTAATTCTGTAATGTTCGTTACAAGAGAGGTACTGTTTTTAAATCTCTCTTTGAAAAATATATCAATGCTTTTATTTTGTTTAAATGTTTAGATGTTTTAATGTTAGTTAAATGAATAAAATTTGGGCAAACCTTTAGTTTTAGTCTCTGTCTATCAAACATGAAATAGTTTGTATGCTTAGATTATATGACATGACATTTGATTTCGTAAAAACATATTCGGATCGTTTCTTTTAGCTGACAATAGATAGAAATTAATCAGAAGCATCAACAAAAGTCTAATACTGTTTTGCAGCTATTTTATGTACTTCATATAAAAAATAAAATTTATTAGGGTCCTTTCTTTTTTATGTCTCTTTAAAGCATTTACAAACCACATGTGGATTAGTAACGGATATTTCTTAGCACTTTAGTCACAGAAAAATGGTCAATGTTTGAAATGAGCTCACAAAAAAAATCTTTCTTTGATGTTAAAAAAAATTTAGAAAAATAAACCTTACAAGTTAATCTTTTGAAAAAACAATATTCCATCAATGAGGACACTGTTTCATTTTTCTTCCAATACCCACTTTTATTTGCACTCATTTATTGAGTTTGGGTGTTAGGTGAACAATGCCAAGCAGTTTTCAGGGGAAAACAACAGATTTGCTGGAATTCAGTATTGCTATCAATTTAATCAGGGTAAAAGGAGCTATCTTTTTTCGCGGATGCAGATTTAAGCACATCTGTAGAAGATGTGCAGGCAAACACCCAGCCTCCAACTGTTTCAACAACTAGTCAGTTGGGCAAGATCCCCATCTATTTAGTCAGAATTATCTACCATTCCCGAAACTACCCAGACTATCATTTTCTAACGCATGGATTTTCGCACAGTTTCAAATTAAAATATGTTGGCCCTAAAGGTTCACGCACAATACATTTGTCCATTCTACACTATCTAAATGATTTTCTTTTTTGTGGCCAAGATTTTCATTCAAGTAAAAAAAAACAATAAAAAAAAACCTTGGACACCTTTTAATCGCTGTGCAGTGACCTCGGGGTCCCACTTGCAAATGAAAAAACCGTTAAACCCAAGTGATCATTTATTTAGGCATCGAGATTGATAATGTAGGAATGATCATAAAATTGCCAAAAGAAAACAGAAATCATAAAATTAAACAAAAGATAATAGGCCATGAAATTAAGGAAGGCAACTCTTAAACAACTTCAATCATTACTAGGGCTTTTGAATTTTGCACGTAGTCATAGTTCTAGGTAGGGCCTTTTGTCGACCATTTCAGGTACAGCGTACAGAACAGCTGCTCTGTACATTAAAGCTCTATCTTTAATTCACAAATTAAGAGGCAACCAAAATAAGAATTAGAAGGCTACGATTCGGGTCTAGCATCTTATCTCGTAAATGGTTTTGAAAATGGGTTTAAGTTGGGCTGTGTTGGAGAACCTAATCTTAATATACATAATGGTAATTCTTTAATTGCGATAGGGTATGTAAATACTTCCTTTAGGATTTCAGGATTAACTTTAGACCACAAACTTTATGTGACAAAGGGACTCAACCGAAACATGATTCTCTGTCGTGATTGGCTCAAGAAAAACAATGTTCGTTTATACTTTGATCTTGGACTCATGCGTATTGATGGCAAAGTATACGCGGAACTTAAAGAAGATTTACACATCTCAACTATTGTAAGAACACCTAAGAAACTTATTATGAGGCCAAACACGGTGACAGTATTCTATGGAAAAATAAATAACAATTTCTCTCTGGAAGAAAGTGACTTAGTTGAAGTGAACAGCATAGACAATAACGGCATTATGGAAGATCCAGGACTATATTTAAAAGACACCGTTTGTATAGTTCGAAACGATAAGAAAATTCCAATGATCTTCGTTAACCAAACTAACAAAAATTATAAAATTCCGAGAGGCTACATCGTAGGACACGTTACCGCATTAAAACAGAAGGAAATCTCAGAAATACAGATTACTCCAGACACAAAAGAAGAGATTGATGTACCTAAAAGATTCGAACACCCAATCAAAAGATTTGTGAGCAAAAACAATGATTTATTTGCAAAGAAAGACAGTGATCTTGGAGTGACTAATACTGTTAAAATGAAGATAGAAACTGGAAACCATCACCCAATAAAGAATAGACCCTACCGTGTACCCTTAAATAAAAGACAGATAATTGACAAGGCCATACCGGAAATGATGGACGCAAAGATTATTGAGAGATCACAATCACCTTGGTCACCTTGGTCATTTCCTTGGTCATTTCCTTTAGTAGTTGTGAAGAAAAAAGACGGATCAGACCGGATGTGCGTTGACTTTAGAAGTTTAAATAAGATACCAGTCTCATTCCCGCTACCGTTGATTGATGACATCCTATGTTTACTAGGTAAGGCAAAATATTTTACTGCATTAGATTTAAAGAGTGGATATTGGCAAGTGGAATTAAAAGATTCAAGTAAAGAAAAAACGGCCTTTGCATGTCACAAAGGACTATTCCAATTCAACAGGATGCCATTTGGGTTGAGTAATGCACCGGCAGTCTTTCAAGAGCGGATGAACATAGTTCTTCAAGGACAAGAGGAGTTTGCCATCGCATACCTGGATGACATTCTTATATTCTCAGAGACACCGGAAGATCACCTTCGTCATATTCAAGACGTTTTAATCGCCTTAGAAAGCATGGACTAAAATTAAAACTTAAGAAGTGTAGTTTCTTCAAGGAACAGACTGAATATCTTGGTTTCATCATCAATGAACATGGCGTTACACCTGATCCAAAGAAAGTCGAAGCTATAAGAAAGTTACCTGCGCCCACTACAGTCCGAGAGGTTCGTGGCTTTATAGGTATGTGTAGTTATTATAGGAGATTCATACCAAACTTCTCTAAAATTGCAGAACCATTGATTGACTTAACCAGAAAGTACTCAAGGTTTAAATGGACACCATGTTGCCAAAAATCGTTTGATTTTATTAAAGAAAGTTTAACGGTAGTGCCTTTGCTAGCATATCCAGATACTAATAAACCGTACATCTTGTACACCGATAATTGTATTGGAGCGTGCCTCACCCAAAGAACAGATGAAGGAGACGATAAGCCAATATATTACTTATCCCATAAGCTGAGGCCAAAATTAAAATTATTTATGTTTCCCCTAACGCGACCGACCCAATTAAATCCCGCCGACTGAATTATTTTTTTAACCACATTGAATAGAGATTTTTTTTTTTTAAAGAAACTTAATTTTACCCAAATTCGTTTTTAGGAGACCCACATTTTTTCGTTTTACAATCATTTTGTTAGCCTTGATCATCAACATGGGCGGAATACTCGCTTTATGATCGGTAACTTCGCCAGAATTTTCTCCGAAAGAGAAGTTGAAGTCGCCTTGTATTCTGAGTTCAAGATTGTGTAAATTAACCCCAAACGTTTCCATAGCCTCAGTTAACCACTGTTGTGATCATGTTAAAAATTTGCGATTGTCTTATCTTTTATGGGTTACAATATGAATACGGGTGCTGCAACATATAATAGCCTACTGTGCATTGAAAATTACAACTGATGTTTACTACTTTTAGTGTTGATATGTCAATTAGTTGGTAACTTGTAATTAGTTAATAACTTTGCCAAATTAATGCTAAAATCTGCCTACAGTTATCTTAAAAATTAAAATGATCCTCTAAACAACGGTTGTAATTGGGTCAAATGGTTGGACTAATACCTCCAAAATACACAGAAGTACAGAGACTGGTTTTATTTGTCATGTAGCTAACACCATGAACACAATTACAAAACATTTCATCTATAAGTTGTATGAATACATTAAATTAATTGAATTTAATAGATTGGATAAGTTTTTTTAACTTTTAGAAGTTGTTTTAATTTTTATTGACTTGCTTGAATTCTAATCCAATTTTCATTAAGGTTGAATCTGTGTATATCATCATTTCTGTAGGTTATGCTGTATCAAATAATGACAGTCTCCCTAATTTCTCAAACTTCTCCCCACTTTTCTGTTAGGAAGAAATTAGTCTCCCAAAAAACACATTTATATGTACGTATATAAATGGTTTATGGTGTTTGTAGTGTGTTTATTTTTAGATGTTAATATGTGTCTTAGGGTATTTTCCCATGCGCATGCGCATTGATCACTTATTATTTTGTAAACATTGATGGCCGTCATTCTATAAGAAGGTGAGATAAAAGTGTCTATAGCCACCGTTTGATAAGAACTGACTTTTCAGATTTTCATTCGTATGAAGGATTAACATCTTAAGAACGCTTTTACGAGATAATTTGTTCGTTTAAGTGTGTGACCTTTGTATAAATCGAATAGCGTCACCTCGGAGTCCAGAATGGCATTTGTGTGATGACCTGAATTTCTGAACATGGATGATCTGTTTTAGCACAATGCGTACGCTATTGGTAGGCGATTCCCATGTAAGAAGATTTGAAAACTATATGAAAGGTTCACTTCGTAATGAAACATTCAATATTAGTGATTTGGGGATTTTTGACTTCTGCGGGATTAGTGGTGGATCTATCGCCAATCATGCGCACACCCGCGCCATCATTTCCGCTGTAAGAAACACTCGGCCTCAGCACGTTATAGTGAACCTGGGAGGAAATGATCTGGACTCGTCAGAGGACATTGAGTGTATTATATCCCGGCTCGTGTCGTTCGCATCTTTGTTAAAGGGACAATTCCACATTTGCACGATTGTTATTTTAAGTTTTATGTATCGTTCTCAGACACGGAATATTAACATTTCAAGTTACAACAGTCGAGTGGACGCAGCGAACCAATTGCTCAAATCATACGTCCCACAAGGTGGCATGCTATTTTGGAAGTTGAAAGGCTTCACAAACAGTGTCAACAACATTTTTAGTGACGGAGTTCATTTGAATTCTCTGGGACAATATAAACTTTACAGACAAATTAGGGGAATTCTTCTTCTGTTTACCAGGAACTCGTAATTCCCATGGAGACAGGGGCTTCATGGGTACACACATTCCTAAATCATAATCTCAGATATATTTACATGTTTTCCCTTCCAATATAACATGTTTAATTTACCCATTTTATTTTTATGCTATTGTTTATTTTGGGTAATATTCAGGTTAATTTTTTTTTTTTTTTTTTTTTTTTTTTTTTTAATTATCTTTTTCAAATTGCTATCTAGAACAAACTCTAGTAATATTTACAATTTTCTTTTATTTTCATCATTGCAGCAGGTGTTTTTTGTGCACAAAGTGTGATATATCCTTGGTTGATTTATTGTTGTTACCTAAGACAGGTAAGAATCTCTTTACCTTTCCTTTTAAAGGATCTTATATATGGGAAATCTTAGGATTTGCCTAGCACATATTGCTTATACTGATTGAAGTTTTTTAATTGTGTTTTACCACAATTAAGTAGTGTTAGATATACTTATGTTTTACAAAACAAACTACTATTGATAGTGTTCTAAGTCAAGATGTAATAAGAATATATTACAATAATTACTACTTTGATAGATATGTGGTTATATATGGTTCAAACACAGCTTCGATTAATGGCTGTTTATAACTTTATAATATTATATGAATCATGATTTGATACCACACTGCTTCTGCAGAAAGTGGTTATATATGATTCAACCACAGTTTTGGTAACTAGCTGTTTTAGCTTTATAAATTTATATGAATCATAATTTGTTACCACACTGCTTCTGCAGATAGTGATTATATATGATTCAACCACAGCTTCGGCATCTGGTGGTATATATATATATACATATAGATTTTATATTATGATTATATCACTCTACTATGGTTGATAGTGTGTGATTATATATCTATCATTCTCTGATTTTATATGAGGTTATATGATTTGCCCATATAAATATACCTAGACAATTAGAGCTCTAGTACTCAATTTTGTATACCATATGGTTTTATCATTTGGTGATTGTACTATTAATATTTAATAGGATGGCATCCAGGCCGAAACGCAAAAGGACTGCAAACAAACGTTTGGATCCCCCCGCCACTTCAACCCAACCATCAGCGTCGGCCAGCAGTGAGGACATGACTACGCTATTGCAACTGTGCATGTCCAGGATTATGCCTACAATTGAGGACACCTTCAAAACCTGCATTGCAGACTATTTCTCCAACACAAGTCCTACAGCCACCCCTCAGCCACAGCCCTTGGAGCATCCTGCAGCAATACAGCCACCGACCCTTCTTCATGAAATTACCGGCGGTAATCCTGTACCGAGTTCAGCTGCAGGTAAACAAGTTGACTCTGATCCTCCCCAGACTCTATCTGCTCTTTCTTTGACCTTAGGGGTAGATCAGAAAACTCGAGCAAAAATTCACAGCGATGAATATGTGAAGTTTGCTTCACTTTTAAAATCCAATGACCCAGACAATGAAGAAAGTTATAAAACTGTGGAGAAAGATGGGCAACTGTTTTTTCAAAAAACATCTGACAAACTCCAGATCACTTCAGTCTATAAATGGATCGAATGCTTTCATGTTTTTGTGGCAATTTATGCCGAAAAACACCCAAACGAGGTACCCAATCTCATGGCCTACGGTCAAATTGTTCAGAAAATTTCCAAAACCAGTGGGGACAAAGCAGCAATTGCTTATGACGAAAGTTTTAGACGCTGGCGACAGCTCGATCCTGCAGCCTGCCCATGGCAAGCTAAAAACATAGAGCTCTACCAAGAGGCCATGGCGCAGGGACTCGAGTTTAAACTCAAAACTAAAAACCAGCCCTTTCGTGCTACAAGTACACAGCAAAAACACCGATACTGTTTCTCATACAATAACAATGGATTCTGCAAGGCAAAGGGCTGTCCTCACCCACATGTCTGCCAAATCTGCGCAGCAAGGCATCATAAGCGCCAATGCCCAAAGTTTAGACAAAATAACAAGCCACTGTCACAGGCCCCTAAACAAAGCCCTAACTCTACCTCAGACGCATCGGTCCCAATTAGAAAGCTCTGATTCCATTGTTACCCCAATTAATGTTCAACAACTTCAAAATTATTTATCTGGATATGACCAAGCTACTTCTGATTTTTTGATAGAAGGCTTTTCTCAAGGTTTTAAAATCCCTTACATTGGTGAACGCAGATTTAGGTTGTCTCGAAACCTATCTTCTCTTATAGGAAAGGCAGAAATATTGCGAAATAAGATTGAACAAGAAATTGAAGCCAAAAGAGTCTCAGGCCCTTTTCTTTCCCCACCCTTCCCGAATTTCCAAGTCTCTCCCTTGGGTCTGGTCCCTAAAAAGGCTCCTAATGATTTTAGGCTAATCCATCATCTGTCTTATCCGGAAGGGGATTCCATCAATTCTCATATCCCTAAAGAAATGACCACTGTTAGTTATCAATCTATTGATACTGCGGTTGCTCTCATAAAGCAAGTAGGCCAGGGGGCTCTCCTTGCTAAGACAGATTTGGAAAATGCCTATAAACAAATACCCATACATCCTAGCGACTTCGAGCTCCTCGGTTTCAAAATATCCGACTCTTATTATTATGACAAAACACTTCCGTTTGGCTTAAGCTATTCTTGTCACCTTTTCGAACAGTTTAGCTCTGCCTTACAATGGATTTTAGAAGAGAAGTTTAAAGTGGGTTATTGTGTGCATGTATTGGACGACTTTCTTTTTGTTGGTTCCCCAAGGTCCCCTGACTGCTATAGCTCATTGTTAGCTTTCTATTCACTTGCCAAAGACATTAACCTTCCTATAAAGTCTGAAAAAACAGTTTACCCAACAACCACTTTAACTTTTCTAGGGTTGGAGTTAGATACACTTAAGTTTGAAATCAGACTTCCGACAGATAAGTTGGAACGCTTGAAATCAGAAATAAAAGCATTCCAAAATAAACGCACTGCTACACTACGCCAACTGCAGTCCTTGATAGGAACATTAAATTATGCTTGTGCAGTTGTTCCCCCTGGGCGTACATTTCTTAGGCGTATTATTAATCTTACTAGGGGCCTGCAAAATCCTTTCCACCATCGAAATCTAGACAAAGAGGCTCGAGCTGATCTGAACGCTTGGGCTATTTTCCTTGATCATTTTAATGGTAAAGGTTTCTTTCCATCAGGAATAGAACACACATCTTCCTCTTTACACCTATTTACTGATGCTAGCAATTTGGGTTTTGGTTGTACTTTTGGAAGAAAATGGTTTTATGCCCCTTTTTCCCTATCTTGGCTAGATTTTCACATTTCAGTTAGAGAGTTTCTGCCCATTGTGATCGCATTTGAAATTTGGGGACATTTGTTATCTAATAGCACTGTTGTTTTACATGTCGACAACATAGCGGTGGTTCATGTCATCAACAAAAACTCTTCCAGGGACCCATCACTCATGCAACTCATGCGACGCCTTATGGTTTTATCTTTAACACACAACATCCATTTCCGAGCTAAACATATTGAAGGGGTCAATAACATAGCTGCAGATTTACTTTCTCGATTACAGGTCAAAGAATTCCAAGCACGTTTTCCCTACATGGATCCGGCCTGCACCCCTGTGAGCCCAGCATTGATAAGTCTTTAAGTCAAACCTCAGAGTTTTTATTGTATAGTTCTTTATCTCCATCCACAGTGGCAGCTTATAAATCAGCATTTCAGTCATACAAGCTTTTTGTATCACAAACTTATGATCAGAGTACACCACCTTTACCACCCCGTCTGGAACACTTAGCTAGCTTTATTGCACATTGCTATCAAAGTAATCTAGCTGCATCTACAACTCGTACCATAGTATCTGCTCTTAGCTTTATTTGTCAGTTAAGTTCTTTCCAAGATTTCACACAGCATTTTCTTATTAAAAAAATGCTGCAAGGTTTCCAGAAAGTAAAACCAACATGTGACCCAAGACTTCCAATTACCCCCGAAATCCTTCTGAATTTAGTACAGGCTCTTCCCCACACAACAGATTCATATTTTTCTAGAACTTTGCTTCATGCCATGTTTATCTTGGCATATTGTGCCTTTTTAAGGGTAGGAGAGATTACCAAAACTAACAGCAAGACCCACCATTATCTATTAGCAAAACATGTTTCTCAGGGCATTGACACAAATGGTTTAGGATTTGTGGACATCGCAATTCCTCATTTCAAACATTCTAAATCAAATTTTACAACAATTCACCTAACCCAAAACAGCAAAAATTCTTTACTATGTCCATATCAAACACTTACCACTTTCCTTAATCTTAGGAAACATCGCTCCCCTGAGTCCCCCCTTTTTTCCTTTATGGATAACACACCGGTTCCACGCCAATATTTTACTTCACAACTTCAATTAGCTCTCAAATTTGGCAATTTGAACCTTTCAAAATATCAAGCGCACAGCTTCAGAATAGGCGCGGCAACGTCAGCCGCCGCAAAAGGCTACACGGAAATCCAAATTCAAAATATGGGCCGATGGAAGTCCAATGCTTTTAAGAAGTACATCCGCATTCCATCTATTAACCCACATTAATTTTTGCCAAAATTCCTGGAAGATTACACAAGTTTACCTTAAGACAGGGGTTTTTAGGTAAACCTCTTCAATAATATAGTTTCTTAGAGACAGGGGCTCTAAGTTTGCATTATATTGTGACACAAACAAACTGTAGTTTTTTCTTGAGTCAGGGGCTTAAGAAAATAGTTTTGGATATGCCATGCCTCATTGCAGCTTATGTGGTACTTTGGACAATTTTGAAATATGATAAATGTATCATATTTTTCATATTTAACCTCTTTGCACTTAGTGATTTACATGTATTAGATATTTTTCTTTTGCATTTTTATGTACTCACCATTATTTTTAATGGTACTTGTTTTTGATACATGTATGGTCATTGTATATCTTGTCTGTTTTTTCTTTGTTTTCGTTACCACTGGTGCTGTATGGGGGCGGTAACAAGCCAGCATGGGCGTTTTTGTCTTTTTACACTGATGCGTTAATGCTACCTTGTTACGGTGGCAGATAACGCCCCATATTGTCATTTTTGGTTCTAACTGTACATAAGTTTACATCTACAATATGTTTTTTGATTATACAATTTTACAACCCAGACTCGGGGACATTTTTTAGTTAAACGTACTTTGTTAACTCTGGTGCTTATTTTGTATTATGTATGTTTTCTAGTCTAAGGTTGGCACCAACCTTGTGTTTTCATTGCATAATAATTCTGTTCCCAGTCTTTTTATTGATTGTATATATGTTCTTTGTCTGTCATTTATTCTGATATGTCTCGAATAAATGACCATTCCTATTCCAGTTACCCACGAGTTACTGTTATGATTTTATAGGAGGGGTCAAACAAACATAAAACACATTTATATGTACGTATATAAATGGTTTATGGTGTTTGTAGTGTGTTTATTTTTAGATGTTAATATGTGTCTTAGGGTATTTTCCCATGCGCATGCGCATTGATCACTTATTATTTTGTAAACATTGATGGCCGTCATTCTCACATTTTGATTTGTAAATAACTTGTGCAGAACCATCTTCTTGTAAAGAAAATAAGTTGACATTGATTTCGAAACATTTTTCGAAATAAACTAGTTGATCTAAAGTAATACCAGGAAACGTTTTTGAATTTGAATTTATGTCTTTGCTAGTTTGCTTTGTCTTTTGTTAAAGGAGACCCATTTTTGAAATAGCTCTTGTGTTTGATCCTCCAACAAAGACCAATCTTTATTCTGGCGATATGCTAAACAGCGGAAAGCACAAAGGTTGTCTTTATATGCATAACCTTTACTATTCGTTGTCATTGAAATGACTGATTTCGATTGACTGATGTGTTCAGGCACAGTAACTCTACCGTTACCCAAAACAAAATTCAAATGATATGTAACGATGCGGACATTTGTGATCAGAAATGGTTTCCACTTTGTATCGGGACGCTGCCGCAAAATATAATCAGTGATGTTTAATTGCTGCATGCGATGCTGTAAACGTTTTAAATGAATTCTTCTCGATACGTAAATGAGACGTTCAAATACCTCTTGATTGTGATAAGGTTTAAAATACCGATATTCACCTGTTTCGGTGTTTTTCAATATTAAACCAAATTCCAAATTTAAACGGAAGGCTTTTTGTTGACGGTTATAAATTTCGTTTCCTGCTTGCATAATTTCGGAAACGGTGAAATGATTATCGATCGGAAAGTTGTATACACTATAAACATTTCCTTCCTGGTGTCTTCTTAAGATTAAAGAAGCATTCGACTCATATACTTCCTTTAATTGTTCATCAATTCTGTCGCCTTCCCCCCATGGCGGAGACCCATTCCCCCAGGGTCTGGGTTGTAACAGACCTGCTCCTACTTGAACATGGTCATTCATCTGATGAACGTACAATGTTCGTCGACAATCAAATTTTTGATGACATGTCCGACACGTATAGCCAAAAGTAGAATTCAAAACGAGAATTTAAAAAAAAAAAAAAAAAATAAGCTTCATTGTAGCAAAATACTAGTATACGATTAACCATCAATTTCGTAAAATGTGTGTTAGATTTTTTTTATTTTACCTTCGGTGCGTGGTCTTGTTTTCGTTGTGTTGATGCATTTGTTCATTGTACTAAATTAAAAAAAAAATAAATCAAATCAAGATTCATGTGATGAACGAATTATGAATACAAACTTTTAAGAGATTGTTTCCTCAATGCATATATATATATAAATATAATAGATATAAAATTTATAATTATGAAAAAAACAAAAAACAACAAAAAAAAAAACCTCAAAGCTGTTGTCTTGTGCTGATGTCGAAGGGATTGATGCATCGTTGTTCTGCTTTAATTAAAAAAGACCAGTTAAAATATATTAAAAAAAAAAATCATACGAATTCAAGAAAATAAGTCATAGATTACCACAGATCTGTTGCTTTTGTTTCGTTGCATTGACGTCGTGGATGTTGTTGGAAAATTGTTCTAAATAAGTAAAGAAGTATGAGAGAATTAGAAAGAGAGATAAGATCTGTCCTTTTTTTTTTATTATTTTTTTTTTTTAAACAACATTTTTTTCATAATTATTATATCATTATAAAGTTTTGAATGGTGAATACAAAAAAAAAAAATGTCAAACTCGGTATATTAATTAAGATGTCTGGATCATTCTACTAATCGTTATTTTTAAGTGATCTTTTCCTGTGTTGAAGGGAAGTAACTGGAATAATCTTTAAAAAATCCCGGATGATGATGTGTATAAAGGAATATAGATGTACACGTGTACTGCTTTTCCAGACGGATTAATCACAAATACTGTGTTTTATATGTAAAGAGTAAAATAAAAAGGGATTTTTTTAGTCTATCCAAGCATATAAATAAGCCTGCACTCAATGTATTTTTTCACTTCCTAACTTATACCTATAGTATTGACATCGAGGACAGAAAAAAAATGGCAGGAAGAAAAGGTGGAAGTGTAAGTATTTTATGAATTATGAAGAAGTATTTTTTTTTTTTTTTTAAAGATTATTTTCATCTTCCTGCGATGTCATCTAATATCATACGAAACGAAAAACTATCTTTTAGGAGAATTCTTTACAACAGATGTAATACAAAAATTGTTAAGTGAAAGAATAAGAATGTTTTTAAGTCATGTAAGCTAAAAAATGGATGCTAAGGGACAATAAGTCATTCTCATGTACATGTATCCTCATTCATGCATTTTCTTTGTTGTATATCTAATGTAAATGGTGTCATGGATATTCACAATTTAATCATGTTTATAAAAAGTAAAAAGAATCATTATCAAACAATGCTAAGTTCCTTACACTGAAATTTACCGCTACTATCAAATTCAATGTTATGCGAATGAGTGGTACATGTACATGTAATGATATTTAACAAACTTTATAAAAGTAACACCTTTCATTATTTATTCGTTTCAATTTCAGACCAATGATGTGTGGTTAAGTTCCCGGGTCATTGTGATCGATTCTACCCCTAGAGGGCCTAGATTTCGCCGGGTATGTTTTTATCATATTGATTTTTTTTTTCTAATTGCTATTTTTAAATTGTAAATATTCTACGATCAACAAAGAAATGTAATATATAAACCATCGATTAAACAACAAATGTTAATGAATGACAAACACATGCATGAAAATTATGTTAATAAAAATAATGTAAATATGCATTTTTTTTTTGTAGGTGAGGAGACGAATTCACTTCTCCTCGGAGGATGGGGATGGCGCATGCGCAACCCGCACACCTGCAGCGTCCCGCCAAATTCCTGCAGATACGGTACATATATCTTATATTTTCATTAACAATCAAAATGTGGTACTATACCTTGCATGTCTGTTGGTGTCTTTGATACGTTCTCTCGTCCAAGAATTCAGCGCAACAGTTATCACACTTAAATAATTTTTCCTTATGCTCCATGTGGACATGTAATGTGCGATGCGATGAAAACTTAAACGTATAGTCACAGTAAAAACATTTAAATTCTGCTTTGCATACTCTAACATGTCGATCGTAATTGTCTTTTCGATTAGATACCTTTTCACAAATATCGCAACGAAAACTATTTGTTTTTTCGTGTACATTTTTATAATGTCGCTTAAAAGAAAAACTGTTACAAAACGACTTGTTACATATATCACAAAATGTCTGCATAATTCACAGTCTTTCATTCAAATGACATTGAACACCTAATTAAACAATGAGTACATTTTCCTCAGTCTTATATAGTACATCATTAGTCATACACATGTATTACATTATTTCACTTGGATAATCTTTTTCCGGGTTATGACTGAATTCGTCATGTGTCAAGATATATCCAAGGTGTGTCTAAATAAACAAAGGGTGGCTTTAGAAACAACTTCTATATAATAGTAATTTAAATAATCCTTTATTTTATTTATTTAAAATGATTTATTTTTTTTTATTCAAAACTTACTGAATGTAATAACTGCCAATTCGACGGTTCTTAGGGTGGTTGTTGTAACCATGTCTTTGACCCCACTGCTGTGCTGGACGTTCTGAAAAAAAAAAGAGAAAAAACATTTTTTTTATTAACTTTTTAAAATTTTTAAATAACATTGATTCAATTAAAAAATTCTTGTCGATATATCTCCCTGACAAGTTTTCTTTTGAGAATTAAAATTATTGTTAATTTTTTTTTATCACATAGATAACAAAAATAAATAAATAAATAAATAAATAAAAAAAATATAATTACCTGACAAGTGAGGGAGCCTATGCGGACCGTCGTCCAGGGGTTTGTTGTGATGTCATCGCAATTAGCTTGTGGGTCGTGGATGACCAGCCTGGTCAGTGCTGGATATCCCTCAATGTTGATCTCTCCCACTGCCCTCTCCAGGATGAGGAAGTTGGCCATGGGGTAGTTACCGCGCTCAAACTCCCTCCAGTCCCGACACTGCACTACCCCCTCTGACACCCCGCACCTCGCATCAACGTGAACCACCAGAATAACTAAGATCATGAACATCGTGTCTCTTCGAATTTGGAATTAAGATGGCGAATTTTTTCCTTCATCTCATATATAATACATAATGACACGTTCCAATTAGGGGTGGAATGATCATTTAATTTACGAGGTCATGAATTCCCCCCCCCCCAAAAAAAAAATAAATTCTAACAGTTGATAATTACAAGGTATTATTGTTTTTTAGAATAATAGCGAAAAAAATGGATAAAAGGTACATACATAGTTTTTTAAAACTAATAAAAGACGTTCAACACCCCTGATTAATAAAATGGAACTGATCCTTGACCAGTGGAAGTGTCCATATTGGTAAAGTTGCCCCAAGGTTAAGAAAAATAATTATTTACAAAGAAAATGATTAATAAACGATTAATAAATGTAATAAATATTAAAAACAATAAATCTTAGTTGTATGGCACTTAAATTATTTGATTCCGTAGAAGTTCAAAGTCAGCAAATCTCGAAATCGACCATATTTTCCCAAAATTAAGGGCAGGGGCTTTTTTGAAAAAAGTCAACAAAATCACTGCGAATACAATACAATACAATAATCTTTATTGCGCCGTGATATAACAAAAATACCATTGGACAGACAATGCAATAAAGGTAGACGGACACCAACACCCTGGTGAAAATATGTGACGACATAAGCATATTCTATACAGGGTATCAACAGTACACAGTAGGGAGCAATGCTATTAATAGTAACAGGCTAGCTAGAGAAGAGACTTTCGATAATCAACTAGAGTAGTTACCAGTGTAGAGACAGCGCAGGCTATCTCAGTATCACCACCGTTATATGACATTAGAAATAGAAAGCGTTCCATGGGGGGATGCAGAACATAAACTAACGAACAGATAAATAATGACTGGCAGACTGGGCCCTTACCTCCTCTCTCATTTTTCCAAGTTTTCACCACCCCAAATATCCACGATGCTGGTTTCTGATAGAATCTATCCGCAAGATGTATCGTAAGCAGAATGTCGATGGTTTTGCGGGAGTGTTTTCGTTTCTTTCTTGCTAGGACATTTTCATTTTCATTTATTCTCTTGTCAGACAACTGAGATGTAGGCGTACTAGGCACATTGCTAGCCATTGTTGCAAACCGGGAAAACGCATTGATCGGAGCGCCACCTTGCGAAGATTACGTGAGATCTCGCCCCATAAATAACTCGGCCTATAACTTAGTCGGCCTATCGCAGAGTCGGCCTACACATACCCGGCCCATAACGGAGTCGGCCCACGAGAAATATTTATGAAAGAATAAGCTTTATTCATGGTTGCAAGTTGCATTTCTTTTTTTTAAAAATACAAGTTAGTATATCAATTACACAATGTGTATAAAATTTACACTTATTCGTAAAATTTACACATTTGACTAAACATAAAATTTAATTTTAATCCGTACAATAAATACTTGATTTATGCATAAACTTTCTTTCTAGTTCATGTTTTATGTAATTTATTTTACGATAAAGTGATCAAAATATTGAATACATGACTGTACTCTAAACGATATAAACTGTAAACTTTATAAAACAATGATCGATGTTTTAATATCTGAACTTTCAAGTGAATATTTCATAGATCAAACAAATATATCTTTACTGGTGGAACTCTGTCCATGTGATTTGAAAAAGATCTTCCAAATAAATAATTAGACTATTCACTTATTCTCGTACCTATAAGAAATACTTGATGCATGAATGAAAGAAATTGAATTAATTTTGAAAATGAACAGAGTAATCAGGCATTACTTTGTCATTTGCATATTTCAGTCTATGGCTAAAATTCTTTGACTGTTGCTAGTATAAAAAATGTTTTTTATTATTTTATATGTAGTGTTCCGATTTTCCAATGTTTGATTAGATTATTTGGACATAATCCTTTTCAGTGTGAAAAAGTATGGGTGCATATGGATTGTTATATACCAATCTCAGGTATACACCTGAGGGCCAGAGGTGTGAGGAAAACGGGGTAGAAACAATAGGTGTTAGTTATCCCCCAGGTCGTGTGTCATGAGTTGTGTATATACACAGTGGGAGTTTTGAATACCTGGCAATTATCTGTGATCATAACACCAGCAAATATTATCAAAACATGTCCTGTGCAAAGTTTTTTTCTATTTAAAAGAATTGTTACATTTCCGACTTTTTACGGAACAACGCATGGGTCTTCATACAAGCCTCATGCACCCATGTCTACAAAGTATTGAATATATTATCGTATGTGCTAAATATTTTTTTGAAAGATACCAATATCTATAAATACTAACTTTTCCCAAATAATTACGGTCTCCAGCACTAACCTTGATTTTCCATCAAATTTAACAATCAGTTCAAACGTTTATATTTTCGTCGCAGATAAATCTAAAATAAATCAGGACGTGTACATATTAGAAACTCAATGCACGTGTATGTTACTTTAAACTTTATATAAAGACGAAGAACATTTAATTTTGAAATCAATGAAAAAAGTCATCCTTTGCATTATTACTGTTTTATTATATTAGCTCTAACGAGGTGCAACACCCAATCATATGTGGCCATATACATGTACATCCAAGCTTTTTTATAATAAAAAAAACTGAATTGTGTCTATATTCATCATTTAAAATTTTACATTATATTTATGGAAACGAAGATTTTTGTGTTTATTGTATAAACTTTTTAACTAAAATAATTATCTTTTTTGGTGAAAAGGTTCAAATTCATTGGTCTGCAAAGTGAAAAAGAGGCATATAACAAAGCTACAGATGAAGGCGTTTCTTTTGACTTAATAATCAAGATGGATTTCAGTTCTTACATTTCTTGTATTTGAATCACTGAGTATTAATTTATTGGGTGTCAAATTCTAACATAGAAACATTTCGAAAAATCTATCATTTATAAAAGCGCTGCTGACATTAAAAATCGGTGGACAGAGTAGTCAATCACCATTGACTAAACTGTTAATTATATCTTGAAAAAACTCGTTATAAACTTTTAAGAATTTTTCTCATTTTTGAAATAAATATATATCTCAGACAGAAATACACATACACAAAAAGTAACTTAAAATCCTCTTTTATTGGGTTGAAATCTTCTTTATAATATCAGTAGGCCGAGTTCGTAATAGACCGACCTCGCTATGGGCCGACTCTGCTATAGGCCGACTCCGTTATGGTACGACATCTCTAGTACCCCCTTGCGAATGGACTACAATCGCAACTTTCGACCCAATATCGCTACGCATATTGATTTATTTATAAATTGATTCTATGTTTAGATTGGAATGGACTAAAATCCGTCCGAGAGCGCCGCCTAGATTTGAAAGAATCTAGGACAAGTCGGCCCTGTTCGGGGCCGAGTTGCCCGGTCTCCCTAATTACCGACAAGAAGAATTTTACCGACAAGAACAGACAAGAACCGACAAGAAGCATAAAACTACCGACAAGAAGCAAAATTTTACCGACAAGAAATATTTAATACAGACAAGAAGTAATTTTTTCACAAAAAATGTGAAAATTGGCATGTTTTATACGAAAAATTAAAAGGAAAGACAACTTATATTTGGGCAGTTACTAAACCTGCAAAACTGATTACCTGAGCTGATTACATTGACTGTATGTAAAGAAATAATCTAAAAATAAGTAAAATAGAATAAGATTATGTCTTAATCTGTTAATTTTTTGTTTTAATTATGTTTGCTTTAGTTAGAGTATAACCAAAACCTTATAACTACATATTACGTTCATAAGGTTTCAAGGTTTCTTGTCGGTATTTTTAAAGTTTCTTGTCTGTACTAAATTGCCTTATAATTCATGTGAATTAGGTATCTTTCAAATATATTTTTGATCAGAAATTAATATTTTATAATTTAATATTCCGTTTTTCATATAATTTTACTTCTTGTCGGTAATTTTAGGCTTCTTGTCGGTTCTTGTCGGTTCTTGTCTGTTCTTGTCGGTAATTAGGGAGACCCGTTTCCCCGGTTTCCCGGGCAATTTCAAGTATGCTGAGCATTTGATTCATTCTACCGTTAGCTGTATCATCGGATTGTGTATCATCGAATTGCGTATCATAGGATTGTGTATCATCGGCAACTCGTTTATTTCTTTATTTATTTCTTGATTTCAACCAGGCAATGTCTGACTCTCTACATCGTGTGTGTATGGTTCCATACAAAGGGTTCGGGAACTGGCCAGGGCAGGTAAGATTTGGTGTATACATTGGACCATATATAACCGATGATACATTGTGTATACTTAGTGTAAACGGTCTATACGTTTTGTACATTGGGTATACGTCGTGCAAACGGCCTGTACAGGGCGTATACTTTGTGTGCACAATTTCGTGTATACATCTCCCTTTCATTAACCCTCTTACTGCCAGAACTGTGTCAGATTTATGCATTTCATACGCCAGAACTTTCACAAGATCATAAAACACATAAACATTAAAAGCAGCTACTTTCGTATAATTTACTAAAGAAACAAAACATTTTTTTTTTAAATAAGTTAACTTTGATTCTATTGATTCTCTGGGATCGAACCTCGCATCGACGTCATCTTAAATTTAACATGACGTCAAATTTGCTTTGCGTCACAATAGGGAAAAGTCCGCGTAATATTTGTCAAAAAAGGTTATTTTAGCCAAAACACCTTATTGTGAATATTTATCACGATATATTTCATACAGGGTAAGTCGGGGGTAATTTCGACTTACTTATACATGTATAGATTTCTAAAGATATAAACATAAAAATTGTGAGTTCCTCGCTTTTTAGTTGATTTATTTTCATAAAAAATTACGTAACACATATGACTGAGGTATTCAGTTTTAAGAACAAAGGTCGTTGTTAGCCAAAGGAAAAATAGCCGCGATTCAAAAATTTATAATTTTGGTTTCTCACACGTGCAAGCTTAGAATTTACAAAATATGATACTTTAGTAGTATAGAATTAATCTATATATATTCAAGATAAGTAAAAAAAAACATTTCGCGCATATATTTTTTTTCATTTTTTAAACATGACGTCAACCTTCACGGCGTATTAAATCCTACATGTACTACATTTATTTATGGGTTTAACCCTTGAGAAATATACCGGTATTATGACCCTTCATGTAGTCATTGTTTTTATGTACAAACCATTCACATTAAAAAAGATACATATTGATTGCTAAAATATCGCACAAGCATTTGGCAAAGCAGCGCAACACATTTTAGCATTGGCAATGACGCAATGCCGCGTACCAAACGACACTTGTCTAAGGAAAACCATTTCATATTCTTTCAAAAAAACTTCAACAAAAATAGGCGCACATTTTGAAAAAAAAATGAAAAGTTTGAGACGCAAACACGAAATAATTACGATGTAAATAATTATCAAGACACACATAAGGTAAATAATAAGATATCAACAAAGATTTTTTTTCTCAACTTCAATCATGAATAATTTCAATCATGAACTGCAAACCAAAGCTCAAATCCACATGAGTTTTGTTTTTTTCCTGGACTAAATTTTGAAATCCAACATATAATTCCCACAAATGCAAAACGTTTTCTTTTATATGATAGATATTCATTAATAAATAGTGACACATTATTCTGCCAAATTCTTTTGTCTGATTGAACTGACCATTTGTTCAAATACGTTTTGACATCCAATAATTTGAACATGCAATGTAACTATTTCCAGATGAAGACTTTGGACAATGACAACGAAAGCCCCATAATTTAGTTTCGAACGAAGAGTTTGTTTAATATGCTATTTATTCGGATAGTGTTGTTAAGATTTTGAAATAATATTTAGGTGTAATGAATGTTCCTACGAGGCGAATATCCCGAATTTTGGATGATAATGATGAATAAAAAGCAAAGGCGATTGCTTATTTTTTCAAGTCTAAATAAATTCATAGTAGATATGAAAATACATGTAGCATACAATTGCAAAGGGATTTATAAACGACAATGAAGGTTCTCTTCGCATTTTTAGTAGTGTGGATGCTCAAAGGGCTATCAAATAAGACCGAAGAGTTACAAAATCTGTTATATGCATGGAATATTATTTGAAATACCGGTATAGAAATGTCAAAAATCAGAGGACCAAAGTCGGAAATAAAAGGAATCAAACTTTTACATAAAGATACACACAAAAAGTACAATGACTTTTCGCTTCAAAATGGAAAACTGCAGCTGGACCATCCTCCGAAATTCTTAGAATTATCACCTGGTGACTTTTTTCTATTTCCTGAATTAAAACTTCACACCATTTTCATTCCAATCTACATTATCAATGTCTAAGGGGAATATCCCTTTTGGGGTACAGAGGTGCAACCAAAACTAGATAAACTATTTTATATATGTGCTGATGTTTAGGAAAATTACTATTTCTCTCTTTCTCTCTCTCTCTCTCTCTCTCTCTCTCATTTTACCAAGATTTGTTTTTATTTTATACAATATGAGTGTTATTGTGTGATGCTTTTATATAATGATTAATATTCATGTGTATGAAGCTTTACATACAATATAGAGTAATTCACCCCAAAATACCCTGTTATTATCGGGTACTTTTTTTTTTAGGTTTAACTAGTTTTACGCTGATTGTTATTCGATTATAATTTTGTTGCGATTTACTCAAAATCTCGAAAATGATCAGATAAAGTGTTATATTTATTCTACCACAGCCGACCGTATATTATTGCAAAGATCGCAAAGATGCCGTGGCCGTTAATCTCCAACAAATACTAGTACTGTGCGTCATCAGAGATTTAAAATACATGTACATGTAGATCAGAAACACATACCTGAAACATACATAAGCATCGTTTATAAATGACACATGAGTAAAAAAAAAAACACCAATAATTCTTGTAATAATGTGTCAATTTCGCGTCATTGGGTGTTTCAAGACAATATTTTCAAAAAGTTGGTGCACCAGTTAATGCCCGGAAATTATCATGAATTGACGATTTTAATTTCTATATTCTTAAAGACTAATAAATTAACAGATTAGTGTGTTTGCTTGTAGATGGTTGTATTCTTTTAATATATAATAAAGTATCATTCATAAATGAATACAAAAACTTGTTTACAAGCCATACCGGGGATAAGCTAGGTTCTTTATCGTGCTTCAAACCACGGTCACTTTTGCTCTGAATGCCAAATCTGATATCTTTGAAATAAACCGATGTTTCTCCCTTTGATCGGGTCCGTATCGTCGGGATCAGAGGTGTCTTTAAGTTAGAGCTGAGACTGACGCACTTCGTAGTTTTCGGAGGATGTAGATAGTAAGGTATCGATGTAGGCCTTGAAGGGATAATTCGTTCCCAGCTGTGACACTGGAGTCTGTTGTAGACTAGTGTCCACTTGAGAAAAGATGCTGTGTAGAGGTAAGTTAGTCAAACCAACGGCATTCTCTTCGGTGATGGGGGTGTTCAGCGGGCTTAGTATTCTTAGCTTAATTTTTAAGGGACTGTTCTGAAGGTCCATGTATCCGTTGGAGAGAGGAGGAATGTTGAATTCCAAAGCAGAATACTCAGAAATTTGATTGATAGGTCTAAACTCTACCCATTCTCTTGTAAGTATGGTCGTGTCCGTCGGCGGAGGTTCAAAGATGGAGAGCTGATTCAGATGGTTTTCGTTCATGATTAATCGTCGAATTGCGTGGTCAGCTTTGGCTTCTTGGTTCTAGGTTTAGAGTTTGCAGGTCTTCCCGGTGGACGATACATTTCTCGCTTTCTTATAAATTTTCGCTTTTTCGGTGAGGAGTTGTCGTTTTCACGTTCCAGTTCCGATTTAGCCATTTCGATTGCCTGAGCTACTGGGGTCACTAATTTCACGAAAGGGTTATGGTCCCTGGAAGGAGTTTCATGTCGGTGTTGCGAGCCGCTCCCCACAATGTACCTCCCTTTATAATCCGGACGCACCCTGCCAGCGGAAATGTCTTCAAAATGCTTTATCCATTTATTAAAATCGGGAACGTAAGGAACCCATTGCATTTTATCGTAGTCGTACACCTCTACTGAGCCCATGGTTTCTTTTTCCGCAAACACAAGACACACGCAAACGATTCAATACTTGTTGGAATAGGTCTTAACTGTTCGTTTCTTATAAAAACTCTGATGTTACGAAAGTCTTGTTTAGATATATCAAAGTAGAAGGGAGGGTTATAAGACTCCTTAATGTCCTTTGTTACATCGCAAGCTCGCAGAACCGGTAACATATTATTTCGAACATAACTGTCTTCAACTAAATCGCAGCATACGTACACTCGAGATACCACATTTTCTTTGGACAGACGAATGTTTACCTCTAAAAGTGCGCACTCCCAAGAACCGGTCAACATGTATTGCTTAGGTAGAGTAACGATAAAATCATCGGAAGTATTAGAGGGATGAAAATTTGACGAGTTTTTCCCGTCCAAAAATAAATACACAGTCATGTTTAAGGTAACTCCAGTGTTTTAGAAATCCGTGTCAAACCAAACATTTTTTAATTCTAATAGTTAAAACAACTTATAAACTTACTATAGAGACCAACATATTTATACCTTTGCACGTTTGTTTTCCTACAGTGAGCTTCAGCTCACAAGGTCCAAAAATTTAACAGCCAAAATTTAACACCATGATGCATGATCTCATAATTTATTAAATTATCCACCAAAATACATCATGTTAGGTTATAATTTAAGCAAATCAATTGATTATCATTAAATCATAAAAATTTTATTGATTTTCTACAGAAATATAAAAAATATTACATTTTTTCTTGCCACGACCTTCCCAAAAATATCACAAAATTGCATATTTTTGAAAAATTCTAAAAAATTATTCAGTTTACATACATTTTTTAAAGAATATTTATTAAGAGTTACATACATTTTTTAAAGAATATTTATTAAGAGTTACATATTGTGTTAACAAAAAAACATAGTTTATCAAAACTGACCATCTAGTTTTTGCTTGATAGTCTTTTGAACCATTGAAAATGTAAATTTAACAAGTTGTTATTTGCAAACTTTGGAAAAAAATTGTATGTTCCAAAAAGACACAATCTAACAGTCACTTAAATTGATATACTCAATGAAACTGTATTATACATCTAAAATTAAGGTCGAGACTGCCAAAAAAACTCATATAGTTGAGTGCAGTAGTACCCCCTTCCCCTTTCTGTCATATACTTTCTATCCCAGTTTTTTAACATATTTATATGTAGATTTAACACCAATCAGTGTTATGTAATTTTAATTACACAAGTACTTACTTATCCTCTCCTTGTCCCGGAGGACACATGAGCTCGTCAAGCTACACTAAACGCAGTGTAATTGTTGGAGGAGAATGCATACAATACGTTCAATTATATTACACACTCATTTACCATGTTTACATTTCGCTGCTTTCCTTGCTTTCTCCAATCCCTCTAAACGACGGAGATGCTATATTTAAAAAAAAATCCACTTTTTGACCAAACCATAATTATTTTAAAACACTTGTGTGCCAAAATTATAACTGGAAATTTAGCACGCCGTGTAAAAAAAGAACCGGATCCGAAAGACACTGGAGTTACCTTAAAGCGAATCGTGGCTCTTCTCTCTTATAATTTAAGATTCTCTCTCTCTCAAAATACGAATGAGTATCCTCGCTAAGTAATAATTTGTCAAAAGTCTTGGAATCAGTTCGCAGTGAGAGAGTAGTGTCTCTTTTTTTCTTGCAATTGAAATCCTCGCACTGATCAATTGTCTCATAACAAGCCGCCAACGTCGGAAATGAGAGCGATCGCGAGGTAAGATCGGAACATGTCCTTGCAGCAAGTGAGCCACGACATCGCAAAGAGCTAATATTTGTCGATCGCTTGCACTAGGAATCATAGTGCGCTGTCGACTGCGGTTAGCTTGTCTGAGAACTCTCAGAAAATTGGCATTCTGCATTATATTAGATTGCTCCATTCTTTTATTTTTTTAAAGTAAATTCAATGCTATGATTAGGTTTTATTAATTATTATATTGTATATACCACATAATTAACTCTTCTTATAATGCTTCAATGACGATCTGGGTATGTAGCTGTTAAATTGTTTAGGCCACCCCCACCATTTGACTAAAGCCCGATTTCCTTTATATCGCAACACCTTCTCGATTCTATACATGACGTCTCTGTCGATGAGTACTTTTTGTAATTCTCCTTCGTAAAATGTCCCTTTTATGTCTTCACCATCTATGTCCTGTAAGTGATAAAGGGGTATTCTCTGTTTGACCATGCGCGATTTAACGACGAAATATTCACCTGTCCACCTCTCATCGTATTCTCGATCAAATGGCTGTCTCAGATGAGAAATGCGAACTTTATCACCGACTTTAAAATGAAAACGCAGAGGTCCAGATATATTTATTTCTGATTTTTTAACTTTACTTCTGGGAGCATGATCGTACATGTTCATCCATATAGATGCTTCGTCCTTCTTTTTCACTTGTTCGGGCGCCATTTTGATGGTTCGGTGATAGGTGTCGTTGTAACTCTTTGTGACATTAGCTAAGACATCGACCCATCGATGAGTCTGATTTTGAGTCATGTATCGACTCAATTTTGATTTTATAGTTTTAATACCTCTTTCGGCAACGTTTGCTTTCTTTTCGTTTTGAGAACAGAAATGAGACACACCATTTTCTTTTAAAAGCTTCTGAACATCTCTATTCATGAATTCGGAACCTTTGTCGGTTCGTATTTTCTTGGGCTTGTTAGTTTTTGACAACAAAGAGGCTAAAGCGCGTGACATCTCGCTACCTTTGGTGGATTTTAAAGCGACTGTCCAGGCATATTTCGAAAATACATCAATGACAAAAAGAAAGTAACCAAATCCATCGTTTTCTTTGCGATACGAGTTCAATACGGCCGTGTCAGCATCCCACTGATTACCAATCTCTGGAACGACTACTCGCACACGTTTGAATTTTCTATTAATCTGTCTATGTAGAGTAAACGTTTCCTGTTTTTGTAACCAGTTCTTGACTTTTGTTCGACTCAGAACATATTTTCCCTCTTTTCGCACGACACGATATAATTTTTCCAACCCCCCAAATGACCCTGGATGCTTTGGGTTGTAATAAACGGACTCTAAATATTTCTCGTACGACATGTCTCTACCAAACATTAAAAGAAATTGTTCTTATAAACACATCTCGATTTCTAAAATTGTTGGAAATACTACGTTGTCTAAATCTTTCAATCTCTTGATACCGGTGATAAGGACTGTTCCTCGCAAATGACAGGTGAAATGAATACCTTCTCGTCGTAACATGACTGCGGGAAACAACTCCGGGTCGTATGAAAAATTCAAACTTTAAGACAAGGAACTTGCGTTCACTTTTCCAGATAATTTGTGGCAAGCAGACGCAGTGACTAGTCGTACGTTTTGCAAACGTACATCGTATCCGAGTTTCTGTATGACGCGTGCATACTTTCTCAGTCTTTTTAAACCTTGACTGAAACTTTCACAAGGACCATTACAATTTATTTTCCCATTGGAAAATATTAAACAATTTCCTCCGATTTTCCTATTCTGGTAAATTACACCCGGAAAGGACCTAGGGTCGTAACGTACATTAATTAACTGTTGAGTCAAAAAGTTGAGATTTAGTACACAGTTCATTTCTCCCTGATAAACCACGTTAGTCAGCCTCATGTTGAAATCATAAAATGATAAACACCCTTTCCGAGTTGTAATTTTTATGAACATATCCTGATGGTGTAATATTATTATATAACAAATCGGAAACATGTTTAACAATAACACAGATCATACAACAAAAAGAAATCATGTTTAACAACTTCATTTATTGACATGTAAAAGAATAAAACTACATTTTACACCCCAAGTGCATGTAATATGTGATATATCGACAACGGTTTTACTGCAAAACGATTAATAATGAAAGGGAAACAATACTGATAAAACATACACATAATTCTAGAAATATTTACAATTATATTACAATATTCATGCTAATTATTATTCTTTAAAAAGTTTTTTCCCTACACCCTTTCTTTTCACCAATTGGTATAATCCAGCGGGTTACAGGTAGGACACTGGAGCAGACCTAATTGATTCAAATGATCATCGCGCATGAAACATGGAACGAGTGAATCGAATTCAGGAATAGCTTTCCCTTTTTCAGCCACATGAGACTTCAACTTTCTGTACTCGATCGGGCGAAGACAAAGTCCCTTTTTCGTTGGGGCAAGTGGTTCTTGGTCTATTGGTTGCCAGTACTGACGAATGTCCACACATGGATTGTCCTTTTTAATTGTGCAAAAAATGTTGGATCCCATGTGGTAATGTAACTCTTCATTCTTGTTCAAAGCATTATCAACCATGTCTAAAGCCATTGTCCATGTTTTAAAAATGTCTGGTTTTAAACTTATTCCCTTGCGGCTAGGATATCGATCGGATTCCCATTCGCGTAGATCTACTCTGTATTCGTTGTCTTTCGTCGTGTATACATCCAAGAAGCGTCCATTTTCTAACGATAACTTACAGCAAGAAGAAATCATGTTGTCACCGTGAATACTGCTGTTCAAATGACGGAACACTAAAGTCCGTTCCGGAAACGGAACAGGATGGTCGTCATATCCGATTCATAATGTACTTCCTGCTACGCTAATTACCTTCCTGGTCTACACTGCACCTCAGTTTGGAAACACCGACATTTCCGAATATTTGTCTGATTGGTTTATAACATTTAAATGATTTCATCTTATGAAATAAATACCAGGTCAAACGGAAATTTGTTTACTATAATAATTACATTTGATTTTATTCTAACAAGGATGCAAGAATAATGTTACAACATATTTAACTCAATAGTCTTTCCCGTCTGTCACCATGTTAGCATAAACACAATTCTTTGACCAACGGAAATGTTCTTTGTAGGAATCATCGAAGGGTTCCCAGTCCTTGAGAGACAATCCACACGAAAAACAGGTGATTCTGTCTCCAATTTCGGTGTAGATGAAACGAGCTCTAGCCAAGTCCTTCTTGTTGGGGCCTTTGAGGAACTTTGGCCAATCTCTAAAGCTGGCATAACGTTCGGTAAAATTGGCATACTTTGGGTGTTTCCATTCGTTCCAGTTTAATAGGAAAGGTGAAGAGATGTTCTGGACTGACCTCCCTGCATTCATGAATTCGCCTGAGGTTGCTCGTGTGCCTGTTGACAAGACAAAATTTGCAGCGGGAGCCAATCTAGAAGGCACAGGTTCCGACGTAGTAGACTTGGAAAACACTGCAGAATCTCTCTCCAAGCAATGGGGTCTGCAATCTAATTTGGAAGTCATGTTGTCACCGTGAATACTGCTGGTCAAATGATGGAACACTAAAGTCCGTTCCGGAAACGGAACAGGATGGTCGTCATATCCGATTCATAATGTATTCATCTTGCCATTTTTTTTTATCACCAATTCATATAATTAACCACAGTGTGCTAATTGTGTTGGATATCTTCATAAATCAAATGAAATCAAATAAATAACGAAGAAACGTTGTTCATCATTCTAATCCTCGCATTAATACTACTTATCAACTTCCTGCTACGCTCTCCATAATTACCTTCCTGGTCTACACTCTGCACCTCAAATTTGCACCTCAAAGTGGGGTATAATGTCCCCCTCTATACCACTTTTGTATTCCTGCGTGAATAACTGATCAGTATGATATATTTCAACACATATATACCTAGAAATATGATGCAAATCCCCATTAAATAATTTTATTTCACCCAAATCTTCGAAAAGTATCAATTATATAAAAGTTCAGGTCTTTCAGGTCATTAATATTTCAGGTCTTTAGTACGTCCCCCTTCAGAGGGATTCAAGGTATCACTCGATTTCCCGTTCGTGGTCTTTGAATCGCGTCTCCAATTGATCATTCACTAGATAAGAGAGAGACTAGGAAAGGTATGATTAAAAGGAAGAAAGACGGAAGTTTATTACTCAGAATTTCTCATAGACAAATTAAGATACATTTCATTCAGTAAAATGCAATTACTTTCACATTGAAATCGACCTTAAAATAACAGAATAAATGTTCCTATATTTTTTTATCGTTTGTTTATGAATCGGTCGTTAAACATTATCATCTCAACATAAACAAATACTTCAGAAATTCATTGAAGGACAAAGAAAAATCTACAACGTGCATTTTCGTAATTTATTCATAAAATTAAAGTACAAGTTATTATTTTTTTTGTCAAATTAATTTGTCAAGTCGTTCATAAATTATTTCTCTCGATCGACCCAGGGAACAACCTAACATTTACGTCCGAAACTATTAAAGGTTAACTCGTTCACAAATTAAAATTGTTTCGTAACACACAATTCAATTATGCGTAAGATATCCTACCAAACTTCTTGACATTTAAGTCGACTTTAATTTCTTATTCGTTTTTTTTCTGTTTACATATTGGTCAATATGTAAATAAAGTTGCGTACAACAACCAGGTATTTGAGAAATCCATCTGAGGTCAGGGAAAAAACTATACACCATGCACGCATTTATATATTCTTGAGTGGAAAGAACAAAAAACCCTATTTTTTCGTAACCCGTTAATAAAATATGTATCTTAATCGATCCAGAGGACAACTTACTTTTATATCTGACACTATAAGTGGTTAACTCGTTAACTCGTTCACAAGTTTTTAAACTACTTCGAAAGTCTTGTTTGAAAAACTGGTATCGCAAGTTAGCGTATAATTGTTACTTAATATCCTACCGTATTTTCAAAATGTGCTTCAATAATATTAAAGCGAAACCTTTGAAGTTTAAAGTACAAGTTGGCAAATTATGGAAAGAATGTAAAAAGGTAAATCGTACGCAAACTGGCATTTTATACTTGTTCTATAATAGGCGACCGATAAGCAGGATGAATATTACTATATACATAGATATCATTTGTCATTATGTAGGGAATATTATTTTTTACAATGTTGAAGGATTTCTTGATAACAATGAATTAAAAATGATCGAGTTACTTTGACATGTGTAATAAACATAAAAAGAAAACCTGTCCGACCAATTTAAATTGTTCCGTATCGAATAATTTTTTGCAACAAAGCGATATTGTTTTATTATTGATGCATCCTACTGAATAAATATTTGTTTTTAATGAAAAAAAATGCAGTTTGACAATTGTTTGTTGTTTACATCTTCAGAATTTTTTAAAAACGCAATCCAAAAACCCTCCACGAGCCTCAAATATCCCCGGCCGAAAGTAGTTACGTAACGTCTTCGATACCGTTGTCATTGTTTACCGAAGTATATGTACGAACAAGTCCTAGGCGACATTTAGCCAGAGGCAGTTTTAATCTTAGCCATGATCTCGCAGCGGCAAATTTCTGACAAATACTGTGTTAAAACACAGGTTATAATTGTTTTAAAATCGTTAATAGAATATATTCTTTAATCTTTGGCTGATTTAAGAACAATAATCAATATCATAGACGAATTGAGCCGGGATTGTTCGTACGGCGGCCGGGTATACTGTCTGTGTAGAAATGAACACAATATAAACTTGGGAGTTGGCTTTTAATATATATTGGAAATATACGTTGGATGTTTCTTTCTTGTTAATATTTTCCATGTATGGGAAGCTATCCTATATTTCTTACTACTCTTCGTTTGATCAAATGACTTGTTCTTGTTTGGGCTTATACAAGTGATGTAATGATTTTTATTTTTCAAATTCCAATCTTTCAGTGGTTTTTCATTTATAATTAATGGGTTTTGGATCAAAATAGAGGGTTATTATACGAGTACCTGCCCTGGCTCCCAACATGTTGTTACATGTTGTTACCTTTAACATAAAAATGAAAATAAATAGAGGTTAGAGCGTTCAATTTCATTTATTTTAAATTTCTCCCAATTTCTTTATTGCAGAAGACATACGTCTTTTAGCAGTTTTAAAGGATAATAAGAACGTGGCATTCTTATTCAACAGTTCTTCAATTTTTCCAATTTCTTAATTGCAGAAGACGTACGTCTTATAGCACTTTTACAAGATAAATGTAATGTTATTATAATGGGGTCTTCATATTCAACAATTACATGTACATGTAGGCACCTCACGTAGATGAACTATTTGATGTATATGTATTAATTTATTATTCAAGTGCTTGGTTCTAATACACATTTGCCATCAAAGATTGCGTAACATAAATACGATCATTGGAAAATGTCAAATTTGAATTCACAATGTCAGCAAGGATACTGCGAGAATCCGACAATATCTTCAGATATCGGGAATACCTATTAAAAATCAATAGAAACTAAACTAGTACAGGACTTACTTACTTACTTACTTCCCGTGACACCTTTGGCGTATAGGGCAGTAACGAGGGTTCTCCATCGTTGTCTGTCACTGGCAAGCTTTTGGAGTGTTGTACAGGAATGTACCATAAAATTAAATGAAAAATATCACTAATTTTTTTTTATTTCAATAACCGTTGTCATTGATAGGCGAATGCAAACACTGTTTATGAACGCTGAATTGACAGTAGTATCAGGCGCCTAGGTGGGGGGGGGTAACTGAGTGCACTTGTCAGGTGCCTACATAGGGGGGTCAAAGGTCAATCTGGAGGACATTAGGGGTCAACAAAGATCAATCTGGAGGACATTAGGGGTCAAAGTAGCCCCTCCGGGTTAAAAAAAATGACGTCATAAAACAAAGGCAGTGTTGACATTTTCATAATTTTATTGGAACAAGAACACGAATGAAACACAAAATGAACAAATTTAAACAATGTTTTTTTTTAAGAAAGAAGTCTTTTAAGAATATATGAACAATTTTTTTTTGAGGAAAGTCTTTTTAGAACATATTTACACACGGGAAATCAGAGTCCTATTTCTGAATTTCACAAGTCTTCTTGTCTTCGTCGGTGAAAAAGATGGAGAAATAATCCTTTTCGTTGAATTTGGCGGGCATGGACCATTTCTCTGTGGCTTCTTCTTTAGGTCTCCCGTTGATGTAGATATTAAGGCCGATGAGATTTCTCAGTTCCTCGAAGTTGAGCGCTTTTTAACACTGGATTTCCTCGCTTTGGTTGTTATTTTTCCATTTTTGACGAAGCAGAATTTATGGCAGTGTTCGGTGAATAGTTCTTTTAAGCTCCTTAAGCTTCCTAAGGACCAGAGTCCTCGTGGTGTGAAATGAAAAAACTATAGGTTGAAATGCAAACAAATTTATTGAACAAGAACTCGGCAAAAAAAATAAATAAATTATAATACAAGTGAAAGACTATATTGGGTAATGATCATTAAAACATATTTACAATTGTGTTTAATCAGTTCAAAATAGTTTTTTAATCGGTCAAATAAGTTTCACCATACAGTTCTCCCCAGGGTTTTTTGCCCCACATCTTCTTGATTTTTTCCATGATTTGACACGCTTGAAGTAGTTTAAGCAGCTCACGGTTGTCGTTTTCGATCATTTTCAATTTTAGGTAGGACTCCCACAGTAATTCTCTTTCGTCGTCTTTCAGTTTTTTCCTCTTCTCTTTTTCTTTTGTTCTGCTTCAGTCTTTTGATCGCTTTACTGTAAGTTTCGCAGGTCAGCCATAGCCCGGTTAATTGCTCTTTTGTTTTCTCGTACTCTTCACAAACACTGTGTATGGCTTGTTTGGTTCCTTCTTTGACTAAGTCTTGAGCTCCTTTTTTTTTTTACTAAACTAAGAGATCATATTATATGGAAAGGTTTTCATCGATCCATCACTGGCTAAGGTCAAGTAAAACCCCACGCTCTGTGACATGTTGATTAGAAATGACTCTTATTGAAATAAAAACTAAGTTTATATAGAGTGAACATTTTTTTAATTTGATAAAACATGCCAAAAAAAAAATTAACAGCAAAGTCTCAAGATTTTAAAATTTTCATTGATAAAAATTCACTTTGGTCCATTTCTTCTTTTTCTTCTTTCACCACCTTCTCTTCTTTCATCACTCCCTGATCCATGGGATTGTGTTCAATTTCTTTGACTGGAACCACTATGGACTTCCGGTCAAAAAGAGGAAGATTCTCAATAGGAAAGGGTCTCCTCATGTACAGGTATTCAATGGGATCACAAATCCACGTAACTGTATCCAGCTTTTCTAAATTTCTTCAATTCTGACAGTTTTCCCGTCTTCTTCCCCACTTAGATTCGTACATGGTCCAGAGAGGTTCCTCCCGGTAAAAAGCAGCTTTGATTTTATACTTGTATTGGTGATACTTGGTTTTTCCGAAGACCAGAAAATGTTTAGGTAGAAGGATTCTCTTGTACAGGTAAGCCAGGTGGTTTCCAGCAAGTTCATTCTTCTTGGAAAAAATCTTTGTAACATTCTGCCTTGGAAGTCACCCATTCCTACTTCAAAGAAGGTTGTTTGTCCGTTCGTTGGCGGTATGTACGCTTAGTTTTCCAGCGATATTGATATCTTGGAGACATTTTTGAATTGAATGTCAAAAACGGGTGAAACACCTCTTTTAATCTGTTTTGTCTCAAGGTTCAATGACGCCATTCTATTTATTACAAAAATCAGTGTCTTGGGTAGTATGAGTCATTTTGCTAAACATATTATTCCGTCTCCTTATTTTTAATGACCTTGGGATAATTCGGGGTGGGCATGATATAACCCAGTAAGGAACTGAGAGTAACCATCCAAAAATCTCGATTCTCATCGTGAAAGGCTAACATTAAAAATAGAAGCAATAATTAAAGTAATACAAACAAGCAATTGAGCAAACAATATATCTGTGAGCCAATGCTCACTAGTGATACCCCGCTCTGATGTGAATATGCAAAATAAGCAAAGTCGACATTTAACAGAAAGGTGGCATCCGATTGGCACAAAAATATATCCAACAGTATGGCATCCCGAAACAAATAGTGTGTTAAAATTTCAAGCATCTGCGATAAATAGCTGCTGAGAAAGCTTTGATGAAAATTTGTTTGAAAATTTTGGCTAAAAATAAACAGTCATTATTTAACAGGAAGTTGACTCTGATTGGTACCAAAATATATCCCACGATATGGAATGCCTATACAAATACTGTGTAAAAATTTCAAGCATCTGCGATAAACAGTTTTTGAGAATTCTGACGAAAATTTGTTTGAAAATTTTGGCTAAAAATAAACAGTCATTTAACAGGAAGTTGACGTCCAATTGGTACAAAAATATATCCCAAAATATGGCATGCCGAAACAAATAGTGTGATAAAATTTCAAGCATCTGCGATAAAAAGTTGCTGAGAAATCTTTGACGAAAATTTGTTTGAAAATTTTCGTTAAAAAATAAGCAAAGTAGTCATTTAACAGGAAGATGAAATCCGACTGGTACAAAATTATATCCCTCGATATGGCATGTCTGAACAAATAAGTGTGATAATATTTCAAGCATCTGCGAGAAATTTTTTATGTCTGTCTACCGGCATGCCATTGGTATTCCCACATCTCTAATACGTTTCTGGTAAATGGCTCCGAGTGAATAACAGAAACTGGAAAAAAGCTCATCTTTGGTTCGATTTCTGGAAATCTAGCAGATGAATGAGGTGCGGGTGAGTGTGAGCCCCGGTATTTATGACTAGAAGGCGGAGCTTAACAAAAAGGGCACGAAATTAAAGAAAAAGGATGGAAGTTACCTAGATACCAGAGTTCATGTACTAGAATCGACACCCAAGTCTTTCAGCACGTGCTATGACGTCACATTTTATTTTTGCCTAACTCTGATTTTTTGCCTAACTCTTTATACCTAACTCTTAACACACATAAAAAACATATATACAAGATATTCTGGCAATTAATTTTTTTTTCTTGTTTTTTTACAACAGTAAATTATTCAAACAAATAATTATATAACTTTAAACGTCTTTTTAGAACAGGTTCAATGAGGCACCCAGTCTCTTCAATTCGTCACTCAAATCGGCTCCGATCTAGCGCAGAAGTCATCCATTTACTTGTTCGATCTTCGTTAGGCACTTCAAAGATTTCCAATTTCAGGTTAAATCTTACACGCTGGTCCCTTCCCTTAAGGTGGTCCCAGGTTTCTCCAGATCTTTTTTTTTTTCAGTTTCATGAACGCAAATTCCAACGAGGCAATCTTCATGTTGTCGATCTGATTGATTATGTGTAAACACTCTCTCCCTTTTCGGGTGAACATATTCCAATTTTGAAATTATTTCAATGAAACTCACGTCATTTTCTCCAGTTAATGAATTTTGGTTCCCTCTCCAACCCAATAAATCGTAATTAATCTTCCGGGAGTGCGTCTTTCGACTATATGCACCAATATTTTCTGAAGAACTTCCAGACTCTCGATTCTTGTAGTCATTTATGTAATCTCTAATAATTTCTACTGTTTCTCCTCGTCTCCTGTTTCTTGTGTTTCATTTGGTCACGAATAAGTACCCTTCAAATGAGTAAGAAGACAAATCACCCATCATTGTTTCATTTCAAATTGAACAAAAACACTATTATATACCCCAAGGTATTTCGCAATATTTTACCATGACTCATCATGACTCGCTTCAAGCTCCTCTTTCACAGGTGCGGGCATTACGCAATGACACCAGCCAGGTGCGATGAAATCTTTCTAAAAAGGAGTGTTTTAGACTTTCTAAAGAAGATTTGATTGAATCATTGAGTTGAAAGTCCATTGTTTCGGAATATCCCTTAAATAAAGAGGAAATGCAGACAATGCCGCCGACTTCGACATATTAAAATATGCCATCATGACCATGAAAAGTGACCACCACTGACTGGCGGGTTCAGCCTGGTGGTATGGAGATAATTTAATGACATTTTGCGCGTGTCGAACCTTTTTTGGCGGCGCAGTGGTAGAAGATGAAGTATAGGGTGGCAATGAAGATGGGACATTTACTGAGGGAGACATAGCAAACGAAAAAATAATAGAATTAGAATTACTTGTAACAGCTCCAGTTGATGGCCGTGTTGGTACGTCTGGAGATGGCCTTCCTGGTGATGGGAGAGCTTGTTAGATCATTAAGGATTATCCTCGCCCGTTGAAGTCCTTGCATCCGTATGGATGGTGGTGGTTGGTGCAGACGTGGGTCTTGTAGGGAACATTGCTTGAAAGTTATTTATTGATTTTCCGTTCCTAAGATCCATTCCGGAGATCCTTTATAATCCTCCATCTGATTGTTATAGTAATATTTGGTGCGGTTTTCGGGGATGCTCTCTATGTCTTGGCCTTAAAAGAAAACAAGTTGTATAGCTTTGTTTGTATTTCTAATAAGAAGAAAGCGCAACTGGGGTTGCCAGGGCTCGCATGACCATTTTATACCTCAGAACCGGTTTCCATGACGTGTCCACAATTTACAACTTTTAACTTTATTAGTACCAATGTGACTTGACAGCATGTGATCACCGTTTCAATATCTTAATTATTATTACATCCCATTGCCAAATTTCCAATTTCTTATTTCATAACTCCAGTATCAGTATTAACAAAACATAATAAACTTTATCAAAATTCTACATTCTTATCTTTACTCAACCCTGTGATTACTTACAGAAAATATTTGATGTAATATTAAAAAGCGCAAGTGCTTGGTCCTAATACTAAGTTGTAATCAAATATAAGATTATATGTTCATCGTATTTCAATAGTGACCATCCAGAATACACAATTTGTAAACAGAGATCAGCACCACTATCTCACCGAACACAATATCGCACCAATGACCCATACGTTATGTAATATTTGATATTGCACTAGATATAAGAATATTGGCACATCTGGAGATGAAGAGCTAGTTAGATCACTAAGACACTGGTCACTAAGGATTCGTCTAGCCCACTAAAGGCCCTGCAGCCGTATTGATAGTGGCACCGAGGCCCTGTAGCCGTATTGATGGTGGTGTCGTTGGAGTTGCACCTAAGGGAGTAGTTGGTGCTGATGTTGGTCTTATTGGGAACAATCCTTGGAAGCTGTTAATGAAATTGGCGTTTCCGAGATCCATTCCGGAGATCCTTTTTTGTCTCCACCAGGTTGTTGTAGTAATATTTGGTGTGGTTTGCGGGGATGCTCAGCCGGTGAGGGTAATGAATATTCTCTCTCGTTTATAACCCCTATGTCTTGGCCTTAGAAGAAAACAAGTTGTATAGCTTTGTAATTTTAATAAGAAGAAACCGCAACTGGGGTTGTCGGGTCTCGCATGGACATTTTATACATCAGAACCGGTTTCCATGATGTTTCCACAATTTATTAACATTCTTAATAACCATGTGACTTAACCATAAATAGGAAAATGAAATCGGTAATATACTTTTCTACAATTCTAACTCCTTTCTGGCACCTGCAACAATCGCACTTGGCCTCGAATTACATCTTAACAAACATGAACGTTAGTGTCGATACAGTTCCTTAACTCAGTCTTAGGAAATAAAACGGGGGATTCTGAATCTTCTTTATTGAACCGAAAATCCAGTGCTCTGACAGCTTTCATTTTTGGTATTTGACTTTAACAAAATGTCAACATTAGGCTGTCCTCTCCACTCGACACGTTTCTGATACGGTGCAGTTTAATTGGCGTTTCAGCTGCACTTGCTGTCAAATCCGCTTGTTTGTTTTACTTCACAAAATCGTTACCAATCTATCTTGCATGTTTCAAAGATTCCCTTCGCACGTGAAGTGCTACACAAGAAGGAAATTTATCTTTGTCAGTTTGACATATACATGTATGTCAAAAATACATACCTTATATTGGTAACGTTCGGTTATAGGGTGATCAGGGTCTTTGCATCATTCCTTGTCAGTATATCTGGAGTGTAAATTCTTTTTAACTCACCTGAATCGAAGGTTTAAGTGAGCTTTTCTGATAACCCGTTGTCTGTCTGAAATTTTTCATATTTTCGACTTCTCGAAAACCATTGGGCCAAATTTAATCAAACTTAGTACAAAGCATCCTTATGGAAATGGGATGGGATGTTCTTTTTCTCATGAAAACTGAAATAATGACTAAGGCTTCTTTAATAAATTTAACGTCATTCTTGAGTGCCCAGCAAAAACTTATAGGGTATAATATGATATATAAAACGTAAGTAGTGTAAGACAATTGGTCCACCGTACAAAAGTCTCCCCGTCTGTTTCTTGTTTTTGACCAAGTCAAATTCCAGTAAAAGTTTTCACAATTTTATTGACGTGTCGTATAGTGGTATAAATTCAGTTCTCTATTCGGTTCTCATTCAGTTCTCCTTACTAACAATTTGACATGCATATATATACCCTTTCGGCTGGGACAGACAATTTCGGTTACTCATGACCACCTGCGCTGGTCATGAGTGTAGATTTAGTGATCAAATTCCTAAACAATATTTTAATTCTAAATACAGTGTCAAACTGTCCATCACAGCGTCGGGGGATGCGGGCTTACAATCTCCCGCATCAGTACAAAACATGAGTAAAAAATGAGTACATGTCAAAAGGTTGTCATAAAACATGTAGTTCTTGACAAGCTTACATAGCAAAGCATCTATACAGTCTGCAATATAGAACGTTTGTCCCATACCTGGACGTATGGAACCATTCAACTGCGCAATTAAAATTAATCTGTATTTTCCGAAGGACATTTTCCAAATATTGATTAATAGGTTAAATTCATAATAATTGCACAGTTATACATAATTGCTTACGTGTTCATAAAAATAACTTTTTTCAAGATCACTACATAATCATCTGTTTTCATACGTCCCCCAAACAAAAGAAATATCCCAGAGGGAGATTTCTTCTGCCTGGTGCCCAGAGCAGGAAAGTATCCTTGATTTCCTCTAATTCGGATGAACTTTCCAGTGACGTACCAGTCGGAACATCTCTTTAAGGGATAGCATCAAGTGATATACTTCCTTTTCTGGCTGTGGACGTCAAACAAAAATATAACACAATTTATTAAGATGACCAGGATGCAAGATGTCCAAGTGTGACCAGGATACTAAACGTGATCATGATAATAAACAATCATTATGTTGTATAACATATACATCTCAAATAATTATGATCATACAGTCCACAGTTCCAAGGTTATACAGTTCATAGTGACCAGGATGATGAACTATCATTATAATATATACATCTCACATTATCAAAGTCATACATGTCATAATTCAAGTGACCAGGATGATGAACTATCATTATAATATATACATCTCACATTATCAAAGTCATACATGTCATAATTCATTATAAAACAAGATTATACAGGTCATGGTGATTTAGAATCAAAAATGACCAGGATTATAACATATGCATGCACTGTCAAAAACAGAAAGTTAAAATGTTAAAGCACCACATGTACATCAGTTGACACAGTTGCCGTAGTTTCTTCTAGTTCTTCAACATCGGAGTAGGATCCTTCCCGAAAACACATATAATATTTTAGCACACATAACACAATATGTGAATACACGTTTCACAGTCTTCACCGGATTCTTCTATTCATACATCATGGGGGTTATCATCGTGTAGAGATTTGGCGCGGATGGCAAGACTACCTCTCGCGGAACGTCTCCTACGTTCCTCTGGTTTACAGACATGGCGGCCTTCTCTTCTAAATATCTTCTCGCGAGTTCAGGGTCAGGTTGATAGTATTTACTCCAGGGAGATTCCACATCTTCCTTTTCTCTTGTAAAACGGCGTGCTAAAGTCTCTGAGATCATTCCTGTGCTATGAACGGCTTTACGGGCTTCTAACTTTCCGCTTCGGCAGGGTTTCCTTGGGCTGTAATGTCCCTCAATTCGATTGTTTGTTTAGGAGTCCGTAACTCAGGATTAACACAGCAGTATGACGTGCCTCTGGAAGAATCCTTTTCACCTCCGTCACCATCTCTCCTGCGGCAACGTGACCAACAACCACCACAGCAAATGTTACCCATTTTCCTAACAGTTTTTCTTTTTCTTACACAAATTCCTAACATAAAAATAACTGCTAAGGCTAAGCTGAAATAAAAACAAGGACTTCCCACCCAATTTGATGATCCATGGGCTGTAAGTGAGTTTCTGGCAATTCTGCCATAAGTGTGTTCAGAGGAAACTCTTTGATGTCTTTTAGTTTGTGTATCCTATTTCTGTGTATTTTGAATTTAGAGGTTCCCAAAGAGTGCATGTGTTAATTTCGTCAATGAAATTCTGGAATGAATCGGTCATATTGAAATGATTTTCTTTATTGTAGAACGGGGGTAGTAATAAAGATCCATGAAAACCAGAACATCCTTGTCCTAAACTCAGGATGTCTATAGGACTCTTAACTGTTCTCCCTACTGTATTTTCCCCACATTTAACGTTAAGATTCAGCGGCTTAGAAGAAGTGATCAGCCATTTTCCTTCGCGTAAGTTGACTGCGTTTGGATCGACTACATTGTTTTCTACAGAAACGGAACATAGCTTTGCAATTCCTGGAAGAGCATTTAAGAAAATTTTCATCACGCACAAATTGCTTGAACTTACAGGATAGAAAGATTTATCTATTGAACAAAAATTTCCATGTTGACTTAGACATGAGGCTAACTCGGTCTCAGATAGCGTCGTATATGTACTTCGAACATCGTCTATGACGACTGCCTTTTCGTCAATTTTATACCTAGCCAACAGAGTTGATTGGTTTGTTTTGAGATTCGGAACTGGAAGATTATAAATTTTGAAGACTTCGAAACGTTTGTGAAACGTTTATGATTTGTCTTTTATTTAGGGGCGCTCGGTAAGGTCGGTTCTTTATAGGATGATGATCTCCCGTTTCTATCTTCATCTTCACTGTATCTGTTACTCCCAGGTCACTATCCTTTTTCGCGAATAAGTCTTTGTTCTTATTCACAAGTCTTTGTATAGATTGTTCAAATCTTTTTGGTACGTCGATCTTTTCTTTGGTGTCTTGTCCGGATGATATTTCTGAGACCTCCTTCGAGTTTACGACGGTAATACGTCCCACGATATATCCTCTTGGAATATTGTATCCTCTATTTGTTTGATTTACGAAGATCAAAGGAATTTTTCCGTCCTTGCGAACCTCACAAACAGAGTCTTTCAAGTAGAATCCTGGATCTTCCATTATACAGTCATTGTCTATGCAATTCACTTCAATTAGGTCACTTTCTTGAGTAGGGAAATTATTCACTCTCCCATAGAACACGGTTACAGTGTTTGGTTTTACAAATAGTTTCTTAGGGGTTCTCACAATTGTTGAGATAGGTAGGTCTTCTTTGAGTTCCGCATAAGTTTTGCCATTTATACGCATAAGTCCTAAGTCAAAATATAAACGAACATTGTTCTTCTTGAGCCAATCGCGACCAAGAATCAGATTCCGATTAAGCCCCTTTGTCACATAAAGCTTATGTTCTAAAGCTAATCCTGAAATCTTAAAGGAAATATTTACGTACCCTATCGCAATTAAAGAATTGCCGTTTGCTGCTTGAAGAGCGGGGATGTCATTTTTATGGCGTCGAGCGAAGCTCGAAAGCCATCTAGGGATCGTACGGCCGGAAGTTGCCAATTTTATTAAGGAGCTGAACAACTCATTCGCAGAAATGAGTGCAAAGTTTTCTTGTGTGTTTGAAGAAAAAAAGATGACATACTTCAATTTCGAGCAGAACTGTACGTCAACAAAACAAGTTGGCAGATACAAAAATGGTTGATGTCTTTGATAATGTTCATATTTTATTGTAAACAATATGTCTGTGTTTCGGCGGATGAATACACTTTTACCGAAGAACATGCGATAGTTAGGCCTACATACTCAATTTGTTTATGAAATATACCTGCCTGCAAAACAGATTATTTTGTTTCCATATCGAATGTTGACAATGCACAAATGTTGATCTTTTAGAAACAAAACTTCCTACATCGGTGATAAGTATATCTACAACCAAAAGTAATTCTTAACCTTCTACTTTCACTTCGTAAACAAAATGAATGGGTGCTATCTTATTTCTACCCCTGTTCTTTTCGGCCCGTGTCATTTAGACCCATGTGAATTTTAAATCAAATTGATTATAAGAGACAGAGTGTTTATCAGCAGTATACAATATAAAGAATTAAATACAATCATACTTTTAATACACAAATTTATTCTATTTGAATAGAGAAAAAATATCTGAAAAAATTTTAACTTCTAAGAGATTTTTAACTAACATTCAAAATTTTTTAAGAATTAGATGAGTCAAATTGTAATGAATTGTAATTGAATTAAATATGTAATAAAAAACATAATTTTTATTTATTTGAAAGTAGTCAACTAATGTATTTGTCTTTATATTTGTTTTTAAAAAGTAAGTATAATTGATACCAATTTCCTAAATGAAGGGTCAATAACCAAATTAGAATGATTTCTGGAAAAAAAAAATCATACTTCATTTTAATTTTTCCGTATTAAGTTGACTGCATAAAATCCATATAAAATATCTGTTTTGTTAAAATTGACCATCCGACTCAATTTTTATAAACATTATTCTCCAGCAAAACAATAAGCAAAGTTGATCTCAAGTTAAGTACATACAGAATCATACTTTGTTTTAAGGATTTTTTTAATCTATAGTACCTAAATGTATGTGTGATCAATGAAGGAGAACCATAAACAACACAAACAAAAAAATATGCATTTTTGTTAAGTCAGGGGTTTATTTTGAAATTTAAAAAAAATATTCAGGTTTTTACTCTTCAAATTAATGTCAACTCGACGCCATTGTGGCCCTTCAGGCCTTTGATTACATAATTTGGGGCGAGGAAATAAATTATCAAACATGTTCTTACTGATTAGAGATACGGCTTCACCGGTGTCTACCAGAGCTCTAAATTTATTTTTTCCTATCTTTAATAAACAACTACTGGGATTATTAGTAAAATCAATTTCATATTTAGGTCTTTAAACTGTTTAAGTTCTTTCTCCGGGCTTCAACGAAGGAAGAACGTCTTAGTTTTCCTGATTTTGTTCATTAAAAGATGGGCGAGGAGTGAAACGAAGTTGTTTTCTCATTGTTTTCATTATGAGTATCGCGTGACCTATTCTGGCGACCTATCGTTCTCCCACGGTTTTGTTGTGTTCTCTGATAGTTGCGCGAGCTCCAACAGTCAGCGCGCACATGACCTATTTTACCGCAGTTCCAACATTCCACAGGTGAACAGGGGTTACGTTCAATATTATGTACAGGCCTGGTTTGATTGACTGGTTTACTAATTTGGGGGCGAGGCCTAGCCTGAGGTTTGTTTTGCTTACAAAATCTGGCTCGATGGCCTGTTTTCTTACACTTAAAACAGCGATTATTCCGCGCATGATCGATCTCCATGGGCTCTTCATGTCTGTCGTCTACTGGGGCGAAGTTATCTAAACATTCTCTTAAGAGGGGAAATGTAGTATCGAAAGTAGGGGCAGCTAAACCGATACTATTATATTGCCTATTGTCAGTTATGTCTAACCCTCTAATTGCCAATCTTTGTCTTAAGTTTTGTTCTCTCATTGCTACCTGAATCGCGGATTCTAAGTACTTAGGTTTCTCTCGGAGAATTTTCATCCTAAGATACTCAAAAGTTAATCCATCACAAAAAGTGTCGACTAATTGTTGCTGAACCAAAAGGTCTTTTAGGCTATCTTTATTGTACGCGTCTTCCGCGAGTTGCAATAATCTTTCGGCAAACAACTGAACACTTTCGTTCGAATTCTGCCTAATTCTCCGCATTTCCGCTAACGCGTGTTGGGAGTCGGTGATCTCTGCAAACCTATTTTTTAAAGAAGTTTTAAGATCATGCCACGACGGAACTTCTTCCGACGCTTCTGTTTCATCAAGATATCTTTTTATGAAATCTCCCACAGACCCTTTACTAGTGATATATGCTAACATAGGTATTTCATGATTTGCTTTCCCTGACATCACTGCATATTTTTCTACTTCTTTCAACCATTGCTTAAATTTTCTAGGGTCCCCCTCAAACGGAGTGATTACTGAGGATAAGGGCACTGACAGAGCGGCTGTCACTGCCTTCACTTGGCTTATAAAGAAATCTTTTTCGTCATCCGGCTTAGGAGTTCGGTGTCTGGATTCACAGAACTGATATTCGCTAGTTTCATGAAAGGTTTCCTGACTGTTTAACTGAGGCTTAACTGGAGAATCTTTACTCTTATTTTCTTGACCCTGTCCCCCTGTATTGTCTTGCCCTAATTTTTCAAATTGTTGCTCTAATAGACTCATTTGCTTCCTATATTCTTCTTTATCATAACCACCTATCGCCATGATAGTTGCTACTCACGTTACCACAAAAATAGAGACGATAGCGACATGTAAAAGGATTCTTACCTTACGAAGTTTTCTGAGATGTGTTCCTTATCCTATCTTGTACTTCGTCTAATCCTGGTCACGGCACCAAAATAACAAGACAGATGTAAGCCAATTGGTCCACCGTACAAAAGTCTCCCCGTCTGTTTCTTGTTATTGACCAAGTCAAATTCCAGTGAAAGTTTTTTCACAATTTTATTGACGTGTCGTATAGTGGTATCAATTCAGTTCTCTATTCGGTTCTCATCAAGTTCTCCTTACTAACAATTTGACATTCATATATATACCCTTTCGGCTGGGACAGACAGTTTCGGTTACTCATGACCACCTGCGCTGGTCATGAGTGTAGATTTAGTGATCAAATTCCTAAACAATATTTTAATTCTAAATACAGTATCAAAACTGTCAAACTGTCCATCACAGCGTCGGGGGATGCGGGCTTACAATCTCCCGCATCAGTACAAAACATGAGTAAAAAATGAGTACATGTCAAAAGGTTGTCATAAAACATGTAGTTCGCGACAAGCTTACATAGCAAAGCATCTATACAGTCTGCAATAAAGAACTTTTGACCCATACCTGGACGTATGGAACCATTCAACTGCGCAATTAAAATTAATCTGTATTTTCCGAAGGACATTTTCCAAATATTGATTAATAGGTTAAATTCATAATAATTGAACAGTTATACATAATTGCTTGCGTGTTCATAAAAATAACTTTTATCAAGGTTACTACATAATCATCTGTTTACAGTAGTAAAACAATGTGAGGTGAGGTGCTGATAGGGGTGCTCGCTGTTCCTTGTGTGGGAATAAGTAAATGGTTCTTCCGGAAGCTGCGTCTGTTTGCTGCGACTGCGGGTACGCTGTCTCACTCGGGAGGCCAGTCTGTTGGTGGGCTTGCCAAGGAGCCGCCGTTCCAGTGTATCCAGTATTGCCTCAGCTTCAGTCCTGGTTCTATCGTATACTGTTTCCTCTTTGTATTGTTTCAAATTTAACAAGTTTAAATCAAAAGTCGATTTTTGTTTTAGAAATCATTCCAAAAAAGAATTTTTAAGGTTTCTAAAGAAGATTTTATTGTGTCATTGAGTTGAAAGTACCATTGTTTTTGGGATGTCCGTCAAATAAAAAGGAAAAGCAGACAATGCCGCCGATTCAGACATATTAAAATATGCCACCATGGCCATGAAAAGTGACCACCATTGACTGGCGGGTTCAGCCTGGTGGTATGGGGATAATTGATTACATTCGGCGCGTGCCGAATCTCTTGTGGCGGCGCATGGGTAGATGATAATGTATAAGGTGGTAATGATGATGTAACATTAACCGAAGGAGCTGAAGGAGACGTTGCAGATGAAGAAGTTACAAAAATAATATTACTTGTTGCTGGTCCTGTGGATGGCCGTGCCGGCACATCTAGAGATTGCCTATCCGAGGAGGGAGTAGTTAGATCACTCAATAATCTCCTCGCCCTCTGAAGGCCTTGCATCCTGATGGATGGTGGCGCCGTTGGGGTTGCCCCGATGGTGGTGGTTGGTGCCGACGTTGGTCGAATGAGAAACATTCCCGAAAGTTGTTGATAGATTTTCCATTTCTTAAATCCATTCCGAAGATCAAGGGTTCTCCACCAGATTGTTATATTGGTTTTTGACGTTATTTATGGGGACGCTTGGGTAGCGAGGGCAATGGATCTTAATGCTTGCTTTCAGACTCTCTTGTCTGGCCTTAAAAGAAAACAAGTTGTATGTCTTTACAATTTTATTAACAAGAAACCGCAACTCAACATAAATCAATAAACAACAATAATTCAAATAATTTAACAAAATATCCTGAAAAATAAATAATTAGTAACATTTTAAATTCCAAGTTATTGCATCTCAGTTGCGTTTACTTATAAATGCATATGTATTTCTAAAGCTAAGATGATTTGAACTACACATACGTACCTTAAAAGAAAACAAGTTGTAGATCTTTATAATTTTATTAACGAGAAACCGCAACTGAGGTTGTCAGGGCTCGCATGGCCATGTTATACCCCAGAACCGGTTTCCATGACGTTTCCACAACTTGTTAACTTTCTTAGTACCCATGTGACTTAACCGCATGTGGTCATGCTGTGATCACTGTTTCATAATCTTAATTAAAAGTGTACCCCCTTGCCAAATGTCCAAATTCTTACTTCATAACACCAATATCAGCATTGGCCTATATTAATAAACTTTATCGAAATTCAACATTTTTATCGTTATTCAAACAGTGATCACGTACATGAAATATTTGATGAATCAATTAATAACCCTAGTGCTTGGTCCCAATACTTAGATGTAATCAAAAATTAGATAATATGTTGATCGTCTTTTTAATGCTGACCACCTAGAATACACAATTTGTAAACAAGGATCAAGAATATCACACTACTGACATATAAGTTAGGTAACTTTTGACCTTGCACTAGATATAAGACCTTTAAAATCAATGAATGCTATAAATGCTATATACAATCAAATATGAAAATAATATAAAAATTCTATATTATATAATTTTTATGAAGATTTAAAACATGAACAATGAAATAATTACTTCAAATTTAAATGTCGTTTTAACACAGCTTCAATAATTTTCGTCACGGTCGACGGCTATTGTCATCCATTAACTTGCACGTTCCTCATAAGGTATTTCATTCAAACTTGAATTCATATTGAATTTCACACACATGTGTATTCCTGAGTCAGACCTTTTAGTTTCATGTAGGCTTATTCCACAGCAGGAATCTTTATGTTGTCGATCTGTCTCGCTTCCTGCGTGCCTTACCTTCCTTGACGGGTGAACATTCTTTTTAAGAAGCTTGCATTACCTTCCTTGACGGGTGAACATTCTTTTTAAGAAGCTCCAGTCTTGATATTCTTTGTAAGATATCCCGGTCAATCTCTAACAATTGGAAGTTTGCTTCCCTCGGCCACCCAGTAGATCGTCACTATTCTTCCTGGCGTGGGTCTTTAGGCTTAATGCAGCATTAGCTTTTGAAACAACTGCAGACTGTTGACTTCCTGTTGAGCTAGAGGGGTGATCTAATATTTCCTTCTCATTTTCGTGTTTATTTTGCCTACATTTTAAAAGTAGCATGAACGCATGCTGCGAGTCAGTCACTTCCGCGAATCGCGCAAACAACTTTTTCAATGCATCACACTGCTGCTGTCCAGCGGTTGTATTTGTCGAAAATCTTTGGATGAAGTCGGATACGGCCCCTTGCTTGTTTTAAAAGACAACAGTCCTACGCGCTCTGCTTGACATTGTGTAAGATAGGCACACTTTCAATGGACTTAATCCAGTCCTTAAATTGTTTAGGGTCCCCTTTATAGGGTTTAATTAATTGAGCACATTCTAAAGTACTTAATGAAGCATTAAATAGATATAATTTTTTTCCCAGACCCCCAAAAGCCTCTACAAGACCCTGTATCGCTCTCTGCTCCGTCTGCATACCCTCCATTATAATGAATACGAATGCGAAAAAAATAGACAATTAAGAATTTGAACTGTTCCTCCGATGTGAAATATCCTGACCTCAATCCCGTTCCACTATCCTGTTCGCGAGCACCAATAATTATTACCTGTTTAAGACAATTGCAATTATTACTCAATAATCACATTGAAGTTTAAATGAAGTTTATTACAAAGTAATAAAATAGATCGTATAGCTTTAACAAAAATTGAAATGAAATTATCTTCGCGTTGTGTTTTAAGATTAACTCAATTAAATTAAATTAGTTATCGGGTATTGTGTTACACACGAAAGTTTACTATAGCAGGTGTCATTGTCCTCGTGTTTAAAGCAAAAAATGTATGAATAGACTTCAATTACATTGTTTTAATTTTCAAACAAAAATGTATTTCGGGGCAGTAATTAATAAATGAAAAATAGTTTAAATGACAATGTTTATATTTCCAACAACTTGAAAATAATTTAATATTCTGAACGCTTTCATCTACTTTGACAATTTACAAGTGTATTTAACAATAAAGTAAAACGAAATTACTTTTTTTGTGTTAGAGGGTCTTTATAGTAAAGATAAAATTGATAAACAATACTAATAAGATTGTAAATCGTACATTAAAGTACTAACAATTTCCTAAAAAATTAAATAGTTGAACTTTCATGTGATGTACTCTATATGGGCGGTAACTGTGTCCATGATATGATATACTCTATATTGACAGTTACTGATGTGAACGGTTACTAGGTGCACGGTGAATGATAATATCGAAATTAAAAACATAATGGGTAAAATAATAGGATTTATTTTATCTCATGTAATTGCGCCAAATCCATTAAGTATTCGCTGGTAAAAGTTTGTAAAAACAATGCACTGTTATGCACAATTCAAACGTCTTCTGTACCCCGAAACAAACCAAACAGTTAAAAAAACAGCTGTAACCGGAACCAGTTCGACAAGGGCAATAACTCTTGTGATCGAATAAACCCTAATGTCAAATAATGCCTCAGTTAAAAATCAACCCAGGTAGGGGGATTCCTGAAATATGGTCAAATCTTGACATGAAAACACCAGTAAGATTTTACACATTATTGTGCTAAGAATAGAAAGGATAACTTCTAATAAGGTGTTGATCTCTTACCAAGAGAGAAGTATATAGTATAGCAAACCGTTCTACCCCGATGAGCAAGCTACAAATAGACTTCACGAGTAGCCCTATGACCTTTTAAGCTTAACTGATACATGTACTGTAAGATTAAATCTTCAGACTTTGTTATTGTCATTTTTTTCACTCACATAGATGAAATAGCTCTTGCAACTGAACTGGGGAAAACATACAGTAAATTGTAATAAAAGCTACAACATTTGAAGTTGCGTTACACCCTGTGTATACTCGTTCGCCGAGGTTTTTGTCTTAAAACAGCTAGTGTAACACAGCACAAAGAAAACAGAGTACTAAATGCAAACAAGTTTGATAAGGTTATAAAACAAAAAAATTGCCTCAATTCGGATTTTAACCCTTGAATAGTGATACCTACAAGCAAGTGCATGGGGAGATCATATTCAGTGGTTAAACGCGTTACACGAGCCATGTAATCGTCTACTGTTTCCTCTTTGTATTGTTTCAAATTTAACAAGTTTAAATCAAAAGTCGATTTTTGTTTTTGAAATCTTTCCAAAAAAGAATTTTTTAAGGTTTCTAAAGAAGATTTTATTGTGTCATTGAGTTGAAAGTACCATTGTTTTGCCATTGACTGGCGGGTTCAGCCTGGTGGTATGGGGATAATTTGATTACATTCGGCGCGTGCCGAATCTCTTGTGGCGGCGCATGGGTAGATGATAATGTATAAGGTGGTAATGATGATGTTACATTAACCGAAGGAGCTAAAGGAGACGTTGCAGATGAAGAAGTTACAGAAATATTACTTGTTGCTGGTCCTGTGGATGGCCGTGCCGGCACATCTAGAGATTGCCGGAGGGAGTAGTTAGATCACTCAATAATCTCCTCGCCCTCTGAAGGTCTTGCATCCTGATAAATGGTGGCGTCGTTGGGGTTGCCCCGATGGTGGTGGTTGGTGCCGACGTTGGTCGAATGGGAAACATTCCCTGAAAGTTGTTGATAGATTGTCCATTTCTAAGATCTATTCCGAAGATCAAGGGTTCTCCACCAGATTGTTATATTGGTTTTTGACGTTATTTATGGGGACGCTTGGGTAGCGAGGGCAATGGATCTTAATGCTTGCTTTCAGCCTCTATTGTCTGGCCTTAAAAGAAAACAAGTTGTATGTCTTTACAATTTTATTAACAATAAACCTCAACATAACAGAAGAAAATAAATCAATAAACAACAATAATTCAAATAATTTAACTAAATATCCTGAAAAATAAATAATGAGTAACATTTTAAATTCCAAGTTATTGCATCTCAGTCGCGTTTACTTATAAATGCTATTTCTAAAACTAAGATGATTTGAACTACACATACGTACCTTAAAAGAAAACAAGTTGTATGTCTTTACAATTTTATTAACGAGAAACCGCAACTAAGGTTGTCAGGGCTCGCATGGCCATTTTATACCCCAGAACCGGTTTCCATGACGTTTCCACAACTTGTTAACTTTCTTAGTACCCATGTGACTTGACCGCATGTGGTCATCCTGTGATCACTGTTTCATAATCTTAAGTAAAAGTTTACCCTTTTGCCAAATTTCCAAATTCTTACTTCATAACACCAATATCAGCATTGGCCTATAATAATAAACTTTATCGAAATTCAACATTTTTTTATTTTTTATTCAAACAGTGATCACGTACACGAAATTCAACATTTTTTTATTTTTTATTCAAACAGTGATCACGTACATGAAATATTTGATGAATCAATTAATAATCCTAGTGCTTGGTCCCAATACTTGGATGTAATCAAAAATTAGATAACATGTTGACCATCTTTTAAATGCTGACCATCTAGAATACACAGTTTGTAAACAAGGATCAAGAATATTCCACTACTGACGTATGAGTAAGGTAATTTTTGACCTTGCACTAGATATAAGAAAGAAGACCTTTAAAATGAATGAATGCTATAAATATACAGTCAAATATGAAAATAATATAAAAATTCTATATTAAAGATAATATTTTTTATGATTAACAGTTCAGATCTAATTTCACAATTCTCTCCAATGATAGTTCATTAATAATCAATTGTCCTTTGAATCAAAGAGAATGGTTAAAGAATTAAAGTCACTGTCTAATTGTTATTGAGCACGGGGTAAGCCGGGAGTCTTTGCACATTGTAACCTTCCTCACTGGCACAAAGAAATCAGAGTACTAAATGCAAACAAGTTTGATAAGGTTATAAAACAAAAAAATTGCCTCAATTCGGATTTTAACCCTTGAATAGTTATCCCTACAAGCAAGTGCATGGGGAGATCATATTCAGTGGTTAAACGCGTTACACGAGCCATGTAATCGTCTACTGTTTCCTCTTTGTATTGTTTCAAATTTAACAAGTTTATATCAAAAGTCGATTTTTGTTTTTGAAATCTTTCCAAAAAAAAATTTTTTAAGGTTTCTAAAGAAGATTTTATTGTGTCATTGAGTTGAAAGTACCATTGTTTTGGGATGTCCGTCAAATAAAAAGGAAAAGCAGACAATGCCGCCGATTTAGACACCACCATTGAATGGCGGGTTCAGCCTGGTGGTATGGGGATAATTTGATTACATTCGGCGCGTGCCGAATCTCTTGTGGCGGCGCATGGGTAGATGATAATGTATAAGGTGGTAATGATGATGTTACATTAACCGAAGGAGCTGAAGGAGACGTTGCAGATGAAGAAGTTACAGAAATAATATTACTTGTTGCTGGTCCTGTGGATGGCCGTGCCGGCACATCTAGAGATTGCCTATCCGAGGAGGGAGTAGTTAGATCACTCAATAATCTCCTCGCCCTCTGAAGGCCTTGCATCCTGATGGATGGTGGCGCCGTTGAGGTTGCCCCGATGGTGGTGGTTGGTGCCAACGTTGGTCGAATGGGAAACATTCCCTGAAAGTTGTTGATAGATTTTCCATTTCTAAGATCCATTCCGAAGATCAAGGGTTCTCCACCAGATTGTTATATTGGTTTTTGACGTTATTTATGGGGACGCTTGGGTAGCGAGGGCAATGGATCTTAATGCTTGCTTTCAGACTCTATTGTCTGGCCTTAAAAGAAAACAAGTTGTATGTCTTTACAATTTTATTAACAATAAACCTCAACATAACAGAAGAAAATAAATCAATAAACAACAATAATTCAAATAATTTAACAAAATATCCTGAAAAATAAATAATTAATTAGTAACATTTTAAATTCCAAGTTATTGCATCTCAGTTGCGTTTACTTATAAATGCTATTTCTAAAGCTAAGATGATTTGAACTATATATACGTACCTTAAAAGAAAACAAGTTGTATATCTTTACAATTTTATTAACGAGAAACCGCAACTGAGGTTGTCAGGGCTCGCATGGCCATTTTATACCCCAGAACCGGTTTCCATGACGTTTCCACAACTTGTTAACTTTCTTAGTACCCATGTGACTTGACCGCATGTGGTCATCCTGTGATCACTGTTTCATAATCTTAATTAAAAGTTTACCCCTTTGCCAAATTTCCAAATTCTTACTTCATAACACCAATATCAGCATTGGCCTATAATAATAAACTTTATCGAAATTCAACATTTTTTTATTTTTTATTCAAACAGTGATCACGTACATGAAATATTTGATGAATCAATTAATAATCCTAGTGCTTGGTCCCAATACTTGAATGTAATCAAAAATTAGATAACATGTTGACCATCTTCTTAATGCTGACCATCTAGAATACACAGTTTGTAAATAAGGATCAAGAATATTCCACTACTGACGTATGAGTTAGGTAACTTTTGACCTTGCACTAGATATAAGAAAGAAGACCTTTAAAATCAATGAATGCTATAAATATACAGTCAAATATGAAAATAATATAAAAATTCTATATTAAAGATAATAATATTTCTTATGATTAACAGTTCAGATCTAATTTCACAGTTCTCTCCAGTGATAGTTCATTAATAATCAATTGTCCTTTGAATCAAAGAGAATGGTAAAAGAATTAAAGTCACTGTCTTATTGTTATTGAGCACGGGGTAAGCCGGGAGTCTTTGCACATTGTAACCTTCCTCACTGGCACAAAGAAAACAGAGTACTAAATGCAAATAAGTTTGATAAGGTTATAAAACAATATAATTGCCTCAATTCGGATTTTAACCCTTGAATAGTGATCCCTACAAGCAAGAGCATGGGGAGATCATATTCAGTGGTTAAACGCGTCACACGAGTCATGTAATCGTCTACTGTTTCATCGTCTAATGGCACATCTAGAGATTGCCTATCCGAGGAGGGAGTAGTTAGATCACTCAATAATCTCCTCGCCCTCTGAAGGCCTTGCATCCTGATGGATGGTGGCGCCGTTGGGGTTGCCCCGATGGTGGTGGTTGGTGCCGACGTTGGTCGTATGGGAAACATTCCCTGAAAGTTGTTGATAGATTTTCCATTTCTAAGATCCATTCCAAAGATAAAGGGTTCTCCACCAGATTGTTATATTGGTTTTTGACGTTATTTATGGGGACGCTTGGGTAGCGAGGGCAATGGATCTTAATGCTTGCTTTCAGACTCTATTGTCTGGCCTTAAAAGAAAACAAGTTGTATGTCTTGCAATACAATATTATTATTACAATTTTATTAACAAGAAACCGCAACTCAAAATAAATCAATAAACAACAATAATTCAAATATTTTAACAAAATATCCTGAAAAATAAATAATTAGTAACATTTTAAATTCCAAGTTATTGCATCTCAGTTGCGTTTACTTATAAATGCTATTTCTAAAGCCAAGATGATTTGAACTACACATACGTACCTTAAAAGAAAACAAGTTGTATATCTTTACAATTTTATTAACGAGAAACCGCAACTGAGGTTGTCAGGGCTCGCATGGCCATTTTATACCCCAGAATTCCATGACGTTTCCACAACTTGTTAACTTTCTTAGTACCCATGTGACTTGACCGCATGTGGTCATCCTGTGATCACTGTTTCATAATCTAAATTAAAATTTTACCCCTTTGCGAAATTTCCAAATTCTTACTTCATAACACCAATATCAGCATTGGCCTATAATAATAAACTTTATCGAAATTTAACATTTTTATCTTTATTCAAACAGTGATCACGTACATGAAATATTTGATGAATCAATTAATAATCCTAGTGCTTGGTCCCAATACTTGAATGTAATCAAAAATTAGATAACATGTTGACCATCTTTTTAATGCTGACCATCTAGAATACACAGTTTGTAAATAAGGATCAAGAATATTCCACTACTGACGTATGCGTTAGGTAACTTTTGACCTTGCACTAGATATAAGAAAGAAGACCTTTAAAATCAATGAATGCTATAAATATACAGCCAAATATGAAAATAATATAAAAATTCTATATTAAAGATAATAATATTTCTTATGATTAACAGTTCAGATCTAATTTCACAGTTCTCTCCAGTGATAGTTCATTAATAATCAATTGTCCTTTGAATCAAAGAGAATGGTAAAAGAATTAAAGTCACTGTCTAATTGTTATTGAGCACGGGGTAAGCCGGGAGTCTTTGCACATTGTAACCTTCCTACAAGCAAGAGCATGGGGAGATCATATTCAGTGGTTAAACGCGTTACACGAGCCATGTAATCGTCTACTGTTTCCTCTTTGTATTGTTTCAAATTTAACAAGTTTAAATCAAAAGTCGATTTTTGTTTTTGAAATCTTTCCAAAAAAGAATTTTTTAAGGTTTCTAAAGAAGATTTCATTGAGTTGAAAGTACCATTGTTTTGGGATGTCCGTCAAATAAAAAGGAAAAGCAGACAATGCCGCCGATTCAGACATATTAAAATATGCCGCCGATTCAGACATATTAAAATATGCCACCATGGCCATGAAAAGGGACCACATTGACTGGCGGGTTCAGCCTGGTGGTATGGGGATAATTTGATTACATTCGGCGCGTGCCGAATCTCTTGTGGCGGCGCATGGGTAGATGATAATGTATAAGGTGGTAATGATGATGTTACATTAACCGAAGGAGCTGAAGGAGACGTTGCAGATGAAGAAGTTACAGAAATGATATTACTTGTTGCTGGTCCTGTGGATGGCCGTGCCGGCACATCTAGAGATTGCCGGAGGGAGTAGTTAGATCACTCAATAATCTCCTCGCCCTCTGAAGGTCTTGCATCCTGATGGATGGTGGCGCCGTTGGGGTTGCCCCGATGGTGGTGGTTGGTGCCGACGTTGGTCGACGATGAGGTAACATCATCATTACCACCTTATACATTATCATCTACCCATGCGCCGCCACAAGAGATTCGGCACGCGTCGAACTTTCCCTGAAAGTTGTTGATAGATTTTCCATTTCTAAGATCCATTCCGAAGATCAAGGGTTCTCCACCACATTGTTATATTGGTTTTTGACGTTATTTATGGGGACGCTTGGGTAGCGAGGGAAATGGATCTTAATGCTTGCTTTCAGCCTCTATTGTCTGGCCTTAAAAAAAAACAAGTTGTATGTCTTTACAATTTTATTAACGAGAAACCGCAACTCAACATAACAGAGGAAAATAAATCAATAAACAATAATTCAAATAATTTAACAAAATATCCTGAAAAATAAATAATTATTAAATTTCAAATAGTGATCCCTACAAGCAAGAGCATGGGGAGATCATATTCAGTGGTTAAACGCGTTACACGAACCATCCATTTTCATAAATAATTAACAAAATGTCTAGGGACAATCGGAATTTATAGTTATACAGAGGACTCTCAAAAAGTCGACTAACTTTATAGAAAGAAAAGTAACTCTAACATGTATATGTTCAATACAAAGTTTGTCGGAGTTAACTTTCTTGACACTGTTCACAATGGTACACTATGATATACAATGGTTAAATTGAGGTATTATCAATTGAAATTAAAATATATGACTCTTTAAAAAAAATTCGTTTACATAATCAATGAGCATGGATGTCTGTAATAGGTCGACTCTCATGCTGTCGACCAACTCGCTTACGGCATCAAATTCCTTTTGAACGGGAAAGGCACCGCCGACTAATCCAATAATAATAGAGGCATACAATTCAAAGGAACTAAAATTTATAATTCTTTAAAAAAATCTTTTACATAATCAATGAGCATACATGTCTGTAATAGGTCGACTCCCATAGAGTCGACCAACTCGCATACAATTAATAGGAATTAAAATTTATAATTCTTTAAAAAATCCTTTACATAATCGATGAGCATACATGTCTGTAATAGGTCGACTCTCATAGAGTCGACCAACTCGCCTACGGCATCCAATTCCCTTTGTAGGGGAAATGCACCGCCAACTATCCGCTGTAAGAAATCTACACCGACCGGCGACTGGGGCGAGTACCCGGTAATAGTTGCGTTGGTGCACTCCGGCGACTGGGGCGAGTACCCGGTAATAGTTGCGTTGGTGCACATCGGCGACTGGGGTGGGTACCTGGTAATAGTTGCGTTGTTGCACTCCGGCGACTGGGGCAAATACCCGGTAATAGTTACGTTGGTACACTCCGGCGACTGGGGTGGGTACCCGGTAATAGTTGCGTTGGTGCACTCCGGCGACTGGGGTGGGTACCCGGTAATGGTTGCGTTGGTGCACTCCGGCGACTGGGGTGGCGACTGGGGCGAGTAACGAGAAATTGGCGCGACAGCCCAACTCCCTAGAGTGTCATTTACCCCTACCCTCTCCTTTAGTTTTTTCAATCTGAGAGGGTCCCTTTTTCTGAATAGCAAAGAAAAAACCCGGAAAGATAATTAATAATTCTTTTCTTCAAAATTTAATAAAGTAATAACAGCTAGTATTTATTAACCAAATTCAAAAGTTGGAAATTTATTTCGCTTGTATTATATGTACCATAGTATATCAATAGAAATTAAATAAACACACACACATAGCCATAATTTATGTTACCTTAAGTTGGTAATAATGTTTTCGTCCTCTCTTCTTTTTTCATCTGTTATTATTTGTTGTTTTAGTCTTCTACAGATAAATCAAATATTTACAAACTCAAAATACACATAAACACTTAGATGTAGTAAGTCTCAAAACGAAATGTTTGAACATGGTATAATATATTATAAACAATTACACGTTAAGATATTTTAACAGAGCTCAACAATACCTTTTAAAAGCACTAGACAAGTCGGGCTAGTACCTTAAAAAATTTACTAGTCTGGACCTTATATAGTTCCAATGGAAACTGCACAATATGTTGTTATCGTAGTCGATCGTGACACTTTTTTCTAGTTTCATTTAATCAAATTTCAGTGAAATTTTAACACGACTACGTATACCCGGGATACCCGGGTCGGTCAGACGTGTCTTAGTGTTGAGCCCTGATAATTAAATAATTGTCAAAGAAAATCATAAAAACAAAACATACCTTTGATTTAAAACGTACGAATCCTCCGTTTCTGATAACTTTCTCTTTCTGGGTTGGTCAGGGTTATTTTCTTCTTCTTTAGGAGAATTTCTATATCAATATAAATGCTAAATGCTTTAAATTATTTTATATTTTAAAAGTGGGGTTTTCTTGTACGTGTAATAATGTAAAATTCTTTTAACTTATTTCCATTAGTAATATATATTTTTTATTTAAAAATACTGTAATTTTATTTTTATTTCTATTTTAATTTTATTTTTGCATTGTATTTTTTAGAATTTATTATGATACTCAATTTTCTTAACATTCAACTTACTCTGGTTGAAAAGCAGCTATACACCATTCTTTACCTAACGCCACCCATTCTTCCTCAAAATCTTTAAAATTTCTTGCTTTTTCCTGATCCCTTTTAAAAAATATATAAAACTTAAACATTTTTAAAGCCAAAATTAATGTTTAAAAATATAACAAAATATATAAGGGGTTATTTATATAATATATTATCAAAGATGATCACAAAAGATAGGGTTTTTTTTTAAATTAAAATCTAATTTGACGCTTTATCATTTTAACATTTAAGATACATATATTATTAGTTTTACAAAATTTTAAAAACTGAAATTGGAGAAAACACTTACATCATATCTAGATATTTCTGCGCCATTCTGTTGGAGGAGGAGGAGGATTGTCCTAAGTTTATAATGGTAATTATTCGACTGATGGTAGAGTGAAGAAAAAACAGCTCGTATTTATATGTGTTCGCTTTTGGGTGGGAATCTAAATCATGGCTTTACAAAGGTCGATACGGGGCTAATTGTCCTTTTTTGACGGTCAACATTAAGAAAGTCCAAAAAAGGTATTAACGCTCATGTCAAGTCAGCATAATTGAAAATTGCGCCAAAACTGACATGTGTCTGTTGCGGGGCATTTATCCTTCTACGGATTGGCTTAGTTTCTAAAACTTCTCAATGCAAAAATCTAACTAAACACAACATAATTTTAAAAAACTCTTTATCAATAATAATTAAAATCAATTTTAAAAAGACCCGAATAAATTCAATTATTTCCCAAATCACAATACATCAATCGACAATTTCATAATTACCATCGAGCGATGTTGTATTTAACCACAGAATATTTCAGATATATGTTGGAGCTCAGAAAAGGCATAAAAAGTCATTTAACATATTAATAAAGATTATTATTAATTTCAAAACGAAGAAATTGTAAGGAAATGTAATGTTGGTCGTGTAATGTCTATTATTACATTTTATGGAATGAATTTGAATTACTCTAGATCTATTCTGCAATTAAATTAATCATTGTTTCTCTATTTATACCTTTATGTTGTAAAATTTCATTTTAATATCCAGCAAAAAAATGCGCCAAAACTATCACGCGTCTCTTGTGTAACTCCCAAGGATACGAGGTTATCCATACCTGTATGGGTGTGTTAAAGAAAAAAGTATGTCAATTAAGCCTTGAATCAATTATTAACATACACACCACAACAATTTTGATCAACTCCCGATCAATCAAAATTAGAATTTATGGAAAAAAGAGCTGAAAAAGTACAACCACTTTCAATATCACAATTCATCAATCGACGATTCCATATCACGATCGAGCGATGTTGTATGTATAACTTGAGTTCTTAAATCGGATTAATTTCAGATAAAATATTAGTTATAGTTATAAAAAGTTATTATTTATTTTTAAAAGCTCACAATTTAATTCATTTCAATTTATTCACTCAAATCCATGTAAATGGTACATGACATATATAAACATAATACATGTATAATATACATGTATACGCACAAAGGAGAAGGTAAGAGTAATTAAGCTGACCCATGAGAACAGCTCATACTTTTATTTTTATTAAAAAATACACAGAATCTACATCATTTTGACACATGACTAAAAAAAAACTTTATGCTTTTTTTTGGATTAGAGTAAAATTTTTAGTTAAGAATTCTGAATTAGGTTGGAAAACATGACTTAGATAAGCTGATCCCTGACCTCTACCAAAAAAGGGTTATCTATAAGGTTATAAACTGTACCATAACCTTATCCCCTTTTCTGTATTAATTAATTACAGAAAAATTAAATATGTCCGTGTCCGCTGACATTTGTTTATCTTACATCTTTTATATGTCAATTTCTAAACAGACCTAAACAAACAAAAAAACCATTAAAGAGATAAACGATGTTATTCTATGCTTGCGAGCTATGGATATGTGTCTGTTGACCTGGTCATTTCGCGCGCTTTTAAGTTCACGTGACCAAACCCGGGGTAAAGTGCGCAATATTGATTGAGTCCTGCATCATGGAGCACTCTTCAAGTTTTTTAATACTTCTTAGTATTGCGTTTTTGTCTACTACTGTGGTAGAAAGTGCACCCATCTCTCCAGAGAGAAAAGTAATACAGTGTTATTGGCCGGATTGTCGGGAAAGAAGAGTAAATTCATCCGAAGTCAGAGAATTTTTTTTAACAGACTGTCGGTTAAACAGAGTAATTGTTTTCGGCGATGGACAGTCTGTTAAAATCAGAGATCTCCACAACAATATTTGCAGTAAGTATATATTGATTATGTATTTTTACCTAAATTTAGATTTCTAAGTTAATTTGTTGAAAGGAAAACACTGGTACACGCCTCCTCCAAATTTAGGAAAAACACTGGCACACGCCTCCTCCAAATTTAGGAAAAACACTGGCACACGCCTCCTCCAAATTAACCAGTGACGATTAAGAGTTTTAATTTTACCACTGGAGGTAACTTTTACGACATTTGTGAAAGGTCAAAGTTGTATCTACCATGTCATGTAATATGATAAAGACGTGTGAGTAAATCTAGCATATTTGGTGAACATTCACCCCCCCCCCCTTTTTTTGTTTTAAAAAAAATCCTAGATCCATCACATAAAGATGTATTTATAACTTATTTGTGTTGAATCAAAAATATTGCAAATATAATAAGTGGTAGTAGACGCCGTTATAAACCAGCGTTTACCTCAGACCACACAATGTATTACGTAAGAAAGTCACAAGCCTGGGGTTTTGTCTTTGATGCGTTAGCACGTGCTGTGTGTGTCACGTGATATTGATTATTCTGATCAATTTTAATGTTAATAATCCTCTTTTTTTGGAGGGGGGGGGGGCATTAGAAAGAGTAGTAACTAGTATTTGAGATGACAATAAACCATGGTTTAAAAAAATAATCATGTTTTATATTTTTTTAATAGAGCCATCAACCTTCTCGAGCTCTGTGGGCACCCTTAAAACAACTCTTAAACAGTCTACATACGGCCAAACAGGTATATTCCTTTTTATTTTGTTATTTAAAATATGATTTCATCAATGAGGTACAAATCATGAATGAAAGGTCACATGGTCTGTGTTAGATAGAATGTGTATTCTCAATGTAGCACAGAAAATACGGGGGATAACTCTAACTCAGAAAATTTCCGAGAGTTCCGAATGTCAAAATGGTGTGTAAGGGTTTGTTATGATTTATTTGACTGTTGTTTTCAATGCAATTTCATTAATTTTCTCTAAAATCGTTTTGGAGCAATTCTGGCAATTTTCTGCTACATTGCGGGTAAATGGGTGCGTGCGTGAGAGCATGTGTTTATGTAGTTCTGATAATTCATGAATAAATCTATATTTGTGAATGGATTAAATTCGTTATATTCTTTACGTACGATTTAACAATTTTCGTAGATTTTAAATCTTAAAAAGTGAGAAAACGAAAAAAGCAATAAAATTAGCTATCAATGAAATTCGGGCTTTATTTTTTCAGTACAACTATTGAAAGCAATGTTCTATAATATCAATTGAATTGTTTTGGTTTTTTTTTCTTTTTGGATTGTTTATGCAGGTACAAGAATGTGAAAATTTGATACAGTATGTCTAATATTAGTAAAAATGTACGGTATCGGGTAAAACTTGAACCATTTTAACAGGAGCTTGGACTTTGGGTAGTTGTGGCAAACAGCATTGTGACATAGGAGTGTCTATTTTATTGCTGGCCGTACAACCATGGCTCTTTGAAATCAACTAGATTTGTCTGGCTTTGGAGCTAAGAGAACGCAATAGGTGTATATTTCGCTTGAAACCAGCATTTATTTTAACTTGTTTTGACGCAAGAATAGATAGTTACGTCCTACTGAAAGTCCAAGGTCTTGTTAAAATGGTTCTAATATCAGTAAAACAAGTGCTGAATGCTGTGGTATTAAGTTTGATTTTATAAAATAATACGACCCTTCTTAAGATCTCTTTTTCCCTACTATAGTCGATCTCAACTCACAAGCACGTGGTACGCATTTCTCAATTTTAGACACGCACGCTTAAGGTACATAAAAAAGAAGTTTCAAAAGCCATTGCATGTAGAGGAAGGCGACCATATATATATATATATATATATATATATATATATATATATATTATATAGATTACTCCAGAGCGATCGGCCACATTGGCAAAACCTTATCAACATTGTTCATCAAAACTGTATAAAATGTAGTTATTATTTTTTATAGGTTCTTTAGTAGTGTTAGTTGTAGTGCTAGATTTTGTTTTCTTTGTTTTTACCTATGTAATCCTTTTTGTTTCTCTTATGTCCTGAAGAAGGGACTGGTTGTCCCGAAAATTTGACAATTTCAATTGTTCGTGTCGTTAGCCATTTTCAGTGCTTTATTTATATATATATATATATATATATATATATATATATATATATATATATATATATATATAAAATTGAATTTTCTTTGATAACTTAATGCTGTTTAAAGTTTGCTCTAAAGACGGTAAGCTTTTTTTTCAAAAACTAAACTTGTTGATATATTATATCAACAAAACGGTGCAGAACATTGATGCGCGCTTGTCGGCGCTACATGTTTGTCAACTCGTACGCATGTATGGAATAGCTGTGAGAATTCGATGTCAGATATGATTTCTTTATAAATATATTTGTTGACTTCATTTAAAATCTACAAAATGTTAAAAACTTGATTGAATTTACAGACGAACAATTTGGCATTTTAATACATAAACATGTAAACAAGAAACAGACGTGTGTAAACTTTCCACGTTTCATATAATTTCTTCGATGCCCGATAACAGGGACGTGTGTTTCTGTCAAATATTAAACTGAACAGATCAAATTAATGAATGTTAGCTAGCTATAAATGCGTATGAATTTATACTTTAAAAATAACTCCGAATGATTAAACAATTGATGAAATCTTAATAATGATTCCTAGAGAAATTATAATTTCCAGATCGTGTTTACATTTATCGCCGAACGAATCGCTCGAATATTGATATTTACGCTCTGTTATTATGTGATAAGGAAAATAATTTAATAAAAACTTGTGTTTTAACAATAGTTCAATAAGTGCATCGAATTTATTTATCTGGTTTTTATACATAAATCTTATAAAAACAAAAATCGAATCGCTTTCTTGTTTGTTTACGTTATTGTGTACAGCCCGCGTACGATTTAATTTTACCGTTGCACAAGTAGATAAGTCATCTCGCTCCAAGAGTAATTATCGGCCGCATGAGCGGCCGATCTATTTGTGGTTGTGTTAGAATAGGAATGAGAGTACCAATGCACCGGATGTTGATATCAGAGAAGTGTTAATACAAGATTGAGCCGAGCAGAAAAAGGTAGGGCTTATGTGATTGGCTGAATTAATTGCTGAAATAATGATCATTTCAGAGTAAAATTATCAATGATTAAATTTAATGATGGAATGAGGAAGTATTGCAGAAAGTAAAGAAATGAGAGGGGTTAAAATAAGGGGTGGGTGATATTTAAGAGACTAGGAAGAATTTGCTGCGGATCGCTGTAAGTTGTAAACAAGTACAAATTTGACCTTTAAACGCAATGGGACCCTATATATTTCTATGGATTTTCTGTTAGCGCTTGGAATGAACTTTCAGCTGTTACCAAGAATATGTCTGTAAGTATAATAGCAAACTAGCCAGGGGTGTTTAGGTTAGCATTGAGTTCTATGGGAAATGAATTGGTACTCTTTTCCCTATAGAAAGCCTATTTACGACCTGTCATGTGACTTAATATTTAAGTAGTTCTAGAAAAAGTGAGTTTTCAGTAAAATTGTGAACATGGCAGATATTTTCGAGAAATTACAGATGAAACTTTTTGAAAAATTTGAAATTCAGGGGGGACCAGGGGGGTGTTTTATATGGAAAGGTGCCACCACTGTCCACGGGTATGGTGTAATGAGGGTTAGATGGCCGGAGGAGGGACCAAAGATGGAGAGAGTTCATCGGGTTGCTCTTATGGCACAGATGCGCTTGACCCGGTCACAGTTTCCGGGTGGACACCTGGAGGTCAGCCATCTGTGCCATAAGAAGCTCTGCGTCAACCCAGCTCACCTCGTCCTGGAGACGCATGAGATCAATCAGGAGAGAATCCATTGTAGAGTCCAGGGGTTATGTTGCAGGACCCACCATCCCTATTGCATTCCTATGTGTAATTATATAGTTGAGATGTTTCTAAAATACAATTTCTACCTATTTTGAATAACTATGCTCAGAATTTTTTTTCATTTTACTTCGGGCTCGGGCCTCAGAGAGCATAATGTTCTTCTTGTACTTAACTTCCTCTTGATGTTTTTCATAAAGTTTGTACAGTTTTCGACGTTTAACCACCCTTTTTGTTTTGTACAAAGTTGATTTTTGATATTTTTTACTAGTTTCATGTTTTTTTTTAATGTTTTGTAGAGAATTGTCCACTAAGCCTCCACTAGTGATGGCACAACCCACGCCTGCACATAAGCTGCGGATGGAGTCGCCTGGACCATTGTTTGAAGAGTGAGCAGCACTATGAGCCCTTCCTGAGAAGTTGCGAGTAAAGGTGACGTTACGAGGTAAAGATCGTCGCAGAGTGCGATTGAAGCTTTCAACCTTCTGAGAGTTGCTGTTCTTGATGGTTTTGTCAAGAACAGCTGGAGACAACCTCTTTGAGATGCAAGCACGGAGCAAGTTCTCGTTCTCTAAGGAGTGAGGTATTTCAAAGTTTGGACCTAAATATGTACTTTTGCTAACCCAATTAACTGTCCCCCCCATTACATACTAGAGATTGTCTCCTGCACAGTGCATGATTACCCATGTAACACTGCACAATGGCATCTACAGCATAGGAGAGCTTGTTTTTCATCTTTTGGCTATCACCTGCACACAAGTCGTAGGCTTGATTGATCTCGGCTGTGCATCTATCAACTGCATCTAGAGCAAAATTATGCAAAAGTTTGGTTTTCTCAGCTTTCGTTCTGCATGGCATGGCCTTTAACAGTTTTTCATCTCTTTTTATCCCCTCGCGCAACTTGTTGCGAAGGGGATATAGCATCGCTACTGTGCGTGTGTGTGTTCGTATGTATGTATGTATGTATGTGTGTGTGTGTACTCCATTTCAATTTTCTAAATTTCAAGAAAACCCTCTCATGAATATCCATCAAACTTTGTACACTTCTTTGGCATGGTAAAAGGACAAACCCTGTTGATTTCAAAATCAATTCATTAAGTATTTTTTTTAATTATCGTAAAAAATGAAGTTAAAAACATGAATTTTATGTACGACTTGACAATCGACATTTCCGGTAATTTTATGTACGACTTGAAGTTAATCGCTACCGTATACAGTTCAAATCAACAACTTGACATTTTTTGGGATTTAAATCTAGTAAAGGTAAAAAAAAAACGTTTTGTAGCATTTGAGTGTTAGACTAGTGCCCATAGTTAAAAGTTGAAGCGGGCAAGAGATTTAAGTCTGCCGATTTACATCGAAACAAGCAGTCGACTTTCGGACAAATTTTCCCGTATTACTTACAATAGAACTAGTCCAAAATTCAGTAGAGACTTTGACAGATATTGCACATTTATCACGCAAAAATTGTTTTATATTAATAATAACTGCATATATATCTACTATACTATGGGTTAATTTTAATACGACAACTAGCAACTAGAATTTCCATCAGAGCAGACTCCAGAGCGCTTGATTTTCAGAGACGTTTCATAATGTATACGGATCGTTTATGTATGCTTATATAAAAATGAATGTCACTAAATGAATCTAAATTATTAAACTTTAAAGTATATGTGTTGAGTTTCTGCTAGGAATAGGAAAACTGTTATGTAAACCCCCTCCCCCAATTTATACACCACAAAGCTTGGGGATTGGGATTAAATAGATATTACATGTATGTATTCAAAGTGGTTTAAAGAAATACTTTATTTATTTTGATCTGATAAATTTACATGTACATGTATTTTCCTAAATAACGTATTCCCCCGTACAATAAGTCATGTCGCGAGGGGATGCTCCGCTTAGCGGTGCCCTTGTTATAGATTTCCTGATACTTTCCGACAAATGTCGTGTATCCAGGTAATGTGTCGGCTCGACCTTGTAAAGCCCATCCTTGAAGAGGGACTCGGCAGCCCGACCAGCTGAGCTATCTGGATCAGTGGTAACTGCCTTAACTTCAATGCCGTCTTCACAGAGAAGTTCGGCCATCCCCTCCCTAGCCCACGTAAACTCATCCCCTATAGTATGCTGCATTGGGAGGTTTGCCCCGCATTCCCCTGGACTACAACAGTGGTTAGCAGATTCCTCATCCCGTAAGTGACTGTGCTTCGAGCAGATTTTATTTTTCGTTATTAATTTAATGATTTGGTGTTTTTTTGTTACATTTTCAGCAACAGAGTACACAGTTTTATGTCGCCGGCTGGAATGGCGTCTCACCGACCCCCGAGTACAAGGGGTTGTTGTACATGCCGTCGCACTGCACGTCTATAGACTGCGGCGACTCATGTCCCCTAATGGTGTTGACGTCAACCAGCTGGCGACACCTGCGACTCATGTCAGTTGTATTTAGAGTCTCAATTTTGGCCAAAACTTTGTTACTGGTTTTTTGCAGGGACTTACGGGATGGAGCAGGAGTGTTAGTGGAAAGCAGTATTTTCCTCATTCCATCATTACCAAGGGGTGTTTGGCTCAGCCCGACCTGAAGTGAGTGAGTAGTTAAGAGTTGCAGGTTTTCTACCAGGTGCACTGGTCTCTACTTCCTTAAACAAGTTGTGTCTCTTGGACATGAAGGGACACGCATCGCACTTTAGGCCCATCCTTGTGGCAAGTCCCCGCCTTTCCTCGTTGGCCAAGTCCCAGGTCAGGCTTCCATTGCAGTCCGGACTCTGCTCCTGGTGGCTTCGGAAAACTTGGTTCCACATGGCCGCGGTCTTGCCCAAGTGGAGCAGTCTGTGGGAATCTTCCTCTGCTCTACAAGATTTGTAATTTCTGTTCACTAAGCATGTGAATGTCTGTGTTGTGAGGATGGTGAAAACTGATTTTAGAGTTACCTCCCTTAGACTAGATGTAAATTTTGTTGATTTTTTAATATCAATGTATTTTTACATATACTGCTTCAATTCCAATTATTTTGATAAAGTTGAGGTGCATGATTTATGAATGCATGTTTCATCACTCCTGATTACATAAAATTGCATGTAATTACATGTAAAACCTGACAAAATTGATGTAGTGTTAGAAAGTCTAATTAAATTGATATTAAAGTGATTAAATGTATAATAAGATGTTCCATTGGCCAAAGCTAATGTTAAAATTTGTTTCTTATGTATTATAGTCTATGAAAAATGACTTACTGCTCCGAGGTCTGGTCTTGCTGAGTTTCCATATCGCTTTTAAGGACACCTTGCCTTGGTCTTAGCAGATGGTAGCTCCCCGTCCGCAGGACCATTTCCTTCCTCTCAGATGCAGACGGTGGGTTGTCGACCAGTTCTGTCATTTCAGGAGACAACCTTTTATATTTACCAGGTAAGCCAGTCAGCTGGCAACCCTTTTTACCCTTGTTATGAGGTACATATTTTGGTTTGAATCCACAAGAATGTCCTTTCTTAAACTTTGGCATGATTTAAATAGGGCCTTTTTTGAATGCCAGTTCCAATTTCCTAACTAATTGCTGATAATGTTTCACACTAGGGAGACTAAGCTGTTATGCTGTATCCAAAAATTGGGCTATTGTTTATCTTTGAATGATTTATGTAGCAAAAGAGGGGGGCACCTGCTATTATTTTAAGCTCTGCCATGTAGGGGGGTGGTAAAAGTTTTATCCCATATATTAACTGCAGGGGATGAGAGATAAGTGATGGTTTGATCATCAGCTTTCCTAATAGTTAACAATTCATAAGAGTACAAGTTTTTGCTAATTTACTCAATCTACAATTCTTAATTTTGCATCTTAAATTGACATTTCAGTTCTTTCAGTACCATTTCTTAAAATCTGGGTAGAATCCACCCTTATTCAAAAATCTCATCCAAGTTCTTCATAACACCCTTAAGTACATGAAAACAAACACGTTCATTCAAGTTTTACATGTATTTTATTTGTTACAGTCAACATTAAACAGTCAATTCCTCCCGGATCTCACTGTCAGTCTACTCTCATCACTGCATTTGCTGAGGGAGCGGGCCTCATACTCGGATGAGCACAGCATACATATCGCTCAAGTTCCAGGACTCATATTTCACACACAATGAGAGGTATGTTTAAGGTTTACGAAAAACCCAAATTTGACAAATCCATAGGTAAGTAAAATGATGAGTATAGGAATGAGAGTACCAATGCACCGGATGTTGATATCAGAGAAGTGTTAATACAAGATTGAGCCGAGCAGAAAAAGGTAGGGCTTATGTGATTGGCTGAATTAATTGCTGAAATAATGATCATTTCAGAGTAAAATTATCAATGATTAAATTTAATGATGGAATGAGGAAGTATTGCAGAAAGTAAAGAAATGAGAGGGGTTAAAATAAGGGGTGGGTGATATTTAAGAGACTAGGAAGAATTTGCTGCGGATCGCTGTAAGTTGTAAACAAGTACAAATTTGACCTATAAACGCAATGGGACCCTATATATTTCTATGGATTTTCTGTTAGCGCTTGGAATGAACTTTCAGCTGTTACCAAGAATATGTCTGTAAGTATAATAGCAAACTAGCCAGGGGTGTTTAGGTTAGCATTGAGTTCTATGGGAAATGAATTGGTACTCTTTTCCTCGAATGTGCACATGGGGAAATGAGACGTTATTATTCCTATTTCTTAAGAAATATTTAATTTCATTACAATCGTAAAATTCCTATTTATTTTTTAAAAATGTTTTTAATTAAGTTTTACTTGATTTCTAAAAAAAATTTTCTTACTTACTTTTATTGTATATAAATTTGTAAATTTATTTAAGTTTTTATATTTAAACAATGAATGCTCCAAAGGAGAGGAGTGTATAAGATATAAAAGCAACTCGTTATGAAAACGAGATTCCGGATAGTACTTCATTAAAAACGATAAAAAAGAATGAAAAGACGGAGTAAAAAAATGCAGATGTTTTACATTCAATTCACGTTTTGTTCTTCATTATTCTGCATGCTTAAAAACAACCATATTATATTGTATTTTGTATTTTTGAGTATGCAACAGCATGCAGCATCTTTTGCCAAAAAAAATAAATTCGGCATCGTCACGTTCTTTAACAGAGTAAATTATGAAAAACAAAAGTGCATATAAAAATCACATAGTTTGATTAAAGCAAACGATTTCAAATGCTTACATTTAAATGACATTTTAATTTATTGTTTTTCTTCAAAAATATGTCCACACATTGCGTACATTGGGAGGATGTCAAAGAGTTATTGCCCTTTCCTCAAACTTCTATCTTGCAGCTTTGAATTTCAAAAAATGCATCGGTTGAGAATTAGGACAATATTTTTTTCTTTCAATCTTCTGAAAATAGAAGAAGAATAGAATACTATTTTCTTTGCATTGAGCCGTCAGTCTTTATTGTCTCAGCTGTTTTCTTGCATCATTCAGAATAGATTCATTCGGAGCCTTGAATTCATTTTTCTTGCACCACACAATAACATAGTCTACAAAATAAATTTAGTATGAAAGTATGTTTGTCATGTATGTCATTTACCATATACCAAATAACTTTATTTTAAAAAAAATCAACAATATGTAATTATAATCTGGGTGATTATAAAGTCTTCCAAGCCAACGAGGCCATCATTGGGAGCAGGGATGCCCCACATAGGTCAAACTTTACAGACAATATGATTTATTACTTGATTATTTCTATTTCTGAAATTTGATGATATCGATATTCCCAAGAGTCATTTACTGTATATCTGGTGAGCTGACGAGACCCAAAGAACAAGATGATATAAGTATTATGGATGGCCATGGGATCTCAACCTTTTTTAAGATATTTGGCTTTTCCTGTCCAAAGGGAGACCAGGGCAACCCCCAGGGCCCATAACCTACATATCATTTGATACCCCTTAACACAAGGGAAAAAAATGTGGTTTAGGGGTAGGGATCTCAACCGTTTTCAAGATATTTGGGCACGTCGTGTTCGAGAGGGTCAGGACCACACCCAGGGCCAATGACCTACATACCATTTGATGCTCCTTGACACTTGACAAAAGGAACAATAATATATATGGACGTGGCTGGTATTTTGAAGCTGGATGCATTATCTTCAAGCTTTTAAAAGGAGGGGCTCCAGCTACTTAATCCATATCAGACTCTAATGAGAACTGATTAAGGAGAGACTGTCTATGTTCATATTGTAGTAATTTTAATTTCTTGGCACTGCCTCAGGCTTTTTTGTTTTGAAATTAGACTGGCCTTTTTTTTCTTCTTTCCTACCGATTCTTTAGTTATGTCCTGATTGTTTGATTTTTTTTCTTTTATGGGCTGATGTAGTTTTCTTGTTCCTCAGACTCTTTGAGTCTGAATGTCTTATTTCTGTTTGGTTTGTCATTTGCACCACTGGAATTTTGACAATTCTTATCATCACTACTAAAGTGAAAAATGTTCCTCTGGGACTTCAATAGTCATTTTTGCTTTTTTATATTTTAACATTCTGTGGTAACAAAGAAGTCACGTGATACCTTACGCATGCATTTCAAATATATCAAACATAATTGTGCTAAAGTAAATTAATTTAAATGTGTTTATCAATAAATGTAATTATTTATTCTTCTAAAATGTTTGAATATATTTATATTTTATTTAGTATTTTATGTATCACGCAATTAGAACATATGAATCATCATCGCTCAGACTTACCGCCTATGTAAATGGTGGTGCCCTGAAATAAAGTCCGCTGTCTAGAACTTCTTCTTGGCCATAGCATTTCAACTTTACTTCTATGTTCCCACTCGCCATTTAAAACTTTTAAACTTTTGTTGTTTTTTTTTCAACCACACTTAAACTCGAATCCTCCGTGAAAAAAATACAAGAAAACATCTCGGTCGTCAGTAGTACAGGGAATGGTCGAAGATCTGATAACAATGCAGAAACTGACCAGTATAAAATTTCACGTCAAACTCCTGGTATGCAAGGGACGAAAAGGGGTTGCCTAAAAAAATTCCTTGCGATCATAAAAAGAAAAGGTCATAACAGCTACCGCATCCCCCTTTTGATTCCCTGCAAGTAAATCTGGAGCTCTGCGGTAAATTTTCCTTATCCACGCATTGTCTATTCTTAATATGTGAACATTAAAAAATACCCATGAAACCGAATAAGAAAGAAATGAAAAAGGAGAGGTCCGTATAATCGATTTTTAACGACTCGCTTGGAAATGAATCGTTATTTGTAAGTCAGCAAAGTGTTGAAGGAAATCTGCAAGAAACGTACACGCTACGTATGGGAGATTGTTTCGCATATTTCTTACAGAGTAACACAGAAGTGACATCTCAAGGAACCAAACGTCCGGTAAATTAATTATTTATTTATCGAAAAAGAAATCAGTTTCACTTGATTTTATACAATACATTTTAATCTTCTTTTAACATTTATTTATGCATTTTTCGGAAAGAAGTATAGCGCACTTAATATACGATTTGGCCTCAAATATAGCACTTTCGCAAACATCAGACATTTTCAATATTATACAATATTTAGTTTAAATATATTCAAAGAAACTCAAATTACACAAGAGTCTTAATTATCTTGCACGACTTCATTAAAATATTCGGGTTTTGTTAGAGTTATATAGGAAAGTAGTTAGTATACGATAAAAATTTGGATATTTGACTATTTGAACCACTTTAAACCAAAGACATCCGATTAAAATTATGTTCTACATGTATTGTAGTACACGTTTACATTGAATTTGTTTTGGTTTAACGTGGTCTTCGTACTAAAAATAAGACAAATATTTCAATTAGTGTCTTTTCTAATACAATCATGTATATAACCATACATATTGAAAATGCATCTACTGAAAATGATAGATGCGTGGCCTGGTGGTAACGCGGAGGTCTTTTTGATTTTGTGGTCGCTGAATCGAATCCACCAAGTAGTACATATTTTTTCACTTAAATTGAAACATGAAAAGAATAGAGAGGTTACGTTACATGTATCTATTCTTCTCTGGGTTTGTTTTAAAATTATCTTGTTTAATTCTGACTATAAACACACCCAATATTAAATATTATCTATAGATCTCTTCATTAACACTTTTATAATACATGTACTCTATTTAGACGTGGATCCATTGCATTTTGCTTGAACTTATCACGGTTCAGAATATCAACTAATATTATACACAGAGTTTCCCGAATTTATGACAAATCAGTTGTTACAGACACCATTATAAAATCAGTACAGTGTATCTAGGTTTCGAAAATCATACTACCTGATGCTATTTTTAGTAACAGGTACTTTCCGTTCAAACACAGGTGTAGGCGAAATAATGGGAAAAGGCTCTATAAGTCTTTTAACGTAACAATGTTGAAAAGGTTCTCTTTCGTTTGCAATACATCTCTGATGTGATGGATGTGTATATGTGCCGTAACCAATTCCGAGCAATTACCCAATTTAAGTAATTATTAATTTAATAATTCACCAGGTAGCTTCTTAATGTCTTGGCCATAATCGCCCCAGGCAATTAATTTCCTCCTTTGAAATGAAAAGTCCGATGTTTTGTTTACATTTTATGTACAGTTTAATATCGATTTATAGATATAAGTCAACAAAGTTCACAATAATAATACATCCAAATAACTTCACATTGTAGTCCAAACGGAGTCAAAAACGCACTGCCCAGTATTATATTATCGCTCGGGGTACAGACGTCTCGGCCCAACGACACCTCGGCCCAGGGCGGTTGACACCTCGGCCCAGACGGGTCGGCCCAAATCTATTGACACCTCGGCCCATGTAAAAGACACCTCGGCCCAATGAAAATTTCGGTTAAAAATGTATAAATTTAAAAAAACATTGGCAGATAATTACTGTATCTATTCGATCATTTATATATATGTGGTTATAATAATGCAGCTTCATCAATTTTCATTTCGTATGTACATTATTTAATTTCGTGCTACTTAAAAAGTACTAAATCTACGGTTAACGTTACACAGTAGCTGACGTGCTGAGCTGACCACAGGTGCGTAACTACGGTGCGTAACTACGGTTTGTGTCTTAAATTGATTCAATTTAGCTTAATATTTCTGATCAAAGTAATATAAGAATAATATATAGTTCATTAAGAAATATTTTTCTCTTATATTGGAAAACTGGGTTGTTCAATATCTTCGGTGGTTATCGTCTCATAATTAACTGCTCGTAATTAAATCCTCATTGTCACCCCTGACACGCGTTTGAGACTCCAAAGGAGACTGCCGCATCCTCTTGTTTGTTTTACTATTGGCACTTAATTGTCGTCCTTTTCATAATTTTTATTTCTTGGTTGCTTAACAATTAGCACTTAATGACCTCGTTTCTGCTAATAATTCAATTTCTTATAAAAGTATTTGATATGTAATATTTTAATAATTCCAACATATTTAATTACGAAACTATATATAAAAATTATATGTGTGTGTGTGACAAAATAAAATAAAAAACATGAAAATCATTTTAAATTTTATTTCAATTTTGCTTGAGCCGAGGTGTCTCAAATTTTGGGCCGACCCGTCTTGGCCGAGGTGTCCTGGGGCCGAGGTGTCGTAGGGCCGAAGTGTCGTTGGGCCGACATGTCTGTATTTCTATCGCTCTCTATATATAGCAAATTGTCATCACTCCTAATGAGTGATCGGGTATAAACAATGGGTAATCAGTCCTTATGACTGATTGGGTAAATTCAATTCTAAAAGAGCACGGGTGACTGAAAATACGGAAAAAGATAAACTAATTTGATAATAAATAATTAAATAAAATATATAAGTCTGGAATTTTTAAGTGTTACAACTACCCCCGCCTAAAAGTTTTGACTCCACTCAAACGTTATAAAATAAATAAGTTAAAAAAAAATTTACAAACACATATATACATAAATAAACACACATAGTTATGTTAAACAGTCATATATTTACAAGATATAATACAATGTTCACTTAATAACCTCCATGTCACAGTTTAATAATTTTCACATCCCCATTGTTTAAGTGTTTTGGGACTTCGGTCAGGATCTCCATAGTGATCTCGGACAGATCAAGATTGTTGGGTTCCACGTTGTCGGAATGAGAAATAATTGTTGTCTGAATGAGAAATAATTGAATTTCTCACAGTTTCTGTCATGCCTTCCGGATAGATAGTCTCTGTTTTCACCATGGTTAGCGATATGATCGTGGTCGAGCTCGACGCATTTGATTCGGCAACTTAACTAGTGTCCATATCACTATACTCGCAATCAGTACTCTTACCTGACAAGTATATCACTGTCCTGCGATTATACGTTATCCACAAAATTATCAACAACCGGTTCGTCCCGAATGACTTGTTCAAGAAATAAAGAGGTCACTGAAAAAGTGTCACATGGTTGTCTATCTGCTTCCATTTATTATAGAACGTCCTCATCTGACGAGACATCTTCGTATTCTAGGTCGTCCAAAGAAATGTCACAGTACTGAATTCCATTAATGTAATGCACACAGGTTTCTTCGACTCAGCAAATTCATCTCAACCCATACCAGCTTTTTCGCACTTTTCAAGTTCTGATTTCGCACAGTCCATTGTGATTTTATGCAAACTACACAAATTTCTTCGTAAATTAAACAATCGTCGAAATGGTCTCTGGCAAAATCTACATTACACAATTTTCACTGAAGATTTATGCTGGTCTCTGTAATGTTGGTTCAAGGTACTAATTGAACAAAGTTGTATCCTGCAAATATCACATACGGCCATCCTCTTATAAAAAAAATTCAAAAGTAGTCAGTCTCTGTATCTAGCTGGTCTCTCGTCTAGTCATCCTCGTCTCGTCTTCTGATTGGTTGAAATCCTTAGCGGCCGGGGATGGGACGGGTGGTAAGTTTTGCGGCATCTTAAAACGGTTAGTTCTCCGTCGTCTGGCTAATGTGCGGCGATGCGTTACGGGTCCACTCTGCAATGGTCACTTGTATATTTGGCGTCGCGTGTCAACGGGTACTGTTTATTCCCTCGGTATGACTTTATATTATCGGAATGTACGACTACTGGCTTAGAGCTCTTTGCATGTTTTATTTGGAACAAATTATCACTAAGTCTTTAAACAACAATACATGGTCCAGTCCATTTTCTAGCGAGTTTTGCTTTAACTCTTTTAAGAGTTAGGCGTTGATTTATCCGCACTAAATCTCCAACTTTGTTATTTGTTTCGCGCATATTTCGGTCATAGTAACGTTTTTGACGAATTGCATCATTTCCGGTCACATCTCTTACAAGTTAATGTAATTCACTTAAAGAATTTTCCAATGTTCGTACAGGTGGAGAAGGTAAAGAACTATGGCGATCGTTATTCACTCGTCCGTTCACTAGCTCGGGTAGTCGCATTTCCTCCCCGAATACCATTTTGTACGGAGAAATTCCCGACCTGTCATGCACAGTACTATTATAGGCAAACCCAGCTCCTTAAACGAATTTATCCCAGTCATTTTGTTACACAGATATATATTTAGATAGCACATCATTCCATCTGACTGAGGTTAATATGCTGTTGTACGCGTCTTGTTTATTTGTAACATTTTACACAATTCTTCGAACAGACGGCTCTTCTCCCATGCAAAAAATCAGCTACATGTCTAATCAAGCGAGTAACAAAACCACAAAAGTTTATATAAGGCTAACTATCAGATTTTAAAAATGTTATGAATATTAAACGTTAACCATTGTAGGATATTGAGAAACTGTCCAAGATAGGTATCTGAACATAACCACGCTCCATCCAGAACAACCTTTTGTCATGGAAGAACACCTTGATAGCAAGATACTGAGTTTGAAAGAGAAATGGGCAAATGGAGATAAACAGAAGTATCAGTTAATTGGAGAAAACTGGGATAAGAACATTGTGCCATCATATAGAACCAGTCAGAGTAAGAGATTATCTCTGCATTTGTTTCATATCAGCAGTCTTTGATAGGATTAGCCCTACATCTAGACATGAAGCAGGAAAAAAAGACTTTCTGTGATTACATACCATCCCTGAAAGAACAAGAAAAGTTAATCCAGAAATTAACTTTTCTGGTTGCAACATCGGTTGTCCAGAATTTAGAACAGATCAACAAAGCTATGGCTGACCTATATCTCATGCATTTGCAGCATGATCACAGCGATCAAGTTGGCATGAAGACTCAACAGGTAAGAGAGTAGATCTGAATCTTTCAGATTAAGTGTACTCTGTTATTTGAGGTCAAATACAATTTTCCACTCTAAAAAGTCTAAGGTAATTTCAGTGATAGTATTTGATGCAATATGTGGCTACCTGTTCATGCAGGAAATGAATGTAGAGGATGATGAAGATCAATTGTGACCAAGATATTTTCAAGAGAAGACTAATGAAATGAAGACAAAATTAGTTGGCTGAATGAAATCTGTTGCGGAATTGTGAAGAAGTACATGTTTGAAAACAAAGAAGACATGTTCGAACAACTGAGGAGTGTGCTGGATGATCCAGACCACATTGAGAACTACTAGTACTTTGTAGCAAGTGATAACTTGACATTATGTCATTATGCGCAAAATCAGTGCGTAATGCATCAATGGTCTGCGAAGATGTCGTGGTCCTCAATGGTATCACTTCTGACCACTTAAGAGTAAGCAAACAAAATGGACAAGCAAAGTCTTTATCGATCCTTTCCCTTGGTCGTGACGGCCATTCCCATTGGTGGATAGGAGCAGCTGGTGGTGCATGATTAACTTCTTGACATCCGGCACAGCTCTATGACAACAACTCTATGTCACGGTCAATCCCTGGCCACCAAACATGACTTCTTGCTAGTGTTTTCATCTTCACAACACAAATGTGACCTTGATATAGTTCGTCCAGAGCCCGGCCTCGCAGTGATGGCGGGTTCCAACTCGTATTCCCCACAATAAACAGTTCTGGTGAATGGTAAATTCAATGCTGCGTGTGAAGTAGGGCTCCATTTCTTTAGACATTGAATTTATACTCCAACCATGGGTGACGGTGTCATAAACCATAGACAAAGTATAATTTTGTCTGGTTTGAATATTCACAAATTGATCATATGTTGAGGTTTACATTGAAGTCTATGGGAAAAATGCAATTTGAAATAATTTTTTAAAGTAAAAGTAGTTTTTTCACATTTCTCTCGGTAAAACGTTGCCAGAGCTTTCTCTTTTTTCGAATGTGCAAAATAAATTATATGTTACCTTGTATATTTTCAGAAAATGATTTATTTTAATTTTTGTAAATGGCAGACAACTTGAATATATTTAACAAGTTTAAAGTGCAAAAACTTCATTTAATTAACTACATACATACTTCCGAGTTTGGTTTATGTCAGCCTCATAATAACCTTAAAATACGTATTTGATGTTGTTTAGATCAATCAAAATTGTTAAATTCGCCTTAGTTATGAATGGATTACCTTAAATGTGACTTGTAAAAGTAATACAAGTAGAAATAAACAATATTGGATTATGAATAGGAAGGGAGAAAATAAAGAAAATATATAAATCTGACTTTTCTTCCAGAAAAGGGTATATCCTATTCTTGTAAGTAATTTATGTAAAACATGTGCAACATCTGTTATCCTAAACTTAAGCAGATTCAATTACTTGTCAATCATCAGTGTACTGTATGTTATAAATATGTGTACCTAAGCCTATGGCTTGATACATGTACATGTATGTATATGCTTTCCGGCCAAATAATGATGTGTTGTATGTAAAAATCAAACCTACAAACTATATTCCAATTTTTTTTTAAATTGTTTGCATAAATTAACATGATCATACCCTGATTTTTAATCACATGTTATTATTTTCATATCTTTTTCAACCATCATGGGTAAACTTAAAAAATATTCCAAAAATTCTACATTTTCATACATAATCTTAGTATATTCTATAAAAACAACTCCAATAGGGATTAGTTAATGACGACATTCACCAAGACCCACGTGAAAAACTCACTAGAATAAGTATCCATGGATGCATGGCGAAATAACCTGTCCAACATGATTAAAAAAATACCCTGATAAACTTATTTAATTTCTTTGTTCTTTAGCCAGTTTCATTTTTTCACATTCTCTAAAACTATGACCAAGCATATTACAAAATAACAATTCCCTCCATGAATTTACCTCCAGGCCTACTGTTGAACACTGAGTAATTCTGATATGGTACACATTGGTACGATTTTGGTAAGACTGTTGTGGCATCAAACATGGATTTATTGGATTGTAAACATTTGCCAAAGATGACTAATGAGTGTTCGCATTTTCTGTTTTCTCTGTAACCTCTACCGGTTTTTTTCTTTCACGCATTTGCTAAGAGCTTTGTTAACAATATCTGTTGACCCAACTACATTTAATAACACCAACGAATCCGATTTTATCGGCCCCTGATGCTTGAGAGCTTTTCTTGATAGCTTTTAAAATACACTTGAGTCAGCATGTTGTCTTTTTCTTGCTACATTGGCTAATTTTTCTAACAATAATAAAATCGCCTCATTCGGTTGACTTTTGTAGGGCAAGTCCCCGTACCTTTTCTTTTAAGCTTGCTTATTCCAAGTCTTCGATCCTTGAAAGAATCTCATCTGCTTGATAATTCATGTGTTTCCTACTTTTCTTTTTTATCTCCCTTATGTGTAGATGTACCCACTGCACCCACTTATGGTTATCATTATACCCCCTGCAAACGAAGTTTAGGGGGTATATAGGAATCACCTTGTCCGTCTGTCTGTGCAAAATCCGTGTCCGATTCATATCTTTTTTATGGAGAAACATTGAAAGTTAATATTTCACTCAAAGATTGCTTATAACTTGACGGTGTGTCATGACCTTGACCTAATGTCATTCAGGCAAGGTCACTAACCGGAAAAGTGCAAAATGCGTGTCTGGTCCATATCTTTTCTCATGAAGAAACAATGAAAGTTCTTACTTCACACAAAGATTGTTTGTGATCTGGGAGTGTGTCATTACCTTGACCAGAGGTCATTTGTTCGAGGTCACTGGCAGGAAAAGTGCAGAATTCATGTCCGGCCTATATCTTTCTTATGGAGAAACATTAGAAGTTTTTACTTCACACAAATATTGCTGATAACCTGAGGGTGTTTCATGACCTTGATACAAGGTCATTTGAGCAAGGTCAAGGACAGGAAAAGTGCAAACTTTGTGTCCGGTTTATATCATTTTATGTAATATTAGGAGTGCTTGATTCACACAAGCATTGCTTATGACCTGAACGTTTGTCATTACCTTGACCAAAGGCTATTATTTGGGCGAAGTTCTAATGGTAAACATTCACCGCGAGACGCTTGATTTCTTTCGATGGTTAGCTGAGCGTTTGAATCCAGTCAAAACGATGGCGTCGCGCTACATCACTTGGACGGTTCCTCAGTTAAAAAAGGAATTGATACAAAGGGATGCAGCTACGCACGGGAGAAAGACTGACCTGATTGAAAGGTACACTCTTGAGATCAATATTTCCACACAAAAATAATTTATTCATAGAAAATTTCCGATTAAAATACAAAACAATGTTCGTCCATTGTTTTGCACGCAAAAAATACATGTGACATACACATTGTCATAAGCCAGTCATCATTTGGTTTTCCTATATATATTTGATTGAACTACACTGTAATAGTATTTTTACCTCAGGTTTTATATCATAAACCCCATAAATTATAGTTTCTGGTATGATATTGAATATTTATTTTCAATCGAATTGCGCATTGAATATGATGTATACCGGCATCTGCATCTTATGAAGCAATGTAGTTTTCGGCTAACCGGGGTCCAGGTTAAAACATCTTTAATTCACTTCGTAAAGTTACTGAAAAAGGCCTCCGACTCCACCCACCCCTCCGGTAAACACGAACATCACTCGGACCCCCCCCCCCCTCCCCCAACCCATTCACCTGGAAAATTTTCTGGGTCCGCGCAGTGCTTGAAGGTTTGAAACTATAAATAATCATTATTATAAAATCAATACAATCAAATTTATTATTAATGATTCAATGAGCGATGGATCAGATTTTACTATATATTAAAAGAAATGTGGACAGTTAACTTAAAATGAAACAAGAGTAAGAATCAGTATCATTCATTATTCTGAGTTAATAAATAATGAAGTTAAATATCAGACATTTTAATTTTCATTCTTTCTTTTGCACTCCTTCCGTCCTTTCTTCCCAATTGTCATTTAATCCAAGTTTCTGTGTTTTGATTAATTCTAAATTCAACCAATATTTTCCATGCAGGCTCGAGTTATATGACAGAAACAAGAACTTCTTGCCACCGCCTGTTCTTCTACGAGAACCTCTGGATGTGAACTGGCCATCAACTGGCTTTCAACAATTGAAGCCAGATCACCAGGGACTTTTACCAATTGTGACAAGGGATCAAACTGAAGCATACTTTCTTCACCGCATTGCAGGTTTCGTAAATTTGAATATATAATACACAATAATATGCATAATACTAAATTTATATTAACCAGTCCATTCATATTGTGTCTTCTTGACAGGTTTTAACAAATTATATTTATTTTAATTATGATCTATTTCTCTTATGTTAAGTTTTCAACGCATTTTTAATTATTTTAATATGTATGTTTTTGTAGGTGATAATGACTCTGCAAGAAACATAAAGGCCATAAAGAATGGTGAATTGCTGTATGATTCTAAGAGAATACTTGCATGTTCAGTGCTCATCAAGAATGAGATATTCTTTACTGGAATAGTCAGTGCATCAATGAAAAATAAGGTCAGTTGTATATACATGTACATGTAGCATCAGTGAGAGATTTAATCCATGCCTGTAATATTTTAAGTCTTGATATTAAGTATTTTATTTCAGACAGAAAGTCCATTTTGAAATTTATGTTTTGGGCAAATACCATGTATGTAATCTTTATCATCCAGGTGACATACAACTACAAGATTAGATTGGAAAAGCAATCCGGTGATATTTTAAGCTCACACTGTGAATGTCCAGCAGGGAAGGGCCCAAACGGAATGTGTAAACATTTAGCAGCAGTCATGATGATGTTGGAGAAGTTTATTGGGCTTGGGTAACTTACTGGCATTGAGAAGACGTGCACCGAAAGTTTGATGATGTTCAATAAACCAAAGACTTCACATAAAGGTTTACAGCTATTTACATGTTGATAGGTTATTTTTGAAAGCTACATGTTTAATAGTCTTCAATATGTTATTGTAGTCCCAAGAATATGATAAAGTTTCATTCCGTATGACTTTAAAGAATGCATTGTGATCTTATAATGTTTCAGTAATGAAAATTCTATTTTTTAAGGATCACCAGTAAAGGTAGAAAATCTTTCAAGAAAACGGAAATTAGGAAACATATTAGATGATCCCCGACCGGAGAAATGGAAGAATATAGAGGGTTTTGAGAATAGGGTCTTGAACATCTTAGTAAATTATACAGCAAAATCATCAGCTAATATTGCCTATCGCTACTTATTCAAAAGAGCTGATTTGAAGGTAAATGAATAAATTGAAAACACTTTGTATAGATTATTTTTAACAGAGGAATTTGATCATATTAAATAAAGTGGAATTTTGTGTTTCTTATTATGCATCAGGAGAAAAATGGTAGCTGTAAATCATTTCATCTTTCTTTTTTAGTCTGCAGTTCATGATCATGACTATCTCCTACTTCCTTTTAATGAGTATTGGGTTGATGAAGCAATTAAGGTACATGTGCTAAGCAGTTAATCTTTCACACTTTGTAAATTGTTCATAAAAAATCTTAAAGGTACATGTGCTAAGCAGTTAATTTGAAATTTTATGTATTTCACACTTTGTAAATTAGGACATAATGATAAACAGAGACAAATTGGTCACTGTGTTTTGAGAAACAGTGAAAATACTCAAAACTTACTGTGTATAAATCAAAATGGATAAAATTGTATTTCGCAGGTGAATGATTTGGAGATAAAGAAGATAGAAGTTGCAACACGGGGGCAGTCAGCTAACAAGAAATGGTTCGGGGAGAGGACGTGGCGATTAACTGCTTCAAGCTTTGGACAGATAACCCATATGACGGACAAACGCAACAAGGAAAAGCTGAGTGAAACAACATTTTCATCAAAGCAGATTAACTCCGTAGCTACATTACATGGGAAAAATTATGAGGGAAAGCTATAAAATGTTTTGAATCTAAATACAAACTAAAAGTTAATGGATGTGGCTTCTTCATTTACAGAGCTAAGCCATTTCTTAGTGCTTCACCCGATGGAGTGATTGATGATATGCATATTGTTGAAGTGAAATGCCCTTACTTGGGACGAAATGTAAATATTGAATCAAAGTGCCTGAAATATTTTAGGTATTTAGAGGAAAAAAATGGGGTCATTCAACTTAAAAAATCATCAAATTATTATGATCAAATTCAAGGCCAATTACTTATTACTGGAAGGCAATTTTGTTATTTTGTAGTTTACACATTTAAATCTTTGTTTGTGGAAAAAATTGAATTTGACCAGGACTATTGCAAGTTTTGTTTGGTTCCCAAACTAGATCTGTTTTATAAAATGTGGTAACGACAATTCGTTGCGTCAAAGTTGTATGCAAAATTCTCAGGGAATATGCATAATCGTCTTACTGTTAAAAACAACAAACAATTAACAACTAACAAACAACGTAAAGTCAATATATATACGTTTTCTAACCTGAGGTGTCCTTGTAATCACTGGCAACAAAATGCAGGTGACAGACAACGTCTCTGTTATTCGGTTTCCAGAGTTTTTTGGTCAGTAGATCTAGGCGTTTTATGGCAACCCTCCATTGAAAAGGACGTTGCTTATCTTTCGGAAACTGATGCCCACCATAATTACAACAAAAAGGAACCGAACAACGCTGAGGCATAGCCAGCAATAATGCGGATATAAATAACCGAAACAATTCAAGCGTCTCAAACGCACAAACAACCACCGATAGGTTTCGTGTATAAAACCAGAACCAAAACCGGTGAATGTTTACCATTTGACACAAACCTTGCTTGTGTCAGGCCACATAAAATTGATTGATAGATTCTTATCACCGTCCGCCCTTTGAAAATGACCCGCCCCGATGTATTTTATCCTTTTTTTTTTAAATTGTGCTGAAAACATTTACAGACAAAATTCTGGCTCTTCTTTTCAGCGTCGTAAATGCAGGTGACACCTAATATATTCAAAATCACATGTAAAAATTCTAATAAAGATTACACTAAAAAGTTTTTATTGCTAGAATTGTATTACCCTCCGAAACAAGCAACCCTCCTACAAATTCAACTTTTCTTATACATTATATATATATTTTTTCTTTTTAATCCTGCATCACGGGAATAAAAATCAGAATTACAGACATGAACATATATCCATCAACATACACAATTCTTTTGTACATGTACCTTCAAAATGACCTATTCTCCTCATATGTTATAAACAACTCATGTTCTATTGTACAGACTAATATTCTCCCTAATAATACAACCAATTTTTCCTCTCTCTCATTTCAACTCATGAAAAGTTGGATTTCTCTAAATACTACAATTAATTGAAAACATGTTTAAAATTTTCAAAACTTATCTATACTACTATATTAAAATAATAGACTCGAATTTTTGGGCTTTAATACCGAGAAATCGGAGAAGTACTGTCTTGTTCTATATATTTTAAACATCATTGGTACTTGAAGATTACCAATTTGTTTTTATTTTTCCTCAATCAAGCTTCGCTAATTAATAATCAACAAAAACTCCTTTTAAAAATCCGTAAATCACCTGGATTTTTTGGATTTTACAATCTTGCGCATGCGCATTACATTCACGCTTAATCACGGGAGGCTCTTTAGTTCATGTTTCCACAATATCACATTTGCATGGATAAACTCAGAAACGATAATACAAATACGTGTAAATTTTCATTGGAAATTTGCTATATATTCTGTTCATCAAAGAAAATACGGGAGATAACTCTAACTCAGCGCATTTAATATGAAAAATCCCGAGAGTTCCGAATGTCAACATGGTGTGAAAAAAAAATTGGTGAAAAAGTGGTGAATTCTTCATTAATATGAATTAAATTTTCAGATGAAAGGTATTTACAGCCTAAAAATGGTTTGTTATGAATAATTTGACTGTTATTTTCAATGTAGCTTCATTAATTTTCTCCAAAATCGTTTCGGAGCGATTCTGCAATTCTTTGCTACATTACGGGTATATGGGAGGCATTTTAACTGGCGAAGGCCTGTCCCGAGACAGTTAGATTATTCTAACTAAGCAGAGTGTAGTGAAATTATTAATAGCAGTATTGTAGGCCTAAAGCTTGGTTATGTAAATGTCAACAATACGGTATGTCAATGTATCTATTTCGTAAATTTCCGATATCATATGCAATTTCAACCCGTGCACGCACGGGTCAAAGTCTAGTTATATTTATCTTTCTTGGCGTTCTTTTTTCTCTTGTACTTTTTCTTATCAATCGAATCGAAAACACGTCTGGTGACTTCAGTATCTCTAAAGACAATCAAAAGTACAGAATCTCTCCGCTGGGGGTCACTGAGGATGATTATTTAAAAATACACGTATTCCTCATCTTTGAATGACATGAAAGAGGAAAGGTTCTAAAGCTTCGGTAAAATTAAGAAATAGTTGCATGTATGTAGTTAATACAAAACTGCATATTTAAAAGTATGGATTCAAACCCATTTACTTACTCATCTTGCCGTCTTAGATGAAAATTATCTTTGGCTTAAAAAACATGTTCAGAAGACGCAATGCTCGCAAACGCTAGCCTCTAACTCAACAGGAACATTAATGTATTCATGTACTCAATTTCCAGGATGGGTCAGAATTATGTAAGGAATAAAACATTATTATTTGAGTATTATAAAGTCAAGCGATCATCAAATGCGGTCAGGGGTTATAAAATCCAATAAAGCCCGCCAAATAAAATGCCAACAAGAGACTACATGTATCTACGTATCTACAAGCTATGGTACTCAGATGACCGTCAAGAAGTGTAAGCCTCTTGTTGAAATAAATTTATTGATATATAATAAGTAAAGAAATAAATAAAGGAAACTTCCCGGAAACCATTCAACATCTACAAAGCTGTGTGATAGACAGATACACTGTCTGTGCCACTATAACAGTGTGTTAAAACTTATCGTGTTATTGTTATTGTGTTGTGTTATTGTATAACAGTGTGTTAGGGAGGTTTGAAACACATTCATAAACAACATGAACAATAATTAATCGATCAGTGAAATGTGTCTAAACTTACACGCTTTTTTTTTTTGCTCGACGATTTACGTCACCTTGAGAATCTCAAATGTAAACAGAAAGAAACAGTGATGTGGGATTAGCATGATAAAAATAGTGTACAAATTGTAATTAATTATTCAAATTTACGTACAATTAAACAGAAGTGTTCTATTGATATATGAGTTACAAAAAACTGGAATAGTACGTTGATCTGTATACAGTTTTTATAAAGTTTGAAAATGGCAACGATCATACAACCTATATATAGATTTATATATTGATATATTTTGTTGCATTTCTTCATTTACAATAAACAACACATCTCATAATGCAAACATTTTCCCAGCTTAATATTTAAAAAGTTTCTCTTGATTAAAAAGATTAGAAATTGTTAATAATTTTAATTAACTGTGAACAAAAGTCGAATATAAAAAACTAGTAGACTAATTGTTCCCGAACAATTAGAGGTCTTTCCACCTATATTATTTTTTATGTTTTGTTTCAATATAATTAATTAAAAATTTTCTCTGCGTTACTTAATAAAAAAAAAGGTTAAAAACTTAAAAATGCTATTTTTTTGTTGGTCTGACCTTGACCTTTGACCTTTATGTCATTTTGTTCGGACAAGGTGGACGCTTGTATCCCAAGTGGTCCGAAGTCTCTACGATTAATAATAAAAAGGTTAGAAGGGATTTTATATAAATTTAAATACTTTCAGGGGCAATAACTACTAGAAGGGGGCCTCAGATCCTTTCGGTATGAATAGATTGAAGAACCCTCTAAGTGTACTGAAGACATTGGTAAAAGTTCCAAGTCTCTATCTCTTATGGTTTTAGAGGAGTAGCGATAACAAGCATTTCGTACAATAGGGGCAATAACTCTGTAATAATTCAAAGGTATGAGCTAAGGGGCTATATTTTAAAATGTCTTCAGATATCCTACTACATCCATGAAAAAGTTTTTCTCTACCACCCTTAACAAAAGAGATTTAAAAACTCATTAATTAACAGTTTTCCAAATGACCTTGACCTTTGACCTTTATGCCATTTTGTTCGGCCAAGGTAGACGCTTCCATCCCAAGTGGTCCGAAGTCTCTATGATAAATTATAAAAAAGTTGGAAGTGATTTTATGGAAATTCAAATACTTTCAGGGGCAATAACTGATAGAAGGGGGTCTCGGATCCTTTCGGTATTCGTAGATTGAAAAACCCTCTAAGTGTACTGAAGACATTGGTAAAAGTTCCAAGTCTCTATCTCTTATGGTTTCAGAGGAGTAGCGATAACAAGCTTTTCGTATACAAGGGCAATAACTTTTAAAGTTCTTGGGGTCATTAGGCACAGGGTCATTTGGTATCATAACTTTTAATGTTCAATCACATAAAGAAAAATTTGTTTCAATATCTCTTGAAATAAAAAAGTTTTCCCGTGGAAAATAGAGGAGAAAAATAATAATAAACTAGTAGACTAATTGTTCTCGAACAATTAGAGGTCTTTCCACCTCATTATTTTTTTATGTTTTATTTCAATATAATCAATAAAATATTTTCTCTCCGTTACTTTATAAAAAAATTCAATAAATCGAAATATGCATTTTTTTTTGTTTGACCTTGACCTTTGACCTTAATATCATATTGACTGGTAAAGGTCAACATTTCAATTTGAAGTGGTCTGATGGCCCTACAATGTAAGGTTCAAAAGTTGTAAGTGTTTTTAACGAAATAAAAAAACTTTCAGAGGCGATAACTGCTATAAGTGGGGCCTCAAACCCTTTCGGTATGATAGATTGTATGAGCCCCTGAATGTACTAAATACATTAGTAAAAGTTTTAAGTCTCTATCTCTAACGGTTTATGAGGAGTAGCGTAACAAGCATTTTGTACAATCGGGGCGATAACTCTATAACCGTTTTAAGGTAGGGGCTGAAATGTGATATTTTTAAATGTCTTAAGAAGACATACTACGTCCATGAAAGAGTTTATTAATACCTTAAAAAACAAAAGAAAAAGAAAAACTCATTAATTTACAGATTTCCTAATGACCTTGACCTTTGACCTTTATGTCATTTTGTTTGGCCAAGAAAGACACTTACATCCCAAGTGGTCTGATGTCTCTATGACAAAAAATAAAAAAGTTGGAAGTGATTTTATAGAAATTTAGATACTTTCAGGGGCAATAACTACTAGAAGGAGGCCTCAGATCCTTTCGGTATGATAGATTGAAGAACCCTCTAAGTTTACTGAAGACATTGGTAAAAGTCCCGAGTCTATATCTCTTTTGGTTTCAGAGGAGTAGCGATAACAAGCATTTCGTACAATAGGGGCAATAACTCTGTAATTCCTGAAAGGTAAAAACCAAGGGGCTAAATTTTAAAATGTCTTAAGATGTCCTACTATATCCATGAAAAAGTTTTTCTCTACCACCCTAAACAAAAGAGATCTAAAAACTCATTAATTAACAGACTTCCAAATGACCTTGACCTTTGACCTTTATGTCATTTTGCTCGGCCAAGGTAGACGCTTGCATCACAAGTGGTCCGAAGTCTCTACGATAATTAATAAAAAAGTTGGAAGTGATTTTATTGGAATCTTAATATTTTCAGGGGCAATAACTACTAGAAGGGGGCCTCAGATCCTTTCGAAATGAATAGACTGAAGAACCCTCTAAGTGTACTGAAGACATTGGTAAAAGTTCCAAGTCTCTATCTCTTATGGTTTCAGAGGAGTAGCGATAACAAGCATTTCGTACACAAGGGCAATAACTTTGTAAGTTCTGGAAGTTTTCAAGCAAAGGGTCATTTGGTACCATAACTTTTCATGACCAATAACATAAAGAATAAATTGTTTCGATATCTCTTGAAACAAAAAAGTTTTCCCAAGGAAAATAGAAAAGAAAAATTAGAAGAATAATAAAAAACATAAGGAATACAAAAGGTCTTTCACCTGAAAGGTGGAAAGACCTAAAAACATAAGAAGTACAAAAGGTCTTTCACCTGAAAGGTGGAAAGACCTAATAAAAACGTTAACATTTATATCAAAGCTATTTTCTATCTAATGAATTGATATATGGCATTAAAGATAAAGATTACACAAATCTCATTATAAAGGCAATTCAAATCACTGATGTGAAATAACTACGATTGATATAACTTTTTTTTGCTCTTTATATTTATAAATTATTCAAGCTTGAAATTAAGTTTACCTTTAATAATAACCTATGTACAGAATTCGCTTTAAATCACTGTAGCTGCCCAGGCGCAGCCAAGGTAAACCAGACCAGACACAGTTAAAAAAACACCAGGATTCTGGCGGGCCAGCTTATTGTGTCTAACTCTATTTCTTAAAAGATCGTGGGACCGATACATCTACCAAACACAAGCGACCATGCTCGTAGAACCGGAAACGTGCTAATAACAAATACGGGGCACACTAATTGTCTAAAATGACCCAAAAATACGGGTGACGCTAATCGCCACAACATCAGAAAAATACATCAAATACAAAATTAATGCATGTAACGTGACAATCACATAAATTCTAACAATTAGAACGAATACAAATCCGGTTGAATTGTGAAAGAATTAATTGTTTGCATTCTGTCGAAGTTTAAAATTCTAAAATAAGTTCACAGAGTCAAATTTTAAAGTTAAACCAGTTTGTCGAAACGCTTTAGTATCCATAGTTCTCTTTGTTATTAAACAAATATATATTTATTTTATAATACTATTAGAGTTATGATGAGTAGCTGACAGGGGTCGTTCGTCACCTACACCAGATACTCCGAAGTGGTTATTCCTCACCAGCCGAAGCGCTGTGCTCGGACAACAAGCTGTGGAACGACCCGTGTCTTAGACACCAAGGACGATGCCCACGGTATAAGGGATGCTTACGAAGATTAATGGATGAATCAGCTTTTGCTACATAGAGCATATTAAGGACTGTCCTGACAGGAGCAGACCAGTCCTCAACACACCATACGTGATGATGGTTCCCCTCCGTAGAAACCCCCGGCTTCCCCAGTGTTTAATAACGTTTGAACTGTGTTATTTTTTTTCTTATTGCTGACTGTGAATCTAAGGACAATTTGTCCTTAGTTGAAATATATTTAGATAAAACTGCGCTACTTTTTCTAATATCTAACACATGAAAAACAATAAGGACAATAGTTTATGAAATAATAATTGAATAAAATATTATGGGAATATGATTTTCTTTCAAATATATTCTATCAAATAATAGACAATCTTAGGCACATTCACAAAATACAATATTCTTCTTTTAATGTTTAAAATTGAAAAACATTCTAATTTTTAAAGAAGCTATTTACGAGGACGGTGTTTCTCTTTGAAAAATACCAATGCTTTAAAACGAACTGTAAACAGTTAAACAATTGCTGAGATGCTTTAATAAATTTCATGCTTATTGCAATAGTTGTCATTTTAGTTGTTCCACTCGTTCTATCTTAAAAATATCACTATAAATTACATTGATAACTCTCCTTGAGAAAAATTAAAATACCATTAGGTAGGCACGAGTTATCGTTCTTTTACTAGTTCGGATATCTAAAAGTTCCATATCTATACTTAGGATTAAGGCATTTTTCCAAAGCTTACACCTTTAGTATTTTGACACGTGTTAGTTGATGTCCGTAAGCTATAAATGAATTATACCTGATAAGTAATCATTGTTAAATCAATTTAAAACCTACTTTCAATTTCGACAACCCTGCCTGAAATAGCAAAAATGAGAGTAAGGTGGTGGACATGCTTTGGCGGATCCAAGTCAGTGGGAGAAAGCATCAAAATATATACGTATATACTTGAAGTAAAATAATATTGAAAGATTTCGTAATGTGTGAATATATTTACATGCAACTTATTTAGGGTATTCATAAAAAATGAGATTTGACAAATGTTGAATAAATAAAATGAGCCTTCCAACTAGTTTCTGAATTGCGCGATTTTAGTTTTTATAGATAGAACATTCAAGAACCGGGTAACCAAGAACGCGGGTTGACTAATTAACGTAATTGCGGAGAGTGAAGGAGGAGTTCATCATGCATCGTTAGTAGATACCGTGGATGGGACTTTTTTGATAAATACAACCAAGTTAATAAATAAAATGGGCCAATTTGATGCGATTTTAGTTTAAAAGGAAGAAGAAGAACTTAATAGTACAAGCTGCCCCTGCCCCCCCCCCCCAAAAAAAGGCGGGTTGACTAAAAAAACAGCATTGCGAAAAGTGAAGGGCGATAGGGCGAGAAATCATCGAGCAGATACCTTGGGTGACAACTTTTATTCAAAATATGCACATGGATATGCGTACGCATTTTTCTAATTTAAAATACATTTATTTTTTATACCACAACAAATTGGTAGTAAACCTTATACATTAATTAGTGAACCATGACCAAATTGTGTAAACAATCTACGTCTGTATAAATAAATAATGTATGCATAAAACGGGGAAGTTGAATTCGGGGAGGTGGGGGGATTAGTTGGCAGTCATTCTAATTTGGAACAGTGATAAAAACCATAGTGAATTTGACATAATTTGGCTCTTCAAATTAGGGGCATAGAGGTGTCTACATTATTTCTTCCAATGAATGTGGAATATTTTGTAATTTGGCTCTTCAAATTAGGGGCATAGAGGTGTCTACATTATTTCTTCCAATGAATGTGGAATATTTTGTAATATGTTATAGAAGCTAAAAAAATTATCATTATCTTTAAGGTAAGGTACTTACAAAATATACTAATGTTTCATTTGTTACATTATTACATGTAGCGGTTTTAAACGCCATAATTTCAGACGATTGAACATTTAGAGGTTTAGGTCTGGTGATTGGGATGGCAAGTTTAGGCAGACAGTTTTATTTTTTTCTCTCCAAGCAGGCTTAATATCAGACGACACGGTTGTCTAATTTGACTCCATTAAGGCATTAGATATTAGATAAGCTGCATGACTGTCTATTTTTAGTTGTTCCTAAAATTCTCTTCAAAAATGCCAGGTCATCAAGAGAAACAGAGGCTCTACAAACTACAACTCGCATGTGCCAGTACTTATAGGAACCAATATAATACATAACCATATTGACACAACGAGAGAGAAATTTGGTTCCAGGTTCTTACAGGATGTAGCTTTGCATACACCTTGGTACTTGACATTCCGCCGTATATTAATCAGGGATAAGGAATTTGAATAGATATGCACTAGGACTAGTTAAGAGTGCAGAAGCAACCATGATTATTATTCCTCTTAACAGCAATATAACTATCAATGGATATATGGATAAAAAGATCCCTTACCATAAAGTCACAGTGATGGTTAATCAGTCTACTAAGACGTGCATACCAGATGATGTTCAGGCAACACTGCATCCTTATGTATATGAGGATTACCAGGTATTTCGTGTGACTATAAACAATGTGACTACAAGGACTGTTTCTATTCCACCAAAAGCTGTTGTGTGTGAGATTGAGCCTGCTGATATAGAAAATTTTGGTCGATTTTTTAAGAATTCATCTACTGTATCACCTAAGATGGAAGGGATTTTGTCTTAAATCCATATACCATATGATAATACATATGAAGAGCGACAAGCGTGCCGAGACTTAGTGGAATCTTTTTAGGATATATTATCCACAAGTGATACAGATATTGGGACCACAGCATAGGATCTAGTTGTGTGATGAGCATTCATTCAAGCAGAAGTATCGACGAATACCCCCTGCAATGACTGATGAAGTTAGGTTGCACATCAAGGACTTGTTAGCATCTGGAATAATCCGCCACTCTCATTTGCCTATTTCAGCAAGCGTTTTATTAGTAAGGAAGAGTGATGGGACTTTGCGCCTATGTATTGATTACAGGCAACTTAACTATAGAACTGCGAAGGACAACTATGCCCTACCAAAAATAGAGGAGATTTTGGACACCCTTTCCGGAAATACATACTTCAGCGTCCTGGATATGAATTCAAGATATCATCAAATTGAGATTGAAGAGAAAGGACAGCTTTCACCGTTGGATCCTTAAGCTTCTATGAATATAATAAGATGAGTTTCAGATTGCCCAATGCTCCTCCCACGTATCAACCGCTACAAGAAGAATGTTTAGGTGATCAACATCTCAAAATGTGCTCTATTTATCTTGATGGCTTGAGGAAAGAGTCTTTTCTGGTTTTCGACTGGTCAAAAGTATTTGATTAAATGGTCATTAAATCAAGATGAAAGGAAATTAAAAGTTCATATTTTACTTTCTTTTTTACAATTATGCGGAACATTGGCGTAGGAAATTATCACATGTTTTGCATGAGAATCGCTGTAGATTGATGAGTTTGTTAAACATTTTAAAACAATAACATTCATGTTGGATTTTTTCAACTAATGTGAACTAATATTAAGGTACATGAATTTCAGAATATGTTTTTAAAATATGATTTGCCTATCAATTTACATTATTATTATTTATCATTTTTAAGCGCTCATTTTATAGATTTGTGTGGGGGAAAATCACTAAAATCGCATTTTCTCTCTTACTAGTTGGTCAATATATTAGTTTTTACTTTCAAATCTATATCTTTATGTAAGGTCTTCATAATATGTAAAAATCAAAAATATTTTAATATTGGATGAGAAAATAATCAAAATATCTTCAAAATTAAAAAAAAATAGAGGAAATGCGGACCAAGCAATATCAATTTTACTTTAAATATTATTACCAATTTAGTAGTATAAGCTGATAGGCATTCTGATGTTCTATCATTTCATTGAAGAATAGAAACCTCATATCTTAAATAGATGTCTACATAACTGCAAAAAACAACATTTTTTTATCATCCTTTAAGTTGAAAAAGGTAGTGAACTTCACCTGACCTTGATGCAGAAACATGAAGGTCAAATTGATAAAATCGTTTGGGTATATGATCTTTTTGATTGTGTCAAAATTTTATGAATTTCTTAAAATAAGAAGGATGTCTGATAAAGAGAAGACTCCTTCCTTAATAATATGTTCTCCTACTTTCAGAGAACAGATCCATAGATTAGAACAGGTTTTTCAGCGTTTCTGGCAATATGGGCTTAAACTTTCTCCAAAGAAATGTTCATTTTCATCAAAAAAGTAACATATGTAGGACATATTGTCTTTAACGAAGGGGTTAACCCAGACCCAGACAAAATCAACAGTCAAAAACTGGCCAGTGCCTTCCAGTGCGGAAGAGTTTCGGAAGTTTCTAGTCTTCGCCGGATACTACCGAAAGTTCATTAAGGATTTAGCAAAAACAACCTCAATGAAAAGCTTAAATCACCACCCGTCTTTGCCTATCCAGACTTCAGTAAGCCTATCCAGACTTCCGTAGGACATCGCCGTGTTGTCTTTGTCGTAATCGGGGGAAAAAACCGGAAACGTCTGTAGACAATTAGGTGATTAATTATGGTCTAACAATAAGTATGAAAAAGGTCAGTCAGCATGCGACTCAGTGGATGATTGTATTTGCTGACAATGTTGTTTTATCGACCATAGAACTAACGAAAAGATGGCTTCAAACAAGACTGTTACATGTAGTTGCCCTGTTTAATCAACTTGTTTGTCAGTAGCTTGCCTCGCCTTAGAAACTGTTCATACAAAAAGCATGCCCTTGCTCTTCAAATTAACTGAGAGACAAAAACACCATATGCAGGTGATTACTACATAATTACGGAAAGTTGACGAGAAAAATTGAAGTCATCACGTTTGTCATAAAATTTATATTATGCTTCATTAGAATACCAAAAATAGTTGAATATTTATTCACAGAAAAATGCTATCCTCGGGGTCATTTTTCTTATTTAATGATTTCATTGTACCAATCTACATTTGTAATACGTAATATATAGCAAAATTGGGTGCATATTTATATAATTTGAGACCATACTACTAACCGACAGTAGAATTTAGTAATTTTTTACATATAAGGTAGGAAGTTATATTACTAATCACATATTACATTTTGAAGAAAATCATACTGTATTTTTTTAATCTGCTTGGAAGAGTGAAAAATTACAACTAGTAGACTAATTGTTCTTGAACAATTAGAGGTCTTTCCACCCTACTATTTTTTTAATAAATTGCTAGATTGCTCAGTAAGGTATACAAAAATAGTATACCTGTGTTATATGTTGTACTAGAAAATTAGAATACTGCAAAGCCATAAATGAGTTTTAAGAGATTATTTTGTATTTCAAGCCATGATTGCTTTTAAGAATTCCGTTGTTTATCGTAGATATCTTTTGAATTACTTTTTCTGAATTTTTTCCCATTTACTCTGAACAAAATTGATGTGCTCGCCAAGTGAATATTCTTTACACAAGCATATAAACAGAAAACCTAACAATAGAAGAGCGTGTTCTAGAGGCTAGCTGTCTTTGTACAATATGAATGGGTTGACTGTAAAACAATTTCCACTTGAGTAACCACAGGACTTGATGCGATACCTGGCTGACCTAATTGAATACCTTATTGCGCAATCCAGCAAGCTATTGAAACCCTTACTAAAATTCTGTATCAAATGATATGATAATTTATTAATTAACATATTTCAAAATGACCTTGACCTTTATGTCATTTTGTTCGGCCAAGGTAGACGCTTCCATTCCAAGTGGTCCGACGTCTTTATGATAAATAATAAAAAAGTTGAAAGTGATTTAATGGAAATGTAAATACTTTCAGGGGCAATAACTGTTAGAAGGGGGCCTCAGATACTTTTGGTATGAATAGATTGAACAACCCTCTAAGTGTACTGAAGACATTGGTAAAAGTTCCAAGTCTCTATCTCTTATTGTTTCAGAGGAGTAGCGATAACAAGCATTTTGTACAATAGGGGCAATAACTCTGTAATTATTCAAAGGTATGAGCCAAGGGGCTGTATTTTAAAATGTCTTAAGATGTCCTACTACATCCATGAAAAAAATTTTCTCTACCACCCTAAACAAAAGAGATCTAAAAAATCATTAATTAACAGATTTCCAAATGACCTTGACCTTTGACCTTTATGTCATTTTGTTCGGCCAAAGTAGACGCTTCTATCCCAAGAAGTCCGACGTCTTTATGATAAATAATAAAAAAGTTGGAAGTGATTTTATGGAAATTTAAATACTTTCAGGGGCAATAACTGCTAGAAGAGGGCCCCAGATCCTTTCGGTATGAACAGATTGAACAACCCTCTAAGTGTACTAAAGACATTGGTAAAAGTTCCAAGTCTCTATCTCTTATGGTTTTAGAGGAGTAGTGATAACAGGCATTTCCTCTCAAAGGGCAATAACTCTGTAAGTTCTGGGAGTTTTTTGACACAGGGTCAATTGGTACCATAACTTTTAAGGAACAATTACATAAAGTTTAATTTGTTTGGATAACCCTAATAACAAAAAAGTCACTCCGAGCTAAATAGAAAAAAAGAAGAAGAATAAAAAACATAAAGAAAACTAGTAGACTAATTGTTCTCGAACAATTAGAGGTCTTTCCACCTCATTTTTTTTTTATGTTTTGTTTCAATATAATTAATAAAACATTTTCTCTGCGTTACTTTATAAAAAAAGTCAAAAACTGAAATATGTAACTTTTTTTCTGTTTGACCTTGACCTTTGACCTTTATGTCATATTGACTGATAAAGGTCAACATTTCAATTTCAAGTGGTCTGATGGCCCTACGATGTAAGGTTCAAAAGTTGTAAGTGTTTTTAACGAAATTAAGAAACTTTCAGGGGCGATAACTGCTACAAGGGGGGCTCGGGCCCTTTCGGTATGCATAGATTGAAGGAGCCCCTAGATGTACTGAATACATTAGTAAAAGTTTCAAGTCTCTACCTCTTATGGTTTATGAGAAGTAGCGATAACAAGCCTTTTGTACAATAGGGGCAATAACTCTTTAATTGTTTCAATGTAGGGGCTGAAGGGTTATATTTTGAAATGTCTTAAGAAGCCCTACTATATCCATGAAAAAGTTTTTCTCTACCACCCTTAACAAAAAAGATATAAAAACTCATTAATTAAGAGATTTCCAAATGACCTTGACCTTTGACCTTTATATCATTTTGTTCGGCCAAGGTAGACGCTTCCATCCCAAGTGGTCCGAAGTCTATACAATAAATAATAAAAAAGTTGGAAGCGATTTTATAGAAATTGAAATACTTTCAGGGGCAATAACTACTATAAGGGGGCCTCAGATCCTTTCGGTATGAATTGATTGAAGAACCCTCTAAGTTTACTGAAGACATTGGTAAAAGTTCCAAGTCTCTATCTCTTATGGTTTCAGAGGAGTAGTGATAACAAGCATTTCGTACACAAGGGCAATAACTTTGTAAGTTCTGGGAGTTATTAAGCAAAGGGTCATTTGGTACCATAACTTTTCATGGTCAATAACATAAAGAAAAAATTGTTTCAATATCTCTTATAATAAAAAAGCTGTCCCTGGAAAAAAAGAGAAGAAAAAAAAAATAATAATAATAATAACTAGTAGACTAATTGTTCTTGAACAATTAGAGGTCTTTCCACCCTACTATTTTTTTAATAAATTGCTAGATTGCTCAGTAAGGTATACAAAAATAGTATACCTGTGTTATATGTTGTACTAGAAAATTAGAATACTGCAAAGCCATAAATGAGTTTTAAGAGATTATTTTGTATTTCAAGCCATGATTGCTTTAAGAATTCCGTTGTTTATCGTAGATATCTTTTGAATTACTTTTTCTGAATTTTTTCCCATTTACTCTGAACAAAATTGATGTGCTCGCCAAGTGAATATTCTTTACACAAGCATATAAACAGAAAACCTAACAATAGAAGAGCGTGTTCTAGAGGCTAGCTGTCTTTGTACAATATGAATGGGTTGACTGTAAAACAATTTCCACTTGAGTAACCACAGGACTTGATGCGATACCTGGCTGACCTAATTGAATACCTTATTGCGCAATCCAGCAAGCTATTGAAACCCTTACTAAAATTCTTTATCCAATGATATGATAATTCATTAATTAACAGATTTCCAAATGACCTTGACCTTTGACCTTTATGTCATTTTGTTCGGCCAAGGTAGACGCTTCCATTCCAAGTGGTCCGACGTCTTTATGATTAATAATAAAAAAGTTGGAAGTGATTTAATGGAAATGTAAATACTTTCAGGGGCAATAACTGTTAGAAGGGGGCCTCAGATCCTTTTGGTATGAACAGATTGTACAACCCTCTAAGTGTACTGAAGACATTGGTAAAAGTTCCAAGTCTCTATCTCTTATTGTTTCAGAGGAGTAGCGATAACAAGCATTTTGTACAATAGGGGCAATAACTCTGTAATTATTCAAAGGTATGAGCCAAGGGGCTGTATTTTAAAATATCTTAAGATGTCCTACTACATCCATGAAAAAAATTTTCTCTACCACCCTAAACAAAAGAGATCTGAAAAATCATTAATTAACAGATTTCCAAATGACCTTGACCTTTGACATTTATGTTATTTTGTTCGGCCAAGGTAGACGCTTCTATCCCAAGTGGTCCGACGTCTTTATGATAAATAATAAAAAAGTTGGAAGTGATTTTATGGAAATTTAAATACTTTCAGGGGCAATAACTGCTAGAAGAGGGCCCCAGATCCTTTCGGTATGAATAGATTGAACAACCCTCTAAGTGTAATGAAGACATTGGTAAAGGTTCCAAACCTCTATCTCTTATGGTTTCAGAGGAGTAGCGATAACAAGCATTTCCTTCTCAAAGGGCAATAACTCTGTAAGTTCTGGGAGTTTTTTGACACAGGGTCAATTGGTACCATAACTTTTAAGGAACAATTACATAAAGTTTAATTTGTTTGGATAACCCTAATAACAAAAAAGTCACTCCGAGCTAAATAGAAAAAAAGAAGAAGAAGAATAAAAAACATAAAGAAAACAAAAGGTCTTTCACCTGAAAGGTGGAAAGACCTAATAAAAAACATAAGAAATACAAAAGGTCTTTCACCTGAAAGGTGGAAAGACCTAACAAGAGGTCTTTCACCTGAAAGGTGGAAAGACCTAATTATCTATAAATTCTTACAGTATATGTACTTTTATTTTGAGATGGTCACGAAAAGAACCAGATAGTTGATTTTCTTGCAACTTCTCTGATAAACTAGAGTTTATGTATATTATATATAATTAAAAAATAAAGAGTTTTGCTTTTGTATATTTTACACAAACCCCCCAGATTGGCCTCCTTAAAATGCATACTAATTGTCTTAATCTTAATGTTTCTCCCTTCTCTTTTCCCCCACCCCAGCTATCAATTATGTTTTAATAGTCAGGTTTTTTATTGCTTAAAAACTATTCTCTTTTAACCAAATTTGAGGCAATTATTTTTTTCAAATGTCAAGATAAAGGTGATGTAATGTGTGTGTGTGTGTGTGAAAGAGAGAGAGAGAGAGAGAGAGAGAGGACAATAATGACTAGAATGATTTATCGTTCGCAATTAAAAAAAAAATCCCATTTTTTCTCACACTTTCATTTGATAATTAAAATGTTTGTGATCTGCTTGAATTGAGGTGTAGTGCGACAAAAGGTTTATTTGCATTGACGAAAGTAATTCGATATTATTATCAAGTGATGCGTAGTCTAAATAATTTGTACAGGTTTGATAACATTTAATTTAATGTGAATTTCGTGACAGATATGATACAGTAATGTGGTTTTACGTTCACGTTTATGACCTAAAAACGTTAGTGGTGAAAAAGGATACCTTTTTAAATGATTATCTGTTCAACATCTTTCATAAATTGTTAAAAAGGCTAATTTGAATGCCTCTACCCTACCATAAACAATGGTCTTTCGTTAAAATGTTTTAAAACCTTGAACTATTTTGCAGACGTTGGGTTCAATGGTACTTACAAATACAAAGAACATTATAGTCTGCTCTCATTTTAACACTTCTTTAAAGGGACCTGGACACGATTTCAGATGAAAATTTTATTTTTGATTTTTATGTATTAAATAGTTTACTTGTGTATTTTGAATGATTTACCAAAATTTGAATGTTAGAAGTCGTGTTACAAGCGAGATACAGAGGAAAGAAGTCGTTGTTATGTAAACAAAGCTCGAGTCTTATATTTGTTTACAAATAATGTAAAGTAAAGAAATTACCATTTCTTTGACATAATAACTTGTGGAAAAAAGATAAACTTATTAAATGTGTTCATAAATAAGTTTATCAACAACAAAATGCAACATCAGATTGAAACCTTTACCAATTCAAGACATTTGTAAACAATAACAGGACTCGAGCTTTGTTTACAAAACAAAGAATTTTAACCTCTGTAACTCGCTTGTAACTCGATATTTGACTTTCAAATTTTGACAGAGCATTAAAAACATCCATATTGACCATTTTAGACATTAAAAATGAAAAAATAAATTTTGAAAAAATTGAGCTCAAATCGTGTCCAAGTCCCTTTAAATGTAAATAATTGTTCTGCTTCTGCTGGCTGTTTTTTTCCATTTGTCTATCAATCCTGAAAAAATACTTTTTCTCACAAAATGTGTAGTACTATAAAAATTTGTTTTCTCTGAAGTTGACATTAAAAAGATGCTTGAGTTTCTGATAGACAACATCTATGTAGTTTTTGGAAATCAAGTCTTCCAACAGTCTGTTGGAATTCCCATGGGTACCAATTGTGCCCCATTATTAGCAGACCTATTTTTTTATTCTTATGAAGCAGAATTTATTCAAAAACTTGTACATGAAAAAAAAATAGATCACTCGCTGTTGGTAATTATCTGAATCACATTCTAGGATTTTATATGATATTGTTTCACATCTTTGTTTGCTTTGCATGATTGTTATTTACACAAAATATAATGTAACTGATGACACCCCACTCCTGGAAAACTCAAATTTCTTTCATTTTCATTGTAAAATTACCAAATATATAGACCCCACCCCCGGCAAACCTAAATACCCCTCGGACCCCTCCTTTCTCCCTGAAAAAAAAATCTGGATCCGCGCATAAAAACGTTCCCTGTAATTCCATTGTATGGTTTTCTCAAGGTAACGATTTCTCCAGATACCTTTTTGTACGCCATCTAGCGTTTATTCAGTGTATGGCTGTTTGTTTTGCATCAATGATCTTTTGTTTAGCTCGGTGTCTGTGTCTGATTTTGCAAAAGAGGCTGTTGGTTTTGTTTTAAACTCGTTTGTTTCGTATTTGAGCATTTTTTAAATTTTTTTGCATTAACGTCTTATTTACCCGTTCCGCCGCCCATATATCAGGCCATCCAGAGTAAAGATCCACAAATCCCACAATACACTTGTTTCCCGATCTTAATGATACATGAACTTGGATATTCTACAGCATTTTTTGTAACAGTAGGCACATTTTTCAAATTATTTTTACACTTGCTCAACCCAATACTCCCCTCATGGATGGAGCCCCTTAGTTTAACTCTTCTAGATTTTCATTTTCCTCTGCTTTGGTTGACGCGACTTGTTTTCCTGGACATTCAAAACTGTAATAAACCCTCCTAACGCAATTCCAGCAAATCATTTCAGATCTAGGTTGATTTTGATCAGTAGTCAAGACTTTTTTGTGAACAACTTTGGACTAATCAAAAGTTCGAGGCCTGCGTTTTTGATTCCTTTGAATACGCGGTTGTTTGTCGCGCCTAACTCGATAATGATCAATTTCCATTGGTTCACTAAACTCATTGCGCGGAGCAATAGAGTAATTTCGGCCAGTTCGCAATTGAAATGTTTGTTGCAAATTAAGTTCTTGCCTTGTGGCTTCTACCATTGTGGTATGATTATCGCGCATTACTTTAAGCCTAGTCGGTCTGAGTTTATTCTGTTAATTAAAAACCCTACAAGATTTATATATGTTACACCATGTGCTTGGTCGGCAAGAAAAAGTAATTTTTCAGCAGAAATTTAAAAATGTACATTGTTTTCTTGTTTCACTCGTCTGAAAAGCATGAATACATGTTGGGCGTCAGTCACGTCAGCAAATCTCTGAGATAATGAATTTTAAAGTGCATCCCAGCTAACCCCAGGGCCCCCTATTATATCTGTAAATGAATTCACTAACAACCCCAGAACTTGCTTTAAATACAATGAGCTTAACTTTTTCTATTATTGCATGTTTTTCAACACCCTTTATCCTTCTTAAAAAATTAACTACGATCCCCGTCAAAAAATGCTATATGTCTTGTCCAAAATTTTGATTCAAATTATTCACCCAGGGCAGCAGATATAGAACCATTTTAACCAGACCTTGTGCTTTCAGTAAAACGTAATTATATATTTTTTGCGTCAAACAAGTTAAAAAAAAAATAACGCTGGTTTCATGCGAAATATACACTGATTGCGTAGTCTCCTCTCAAAAGCCAGACAAATTGTGTTGTATCAAATAGTCATATCTGAGTGGCCAGCAATGTAATAGACAGACCTACGTCATATAGCTGTTTGACTCAACTATCCAAAGTCCAAGCTTTTGCTAAAAAGGTTCTAATAGCGTCTTCAGCCATAATTATTACTTCGCGTTGTGTTTATGACAAAAACAAAACAAAAACATACGAAGAGAGTATGTTACAGATCCAAAACTAAATTTTGCTTTGGCAGCTTGAACCCTGTCGGGATAACAGCGTAAGCTATCATGGTCACGGTTCCAAAATGACCCTGTAAGACAGCACAAAGAAAAGCTGATTGTAGGCAATAAAATCTTTTTATTATATAAATACAGGCTAACCAAATTTCAAAGGTTGTCTTCATTGTATTAAAAAACCTTTTAGTTTTACAAGTGTGAGATATCAGAAAAAGTACACAGCTATATCTAAATATATTTAAACTATTAACAATCGTCCTTAGATTCACAGTCAGCAATAAAAGAACATAGAAAACAGTTCAAATAGTATCTAGCACTGGGGAAGCCGGAAGTTTTTACAGACTGGAACCTTCCTCACTTACCGTGTATTGAGGACTGGGCTTTTTCTGCTAGGCCAGTTCTTTATATACACTCTGTAGCACAAGATGATGCATTCGGCATCCTCTATCATGTGGATATAATCATTGGTGCCCGAAAAATGGGTCGTTCACAGCTTGTTGTCCGAGCGCAGCGCTTTGGCCAGTGAGGAATGACCACTTCGGTCTTCTGTTATAGGTGACGCCCACAGACTACCAGGTGTAAGCCTTCCGTCTTCTTAACGATCTTAAGATGTAAACCAAACTTAGGAACCATTAAGTCCAATAGTTGTTTTGCAAGCAGTTTATTTAAAAGAGCGATCGTATAGGTTTGACTAAGTTACAAAAAACAATCATAAGCATGCCAAATTAAAGATCTGCCTAACATCATTTGAAATGGGATTATATAACATTTTACGTATGATTGTATAGTTCCGACATTTCGACTAATTTGGCCCATCTACGATGATCATGAGTGAACATTTAGTGTTCAAATTTAAATTTAAGTTATACTTTATTTCTAAATAAAGCAACAAAACTGTCAGAACTATCTATTAAAGAGTATGAATGCAGGTTTTGACTCTCCGAGTCCCGAGTTTCTGAGTCTCCCACCTGGGTATGATGCATCGTTTACGCCTAATACATTCATTTATACATGGCTTAAAGGTTACAAAGATTAAATACCATTACATGACTAACTTGCAATATCAGGGCCTTCATTACAGACACAGGATAGCTAAATATGACAATTTGTTGATAACTTGTTTATATATTTTCAATTTGGATTTTACTGTGCCCGAATAAACTAACCTCATTTAGGACTAAGATTATTGGGATGCAGGCTTTGAGTCTCCCGCCTTAGTATGGCGCATCGCTTGCGTACAATATTAAAATGTCATATATAAAAGTATGCATGAAATCATGGTTTAAAAGGTTACAAAGGTTATATAAAACATGCGATACATGACTCAGTATAGAGTACCATACCTATCGATGCAGACACAACTTGTTGATAAACTCCCAATTTGGATATTTGTGCCCGCATTCTGCACCTTGTTGCCTATCATCATTTAGAAATACTGCGCAGTGCTACAAGCAAGAGTCACAGAGTTTATTTTGTTAGTCATTATTACCACAATTAATTGCGCAGTATATAGACATACATAAGTATCATAGTGACCAATTTGTAATGCTTACAATTCAAGGTCATAGCATGGCTATCTGATTACATAGATGTATTAATATATAACATCTTGTATGTAAAATTGCGTTTTGCAGACATGATTTGGAAAAATGCAATATGTCCCACATAAAGCTAGGAGGTGACAGTGAAGTACAAATACATACACGTCACTCTGTTAGTAGATGAAACAGGTAGACGAAGTGCTTACAAGTCCAATAGATGGTTTAACCAATGGTAAATCGTTTAACGGTTTAACCTCAGTAGAAAATGTATGTACAACACGCAGTGAATACGGTTGGCAATATAAATAACCCAACACTTTCCTACAGGTAGATTAAGTCACATAATAAAAGGAAGTTGATTGTACCACTGTAAATAATCTTGTTTGATTCGTTGATTAGTATGACTAGTGTTGTCTATAAAACCAGCAGTAAATACACCACTGAACATGCAGCGGCAAAACAGTTTAGAGCCGACTTCGAAAATGCAGGCAAGTTTTTCATCTTATTTAAAACCACACATTTTAGGTCACCTGAGTCTCAGGTGACAGTGACCTATTGCAATTGGTTTCGTCCCTCATAGTGCGGTGTGTGTCGTCCGTCGTGTGTTAGCAATTTTACATTTTTAACTTTTTGAAAACTGCAAGGCCATTGAATACCATTTTTGGCGGGATGCATGTCTATGGTGAGAGGAATCAAAATTGATTGTGAATTTCATGGCTCTATATTACCCCCGGGGCGCTGCAGGCAAGGAAAATATGCAAACAAGCCTAAATTATAATTTTGGTAAAAAACCAGATGGTGATGATATCTCATTAAAGGTTGAATATTCAAAAGCTTGAACAGAAGGAGACGAAATTGAATTTTTTAAAACCGTATGCACATCTAAAAAACACCGAAAAAAACATATTCTAAGGGATGATTTGTCTATTTTTGAAAATGTACGAGGAGTTCGAAGAACCGGGGGGGGGGGGGTTGTGAAAAAAGTCATTTTTTACCAATAATTTGACACCCAGGACTACCAGAACATTTTTGAAACCTTCTTACAAAACATCATGAAACCCAAAATTGCTAAAATGGTTACCCTAAAAACAAGAACGAACCCTATTTAGACATTGCCTTAGAAGAGCAGTTTGAGAAAGTAAAACTTGACAGACGGACGGATCGGATAACAACAATATACCCGGACTTTCTTTAGAAAGTCCGGGTATAAATTTGTCAAGAGGAACTGTACATTGCAAACCGCGGACTGATTTAAACGAAATGCCCGTTGTCCCGAGTACTTCTAAATGGAAAAAGATGTCAACATTCTCCATTAAAGCTCTCCGTAAGACCTGTCAATATCTCTGGATAAAAAAGTAGAAAGCTGCATGTTTCGATTTTTTCGCTATTACAGTATCAAATTATTTTCCATTCAAACCAATTACTTTAGAAGAATCTTATGGGCAAACACTATAAAATAATAAATAAACCAAACTGATTCATGGGAATGTTTAGAAAAGGGAACCGTTTGGTTTCGTCTCCTTAATTATTTAGTTTATTCAACCCGCATGTTATGCATCGATTGTAAACAATGCAAACTTCAGAAATATTGGTGAACATAGGTTAATATTTGATTTGCCAAGACATTATGACCTAAAACGTTTTTTATCGTGATGTCAAAGTCACAATACAATCATAGCCGCCTCGACGTCGGGGGCAATTTTTGATATGAAGCGAAATAACGCGGTACCCTTTTGTGTCATTTGTTTAAAAAACAAATTATGTACATATTTTTTTCCATTGAAATATGGCTTAATTGACCGGAAAACTACTGCAATTTCTTTCATTATACACGTACTTAGCATAAACAATGTTTAAAAGCGTTCACAAATTTGATATAATTTCGGACCAAGCAGCTTGAAAGATCAAAATAGAAACTTGAAATTTGACCCTTGCATCGATTTTAATTGTACCTTTTTGACAGGTATGTGTGTATATGTAAGAATGATCAAAACTTACGATAACGGAAACCTATTACGCATTTAGAGGACAAAGCTGTAAACAAAAAACGTCATATACAGTCTTCATATTAAAATAACATGCAAAACGTTGTCATTTTAAACATCAACAACTCTTGGTTTTTTTTGTGTTAGATTTTTAAGACGGTACTAGCTGGCGCAGCGATGTTGTTTGTTGGTTGTCATGGATATGTTCCACTGCCTTATCCAGTAAAATCCGATCTGACTTCCGGAAGCCTTGTTGCAGCAGCCGGCTCCATTGGAATCGTAGCTCTGGCAGGTATGTACAAAGCGTAAAAAGGCATTTCAACATATCATTGTAGTATTCCACCAAGGTTTAAAATTTCATTTATAAGTTTCAATTGTATCACATATTTTGCAGGTTTTTGCCTTGGTTTAATTTCAGGTTTACATTGCGAAATATTGAAGCTCTAGTTTGAGTATTAAATCACTAAACGCGTATAGTACATGTAACTGTTTGGTTAAGTCATTAAAAGCGATAACCGAAAAAAATTATAAACTTTTAAACGGCTTTTTAATAAGTGTACCGAAAACTTTGGCTGAATGGTTATATAAGTTAGACAAAAAGGAAATGGAAATCAAATGCAATGTACATTGCGTAGCTCTTATATATTCGAGAATAACTAAACTGATAGTAAGAGTCTTGTCTAACAAAAACTACGAAAAGTTATTTAATAGCACTGAAACCACGGAGACAAAACACGTGACTCTCTCGCGTTTTCGCTCTCTTTTCTTTCTCTATCTCTCTCTCTCAATTGTTATACAAACAACAACTTTCTTGTGTTAATTTAAACATTTAATGATGGTTTAAAAGGATACGACAACAGGTTAATCCGATATACACCATCTTCGACAACTTTCTTATGTTAAGGTTTGTATTAAGGGTTGTAAATTATATTGTACAGCAAGCGCCGCTCTGGCAGCGATGTCTAGTTCGCAAATTTCCAAGGACTGCGATTGTAAACTCACAACCCAGACCACCGTACCCGTGACAGAGACAACAGGGCCAATCTGTGACGATCTCCTCGAGACAGAAAGACAGAAATGCGAACAGGAGAAAGGAGGTAGAAAATTTATTTTTCTTAGTAGTATATTTTTAGGGGGGGGGTAAGGACTATATGTGCGGTATTATGGATTTATCGCCCCAAAATTAAAATTTCATTGAGAGCTTTAAAAATAACGTTGACGATATTTGAAACCACATTAAATATAATTATGTAAAATGTGACTAACTCAGTGACGTCAAAATGTATAAATAACGTCATGAAGATTGTTTTATTTTGATAAAGTTATGTTGTAATACAAGAATTGGGTATTTTCCGACGATTTTTTGACTGGGAAACTGCGCTAACTTACTCAAGTACAATTTTAATTAATATTATGTGTTTAATTATAAGATAAAAAGAATCTGTAAAATCATATTTGAGCAGACATGCGCTCTAAACTTTAAAGGGCAAAATACGAAAAAAAATGAAATTATTTTCTTGACTGTCCAAAATTGCGGAAATAAGGTGACGTCCTAGATTGAAGAGCTATTGGAATACGATGACTAAAATCAAGATTAATGTGATATGCATCCTCTGTATAAAGTTTTCTGAAAATTTGATTTTGATTTGAGACAATTTATAAATCGGTTAACATTGGGGGCATATATTTGATTTTACCAAACATAGTCCTTTGCAACGTGTTTATTTGTCTTGATATTTTGATTTGTACAGTATAATGTCTGAAGATTTGTCCCTTTTAGGTACATGATAAGTTTAAGAATTTCAATAATTACATGAAGTAAAGTCATTGGTTAAAAAGTTCCATATTTGGTTGAACAAAGTAATGATTTAAAGCATATTGATGACACTTTGATACGTTTTGTTACGTACTAGATAATTGTAAAGTGAAAAATTTGTTAATATTTGTGTCTTCATTACGAATGGGTTTATGCTATTCTTTCTTGAAATTCTAGAACTGAATGTTTTAAGTGTTTGCATTTTTTTTCTTTAGTATTGGAAGAGGAAAATCAGGATGCATTTGACCGTACGTAATGTTAAAGCAATAGCGTACATTTAAGAAATCGGGGACAACTCAACAATTTTCTATATATAAATGCAGGAAATGTTGGCTGCGAGAAAAAGAGGAGGGGGCAATTCCCTGCCTCCCCTCCCCCTTGATGCTACGTGCCTGCCTTATTAGTAGCACTACTATGCCAAATAAAGTCACACTTCCTGCAGCTTGTCATTAAAAGCATAACAGTCGGGGTCCAAGTTTCAAAATAAATAAAAATTGAATAACGATGGCTGAAATAATTTATAATATAATCATTAAAAACTTTTTTACATCTTAATGCATTGCCTATTCTTAATAAATTAACCTATATTTTAACCATGAAATATATTTCAGGATATGTGCCGTGGTGTAAAATCAATAAAACAATTGTATGCATCACGAAATTTTTCAACTTTAATATCCAGACATTTTCCATTTTTAAGGGATCGTTACGTCAAATTCCGATTCTTTTAAGTATATCTGTTGACTGATTAGGAACATCCATTATCGCCAACATACATGTATAAATTATTATTTTGTATAACAAATTACATGTACCCGTGTGCTTAGTATTATTATTAGATATGACTATTTGAACATAAGCCAAAGTGTAGAAGAACAATACCAACCAGACCCTATCTAACGCCATATCAGACCTAATTTAGTCAAACTAAACCCCGGATTTTCTTTCAGGGTTTACTTGAGGTTTAATTTGGGTCTACTTTTTGAAAATTTGCATCCACTTGGGGTTTATTTTGGGTTTAGCGGGGTTTGCTCTTTCGGTCCACCTTACTCACTGAAGTGTAAAGCAGACCCGTCTTTTATCTTGCATGTACCATTTTACCGCCCATTGTGTATTCAAAATACATATGTAGCGTATGCTATTAGGGGTCTACTCCTGAGCAGGGTTTACTCTCAGTGTCCACTCTGTGTTTACGGGGTTAACTTTGGGTCTGCTCTAGTAAACCCCGAGCACACCATGAGAGTAAATTCAGGGTTTAGTTTGGATCTACTTTTTAGATCACCTGAGTCAAAGGCTTAAGTGAGCTTTTCTGATCACAATTTGTCCGTTGTCTGTCGTTGTCGTCGTTGTCGTCGTCGCACTTTTCACATTTTCATCTTCTTTTCAAGAACCACTGGGCCGATTTTACCCAAACTTGGCACAAAGCAGCCTTAGGTTAAGGGGATTCAAGTTTGTTAAAATAAAGGCCCACGCCCTCTTTCAAGGGGAGATAATTAAAAATCATTGAAAATTTGTTAGTATTTTTCAAAAATCTTCTTCTCAAAAATCATTCGGCCAGAAAAGCTGAAACTTGTGTGGAAGCATCCTCAGGTAGTTCAGGTAGTGTAGATTCAAGTTTGTTCAAATCATGATCCCCAGGGGAAGGGTGGGGCCACAATGGAAGGTCGAATTTTTACATAGGAATATATAGAGTAAATCTTTAAAAATCTTCTTCTCTGAAACTAATCAGCCAGAAAAGCTGTAACTTGTGTGGAAGCATCCTCAGGTAGTGTATGTTCAAGTTTTGTTCAAATGATGATCCCCGGGGGTAGGGTGGGGCCACAATGGGGGGGGTCGAAATTTTACATAGTAATATATAGAGAAAAATCTTTAAAAATCTTTTCAGAAACCGATCGGCCAGAAAAGTTTTAACTTGTGTGAAAGCATTTTTGGTTAGAGTAGATTCAAGTTGGATAAAATCATGATCCCGAGGGGTAGGGTGGGGCCACAGTGGGGGAGGGGGGTCGAATTTTCTCATTTGAATATTTAAAAAATCTTCTTCTCAGAAACCGAAAAGCTGCAACTTGTGTGGAACGATCCTCAGGTAGGGAAGATTCAAATTGTTCGAATATGATTTTGACAAATTTTAATCTAGACTATTTGAAGACTGAACTGACTAAAGTTAGAGCTCTTCTAGACAATTTGTGTTTTAGAAGATGTTTCTCTATATATTCCTATGTAAAAATTTGGCACCCCCCCTTCCAATTGTGGCCCCACCCTACCCCCAGGGATAATTATTTTTCAGGAGTTGGGTTGGGCCACATGGCGGGGGGGGGGGGGGGAGGGTCTAATTTTACAAAGGAAAACATTTAAATTTTTCACAAAAACTCAAATGTTTTTATATATGCAAGCATTTTGACATATTGTTGATTCTTTAAAATTGTTTAGACTCTGGCCCCTGGACAATTATAAGACCTCACAAGGGGTTCAAAGTTTGATGTAGGTTTATAATCCAAATATAAACAGTTGTTTAAGTCTGATCATCTTCTCGAGAACTGCAATGATCAATATGTGATATGACTGTAATATCACCCTGTTACAAAGGGGCTCAATGATAAACATAAGAATATGCAGAGGAACGTTTTTTTATACAGGATCTATTATACGACATTGTTCAGATATTTTGTATATGACTCCATAAAGCTGATTTTATTATGTCTGTTGTTGCTCAGGTGAGCGATGTGGCCCATGGGCCTTTTGTTAGTCTGTATCTAATCGGTACTATGCCCAAATTTGGCATAAATACAATATTCATTTTTTATACCTTTCAGTTTTTGGACGAACCGTCAGATCAATGTGTGTGCGGGTGCCAACTGCTGGGATGTGTGTCGAATGTTTGGAACATTTCGAGGATCAAGCTGAGTGTGACAATTCCTCCCCACCGTGTATTTTTGACGATGTTAGAGGTGTATGTTCTGTTCTTGAATCTATCTACTAACTATCACAAAAATGTCATTGATCGATAAGTTCAAATAAAACAGTCTCTAAAAAAGATGTCATTTTTTGTCCCAAAAACATTGCCAATAAATTGTGAATCAAAAATAGGATTTTTAATTTCAATTAAAGCTGCCCGGACCGGTTTTTTTTTTTAACTATTTCAGTATCAAATATTTTCCCATACAAACCAATTATAGTGAAAGTTATAAACTTTTGCCTATTTACACAAGCAGAAACGGTCTCCTTTCAAAGTTAAAAATATTCAAAGTCATTAAAAATAATTATGGACATACAAAAACGAATCAAAATGCATCTTTGGAATGTTTTTGAAAGGGAATCCCTTGATTTCCTCCCTCAAATGTTTAGGTTAATTCAACCCGCATGTTATCCATCGATTCTTAGCAAAACAAAATTCAGAAATACTAGTGAACAAAATGTACACACGTTTTTTTTTTATTTGCCAGAACACCACTCTTGTTTAGCCTCTATTAAAAGCGATGTCTAAGTCCTAATACAATAATCCCCGCCTTGACGTCAGGGGAATATTTGAATATGAGACGAAATAATTTGATACCCTTCTTATGTCGTTTGTTTTTTAAATGAAAATTGTACAACTTTCTTTCATTGACCGAGAAAACTTCTGCAATGCCTATTAACATGATATTAAGAATGCTTTCATCTCTATCGCTATAAAAAAAAGATATCCCCTTTTTTCAAACAATTTAATGCAATGATTAAAGAATAAGTGAGATGAATTGAGATTTAGTGCGACAAAAGGTGTTTTTGCAGTGGTGAAAGTAATTCGATATTAGTATCAAGTGATGCGTAGTCTAAATGATTTGAACTAATTTGATAAAATGTATAATTTAATGTGAATTCCGTGGCGGATATGATACGGTAATGTGGTTTTATGTTCACGTTTATGACCTAAAAACGTTAGTGTTGAAACAGGATACCTTTTTAAAACTATTATCTGTTCAAAATCGTTCGTAAAAGTGTTAAAAAGGGTAATCTTATGTCTCTACCCTACCATTAAAAAAAGTATTTCGTCGTAAAGATGTTTTAAAACCTTGGACTATTTTGCACATTTGGGTTCAGTGGTACTTTCAAATACAACTGATAATAATTTTGTTTACATGTACCTCTCATTGTTAACACTTCTTTGATTATAATTACCTGTTTTCCATCTGCTGGTTCTCTTTTATTTCCATTTATCTTACAATCCTGAAAACATTTTCCTTGTAGAATGTTGTACGATTTAAATTTTTTTTTAAATACATTTGTTCTAAATAAACAAAATATATTTCGCGTTGTAAATTAAAATTTAAAGGTTACATTTAACAATAAACATTACGTAGTTTTAGTGTGTAGTGACGGCAAGTATAGAATAGCCTTAACTTTTACGATACCCCCCCCCCTCCCTTAAAAAATCGGTTAAATTTAAATACATAGAAGCTTCAATCTGATTGAGATGCATCATTTATCATTATCATTCAACATCAAAACCTTAAAATGAATATCTTAAGTATATTCAGCCTAATATTGTATGATCATTAAACTTTAACACGAGATAAACTATTTTTGTGGTGTAGGTATCGGTTTTCTTTTCCTTTTCTTATTTGTGTGTGTGTGTGTGTGTGTGTGGTTCTGTTTGTTTTTGTGCGTCTTTTTGGGGGACCAGAGTGGGTTGTAGCGAGACTACTCCTAATAACATGATTTTTTTCCCTAAATGTGTTTATTTACTAGAGGTTACACTGTAAATGTTAAGGAAAGAAATTCGATACAATTATCAAGTGATACGTAGTCTAAATGATTTGTACTGGTTTGATAAAATATAAAATTTAATGTGAATTTTAGTGACCGATTTGATTCGATAATATTGTTTTATTTTCACTTTTATGACATAAACACGTTAGTGTTGAAACATGATATCTTTTAAAACGATTGCCTGTTCAAAATATTTCATAAATCTGTCGAAAAGGCCAATTTGAATACCTCTACTTAACCATAAACTAAATAGCCTTTCTCGAATATTATTTTAAACCTAGAACTATTTTGCAAACTGTGGTTCAATCATACTTACAAAAACTTTATATAATAGTTTGTTTACATGTACATGTACCTTTTCATTTTTGATTATAATTAACTGGCTTTTTTCCTTATGTCCAACACTTTTTCTTACATAATGTTTTGTAATATTCGATGAAAAAATGACAATAACAATCCGTCAACCATCTCAAAAATCCATAAAACGAAATACAAATTCAAAGCAGAGCAACACGGACCTCCAAAGAGATGGAGATAGGATCAGGTGCCTAGGAGGAGTGAGCATCCTCTGCTGACCGGTCGCACCCGTTGTGTGCTCCTTGTCACGAATGAGCATGTCATAATCGAGGTAAATGTCAAAGTCGGGAAAATGTCTTCATAGGGAGAAAATGAAACGTTGATGATTTGGTTTGTTTTTGATGGTCAAAATACAAACCTTGAGCAAACAATACATTGGAGGTAGGATCAGGTGCCTAGGAGGACTGAGCATCCTCTGCTGACCGGTCACACCCGCCGTGTGCTCTTTTTCGTAATCGGGAAAAGACGGAAAAGTCCGTAGACATTGTTTTACGTTTGTTCTATATATTTTTTCCTTTGTTATTATATAATAAATTTATTTTGTTTTCCTTTTTTCTAAACCTTTTTAGGATACTTATCAAAAACCAAGGACCTTTATTTATTTTAAGAATGTGTCGTTTATTATTACATTAAAAGAACATAAGCGTTTTTAGCCTTATATGGTCACATCTTTAAAAATCTTCTTCTCAAAAATTGTTAGGCAAGAAATGCTCCAATTTGAGCGGAAGCATCCTCAGATAGTGTAGATTCAAGTTTGTTTAAATCATGGTCCCCAGGGGTAGGGTGGGGCCACAATGGGGGATGAATTTTTACGTCTATACTTATAAATTAAGGCATTTTGCCAATAAACTTCGAAATGCCTGCACCCGATGAACTGCTCACACCTTTGGCATTTCAACATGTGTGAGTTGATGTCCGTAAGCTATAATTGAATTTTACCTGATAAGTAATTATTGTAAGATAAATTAAAAACCTACTTTCATTTTCGAGTAAACCAGCCCGAAATAGCAAATACGCTTTGGCGGATCCAAGTCAGTGGGAGTTTGCATCAAAAAATATACTTACAATGAAATAATATTGAATGATTATGTAAAGAGTAAATATATATCCTGGGAACCTATTTCGGGTATACATAAGAATTGAGATTTGACAAATGTTTAATAAATAAAATGAGCCAATTCGTTTCCTGAATGTGCGATTTTTGTTTTGATGAATAGAACTTTCCAGAACGGGGTAACCAAGAACGCGGTTTGGCTAATTAACATCATGTTGGAGAATGTAGGATGAGTCACCATGCTTTGTGGGCAGATCGGACATCTGGTTAATACAAAAAAGTTAATAAATAAAATGGGCCAATGGACGCGATTTTTTTTTTGATGGAAAGAACGTTACAGAACGGGATGCCAAAAAATGGGGTTGACTAATTAACACTATGGCGAAAAGTGCGTACACGTTTTTAAATAACATATACATTTTTTATACCACGACAAATTGGTAGTAAACCTTATAAATTAATTTGTTGACAGTGTTTTATCTAAATTTCTTATTTTGGGCAATAATAAGTAAAATTTGACATAAAGAACAAAGTTCTTAAAAGAGATTCCACGCACTATACACCTACACTCTCGTTTGAAATAAGATAATAGTCTATTTTTTCCAGTCAGCTGCAACAAAAAGAATTAAGGCCATGTACATGTTCATGTGTATATACTCCATTTCAGCTTAGATTTTCATCCCTGTCCACTCCTCTAAATTTTCAGCCACGCAGTTGCTTTTTTATTTCAATTTTATACAATATTTCAAGAAAAGCAATTAAGAAAAATTTCGGACGCAATACATAGAAAAATGAACAAAAAAACCTGGTTCAACATATTAAGCATTGTATTATAATATAATATGTGAATATAATATAATATGTAAATTATTGTTAATCCCCGCGCTTGCGCGGGATATCATCTAGTAGGAATATATAAAGAAAAAATCTTTAAAAATCTTCTTCTCAAAACCTATTAGTCCAAAAAAGCTAAAATTAAAGTGGAAGCATCCACAGATAGTGTAGATTCAAGTTTGTTTAACTCATGGTCCCCAGGGGTAGGGTGGGGCCACAATAGGGGGATGGATTTTTACATAGGAATATATAGAGAAAATCTTTAAAAATATTCTCGGAAAGTTTTCAGTCCAAAAAGCAGTAACTTGTGTGAAAGCACATGTTGTGCAGATTAAAGTTTGATGAAACCATGATTCCCTAGAGAAAAGTGGGGCCACAAAGAGGGGGGGGGGTTATATAGCAATAGAGAAAAATCTTACAGGTACAACAACAAAAGGGGCTTTGAATTTACCATAAAAATATGTGGATAAAAATCGGCACATGTTTTAAATTTTTTGAGCAATATCTACTGTACTTAGTTGTCAAGATATTTTGATTTTGATACTGTAATGCTAATTTGATCAGAGTTTTCCTCAGGTGAGCGATGTTATTAATTTTTGTTTGTTTGGTTTTTTTTAAGAAAGTGGGTTGTAGGGAGATTTATCTCAGTTACAAAACAATTAATATATTTCGCAAATGTGTTATTACACTAGTGGTTAAAAGAATGCAGATTATATCTGACAACAATACTTTAAGATTCTGGACGCTTAATTTGTATTGTTCAGGTCTGCTAAGTTGATGGTCATGAAATCAGTTTGATGACATGACATGATATATTTTATCAACAATAAGATAATCACATATACTTTCTCGATTGACTGATTAAATTCCCTTCGCTGCACTTCAGCGGAGAAGAAAATACATGCTAAGTTATACACCTTTGAACATAATTTGTTCAGTTTTTAGAGAATTGGATATAAATAAGCCGATGATGACAAGACTCAATATCATTCAAAGAGATGACACTCACTCGGAAGCAAGCAACGATTGTTGTCCTCATTTTGGGTATATGTTGGTCGAAAGAAGGTAAGTCGATTTTTTTTAACATAAAAATTTGAAGTGCTCGTAAATGTAATGATAAAATTTTTCACATGACATGTTAGGGTGGCACACTACACCTTGCAATATTTTCTAAAATCAGCAGAGAATTACTTGATTATGATAGATATCATAATGGGTAAGAAGTATTTAAGTCAAATAGGCAAACAATGTACAATTTTGGATGAAAAGTACATTTTCGAAAATTTAATTTAGTAAACATGAACAAAAGCGCCAGGCCGATTCGAACTCATGATCTGCGGTTCAGAAAACCAATGCTTTAACCACTGAGCTACGACGATATACATCCCAATCGAACGATATAAACAGTTTCACAAAACGTTTAAATCGCCATCTTGTGACGTACTGTCTTAAAAAGTATTAGTCTAGGTGTAGTGAGGTACCTTAAAAGATATCTTTTATTTGTTAAACTTTGTTTAAGTTTCAAATTTACATTTATATATAAAAATGTAAAACACTAACTTAACTCGTACTTGTTTTTAAATATAAATTTAATATTGGTTTAATTAAGGTATTTTGGATAAAAAATGACATTTCATATATTAAATTTATAAATCAAATTTATTTTTCGAGATAGAATTTACTTATTTGTGCAATTTACCCATTATTGTTTAGTATATAAGTTTAAAACGCGGTAACTAGCAAAGTCACTGAAAGTTTATATATATATATATATATATATATATATATATATTAGTTTATCAGCGCTGATACACGTTGTTTGGACTAGGTGAGACAGCAACCACAAGCTAGGGCTGTATCGCCCTCGGGGCTGATATTTCTCTGTCTAAGCCCGTCGAATTTAAAATCATTAATTCCCAAATATATCTGCTTTTAATTAAGACTAGTTTGTGAAATAACAATAAAAAAGCAAATAATAATACAAGGCATCTCCTTACACTTCTGAAAACATTTTTTATTTACTACTGAAAAACAATAAAGCAAAAATAGTGCCAAAGAGTGATATATGTATATAAGTGAGGTGAGGTAACTTACACCACAGCTGTGTATTTAGTCACGCTTTATTGAGTATCAATCATTGTTTGAATAATGGTTGATATACAGAAGGATGGAACGAGACTTTATCTTAGAAAATCAGAGTTTAGATTGTAACAAGAGGCCAATAGGCCTTAATGGTCACCTGAGTAGCATAACCCATACACAAACTTGTCAAGGAGTCTCATATATGCATTTAATTAAGTTTTATTCTGGAATAGAAATTTTTTTTTAATTTGTAATGACGACCACCTCCCTGCCTGAAATCTTTCAAAAAGGACTATTAAACCTATAATTTTAGTGAAAAACTTAAAAGATCATAAAAGAGTGCATGACCTGATATTGAAAAGGTGCAAGACTCTGATAGAAAATAATTTAATAATAATAACAAGGTGGCTATTATTCATGTTTTATCTAACACAACCTCCCATCCCCCATGGGCAGACAGAAACTCTCCCTGTGGGCATTTAAACAAACGAAAATAAAAATAAAACAGCTTCATCGATAAAAGCCATCATGAGTTACTCAATTCTCCTGTTCCAGTTTTTGAATATTCAACATTCATTGAGATTCACCATCTGGCATATATATATATATATATATATATATATATATATATATATATATATATATATATATAGAAATATATTGTACCAAAATCATTTTATCTTTATATCAGTGATTTTAGTTAGCCAATTATTACTTTACTATTAACAAGTCTATTTGTTTATTTTGAAAGTTCAAAGACTGTTTTTGTTTCAAATGATAAAAAGTCTTGCATAGCTCTTTTGATCATACAACTTCTTTATAATTACATTATATTCAATGATTAATTACTAAATATGAACAAGCAAAGGAAGATTACTCCATTACGAAGAAGCAAGGGAAAACAAGATGTAATTATAATCGGGGCGATTATAAAGTCTCCCAAACGAACGAGGCTATCATATAAAGTAGGGATGACCCACAAAGTTTCATGATGTTTCCAGGGTTTTTTTTACTATATATCAGGTGAACTAACATGACCCAAGGAACAAGAAAATATATGGCTTAGGGGTGGGGTAATTAACCGTTTTCAAGATATTCGGGCACTACCTGTTTGAGGGGGGTCAGGACCACCCCCAGGGCCCATGACTTACATACCATATGAAGCCCCTTGACACAAGGAAAAAGAATATATATGGTTTAGGGGTGGGGATCTCAACCGTTTTCAAGATATTTGTGCACTTCCTGTTTGAGGGGGGTCAGGACCATCCCTGGGGCCCATGACCTACATACCATTTGATGCCCCTTGACACAAGGAACAAGAATATATACGGTTTAGGGGTGGAGTTCTTAACCGTTTTCAAGATATTTGGGCCCTTCCTGTTTGAGGTGGGTCAGGACCACTCTTGAGGTCCATGACCTACATACCATTTGATGGCCCTTAACACAAGGAACAATAATATATATGGTTTAGGAGTGGGGATATTAACCGTTTTCAAGATATTTGTGCACTTCCTGTTTGAAAGGGGGTCAAGACCTGCCCCAGGGCCCATGACCTTCATACCATTTGATGGCCCTTAACACAGGGAACAAGAATATATATGGTTTAGGGGTAGGGTTCTTAACCGTTTTCAAGATATTATGACACTTCCTGTTTGAGGTGGGACAGGACCACCCCCGGGGCCCATGACCTACATACTATTTGATGCCACTTAAGACAAGGACATCATGTCCATGCCTTTAGTTTTTTACAAATATATATAGGAGTAGAGAAGAAGATTTTCTAAGATTTAGTACATTTTTACTATATGGCCATATTGGCCCCACCCTAGTGCCTAAACACCTGTCCCAGGGGTAATAAATTTCACAATTTAGGTAGAAGACTTCATGTACATCATATCCATGCATTTAGTTTTTAACAAATATCTATGGGAGTAGAGAAGAAGATTTTCTAAGATTTAATACATTTTTACTATATGGCCATATTGGCCCCACCCTAGAGCCTGAACCCCTGACCCAGGGGCCATGAATTTCAAAATTTTGGTAAAGGGCTTCATGGACATCATATCCATGCATTTAGTTTTAAACAAATATCTATGGGAGTAGAAAAGATTTTCTAAGATTTAATACATTTTTACTATATGGCCATATTGGCCCCACCCTAGAGCCTGAACCCCTGACCCAGGGGCCATGAATTTCAAAATTTTGGTAAAGGGCTTCATGGACATCATATCCATGCATTTAGTTTTAAACAAATATCTATGGGAGTAGAGAAGATTTTCTAAGATTTAATACATTTTTACTATATTGCCATATTGGCCCCACCCTAGAGCCTGAACCCCTGACCCAGGGGCCATAAATTTCACAATTTTGGTAAAGGGCTTCATGGACGTCATAACCATGTATTTAGTTTTTAACAAATATCTATGGGAGTAAAGAAGAAGATTTTCTAATATTTAATACATGTTTACTATATGACCATATTGGCCCCACCCTAGAGCCTGAACCCCTGACCCAGGGGCCATGAATTTCACAATTTTGGTAGAGGGCTTCATGTACATCATAACCATGCAATCAGTTTGTTCCTCACATGTTTGGGAGTAGGGAGAAGATTTTTGAAAATTTGGCTGTTTTTAACATATTTGGCCCCACCTGTGGCACCCTTGGGGTTGTAGTGCCACCAATTTCACAATTTACATTCCTCTTACCATAGAGATGCTTCACACCAAAAATGGGAACAATTGGCCTTGTAGTTCTTAAGAAGAAGTTAAAAATGTAAATTGTTAACGCACGACGCACGACGACGGACGAAAACAGATAGCAATAGGTCACCTGAGTTGAGTTTACTCAGATGACCTAACAATTAAGTGGTTATAGATATGGACGCGCTTATGATACTATAATAGAGTGGTTTATTATTATGAATGGAAACTGACAGGAAACCTACGAAATCCCAGTGAAAGAATTTGACTCGTTACGAAGTAGCGTAGGTTCGATAATTTAGAATCCTAGAAGATACTAATGCTTCATATTAGACGACAGAATCCCTTCTACTCTATTTCAAACGATGATAGTTTTCAACGAAGTCCAACAAATCGTACAGTTCTTAACACACATAAAAATGAATAAAATCGAACGAGTTTTATAAATCCGAAAAAAAATCTATAGCTCTTTCATGATAAATTATATTTTTTATTTTGAATTTGAATTTGAATAAAAGTCTTTGGTTTAAGATATATGATATAAACAACATTGAACTTTTGTTTTAATCTCGGCCTTGGTATCAGCCTGAGCGTTTGTTATCTGCCCAAGCCCGACCGGTTAATAATAACCGTTCGGGTTGATAATAGGCTGTGATATATGATATTCTACATGTAGTAACATGCAATGTCACTAAAACTTTTTTTGTGCACCAAAGTTTGGGCAAGGAAATCTTCTTTTACAAATCGTATCCTTGATGAAATACGTACCCAGGTCAGCAGGGAAACGAACCAAAACTTGGAACCATCTGCAGTGTCCGAAAGAAATTTAAACCGAATTTTAGAGGTAAATAAAGTCACATTTATTCTTATACATAACATTTTGGTTTGATATATATTCAATATTTTTTCACAAATGTATTAGACCTGTGTATTTGTCTATACGTCTGATATGACAAATTTACATATGTTTCTGGAAAATCGGTCACAATAGAATTTAACCGATATTAATTATTTTTATACTCGTATTAAAATATTAAACAATACTTCTTTGAAAGGGCAGACTGCTTTTTATTTAACTAATCCATAATTGCAAAATGTCATGTTTTTCAACTCCACCAAAAAAAATGCAGTATCAAAACCTTCTCGCAGACATCGGAAAAAAGTGGAAGTATTTGTGTTAATAAATGGAGATTATATAAAACATGTAAAACCATATATTTTTTTCGAAAAGCAATGGGCATATTTATTTTGCTAACATAGGTCATAGCATGAATCTGAAATTTGTTTCGATTTGATATTAAAACTGGAAGGGTTGAAACATAATGTCGAGTAGGCTTGACTTCAGAAACCAATTTTCAATGAAAACTGGAAACATTGCTACATACGAGTAAATGGTATGGCTCTTACATGTATATTTTTTTTCAAAATCATTTCTTAATCATGAGGAGAAATATTATTTTGTACTTTTACTTATATTTGTTGACTCTGCACAATGTGATAGATTAAAAATCGTAAAAATTCATCTAAATACAATGTGGCTATGGATAAAAAATATATATAAGAGTAAATTATTATACTCATCGATCATAGAACAGTCTAGCAAAAATGTCTTGTATTTGTATGCAATCCCCGTTTTCTTTTAACATTCTTATGGTTTTTCTCAAAAAATTTTCTGCCTTTCTTACAGGAAAAACTTGACATGAAGCAAAGAAATGATGACAATAAATCAGATGTGAGTTCAAAAAAAGAAACGATTCCGTTATAATCTATTATAAACGTACATATAATGAACATTTTTTTTCAAAAGTACAGGATGTCCCATAATATCTGATACCATTTACTCTTTGAATAACTTTTGATTACGTGTATTTGAAAAAAAACAAATGCATTTTTATAAATGTATATGATGTAAATTTTCACTCAGCATATTTCACAAACATTCATAAGTTATTTTTACAAATTGAGCGTTGCTTATTAAAACAATAAATTTAAGTGCTCCAAATGAGCAAAATTCCTCTCAACAGCCACTGTACGGATCACATTTCCTCAAATCTTCTCACAATTTAAAGAATCTGTTGCTTGTTGAGTCGCTTTCCCCCAGGGTATCCTGTTTTTATAACTTGTACAACTTTATCCGGAGTCTGTTTGATAATAGGGTTTAAAAACGGAAGATGCATACTCTCTTGTCCGATTTATCTTGATTAAAATTCAATTCAACCAAAGATATATGATGCAGCTTTGTGAAATCATAAATTAGATAAAAGCACGTTTTTCTTCTCAACTTTTTTTGTGGAAAAAATTTAAATATTTTACTCTTTATTTGAGTCACAATTTACAAGTTTTGAACAAATATTATTTTATTTATACGAATTTCAAATGGTATCAGATATTCTGGGACACCCTGTATACTTTTGAATCAGCATTTTTTTCCTTTCAATAACACAGATCAAAAATATCCAAAAGAAAAAAAGGTCCATGTCGATTTGAACTTTATATTATTCTTTTAGAAGGAAGATACCTTTGGCCAGACTATTCTGATAAATGGCAAGGAATATAAGGTAACAGAATATTATTTATGTATTTTCCACTGTGAAGCAAAATTTTAAATCCATTCTATGGTATATTTTAGGTGAGTTTTAGAGTTATAATATTACGAATCGTTTGCATTCAAATGTTATAGCAAAATATAAGATAAAGTAAGGTTATTGTATTTGAATATACTGTTAATATTATATAAAACACGTTATAATTTGCACAAGTATGCAAACTATAACGTAATAAAGTGGATACTGTGATGATCATAATTTATACATATATGTACATGTATGTATTTTGATTAATTTCACTTATGGATATTTTGTCTTTCCTCTAAGCCCAAAATACCGGAGGGTTCAAACCCAATGAACCTTGAAACAAGAAGTTTACAACAAGAACCTAAACAAGAAAAGGTCAGAATCCTGGATTATTCGCTAAAAAAGAACGAATTAAAAAAGGATTTTATAATGTAGTTTCTTATCCATAGAATATACACGTTTTATATATCTTCATAATTGGTAGTTTTTTCATCACCTCGATTTTTCTCTAATACTTTTTCATACATGTAAACAGATTGGCCGTTTGGTCGTGGCCATTTTAGACTATATTTATCTTCTTGCAGTTCTCTATAAAGATATAAAATATACTGAAATTTAAAAACTAAACATTAGGATTTTTAAAAAAATCAATAATAGTTTTAAGATTAAAATGTCATGTATAGAAATATGAAATATAATTTGTGTAATTTGTAAAAAAAAAAATGTTGTTTTTATACAATTTATTACTTTCCACAGAGTATGATGAAAAGGAATTTTGAAGTGGACATCCAGAAGAAACTGTGGGCAAACAACAAAGTTCCATATGTGATTAATGAAGCTTCATTCGGTAAAATACTAATTTTAAACGAATTTAAAATAAACAACCAGAGCAAATTTACGCAGGCGTCAAAAAGACGGTTTTCAGTATCTAATATAAAGGAAACAAAAGATATTTACATCCTACATAAATGTAGTCGGTTTCTGAAAAATCATTAAGTTGTATAAAAACGAAAAACAACTTATTCAGCTTAATCATATTACTTTTTATTATATATATTTTTTAAATTGTTCTCCTTTGACCCACTGCTTTTTTTTTTAGCAAGGATGTGTTTTGTTTTTGAAGCATTGTTTTTTGTTTGATTGAATTTGACGTTTTTAACAGCTCTGCAGAAACGCACAGCTACTTTTAACTTTCATATCATGTAACCGACCACCTTCTGGCAGTTTGGATTTCCAATGTCTTTAGAATTAATATCGCTATCATACAGTTGTTCTATTGAATATATAATATAGCGGTTTTACATAACAGGAAACAACGTAGCAACTGCTAAGTCTTTGATCAACGCTGCCATCCAACAGTTTAAGGAATCGACGTGTGTTGAGTGGGTACCTCGAACAAACGAAACATACCATGTGAAATTCATAGGCGATGATTTCGGGTAGAGTATACATTGCACTTATTCATGTAGATACATTAAGTAAAGAAGTAATGACAAAACAATACATTGATGGATGAAAAAAACCATGAAGGAATATAATGTTTATGTTCATATTTCAGGTGTTATTCGACCGTTGGATTCCTGCCTTTCTCGACGGGACAGATAATCAACTATGCACCCGGATGTCTTGAGGTAAAATTTTGCTTCGTTATGAGCGTTAATTTTTCATTCCGTCGAATTGACAAAATTTTACAAAGTCACAGCGACTTAAAATCAATTCGCTTTAAGCGTCAATTCATTATAAGCGTGATCGCTATAACCAAGTTTTACTAAAACTATTAACAATCCATGATATTTGCCATTTCAAACGCCTTACAATTATTTATGTTTATCTACATTTCAGCACTTCTTGTAAATACTACTGTTTTACATATGTTTTTAAGTTGATAGACGCTTATAAACTCTTGATTGTCATGTGTTCGCTCTTTTTGCCAGATAGAGTCTGTGTTACACGAGATGTATCACACGATTGGTGGAAACCATGAGGTACAGAGGTTAGATAGGTCCAACTACCTAACGGTGCTTTGGGACAACACGAAACAATACCAATTCAAGCAGTACGTCGTAGATAAGGTTACACGCGACAGGTTTCCTTATGACTACCATTCTGTCATGCAATATAGAATGAGTGTAAGACAATTTTTTTTTCCTTTTCATTACTTCTTGATATCAGTACTGTGGAATCATTATATTTCGTGCTGGCTCAATTTTCGTGGAATTCGTGGGTACCTCTCATTCACTCCAAGAATTAATAAATTTAGTTTATAAAGTCTTATCTCCCTTTGTTTGTGTAATAGAATACACGAAATTACGTCCCCACGAACCTGTTGAATTTAAATTATCCATGAAAATTGGCCCGCAAGAATTTTAACGATTCCACAGTATTCTCTCTATAACTTTCTCCTCTCTTTCTGTCTCTCTCTCTCTCTAATTGAGCATTTGATATTTTCATAAAATGTATGAATTAATGAGTAAATATATTTTTTTTTTACTAGACGTTTCCACGATACTCAGGAGAAAATACTATGAAACTAAAGGATCCTGAACTTGATTACTTGGCAACAAAACCAAAAATAGGACTTTCGTACATTGATATTGCAGAAATAAATGATGCCTATCAATGTACAGGTTTGATTCCTTAGTATGATAATTGTTAACCATTTAAATTATCAATTTTGACATACTGTTATGTAATATCTGATTAAAGAAATTGTCAGCTTTTGATGTGAAATTATGTTCGTTCGAAAGAGGCAATGACTTACTTTATCATAAACAGGCATTTCTCTGCTAATTAACTCCATCATTAGTTAAAATGCATACATATCATCTTTATATCATACCATTAACGTCTCAGTTACTATGAATATGTCGGAAACATTTTTGACAGCTTTTTATTTAATATATATTAATCTGAATATGAACGCTGAAGTTCGATAAAGAATAATTATTATTTTGATCACACCCCGACTTTATATACCCAACATATGAAAATTATTCATCATACATAAAAAAAAATCACTATCCATAACAGATATACATAGCTTATACATTGTTTGCATATGCTGAAATATTAATGAAAAGCATCAACGACAAAGCTTGGATGTTGAACTTTAACTACAATTGAAAATCAAAGATAATTCAGCAACATAATTTTATTTCTGTTTATCTGTAATTGTTGATCAACCAGCTCATTCTATTTTAGCAAATAAAAGTATAAACAAAATTATAATACAGTCCATGCTTATTTGGATATAAAAGTAATACGTAAGGCATACACAGTCATATTATTTTAACATAAAGCGTTTTTTTATGTAGAGGACTGTACAAACAAATGTCATCATGGCGGTTTTCCCATAAAACCAGTTGGAGGCAACTGTAAATGCAACTGTCCACCAGGTTTAAAAGGAGACAACTGTGAAGAAGTTGATACCAGTGACGGTGAGTTAAAGGGCTGGTCACGATTTTGGTCAAATTTTATTTTTCTGTTTTTTTTATTTACAATGCTTTAGAAATGAATTTCAAATAATCAAATGCAATAAGAGTCAGTCGTATAGTTATAAGCAAGAGATTGGGCCACAATTCTTTGTCATATAAACAAGGCTCGTGCCCTGTTTATTTTATCATAGATTCAATATACCAGTAAAAAAACTTTTTTTAACTAATTTGTCTATCGTCTTATTTATTTTAAGCATTAAGAAACAGTTTCTAGCGTTTAACACATTCATTTTTTGTCTAAAACTGGAATTTTCACTTCAACATTCAAAATGTAAACAAAAGCTTTGTTTACATAACGAAGAATTGTAAGCCCTGTAACTTGCTTATAACTCAACGAATGCCACTCAAACTGTGGTTGCATATTAAAAATGCCTTACTAAAGCATTGTAAAGATTGAAAGGGCCTGGTCACGAATTTGGTTAAAAATATATTTTACCGATTTTAATGTTTACAATGCTTTAATAAGGCCTATTTAACAGGCAACCAAAATTTCAGTGTCATTTGTCGAGTTATAAGCGAGTTATAGAGCTTACAATTCCTTGCTATGTAAACAGAGCTTTTGTTATCCCCTCGCGCAACTTGTTGCGAAGGGGATATAGCATCGCTACTGTGCGTGTGTGTGTTCGTATGTGTGTATGTATGTATGTATGTGTGTGTGTGTGTACTCCATTTCAATTTTCTAAATTCCAAGAAAACCCTCTCATGAATATCCATCAAACTTTGTACACTTCTTTGGCATGGTAAAAGGACAAACCCTGTTGATTTCAAAATCAATTGATTAAGTATTTTTTTTAATTATCGTAAAAAATGAAGTTAAAAACATGAATTTTATGTACGACTTGACAATCGACATTTCCGGTAATTTTATGTACGACTTGAAGTTAATCGCTACCGTATACAGTTCAAATCAACAACTTGACATTTTTTGGGATTTAAATCTAGTAAAGGTAAAAAAAAAAACCGTTTTGTAGCATTTGAGTGTTAGACTAGTGCCCATAGTTAAAAGTTGAAGCGGGCAATAGATTTAAGTCTGCCGATTTACATCGAAACAAGCAGTCGACTTTCGGACAAATTTTCCCGTATTACTTACAATAGAACTAGTCCAAAATTCAGTAGAGTATTGCACATTTATCACGCAAAAATTGTTTTATATTAATAATAACTGCATATATATCTACTATACTATGGGTTAATTTTAATACGACAACTAGCAACTAGAATTTCCATCAGAGCAGACTCCAGAGCGCTTGATTTTCAGAGACGTTTCATAATGTATACGGATCGTTTATGTATGCTTATATAAAAACGAATGTCACTAAATGAATCTAAATTATTAAACTTTAAAGTATATGTGTTGAGTTTCTGCTAGGAATAGGAAAACTGTTATGTAAACCCCCTCCCCCAATTTATACAGCACAAAGCTTGGGGATTGGGATTAAATAGATATTACATGTATGTATTCAAAGTGGTTTAAAGAAATACTTTATTTATTTTGATCTGATAAATTTACATGTATTTTCCTAAATAACGTATTCCCCCGTACAATAAGTCATGTCGCGAGGGGATGCTCCGCTTAGCGGTGCCCTTGTTTACATTTTGATTGTTGAAGTGAAAAATCCAGTTTTAGACATAAAATGAATGTGTTAAACGTTTAGTAACTGTTTATTTATGTTTACATGAATAAGAAGATAGAAAAATCAGCTTAAGAAAGATTTTTTACTGGTATATTGAACATATGTAAACAAAAACAGGACACGAACCTTGTTTACATGACAAAGAATTGGGAGCCCTGTATCTTGCTTATAACTCTACGACTGACTCTCAAATTTCATTAGATCATTAGAAATGCATTTCTAAAGCATTGTAAATAATGAATACAGAAAAATAGAATTTGACCAAAATCGTGACCATGCCCCTTTAAAATCGGAAAAAAATTCTTGACAAAAATCGTGACCATGCCCCTTTAAACTGAGTCTGGTTTATGTTATAGCTGTTTACAACCAATATATGATTTTAGGTGTATACTTTTAGAACTTTTTATCAATTTTCATAACATGCAAAACGTCATACAGGTTGTGGTGGAGTAATAACATTGGAGACTGGTAAAGTACAGGTTATCACAATGCAGGCTTATCAACAAGGCAGAGAATGTACCTGGATTATTAAGGTACTTCTTTGAAATGTCGTTAATAATAAATCTATAGTCAACAAACAACTATACCTTTAAATTTTACATGAATTTGATTTGCATTTTTAGCTCATATAACTGTAATTGTATTTTATACAGTTCTGTTTTCTTCTTAGCATTTTTTTTTTGCTTAAGAGGTGGGGGTTGAGGGGGGAGAGATAGCACACATCCACTGCAAATACAAGTACATTACCACAGGTCATGCATATACATGTACATGTATCTCAATTTATATATATAGATATATTTTGATACATAAATGCTCTATTTATCAAATTTATCTCTCTTTTGACTAAACATTATACTTATATCGCATCCCATTAGAATTGCATGTACGTATTTGTTGGCTAATTTATTGCACTCCTCCGAAGAGACTTGTAATATCCTGTATTTCTAGGGAGGCCCAGCATCTATCATCCGGGTCTACGTTACCTCTCTGGATCTCCCACACAATTCCACCAAAGAATGTCAACACTGGTTAGAGTTCAGAGACTACCACATAGGGACACCAGGGAAAAAGTAAACCGATCTCCCCTCATTGTCGAAATATCCATTATTGATATGTTTTCATGAGAGATTTTTAATAATTGTGTTAAGTATAGCAGATAAAATCGTTTTTTAAACATATTAATGCAAATTAGACTCATCAAGCAGCTTCCTATTAAAAGTTTCCATGACAATCAACTACTCTGATAATTCATAAAAACACACTTTAGAGGCTTTTCTAGTTTTAAAATGTTACGAGACAGAGAGAGAGAGTTTGAAAAAAAAATTATTTCAACGAAAAATACGTAAGAGCTAAGTAAGTATCTAAACTATAATTTCACCCTAACATATTAAAATGTTACGAGTAATTACTAAATGTAAACATTTCATAACTATTTGAAGACTTTGCGGACGTATGGCTGATGGCATAAAACTATATGCAAAAGACGTAAAAGAGGACCCTGCTATGATGATGATGAGATTCAACACTAAAATACACGTGTCATCGACTGAACGTAACTTCTTCCAATTAATAGCCGCAGCATATCCATCAGGTTCAATCTCATCACTTTTTTCATCATGAGTACATATATATTTTTTCAAATTTACAATTTATTAAGTTAGCAAAACATTGAATGCTTCAAATTTAAATTTTAATGATTCATACTGTAAACTAAAAATAAAACATTCGCCATAACTAAATATTTAACAGAAATGTACATTTACGATGGTTTATCTATTTGGCGCACTAAAATTACTCGTATTGAATGTTTTTCATTATAACTGAATACAAAAAATTCAGTGCTACAGTACATGCTTAATCCAGTCTTTTTTAATTATCTGTACCTTTCTTAATACTAGAGTATTCAAAGGATTAATCTCTGCCATTCAGTCAATTGAAAGGTAACTGAAAAGTGACTGAATGGCATATTTGTGCCTTTCAGTCACCTTTCCAGACCTTTCAGTTAACATTCAGTTGACCGAATGGCAGAGATTCATTCTGTGATTTCATGGTTTAGCATCGTTTCAATTACAATACCAGGTTGCGTTTCGTCTCCGTGTCAAAATGGAGCTAGGTGTGCTGAGGGAATCGACTTTTGGTCTTACGAATGTTACTGTACGAACGGTTTTACTGGTACAAACTGCGAACGATTTGAAGGTACACGTAAGAACTACATCATTATTATGTGACTCCAGAGTTTCAGAACACGCATTGCATGTGTTAGTTGTTATTTATTAGCTGTTGGTGATTTTATGATCAATCAATTTGTACAACATGGCATGAGAGTATGAAAAAAACATTTAGAAGTAAAACGATGTTTCGTTTATCTAATTTCTCGAACTAATAAAATCATTCAGTAAATGAATACGTCATTCGATAGCAAATTACATGCGCCTGAGGTTGATGTGAAAATAGTAATTGATAGTTCTAACTAGACATTTGTACTCATAACGTTAATATGATAATTCTGCAACCTATGAAACACACTATTCAAAATAACTTTATATTGTTTTTGCTTAGATTACTTATTTCAATATATCCTTAGCACTATATAACGTTTTCTCAGGATTGTATCACTATTTACGTAATAAATTTTCATATGTTTGTAAACGCAATATAACACGATGATCATATACTGTATATTTAAAATATAGGAATGAATGCAATGATGACGCATATCTTTAAAAAGATTTTTCTACATTATTTATATGATATCACAGATAACAGCTTTAACTCATGCGACTTTTCGAAGGACTTTCATAACTGTCTGGTACACCAAGATATTGCCAACTCTGATTTCTTCTGGTTATTTACTACGGTAAAAATCAAGTTGTTATGACTATGTTTTTCTCTGTATATTTTTTGAAACGAATTGATTTTATGTGTATACATATCTGAATAGAATATGACAACCACTATATAACTAAGTAAAACTAAAATTTACCATTCAACGCGGTCAATTAGAACTTAAAGCCACGTCACAAATGAAAGTAAAATACGTTATCTACAAACAAGGTAGTTTTTTTTTATAAACAACTTGAAAAAAATACGAAAAGTGTGAGATAAATTATAATGACATTTTTTTTAAACCTATTCTTTTTTTCTTCCTTTTCAGTATATTTGCATAGATTCCAACTGTAATACTGGTATATATACAGCGCAGAGTGTAGGGAACCAGTTTCTAACAATCAACCCGCTATATAATCTATATAAACTTTACAATAAAACGTCTTATCTGATATCAGACGTCCAGTTTTCAGGTATGGTTAATTAAAACATATTTTACAGTTGACAAGCAAGATTTTGTGTTTTAATGATAAAGAATAGAACAATCTTTCTTTAAATAATTATTAAATCTGTTTATTTCTAAACTCCAGCTCCTATGTTATAGGCCGCAATTGTATGTAATATAAAAAACTGAAGCGTTAACCCCTTAAACAAAAAAATATTTTATTTTACTCGACACTTCAGCTGTTCACAAAGTACACTCGTTGTTATATTACTGAGCAAACATGATAAAAAAAATTAAAAAATATATTAATTTTTTTTTTATTATTTTGATCAGCTTTTTTAAACAACTTTCCTTTTTTGTGCATCAGGAAATTTAAAAAAATAAATTTAGAAATACATGGCATACTTTTTTTTTTTTTTATCAAATCTGTAATGTGTAATTAATAATAGGCCTCTCAGTACAAGGCATAATGGAAAATGAAAATATGAAATTTTCGATTCTTTAGTCAGAAAATTCAAAAATTCATATTCTATTCTTTGTGTGTTATCTTAGAGAAAGACCGCTGCCTGACCTTCGACTACAACATGGGTGACAACAGCAATGGCGATTACCAGACAATTGTAAGAGTTTACAGAGAGGGGCAGGGCAAAGAAGGGATCACTAGAGAGCAGCTATGGGAGCTTAGCTCAACAACAAACTACACGTGGAACAAAGCTAGCGTTGACATTCACTCTATGAGAAAACTCAAGGTAACTCGGCAATACAATTACAAGTGGAGAAGTCCAAATTATTATTGAAAGATTACTTCTCCAAAACTCTTCACTTGCGTCTGTTGAAAGTGAATTGAGTGTGTAAATATTAGTAAGTTATATAATCACTGTTCCATTGTCTAGATTTGGATTTACTTGTTTTAATATTGGTAGTAAGCAGTTACAAATTTTGAAGTGTATTTATTGTTTTTCTTTCATCGATTATAAACAACGTATTGATACATTTACGGACATTCACAATTTACTTTGTGTACATATAATTAAAATCATATGCTTGTTTGTGAAACTTCATGTTATCACACTTTCCATAATTTGTGTTGCAGATTGTAATCGAAGCTGTTATGGGCCCCCAAGAACTTGGAATCGACAATATGAAGCTTCGGCCAGGCTTATGTAAGTTTCAAAATGTTAACCGATGCTTACTTTAAATACCAAGCAATAATTCTGCAAAATAATAACATTTTAAGAATGCTAGTCCATTTTTAGCTCACTTGAGCTGACAGGGCCACACCCTCTTTAAATGGGAGATAATTAAGAATTATTGAAATTTTTAGGTATTTTTCAAAAATCTTCTTCTCAAAACCTCTTAGGCCAGAAAAGCTCAAATTGAAGTGAAAGCATCCTCAGATAGTGTAAATTCAAGTTTGTTTAAATCATGGTCCCCGGGGGTAGGGTGGGGCCACGATAGGGATGAATTTTTACATAGGAATATTTAGAGAAAATCTTTAAAATATTTTTCTAAAAATCTCTTAGGCCAGAAAAGCTCAAATTGGAGTGGAAGCATCCTCAGATAGTGTAGATTCTAATTTGTTTAAATCATTGTCCCCAGGGGTAGGGTGGGGCCACAATACGGGGATGAATTTTTACATAGGAATATATAGAGAAAATCTTTAAAAATCTTCTTCTTTAAAAAACAATAAGGCCAGAAATGCTCAAATTTAAGCGGAGGTATCCTCAGATAGTGTACATTCAGGTTGGTTTAAGGAAGTATGGGACACTCACCAAAGTAATTAAAAAATTATAAAACTTGGTTCAACGGTTAGCACTGTATTTCCTCTAACAGAATATAAAAAAAATTTGATAGGTTAATATGTTTGTTTCCATGGTAACGGTACCCAAACATACCCTTGTTGGAAATACTCCAGCTCATTAAAATACACCGCTTGCAACAGAAATGAAGCAATGCTACAGAGTTTGCAATTACTTGATTTCATTTTTCTTATATGCTATTCATAACACATTAACAGAACGATCATTTTTTACAAAAATATTTTGTCAACGCCTCCTCAGTATTTTACAAACTGCAACCGAATTTCCTCTGCATAGTTCAAATTTGTTGCTTTTTGTGTTGACCTTCAATACAAAATGGTCAAAAAATATATCTTTATATAATTAAAAGTTTTATTTTTGAACTGAAATAAAATGTTCAAACGTTATGCTTTCACTGGAGAATGAGAAACTCATATGTCAATGACTTAGATAAAAAGATATTGCAGTCTGAATTTCCTCTGGTCTGTTTTTTCAATTTCGCGCCATTTTCACTTAAACACAATTCTAGTGTAGATAAAATAATCAATACCAACTTTTTGTTCAATAAACACTCAGTCAATTAATAATATCTTTATTACAATGCTAGTACTTTTTTAAATTCACCAAAAAAAGTAAAAATATTCATTTAAATCCCAAATTTCCTCTGTTTAACTTGAAATTCCTCTGTTAAAGTACAATTTTATAAACTATTTGCACCTTATAACAAGATACCAGGTAGGAACAAAATAATTCTAGTAGGTATAAACGAATAAATATTTAATTTATGATTTGCTACATGTATCTCATAATTATTTTTTTCAACTCTGAAACATATAAAAGGATCGAAATCAGCATTACATCATGTACAATATGCACAGTACAAAGGGCGAATTTAATTTTAAGCCATTTGGTAGAACAACATCCATTACTGTTACAACCATATATTATGGTATGAATTCTTTTTTATACATGTACTAATCAAGTTTATACTGGACATTTAACTCCCCACATGTACATGTAATAGATTAACAAACTTATACAAATAATGCACCCTAGGAAATAAATCAAAAGCCCTCCCAACATTATTACAGGTATTACCAATCTAGCATAAATAATGAAGCTGACAATTACCGCTCCAGAATGAACAACCCTTTCAACATTTTTATCTCATATCTAACATAAATACATGTATTGAAATGGACAAGAACACAAGTCCTTGGCTTATCCTTACAACACCCCTTTTTCCTTGGGCAAGGATGTAGTATAAACATCTTTTGAGATACTGTATGACTTTGAAAGTTAAAGTTTTGTGTTATTTTTTCACAAAGTATAGATGGTTCCTTAAGATTTCTTTCACACGATTAGCATCCAATGTTTTACCAATATTTGTGACAATGTTTGTCCGAAGTTTGGAAATTATTGTGCTATCTTCATCACCAACTATTGTCTTTATACAAACAGACCCATTATTCATTCACATTGACCATCTCTTCTATCATGTCACTCTCCATGGCCTTCGTAGTTCCGCTCCACTTGATACTGCAATCATGTGGAGGAGGTGTTGATTTGGAATTAAGAGACAAAGTACATGTGCGACAGGATTTCGATCTTGTTGAAAAGTTTTCTATTTTTCCAGAAAATGTTTTGATCATAGATGAATGACCTGAAAGATGGGAAATAGCATCAACTAAAATACTTATACATAGAAAGATATCTAAACAAAAACTGTTGTGACATTCAAACACAAGGATTTTTTAGGATGTACAATTTATGGTTCATTAAGATTGGGTGTGGGACAATTCAGGGTTTATTCAATTGGTTCGATTTCTATTCAAAATGCTACAATTCATTTTTTTTTCCCGATTCGATTAAATCAAGATAAGCTTTTAGTTAATATTTCTCATTATAAATGAAATACTAATCTTTATCTTGTAGATTCCTTTACTTAAGGATAACAAACAAAAAATTCATAAAAAAAATTACATAATTTAGAATTTACTTATAAAATAAACAAACTTTTTTAATAAATGACAGAATTTCAATTGGCACACTCATGCTTAGAGTATTAAACAGAATTAAATCAATGAAAATAAATGGCACAGTGATAATCTCTGGGACTATAGATTTCGGTCAACAATATATGGAATATTACAGTTAACTTTTACCCTACTGTCAAATCATTGAATTTTGTGAGGTCTAATTTTGGGGAATTGTTACCATTCATTAAAGGTTCATTGGGATGCAATTTCATGGATTATTTTGCACAGTTAATGAAGAATTTTTGGTGGATTTTTGAGTGGTTTTTTGTGGGGGTTTTAATTTGTTGATATGAAAGAGTATACCCTTGAAATCCATGAAAATTAAACCAATCACAGAGATACCAATCGGACGTAGTTTATGTAATTTATCAAATACCTGACAAATTGTCATGACTTCCCACTCTCTCTCTCTTCTGCCAACCAGCATATTTTTATATATAGCTCTTCTTCCTTAGGAGATCAATACAGTCTAAAAATGGCCACGACCATTGAGCTCTCTTAAATGCATATCTGCTTACATTCCTAATTCCACCAAAATCCTCCACTGTCTCCAACCACAATCAGACATTTTGACATCTTCTTCATGGTCAACATCTGTAATATTAAGTTACATAATCAGGAATTTTTGCACCATATGAGAGAATATTAATTGGAACACCAATTAGTTGCCAAGTTGATCAGTAATAAAAATATATGCATATGTACTTGATATTATAAAGGAACACCAATTGGTTGCCAAGTTGATCAGTAAAAAATATATATGCATATGTACTTGATATTATAAAGGCATAAACAGAGGTTAACTCAGATTTAACAAACATATTAATATTTACTGTAAGAGGGATAGTTATTATTAGACACTGACTTTTTAAAATCTTCACTTTTAAATTAGTTGTTCTCCAATCGATACATAAATATGTACATGCAAATCTTTCCACATGAAGAAGGGCATGGGGCTGTGAAAAGTAAATTTTGAGGGAGCATTATTGTGAAAGACTGAAAGTCACACAAAAGATCCAGACACTGTTTTAACTGAAAAAAGACACCATCTGAGGTTAAGTTTTAAATAAAAAAAAATTTTTATTTGACACCTATTTCACACCTATTTGAAATTTATTTTGCTGTCAATATGTGTATACAATAACAATTTTAATATCATTACCTAAAGTGTTCAATCTGTCTTCCTATTTTAAAATACATCTCCTGACGTCATGGGTTTTCAATAGTTTAACACCTAACGCCACACATAATGGCTGTCAGTTAACAATTTTTATCTAAACTGAATCATTTTTAACCTCACTCAGACATAGCATCTGAAATTTCTGATACAAAATCAAAGTCAGTTGTCATCATATGCAGTTTCTACTTGTAGCTAAAATATAAACTGGATCCCACATAATTTGACTAATGGCTATGCATAGAGATGACAGGAGAATTCGTATGTGTGGTATAACATCATTTTGGAATGAACTCATGCGTTGAAAATCGACTACTCGAAACATCTGATTATCTGAAACATGTGACGACATGATACAAATTCTGATATATTTTAGAATTAACTATTAATAATGAAAGATTAATAATTCTACTGGGTTCTGATATGTGTATTGAACCATACTGTCAAAAACTTGTATACATGATTATAATTATTTTTTTGATTATGAAATTACACCTCAGGTGCTTGGGGCTTTACTCACGAATATGTACGATGCCTACTTATATAGGTATAGGTATCTTACACATTCATGAGCAGAGACCAATACATGCAAGCACCAGTGCATTACACCCACATAGCATAAGAAAAATTCGATGATGCCCATACCAATTTTACTTTTACTCTAATCTCAGCAAGATTTGCCAAAACTGATGAAACGTCTGTCAAAAATTTTCAGTCTCGACGAACTTAACCTCGCTGAGATTGCAAAATACTTCTACTCTGTCAATGAATGTAAGTCAAACCTGGACAGATCGCTTTTGCTGGTGTCGAGTCATCTTCCTCTATCTGTGATGAGAATTATTCAGCTGTAATATCCAAATATGTTATTGGTCTGCCCAAGAGAGCATCCACGTTCGCACTTTGTGACTAGACCATCCTTTTTCTGAGCTTTAGCAACCTTTATGTCATTTCAGCGTTCAAAATCAAATCCACGTTTCCTCCGCATTGTCGAAAACCGAACCGATATTTATGTCGTAAAATAAGATTTTTGGGTTAAATTAACTTTTATTATCATTTATGTTCACGTTTTATTTTAAAAAGAAACTATGAAATCCTTTCCACAATTCATTTTATTGTTAAATACCTTAGAATTGAACCAACAGATTTAACGACCGCGAATTGGTTTACGTCATTCGGAGTTGCGCGGTAGATTCAAAATCATGAGTCCCATACTTCCTTAAATCATGGTCCCCGGGGGTATGGTGGGGCCACGATAGGGATGAATTTTTACATAGGAATATATAGAGAAAAATCTTTTAAAATCTTCTTAAAAACTATTAGACCAGGAAAGCTCAAATTGGAGTGGAAGCATCCTCAGATAGTGTAAATTCAAGTTTGTTTAAATCATGGTCCCCGGGGGTAGGGTGGGGCCACATAGGGGGATGAATTTTTACATAGGAATATATAGAGAAAATCTTTAAAAATCTTCTTCTTTAAAAAACAATAAGGCCAGAAATGCTCAAATTTGAGCGGAAGTATCCTCAGACAGTGTACATTCAGGTTGGTTTTAATCATGGTCCCCGGGGGTATGGTGGGGCCACGATAGGGATGAATTTTTACATAGGAATATATAGAGAAAAATCTTTTAAAATCTTCTTAAAAACTATTAGACCAGGAAAGCTCAAATTGGAGTGGAAGCATCCTCAGATAGAGTAAATTCAAGTTTGTTTAAATCATGGTCCCCGGGGGTAGGGTGGGGCCACATAGGGGGATGAATTTTTACATAGGAATATATAGAGAAAATCTTTAAAAATCTTCTTCTTTAAAAAACAATAAGGCCAGAAATGCTCAAATTTAAGCGGAAGTATCCTCAGACAGTGTACATTCAGGTTGGTTTTAATCATGGTCCCCGGGGGTATGGTGGGGCCACGATAGGGATGAATTTTTACATAGGAATATATATAGAAAAATCTTTTAAAATCATCTGGAAAACTATTAGACCAGGAAAGCTCAAATTGGAGTGGAAGCATCCTCAGATAGTGTAGATTCAATTTTGGTAAAATCATGGTCCTCAGGGGTAGGGTGGGGCCACAATGGGGGGATGAATTTTTACATAGGAATTTATAGAGAAAATCTTTAAAAATCTTCTTCTTAAAAACTATTAAGCCAGGAAAGCTCAAATTTGAGTGGAAGCATCCTCAGATAGTGTAGATTCAATTTTTGTTTAATCATGATCCCCAGGGGTAGGGTGGGGCCACAATGGGGGGGGGGTTGAATTTTTACATAGGAATATATAGAGAAAATCTTTAAAAGTCTTCTTCTTAAAAGCTATTAGGCCAGGAAAACTCAAACTGGTGTGGAATCATCCACAGATAGTGTAGATTCAATTTTGGTTTAATCATGGTCCCCAGGGGTAGGGTGTGGCCACAGTAGGGGGATGAATTTTTACATAGCAATATATAGAGAAAATCTTTAAAAATATTCTCGGAAAGTTTTCAGTCCAAAACGCAGTAACTCGTGTGAAAGCACGGGTTGTGCAGATTAAAGTTTGATCAAACCATGATTCCCTATAGAAAATGGGGTCACAAAGTTGGTGGGGGGTTATATAGGAATACACAGCAATGTTAAGGCGTCCCGATGCTAAAATACGGATGGAAAACGATATTATTTGAATCATCGCAAAAATACTTTGACCGGGAGTTTTTTTGAAACTCTATGTTACATTTATTGACAACAATGTTAAACATTATATTTGATGCATTTTTGTGACGTCATATGTACTTTGTAATCACGTGACGGGCGAGACCTTATATTGCAAAGGATATATATAAATCGCATTGGCGCAGGTGATTAATGACATTAAATCATAAATATTTTGAAGAAAAATCCTTTGTTATGTCATATACTTTGAAGTTCTTGCTTGGGCTTGAAATAGATATTTCGTTTATGGAAGATAAGGTTAAAAAGTTTTACGAAATCATCAAAATAATGCACATTTTTACTAATCAAAAGCGATTTACAAAAAATTGGGGTAAATCCGAAGGTTTCCCAAGCACGATTCACATTGGTACTTATATTCTCTAACAATTTTACGTAAAATATTCTAAAATTGTGCTGATCTTTCACCTGCGCCAAGCTGGTTTTTACAAGCATTAATGTTTTTCGTTCAGTTGTTTAAACGTTGCAGGGAGAGTCTCCAAACCACTAGTTTATAATTAGGATTTTACTTAAAACGCAGCTTTAAAACTGCCGATTTTTAATATGAATGAATTCTGTACGTTTAGCATTAACGGCAGCATCTATGTACAGGAAACATGCGGTTTTATACTAGTTTGATATAATTCACTTTTAACGTAAATATACATTCCCTGAGAACTAACGACAGGAATGCAGATCGTGGCGTCAAAATTAATTATGACGTCATATCGTATGAATTACATGTACAGACAAGTGACTTTCTTCACATCGCCTTAACATGCCCGCGTAGAGAAAAATCTTCCTACAGGTACAACAACAAAAGGGGTTTGGTATTTACCATAAAAATATGTGGATAAAAATCGGCAGATATTTTAAATTTTTTGAGCAATATCTACTGTACTTAGTTGTCAAGATATTTTGATTTTGATACTGTAATGCTAATTTGATCACAGTTAAGGCTATTGTTCCTCAGGTGAACGGTGTGGCCCTGGGCCTTTTGTTTACAGTTGTAAACTGATTTTTTTTTATTGGAAACGACAATTTTGGTTTTATTTATGCTGATACACAAATCGGGTTTACCATGACATACTTAAACACAGTCACATGTTAAATTCTTTTATTCATTCGCCATGATAATGTTCTTTGTTCACGTGCGTTGGTGTATACTTAGAATGAGTGTGAACCATATATATTATAAAAGGTCAAGAAAGTGTATGCAACCCAAATCCTTGTAAAAATGGTGGAACATGTAATCCTTCTGGTAATCCAGCAACAACATACAGCTGTACTTGTACAACTGGGTACGCCGGAATCAATTGTGAAGGTAAAGTATTGTTGTGTGCACAGGTCTACACGTTTTGTAGTACTGAATTATTTTGCATCAGACATAGAAAGCTTCAATACCAATGATTTCAGTCATGATTATAAACATTTAATTAAACATTTGGACTTGGAAATGATTTTTCTGTTTTTTATTAACTTTCAGGGTTTGGTGATGTAAATAATTAAGTATATATTTTTTAATGTATTTTAATGTTATACACACTACATTTGGAAGAATCGATTTTGTAATGTAGAGTCCAATACATTTCATTAATGACTATTTTTATATTTAATCTTACAAATTCAGATAATTATATAAATATATTAAGTAATGCTAAGTAATGCTATATTATTCTTTGAATATAATGAGGTGATCAAAAATGGTCGAGTGTGAATAAAACTAACATAAGGCACTTCGGCCTTCATTGAATTTAATCACCCCAGACCGTATTTGATCACATCATAATACTTCAAGAATGATTCCTTATTCCTTAGATAACGTACGATATTAAATTGTCTGTACAGACTGGTGTGTAATAGGACCAACGAATAAAAAAAGCATTCAATGCTTATATTCATTAAAATTATTTTTATGTTTATTTGTATGAAATGTTTTTTGTATTGTCACTTTAAGATCATTATATATACTCTTTGACATTAATATATATAAATGATGGAGAACTGTGGCAAGGATATCAATAAAACAAAAAAGGAGGACAACCCCCAGGGGCCCCACCAAAAAAAATGTGACCAAAAAAAATAAAAAACATTTTATTTTATGCACTTCTGCAGCTAAACATATATTGCCAGAAACTACGCTGGAAAACCCCTGTTCCAAAAATGGAAAAATATAAGTTAACGATTAATTTACAAAATGTTCAAAAAATGGAAAGATGTAAGTATTTCATATATAACTGTTAGATGAGCTTGGAAAATGAATTAAATCAAACATTAATATATCAATTAAAAATGGCAGATCACGCTTACTTGTGCTCGTAAGCCGTGATCCAGTGTGACGTGTGTTATTCAATACTGATCGTCAAATTTCATGAAAAAAATAGTAGGGGAAATATACATGTATATGGAATGTATCTATTTAATTAAATAACGACGCCATGGTGACCAATTATCTCATTTATGTTTTATTCCGACCTAGTCATCCACATTTAAAATATCTATCATTCAAATTCTACCCACTCGACAATGCAACAATTTGAAGTTTTCAGTGCATATTTTCACTATTGCAGAAATAAGTTACTGTAATGTGAATCCGTGTCGATATGGCGGGGAATGTCGTCCTATCGGAACCGGCACCCAAGGAGGATGTGTGTGTAAACATGGCTACTCGGGGCAATATTGTGAAGGTAGTGAACGATTTATGTACATACTTTATCAATTTAAGGATGTTGGATCCTGCGATCATAATTTTTTCAGGTTTTTTTTCTAAAGTTTTTTTTAAAAATCTACATACATAGCTAAACCAAAATTCAAAAGAAAGTGTTGGGGTCTATATGCTCCTTTCGGTGCTACAGTGTATTTAATATGACCTTTCTGCACTGAAAGTGCAAACTGCACATACATCGCCTTTTCCTCAATAATTTTTAATCGGAATACATCATGGCATCAAATACAAAATTATATTATTTAAAATTAATAATATTAAAATAATCATAAAAAAGTTTGCAATTTCTTCATCTAATTTATATTTTGACCTTTTAATAGACTTGTCAAAAATATCTTACAAATTCAGAAAATAAAACCAAAAGAATTGGTCTATGATGTAAATTTTGAGATATGTCATGAGATAATCTAATATTAGGCAAAAATTGGAGTTCATTTTTACTTGACTTTTATAAAATATTAGTTAAATGTGCCAATGTTCGTCGATAGAAATATTGAAATATTGTTAAAATATGTTTTTTTCGAAACAACACGAAGATAACCCATACACAAACTAGCTGGAAATTTGGTCTGCATTGAAAATAAGGAAGCTAAAATTACAGTACTCTACAACAACTGAGTTATGAAAAATGTTCTTTTTCTTCTTAAAAGCTTTCCGCCACAAAATATAGTTCCTTACATAACTCTGTAAATATGTAATTTTACCTTAACTATTTTATTCAATATAGTTTATTTTGCATTGTAGAATAGGAATTTACAAGTATAATTAATATATGACACAGAATTTCCAGACTAGAGGTGACCCAAAATGGCTACCAAAAATCAGAGGAAGGAACCTCTTTAAATGTTTTGTCTATAATTTAATTAAATTTAAATAGTACCTATGTACAATTATTTTTACCACAATGTTTGTTTTATAATTTCAGATGAGATTTCTATGTAAACGATCTTTATCTAACTATCGTTGTTATATTGTGTTTAAGAGCACACCCTAACGTTTGCGCAAATGACAAACCCAAGTACAAAACTCGCTACTACTTGTTCAAGCATTTCCTATAACACGAAAACAATTTGACCATAAATAATGGTTCTAATTTCCACAAGTTTAATTACATGTATTTTCTTTTCCGTCAATTTTCAATATAACTATATTAAGAAGCTATTACAAAGATAAAACTGGTTTGTATATACAAACTCTGTAATAACAGTTAAATATTTCTAACACATAAAGAGCGTTATTTTTTTGAGTGCAAGGAACGCCATGCAGTTTGACACCTTGTAAAAATGGTGGAACATGCGTCCCAGCAAAATCTGGTGATGACACGCCTTACACGTGTAACTGTCTACCAGGTTACATTGGTGAAAACTGCGAAGGTAATATTGCAACTATGGATAGTTAATATAAATGATAATGTCTTTTAGTTATACATGTAATAAGAATTAACATAGAAATCAGGACAAATATAAAATAAGGTGCGATGCATACTTCGCGAATACGTTTATTGATATTATAAAATAAATGTAATGCTTCTAAATTCTAAATTTAAAATATGCTTTGATGCTTTGTTAATAAACATTTAATCGATGTATGGTTTTTAAGTGATGTACTTAAATTAAAGATGATATATGATTATGATATGATGTTTCTATTTAATATATTTAAAATAACATGACAGAGCAATACAGTAAGGTTTTGCATATTCTTATCTTCTAATAACATTTTTTTAGGTATGATTTTGATATCGGTGACTTTTTAATTTTCAGTTGTTAGTATGTAATAAGATGAACATAGAAATCAGGACAAATATAAAATAAGATGCGATGCATACTTCGCGAATGCGTTTATTGATATTATGAAATAAATGTAATGCTAGTAAATTTTAAGTTTAAAATATGTTTTGATGCTTTGTTAATAAACATTTAATCGATGTATGATTTTTAAGTGATGTACTTATATGATTATGATATGATGCTTCTATTTTATATTTAAAATAACATGACAGAGCAATACAGTAAGGTTTTTATATTCTTTTCTTGTGATAACATTTTTTTAGGTATGATTTTGATATTGGTGACTTTTTAATTTTCAGTTGTTACTTGCACATTCGAAACTGACAAGTGGTGTGGTCTAGAATATTACAACGTTCAGTCGTCTGGTATTTCTTGGACCATACACGAGGTTAGCATAAACTTTTGTGATTTGATTAAACTGTAACTATATGACAATTAATGTAACTATATGATAACAACTGAAGTTATATTATTACAACCGGTTTTTTTTCTTATATACACTTATGATACACACCCTACCTAATATTCTCATGGGAAAATATGACCTCACAATACGTGCATTTTCCAATGTGTTTTTTTTTCTTCAAATGATTCAACCTTTTTTTTCTTTTAAATAAGCTAATGTTTCTGCAGCTATATCCGAAAAAGGTACAATAATTTATGACATAGAAAAACAAACTATACTTTTTTCTTTATAAATTAAAGTGGTTAAATTCATAACAATTCACAATAATAATATGTTTTTTTGATGATGCCAAAGTATGTTTTAATTATAAACCATTTCATACATTTTCATTATTTTTTTTTAAATTGACACAAAACTTAATATATAAACCACAAGAGATGTGAAATGTCCGCATACCGTTATAGGACGAAATGATATATTTGTTTGTTCATGTATATCATTACTTACAATTGAATAATGTAGAATCATTAGAATTCGTGGTTGCTCAATATTCGTTGTATTCGTGAGCCCTCACCCACGAATTTACATCTTTGACGAAAACTAATTATAAAATATTTTTTTTAGTTATCTACTGTAACTGAAAACCGACGCATCCGCAAAATAACATTCACACGAATTACCAAAAAAAAAAAAAAAAAAAAACACCAAAAAAACAACAACACACATCCGCGAAAATTAGCTCCTACGAAATAAGATGATTTAACAGTAATAGGTTAACAGGATTGTCTGTTGCTACTCACAAACTCCGCTAAATATGTCAACACACGCTGATAAAGCATATTTGAAAAAAAAATAACCAGTTAACTTTAACTGTAAAACACAAAATTACATTTGTATAATTCGCGGTTTGTTGAGCATTTGAAGACGAAACAATAAATTCTCCAAAAAATAGCCAGGTTATGTTATTGCAAGTACACAATTAATCTCATAATTGAAATTTTGACTTAATACTATATACAGGGAAATATTCGCCCCCGTTTTATTTTCACCCCTTTTGCCGTCGTTGCCAGCGGGCGAATTTAAGACTTTGCGAATACCAATGTCTTATCTTTCTTAAAAAAAAACTGTGTTTGGGTCTATTCAAGATGGGGCGAAACTGTGTGCAAGTGTAGAAGGGCGAAAATTACAGGGGGCGAAAATAACTAAGTATACAGTAGTTCATATGTAAACGCATAATTTTGTACAATTCGTACAAAATTGAAATAAAACGTTATGCCAGGTATCATGTTTGTACATCTTACCATAATACGGAAGCATCAGGTTTCATGAATTCATCAAATAAGACCTAACAACCATAAAACATGTAAAATAAAATTATTTTGATTACAAGGGTCAAACACCTAGTCCAAGCACTGGTCCTATGAAAGCAGCGGAAGGAAAAAGGTATCTCTACCTCGAAGGATCTGGTGCTGACACAGATGCAAACTCAATGTTTCATATCATAAGGGATAAAGATACAACAGGTTGGTTAATATTTTACCCTTAGTCTTTAGAATCACGTTCAATTTATTAAGCCTTTGTGTTTGCAGTATTACTCTAGATAATATGTATTATCATAAACATATAGTTTAAATATTGCAACCATTAACTTATGTTTTGCCAATATATTTAAAGTTCCCCTGATTTTGTATACAGTTCTTTATTATTTGCTATTTTATGCACGATATGTTATGTACGTGTAACTTCTAATTTTGATATTCTTTTCCTGTATCAAGTGCTTAACCTATACTCAAATTAGACATTTCAAATCAACTTTTCCAGAGGGGGATTTCTGTCTGTCATTTTACTACTCCATGGTGGGCACAGATGTTGGGGATTTTAATGTGGTTCTCTATGACGCAGCTAACTGGAACCTCAGATTCAAACTTACAAGATCTGGACCACAAATAGGCGGGGAATGGCTGAAGTATGAAGAAACCGTGACAATGTACGAGAATACATATGTAAGTGTTATCAAATTAGTGAACATATGATTGGTTTTATATTTGAGATTTCTGAATCTTATGAATTTTCATAAGACATTTCTTTAGTTCATTTTATTTCACCGTTTTAACATTACTTAAACTTTGTATCTGAATGAAAATGAATAATTTATATGTTAATTAATAATATTGAAAATAATACAAATTAATTAAAGAATTTGAATTTAATTATTTAGGCAAGTATATACTTTGATTTGTCATTCATTTTGTTCATGTTAAAAGCCATTGTTGAAATATTTTGATATTCTTTAATAATTTTTTCAGATCATATTTTATGGGATGAAAACAAGTTCTGGATTCCGTTCGGATATCGCCATTGACAACATTCAACTCAAACCTGGACAGTGCTGAAACTCTTACATATAGTGACAACACTGTCATCTGAGTTATAATATTGTCACTCTGTAAAATTATTCGGACTACCGTTATCATTTTATATATTGGACAATGATTATTTATTCTTAAATAAATACGAAATTCGATTTGTACTACAATGCTATTGTAAAGATAGATTGTTAACGATATCCTATAGTTGCATTGTCTTGTCCCAGCATGAGTAAACGATTAACAGACTCAAAATCATTTTTGTGATAATTAATCTACTTTAGTATGTCTAGATTTTTGTTTTTTATTACTATCTATATGTTAGATGAGACAAATATATAAGAATATGATTCTTTTATGTTGCATGATAAAATGCAAAAAACTGTGTAAAAAGCAGTTACATGTAGGCACATCAAAAATATTGCCGGCATGCTTATAAAATTGTGTCATGTTCTTTTTCGAACAATCTCAAACGAACATAAAATAGTTACCAGCCTGATTCAAAATCAGAACACTGATCATGGGTGTATGCTCCAAGACTCGAGCGTCATATACAATGTATAAATTCCAAAAGAACACGCAGATATCTGCCTTGCTTTCTTGAAAAAAAAAAGAACTTGATTGGGGATATCTACAACTTATATACATTTAATTACCTATTAAATTCTAAATAATACCTGCTTAACTTTTGATATTAGAATAAAGGGTTTGGTGTGCGGGCGTAAAAGGTGTAAAAAGCGAAAAGTGATGAGCTCGATTGGCTAAAATACACAGCGTGTTAGCCTTATTCAACACAACCAGTGTAAGGGTACTGTATACAAGGAAATACTCTCTCCATTTTTTTTCTACAAAGTATTAATAGTTCAGCATGGCTACATATTCTATTTCTATTGAATGTGAGAAACATATTCTTATATGTTACTAGGTTTTTAATTCAGAAATAAATACAATATAAAAAAGATGTAGAAATTCTTTTTATGGAAATGTGTGTGTAATGGCGGACAAGACGCTATGTAAACTTCGCCTAAAGTTAGAAGTGTACAGGTCTACATAGTATTATTAGTACAACCTGATTAGGTCTTTCCACCTTTCAGGTGAAAGACCTTTTGTATTTCTTATGTTTTTTTATTAGGGTCTTCCGTTTTCAACGGAAGACCCTCATGTTATTCTATTGTTTCTTTTCCTTATTATTATTTTATTTTTTATTTTTTTTCTGACTTTTTTCGAACGCTATTTCTCGTGAACTACTCTACCGATTTGCATGAAACTTTCAGGATGTATTGAGCATTAAACGTACTTGATATAATAAAATTATTGGCTGATGACGTCACTTCCGGTTTGAGATTTTGAGGATTTAGTGAATTTTTAAGGACCATTTTGTCCACGTAACTTCTCAAAAACTAATTGTGATAGAAACGTCAAACTTTCAGGGATAGTAGATGAATGTCTGTAGATGATCATTGTTCATCTGTTTATCTATACAGTACCATATCTAAGTCATATGTTACGTAATTAGGGGTTTCAAGGGGCCAAAAGCCCAAAACTTTGATCTTTAATATCTAGAAAAGGAAAAATATTTTGATAAGCATTATAGAACAAAAAATGCTTAGAATAATATTCTACCTCAAAACTTTTTGTTGGTGGCCCCAGTAAGGATTTTAAGGGTCGGCCCGGCCCTTAAACACATTTGTTCAGATATCTTTAGAACGGTCAACATTTTCTAAAACTTGTTGAACAAAATGTGTTTATATTTACAAGACCTTTTATTTGATATCAAGAAATAAGGGCTGGCCCCTCAAATTAGGGGCCAAGAGAGCTCTAAAGTCTTTATAATAAGTCTTTACTGAACAATAATTTGTTATTTATTATAGCATCAAAAATGCTCATTGTAGAGTTGTTTATCTATACGGTACCATACCTAAGTCATATGTTACGTAATTAGGGGTTTCAAGGGGCCAGATGTCCAAAACTCTTATCATTATTATCTAGATAAGTAGAAATATTTTGAAAAGCATTGTAGAAGAAAAGTTGTTCAAAATAATGTTCTTTACAATATCGTATATAAAACTTTTTTGTTGGTGGCCCCGGTAAGGAGTTTAAGGGTCGGCCCCTAAAACACAGTTGTTCGGATGTCTCTAGAACGGTTAACAATTCGTGAATACTTGTTGAACAAAATATGTTTATATTTTCAAGACCTTTCATTTGATATCAAGAAAAAGGGGCTGACCCCTCAAATAAGGGGCCGGAAGGGCTACAAAATCTTTTTATAATAACTTATTTTTAGCGATAATTTGTTATTAATCATAGAAGCAAAAAATAAGAGCGTATTAATCATAATCTAAAACTGAAATCCGTTTTAAAATCGGACGATGCATTACAGAGATATAGGGGTTTAAAATTTGATTTTTCCGGAAATTTTGATTCCCACATTATTGGTTAAGAAAAAAGTCTTATGTTCAGAGTTAAATCAACTCGTAACTAAAATTATTCAATAATTGTAATATCGTACTTTTACACATTCGGATTTGTATTTGATAAGTTGTTCCTGAAATCGATAAGGTTTTTGTTAACTCGTACTTAGAATCATTCGGATTTTGTTAACTCGTACCAAGAATAATTCGATTTTTTTTCTTTTTGTCTTAGTTACTTATGTTTATTAGTTTAAGAACTCTGCTTTTTACAGGAACTTCTAGCTTTACTTTCGACATTAACGGAGGACCCACTCGTTGCTTTGCAACGAGCTTTGCTCTAGTTATTATTATTATTAATTTTTTTTTGTTCTTCCCTTTTTTTCCAGGGACAGCTTTTTTTTATTTCAAGAGATATCGAAACAATTTTTGGGAGTTGATTTTAATCAACTCTCCTATGCAGTTACTCAGGCAAACCAAAAGTGAAACAGTGTTTGGACCTAAGCACAAATTAACACCGCTGACAACATTTAGTTTTTGAAAATAATCGATAAATTTGATGTAATGTATTCTAAAGCATAGTTTTTCAAGGACACCTATTTATAGATACCTTGTAAATAGTCAGATTTTAATTGGTATGAACAATAAAGATATTTTTATTATATTCGTACATTGTATGTATTCCTACGCCAGAGTTCAAACCAGACGCTCGGCTGTCTCCGTTAATCTCCGCTTGTCGGAGATTAACGGAGACAGACGAGCGTCTGGTTGAACGAGACTACAGTTCTATAGTGCTTGGATTCATACAATTTCTCAGAAATATTTCGATAACTGATACGTAGTTTGATGGAATTAATTATATGAATATTACATATGATTCATATGGGATATTCACGAAATTCCTGTCGAAGAATTCATATTATAAAAAATGTGTATAATTCAAATACATATAGGAAACGGGGTCTAGGAAACTACTTGCCATGCAAAATAACCTAACATATCGTTGATTTTAAATAAATAATAGTCGATAAAATCAACTCCCGTCAGTACTTCAGTACTTTGATTTCTTTATGTTATTGACCATATGTTACCAAATGACCCTTTGCTTGATAACTCCCAAAACTTACAAAGTTATTGCCCTTGTGTAAGTAATGCTTGTTATCACTACTCCTCTGAAACCACAAGAGATAGAGATTTGAAACTTTTACCAATGTCATCAGTAAACTTATAGGGTTCTTCAATCTATTCATACCGCAAGGATCTGAGGCCCCCTTCTAGTAGTTTTTGCCCCTTTAAGTATTTCAATTTCTATAAAATCACTTCCAACTTTTTTTATTTTTTATCGTAAAGACTTCGGACCACTTGGGATGGAAGCGTCTACCTTGGCCGAACAAAATGACATAAAGGTCAAAGGTCAAGGTTATTTGGAAATCTGTTAATTAATGATTTTTAGATTTCTTTTGTTTAGGGTGGTAGAGAAAAACTTTTTCATGGATGTAGTAGGACATCTTAAGACATTTTAAAATATAGCCCCTTAGCTCATACTTTTGAATAATTACAGAGTTATTGCCCCTATTGTACGATTGGGTTGTTATCGCTACTCCTCTAAAACCATACGAGATAGACACTTGGAAATTTTACCAATGTCTTTAGTACACTTAGAGTGTTCTTCAATCTATTCATACCGAAAGGATCTGAGGCCTCCTTCTAGTAGTTATTGCCCCTGAAAGTATTTAAATTGATATAAAATCACTTCCAACTTTTTTATCATTAAACGTAGAGACATCGGACCATTTGGGATAGAAGCGTCTACCTTGGGCGAACAAAATGACATAAAGGTCAAAGGTTAAGGTCATTTGGAAATCTACTAGTTAAAGTGTTTTTAGATCTCTTTTGTTTAGGGTGGTAGAGAAAAACTTTTTCATGGATGTAGTAGTACTTCTTGAGACATTTGAAAATATAACCCTTAAGCCCCTACTTAGAAACAATTGTAGAGTTATTGCCCCTATTATACAAACTGCTTGTTATCGCTACATCTCATAAACCGTTAGAGGTTGAGACTTGAAGCTTTTACGATGGTATTCAGTACTTTTAGGGGCTTATTCAATCTATTCAAACTGAAAGAGGCCGATGCCCCCTTCTAGCAGTTATCGCCTCTGAAAGTATGGAGTCCCTAATATGACATAATTGGGGGGAGGACATTCCCCTTTTAACCACTCAATCCAATTGTTTAAGGTATCGTTTTTTTGTCTCACAAAGACAAAAAGAATGATAATAATTTTGATGTCATAGGAAGACAAATAAAAACTTTAGTCCCAAGAAAGAAGTAAAATACGCGTGTTGAGGGTCGGTGACAGCTCCCATTTCTGAAAAAAAAAGGTTTTAAGGGTCCATTTTTAGCTCACCTGAGTTGATAGTTCAAGGGAGCTTTTCTGATCAAATTTTGTCTGTCGTCCGTAAACTTTTCACATTTTCACAAGCTTGGCACAAAGCACCCTTAGGCAAAGGGGATTAAAAGTTGTGAAAATTAAGCACCACGCCCTTTAACAAGTGAACTAAATAGAAATTATTGAAAATGTTCGTGAAATTTTCAAAAATCTTCTTCTCAAGAACCATTTTCCCAGAAAAGCTGAAACTTATTTGGAAGCATCCACAGGTAGTGTAAATTCAAAGTTTCTTTTTAATTATTATTTAAATATTTTATTGTCCTAGACAACTTAAATATTTGATGTCAGGGTTGGGAGGCCCTGAAGTCATCAAATTTACAACTGTACATAGGTCATTTTTTGCATATACACGCACATTCATCCATTGTTTATGGTTGTGTACAAAGAGTAAATTTATATACCAAAATTGTTTGAGTTTAAAAACACAGAGAAGAAACAGAAATGGAAAAATATAGAATATCCCAAGTCTAGATTTAAAAAGAAAAAAACAAAAGACACTTATTGAAGGGATGAGAAAATATCCCATCGTTTATAAAAGTTGTCTTCATTGTTATTTTTTTATACATAAGTTCTAAATTTCTAAAATACAGTATTTCTTTCTTTAAGCCTTCGAAAGAAGGTAACATTTTGTTATTTCTTTTCTTATAACCATGGCGTTTTACTAAAATAATCATTAAATTGATTATATTTTTGTGCTTTGACAGTTTACCAAACAAAATGTCAACAATATTAGCATCAATCAAAGTATTAGTTTGGTCATTAATCCAGTCAAAAAAAGAATTCCATAGTTCTTCAACATATGTACACTCCCAAAATTAATGGGACAAGATTTCAGAATATAGGTCACAAAAAGAGCATAAATCAGATTGTAAGATGATTCCAATTCTTTTCAAAAATACATTTGTAGTTAAGATTCTGTGAACAATTCTGTATTGAAACCATTGAATTTGTACATCTATAGATATCTTAAAAAAGTGCACGATTATGTAATTTCCACCAGAATCTGTCTCTATCAAGGTTAAGTTCATTTTCCCATTTCGCGGGTATGATAAGGCAACAAATCGAGTAAAAATTCCTCTGATCGATATGACGTAACAATAAGCAGCATGATGTCATAGTTTATTCAAGAATTCCGTCAATTTTAACTTTATCTCTGGTCCAAATTATGAAAACTACAGCCGGAAAATGTCACTAGAAGCTCTTTTAACAGAATATATCTTCGATTTATCTGTATTACGTATCGTTAACATTGATGACGTCACAAGCATGTTTAATAGAGAAGATCAATGTCGAGAGATAAAATCAACGAAATGCAGTGTAAACAATGCCGAAATAAGACTTATTTAATACAGATACCCAATATTTAGATGAGTGTCAGTTAGGATATAACCAGGATAATACAGGCATGGAAATTTCGTTTTATCAGCGAGTGTTATAAGGTAAGCAGATAGACATGTGGCTTGACGAAAAATACGTATTTGAGGAGGTTTCCGGTAAATAATGACAATATTTATTTTATGCGATAAACAATAGGATTCTAGCAGCAATATTAATAAACATGAACTTATTGCCGATCGAATTATTGTATCATACATACAAATAATCTTCGGGGTAGTGTTACACTTTTTGATTTTTTGTTAAGGTACAAAAATGATCTATTTTTAACTGTCACGTGATAGCATGGCACGGCAGCTTTATAGATCGACTTCATTCCGTAGTAAAAATATAATATCTTGTTGAATATATTCACTTGATATCAATATTCGGCACTGTTTTTACAAAAAATAAACAATTTTTAAAATGACCATAATATCGGCGATCATTAAACTCTGATTTGCCTTAACCTTCCCGCGTTTGTTTCATATTTTGGTTTTTCCCAGGACGTAGCTGTGATTATATCATATATCTCTTTTGATCCCTTTTTATTTTTTTAGAATTGGCTTTAAGAAAGCATGATAATATGGATTATTGAACATAATTATATTTACATCATAAGGAAGTTTTAACATTTTAATGTTGTTAACAATACCATAATAGGTTGTAAGCGGAGTCAGTACATCAAATTTATGACAAAAATCTTCATATTGCATTATTTGGCCATTAGTATTGAAGAAATCATATACATACAGAACACCTTTTTGAGCCAAGCATTCATAAAAAAATATATTTGTTGTTAATTTTAATATTTTCATTATACCAGATTGGATGAACAACAGATTCAGACACTTCGGTTTCAACAATTTCCTAAATTTAAACAGAGCATCAAATACATCTTTCCAAAACAAGTTTGTACAGCAATTTGACAACACTTTTGTAAACATATTTCCATACAAAAAATGCTTTCAATTTTTGGCAAAGTACTGAGTAATAATGATTTCCAAGAGGAATTATTATTTAGAAATCTACGAATCCATGTAATCTTTAAGCCTAAACATAAATTGTTTAAATTTATCATTCTAAGTCCATCATCCTCATAGCTTTGTGTAATACATTTTTTTGCCACTCTTGGAGGTTTATAATTCCATAAAAATTTGAAAAAAAAGTTGTTCTTACTCCTTCATATAAGAAGATGGAGGATTTGGAAGAGCAATAATTAAGTGGTTAATTTTTGGCTAAACAATAGATTTTATAACAGTTATATTTCCCGCTGGACTCAACAGACGTTTCGACCAAGAAGCAACAAGTTTTTTCATTTCACATAATTTAGGTAAATAGTTCAAATCATGCATGGCTATAGGGTTTAGTTCTATACAGTAGGTTATATCAAGAACTGTAAATGGCTCCTGGGACCATTTTATGTTAACCTCTGTGAGAATATTTTGCTTGCAACTTGATACTGAACCAATTTTAACACATAATGTTTTATCATAATTGGGTTTTAAACCCGACTATTTTGCAAACTGATCAATAAGAGATAAGGCATTTTTTAGGGATTTTTTTGAGCCATCTAATAGTAAAACAGTATCATCTGCATACTGTAGTAGTTTATATTCCTTCCCTTTAATAACTATACCTTTAATATTAATATTATTTCGGATTAATATACTCATTATTTCGGCACATAGGATAAACAAATATGGTGATATTGGATCCCCCTGCCTACATCCCCTTCCAATCTCAAAAAAGACAGAAAAAAACCATTTTGAATAACACAAAGACTTGCTTTTGGAAATAACATTTTGACCCATTTTATAAAAATTTCCCCAAAATAAAAAAAATACTTTAAACATGAAACTCCATGAAACTGAATCAAAAGCTTTCTCAAAATCTATAAGAAGGACAAGTCCTGGGACTTTGTTCTTGTTGCAATGATGAATAACATCATATAAAAGTCATGAGTTTTCACCAATGTATCTCCCTTGCAAAAATCCCTTTTGATTTTCATGTATAAGAGAAGAAAGGAGAGGTTTCATACGATTAGCTAGAACAGCAGATAAAATTTTATATGTAGTATTTAGTAGTGAAAATGGTCGCCATTTTTTTAATTGTTCTCTTGGTTTATTTCCTTTTGGAATTATAGAAATAATTCCTCGGGTTTGACTAATTAATAAATATCCTTTCTTAAAACTGCATTGATAGGATTTGAATATAAATTTATTAAGGCCTATCCAGAAGAATTTTAAAAATTCAGTTGTGAAACCATTGGTTTCAGGGGTTTTATCATTTTTCATATTCTTAAGAGAACACAATATTTCAGACAAGGTAATATTAACTGTGCCCCATTGTTAGCAGACCTATTTTTGTATTCTTATGAAGCAGAATTTATTCAAAAACTTGTACGTGAGAAAAAATAAATCACTCGCTGTGGCCTTGAACTCAACATTAAGGTATATCGACGACGTATTATCAATTAACAATTGTTATTTCCATATTTACGTCGACTCGATATATCCCAGTGAACTTGAAATAAAAGATACGACAGAGTCAGCGTCATCTGTTTCATATTTGGATATTTTACTGGAAAAGAACATTGATGGTAACCTAACAACAAAACTTTATGATAAACGCGATGACTTCAATTTTTCTATAGTAAACTTTCCTAACTTATGTAGCAATATACCTTCATCACCTGCATATGGTGTTTTTGTCTCTCAGTTAATTCGATACGCAAGGGCATGCTCTTAGTATGAACAGTTTCTTAGACGAGGCAAGCTACTGACAAACAAGTTGATAAAACAGGACTATCAACAGTCTCGTTTAAAGTCATCTTTTCGTAAGTTCTATGGTCGATACGACGACCTTGTCAGCAAATACAATCTTCCACTGAGTCGCATGCTGACTACCGTTTTTCATACTAATTGTTAGACCATAATTAATTACCTATTTGTCTACGGTCTTTTGCGGTTTTTATTTCCCGATTACGACAAAGAGCACACGGCGGGTGTGACCGGTCAGCAGAGGATGCTCACTCCTCCATGGCACCTGATCCTACCTCTATGTTGGAGGCACGTGTTGCTCTGCTTTGAATTTGTATTTCGTTTTATGGATTTTTGAGATCGTTGACGGTTTGTTATTGTCATTTTTTCATGAAGGAGTTGTTGTTCCATTTCATTAACTTTTGGTATATGTATTTTATATTGCGCAAAAAGATCATTAAGATCTATGTTTTCTATTTGGTCATCATAGTTTTTATATAGAACTTGATATAACTTTTTCAATTTCAGTCAAGATTTCATTTTGCTCAACAATACATTTTCCCTTACTATTGATTAATTTTGTAACATTTTTATTAACATAATTTCTTTTTTCAAGGACACAAAAGTATTTTGTTGGCTTTTCGCCATTCTCAGTCCATTTACAATGAGTACGTAGTAAAAGTCCATCTAATTCATATTTTCTAATCTTTTCTAATTCATCCTGAAAATCGGAAAGGGCTTTGCCATAGGAAATTAAGTGATATGTATTAAATAGATCTTGTGTAAATTTATTTTGTTTTTCAAGGAACTCCTTTTGTTTTTTTTCGCTCCTTAGACAATTTACTAGCATAATAGATAGTCATTTGTCTTATCTTCATTAATAAAATCTCTAAAAATAAGTCATCATCAATACATGTATATGTCTCGGGTTCCACTGGATTACCTTGTTATCTATATTCTAATTTAGTTTCTGCTATTGTATCTTTAACTTTCTGGACATAGGTGGGATCTCTTAATAAAGGGTTATTGAATCTCCAAAAGCCTTTTCCTTTTGTAAAATAGTTAAACTTTAATTGTAATTCAATAATAGAAATATCTGTTCTATAACCGGGTAATATTGATACGCTATGTAAAAGTGACATTAACTCTTCAGATATTAAAACAAAGTCTAATCTAGCTTGTTTGATAGCTGTTTTTTTACTCCAGGTATATGTTTCTGACAGTCTAGGTTGGAGTTTTGAACCAGGCTCCAATTCAAAGTTGTGAAAATCATGACCCCCGGTGGTAAGGTGTGACCTTAATTGGGGTCGAATTTTAACATATATATATATATATATGGTAATTCTTTAAAAATCTTCTCAGAAACCAATCAGCCAGGAAATCTGAAAATTCTGTGGAAGCATCCTCAGGTAGTGTAGATTTAATGTTGTGAAAATCATGACCCCTGGGGGCAAACTTTTACATGTACATAGGAATATATAAAGTTTTGAAAAAAAGTTATTCTTAGAAACCAATTGACTAGAAAAGTTGAAACTTGTGTGGAAGAATCCTCAGGTAGGATAAATTCAAATGTGTTCAGATCCCCGATGGTGGGAAATTTTTTACATATAAATATATAGAGATAAATCTTTATAAATCTTCTTCTAAAAAACCATTTGTTTAGCCTGAAAAGCTTTAACTTTAATGGAAGCAACTTCAGATAGTGTAGATTCAAATACATTGAAATAAAAATCTTGAGGAGTAGGGTGGAGCCACATTGGGGATCCAATTGAACAAAGAAAAACATTTTAATTTATTACTCACAAAAATGGAAATGTTTTCACATATAGTTTTACTTATATGCAAGTATTTTGACATATTGCTGATTCTTTAAAATTGTTTAGACTCTGGCCCCTGGACGATTCTTCGGCCTCACAAGGGGTTCAGAGATTGATGTAGGTTTGTATCCCTTATATAAACAATTGTTTAGAATCTATTTTAGAACTGCGATGCTCAACATGTGATATGACTATATCATCATCATGTTAGAAAAGAGTCTTATTATAAACATAAGAATATTCAGGGGGGAAAATGAATTTTTATTTATAAACGATCAACATGTATTATACCACATTGTCCAGATATTTTGTATTATGACTCCTTTAAGCTGATTTTATCATACCTATTGTTACTCAGATGAGCGATTTTGCCCATGGGCCTTTTTTAAATTTGTGGTGATATCTTTAATATCTTTTCACCATTCTCTTTGTCTCAACAAAACGAGAAAGAATATGCAATCAGATTTGCTGTAGGATGAGAGGTTATTTTTTCAGTCCCTAAACTCCTCATTTCATAGTCCGCTCCGATAAAGATTGTCATATTGAGGAGAGAGCAGCCTTATAGGCAGAAAAATGTAACCAAAATCACATCAGATGTCTTACATACCAGTCTTAACATATCCATGCATTAAGAATTAATTTATAGCCCATAAGTGATGGTTTTATTATCAGAGAACCCAGGGAAAACTTACAAATGAGTAAATTATACCCACTCACAGGGAGCTGTCTCTGGGTTCTCCACTAATCTTTTTAGGGGCCATTCTCTTATTTTTTTTAAATATATGATAATCATATCATATATACATGTACATTTTTATGTACAGTTCCGATCAGACCCAACCTAACACCTGAGTAAACCCCAACTAAACCCCGGTTTACATGTACTTTTGGGGTTTACTTTTTTAATAATTTGGATCAACTCGGGGTTTACTTTGGGTTTACTTTGGATTTACTTGGAAATTGCTTTTGAGGTCAACTGTACGCACTGCAGTGTGAAGCAGACCCGTATTATTGAAAATCTTAAAATTAGCTTTATTTTTCAGATCAAGAGAAATGCCATGGATCAACATAATTTAGTTTTCTTCTGACAACAGCTCAACAATAAAAGGGATAATTTGTTTTTGTTATATCAAGAGTTATTGAATCTCAACCCTAATGTTATAGATATTTTTTTTTTTAAATTTTTATTGTCATTTTCATAATTATTACAAGGAATCAATTTAGAAACAAAGCAAATATATATTGGCACTCACACACCCTTTCATACACTTGCACACATAAATATCAGAAACACATTCTAATTGTTTACAGGTAAATTAAAGTTCAAAAATATTTTTTCCAGTTTGACCATTGTTTGTCAAACTTTAACATTTCACATGATTTAATTGATATGTATCTTTCAACTTTATATTTGAAATAGATATGTTGTAGTAACCCCTTTAAGTAAGGGATCTTTTTTTGTTTCAAACAGTTAAAAATACAGTGCTTGGTATACAAAATTATAAAGTTTACAACTTTGTTGCCCTGATATAGAGGTATTTCACCAAATATTACATTATTAACATTAAATCCAATTCTATTTGTAGTTTTACAATAGATATGCATGCTGAGTTTATTCCATAATGGCAGTATTTCTAAACATTTAATAAATACACGTTGAATTGTTTCTACATCTTCTTTGCAAAAAGAACAACAATCATCAGTGCTTACATTGATTTTTTAAGATAGTATTTTGTAGGCAACATTGTGAAAAGAATTCTGTACTGAAGCCACTGTACTGAGGTATCAGCACTTGTTTTAAAACATACTTTAAAGAACTCTTTAACTGAAACATTAATTTCTAGGTGCATGGATAGTTCAGTGTTCCATTTCTGAATGGAACTTGGTATAATATTTTACTATTAATAAGATTGTAGAAGATTTTCGAACATTTTTCAAACAATAAAACATACTCAAAGTAAAATCGGATGAATGGAATGTAATATTTTTTAACATCAGATCTTTTTATAGACTGAGATCTAAGGAAACTAGAAATTGCATTAATAACACTGTTGTATAGCATTGTACATGTCCATTAGACAGTCTATAATTTTGTGCAAAATCATGCTGTTTCAAAAACTGACCATCTTCATTTAGAAAGTCACCTATAGTTTTAATACCATGTTCATACCAATTATAAACAATGATAGGTTTATTACCAACACATATATTTGTATTGTACCAGATTGGCATAGCACATACATTTGTTGTAGATAATGAATAGTCAATTGTTCTTAAAACTTTTAACCATAATTATTACTATGAATTATTATGTTTTGTACATATTTGTCACCAAAGTCTAACAAATGCTTTACCACTTTCTTGCCATGAATATCTAAAAAAATATCCGTCCATGGTTTGTTATCTTTTGTTAACCTCTTTATCCATGAACATTTTAACGACACTAAAAAATTGTTAATATCCAACATTTTAATACCACCTTTTAAGTAGTCTTGAGTAATGAGTTGTCTCTTGACTTTATCTATTTTTTTGAATTCCATATAAATTCATAAAAAAGATTGGTAAGGGAAGAAATAATTTCTTTATCTGGACTTGGTAAGGAAATAAAAAGATGATTGAGTTTTGGAAGAAGTAATGTTTTAACTTCAGTAACTCGACCAAAAGGAGTCAGATTTCTCCTTTTCCACTGTTGTATTAAAGCTTTGATTTTAGGTATTTGAACACTATAGTTTAGACTACAAATTTTTTTCTAACTCAACAGAGAATTCTATTCCCAGCAGATTGAATTTTGTACATCCCCACTCCAGTTTCCATCTTGTATGATGGTATACTTGTTTACAGAATATTTTGGAACCTATCCACAGTTTTTGTTTTTGAACTATTTATCTGCAATCCTGAAAAAGTTTAAAAACGATCTATGGTATCCAGAGCAGCAAAATGGGATTCTGAAGAACCATCAAGCACCAAGGTTGTGTCGTCAGCATATTGGGATATTTTATGTTCTTTTCCATTGGCTACAATGCCTCTAATATTTACATTTTGTTTAATGAGGATAGCTAATATTTCTGCACAGAGAATAAAAAGATATGGGGCAATCGGGTCGCCTTGTCTACAACCTCTATATATAGGAAACTGTTCAGATAGCACACCACACTGTAAAACAGAAGCTGTAATCTTGGTGTTTAGGATTTTTATCCAAGTGATTATGTTCTCATCAAAACCAACATATTTTAAAACTTTGTAAATAAATTTCCTGGAGATAGAATCAAAAGCTTTCTCAAAATCTATGAGCACCAGTAAACCAGGTTTATTTTTGGACTCGGTGTAGGATAATAAATCATAGACAAACCTAGTATTTCCACCAATATAACGACCCTTAATGAAGCCAGATTGGGTTTCTGATATTAAAAAATCTAAGGAGGATTTAATTCTATAACTAAGGCACCCTGAAATAAGTTTATAGAAAAGATTTAAAAGAGTAATTGGGCGACGGTTTTTTTCAAATTGCCTATGTTTGTCACCTTTTGGAACACATGTAATAATTCCAAGTCTTTGCGATATAGGCAGCTCCCTATTAGCAAAAATATGATTAACAGCTAAAACAATATGGTCTTTGAGATCCCCCCAGAAAAACTTTTAAAATTCTACTGTAAAGCCGTCACTTCCCGGTGATTTGTTATTTTTCATATTTTTTAAAACAGTAAGTATTTCATTCTCAGATATACTACCCTCTAAAACTTTAGAGGTGTTTTCGTCCAACTTTGGAACCCCCAAATTTTGTATTAAATCATCCAAGTTGCTATCGATGGTATCTGAATCTTTGCTAGCATAAAGGGTTTTGTAAAAAGTTCTGACCTGATCTAAGATTTCAAACTGATCATAAATAATTTTATCATCAATTTCTACCTTTTTTATAGTTTTATTCAAAAAATTCCGAGATTCTAAAGAACAAAAATATTTGCTAGGCTTTTCCCCTTCCTCAACCCATTTTACTCGTGATCTAATGATATGACCCTGTAATTTTTCTTTCCTTAACCTTTCGAGTTTCAACTTCTTTTCCTCTAAAAGATCAAAATCTATGTTACAAATTGCCTCAATAGTTTCAATTTCTTCAAGCAAGATTTTTTCAAATTGATCTCTCTCTTTTTTCTTGTATGATGAATATGAGATAGTGATGCTCCGAATTTCCATGAGAAGAACTTCAAGAAATAAGCTATGATTTTGAAAAATATTTAGATTGTTACCTTGTAAATATTGATTCTGTACTTCAAAAATAGTTTTTTTTTCACTTTTTCAACATATATTTGATCTGTTAGAAGACTGTTGTTGAACTTCCAAAGCCCTCGACCTCTTGAAAATTTATTAAATTTCAGCTCTAAAACCACAGCTGAATGATCAGATCTATACCCAAACTTAGTCCAGTACTTTTCTACCATATTTGTTAAATTCTGATATTAAAATGTAGTCCAAGCGACTTTGCTTAAGAGGATTTTTTTTTCGCCATTAATAGAATTTCAAGTAATCAACTAACTGAAGATCTTTCATAATATATAATAACTTTTCTCTGGCTTTTGGGCTATTAACGTTACAATAATTAAATGTAACCAACTCTGGGTTCAGAACAAGATTAAAATCCCCACATAATATAAAATAGTCATTGTCTAAATTCAAAAAGGTATCTCTAACTTTTTCATAAAAACCCGGATTATCTGCATTTGGGCCATATATATTTATTAAAGTAACATGATTGTCTTCAATTGTAGCATTAATGGCCAATAAGTTTCCATCGTCGTCCCTCATTTCAATGTGTATTTTAAACTCAAAATTGTTATTAAAAAAATACTGACACCCCTAGAATTTGACTTAAAAGAATTAAATATACATTTATAACCCCACTGAGTTTCAATAAGTGGCTCAATATCAGGTATAAAATGGGTGTCTTGTAAACACAAAATAGAGTAGCCTTGTTTTTTGTAATAATTCAGTACATCTTGTCTTTTTGAGCTCGTAGCTAAGCCCTGACAGTTTACAGACGCTATTCTTATGAGATCAGCCATTTCTAACAATCACAAAACGAAAAAAAAAAATAGAAAATAGATGTCACGAAAAATTGACAGACTTTATGTTGTATATATAACTCTTTGTTCAGTTGAACACATTGAGACTGTAGACAAAACAAGATTGACTATGTAAAAAAAGTTTACCTGTAGTTTAATGGTAGCGAAATAATGAGGTAAACTGGTATTTGGTAGTAAAGACGATAAACACAACACGACATTCATACACACACACTCACACGCTATTATGCACATTTCGATCCCGATCACAAAAGGTCCAAGTTTCGTTTCCAGATCCCGATCTTAACGATTGGAAAAACTGCTCCGCTGTTCCTCATGACGATGTTTGACTTTATCTGACACACTGCAAAGATGTCGAATCGATGTCTCTTCCCACCGTGGTCCTCCGCGAATACTTTGCCGTTATAGTACCACGCGCCTTTGATCCGCTCGTCCCGATTTAGAGTTTTGATGAGTTGCGCGTTCATCTGAGTAAGGTGGTCGTGCATCACAAAGCGCTTCTTAATTACATCTTTGGAACGATTCTTGATCACTTTGATTTTTGTGTCTGTGTCTCGGAACTTCGCAATGACGGGGCGCGGTCCTCCTCTGTTTCCTCCCGGCACTCTATGTATGGCTAATACGTCAGACGCGTCCAGATCTATGTTGACTGTCTCCTTCAGAATTCTACAGAGATCGGAACGGAGGTTTTCATGTTCGCTCTCCTGCCAATTAGTGAATTTAATATTGTTTTTCTGCGAATATTGCTGGTTGTTGTTGGCTAGAACAACTGCAGCGTCGGCTACGTGTTGACATTCCTTTAGGTTTTGTTTAAGCTCTCTGAGTTCCTTTGCCTGTGTAGAAAATTTTTCTCGCAGAGTTTCAAATTCAAGTTGAAAGCCGTCTGATATTTCTTTCGTTTGATTTTCAAATTCTTTTGTTTAAGTGTCTATTTTTTCATCAAACTCTGCTTTTATTTTGTCTGTCACACTCTGTGTTAATTCGGGCATGATCGTGGCCTTAACCTCGGCTAGGATTTCGCTTTTTAATTCGGAGATAATAGTAGTAACGATTTCTTTTACATCTGATTTTCTGACCATTGTATTTTTAATATCAGCAATGCCTTCGTGTATTAGCCTAATGTCACCTATAGTGTCTAAATCAGGGGCGCAATAGGGGGAGTCGCAGTCCGTGCTACTGTTTCTTTTTGGGTTTTTTTGCGGCACTTTTTTCAGACACGACCGAATTCTTAATCAATGCAGGTACTGATTTTAGGTTAAGTTGTACTAACCTTCTGTCCGGAGTTTTTTTGTCGCTGGAAGAACTTTTTTTTATCAATGTTATAGATATTTAATGTAACATGTTATAGATATTTAATGTATTCGCCACTTGACGAATAACTGATGCTCCAAACACAGATCTACTTACCTGTAGAAAAAGTGCAAAGCAAACAAGATTTTTCGACAACAACTTTTCTAAATAGCCCATTGCTTTTGGATTACAATGACTCAGTGTCGAGAAATGTGCCTCATAAGCCAGGTATGTTCTCAGTAATGACTCCTTTACTAAGATGCGCAAGCCAACGCGTACCAGAAGCTTTTGGAGGAAGAAGTCTATCCCCTACTGCCTCAATTCTCCTCAGCAAACCTTTCTTGTTCTTATAATACTTGGTGTAAAAAAGAGAAGTCCAGTAAGCGATGTCATTAGCTTATAATAGACTTCACTTTTCTTCAATACGACTCGGAAATCCAACTTAAGCCTATGTGCAAAACAGTGCACATTCACCAATTCTTGATTAACATCTCCTCAGGGGTGCTGTTTAATTCCAGTCATGTTTGAAGCACAATCACTGCCCAGGACAACAAGTTTTTCTACAATTGTATTTTAAAACTTACACCAAGATACAACGCGGGCATGTTAAGGCTTCCCGATTGATTTTACAGCAATGTGTAAAAAGTCACTTGTCTGTACTTCATACGATATGACGTCATAATTAACTTTGACGTCACGATCTGCATTCTCAGGGATTGTATCTTAACGTTAAAAGTGAATTATATCAAACCAGTATAAGACCGCATGTTTCCTTTACATAAATGCTGCCGTTAATGCTAGACGTACATAATTAATTCATATTAAAAACCAGTATCAAATAATCGGCAGTTTTAAAGCTTCGTTTTAAGTAAAACACTATTTATAAACTAGTGGTTTGTAGACTCTCCCTGCTACGTGTAAACAACTGAATGAAGAAATTTTAATGCATGTAAAAACCAGCTTGGCGCAGGTGAAAGATCAACACAATTTTAGAATATTTTAGGTAAAATTGGTAGTGAATACAAGTACTAATGTGAATCGTGCTTGGGAAACCTATGGATGTACCCCAATATTTTGTAAATCGCTTTTGATTAGTATATATGTGCATTATTTTGATGATTTTCATTTTGTGGAATGTTTCAACAATATCTTCCATAAACGAAATATTATTTCAAGCCCAATCAAGAACTTCAAAGTATATGACATTACAAAGGATTTTTAATAAAAATATTTGTGATTTAATTTCATTGATCAACTGCGCCGATACGATTTAAATAGATCATTTGCAATATTAGGATACGCCCGTCACGTGATTACAAAGTACATATGACGTCCCAAAAATGCATCAAATATAATGTTTAACATCGTTGTCAATAAATGTAACATAGATTTTAAGAAATACTCCCGGTCAAAGTATTTTTGCGATGATTCAAATAATATCATTTCCAGCCGTATTTTAGTACCTGGAGGCCTTAACATGTTGCGAACTACCCAGGTTTGTAAGATACCTTCACATATGAAAATCAGTCCATGATATTAAAAATTTAATAGTAAATATTTATGATTAATAATCCAACCCTTTATTTATACCATTTTCATGCAAGCTGTTGAGCACGAAGGTTTTCGGATCTACTGCTGCTGTGCTATTTGGGGTTTAAATACATACAAACATTTCTTTGATCTCTTATTTGTGAGCCAATCTGATGTACAACGTTTCGTAATCATCACCGCTGATATCCGTTGATCCATCCATCATAACTGAATAAAAAATTGAACTGTCTACAGATTTAACCGTTCTTTTTTCTGATTCAATTATTGCAGTTGTATAAACTATTGCTGCCTTTTTGTCGAGGTATGTCTCACCTAGGTCAATACCCTTAGCTTTATCTAATTGACATAGCCAAACATAGTCCCTCAATGGTCTGTTATTTTTAACAACTACGTGGACATTTCTAAATAAGGTTTGAAACCTCCTGACGTCGGCTTCCTGTAAGGAAAAAAGTCATCCCTGCTTCTGTTCCGCTTTTCGCATCGACAGACAATGACCTTGATTTCATTATGAAATTCCGTTTCCGTAATGAATGAATTCGTATTGTTCTTACTACGTGACACTTTTTCATAGAAACTTGCAGATCAAAGTCATGCTCGGTTCACATGGTTCATTCCGCGGTTAATCCTGATCCACTGCCATGACCAGATTCTCTTGACTTAACTGTAACCATGGCCGTCCCTCCTTCAACTTTTCATTTAACGTCTTGTCTTTCCGGTGTGTCTCGTATTCTTTCTTTCTTCCCACATCGACTGGTTTTTTTTCTTCCCCGGCACTGCACTATAGAAATACTTAAGACCGATCATAGCGGAAGTTTGTTATAAATGCCCTGTTATGCACAATATCATTTTTACCGTCTCCTGTACCCCGAATCAAACCAAACAGCTAAACAGCCCAACCCGACAACGAACCCGATTGTAATAATACACTTGATCTGTAGTTTGACATTCTAAAGCTGTTCAGCACATATTATTCCTCAAATGCATAAAGAAAAAAAGAGTAAAAAAACTAAGGTGGGACAAACAGATGGACGAATGGACAGACAGACGGACGGACGCAAAGGAAAGCTATAGTCCTCTCCGGTGAAACCGGTAGGGGACTAATAAACGAGCGGCCAGCAATTAAGTTTGTAGACTTTTTGTAAAGCCTTGAGGAATGACACTGCTTTATTTCTTGCTATGAATACACTTAGTACGTGTAAAGACTAGTAGTAAGGAACTGAAAAAAAAAATTCATTTAAAGAGCTGACAAGTAGAATGTTTCTTATCCTTTTGTATATGATGTATATAATAAAATGTGTTCAATTAAATTCAATATAATACTTGACAACTGTTCATTATACTAGTATTAATCATCTGTGTCTTAAATCTAGCATTAAGTTGACTATGTTAGTTGCTGTAAAACCTTACTGAAAATATTGCTTTGCAAAATCTGCTATGAGTACAATCGCAACTTCTCGGGCCTTTCCGGCAAGCTCGCAAAAACACCTCGAATGTATTAACATTACCGGATTGGATGTAATGAAAAAAATGACAATAACAAACCGTCAACCATCTCAAAAATCCATAAAACGAAATACAAATTCAAAGCAGAGCAACACGGACCTCCAAGATAGAGGTAAGATCAGGTGCCATGGAGTAGTGAGCATCCTATGTAAGAATTTTATACAAAATGGAGTCGCTTCCAATTAAAATAAGTATCGCCTAGACAGCCTAGTATGCCGCTTCTGTGGTATATTTAAGGGTATATCATTAACTTTAATGAAGTATAACTCACATCTCAACATATCGTAAAATGATTTGTATTTATAATAAGTTTTATAAAAAGGGGGGGGGGTTGTCATGGACGCCTATGCAATACATTCGAGTTGTTTTATCCGAGCTTGCCGGAAAGGCCCGAGGAGTTGCGATTGCTATGAGTATACAGAAAGTGACTAGATACAGTACCGATCAGACCCAACCTAACAGAAAGTAAACCCCAACTAAACCCTGGGTTTAGTTTCTGGGTTTACTCTGGGTTTACTAGAGTGGACCCAAAGTAAACCCAGAGTAAACCCAAAGTAAACCTAGAGTGGACACAGAGAGTAAACCCAGCCAGAAGTATACCCCTGTAAACAGACGCTAACTGTGTATTCGGAATATACAAGGGGCAGGAATTACAGTCAGTAGGATAATAAGATAAAAGACGGGTCTGCTTCACACTTCGGTGTGTACAGTTGACCTCAAAAGCAATTTCCAAGTAAACCCAAAGTAACCCCGAGTGGACCCACATTTTCAAAAAGTAAAGCCAGAGTAATCGCAAAGTAAACACCAAAAGTAAACCCGGGGTTTAGTTGGGGTTTACTCTGGTGTTAGGTTGGGTCTGATCGGTACTGTAATTGTTACATAAATGAAATGATAATACTGATAACAAGTCGTACATTACATATTCGGGGTCTTAAGTTTTTTTTACAAAATATCCCTCTGTTAAAGCGTTGTTTTTTTATCCTCGTATTTTTTCTTACCGATGCAAACTATCAGAAATGGCTCAGTCGATTTGCGACGTTTAGTTAAAGATGTAAGTGATTTCCAAGTGATGGAATTAACTCCTCCTGTGGGAATTTGAATTTTTTGCTTTGTCGAGCGTTTGATTCTAGCGTATGTTTATAAGCTTGCCTCTTGGGCGATGCAACGTTTAACAATATGCGGTTCCGGATCATTTCATGATTAATCTTTGCTCAAAGGTTCTAGTTTGGTTACATACATATCGAACGAGATGTTCCCACAGACTTTATTTTCAGTTTATAACAGGCGAACATAATTTAAATTTTGATTGCATTACATTGTTTTAATTTCATTAGCAAAAACGACCATATGTCTTCCGTTGTCCCCGACCCAAAGAAGTAGTTACAAGAATCGATCCTTGTCTTCTTTGTGTCTCGAAAAATAAAGTTTAGGTTTGCTGACCTCCAGGTCCAGCCACATTTCTCATCTCAGTAACATTAGTATAGAAATGGTACATGCGCAGATCCAGCCTTTTTTCCGGGGGGGGGGGGGGGGGGGGGCTGAAGGATAATTGAGTTCGTCAGAGGGGGTCCGAGGCATGATGATTTTACTATGAAAATTTAATAATTTTTCATCTTACCAGGAGAGGGGGGGGGGGTCTTGACTAGATCCGCGAATGTGGTATGAAATACATATTTTATTGAAATTAAGTAAATCTAAAGTAAAGAGCTACTTTTAACGACCATGGTATGTTTGATGATGCGCATGTTCTAAACGGTGGAATCGAGGTGAAAAAAATTCATATGCATAGAAGCGGAATATTTTGCCCTACATTATAAGTAATTACAATTTGTATTGTTTCAAACTTGAGTTTTGTGAATATTTTAAGGCACATTTTGATGCTTCGTGGCTCTAGATCTTTGTCTTATATGCACTATTTATTGTTTAAGTTTTGAGAAGATTTTGATATATTTCATTCCTAAAACTGAACCACAATCGTGGCCTCACCCTACCTCAGGAATCATGATTTGGGAAAAAAAATCAAATCTACAGTACCTCAAAGTGCGTTCACACAGACAGACAGACAGGCATAAGGCAGACAAAGGGAAATCAGACTAAGAGAGATCAGAAGTGGCACCTAAGCTTTCAGCTTGAAAAAGCTAAAGCATAATATAACAAAGTGTACAGTGAGGTACAGTCAATACAATATGAGTTTTCGAGAATATAAGTTTTTTTTTATTGGTTTTGCACTCATGATCAGTTGTGCTTTACAAAATCTATTCGTACTACACAATTTTGCACTGCTTAGTTTAAGGAAATTAAAAAAATTTATATATTTAAGGTATCCCACTCCTCAGTGTTGTTGTATCAACAATTTCTTGAGAAGCATATCGTTGAAATCTGTAGACAAAACATATTTAAGGAGTACAAAGAAAAATGCGGGTCAATTTACATACAATTATGGCTAATTAATTAAACGTTTTTGCACCTAAAATGGAACTCAGCCTAATTATAATTTGTTGCCAGTATTTTTATTAAGCAAACTTATTTCATTAAATATGGTTTTCAATTATACGAGGGTTGTTAGAAAAGTTCGCGGACAAGTTCGATTGTGAGCGGACTATTCAGGCGATACCAACGAAACTTTGCAGATGTAATCTTGACGTATTTTCTAGGAAAAATATAAAGATTTGTTTTTTTAAATGCTCCATAAAAACCTGTACAGCTTAATTATTTTGATAAGATACGCTTCAAGGAGCATGCCAGTTTTTTTTTTTTAAATTTTATATATTTCGTACGCATCTTCCTTATTAAGAGAATGTATCGTTTAAGCGCATTAAAAAATATTTCATATGACATCACATTAACTTATGAAGGTCATTTTGTGAAAGTTTCAATTCAATTGAAGAATTTCAATTTAATATCAAAGACGTCATCGACAACTTGGAGCACCGGGCCTTCATTTAATTTTGTGTGTAACGCAGGAAAATCTCCGATGGAAACCAAAATGTTCAAAGATGCTGCTATTTTTATAGGACAAAAGTTTACAATTAAAATCACAGAGGTTTTTTGAAGATGGAAGAACTGATATTTAAAGCTTTTGCAGCACTCCAACCCCACATACAGGCCGGATCTTGCACCTATGGATTTCGCTTTATTTCCTTATCTAAAGTCGAAACTGCGTGGACAGAGATTTTTGGACCTATATGATCTACGATATGCCACAAAACACAGTTTACAAAAACTTGACAAATAATGGTATGAACATGCATTTTATAAATGGGTTAAATGATTTGAAAAGTGTGTGGAACTAAAAAGGTGTTAACTTTGAAAAAGAGTAAAAGGTGGGACTTTCAGTTGTTTGACGTCACCTGACGTCGTGAAAATGTGAAATGGTGCTCCGTAAATCTAATTCATGCGAAGTAAAAATCGCTGTATTTTTTTTTAAAAAAATCAAATTCATATGATTTTTTGCGAACTTATTTAATAATCATTTAATAAAACATACGCCATCTTACAAAATACACAGTAATTTTGCCGTAAATCACTTTGTCCGCGAACTTTTCTAACAACCCTCGTACGTCATGGTCAGACTGAATAGAAGGATTACGAAAATTGTATGAAGCTGCATAATTTTTTTCGTGACTTTTTTGCATTTAAAATTGACACTATATATGATAATTAGTTTGATTTGAAATAAAAACCTTTTGAATATCAAGAATTTATCTGATAATCCGATGTGCCTCGATATGACTATTCAGCATTAATTTGACATAATGTTAAAAATATACGTGATGATTAAAACTAAAAGAAAAGTCTATAGAAAATTCATAAATTGCATATTTCTGTCATTTTGGTCTACAAAAACCTTTCGCATGAAAAAATACATCCCACCCCACCCCTCTAAGAAAACCATTTTTTTATTCAATTCAAATGGATTTTCTTTATGAAGGTTGTGTAATCATGAAATAATAATGACATCAAAACATTGTGAGATAACTTAAGAAAACTTTTTATCGTGCTCTTGCCTATATGAGATGCATGGACCTCATTTACTATACTAACGTTTCTTGAATTTTGTCTTGGTGTAAAAAAGGTTCTTTTCTCAGGTTCCATGCATTGATCAGTGTATTTTTGGCTCTCCTGAGCCCGGGTGCAGTTGAGCTATATCTCTTTTTTTTACACTTAAATACGTCTGTTGTAAACTTTTAACATTTTCATGCTCTGTTCAAAAGTAATCAACAAAATTCAGACAGAATCAAAATGAAGCATCATTGAGTTCAAATAAAGGACCATACTTTGTAAATAGAAAATGATTTAGAATTAATATTAATTAAAAATTATTGGTATTATCGAAAAATATTCTTCTCAAAAATCATTTGGTCAGAAAGCTTAAACTTGTGTGGAAGCATATTCAAGTATTTTTAACTATAAGTTTGTCAAATCATGATTCCAGGGGATATGGTAGGTAAATCGAAATTTTATATAGGAATGTGTACAAAAATCTTCTTAATGTTGAATCTTTTAAGTAATCATCTTAAGATAATGTAGGTTAAAAAAAATCATTACCCTCAGGGTAGGGAGGACCCACAAATGCGTGGGGGGGGGGGGTGAATTATCACATTGGAATGAAATGGAGTCTCGATATTTAGTACTTGGTACTCCAGAGACGGTATAAAGCTTTTCTGATCAGTAATAGGTATTTCTGCTCAGGTTAGACCTCGTGTTTACATATTTAATATGGATCAATGGAAAACACTTTGCTAATTTGCATAGCGGCCATTTTGTAATAATAATAATGTCGATTTTCAAACCAATAGAATATATAAACATGAATGAGCAAAGTCACTAATTTAAAAAAAGAGTATTTCGGAAATATTTGTTCATTTTGTTTGTTATTTACTCCATTCAGGACAAAAGTATGCTTGTTTTGTTTACATTTGGAACAACTTACTACTCCTTATTTATTTTGAACTCGGTTCAAATGAATCAAAAAATATAATTCATGAAATTTCCCTACGAATTCCAGAACTATTTCTGATGTCCATGCATAGGTTTATTAATTGCCTAGTATAAATGTACAGATCAGTATAACAATTCACAGTTTATTGACAGTTATCAAATTATAGAAAAAGAAACAATTATTTTTGTTTCTATTGTATTCTTTATTAAATTAATCTATTGTAATCTTTATTAAATTAATCAGTATTGGCATTTCAGGTACCGATGTTAAAAAAATTAGAAATAAAAGATTTTTATATTTTTATTCCTTTAATTCTTCTTTACAGGAAGATGTCTGAATATGATTTCTTATAAATCTGTGTTAAAATTGATACAAAATTTTCTTAATCGGGATAGAAGTCTTAAAACAGGGGACGAAAACATGAAATAGATCAAATATTTACAATCAATGAGAAACTAAACATTTGATGAACAATGAATTTTTTTCTATCTAGAAGTGACCTGTTTCTTAATACTGCATAATCAATTGTATAAAATTAAGGATATATTATACTAAGGATGTGAATTACGATAATAATGAAAAACATTACATTAATCGAATTTGTTATTCTGGTCGGACAGACGACGGTTGGTTGTACAGGTAAATTTTCGAAAATTCAAATAAATTAAAACAATAAATGGAACTTATGAAACATACAAACCAAACCCAATCTCAAACCAGTCCCTCGTTTCCATAGCTATCATGCTCTTTAGAGTAAACCCCTGAACTACTCCGTACCCCAAAGTTATGACGATGGAGCTTATCCAAACGACACAAGACAAGAACAAAATTCTAGAACAGGTCAGTTTCAAACTTTGCAGGGGACTTGTAATGAGAACAAAACGTACATGTGAAAGTAAAATAACATGGAGGAATGCCGAATGAAGAAATAAAAACGTAAATATACACATATTGATGAAGATTTTCGTTTAAAAAAGATTTTAATGTATCAGGTAAAATCATAACATATCGCGTCACTGATGCGAGTACGTCAGACGCTGCTAAGCAACTAATAGTCACGTTTGTCGGTGTGTGAAGTTTTTTGGAGACGACAATAAACCCGACGGTGATAGAATTTCCGACAAATCCAAGGCAGAAAAAAGCAGATGCAGCAATAACAACATAATCTATCGCCATTTTATATGTGTGTCATCCAAATGAAAAGGAGCGATTGCGTAGACATCATACATTTTCTTCTGCTTCGGTGCAATTTCCAAAAAATCCAATGCAGAAAAAAGCTGATGCAGCAATTACAACATAATTTATCGCCATTTTATATGCGTGTCATCCAAATGAAAAGGAGCTATTGCGTGGACATCATAAGTTTTCTTCTGCTTCGGTGATTTCTACAATGTATAAAAATGAATATTCTAATAGTAATGTAATAATTATAATTGTATAACAGAACAACGTTTTAATGAGAATTAAGATTTTAAAAAATCTATCCACCCACACCACACATAACATTAATAGAATATACCTTCTAGCTCATGTATTCTGCTGAAACATCTATACTACTATATTAAAATAATAAACTCGAATTTTGGGGCTTTAATACCGAGAAATCGGAAGAGTACTGTCTTTTGTTTTATATATTTCAAACATCATTGGTACTTGAAGATTACCAATTTGTTTTTATTTTCTCTCAATCAAGCTTCGCTCATTATTAATTAACGAAAATTCCTTTTAAAAATCCGGAAATCTTCTGGATTTTTTGGATTTTACAATCTTGCTCATGCGCATTACATTTACGCTAAATCACTGGAGGCTCTTTAATTTATGTTTCCACAATATTACATTTGCATGGATAAACTCAGAAACGATAATACAAACACGTGTAACTTTTCATTGAAAGTTTGCTACATGTATATATTCTGTTCATCAAAGAAAATACGGGGATAACTCTAAATCAGTGCATTTGATATGAGAAATCCCGAGAGATCCGAATGTCTACATGGTGTGTAAATTTGAAGCGAGTAAAAAAGTTGGTGAAAAAGTGTTGAATTCTTCATTAAATTGAATTAAATTTTTAGATGAAATGTATTTACAGCCTCAAAATGGTTTGTTATGAATAATTTGACTGTTATTTTTAATAAAGCTTCATTAATTTTCTCAAAATCGGAGCGATTCTGCAGTTTTTTGCTACATTACGGGTATATGGGAGGCATTTTAACTGTGGTGAAGGCCTGTCCCGAGACACAGTTAGATTATTCTATTAGAATAATATTAAATTAGTCCGATATCATATGCAATGTCAACCCGTGCACGCACGGGTCAAAGTCTAGTTGATATAAAAAACAAGGTCCTAACATCTCTGAAACGTTCCTATCAATTAACTCAAATTCTTTCAGAAAAGTGTCTTAAAATAAAATAATGTGTCATGTTTTAGGCTAAGAAACTGCTTAAGGAAAGATATTGACAGTCACAGGTATTTTTGTTCTTGTTACAAAACTCTTAACTTCTTTCCGGCTTTTGGGTGTAACGACTGTCGCGTGAAGTTTGATTATTAGCTTATCTGTGTTTCTACTGTTATAGATAAACAGTGGTAGCTTTATATCAATTTATTCATTATTCTTTTCAAAGTTCAAGATAAAGGCAATGTAAAATATGAGAGAGAGAGAGAGAGAGAGAGAGAGAGAGAGAGAGAGAGAAAGAAAGAGAGATAAGATAGGGACAATGACTAGAATGATTTCGTCTCTTTCGCTATTAAAAAAAATATCCCATTTTTTCACACACTTTCATGTGATAATTAAGATATCTGTGATCTGCTTGAATTGAGGTGTAGTGCAACAAAAGGTGAATTTGCATTGACGAAAGTAATTCGATATCATTATCAAGTGATGCGAAGTCTAAATAATTTGTACTGGTTTGATAAAATAAACATTAAATTTAATTTAATTTAATGTGAATTTCGTGACAGATATAATACAATAATGCAGTTTTACGTTCGCGTTTATGACCTAAAAACGATAGTGTTGAAAAAAGGATACATTTTTAAAACGATTATCTGTTCAACATCTTTCATAAAATTGTTAAAAAGGCTAATTTGAATTCCTCTACCCTATCATGAAAATGGTCTTTCTTTATGATGTTTTAAAACCTTGAACTATTTTGCATACGTTGGGTTCAATGGTACTTACAAATACAAAGAACATTATAGTCTGCTCTCATTTTAACACTTTTTTAAATGTAATTAATTGTTCTGCTGGCTTTTTTCCCCATTTGTCTATCAATCCTGAAAAAAGACTTTCTCACAAAATGTGTAGTACTATATGAATTTGTTTTAACCTCTGGTCTAATAGGAAATTATGACACTCACTCTGAAGCCAGCAACACCGGTTGTCATCAACTGGTTCTTGATCTTAACGGTCACTGGGGAGGTTTGTTCGATGATTCTGTAGAATGGTTTTCATTTGGCTTGGAGCTTACTCTGACGCTTGTTGTTTTTATAGTAAACTGGGTCTCAAACTTTAAAATCTATATTCACTAAACCGTTGGGAGGGGGGGGGGAGTATGCGTTTACTTATTACTTCTATTTCAGGACAAACTTCTTGATTATTTTGTTGTTAATTTTAAAGAAATGTTTGCTGTGAGGTAAAAGTGGGAAGTACAGGCCTCTCTGGTCCCCCTTGTCCCCCTGATGCTAAGTGCCTGCAATAATTGAGTATAGACATGAACAAGCGTCGCCAGAACAGTTTAACCAAACGGTACTTAATCAATCGATACATTATATCAGAAATTGTTTTAAAAAAATTATTGCATTATAATTTTGAGAAAGAAAAAAGAATATAATGATAAAATAAATGTGGTATCTACTGTTTGTGTATATATGATTATGTGAATTCATTTATTTATCCATGTTTTTCAATTGTACAATTGATGGCAATTATATAAATATAATGAAAAAATGGCAATAACCGTCAACCATCGGAAATATCCATAAAACGAAATACAAATTCAAAGCAGAGCAACACGGACCTCCAAGATAGAGGTAGGATCAGGTGCCTAGGAGGAGTGAGCATCCTTTGCTGACCGGTCACACCCACCGTGTGCTCTTTGACAACTTTCTTATGTTAAGGTTTGTATTAAGGGTTGTAAATTATATTGTACAGCAAGCGCCGCTCTGGCAGCGATGTCTAGTTTGCAAATTTCCAAGGACTGCGATTGTAAACTCACAACCCAGACCACCGTACCCGTGACAGAGACAACAGGGCCAATCTGTGACGATCTTCTCGAGACAGAAAGACAGAGATGCGAACAGGAGAAAGGAGGTAGAAAATTTACTTTTCTTAGTAGTATATTTTTAGGGGGGGGGGGGTAAGGACTATATGTGCGGTATTATGGATTTATCGCCCCAAAAATTAAAATTTCATTGAGAGCTTTAAAAATAACGTTGACGATATTTGAAACCACATTAAATATAATTATGTAAAATGTGACTAACTCAGTGACGTCAAAATGTATAAATAACGTCATGAAGATTGTTTTATTTTGATAAAGTTATGTTGTAATACAAGAAATGGGTATTTTCCGACGATTTTTTGACTGGGAAACTGCGCTAACTTACTCAAGTACAATTTTAATTAATATTATGTGTTTAATTATAAGATAAAAAGAATCTGTAAAATCATATTTGAGCAGACATGCGCTCTAAACTTTAAAGGGCAAAATACGAAAAAAAAATGAAATTATTTTCTTGACTGTCCAAAATTGCGGAAATAAGGTGACGTCCTAGATTGAAGAGCTATTGGAATACGATGACTAAAATCAAGATTAATGTGATATGCATCCTCTGTATAAAGTTTTCTGAAAATTTGATTTTGATTTGAGACAATTTATAAATCGGTTAACATTGGGGGCATATATTTGATTTTACCAAACATAGTCCTTTGCAACGTGTTTATTTGTCTTGATATTTTGATTTGTACAGTATAATGTCTGAAGATTTGTCCCTTTTAGGTACATGATAAG